>OV050030.1:214544324-215794324 GCA_920105625.2 Clusia tigrina
AGCGTCATAAAATCTGGAAATTTTCAACATTCAAATGCTTGGAACTTCTTAGTGGAGAGTCATAAAATCTGGAAATTTTGTTACAATAAAGTACTCGAGCCTCTTATCTATTTAAGCTATCATAGCTATGCTACCTTTGAGTCCCAAAGCAAACACTGATAAAACTTCAAATGGCCCTAACTTCTACACGGTGAGTCCCACACCTATCACAGTTTGCAACAATCAAATGCTTGAAACTTTTTACTGGAGCGTCGTAAAACCTTGAAATTTTGTGACAATAAAGTACTCGAGCCTCTCGTCAATTTAAGCTATCGCTCATAGCTATGCTACATTTCAGTCCCAAATCAAACACTGATTAAAATTCAAATGGCCCCAACTTCTATACGGTGCGACCTATACCTATCAAAGTTTTGCAACAATCAAATGCTTGTAACTTTTTTCTATAGCGTCATAAAATCTTGAAATTTTCAACATTCAAATGCTTGTAACTTCTTACTGGAGAGTCATAAAATCTGGAAATTATGTGACAATAAAGTACTCGAGCCTCTTATAAATTTAAGCTATCGCTCATAGCTATGCTACACTTGAATCCCAAGTCAAACACTGATAAAACTTCAAATGGCCCTAACTTCTACACGGTGAGTCCCACACCTATCAAAGTTTCCAACAATCAAATGCTTGAAACTTTTTACTGGAGCGTCATAAAATCTTGAAATTTTGTGACATTAAAGTACTCGAGAGTCTTATCTATTTAAGCTATCATAGCCATGCTACCCTTGAGTCCCAAATCAAACACTGATAAAACTTCAAATGGCCCTAACTTCTACACGGTGAGTCCCACACCTATCAAAGTTTGCAACAATCAAATGCTTGAAACTTTTTACTGGAGCGTCATAAAACCTTGAAATTTTGTAACAATAAAGTACTCGAGCCTCTTATAAATTTAAGCTATCGCTCATAGCTATGCTACACTTGAATCCCAAGTCAAACACTGATAAAACTTCAAATGGCCCTAACTTCTACACGGTGAGTCCCACACTTATCAAAGTTTGCAACAATCAAATTCTTGAAACTTTTTACTGGAGCGTCGTAAAACCTTGAAATTCTGTGACAATAAAGTACTCGAGCTTCTTATAAATTTAAGCTATCGCTCATAGCTATGCTACCCTTGAGTCCCAAATCAACCACTGCTAAAACTTCAAATGGCCCTAACTTATATACGGTGCGTCCTATACCTATCAAAGTTTGCAACAATCAAATGCTTGTAACTTTTTACTGGAGCGTCATAAAATCTTGAAATTTTGTGACATTAAAGTACTCGAGAGTCTTATCTATTTAAGCTATCATAGCTATGCTACCCTTGAGTCCCAAATCAAACACTGATAAAACTTCAAATGGCCCTAACTTCTACACGGTGAGTCCCACACCTATCAAAGTTTCCAACAATCAAATGCTTGAAACTTTTTACTGGAGCTTCGTAAAACTTTGAAATTTTGTGACAATAAAGTACTCGAGCCTCTTATAAATGTAAGCTATCGCTCATAGCTATGCTACACTTGAATCCCAAATCAAACACTGATAAAACTTCAAATGGCCCTAACTTCTACACGGTGAGTCCCACACTTATCAAAGTTTGCAACGATCAAATGCTTGAAACTTTTTACTGGAGCGTCGTAAAACCTTGAAATTTTGTGACAATAAAGTACTCTAGCCTTTTATAAATTTAAGCTATCGCTCTTAGCTATGCTACACTTGAGTCCCAAATCAAACACTGATAAAACTTCAAATGGCCCTAACTGCTAACGGTGCGTCCTACACCTATCAAAGTTTGCAACAATCAAATGCTTGTAACTTTTTACTGGAGCGTCATAAAACCTTGAAATTTGGTGAAAATAAAGTATTAGAGCCTCTTATCAATTCAAGCTATCGCTCATAGCTATGCTACACTTGAGTCCCAAATCACACACTTATAAAATTTTAAATGGCCCTAACTTCTTTACGGTGCGTCCTATACCTATTAAAGTTAACAACAATCAAATGCTTGTAACTTTTTACTGGAGCGTCATAAAATCTTGAAATTTTTGACAATAAAGTACTCGAGCCTCTTATCTATTTAAGCTATCATAGCTATGCTACCCTTGAGTAACAAATCAAACACTGATAAAACTTCAAATGGCCCTAACTTCTACACGGTGAGTCCCACAACTATCAAAGTTTGCAACAATCAAATGCTTGAAACTTTTTACTGGAGCGTCCTAAAACCTTGAAATTTTGTGACAATAAAGTACTCGAGCCTCTTATAAATTTAAGCTATCGCTAATAGATATGCTACACTTGAGTCCCAAATCAAACACTGATAAAACTTCAAATGGCCCTACATTCTATACGGTGCGTCCTACACCTATCAAAGTTTGCAACAATGAAATGCTTGTAACTTTTTACTGGAGCGTCATAAAACCTTGAAATTTGGTGAAAAAAAATACTAGACCCTCTTATAAATTCAAGCTATTGCTCATAGCTATGCTACACTTGAGTCCTAAATCAAACACTGATAAAACTTCAAATGGCCCTAACTTCTTTACGGTGCGTCCTATACTTATTAAAGTTAACAACAATCAAATGCTTGTAACTTTTTACTGGAGCTTAATAAAATCTTGCAATTTTGTTACAATAAAGTACTCGTGCCTCTTGTCAATTTAAGCTATCTCTCATAGCTATGATACCCTTCAGTCCCAAATCAAACACTGATAAAACTTCAAAAGGCCCTAACTTCTACACGGTGAGTCCCACACCTATCAAAGTTTGCAACAATCAAATGCTTGAAACTTTTTACTGGAGCGTCGTAAAACCTTGAAAGTTTGTGACAATAAAGTACTCGAGCCTCTTATAAATTTAAGCTATCGCTCATAGCTATGCTACACTTGAGTCCCAAATCAAACGCTCATAAAACTTCAAATGACCCTAACTTCTATACGGTGCGTCCTACACCTATCAAAGTTTGCAACAATCAAATGCTTGTAACTTTTTACTGGAGCCTCATAAAACCTTGAAATTTGCTGAAAATAAAGAACTAGAGCCTCTTATCAATTCAAGCTATCGCTCATAGCTATGCTACACTTGAGTCCTAAATCAAACACTGATAAAACTTCAAATGACCCTAACTTCTTTACGGTGCGTCCTATACTTATTAAAGTTTGCAGCAATCAAATGCTTGAAACTTTTTACTGGAGCGTCGTAAAACCTTAAAATTTTGTGACAAAAAGTACTCGAGCCTCTTATAAATTTAAGCTATCGCTTTTAGCTATGCTACACTTGAGTCCCAAATCAAACACTGATAAAACTTCAAATGACCCTAACTTCTATACGGTGCGTCCTACGCCTATCAAAGTTTGCAACAATCAAATGCTTGTAACTTTTTACTTGAGCGTCATAAAATCTTGAAATTTGGTGAAAATAAAGTACTAGAGCCTCTTATCAATTCAAGCTATCGCTCATAGCTATGGTACACTTGAGTCCTAAATCAAACACTGATAAAACTTCAAATGGCCCTAACTTCTTTACGGTGCGTACTATACCTATTAAAGTTAACAACAATCAAATGCTTGCAAGTTTTTACTGGAGCGTCATAAAACCTTGAAATTTTGTGACAATAAAGTGCTCGAGCCTCTTATCAATTTAAGCCATCGCTCATAGCTATGCTACCCTTGAGTCCCAAAACAAACACGTATAAAACTTCAAATGGCCCTAACTTCTACACGGTGAGTCCCACACCTATCAAAGTTTGCAACAATCAAATGCTTGAAACTTTTTACTGGAGCGTGGTAAAACTTTGAAATTTTGTGACAATAAAGTACTCGAGCCTCTTATAAATGTTAGCTATCGCTCATAGCTATGCTACACTTGAATCCCAAATCAAACACTGATAAAACTTCAAATGGCCCTAACTTCTACACGGTGATTCCCACACTTATCAAAGGTTGCAACAATCAAATGCTTGAAACTTTTTACTGGAGCGTCGTAAAACCTTGAAATTTTGTGACAATAAAGTACTCGAGCTTCTTATAAATTTAAGCTATCGCTCATAGCTATGCTACATTTGAGTCCCAAATCAAATACTGATAAAACTTCAAATTGCCCTAACTTCTACACGGTGAGTCCCACACCTATCAAAGTTTGCAACAATCAAATGCTTGAAACTTTTTACTGGAGCGTCGGAAAACCTTGAAATTTTGTGACAATAAAGTACTGTAGCCTGTTATAAATTTAAGCTATCGCTCTTAGCTATGCTACACTTGAGTCCCAAATCAAACACTGATAAAACTTCAAATGGCCCTAACTGCTAACGGTGCGTCCTACACCTATCAAAGTTTGCAACAATCAAATGCTTGTAACTTTTTACTGGAGCGTCATAAAACCTTGAAATTTGGTGAAAATAAAGTATTAGAGCCTCTTATCAATTCAAGCTATCGCTCATAGCTATGCTACACTTGAGTCCCAAGTCACACACTTATAAAATTTTAAATGGCCCTAACTTCTTTACGGTGCGTCCTATACCTATTAAAGTTAACAACAATCAAATGCTTGTAACTTTTTACTGGAGCGTCCTAAAACCTTGAAATTTTGTGACAATAAAGTACTCGAGCCTCTTATAAATTTAAGCTATCGCTAATAGATATGCTACACTGGAGTCCCAAATCAAACACTGATAAAACTTCAAATGGCCCTACATTCTATACGGTGCGTCCTACACCTATCAAAGTTTGCAACAATGAAATGCTTGTAACTTTTTACTGGAGCGTCATAAAACCTTGAAATTTGGTAAAAAAAAAATACTAGACCCTCTTATAAATTCAAGCTATTGCTCATAGCTATGCTACACTTGAGTCCTAAATCAAACACTGATAAAACTTCAAATGGCCCTAACTTCTTTACGGTGCGTCCTATACTTATTAAAGTTAACAACAATCAAATGCTTGTAACTTTTTACTGGAGCTTAATAAAATCTTGCAATTTTGTTACAATAAAGTACTCGTGCCTCTTGTCAATTTAAGCTATCTCTCATAGCTATGATACCCTTGAGTCCCAAATCAAACACTGATAAAACTTCAAAAGGCCCTAACTTCTACACGGTGAGTCCCACAACTATCAAAGTTTGCAGCAATCAAATGCTTGAAACTTTTTACTGGAGCGTCGTAAAACCTTGAAATTTTGTGACAATAAAGTACTCGAGCTTCTTATAAATTTAAGCTATCGCTCATAGCTATGCTACACTTGAGTCCCAAATCAAACGCTCATAAAACTTCAAATGACCCTAACTTCTATACGGTGCGTCCTACACCTATCAAAGTTTGCAACAATCAAATGCTTGTAACTTTTTACTGGAGCCTTATAAAACCTTGAAATTTGGTGAAAATAAAGAACTAGAGCCTCTTATCAATTCAAGCTATCGCTCATAGCTATGCTACACTTGAGTCCTAAATCAAACACTGACAAAACTTCAAATGACCCTAACTTCTTTACGGTGCGTCCTATACTTATTAAAGTTTGCAGCAATCAAATGTTTGAAACTTTTTACTGGAGCGTCGTAAAACCTTGAAATTTTGTGACAATAAAGTACTCGAGCCTCTTATAAATTTAAGCTATCGCTCTTAGCTATGCTACACTTGAGTCCCAAATCAAACACTGATAAAACTTCAAATGACCCTAACTTCTATACGGTGCGTCCTACGCCTATCAAAGTTTGGAACAATCAAATGCTTGTAACTATTTACTTGAGCGTCATAAAATCTTGAAATTTGGTGAAAATAAAGTACTAGAGCCTCTTATCAATTCAAGCTATCGCTCATAGCTATGGTACACTTGAGTCCTAAATCAAACACTGATAAAACTTCAAATGGCCCTAACTTCTTTACGGTGCGTACTATACCTATTAAAGTTAACAACAATCAAATGCTTGCAAGTTTTTACTGGAGCGTCATAAAACCTTGAAATTTTGTGACAATAAAGTGCTCGAGCCTCTTATCAATTTAAGCCATCGCTCATAGCTATGCTACCCTTGAGTCCCAAAACAAACACGTATAAAACTTCAAATGGCCCTAACTTCTATACGGTCCGTCCCACACCTATTAAAGATTGCAACAATCAATTGCTTGCAACTTTTTACGGGAGCGTCATAAAACCTTGAAACTTTGTGACAATAAAGTACTCGAGCCTCTTATAAATTTAAGCTATCGTTCATAGATATGCTACACTTGAGTCCCAAATCAAACACTGATAAAACTTCAAATGGCCCTACATTCTATACGGTGCGTCCTACACCTATCAAAGTTTGCAACAATCAAATGCTTGTAACTTTTTACTTGAGCGTCATAAAATCTTGAAATTTGGTGAAAATAAAGTACTAGAGCCTCTTATCAATTCAAGCTATCGCTCATAGCTATGGTACACTTGAGTCCTAAATCAAACACTGATAAAACTTCAAATGGCCCTAACTTCTATACGGTGCGTCCTATACCTATCAAAGTTTGCAACAATCAAATGCTTGTAACTTCTTACTAGACCGTCATAAAATCTTGAAATATTGTGACAATAAATTACTCGAGCCTCTCGTCAATTTAAGGTATCGCTCATAGCTATGCTACATTTGAGTCCCAAATCAAACACTGATAAAAATTCAAATGGCCCTAACTTCTATATGGTGCGTCCCATACCTATCAAAGTTTGTAACAATCAAATGCTTGTAACTTTTTACTGGAGCGTCATAAAATCTGGAAATTTTCAACATTCAAATGCTTGTAACTTCCTACTGGAGAGTCATAAAATCTGGAAATTTTGTGACAATAAAGTTCTCGAGCCTCTTGTAAATTTAAGCGGTCGCTCATAGCTATGCTACCCTTGAGTCCCAAATCAACCACTGCTAAAACTTCAAATGGCCCTAACTTCTATTCGGTGCGTCCTATACCTATCAAAGTTTGCAACAATCAAATGCTTGTAACTCTTTACTGGAGCGTCATAAAACCTTGAAATTTTGTGACAATAAAGTACTCGAGCCTCTTATCTATTTAAGCTATCATAGCTATGCTACCCTTGAGTCCCAAATCAAACACTGATAAAACTTCAAATGGCCCTAACTTCTACACGGTGAGTCCCAAACATATCAAAGTTTGCAACAATCAAATGCTTGAAACTTTTTACTGGAGCGTCGTAAAACCTTGAAATTTTGTGACAATAAAGTACTCGGGCCTCTTATAAATTTAAGCTATCGCTCATAGCTATGGTACCCTTGAGTCCCAAATCAACCACTGCTAAAACTTCAAATGGCCCTAACTTCTATACGGTGCGTCCAATACCTATCAAAGTTTGCAACAATCAAATGCTTGTAACTCTTTACTGGAGCGTCATAAAATCTTGAAATTTTGCGACAATAAAGTACTCGAGCCTCTTATCTTTTTAAGCTATCATAGCTATGCTACCCTTGAGTCCCAAATCAAACACTGATAAAACATCAAATGGCCCTAACTTCTACACGGTGAGTTCCACACCTATCAGCGTTTGCAGCAATCAAATGCTTGAAACTTTTTACTAGAGCGTCGTAAAACCTTGAAATTTTGTGACAATAAAGAACTAGAGCCTCTTATAAATTTAAGCTATCGCTCATAGCTATGCTACACTTGAGTCCTAAATCAAACACTAATAAAACTTCAAATGGCCCTAACTTCTTTACGGTGCGTCCTATACCTTTTAAAGTTAACAACAATCAAATGCTTGCAAGTTTTTACTGGAGCGTCATAAAACCTTAAAATTTTGTGACAATAAAGTACTCGAGCCTCTTATCAATTTAAGCCATCGCTCATAGCTATGCTACCCTTGAGTCCCAAAACAAACACGTTTTTTTTTTCCATAATTGGAACAGGACCAATCGTTGCCTCTTCCATCTCTTGGGGAAAATGCCTTCTGTCAGACAAGCGTCGTACATTTTCCTCAGTGGCTCTGGGTTCAGTGCAGCTGCGGTCTTGAGCACTCGGTTGGGGATTCCATCTGGTCCGGGTGCTTTCTGGTCTCCAAACTTCCCAGCCGCGCGCAACACCTCATCTATAGTCACACTGGGTATTGATTCCTCCGTTTGTTCCAGAGGGAGCTCGTATGGGACATAGTTCTGTACTGGAAAGAGCTGTGCCACTATGCGGCTGAGCAACATTGGGCAGGTTGGGGCTGGCTGCCTATAACAGGGCAATTTTCGCATGACAAGTCTATATGCCATGCCCCATGGGTCGTCCTCAGCATGTGCGCATAATTCAGCGAATATGGTGCTCTTGCTCTTCTTAATTGCCTTCTTCAGAACATTTCTGTCTTCCTTGAAGGCCTGGTGCTTCTGAAGGGAATCCGGTTTCCGTATGGAACGTTGATACCTTCTCCTCGCAGCATGGCATGCTTTACGGGGCTCGCCTATTGCATCCGTCCACCAGTAGCCAGGTTTATGCCTCCCACCATATGCTCTCCTGGGCATTGCCGCGTCGCAGGCGTTTTCTACCTTCCTTGCCAGCTGATTCGCCATTTCTTCTGCACTGCCTTCCAGCACCAAACCTTCAAGCATCATTTCTAGGACGTCTTCGTCAAGGCTGTTTGTCCTCCAGCCTTTCAATGTCGGACCTATCCGCTGCCGATTCCGGGGCTTCTCCAGTTGGCAGATGATAGCTTGGTGGTCGCTGTGGGTGTATATGTCACTCACCAGCCATTTTGTACCCCTCACCAGCCTGCTACTTACGAAGGTTAGGTCAATCGCAGAACTGGCACCTCCTCTGGCAAAAGTCATCTCGCCGGTATTCAAGAGGATCACGTCAAGTGCTGCGAGTGCATCCATGAGGATATGACCCTTTGGCGTAGTTCGGCCGCAGCCCCATTCAGTTGCCCATGCGTTGAAATCGCCAGCAATTACTACAGGGTTCCTGCCGTGTGCATCTAGAACGAGTCTATCTACCGCCGACTCAAACTCATCCGTAGTTAGGCTTGGTGCCATGTAGCAACTGTAAACCATAGTTCCTCCTATGGTTGACCTGACGTAATTTTCATCCCTCCTGACGTCCGCGAGTTGAGGTGGTTTGACTTCACACACCCATATTGCAGCTCGGCAAGTATTGTCCTCGACCCAGACTCCTTGGTGCTTCCGACGATATGGTTCACTGAGCACAGCGGCGTCGATCTTGTGCTCTCTCACCGTCTGCTCAAGTAGGTCTGGTGCAGCTGCGCAGTGATTGAGGTTAAGCTGGAGTAACTTCATTCCATGCATTTTGACTCCTTTACTGCTTGCTTATACGACGGGCATATTCTGCATCCTGTCGAGTGCTCCGTATCCTTGCGGCCTTTGGTCTTGCAGAGTGCTCAGGTTGGGCTTTTGCTACACTCGTTGGCGTTGTGGCCTTCGGCGCCGCATCTGTAGCACCGATACCGCCAGTCCTCCTTGCTACTGCACTTTTTGGCAATATGCCCAAACTCCATGCACTTGTAGCAACGTGTGGGTACTACCTTTCCCCGCACCCGACAAGAGGTCCATCCGACTCTCAGTTTCCCGGCCAGTAGCGCTGCGGCAGCCAGAGGGGGCAAACTGATGGTTGCTGTTTGCGTTCCACCGTACGCTTTCCGAAGGGACCTAATCGCGGTCACGGGGAGCTTTTCGAAAGTGCTCAGCTGTTTGCACAGCGCTTCGTGAACTTCGTCTACCGTGGTGATCTCGTGCAAATCCTTTATTTCCAGCAGAGTCTCCAGGGTGAGTTGTCGCACCTCCACAGTAGTCCCCAGTGTATTTGCTACTGCTTCCCGCAGAGTGACCGTCTTCGGGTCCGCTTTCGTGGCAAAATCGAGTAGCAGCTCACCTTTCGCGGTTTTCCTTATTTTGTTCACTCTCTCGCCCAATTCCCCAAGCCGCGGCTCCGTCTTTATCCTCCGCAAGATCTCCGCATAGGTTGTCACTCCCGTTCCCTTGATGACAATTGCATCGGGTCTGGTCGGCTTCGCTTTAGCGAGTGTCTTCGGCTTTGCCCGGGGGCGAGCACGAACCATCGTCCACTCTGGCTTTTTCACCACTGCGTCGGGTTTACCCACTTCTGGCTTGGTGGTATTTTTAGCTGCGGCGGCCTTCGCCATGGCCGCCCTTGCCGCATCCGCCTTCTGCCTTTTGGGTACCGCTCGGCTCGTCGGGCTGGTTCCGTCGTCTTCTGCGTTTTCGCGGGGACGCTTCGGCATTGCAACGGAATCCGCGTAGCTCCTTGCCAGTGGCGATACGCTGGCTTGGACCTCCTTGTCCTCCTGCGCTTTGCAGGTTTGCATATTCTTGTCGGCTCGATGCAGTAGTGGTGGTTGAACGTTGACGATGTCATCGGCATCCCGTTCTTGTGCCACTTCTAGGCACATGTCGCGGATCTTCGCCGCCTTTCGTTTAATTTCCGAATGGACATTATGTCGCTCCGCAATGTAGCTGATGAGTGCCTCAACATGCCACTCTAGCACAGCCATTTTCCCCTTAGCATTCACTTCCGGCGGCGGGTAGATTGCCATCTTCCCTAGCATGTCTAACTTACATGCCACCCGCATTTGCATCTCCCCCGGATCTCCCAGGGAGTTTCTCCGCACCGTCAGTCGCTGGTCTTGCCCACCACTAGGTGGGGTCCGGCGCAGTATGGAGCTTCTATTGAAAGGGTCCTGCTCCCTGCTTTTGTTTTTTGCTCCCTCGTTATTGTTGTTGTTGTTTTCTTTATTTATTTTGTTCATGCGTATTGGGTCCCCGCTCAGAGTCGTTATCGCTGCCCGTAGTACAGTCGCCTTCATGATCCCATGGTTGTCTATGCCGCAGCAGGGAGGCCATGCAAGGGTTGACACAAGTCCTCATGGGAGCTTGCATACAGAGCCAGATCAGCGTTAGTCGGGAATGTTACATCCGAGCCTGTACCGCCAACTTAATGAGGTCGGACATCGAGCGTTCTCCGAGACCTCCCAAGGTTTTAACGGGACGGAGGCAATTGTAGCATTAAGCTGCCAGCCGTTTCGATAAGATTTCACTCTTATGTACTAAAGTGACAGCATGCCACAATCGTCAGCCCATATCCATAATTCCCAAAAAAATGTCCGGTATCACAAACTTAAGGCCTTACCGGTATCGACCTTAGTAGCGCTAAGCGCTTGTCGCACAGCTGCACCAGGCATGTGGCAGCTGACCAAGGTGTTGGTTATCTGAATTCACTCTTGGATTTTTATGGTCCAACGATGATCCCACGAAGTCCCTCGGTGGTGAAACGATGCTCCGCGTCCGTCCCTCGATGGTCCATCGTTGTCCATTAGTGCCCCTTCAGCCGCCCCTCCGGGGTCATCGCTGAAAGAGTCGTTGCTCACTTCGGCTAGCAACCAGCGGTTGCTGGTATACCATTGCCCGGGGCCGCCACGAGGAGGCAGTGAGTTTTCTTGGAAGAGTTCTCTGTAAGGATCGCCCTGGCCTCTCCCTGGTGAGTGGCTATCAGAGTCTTTACCTTAAGATTATCAACCCTGACCCCCCAAAAAAACCTTAACTTCTATACGGTGCCTCCCACACCTATTAAAGATTGCAACAATCAATTGCTTGCAACTTTTTACGGGAGCGTCATAAAACCTTGAAATTTTGTGACAATAACGTACTCGAGCCTCTTATCAATTTAAGCTATCGCTCATAGCTATGCTACCCTTGAGTCCCAAATCAAACACTGATAAAACTTTAAATGGCCCTAACTTCTATACGGTGCGTCCTACAGCTATGAAAGTTTGCAACAATCAAATGCTTGTAAGTTTTTACTGGAGCGTCATAAAACCTTGAAATTTGGTGACAATTAAGTACTCGACCCTCTTATCAATTCAAGCAGTCGCTCATAGCTATGCTACCCTTGAGTCCCAAATCAAACACTGATAAAATTTCAAATGGCCCTAGCTTCTATACGGTGCGTCCTATACCTATCAAAGTTTGCAAAAATCAAATGCTTGTAACTTTTTACTGGAACTTGATAAAATCTTGAAATTTTGTGACAATAAAGTACTCGAGCCACTTATCAATTTAAGCTATCGCTCATAGCTATGCTACATTTGAGTCCCAAATCAAACACTGATAAAAATTCAAATGGCCCTAACTTCTATACGGTGCGTCCCATACCTATCAAAGTTTGCAACTATCAAATGCTTGTAACTTTTTACTGGAGCGTCATAAAATCTGCAAATTTTCAACATTCAAATGCTTGTAACTTCTTACTGGAGAGTCATAAAATCTGGAAATTTTGTGACAATAAAGTTCTCGAGCCTCTTATCTCTTTAAGCTATAATAGCTATGCTACCCTTGAGTCCCAAATCAAACACTGATAAAACTTCAAATGGCCCTAACTTCTTCACGGTGAGTCCCACAACTTTCAAAGTTTGCAACAATCAAATGCTTGAAACTTTTTACTGGAGCGTCTTAAAACCTTGAAATTTTGTGACAATAAAGTACTCGAGCCTCTTATAAATTTAAGCTATCGCTCATAGCTATGGTACCCTTGAGTCCCAAATCAACCACTGCTAAAACTTCAAATGGCCCTAACTTCTATACGGTGCGTCCCACACCTATTAAAGATTGCAACAATCAATTGCTTGCAACTTTTTACGGGAGCGTCATAAAACCTTGAAATTTTGTGACAATAACGTACTCGAGCCTCTTATCTATTTAAGCTATCATAGCTATGCTACCCTTGAGTCCCAAATCAAACACTGATAAAACTTCAAATGGCCCTAACTTCTATACGGTGCGTCCCACACCTATTAAAGATTGCAACAATCAATTCCTTGCAACTGTTTACGGGAGCGTCTTAAAACCTTGAAATTTTGTGACAATAAAGTACTCGAGCCTCTTATAAATTTAAGCTATCGCTCATAGCTATGGTACCCATGAGTCCCAAATCAACCACTGCTAAAACTTCAAATGGCCCTAACTTCTATACGGTGCGTCCTATAACTATCAAAGTTTGCAACAATCACATGCTTGTAACTTTTTACTGGAACGTGATAAAATCTTGAAATTTTTTGTGAATAAAGTACTCGAACCTCTTATCTATTTAAGCTATCATAGCTATGCTACCCTTGAGTCCCAAATCAAACACTGATAAAACTTCAAATGACCCTAACTTCTATACGGTGCGTCCTACACCTATCAAAGTTTGCAACAATCAAATGCTTGTAACTTTTTACTGGAGCGTCATAAAACCTTGAAATTTGGTGAAAATAAAGAACTAGAGCCTCTTATCAATTCAAGCTATCGCTCATAGCTATGCTACACTTGAGTCCTAAATCAAACACTGATAAAGCTTCAAATGGCCCTAACTTCTTTACGGTGCGTTCTATAACTTTTAAAGTTAACAACAATCAAATGCTTGCAAGTTTTTACTGGAGCGTCATAAAACCTTGAAATTTTGTGACAATAAAGTACTCGAGCCTCTAATCAATTTAAACCATCGCTCATAGCTACGCCACCCTTGAGTCCCAAAACAAACACGTATAAAACTTCAAATGGCCCTAACTTCTATACGGTGCGTCCCACACCTATTAAAGATTGCAACAATCAATTGCTTGCAACTTTTTACGGGAGCCTCATAAAACCTTGAAATTTTGTGACAATAACGTACTCGAGCCTCTTATCAATTTAAGCTATCGCTCATAGCTATGCTACCCTTGAGTCCCAAATCAAACACTGATAAAACTTCAAATGGCCCTAACTTCTATACGGTGAGTCCTACAGCTATGAAAGTTTGCAACAATCAAATGCTTGTAAGTTTTTACAGGAGCGTCATAAAACCTTCAAATTTGGTGACAATTAAGTACTCGACCCTCTTATCAATTCAAGCAGTCGCTCATAGCTATGCTACCCTTGAGTCCCAAATCAACCACTGCTAAAATTTCAAATGGCCCTAACTTCTATACTGTGCGTCCTATACCTATCAAAGTTTGCAACAATCAAATGCTTGTAACTTTTTACTGGAGCGTCATAAAAACTTGAAATTTTGTGACAATAAAGTACTCGAGCCTCTTATCTATTTAAGCTATCATAGCTATGCTACCCTTGAGTCCCAAATCAAACACTGATAAAACTTCAAATGGCCCTAACTTCTACACGGTGAGTCCCACAACTATCAAACTTTGCAACAATCAAATGCTTGAAACTTTTTACTGGAGCGTCTTAAAACCTTGAAATTTTGTGACAATAAAGTACTCGAACCTCTTATAAATTTAAGCTATCGCTCATAGCTATGGTACCCTTGAGTCCCAAATCAACCACTGCTAAAACTTCAAATGGCCCTAACTTCTATACGGTGCGTCCCACACCTA
Source organism: Clusia tigrina (assembly GCA_920105625.2). NCBI lineage: Eukaryota > Metazoa > Arthropoda > Insecta > Diptera > Clusiidae > Clusia > Clusia tigrina. The sequence continues at coordinate 214,558,689 of OV050030.1, forward strand.
TTAAAGATTGCAACAATCAATTGCTTGCAACTTTTTACGGGAGCGTCATACAACCTTGAAATTTTGTGACAATAACGTACTCGAGCCTCTTATCAATTTAAGCTATCGCTCATAGCTATGCTACCCTTGAGTCCCAAATCAAACACTGATAAAACTTCAAATGGCCCTTCATTCTATACGGTGCGTCCTACACCTATCAAAGTTTGCAACAATCAAATGCTTGTAACTTTTTACTGGAGCGTCATAAAACCTTGAAATTTGGTGAAAATAAAGTACTCGAGCCTCTTATCAATTGAAGCTCAAACTCATAGCTATGCTACACTTGAGTCCTAAATCAAACACTGATAAAACTTCAAATGGCCCTAACTTTTTTACGGTGCGTCCTATACCTATTAAAGTTAACAACAATCAAATGCTTGTAACTTTTTACTGGAGCTTAATAAAATCTTGCAATTTTGTTACAATAAAGTACTCGTGCCTCTTGTCAATTTAAGCTATACCCTTAAGTCCCAAATCAAACACTGATAAAACTTCAAATGGCCCTAACTTCTACACGGTGAGTCCCACACCTATCAAAGTTTGCAACAATCAAATGCTTGACACTTTCTACTGGAGCGTCGTAAAACCTTGAAATTAGTGACAATAAATTACTCGAGCCTCTTATAAATTTAAGCTATCGCTCATAGCTATGCTACACTTGAATCCCAAATCAAACACTGATAAAACTTCAAATGGCCCTAACTTCGACAAGGTGAGTCCCACACCTATCAAAGTTTGCAACAATCAAATGCTTGAAACTTTTTACTGGAGCGTCGTAAAACCTTGAAATTTTGTGACAATAAAGTACTCGAGCCTCTTATAAATTTAAACTATCGCTCATAGCTATGCTACCCTTGAGTCCCAAATCAACCACTGCTAAGACTTCAAATGGCCCTAACTTCTATACGGTGCGTCCTATACCTATAAAAGTTTGCAACAATCAAATGCTTGTAACTTCTTACTAGACCGTCATAAAATCTTGAAATATTGTGACAATAAAGTACTCGAGCCTCTCGTCAATTTAAGCTATCGCTCATAGCTATGCTACATTTGAGTCCCAAATCAAACACTGATAAAAATTCAAATGGCCCTAACTTCTATACGGAGCGTCCCATACCTATCAAAGTTTGCAACAATCAAATGCTTGTAACTTTTTACTGGAGCGTCATAAAATCTTGAAATTTTCAACATTCAAATGCTTGTAACTTCTTACTGGAACGTCATAAAATCTTGAAATTTTGTGACAATAAAGTTCTCGAGCCTCTTATCTTTTTAAGCTATCATAGCTATGCTACCCTTGAGTCCCAAATCAAACACTGATAAAACATCAAATGGCCCTAACTTCTACACGGTGAGTCCCACACCTATCAACGTTTGCAGCAATCAAATGCTTGAAACTTTTTACTGGAGCGTCGTAAAACCTTGAAATTTTGTGACAATAAAGTACTCGAGCCTCTTATCAATTTAAGCCATCGCTCATAGCTATGCTACCCTTGAGTCCCAAAGCAAACACTGCTAAAACTTCAAATGGCCCTAACTTCTATACGGTGCATCCTACACCTATGAAAGTTTGCAACAATCAAATGCTGGTAAGTTTTTACTGGAGCGTCATAAAACCTTGAAATTTGGTGACAATTAAGTACTCGACCCTCTTATCAATTCAAGCAATCGCTCATAGCTATGCTACCCTTGAGTCCCAACTCAAACACTGATAAAACTTCAAATGGCCCTAACTTCTATACGGTGCGTCCTATACCTATCAAAGTTTGCAACAATCAAATGCTTGTAACTTTTTACTGGAGCGTCATAAAATCTTGAAATTTTGTGACACTAAAGTACTCGAGCATCTTATCTATTTAAGCTATCATAGCTATGCTACCCTTGAGTCCCAAACCAAACAGTGATAAAACTTCAAATGGCCCTAACATCTACACGGTGAGTCCCACACCTATCAAAGTTTGCAACAATCAAATGCTTGAAACTTTTTACTGGAGCGTCGTAAAACCTTGAAATTTTGTGACAATAAAGTATTCGAGCCTCTTATAAATTTAAGCTATCGCTCATAGATATGGTACCCTTGAGTCCCAAATCAACCACTGCTAAAACTTCAAATGGCCCTAAGTTCTATACGGTGCGTCCTATACCTATCAAAGTTTGCAACAATCAAATGCTTGTAACTTTTTACTGGAACGTCATAATATATTGAAATTTTGTGTGAATAAAGTGCTCGAGCCACTTATCTTTTTAAGCTATCATGGCTATGCTACCCTTGAGTCCCAAATCAAACACTGATAAAACATCAAATGGCCCTAACTTCTACACGGTGAGTCCCACACCTATCAACGTTTGCAGCAATCAAATGCTTGCAACTTTTTACTGGAGCGTCGTAAAACCTTGAAATTTTGTGACAATAAAGTACTCGAGCCTCTTATCAATTTAAGCTATCGCTCATAGCTATGCTACCCTTGAGTCCCAAACCAAACACTAATAAAACTTCAAATGGCCCTAACTTCTATACGGTGGGTCCTACACCTATGAAAGTTTGCAACAATCAAATGCTTGTAAGTTTTTACTGGAGCGTCATAAAACCTTGAAATTTGGTGACAATTAAGTACTCGTCCCTCTTATCAATTCAAGCAATCGCTCATAGCTATGCTACCCTTGAGTCCCCAATCAAACACTGATAAAATTTCAAAGGGCCCTAACTTCTATACGGTGCGTCCCACACCTATTAAAGATTGCAACAATCAATTGCTTGCAACTTTTTACGGGAGCGTCATACAACCTTCAAATTTTGTGACAATAACGTACTCGAGCCTCTTATCAATTTAAGCTATCGCTCATAGCTATGCTACCCTTGAGTCCCAAATCAAACACTGATAAAACTTCAAATGGCCCTTCATTCTATACGGTGCGTCCTACACCTATCAAAGTTTGCAACAATCAAATGCTTGTAACTTTTTACTGGAGCGTCATAAAACCTTGAGATTTGGTGAAAATAAAGTACTCGAGCCTCTTATCAATTCAAGCTCAAGCTCATAGCTATGCTACACTTGAGTCCTAAATCAAACACTGATAAAACTTCAAATGGCCCTAACTTTTTTACGGTGCGTAATATACCTATTAAAGTTAACAACAATCAAATGCTTGTAACTTTTTACTGGAGCTTAATAAAATCTTGCAATTTTGTTACAATAAAGTACTCGTGCCTCTTGTCAATTTAAGCTATACCCTTAAGTCCCAAATCAAACACTGATAAAACTTCAAATGGCCCTAACTTCTACACGGTGAGTCCCACACCTATCAAAGTTTGCAACAATCAAATGCTTGACACTTTCTACTGGAGCGTCGTAAAACCTTGAAATTAGTGACAATAAATTACTCGAGCCTCTTATAAATTTAAGCTGTCGCTCATAGCTATGCTACACTTGAATCCCAAATCAAACACTGATAAAACTTCAAATGGCCCTAACTTCGACAAGGTGAGTCCCACACCTATCAAAGTTTGCAACAATCAAATGCTTGAAACTTTTTACTGGAGCGTCGTAAAACCTTGAAATTTTGTGACAATAAAGTTCTCGAGCCTCTTATAAATTTAAACTATCGCTCATAGCTATGCTACCCTTGAGTCCCAAATCAACCACTGCTAAGACTTCAAATGGCCCTAACTTCTATACGGTGCGTCCTATACCTATAAAAGTTTGCAACAATCAAATGCTTGTAACTTCTTACTAGACCGTCATAAAATCTTGAAATATTGTGACAATAAAGTACTCGAGCCTCTCGTCAATTTAAGCTATCGCTCATAGCTATGCTACATTTGAGTCCCAAATCAAACACTGATAAAAATTCAAATGGCCCTAACTTCTATACGGTGCGTCCCATACCTATCAAAGTTTGCAACAATCAAATGCTTGTAACTTTTTACTGGAGCGTCATAAAATCTTGAAATTTTCAACATTCAAATGCTTGTAACTTCTTACTGGAACGTCATAAAACCTTGAAATTTTGTGACAATAAAGTTCTCGAGCCTCTTATCTTTTTAAGCTATCATAGCTATGCTACCCTTGAGTCCCAAATCAAACACTGATAAAACATCAAATGGCCCTAACTTCTACACGGTGAGTCCCACACCTATCAACGTTTGCAGCAATCAAATGCTTGAAACTTTTTACTGGAGCGTCGTAAAACCTTGAAATTTTGTGACAATAAAGTACTCGAGCCTCTTATCAATTTAAGCTATCGCTCATAGCTATGCTACAATTGAGTCCCAAATCAAACACTGATAAAACTTCAAATGGCCCTAACTTCTATACGGTGCGTCCCACACCTATTAAAGATTGCAACAATCAATTGCTTGCAACTTTTTACGGGAGCGTCATAAAACCTTGAAATTTGGTGACAATTAAGTACTCGACCCTCTTATCAATTCAAGCAATCGCTCATAGCTATGCTACCCTTGAGTCCCAACTCAAACACTGATAAAACTTCAAATGGCCCTAACTTCTATACGGTGCGTCCCACACCTATTAAAGATTGCAACAATCAATTGCTTGCAACTTTTTACGGGAGCGTCATAAAACCTTGAAATTTTGTGACAATAAAGTACTCGAGCCTCTTATCAATTTAAGCTATCGCTCATAGCTATGCTACAATTGAGTCCCAAATCAAACACTGATAAAACTTCAAATGGCCCTAACTTCTATACGGTGCGTCCTATACCTATCAAAGTTTGCAACAATCAAATGCTTGTAACTTTTTACTGGAGCGTCATAAAATCTTGAAATTTTGTGACACTAAAGTACTCGAGCCTCTTATCTATTTAAGCTATCATAGCTATGCTACCCTTGAGTCCCAAATCAAACAGTGATAAAACTTCAAATGGCCCTAACATCTACACGGTGAGTCCCACACCTATCAAAGTTTGCAACAATCAAATGCTTGAAACTTTTTACTGGAGCGTCGTAAAACCTTGAAATTTTGTGACAATAAAGTATTCGAGCCTCTTATAAATTTAAGCTATCGCTCATAGATATGGTACCCTTGAGTCCCAAATCAACCACTGCTAAAACTTCAAATGGCCCTAACTTCTATACGGTGCGCCCTATACCTATAAAAGTTTGCCACAATCAAATGCTTGTAACTTCTTACTAGACCGTCATAAAATCTTGAAATATTGTGACAATAAAGTACTCGAGCCTCTCGTCAATTTAAGCTATCGCTCATAGCTATGCTACATTTGAGTCCCAAATCAAACACTGATAAAAATTCAAATGGCCCTAACTTCTATACGGTGCGTCCCATACCTATCAAAGTTTGCAACAATCAAATGCTTGTAACTTTTTACTGGAGCGTCATAAAATCTTGAAATTTTCAACATTCAAATGCTTGTAACTTCTTACTGGAACGTCATAAAATCTTGAAATTTTGTGACAATATAGTTCTCGAGCCTCTTATCTTTTTAAGCTATCATAGCTATGCTACCCTTGAGTCCCAAATCAAAAACTGATAAAACATCAAATGGCCCTAACTTCTACATGGTGAGTCCCACACCTATCAACGTTTGCAGCAATCAAATGCTTGAAACTTTTTACTGGAGCGTCGTAAAACCTTGAAATTTTGTGACAATAAAGTACTCGAGCCTCTTATCAATTTAAGCCATCGCTCATAGCTATGCTACCCTTGAGTCCCAAATCAAACACTGATAAAACTTCAAATGGCCCTAACTTCTATACGGTGCGTCCTACACCTATGAAAGTTTGCAACAATCAAATGCTGGTAAGTTTTTACTGGAGCGTCATAAAACCTTGAAATTTGGTGACAATTAAGTACTCGACCCTCTTATCAATTCAAGCAATCGCTCATAGCTATGCTACCCTTGAGTCCCAACTCAAACACTGATAAAACTTCAAATGGCCCTAACTTCTATACGGTGCGTCCCACACCTATTAAAGATTGCAACAATCAATTGCTTGCAACTTTTTACGGGAGCGTCATAAAACCTTGAAATTTTGTGACAATAAAGTACTCGAGCCTCTTATCAATTTAAGCTATCGCTCATAGCTATGCTACAATTGAGTCCCAAATCAAACACTGATAAAACTTCAAATGGCCCTAACTTCTATACCTATCAAAGTTTGCAACAATCAAATGCTTGTAACTTTTTACTGGAGCGTCATAAAATCTTGAAATTTTGTGACACTAAAGTACTCGAGCCTCTTATCTATTTAAGCTATCATAGCTATGCTACCCTTGAGTCCCAAATCAAACAGTGATAAAACTTCAAATGGCCCTAACATCTACACGGTGAGTCCCACACCTATCAAAGTTTGCAACAATCAAATGCTTGAAACTTTTTACTGGAGCGTCGTAAAACCTTGAAATTTTGTGACAATAAAGTATTCGAGCCTCTTATAAATTTAAGCTATCGCTCATAGATATGGTACTCTTGAGTCCCAAATCAACCACTGCTAAAACTTTAAATGGCCCTAAGTTCTATACGGTGCGTCCTATACCTATCAAAGTTTGCAACAATCAAATGCTTGTAACTTTTTACTGGAACGTAATAATATAGTGAAATTTTGTGTGAATAAAGTACTCGAGCCTCTTATCTTTTTAAGCTATCATGGCTATGCTACCCTTGAGTCCCAAATCAAACACTGATAAAACATCAAATGGCCCTAACTTCTACACGGTGAGTCCCACACCTATCAACGTTTGCAGCCATCAAATGCTTGCAACTTTTTACTGGAGCGTCGTAAAACCTTGAAATTTTGTGACAATAAAGTACTCGAGCCTCTTATCAATTTAAGCTATCGCTCATAGCTATGCTACCCTTGAGTCCCAAACCAAACACTAATAAAACTTCAAATGGCCCTAACTTCTATACGGTGGGTCCTACACCTATGAAAGTTTGCAACAATCAAATGCTTGTAAGTTTTTACTGGAGCGTCATAAAACCTTGAAATTTGGTGACAATTAAGTACTCGACCCTCTTATCAATTCAAGCAATCGCTCATAGCTATGCTACCCTTGAGTCCCCAATCAAACACTGATAAAATTTCAAATGGCCCTAACTTCTATACGGTGCGTCCTATACCTATCAAAGTTTGCAAAAATCAAATGCTTGTAACTTTTTACTGGAGCGTCATAAAATCTTGAAATTTTGTGACAATAAAGTACTCGAGCCTCTTATCTATTTAAGCTATCATAGCTATGCTACCCTTGAGTCCCAAATCAACCACTGCTAAGACTTCAAATGGCCCTAACTTCTATACGGTGCATCCTATACCTATAAAAGTTTGCAACAATCAAATGCTTGTAACATCTTACTAGACCGTCATAAAATCTTGAAATATTGTGACAATAAAGTATTCGAGCCTCTCGTCAATTTAAGCTATCGCTCATAGCTATTTGAGTCCCAAATCAAACACTGATAAAAATTCAAATGGCCCTAACTTCTATACGGTGCGTCCCATACCTATCAAAGTTTGCCACAATCAAATGCTTGTAACTTTTTACTGAAGCGTCATAAAATCTGGAAATTTTCAACATTCAAATGCTTGTAACTTCTTACTGGAACGTCATAAAATCTTGAAATTTTGTGACAATAAAGTTCCCGAGCCTCTTATCTTTTTAAGCTATCATAGCTATGCTACCCTTGAGTCCCAAATCAAACACTGATAAAACATCAAATGGCCCTAACTTCTACACGGTGAGTCCCACACCTATCAACGTTTGCAGCAATCAAATGCTTGAAACTTTTTACTGGAGCGTCGTAAAACCTTGAAATTTTGTGACAATAAAGTACTCGAGCCTCTTATCAATTTAAGCCATCGCTCATAGCTATGCTACCCTTGAGTCCCAAAACAAACACGTATAAAACTTCAAATGGCCCAAACTTCTATACGGTGCGTCCCACACCTATTAAAGATTGCAACAATCAATTGCTTGCAACTTTTTACGGGAGCGTCATAAAACCTTGAAATTTTGTGACAATAAAGTAGTCGAGCCTCTTATCAATTTAAGCTATCGCTCATAGCTATGCTACCCTTGAGTCCCAAATCAAACACTGATAAAACTTCAAATGGCCCTAACTTCTATACGGTGCGTCCTACACCTATGAAAGTTTGCAACAATCAAATGCTGGTAAGTTTTTACTGGAGCGTCATAAAACCTTGAAATTTGGTGACAATTAAGTACTCGACCCTCTTATCAATTCAAGCAATCGCTCATAGCTATGCTACCCTTGAGTCCCAACTCAAACACTGATAAAACTTCAAATGGCCCTAACTTCTATTCGGTGCGTCCCACACCTATTAAAGATTGCAACAATCAATTGCTTGCAACTTTTTACGGGAGCGTCATAAAACCTTGAAATTTTGTGACAATAAAGTACTCGAGCCTCTTATCAATTTAAGCTATCGCTCATAGCTATGCTACAATTGAGTCCCAAATCAAACACTGATAAAACTTCAAATGGCCCTAACTTCTATACGGTGCGTCCTCTACCTATCAAAGTTTGCAACAATCAAATGCTTGTAACTTTTTACTGGAGCGTCATAAAATCTAGAAATTTTGTGACAATAAAGTACTCGAGCCTCTTATCTATTTAAGCTATCATAGCTATGCTACCCTTGAGTCCCAAATCAAACAGTGATAAAACTTCAAATGGCCCTAGCATCTACACGGTGAGTCCCACACCTATCAAAGTTTGCAACAATCAAATGCTTGAAACTTTTTACTGGAGCGTCGTAAAACCTTGAAATTTTGTGACAATAAAGTACTCGAGCCTCTTATCAATTTAAGCTATCGCTCATAGCTATGCTACCCTTGAGTCCCAAATCAAACACTAATAAAACTTCAAATGGCCCTAACTTCTATACGGTGGGTCCTACACCTTTGAAAGTTTGCAACAATCAAATGCTTGTAAGTTTTTACTGGAGCGTCATAAAACCTTGAAATTTGGTGACAATTAAGTACTCGACCCTCTTATCAATTCAAGCAATCGCTCATAGCTATGCTACCCTTGAGTCCCAAATCAAACACTGATAAAATTTCAAATGGCCCTAACTTCTATACGGTGCGTCCTATACCTATCAAAGTTTGCAAAAATCAAATGCTTGTAACTTTTTACTGGAGCGTCATAAAATCTTGAAATTTTGTGACAATAAAGTACTCGAGCCTCTTATCTATTTATGCTATCATAGCTATGCTACCCTTGAGTCCCAAATCAACCACTGCTAAGACTTCAAATGACCCTAACTTCTATACGGTGCGTCCTATACCTATAAAAGTTTGCAACAATCAAATGCTTGTAACATCTTACTAGACCGTCATAAAATCTTGAAATATTGTGACAATAAAGTAATCGAGCCTCTCGTCAATTTAAGCTATCGCTCATAGCTATTTGAGTCCCAAATCAAACACTGATAAAAATTCAAATGGCCCTAACTTCTATACGGTGCGTCCCATACCTATCAAAGTTTGCCACAATCAAATGCTTGTAACTTTTTACTGAAGCGTCATAAAATCTGGAAATTTTCAACATTCAAATGCTTGTAACTTCTTACTGGAACGTCATAAAATCTTGAAATTTTGTGACAATAAAGTTCCCGAGCCTCTTATCTTTTTAAGCTATCATAGCTATGCTACCCTTGAGTCCCAAATCAAACACTGATAAAACATCAAATGGCCCTAACTTCTACACGGTGAGTCCCACACCTATCAACGTTTGCAGCCATCAAATGCTTGTAACTTTTTACTGGAGCGTCATAAAATCTTGAAATTTTGTGACAATAAAGTACTCGAGCCTCTTATCTATTTATGCTATCATAGCTATGCTACCCTTGAGTCCCAAATCAACCACTGCTAAAACTTTAAATGGCCCTAAGTTCTATACGGTGCGTCCTATACCTATCAAAGTTTGCAACAATCAAATGCTTGTAACTTTTTACTGGAACGTAATAATATAGTGAAATTTTGTGTGAATAAAGTACTCGAGCCTCTTATCTTTTTAAGCTATCATGGCTATGCTACCCTTGAGTCCCAAATCAAACACTGATAAAACATCAAATGGCCCTAACTTCTACACGGTGAGTCCCACACCTATCAACGTTTGCAGCCATCAAATGCTTGCAACTTTTTACTGGAGCGTCGTAAAACCTTGAAATTTTGTGACAATAAAGTACTCGAGCCTCTTATCAATTTAAGCTATCGCTCATAGCTATGCTACCCTTGAGTCCCAAACCAAACACTAATAAAACTTCAAATGGCCCTAACTTCTATACGGTGGGTCCTACACCTATGAAAGTTTGCAACAATCAAATGCTTGTAAGTTTTTACTGGAGCGTCATAAAACCTTGAAATTTGGTGACAATTAAGTACTCGACCCTCTTATCAATTCAAGCAATCGCTCATAGCTATGCTACCCTTGAGTCCCCAATCAAACACTGATAAAATTTCAAATGGCCCTAACTTCTATACGGTGCGTCCTATACCTATCAAAGTTTGCAAAAATCAAATGCTTGTAACTTTTTACTGGAGCGTCATAAAATCTTGAAATTTTGTGACAATAAAGTACTCGAGCCTCTTATCTATTTAAGCTATCATAGCTATGCTACCCTTGAGTCCCAAATCAACCACTGCTAAGACTTCAAATGGCCCTAACTTCTATACGGTGCATCCTATACCTATAAAAGTTTGCAACAATCAAATGCTTGTAACATCTTACTAGACCGTCATAAAATCTTGAAATATTGTGACAATAAAGTATTCGAGCCTCTCGTCAATTTAAGCTATCGCTCATAGCTATTTGAGTCCCAAATCAAACACTGATAAAAATTCAAATGGCCCTAACTTCTATACGGTGCGTCCCATACCTATCAAAGTTTGCCACAATCAAATGCTTGTAACTTTTTACTGAAGCGTCATAAAATCTGGAAATTTTCAACATTCAAATGCTTGTAACTTCTTACTGGAACGTCATAAAATCTTGAAATTTTGTGACAATAAAGTTCCCGAGCCTCTTATCTTTTTAAGCTATCATAGCTATGCTACCCTTGAGTCCCAAATCAAACACTGATAAAACATCAAATGGCCCTAACTTCTACACGGTGAGTCCCACACCTATCAACGTTTGCAGCAATCAAATGCTTGAAACTTTTTACTGGAGCGTCGTAAAACCTTGAAATTTTGTGACAATAAAGTACTCGAGCCTCTTATCAATTTAAGCCATCGCTCATAGCTATGCTACCCTTGAGTCCCAAAACAAACACGTATAAAACTTCAAATGGCCCAAACTTCTATACGGTGCGTCCCACACCTATTAAAGATTGCAACAATCAATTGCTTGCAACTTTTTACGGGAGCGTCATAAAACCTTGAAATTTTGTGACAATAAAGTAGTCGAGCCTCTTATCAATTTAAGCTATCGCTCATAGCTATGCTACCCTTGAGTCCCAAATCAAACACTGATAAAACTTCAAATGGCCCTAACTTCTATACGGTGCGTCCTACACCTATGAAAGTTTGCAACAATCAAATGCTGGTAAGTTTTTACTGGAGCGTCATAAAACCTTGAAATTTGGTGACAATTAAGTACTCGACCCTCTTATCAATTCAAGCAATCGCTCATAGCTATGCTACCCTTGAGTCCCAACTCAAACACTGATAAAACTTCAAATGGCCCTAACTTCTATACGGTGCGTCCCACACCTATTAAAGATTGCAACAATCAATTGCTTGCAACTTTTTACGGGAGCGTCATAAAACCTTGAAATTTTGTGACAATAAAGTACTCGAGCCTCTTATCAATTTAAGCTATCGCTCATAGCTATGCTACAATTGAGTCCCAAATCAAACACTGATAAAACTTCAAATGGCCCTAACTTCTATACGGTGCGTCCTCTACCTATCAAAGTTTGCAACAATCAAATGCTTGTAACTTTTTACTGGAGCGTCATAAAATCTAGAAATTTTGTGACAATAAAGTACTCGAGCCTCTTATCTATTTAAGCTATCATAGCTATGCTACCCTTGAGTCCCAAATCAAACAGTGATAAAACTTCAAATGGCCCTAGCATCTACACGGTGAGTCCCACACCTATCAAAGTTTGCAACAATCAAATGCTTGAAACTTTTTACTGGAGCGTCGTAAAACCTTGAAATTTTGTGACAATAAAGTACTCGAGCCTCTTATCAATTTAAGCTATCGCTCATAGCTATGCTACCCTTGAGTCCCAAATCAAACACTAATAAAACTTCAAATGGCCCTAACTTCTATACGGTGGGTCCTACACCTTTGAAAGTTTGCAACAATCAAATGCTTGTAAGTTTTTACTGGAGCGTCATAAAACCTTGAAATTTGGTGACAATTAAGTACTCGACCCTCTTATCAATTCAAGCAATCGCTCATAGCTATGCTACCCTTGAGTCCCAAATCAAACACTGATAAAATTTCAAATGGCCCTAACTTCTATACGGTGCGTCCTATACCTATCAAAGTTTGCAAAAATCAAATGCTTGTAACTTTTTACTGGAGCGTCATAAAATCTTGAAATTTTGTGACAATAAAGTACTCGAGCCTCTTATCTATTTATGCTATCATAGCTATGCTACCCTTGAGTCCCAAATCAACCACTGCTAAGACTTCAAATGACCCTAACTTCTATACGGTGCGTCCTATACCTATAAAAGTTTGCAACAATCAAATGCTTGTAACATCTTACTAGACCGTCATAAAATCTTGAAATATTGTGACAATAAAGTAATCGAGCCTCTCGTCAATTGAAGCTATCGCTCATAGCTATTTGAGTCCCAAATCAAACACTGATAAAAATTCAAATGGCCCTAACTTCTATACGGTGCGTCCCATACCTATCAAAGTTTGCAACAATCAAATGCTTGTAACTTTTTACTGGAGCGTCATAAAATCTGGAAATTTTCAACATTCAAATGCTTGTAACTTCTTACTGGAACGTCATAAAATCTTGAAATTTTGTGACAATAAAGTTCTCGAGCCTCTTATCTTTTTAAGCTATCATAGCTATGCTACCCTTGAGTCCCAAAACAAACACTGATAAAACATCAAATGGCCCTAACTTCTACACGGTGAGTCCCACACCTATCAACGTTTGCAGCAATCAAATGCTTGAAACTTTTTACTGGAGCGTCGTAAAACCTTGAAATTTTGTGACAATAAAGTACTCGAGCCTCTTATCAATTTAAGCCATCGCTCATAGCTATGCTACCCTTGAGTCCCAAAACAAACACGTATAAAACTTCAAATGGCCCAAACTTCTATACGGTGCGTCCCACACCTATTAAAGATTGCAACAATCAATTGCTTGCAACTTTTTACGGGAGCGTCATAAAACCTTGAAATTTTGTGACAATAAAGTACTCGAGACTCTTATCAATTTAAGCTATCGCTCATACCTATGGTACCCTTGAGTCCCAAAACAAACACGTATAAAACTTCAAATGGCCCAAACTTCTATACGGTGCGTCCCACACCTATCAAAGTTTGCAACAATCAAATGCTTGAAACTTTTTACTGGAGCGTCGTAAAACCTTGAAATTTTGTGACAATAAAGTATTCGAGCCTCTTATAAATTTAAGCTATCGCTCATACCTATGGTACCCTTGAGTCCCAAATCAACCACAGCTTAAACTTCAAATGGCCCTAAGTTCTATACGGTGCGTCCTATACCTATCAAAGTTTGCAACAATCAAATGCTTGTAACTTTTTACTGGAACGTCATAATATATTGAAATTTTGTGTGAATAAAGTACTCGAGCCTCTTATCTTTTTAAGCTATCATGGCTATGCTACCCTTGAGTCCCAAATCAAACACTGATAAAACATCAAATGGCCCTAACTTCTACACGGTGAGTCCCACACCTATCAACGTTTGCAGCAATCAAATGCTTGCAACTTTTTATTGGAGCGTCGTAAAACCTTGAAATTTTGTGACAATAAAGTACTCGAGCCTCTTATCAATTTAAGCCATCGCTCATATCTATGCTACCCTTGAGTCCCAAAACAAACACGTATAAAACTTCAAATGGCCCTAACTTCTATACGGTGCGTCCCACACCTATTAAAGGTTGCAACAATCAATTGCTTGCAACTTTTTACGGGAGCGTCATAAAACCTTGAAATTTTGTGACAATAAAGAACTCGAGCCTCTTATCAATTTAAGCTATCTCTCATAGCTATGCTACCCTTGAGTCCCAAATCAAACACTAATAAAACTTCAAATGGCCATAACTTCTATACGGTGCGTCCTACACCTATGAAAGTTTGCAACAATCAAATGCTTGTAAGTTTTTACTGGAGCGTCATAAAACCTTGAAATTTGGTGACAATTAAGTACTCGACCCTCTTATCAATTCAAGCAATCGCTCATAGCTATGCTACCCTTGAGTCCCAAATCAAACACTGATAAAATTTCAAATATCCCTAACTTCTATACGGTGCGTCCTATACCTATCAAAGTTTGCAAAAATCAAATGCTTGTAACTTTTTACTGGAACTTGATAAAATCTTGAAATTTTGTGACAATAAAGTACTCGAGACTCTTATCAATTTAAGCTATCGCTCATAGCTATGCTACCCTTGAGTCCCAAATCAACCACTGCTAAGACTTCAAATGGCCCTAACTTCTATACGGTGCGTCCCACACCTATTAAAGATTGCAACAATCAATTGCTTGCAACTTTTTACGGGAGCGTCATAAAACCTTGAAATTTTGTGACAATAAAGTACTCGAGCCTCTTATCAATTTAAGCTATCGCTCATAGCTATGCTACAATTGAGTCCCAAATCAAACACTGATAAAACTTCAAATGGCCCTAACTTCTATACGGTGCGTCCTCTACCTATCAAAGTTTGCAACAATCAAATGCTTGTAACTTTTTACTGGAGCGTCATAAAATCTAGAAATTTTGTGACAATAAAGTACTCGAGCCTCTTATCTATTTAAGCTATCATAGCTATGCTACCCTTGAGTCCCAAATCAAACAGTGATAAAACTTCAAATGGCCCTAACATCTACACGGTGAGTCCCACACCTATCAAAGTTTGCAACAATCAAATGCTTGAAACTTTTTACTGGAGCGTCGTAAAACCTTGAAATTTTGTGACAATAAAGTACTCGAGCCTCTTATAAATTTAAACTATCGCTCATAGCTATGCTACCCTTGAGTCCCAAATCAACCACTGCTAAGACTTCAAATGGCCCTAACTTCTATACGGTGCGCCCTATACCTATAAAAGTTTGCCACAATCAAATGCTTGTAACTTCTTACTAGACCGTCATAAAATCTTGAAATATTGTGACAATAAAGTACTCGAGCCTCTCGTCAATTTAAGCTATCGCTCATAGCTATGCTACATTTGAGTCCCAAATCAAACACTGATAAAAATTCAAATGGCCCTAACTTCTATACGGTGCGTCCCATACCTATCAAAGTTTGCAACAATCAAATGCTTGTAACTTTTTACTGGAGCGTCATAAAATCTTGAAATTTTCAACATTCAAATGCTTGTAACTTCTTACTGGAACGTCATAAAATCTTGAAATTTTGTGACAATATAGTTCTCGAGCCTCTTATCTTTTTAAGCTATCATAGCTATGCTACCCTTGAGTCCCAAATCAAAAACTGATAAAACATCAAATGGCCCTAACTTCTACACGGTGAGTCCCACACCTATCAACGTTTGCAGCAATCAAATGCTTGAAACTTTTTACTGGAGCGTCGTAAAACCTTGAAATTTTGTGACAATAAAATACTCGAGCCTCTTATCAATTTAAGCCATCGCTCATAGCTATGCTACCCTTGAGTCCCAAATCAAACACTGATAAAACTTCAAATGGCCCTAACTTCTATACGGTGCGTCCTACACCTATGAAAGTTTGCAACAATCAAATGCTGGTAAGTTTTTACTGGAGCGTCATAAAACCTTGAAATTTGGTGACAATTAAGTACTCGACCCTCTTATCAATTCAAGCAATCGCTCATAGCTATGCTACCCTTGAGTCCCAACTCAAACACTGATAAAACTTCAAATGGCCCTAACTTCTATACGGTGCGTCCCACACCTATTAAAGATTGCAACAATCAATTGCTTGCAACTTTTTACGGGAGCGTCATAAAACCTTGAAATTTTGTGACAATAAAGTACTCGTGCCTCTTATCAATTTAAGCTATCGCTCATAGCTATGCTACAATTGAGTCCCAAATCAAACACTGATAAAACTTCAAATGGCCCTAACTTCTATACCTATCAAAGTTTGCAACAATCAAATGCTTGTAACTTTTTACTGGAGCGTCATAAAATCTTGAAATTTTGTGACACTAAAGTACTCGAGCCTCTTATCTATTTAAGCTATCATAGCTATGCTACCCTTGAGTCCCAAATCAAACAGTGATAAAACTTCAAATGGCCCTAACATCTACACGGTGAGTCCCACACCTATCAAAGTTTGCAACAATCAAATGCTTGAAACTTTTTACTGGAGCGTCGTAAAACCTTGAAATTTTGTGACAATAAAGTATTCGAGCCTCTTATAAATTTAAGCTATCGCTCATAGATATGGTACCCTTGAGTCCCAAATCAACCACTGCTAAAACTTTAAATGGCCCTAAGTTCTATACGGTGCGTCCTATACCTATCAAAGTTTGCAACAATCAAATGCTTGTAACTTTTTACTGGAACGTCATAATATATTGAAATTTTGTGTGAATAAAGTACTCGAGCCTCTTATCTTTTTAAGCTATCATGGCTATGCTACCCTTGAGTCCCAAATCAAACACTGATAAAACATCAAATGGCCCTAACTTCTACACGGTGAGTCCCACACCTATCAACGTTTGCAGCCATCAAATGCTTGCAACTTTTTACTGGAGCGTCGTAAAACCTTGAAATTTTGTGACAATAAAGTACTCGAGCCTCTTATCAATTTAAGCTATCGCTCATAGCTATGCTACCCTTGAGTCCCAAACCAAACACTAATAAAACTTCAAATGGCCCTAACTTCTATACGGTGGGTCCTACACCTATGAAAGTTTGCAACAATCAAATGCTTGTAAGTTTTTACTGGAGCGTCATAAAACCTTGAAATTTGGTGACAATTAAGTACTCGAGCCTCTTATCTATTTAAGCTATCATAGCTATGCTACCCTTGAGTCCCAAATCAACCACTGCTAAGACTTCAAATGGCCCTAACTTCTATACGGTGCATCCTATACCTATAAAAGTTTGCAACAATCAAATGCTTGTAACATCTTACTAGACCGTCATAAAATCTTGAAATATTGTGACAATAAAGTATTCGAGCCTCTCGTCAATTTAAGCTATCGCTCATAGCTATTTGAGTCCCAAATCAAACACTGATAAAAATTCAAATGGCCCTAACTTCTATACGGTGCGTCCCATACCTATCAAAGTTTGCCACAATCAAATGCTTGTAACTTTTTACTGGAGCGTCATAAAATCTGGAAATTTTCAACATTCAAATGCTTGTAACTTCTTACTGGAACGTCATAAAATCTTGAAATTTTGTGACAATAAAGTTCCCGAGCCTCTTATCTTTTTAAGCTATCATAGCTATGCTACCCTTGAGTCCCAAATCAAACACTGATAAAACATCAAATGGCCCTAACTTCTACACGGTGAGTCCCACACCTATCAACGTTTGCAGCAATCAAATGCTTGAAACTTTTTACTGGAGCGTCGTAAAACCTTGAAATTTTGTGACAATAAAGTACTCGAGCCTCTTATCAATTTAAGCCATCGCTGATAGCTATGCTACCCTTGAGTCCCAAAACAAACACGTATAAAACTTCAAATGGCCCAAACTTCTATACGGTGCGTCCCACACCTATTAAAGATTGCAACAATCAATTGCTTGCAACTTTTTACGGGAGCGTCATAAAACCTTGAAATTTTGTGACAATAAAGTAGTCGAGCCTCTTATCAATTTAAGCTATCGCTCATAGCTATGCTACATTTGAGTCCCAAATCAAACACTGATAAAAATTCAAATGGCCCTAACTTCTATACGGTGCGTCCCATACCTATCAAAGTTTGCAACAATCAAATGCTTGTAACTTTTTACTGGAGCGTCATAAAATCTTGAAATTTTCAACATTCAAATGCTTGTAACTTCTTACTGGAACGTCATAAAATCTTGAAATTTTGTGACAATATAGTTCTCGAGCCTCTTATCTTTTTAAGCTATCATAGCTATGCTACCCTTGAGTCCCAAATCAAAAACTGATAAAACATCAAATGGCCCTAACTTCTACACGGTGAGTCCCACACCTATCAACGTTTGCAGCAATCAAATGCTTGAAACTTTTTACTGGAGCGTCGTAAAACCTTGAAATTTTGTGACAATAAAATACTCGAGCCTCTTATCAATTTAAGCCATCGCTCATAGCTATGCTACCCTTGAGTCCCAAATCAAACACTGATAAAACTTCAAATGGCCCTAACTTCTATACGGTGCGTCCTACACCTATGAAAGTTTGCAACAATCAAATGCTGGTAAGTTTTTACTGGAGCGTCATAAAACCTTGAAATTTGGTGACAATTAAGTACTCGACCCTCTTATCAATTCAAGCAATCGCTCATAGCTATGCTACCCTTGAGTCCCAACTCAAACACTGATAAAACTTCAAATGGCCCTAACTTCTATACGGTGCGTCCCACACCTATTAAAGATTGCAACAATCAATTGCTTGCAACTTTTTACGGGAGCGTCATTAAACCTTGAAATTTTGTGACAATAAAGTACTCGAGCCTCTTATCAATTTAAGCTATCGCTCATAGCTATGCTACAATTGAGTCCCAAATCAAACACTGATAAAACTTCAAATGGCCCTAACTTCTATACCTATCAAAGTTTGCAACAATCAAATGCTTGTAACTTTTTACTGGAGCGTCATAAAATCTTGAAATTTTGTGACACTAAAGTACTCGAGCCTCTTATCTATTTAAGCTATCATAGCTATGCTACCCTTGAGTCCCAAATCAAACAGTGATAAAACTTCAAATGGCCCTAACATCTACACGGTGAGTCCCACACCTATCAAAGTTTGCAACAATCAAATGCTTGAAACTTTTTACTGGAGCGTCGTAAAACCTTGAAATTTTGTGACAATAAAGTATTCGAGCCTCTTATAAATTTAAGCTATCGCTCATAGATATGGTACCCTTGAGTCCCAAATCAACCACTGCTAAAACTTTAAATGGCCCTAAGTTCTATACGGTGCGTCCTATACCTATCAAAGTTTGCAACAATCAAATGCTTGTAACTTTTTACTGGAACGTCATAATATATTGAAATTTTGTGTGAATAAAGTACTCGAGCCTCTTATCTTTTTAAACTATCATGGCTATGCTACCCTTGAGTCCCAAATCAAACACTGATAAAACATCAAATGGCCCTAACTTCTACACGGTGAGTCCCACACCTATCAACGTTTGCAGCCATCAAATGCTTGCAACTTTTTACTGGAGCGTCGTAAAACCTTGAAATTTTGTGACAATAAAGTACTCGAGCCTCTTATCAATTTAAGCTATCGCTCATAGCTATGCTACCCTTGAGTCCCAAACCAAACACTAATAAAACTTCAAATGGCCCTAACTTCTATACGGTGGGTCCTACACCTATGAAAGTTTGCAACAATCAAATGCTTGTAAGTTTTTACTGGAGCGTCATAAAACCTTGAAATTTGGTGACAATTAAGTACTCGAGCCTCTTATCTATTTAAGCTATCATAGCTATGCTACCCTTGAGTCCCAAATCAACCACTGCTAAGACTTCAAATGGCCCTAACTTCTATACGGTGCATCCTATACCTATAAAAGTTTGCAACAATCAAATGCTTGTAACATCTTACTAGACCGTCATAAAATCTTGAAATATTGTGACAATAAAGTATTCGAGCCTCTCGTCAATTTAAGCTATCGCTCATAGCTATTTGAGTCCCAAATCAAACACTGATAAAAATTCAAATGGCCCTAACTTCTATACGGTGCGTCCCATACCTATCAAAGTTTGCCACAATCAAATGCTTGTAACTTTTTACTGGAGCGTCATAAAATCTGGAAATTTTCAACATTCAAATGCTTGTAACTTCTTACTGGAACGTCATAAAATCTTGAAATTTTGTGACAATAAAGTTCCCGAGCCTCTTATCTTTTTAAGCTATCATAGCTATGCTACCCTTGAGTCCCAAATCAAACACTGATAAAACATCAAATGGCCCTAACTTCTACACGGTGAGTCCCACACCTATCAACGTTTGCAGCAATCAAATGCTTGAAACTTTTTACTGGAGCGTCGTAAAACCTTGAAATTTTGTGACAATAAAGTACTCGAGCCTCTTATCAATTTAAGCCATCGCTGATAGCTATGCTACCCTTGAGTCCCAAAACAAACACGTATAAAACTTCAAATGGCCCAAACTTCTATACGGTGCGTCCCACACCTATTAAAGATTGCAACAATCAATTGCTTGCAACTTTTTACGGGAGCGTCATAAAACCTTGAAATTTTGTGACAATAAAGTAGTCGAGCCTCTTATCAATTTAAGCTATCGCTCATAGCTATGCTACCCTTGAGTCCCAAATCAAACACTGATAAAACTTCAAATGGCCCTAACTTCTATACGGTGCGTCCTACACCTATGAAAGTTTGCAACAATCAAATGCTGGTAAGTTTTTACTGGAGCGTCATAAAACCTTGAAATTTGGTGACAATTAAGTACTCGACCCTCTTATCAATTCAAGCAATCGCTCATAGCTATGCTACCCTTGAGTCCCAACTCAAACACTGATAAAACTTCAAATGGCCCTAACTTCTATACGGTGCGTCCCACACCTATTAAAGATTGCAACAATCAATTGCTTGCAACTTTTTACGGGAGCGTCATAAAACCTTGAAATTTTGTGACAATAAAGTACTCGAGCCTCTTATCAATTTAAGCTATCGCTCATAGCTATGCTACAATTGAGTCCCAAATCAAACACTGATAAAACTTCAAATGGCCCTAACTTCTATACGGTGCGTCCTCTACCTATCAAAGTTTGCAACAATCAAATGCTTGTAACTTTTTACTGGAGCGTCATAAAATCTAGAAATTTTGTGACAATAAAGTACTCGAGCCTCTTATCTATTTAAGCTATCATAGCTATGCTACCCTTGAGTCCCAAATCAAACAGTGATAAAACTTCAAATGGCCCTAACATCTACACGGTGAGTCCCACACCTATCAAAGTTTGCAACAATCAAATGCTTGAAACTTTTTACTGGAGCGTCGTAAAACCTTGAAATTTTGTGACAATAAAGTACTCGAGCCTCTTATCAATTTAAGCTATCGCTCATAGCTATGCTACCCTTGAGTCCCAAATCAAACACTAATAAAACTTCAAATGGCCCTAACTTCTATACGGTGGGTCCTACACCTTTGAAAGTTTGCAACAATCAAATGCTTGTAAGTTTTTACTGGAGCGTCATAAAACCTTGAAATTTGGTGACAATTAAGTACTCGACCCTCTTATCAATTCAAGCAATCGCTCATAGCTATGCTACCCTTGAGTCCCAAATCAAACACTGATAAAATTTCAAATGGCCCTAACTTCTATACGGTGCGTCCTATACCTATCAAAGTTTGCAAAAATCAAATGCTTGTAACTTTTTACTGGAGCGTCATAAAATCTTGAAATTTTGTGACAATAAAGTACTCGAGCATCTTATCTATTTATGCTATCATAGCTATGCTACCCTTGAGTCCCAAATCAACCACTGCTAAGACTTCAAATGACCCTAACTTCTATACGGTGCGTCCTATACCTATAAAAGTTTGCAACAATCAAATGCTTGTAACATCTTACTAGACCGTCATAAAATCTTGAAATATTGTGACAATAAAGTACTCGAGCCTCTCGTCAATTGAAGCTATCGCTCATAGCTATTTGAGTCCCAAATCAAACACTGATAAAAATTCAAATGGCCCTAACTTCTATACGGTGCGTCCCATACCTATCAAAGTTTGCAACAATCAAATGCTTGTAACTTTTTACTGGAGCGTCTTAAAATCTGGAAATTTTCAACATTCAAATGCTTGTAACTTCTTACTGGAACGTCATAAAATCTTGAAATTTTGTGACAATAAAGTTCTCGAGCCTCTTATCTTTTTAAGCTATCATAGCTATGCTACCCTTGAGTCCCAAATCAAACACTGATAAAACATCAAATGGCCCTAACTTCTACACGGTGAGTCCCACACCTATCAACGTTTGCAGCAATCAAATGCTTGAAACTTTTTACTGGAGCGTCGTAAAACCTTGAAATTTTGTGACTATAAAGTACTCGAGCCTCTTATCAATTTAAGCCATCGCTCATAGCTATGCTACCCTTGAGTCCCAAAACAAACACGTATAAAACTTCAAATGGCACAAACTTCTATACGGTGCGTCCCACACCTATTAAAGATTGCAACAATCAATTGCTTGCAACTTTTTACGGGAACGTCATAAAACCTTGAAATTTTGTGACAATAAAGTACTCGAGACTCTTATCAATTTAAGCTATCGCTCATAGCTATGCTACCCTTGAGTCCCAAATCAAACACTGATAAAACTTCAAATGGCCCTAACTTCTATACGGTGCGTCCTACACCTATGAAAGTTTGCAACAATCAAATGCTGGTAAGTTTTTACTGGAGCGTCATAAAACCTTGAAATTTGGTGACAATTAAGTACTCGACCCTCTTATCAATTCAAGCAATCGCTCATAGCTATGCTACCCTTGAGTCCCAACTCAAACACTGATAAAACTTCAAATGGCCCTAACTTCTATACGGTGCGTCCCACACCTATTAAAGATTGCAACAATCAATTGCTTGCAACTTTTTACGGGAGCGTCATAAAATCTTGAAATTTTGTGACAATAAAGTACTCGAGCCTCTTATCTATTTAAGCTATCATAGCTATGCTACCCTTGAGTCCCAAATCAAACAGTGATAAAACTTCAAATGGCCCTAACATCTACACGGTGAGTCCCACACCTATCAAAGTTTGCAACAATCAAATGCTTGAAACTTTTTACTGGAGCGTCGTAAAACCTTGAAATTTTGTGACAATAAAGTATTCGAGCCTCTTATAAATTTAAGCTATCGCTCATACCTATGGTACCCTTGAGTCCCAAATCAACCACAGCTTAAACTTCAAATGGCCCTAAGTTCTATACGGTGCGTCCTATACCTATCAAAGTTTGCAACAATCAAATGCTTGTAACTTTTTACTGGAACGTCATAATATATTGAAATTTTGTGTGAATAAAGTACTCGAGCCTCTTATCTTTTTAAGCTATCATGGCTATGCTACCCTTGAGTCCCAAATCAAACACTGATAAAACATCAAATGGCCCTAACTTCTACACGGTGAGTCCCACACCTATCAACGTTTGCAGCAATCAAATGCTTGCAACTTTTTATTGGAGCGTCGTAAAACCTTGAAATTTTGTGACAATAAAGTACTCGAGCCTCTTATCAATTTAAGCCATCGCTCATATCTATGCTACCCTTGAGTCCCAAAACAAACACGTATAAAACTTCAAATGGCCCTAACTTCTATACGGTGCGTCCCACACCTATTAAAGGTTGCAACAATCAATTGCTTGCAACTTTTTACGGGAGCGTCATAAAACCTTGAAATTTTGTGACAATAAAGAACTCGAGCCTCTTATCAATTTAAGCTATCTCTCATAGCTATGCTACCCTTGAGTCCCAAATCAAACACTAATAAAACTTCAAATGGCCATAACTTCTATACGGTGCGTCCTACACCTATGAAAGTTTGCAACAATCAAATGCTTGTAAGTTTTTACTGGAGCGTCATAAAACCTTGAAATTTGGTGACAATTAAGTACTCGACCCTCTTATCAATTCAAGCAATCGCTCATAGCTATGCTACCCTTGAGTCCCAAATCAAACACTGATAAAATTTCAAATATCCCTAACTTCTATACGGTGCGTCCTATACCTATCAAAGTTTGCAAAAATCAAATGCTTGTAACTTTTTACTGGAACTTGATAAAATCTTGAAATTTTGTGACAATAAAGTACTCGAGACTCTTATCAATTTAAGCTATCGCTCATAGCTATGCTACCCTTGAGTCCCAAATCAACCACTGCTAAGACTTCAAATGGCCCTAACTTCTATACGGTGCGTCCTATACCTATAAAAGTTTGCAACAATCAAATGCTTGTAACATCTTACTAGACCGTCATAAAATCTTGAAATATTGTGACAATAAAGTACTCGAGCCTTTCGTCAATTTAAGCTATCGCTCATAGCTATGCTACATTTGAGTCCCAAATCAAACACTGATAAAAATTCATATGGCCCTAACTTCTATACGGTGCGTCCCATACCTATCAAAATTTGCAACAATCAAATGCTTGTAACTTTTTACTGGAGCGTCATAAAATCTGGAAATTTTCAACATTCAAATGCTTGTAACTTCTTACTGGAGGGTCATTAAATCTGGAAATTTTGTGACAATAAAGTTCTCGAGCCTCTTGTAAATTTAAGCTGTCGCTCATAGCTATGCTACCCTTGAGTCCCAAATCAACCACTGCTAAAACTTCAAATGGCCCTAACTTCTATACGGTGCGTCCTATACCTATCAAAGTTTGCAACAATCAAATGCTTGTATCTTTTTACTGGAGCGTCATAAAATCTTGAAGTTTTGTGACAATAAAGTACTCGCGCCTCTTATCTATTTAAGCTATCATAGATATGCTATCCTTGAGTCCCAAATCAAACACTGATAAAACTTCAAATGGCCCTAACATCTACACGGTGAGTCCCACACCTATCAAAGTTTGCAACAATCAAATGCTTGTAACTTTTTACTGGAGCGTCATAAAATCTTGAAATTTTGTGACAATAAAGTACTCGAGCCTCTTATCAATTCAAGCAATCGCTCATAGCTATGCTACCCTTGAGTCCCAACTCAAACACTGATAAAACTTCAAATGGCCCTAACTTCTATACGGTGCGTCCCACACCTATTAAAGATTGCAACAATCAATTGCTTGCAACTTTTTACGGGAGCGTCATAAAACCTTGAAATTTTGTGACAATAAAGTACTCGAGCCTCTTATCAATTTAAGCTATCGCTCATAGCTATGCTACAATTGAGTCCCAAATCAAACACTGATAAAACTTCAAATGCCCCTAACTTCTATACCTATCAAAGTTTGCAACAATCAAATGCTTGTAACTTTTTACTGGAGCGTCATAAAATCTTGAAATTTTGTGACACTAAAGTACTCGAGCCTCTTATCTATTTAAGCTATCATAGCTATGCTACCCTTGAGTCCCAAATCAAACAGTGATAAAACTTCAAATGGCCCTAACATCTACACGGTGAGTCCCACACCTATCAAAGTTTGCAACAATCAAATGCTTGAAACTTTTTACTGGAGCGTCGTAAAACCTTGAAATTTTGTGACAATAAAGTATTCGAGCCTCTTATAAATTTAAGCTATCGCTCATAGATATGGTACCCTTGAGTCCCAAATCAACCACTGCTAAAACTTTAAATGGCCCTAAGTTCTATACGGTGCGTCCTATACCTATCAAAGTTTGCAACAATCAAATGCTTGTAACTTTTTACTGGAACGTCATAATATATTGAAATTTTGTGTGAATAAAGTACTCGAGCCTCTTATCTTTTTAAGCTATCATGGCTATGCTACCCTTGAGTCCCAAATCAAACACTGATAAAACATCAAATGGCCCTAACTTCTACACGGTGAGTCCCACACCTATCAACGTTTGCAGCCATCAAATGCTTGCAACTTTTTACTAGAGCGTCGTAAAACCTTGAAATTTTGTGACAATAAAGTACTCGAGCCTCTTATCAATTTAAGCTATCGCTCATAGCTATGCTACCCTTGAGTCCCAAACCAAACACTAATAAAACTTCAAATGGCCCTAACTTCTATACGGTGGGTCCTACACCTATGAAAGTTTGCAACAATCAAATGCTTGTAAGTTTTTACTGGAGCGTCATAAAACCTTGAAATTTGGTGACAATTAAGTACTCGAGCCTCTTATCTATTTAAGCTATCATAGCTATGCTACCCTTGAGTCCCAAATCAACCACTGCTAAGACTTCAAATGGCCCTAACTTCTATACGGTGCATCCTATACCTATAAAAGTTTGCAACAATCAAATGCTTGTAACATCTTACTAGACCGTCATAAAATCTTGAAATATTGTGACAATAAAGTATTCGAGCCTCTCGTCAATTTAAGCTATCGCTCATAGCTATTTGAGTCCCAAATCAAACACTGATAAAAATTCAAATGGCCCTAACTTCTATACGGTGCGTCCCATACCTATCAAAGTTTGCCACAATCAAATGCTTGTAACTTTTTACTGGAGCGTCATAAAATCTGGAAATTTTCAACATTCAAATGCTTGTAACTTCTTACTGGAACGTCACAAAATCTTGAAATTTTGTGACAATAAAGTTCCCGAGCCTCTTATCTTTTTAAGCTATCATAGCTATGCTACCCTTGAGTCCCAAATCAAACACTGATAAAACATCAAATGGCCCTAACTTCTACACGGTGAGTCCCACACCTATCAACGTTTGCAGCAATCAAATGCTTGAAACTTTTTACTGGAGCGTCGTAAAACCTTGAAATTTTGTGACAATAAAGTACTCGAGCCTCTTATCAATTTAAGCCATCGCTGATAGCTATGCTACCCTTGAGTCCCAAAACAAACACGTATAAAACTTCAAATGGCCCAAACTTCTATACGGTGCGTCCCACACCTATTAAAGATTGCAACAATCAATTGCTTGCAACTTTTTACGGGAGCGTCATAAAACCTTGAAATTTTGTGACAATAAAGTAGTCGAGCCTCTTATCAATTTAAGCTATCGCTCATAGCTATGCTACCCTTGAGTCCCAAATCAAACACTGATAAAACTTCAAATGGCCCTAACTTCTATACGGTGCGTCCTACACCTATGAAAGTTTGCAACAATCAAATGCTGGTAAGTTTTTACTGGAGCGTCATAAAACCTTGAAATTTGGTGACAATTAAGTACTCGACCCTCTTATCAATTCAAGCAATCGCTCATAGCTATGCTACCCTTGAGTCCCAACTCAAACACTGATAAAACTTCAAATGGCCCTAACTTCTATACGGTGCGTCCCACACCTATTAAAGATTGCAACAATCAATTGCTTGCAACTTTTTACGGGAGCGTCATAAAACCTTGAAATTTTGTGACAATAAAGTACTCGAGCCTCTTATCAATTTAAGCTATCGCTCATAGCTATGCTACCCTTGAGTCCCAAATCAAACACTAATAAAACTTCAAATGGCCCTAACTTCTATACGGTGGGTCCTACACCTTTGAAAGTTTGCAACAATCAAATGCTTGTAAGTTTTTACTGGAGCGTCATAAAACCTTGAAATTTGGTGACAATTAAGTACTCGACCCTCTTATCAATTCAAGCAATCGCTCATAGCTATGCTACCCTTGAGTCCCAAATCAAACACTGATAAAATTTCAAATGGCCCTAACTTCTATACGGTGCGTCCTATACCTATCAAAGTTTGCAACAATCAAATGCTTGTAACTTTTTACTGGAACGTCATAATATATTGAAATTTTGTGTGAATAAAGTACTCGAGCCTCTTATCTTTTTAAGCTATCATGGCTATGCTACCCTTGAGTCCCAAATCAAACACTGATAAAACATCAAATGGCCCTAACTTCTACACGGTGAGTCCCACACCTATCAACGTTTGCAGCAATCAAATGCTTGCAACTTTTTATTGGAGCGTCGTAAAACCTTGAAATTTTGTGACAATAAAGTACTCGAGCCTCTTATCAATTTAAGCCATCGCTCATATCTATGCTACCCTTGAGTCCCAAAACAAACACGTATAAAACTTCAAATGGCCCTAACTTCTATACGGTGCGTCCCACACCTATTAAAGGTTGCAACAATCAATTGCTTGCAACTTTTTACGGGAGCGTCATAAAACCTTGAAATTTTGTGACAATAAAGAACTCGAGCCTATTATCAATTTAAGCTATCTCTCATAGCTATGCTACCCTTGAGTCCCAAATCAAACACTAATAAAACTTCAAATGGCCATAACTTCTATACGGTGCGTCCTACACCTATGAAAGTTTGCAACAATCAAATGCTTGTAAGTTTTTACTGGAGCGTCATAAAACCTTGAAATTTGGTGACAATTAAGTACTCGACCCTCTTATCAATTCAAGCAATCGCTCATAGCTATGCTACCCTTGAGTCCCAAATCAAACACTGATAAAATTTCAAATATCCCTAACTTCTATACGGTGCGTCCTATACCTATCAAAGTTTGCAAAAATCAAATGCTTGTAACTTTTTACTGGAACTTGATAAAATCTTGAAATTTTGTGACAATAAAGTACTCGAGACTCTTATCAATTTAAGCTATCGCTCATAGCTATGCTACCCTTGAGTCCCAAATCAACCACTGCTAAGACTTCAAATGGCCCTAACTTCTATACGGTGCGTCCTATACCTATAAAAGTTTGCAACAATCAAATGCTTGTAACATCTTACTAGACCGTCATAAAATCTTGAAATATTGTGACAATAAAGTACTCGAGCCTTTCGTCAATTTAAGCTATCGCTCATAGCTATGCTACATTTGAGTCCCAAATCAAACACTGATAAAAATTCATATGGCCCTAACTTCTATACGGTGCGTCCCATACCTATCAAAATTTGCAACAATCAAATGCTTGTAACTTTTTACTGGAGCGTCATAAAATCTGGAAATTTTCAACATTCAAATGCTTGTAACTTCTTACTGGAGGGTCATTAAATCTGGAAATTTTGTGACAATAAAGTTCTCGAGCCTCTTGTAAATTTAAGCTGTCGCTCATAGCTATGCTACCCTTGAGTCCCAAATCAACCACTGCTAAAACTTCAAATGGCCCTAACTTCTATACGGTGCGTCCTATACCTATCAAAGTTTGCAACAATCAAATGCTTGTATCTTTTTACTGGAGCGTCATAAAATCTTGAAGTTTTGTGACAATAAAGTACTCGCGCCTCTTATCTATTTAAGCTATCATAGATATGCTATCCTTGAGTCCCAAATCAAACACTGATAAAACTTCAAATGGCCCTAACATCTACACGGTGAGTCCCACACCTATCAAAGTTTGCAACAATCAAATGCTTGTAACTTTTTACTGGAGCGTCATAAAATCTTGAAATTTTGTGACAATAAAGTACTCGAGCCTCTTATCTATTTAAGCTATCTCTCATAGCTATGCTACCCTTGAGTCCCAAATCAAACACTAATAAAACTTCAAATGGCCATAACTTCTATACGGTGCGTCCTACACCTATGAAAGTTTGCAACAATCAAATGCTTGTAAGTTTTTACTGGAGCGTCATAAAACCTTGAATCCCAAATCAAACACTGATAAAACTTCAAATGGCCCCAACTTCTATACGATGCCTCCTATACCTATCAAAGTTTGCAACAATCAAATTCTTGTAACTTTTTATTGGAGCGTAATAAAGTCTGGAAATTTTCAACATTCAAATGCTTGTAACTTTTTACTGGAGCGTCAGAAAATCTTGAAATTTTGTGACATTAAAGTACTCGAGCTTTTTACCAATTTAAGCTATAGCTCATATCTATGCTACCCTTGAGTCCCAAATCAACCACTGCTAAAACTTCAAATGGCCCTAACGGTGTGTCCTATACCTATTAAAGATTGCAACAATCAAATTATTGTAACTTTTTATGGGAGCGTCATAAAACCTTGAGATTTTGTTACAATAAAGTACTCGCGCCTCTTATCAATTTAAGCTATCGCTCATAGCTATGCTAACCTTGAGAACCAAATCAAACACTGATAAAACTTCAAATGGCCCCAACTTCTATACGATGCCTCCTATACCTATCAAAGTTTGCAACAATCAAATTCTTGTAACTTTTTATTGGAGCGTAATAAAGTCTGGAAATTTTCAACATTCAAATGCTTGTAACTTGTTACTGGAGAGTCATAAAATCTTGAAATTTTGTGACAATAAACTACTCGAGCCTCTTATCAATTTAAGCTATCGCTCACAGCTATGCTACCATTGAGTCCCAAATCAACCACTGATAAAACTTGAAATGGCCCTAACTTCTATACGGTGCGTCCTACACCAATCAAAGTTTGCAACAATCAAATGCTTGTAACTTTTTACCGGAGCTTGATAAAATCTTGAAATTTTGTGACAAAAAGTACTCGAGCCTCTTGTAAATATAAGCTATCGCTCATAGCTATGCTACTTTTGAGTCCCAAATCAAACACTGATAAAAATTCAAATGGCCCTAACTTCTATACGGTGCGGCCCACACCTATCAAAGTTTTTACTGGAGCGTCATAAAATCCTGAAATTTTGTGACAATAAAGTACTCGAGCCTCTTGTCAATCTAAGTTATCACTCATAGCTATGCTATTCTTGAGTCTAAAATCAAATACTGATAAAACTTCAAATGGCCCTAACTTCTATACGGTGCATCCTACACCTATCAAACTTTTCAACATTCAAATGCTTGTAAATTCTTACTTGAGAGTCATAGAATCTTGAAATTTTGTGACAAAAAGTACTCGAGCCTCTTGTAAATTTAAGCTATCGCTCATAGCTATGCTACCCTTGAGTCCCAAATCAAAGACTGATAAAACTTCAAATGGCCCTAACTTCTATACGGTGCGAAATATACCTATCAAAGTATGCAACATTCAAATGCTTGTAACTTTTTACTGGAGCGTCATAAAATCTTGAAATTTTGTGAAAATAAAGTACTCGAGCCTGTTATCTATTTAAGCTATCATAGCTATGCTACCCTTGAGTCCCAAATCAAACACTGATAAAACTTCAAATGGCCCTAACTTCTATACGGTGCGTCCCACACCTATTAAAGATTGCAACAATCAATTGCTTGCAACTTTTTACGGGAGCGTCATAAAACCTTGAAATTTTGTGACAATAACGTACTCGAGCCTCTTATCAATTTAAGCTATCGCTCATAGCTATGCTACCCTTGAGTCCCAAATCAAACACTGATAAAACTTCAAATGGCCCTAACTTCTATACGGTGCGTCCTACAGCTATGAAAGTTTGCAACAATCAAATGCTTGTAAGTTTTTACTGGAGCGTCATAAAACCTTCAAATTTGGTGACAATTAAGTACTCGACCCTCTTATCAATTCAAGCAGTCGCTCATAGCTATGCTACCCTTGAGTCCCAAATCAAACACTGATAAAATTTCAAATGGCCCTAACTTCTATACGGTGCGTCCTATACCTATCAAAGTTTGCAAAAATCAAATGCTTGTAACTTTTTACTCGAACTTGATAAAATCTTGAAATTTTGTGACAATAAAGTACTCGAGCCTCTTATCAATTTAAGCTATCGCTCATAGCTATGCTACATTTGAGTCCCAAATCAAACACTGATAAAAATTCAAATGGCCCTAACTTTTATACGGTGCGTCCCATACCTATCAAAGTTTGCAACTATCAAATGCTTGTAACTTTTTACTGGAGCGTCATAAAATCTGCAAATTTTCAACATTCAAATGCTTGTAACTTCTTACTGGAGAGTCATAAAATCTGGAAATTTTGTGACAATAAAGTTCTCGAGCCTCTCGTAAATTTAAGCTGTCGCTCATAGCTATGCTACCCTTGAGTCCCAAATCAACCACTGCTAAAATTTCAAATGGCCCTAACTTCTATACTGTGCGTCCTATACCTATCAAAGTTTGCAACAATCAAATGCTTGTAACTTTTTACTGGAGCGTCATAAAAACTTGAAATTTTGTGACAATAAAGTACTCGAGCCTCTTATCTATTTAAGCTATCATAGCTATGCTACCCTTGAGTCCCAAATCAAACACTGATAAAACTTCAAATGGCCCTAACTTCTACACGGTGAGTCCCACAACTATCAAACTTTGCAACAATCAAATGCTTGAAACTTTTTACTGGAGCGTCTTAAAACCTTGAAATTTTGTGACAATAAAGTACTCGAACCTCTTATAAATTTAAGCTATCGCTCATAGCTATGGTACCCTTGAGTCCCAAACCAACCACTGCTAAAACTTCAAATGGCCCTAACTTCTATACGGTGCGTCCCACACCTATTAAAGATTGCAACAATCAATTGCTTGCAACTTTTTACGGGAGCGTCATACAACCTTGAAATTTTGTGACAATAACGTACTCGAGCCTCTTATCAATTTAAGCTATCGCTCATAGCTATGCTACCCTTGAGTCCCAAATCAAACACTGATAAAACTTCAAATGGCCCTTCATTCTATACGGTGCGTCCTACACCTATCAAAGTTTGCAACAATCAAATGCTTGTAACTTTTTACTGGAGCGTCATAAAACCTTGAAATTTGGTGAAAATAAAGTACTCGAGCCTCTTATCAATTCAAGCTCAAACTCATAGCTATGCTACACTTGAGTCCTAAATCAAACACTGATAAAACTTCAAATGGCCCTAACTTTTTTACGGTGCGTCCTATACCTATTAAAGTTAACAACAATCAAATGCTTGTAACTTTTTACTGGAGCTTAATAAAATCTTGCAATTTTGTTACAATAAAGTACTCGTGCCTCTTGTCAATTTAAGCTATACCCTTAAGTCCCAAATCAAACACTGATAAAACTTCAAATGGCCCTAACTTCTACACGGTGAGTCCCACACCTATCAAAGTTTGCAACAATCAAATGCTTGACACTTTCTACTGGAGCGTCGTAAAACCTTGAAATTAGTGACAATAAATTACTCGAGCCTCTTATAAATTTAAGCTATCGCTCATAGCTATGCTACACTTGAATCCCAAATCAAACACTGATAAAACTTCAAATGGCCCTAACTTCGACAAGGTGAGTCCCACACCTATCAAAGTTTGCAACAATCAAATGCTTGAAACTTTTTACTGGAGCGTCGTAAAACCTTGAAATTTTGTGACAATAAAGTACTCGAGCCTCTTATAAATTTAAACTATCGCTCATAGCTATGCTACCCTTGAGTCCCAAATCAACCACTGCTAAGACTTCAAATGGCCCTAACTTCTATACGGTGCGTCCTATACCTATAAAAGTTTGCAACAATCAAATGCTTGTAACTTCTTACTAGTCCGTCATAAAATCTTGAAATATTGTGACAATAAAGTACTCGAGCCTCTTGTCAATTTAAGCTATCGCTCATAGCTATGCTACATTTGAGTCCCAAATCAAACACTGATAAAAATTCAAATGGCCCTAACTTCTATACGGTGCGTCCCATACCTATCAAAGTTTGCAACAATCAAATGCTTGTAACTTTTTACTGGAGCGTCATAAAATCTTGAAATTTTCAACATTCAGATGCTTGTAACTTCTTACTGGAACGTCATAAAATCTTGAAATTTTGTGACAATAAAGTTCTCGAGCCTCTTATCTTTTTAAGCTACCATAGCTATGCTACCCTTGAGTCCCAAATCAAACACTGATAAAACATCAAATGGCCCTAACTTCTACACGGTGAGTCCCACACCTATCAACGTTTGCAGCAATCAAATGCTTGAAACTTTTTACTGGAGCGTCGTAAAACCTTGAAATTGTGTGACAATAAAGTACTCGAGCCTCTTATCAATTTAAGCCATCGCTCATAGCTATGCTACCCTTGAGTCCCAAATCAAACACTGCTAAAACTTCAAATGGCCCTAACTTCTATACGGTGCGTCCTACACCTATGAAAGTTTGCAACAATCAAATGCTGGTAAGTTTTTACTGGAGCGTCATAAAACCTTGAAATTTGGTGACAATTAAGTACTCGACCCTCTTATCAATTCAAGCAATCGCTCATAGCTATGCTACCCTTGAGTCCCAACTCAAACACTGATAAAACTTCAAATGGCCCTAACTTCTATACGGTGCGTCCCACACCTATTAAAGATTGCAACAATCAATTGCTTGCAACTTTTTACGGGAGCGTCATAAAACCTTGAAATTTTGTGACAATAAAGTACTCGAGCCTCTTATCAATTTAAGCTATCGCTCATAGCTATGCTAAAATTGAGTCCCAAATCAAACACTGATAAAACTTCAAATGGCCCTAACTTCTATACGGTGCGTCCCACACCTATTAAAGATTGCAACAATCAATTGCTTGCAACTTTTTACGGGAGCGTCATAAAACCTTGAAATTTTGTGACAATAAAGTACTCGAGCCTCTTATCAATTTAAGCTATCGCTCATAGCTATGCTACCCTTGAGTCCCAAATCAAACACTGATAAAACTTCAAATGGCCCTAACTTCTACACGGTGAGTCCCACAACTATCAAACTTTGCAACAATCAAATGCTTGAAACTTTTTACTGGAGCGTCTTAAAACCTTGAAATTTTGTGACAATAAAGTACTCGACCCTCTTATAAATTTAAGCTATCGCTCATAGCTATGGTACCCTTGAGTCCCAAATCAACCACTGCTAAAACTTCAAATGGCCCTAACTTCTATACGGTGCGTCCCACACCTATTAAAGATTGCAACAATCAATTGCTTGCAACTTTTTACGGGAGCGTCATACAACCTTGAAATTTTGTGACAATAACGTACTCGAGCCTCTTATCAATTTAAGCTATCGCTCATAGCTATGCTACCCTTGAGTCCCAAATCAAACACTGATAAAACTTCAAATGGCCCTTCATTCTATACGGTGCGTCCTACACCTATCAAAGTTTGCAACAATCAAATGCTTTTAACTTTTTACTGGAGCGTCATAAAACCTTGAAATTTGGTGAAAATAAAGTACTCGAGCCTCTTATCAATTCAAGCTCAAACTCATAGCTATGCTACACTTGAGTCCTAAATCAAACACTGATAAAACTTCAAATGGCCCTAACTTTTTTACGGTGCGTCCTATACCTATTAAAGTTAACAACAATCAAATGCTTGTAACTTTTTACTGGAGCTTAATAAAATCTTGCAATTTTGTTACAATAAAGTACTCGTGCCTCTTGTCAATTTAAGCTATACCCTTAAGTCCCAAATCAAACACTGATAAAACTTCAAATGGCCCTAACTTCTACACGGTGAGTCCCACACCTATCAAAGTTTGCAACAATCAAATGCTTGACACTTTCTACTGGAGCGTCGTAAAACCTTGAAATTAGTGACAATAAATTACTCGAGCCTCTTATAAATTTAAGCTATCGCTCATAGTTATGCTACACTTGAATCCCAAATCAAACACTGATAAAACTTCAAATGGCCCTAACTTCGACAAGGTGAGTCCCACACCTATCAAAGTTTGCAACAATCAAATGCTTGAAACTTTTTACTGGAGCGTCGTAAAACCTTGAAATTTTGTGACAATAAAGTACTCGAGCCTCTTATAAATTTAAACTATCGCTCATAGCTATGCTACCCTTGAGTCCCAAATCAACCACTGCTAAGACTTCAAATGGCCCTAACTTCTATACGGTGCGTCCTATACCTATAAAAGTTTGCAACAATCAAATGCTTGTAACTTCTTACTAGACCGTCATAAAATCTTGAAATATTGTGACAATAAAGTACTCGAGCCTCTCGTCAATTTAAGCTATCGCTCATAGCTATGCTACATTTGAGTCCCAAATCAAACACTGATAAAAATTCAAATGGCCCTAACTTCTATACGGTGCGTCCCATACCTATCAAAGTTTGCAACAATCAAATGCTTGTAACTTTTTACTGGAGCGTCATAAAATCTTGAAATTTTCAACATTCAGATGCTTGTAACTTCTTACTGGAACGTCATAAAATCTTGAAATTTTGTGACAATAAAGTTCTCGAGCCTCTTATCTTTTTAAGCTATCATAGCTATGCTACCCTTGAGTCCCAAATCAAACACTGATAAAACATCAAATGGCCCTAACTTCTACACGGTGAGTCCCACACCTATCAACGTTTGCAGCAATCAAATGCTTGAAACTTTTTACTGGAGCGTCGTAAAACCTTGAAATTTTGTGACAATAAAGTACTCGAGCCTCTTATCAATTTAAGCCATCGCTCATAGCTATGCTACCCTTGAGTCCCAAATCAAACACTGCTAAAACTTCAAATGGCCCTAACTTCTATACGGTGCGTCCTACACCTATGAAAGTTTGCAACAATCAAATGCTGGTAAGTTTTTACTGGAGCGTCATAAAACCTTGAAATTTGGTGACAATTAAGTACTCGACCCTCTTATCAATTCAAGCTATCGCTCATAGCTATGCTACAATTGAGTCCCAAATCAAACACTGATAAAACTTCAAATGGCCCTAACTTCTATACGGTGCGTCCCACACCTATTAAAGATTGCAACAATCAATTGCTTGCAACTTTTTACGGGAGCGTCATAAAACCTTGAAATTTTGTGACAATAAAGTACTCGAGCCTCTTATCAATTTAAGCTATCGCTCATAGCTATGCTACCCTTGAGTCCCAAATCAAACACTGATAAAACTTCAAATGGCCCTAACTTCTACACGGTGAGTCCCACAACTATCAAACTTTGCAACAATCAAATGCTTGAAACTTTTTACTGGAGCGTCTTAAAACCTTGAAATTTTGTGACAATAAAGTACTCGAACCTCTTATAAATTTAAGCTATCGCTCATAGCTATGGTACCCTTGAGTCCCAAATCAACCACTGCTAAAACTTCAAATGGCCCTAACTTCTATACGGTGCGTCCCACACCTATTAAAGATTGCAACAATCAATTGCTTGCAACTTTTTACGGGAGCGTCATACAACCTTGAAATTTTGTGACAATAACGTACTCGAGCCTCTTATCAATTTAAGCTATCGCTCATAGCTATGCTACCCTTGAGTCCCAAATCAAACACTGATAAAACTTCAAATGGCCCTTCATTCTATACGGTGCGTCCTACACCTATCAAAGTTTGCAACAATCAAATGCTTGTAACTTTTTACTGGAGCGTCATACAACTATCAAACTTTGCAACAATCAAATGCTTGAAACTTTTTACTGGAGCGTCTTAAAACCTTGAAATTTTGTGACAATAAAGTACTCGACCCTCTTATAAATTTAAGCTATCGCTCATAGCTATGGTACCCTTGAGTCCCAAATCAACCACTGCTAAAACTTCAAATGGCCCTAACTTCTATACGGTGCGTCCCACACCTATTAAAGATTGCAACAATCAATTGCTTGCAACTTTTTACGGGAGCGTCATACAACCTTGAAATTTTGTGACAATAACGTACTCGAGCCTCTTATCAATTTAAGCTATCGCTCATAGCTATGCTACCCTTGAGTCCCAAATCAAACACTGATAAAACTTCAAATGGCCCTTCATTCTATACGGTGCGTCCTACACCTATCAAAGTTTGCAACAATCAAATGCTTTTAACTTTTTACTGGAGCGTCATAAAACCTTGAAATTTGGTGAAAATAAAGTACTCGAGCCTCTTATCAATTCAAGCTCAAACTCATAGCTATGCTACACTTGAGTCCTAAATCAAACACTGATAAAACTTCAAATGGCCCTAACTTTTTTACGGTGCGTCCTATACCTATTAAAGTTAACAACAATCAAATGCTTGTAACTTTTTACTGGAGCTTAATAAAATCTTGCAATTTTGTTACAATAAAGTACTCGTGCCTCTTGTCAATTTAAGCTATACCCTTAAGTCCCAAATCAAACACTGATAAAACTTCAAATGGCCCTAACTTCTACACGGTGAGTCCCACACCTATCAAAGTTTGCAACAATCAAATGCTTGACACTTTCTACTGGAGCGTCGTAAAACCTTGAAATTAGTGACAATAAATTACTCGAGCCTCTTATAAATTTAAGCTATCGCTCATAGTTATGCTACACTTGAATCCCAAATCAAACACTGATAAAACTTCAAATGGCCCTAACTTCGACAAGGTGAGTCCCACACCTATCAAAGTTTGCAACAATCAAATGCTTGAAACTTTTTACTGGAGCGTCGTAAAACCTTGAAATTTTGTGACAATAAAGTACTCGAGCCTCTTATAAATTTAAACTATCGCTCATAGCTATGCTACCCTTGAGTCCCAAATCAACCACTGCTAAGACTTCAAATGGCCCTAACTTCTATACGGTGCGTCCTATACCTATAAAAGTTTGCAACAATCAAATGCTTGTAACTTCTTACTAGACCGTCATAAAATCTTGAAATATTGTGACAATAAAGTACTCGAGCCTCTCGTCAATTTAAGCTATCGCTCATAGCTATGCTACATTTGAGTCCCAAATCAAACACTGATAAAAATTCAAATGGCCCTAACTTCTATACGGTGCGTCCCATACCTATCAAAGTTTGCAACAATCAAATGCTTGTAACTTTTTACTGGAGCGTCATAAAATCTTGAAATTTTCAACATTCAGATGCTTGTAACTTCTTACTGGAACGTCATAAAATCTTGAAATTTTGTGACAATAAAGTTCTCGAGCCTCTTATCTTTTTAAGCTATCATAGCTATGCTACCCTTGAGTCCCAAATCAAACACTGATAAAACATCAAATGGCCCTAACTTCTACACGGTGAGTCCCACACCTATCAACGTTTGCAGCAATCAAATGCTTGAAACTTTTTACTGGAGCGTCGTAAAACCTTGAAATGTTGTGACAATAAAGTACTCGTACCTCCCATCAATTTAAGCCATCGCTCATAGCTATGCTACCCTTGAGTCCCAAATCAAACACTGCTAAAACTTCAAATGTCCCTAACTTCTATACGGTTCGTCCTACACCTATGAAAGTTTGCAACAATCAAATGCTGGTAAGTTTTTACTGGAGCGTCATAAAACCTTGAAATTTGGTGACAATTAAGTACTCGACCCTCTTATCAATTCAAGCTATCGCTCATAGCTATGCTACAATTGAGTCCCAAATCAAACACTGATAAAACTTCAAATGGCCCTAACTTCTATACGGTGCGTCCCACACCTATTAAAGATTGCAACAATCAATTGCTTGCAACTTTTTACGGGAGCGTCATAAAACCTTGAAATTTTGTGACAATAAAGTACTCGAGCCTCTTATCAATTTAAGCTATCGCTCATAGCTATGCTACCCTTGAGTCCCAAATCAAACACTGATAAAACTTCAAATGGCCCTAACTTCTACACGGTGAGTCCCACAACTATCAAACTTTGCAACAATCAAATGCTTGAAACTTTTTACTGGAGCGTCTTAAAACCTTGAAATTTTGTGACAATAAAGTACTCGAACCTCTTATAAATTTAAGCTATCGCTCATAGCTATGGTACCCTTGAGTCCCAAATCAACCACTGCTAAAACTTCAAATGGCCCTAACTTCTATACGGTGCGTCCCACACCTATTAAAGATTGCAACAATCAATTGCTTGCAACTTTTTACGGGAGCGTCATACAACCTTGAAATTTTGTGACAATAACGTACTCGAGCCTCTTATCAATTTAAGCTATCGCTCATAGCTATGCTACCCTTGAGTCCCAAATCAAACACTGATAAAACTTCAAATGGCCCTTCATTCTATACGGTGCGTCCTACACCTATCAAAGTTTGCAACAATCAAATGCTTGTAACTTTTTACTGGAGCGTCATACAACTATCAAACTTTGCAACAATCAAATGCTTGAAACTTTTTACTGGAGCGTCTTAAAACCTTGAAATTTTGTGACAATAAAGTACTCGACCCTCTTATAAATTTAAGCTATCGCTCATAGCTATGGTACCCTTGAGTCCCAAATCAACCACTGCTAAAACTTCAAATGGCCCTAACTTCTATACGGTGCGTCCCACACCTATTAAAGATTGCAACAATCAATTGCTTGCAACTTTTTACGGGAGCGTCATACAACCTTGAAATTTTGTGACAATAACGTACTCGAGCCTCTTATCAATTTAAGCTATCGCTCATAGCTATGCTACCCTTGAGTCCCAAATCAAACACTGATAAAACTTCAAATGGCCCTTCATTCTATACGGTGCGTCCTACACCTATCAAAGTTTGCAACAATCAAATGCTTTTAACTTTTTACTGGAGCGTCATAAAACCTTGAAATTTGGTGAAAATAAAGTACTCGAGCCTCTTATCAATTCAAGCTCAAACTCATAGCTATGCTACACTTGAGTCCTAAATCAAACACTGATAAAACTTCAAATGGCCCTAACTTTTTTACGGTGCGTCCTATACCTATTAAAGTTAACAACAATCAAATGCTTGTAACTTTTTACTGGAGCTTAATAAAATCTTGCAATTTTGTTACAATAAAGTACTCGTGCCTCTTGTCAATTTAAGCTATACCCTTAAGTCCCAAATCAAACACTGATAAAACTTCAAATGGCCCTAACTTCTACACGGTGAGTCCCACACCTATCAAAGTTTGCAACAATCAAATGCTTGACACTTTCTACTGGAGCGTCGTAAAGCCTTGAAATTAGTGACAATAAATTACTCGAGCCTCTTATAAATTTAAGCTATCGCTCATAGCTATGCTACACTTGAATCCCAAATCAAACACTGATAAAACTTCAAATGGCCCTAACTTCGACAAGGTGAGTCCCACACCTATCAAAGTTTGCAACAATCAAATGCTTGAAACTTTTTACTGGAGCGTCGTAAAACCTTGAAATTTTGTGACAATAAAGTACTCGAGCCTCTTATAAATTTAAACTATCGCTCATAGCTATGCTACCCTTGAGTCCCAAATCAACCACTGCTAAGACTTCAAATGGCCCTAACTTCTATACGGTGCGTCCTATACCTATAAAAGTTTGCAACAATCAAATGCTTGTAACTTCTTACTAGACCGTCATAAAATCTTGAAATATTGTGACAATAAAGTACTCGAGCCTCTCGTCAATTTAAGCTATCGCTCATAGCTATGCTACATTTGAGTCCCAAATCAAACACTGATAAAAATTCAAATGGCCCTAACTTCTATACGGTGCGTCCCATACCTATCAAAGTTTGCAACAATCAAATGCTTGTAACTTTTTACTGGAGCGTCATAAAATCTTGAAATTTTCAACATTCAAATGCTTGTAACTTCTTACTGGAACGTCATAAAATCTTGAAATTTTGTGACAATAAAGTTCTCGAGCCTCTTATCTTTTTAAGCTATCATAGCTATGCTACCCTTGAGTCCCAAATCAAACACTGATAAAACATCAAATGGCCCTAACTTCTACACGGTGAGTCCCACACCTATCAACGTTTGCAGCAATCAAATGCTTGAAACTTTTTACTGGAGCGTCATAAAACCTTGAAATTTTGTGACAATAAAGTACTCGAGCCTCTTATCAATTTAAGCCATCGCTCATAGCTATGCTACCCTTGAGTCCCCAATCAAACACTGATAAAATTTCAAATGGCCCTAACTTCTATACGGTGCGTCCCACACCTATTAAAGATTGCAACAATCAATTGCTTGCAACTTTTTACGGGAGCGTCATACAACCTTGAAATTTTGTGACAATAACGTACTCGAGCCTCTTATCAATTTAAGCTATCGCTCATAGCTATGCTACCCTTGAGTCCCAAATCAAACACTGATAAAACTTCAAATGGCCCTTCATTCTATACGGTGCGTCCTACACCTATCAAAGTTTGCAACAATCAAATGCTTGTAACTTTTTACTGGAGCGTCATAAAACCTTGAAATTTGGTGAAAATAAAGTACTCGAGCCTCTTATCAATTCAAGCTCAAGCTCATAGCTATGCTACACTTGAGTCCTAAATCAAACACTGATAAAACTTCAAATGGCCCTAACTTTTTTACGGTGCATAATATACCTATTAAAGTTAACAACAATCAAATGCTTGTAACTTTTTACTGGAGCTTAATAAAATCTTGCAATTTTGTTACAATAAAGTACTCGTGCCTCTTGTCAATTTAAGCTATACCCTTAAGTCCCAAATCAAACACTGATAAAACTTCAAATGGCCCTAACTTCTACACGGTGAGTCCCACACCTATCAAAGTTTGCAACAATCAAATGCTTGACACTTTCTACTGGAGCGTCGTAAAACCTTGAAATTAGTGACAATAAATTACTCGAGCCTCTTATAAATTTAAGCTATCGCTCATAGCTATGCTACACTTGAATCCCAAATCAAACACTGATAAAACTTCAAATAGCCCTAACTTCTATACGGTGCGTCCCATACCTATCAAAGTTTGCAACAATCAAATGCTTGTAACTTTTTACTGGAGCGTCATAAAATCTTGAAATTTTCAACATTCAAATGCTTGTAACTTCTTACTGGAACGTCATAAAATCTTGAAATTTTGTGACAATAAAGTTCTCGAGCCTCTTATCTTTTTAAGCTATCATAGCTATGCTACCCTTGAGTCCCAAATCAAACACTGATAAAACATAAAATGGCCCTAACTTCTACACGGTGAGTCCCACACCTATCAACGTTTGCAGCAATCAAATGCTTGAAACTTTTTACTGGAGCGTCGTAAAACCTTGAAATTTTGTGACAATAAAGTACTCGTGCCTCTTATCAATTTAAGCCATCGCTCATAGCTATGCTACCCTTGAGTCCCAAATCAAACACTGATAAAACTTCAAATGGCCCTAACTTCTATACGGTGCGTCCTACACCTATTAAAGTTTGCAACAATCAAATGCTGGTAAGTTTTTACTGGAGCGTCATAAAACCTTGAAATTTGGTGACAATTAAGTACTCGACCCTCTTATCACTTCAAGCAATCGCTCATAGCTATGCTACCCTTGAGTCCCAACTCAAACACTGATAAAACTTCAAATGGCCCTAACTTCTATACGGTGCGTCCCACACCTATTAAAGATTGCAACAATAAATTGCTTGCAACTTTTTACGGGAGCGTCATAAAACCTTGAAATTTTGTGACAATAAAGTACTCGAGCCTCTTATCAATTTAAGCTATCGCTCATAGCTATGCTACATTTGAGTCCCAAATCAAACACTGATAAAAATTCAAATGGCCCTAACTTCTATACGGTGCGTCCCATACCTATCAAAGTTTGCAACAATCAAATGCTTGTAACTTTTTACTGGAGCGTCATAAAATCTTGAAATTTTCAACATTCAGATGCTTGTAACTTCTTACTGGAACGTCATAAAATCTTGAAATTTTGTGACAATAAAGTTCTCGAGCCTCTTATCTTTTTAAGCTATCATAGCTATGCTACCCTTGAGTCCCAAATCAAACACTGATAAAACATCAAATGGCCCTAACTTCTACACGGTGAGTCCCACACCTATCAACGTTTGCAGCAATCAAATGCTTGAAACTTTTTACTGGAGCGTCGTAAAACCTTGAAATTTTGTGACAATAAAGTACTCGAGCCTCTTATCAATTTAAGCCATCGCTCATAGCTATGCTACCCTTGAGTCCCAAATCAAACACTGCTAAAACTTCAAATGGCCCTAACTTCTATACGGTGCGTCCTACACCTATGAAAGTTTGCAACAATCAAATGCTGGTAAGTTTTTACTGGAGCGTCATAAAACCTTGAAATTTGGTGACAATTAAGTACTCGACCCTCTTATCAATTCAAGCTATCGCTCATAGCTATGCTACAATTGAGTCCCAAATCAAACACTGATAAAACTTCAAATGGCCCTAACTTCTATACGGTGCGTCCCACACCTATCAAAGTTTGCAACAATCAAATGCTTGACACTTTCTACTGGAGCGTCGTAAAAC
Organism: Clusia tigrina; assembly: GCA_920105625.2. Lineage (NCBI taxonomy): Eukaryota > Metazoa > Arthropoda > Insecta > Diptera > Clusiidae > Clusia > Clusia tigrina. Next base: position 214,602,554 of record OV050030.1, read on the forward strand.
CTTGAAATTTTGTGACAATAAAGTACTCGAGCCTCTTATCAATTTAAGCTATCGCTCATAGCTATGCTACCCTTGAGTCCCAAATCAAACACTGATAAAACTTCAAATGGCCCTAACTTCTACACGGTGAGTCCCACAACTATCAAACTTTGCAACAATCAAATGCTTGAAACTTTTTACTGGAGCGTCTTAAAACCTTGAAATTTTGTGACAATAAAGTACTCGAACCTCTTATAAATTTAAGCTATCGCTCATAGCTATGGTACCCTTGAGTCCCAAATCAACCACTGCTAAAACTTCAAATGGCCCTAACTTCTATACGGTGCGTCCCACACCTATTAAAGATTGCAACAATCAATTGCTTGCAACTTTTTACGGGAGCGTCATACAACCTTGAAATTTTGTGACAATAACGTACTCGAGCCTCTTATCAATTTAAGCTATCGCTCATAGCTATGCTACCCTTGAGTCCCAAATCAAACACTGATAAAACTTCAAATGGCCCTTCATTCTATACGGTGCGTCCTACACCTATCAAAGTTTGCAACAATCAAATGCTTGTAACTTTTTACTGGAGCGTCATACAACTATCAAACTTTGCAACAATCAAATGCTTGAAACTTTTTACTGGAGCGTCTTAAAACCTTGAAATTTTGTGACAATAAAGTACTCGACCCTCTTATAAATTTAAGCTATCGCTCATAGCTATGGTACCCTTGAGTCCCAAATCAACCACTGCTAAAACTTCAAATGGCCCTAACTTCTATACGGTGCGTCCCACACCTATTAAAGATTGCAACAATCAATTGCTTGCAACTTTTTACGGGAGCGTCATACAACCTTGAAATTTTGTGACAATAACGTACTCGAGCCTCTTATCAATTTAAGCTATCGCTCATAGCTATGCTACCCTTGAGTCCCAAATCAAACACTGATAAAACTTCAAATGGCCCTTCATTCTATACGGTGCGTCCTACACCTATCAAAGTTTGCAACAATCAAATGCTTTTAACTTTTTACTGGAGCGTCATAAAACCTTGAAATTTGGTGAAAATAAAGTACTCGAGCCTCTTATCAATTCAAGCTCAAACTCATAGCTATGCTACACTTGAGTCCTAAATCAAACACTGATAAAACTTCAAATGGCCCTAACTTTTTTACGGTGCGTCCTATACCTATTAAAGTTACCAACAATCAAATGCTTGTAACTTTTTACTGGAGCTTAATAAAATCTTGCAATTTTGTTACAATAAAGTACTCGTGCCTCTTGTCAATTTAAGCTATACCCTTAAGTCCCAAATCAAACACTGATAAAACTTCAAATGGCCCTAACTTCTACACGGTGAGTCCCACACCTATCAAAGTTTGCAACAATCAAATGCTTGACACTTTCTACTGGAGCGTCGTAAAACCTTGAAATTAGTGACAATAAATTACTCGAGCCTCTTATAAATTTAAGCTATCGCTCATAGCTATGCTACACTTGAATCCCAAATCAAACACTGATAAAACTTCAAATGGCCCTAACTTCGACAAGGTGAGTCCCACACCTATCAAAGTTTGCAACAATCAAATGCTTGAAACTTTTTACTGGAGCGTCGTAAAACCTTGAAATTTTGTGACAATAAAGTACTCGAGCCTCTTATAAATTTAAACTATCGCTCATAGCTATGCTACCCTTGAGTCCCAAATCAACCACTGCTAAGACTTCAAATGGCCCTAACTTCTATACGGTGCGTCCTATACCTATAAAAGTTTGCAACAATCAAATGCTTGTAACTTCTTACTAGACCGTCATAAAATCTTGAAATATTGTGACAATAAAGTACTCGAGCCTCTCGTCAATTTAAGCTATCGCTCATAGCTATGCTACATTTGAGTCCCAAATCAAACACTGATAAAAATTCAAATGGCCCTAACTTCTATACGGTGCGTCCCATACCTATCAAAGTTTGCAACAATCAAATGCTTGTAACTTTTTACTGGAGCGTCATAAAATCTTGAAATTTTCAACATTCAAATGCTTGTAACTTCTTACTGGAACGTCATAAAATCTTGAAATTTTGTGACAATAAAGTTCTCGAGCCTCTTATCTTTTTAAGCTATCATAGCTATGCTACCCTTGAGTCCCAAATCAAACACTGATAAAACATCAAATGGCCCTAACTTCTACACGGTGAGTCCCACACCTATCAACGTTTGCAGCAATCAAATGCTTGAAACTTTTTACTGGAGCGTCATAAAACCTTGAAATTTTGTGACAATAAAGTACTCGAGCCTCTTATCAATTTAAGCTATCGCTCATAGCTATGCTACCCTTGAGTCCCCAATCAAACACTGATAAAATTTCAAATGGCCCTAACTTCTATACGGTGCGTCCCACACCTATTAAAGATTGCAACAATCAATTGCTTGCAACTTTTTACGGGAGCGTCATACAACCTTGAAATTTTGTGACAATAACGTACTCGAGCCTCTTATCAATTTAAGCTATCGCTCATAGCTATGCTACCCTTGAGTCCCAAATCAAACACTGATAAAACTTCAAATGGCCCTTCATTCTATACGGTGCGTCCTACACCTATCAAAGTTTGCAACAATCAAATGCTTGTAACTTTTTACTGGAGCGTCATAAAACCTTGAAATTTGGTGAAAATAAAGTACTCGAGCCTCTTATCAATTCAAGCTCAAGCTCATAGCTATGCTACACTTGAGTCCTAAATCAAACACTGATAAAACTTCAAATGGCCCTAACTTTTTTACGGTGCATAATATACCTATTAAAGTTAACAACAATCAAATGCTTGTAACTTTTTACTGGAGCTTAATAAAATCTTGCAATTTTGTTACAATAAAGTACTCGTGCCTCTTGTCAATTTAAGCTATACCCTTAAGTCCCAAATCAAACACTGATAAAACTTCAAATGGCCCTAACTTCTACACGGTGAGTCCCACACCTATCAAAGTTTGCAACAATCAAATGCTTGACACTTTCTACTGGAGCGTCGTAAAACCTTGAAATTAGTGACAATAAATTACTCGAGCCTCTTATAAATTTAAGCTATCGCTCATAGCTATGCTACACTTGAATCCCAAATCAAACACTGATAAAACTTCAAATAGCCCTAACTTCTATACGGTGCGTCCCATACCTATCAAAGTTTGCAACAATCAAATGCTTGTAACTTTTTACTGGAGCGTCATAAAATCTTGAAATTTTCAACATTCAAATGCTTGTAACTTCTTACTGGAACGTCATAAAATCTTGAAATTTTGTGACAATAAAGTTCTCGAGCCCCTTATCTTTTTAAGCTATCATAGCTATGCTACCCTTGAGTCCCAAATCAAACACTGATAAAACATAAAATGGCCCTAACTTCTACACGGTGAGTCCCACACCTATCAACGTTTGCAGCAATCAAATGCTTGAAACTTTTTACTGGAGCGTCGTAAAACCTTGAAATTTTGTGACAATAAAGTACTCGTGCCTCTTATCAATTTAAGCCATCGCTCATAGCTATGCTACCCTTGAGTCCCAAATCAAACACTGATAAAACTTCAAATGGCCCTAACTTCTATACGGTGCGTCCTACACCTATGAAAGTTTGCAACAATCAAATGCTGGTAAGTTTTTACTGGAGCGTCATAAAACCTTGAAATTTGGTGACAATTAAGTACTCGACCCTCTTATCACTTCAAGCAATCGCTCATAGCTATGCTACCCTTGAGTCCCAACTCAAACACTGATAAAACTTCAAATGGCCCTAACTTCTATACGGTGCGTCCCACACCTATTAAAGATTGCAACAATAAATTGCTTGCAACTTTTTACGGGAGCGTCATAAAACCTTGAAATTTTGTGACAATAAAGTACTCGAGCCTCTTATCAATTTAAGCTATCGCTCATAGCTATGCTACAATTGAGTCCCAAATCAAACACTGATAAAACTTCAAATGGCCCTAACTTCTATACGGTGCGTCCTATACCTATCAAAGTTTGCAACAATCAAATGCTTGTAACTTTTTACTGGAGCGTCATAAAATCTTGAAATTTTGTGACACTAAAGTACTCGAGCCTCTTATCTATTTAAGCTATCATAGATATGCTACCCTTGAGTCCCAAATCAAACAGTGATAAAACTTCAAATGGCCCTAACATCTACACGGTGAGTCCCACACCTATCAAAGTTTGCAACAATCAAATGCTTGAAACTTTTTACTGGAGCGTCGTAAAACCTTGAAATTTTGTGACAATAAAGTATTCGAGCCTCTTATAAATTTAAGCTATCGCTCATAGATATGGTACCCTTGAGTCCCAAATCAACCACTGCTAAAACTTCAAATGGCCCTAAGTTCTATACGGTGCGTCCTATACCTATCAAAGTTTGCAACAATCAAATGCTTGTAACTTTTTACTGGAACGTCATAATATATTGAAATTTTGTGTGAATAAAGTACTCGAGCCTCTTATCTTTTTAAGCTATCATGGCTATGCTACCCTTGAGTCCTAAATCAAACACTGATAAAACTTCAAATGGCCCTAACTTTTTTACGGTGCGTAATATACCTATTAAAGTTAACAACAATCAAATGCTTGTAACTTTTTACTGGAGCTTAATAAAATCTTGCAATTTTGTTACAATAAAGTACTCGTGCCTCTTGTCAATTTAAGCTATACCCTTAAGTCCCAAATCAAACACTGATAAAACTTCAAATGGCCCTAACTTCTACACGGTGAGTCCCACACCTATCAAAGTTTGCAACAATCAAATGCTTGACACTTTCTACTGGAGCGTCGTAAAACCTTGAAATTAGTGACAATAAATTACTCGAGCCTCTTATAAAATTAAGCTATCGCTCATAGCTATGCTACACTTGAATCCCAAATCAAACACTGATAAAACTTCAAATGGCCCTAACTTCGACAAGGTGAGTCCCACACCTATCAAAGTTTGCAACAATCAAATGCTTGAAACTTTTTACTGGAGCGTCGTAAAACCTTGAAATTTTGTGACAATAAAGTACTCGAGCCTCTTATAAATTTAAACTATCGCTCATAGCTATGCTACCCTTGAGTCCCAAATCAACCACTGCTAAGACTTCAAATGGCCCTAACTTCTATACGGTGCGCCCTATACCTATAAAAGTTTGCAACAATCAAATGCTTGTAACTTCTTACTAGACCGTCATAAAATCTTGAAATATTGTGACAATAAAGTACTCGAGCCTCTCGTCAATTTCAGCTATCGCTCATAGCTATGCTACATTTGAGTCCCAAATCAAACACTGATAAAAATTCAAATGGCCCTAACTTCTATACGGTGCGTCCCATCCCTATCAAAGTTTGCAACAATCAAATGCTTGTAACTTTTTACTGGAGCGTCATAAAATCTTGAAATTTTCAACATTCAAATGCTTGTAACTTCTTACTGGAACGTCATAAAATCTTGAAATTTTATGACAATAAAGTTCTCGAGCCTCTTATCTTTTTAAGCTATCATAGCTATGCTACACTTGAGTCCCAAATCAAACACTGATAAAACATCAAATGGCCCTAACTTCTACACGGTGAGTCCCACACCTATCAACGTTTGCAGCAATCAAATGCTTGAAACTTTTTACTGGAGCGTCGTAAAACCTTGAAATTTTGTGACAATAAAGTACTCGAGCCTCTTATCAATTTAAGCCATCGCTCATAGCTATGCTACCCTTGAGTCCCAAATCAAACACTGATAAAACTTCAAATGGCCCTAACTTCTATACGGTGCGTCCTACACCTATGAAAGTTTGCAACAATCAAATGCTGGTAAGTTTTTACTGGAGCGTCATAAAACCTTGAAATTTGGTGACAATTAAGTACTCGACCCTCTTATCAATTCAAGCAATCGCTCATAGCTATGCTACCCTTGAGTCCCAACTCAAACACTGATAAAACTTCAAATGGCCCTAACTTCTATACGGTGCGTCCCACACCTATTGAAGATTGCAACAATCAATTGCTTGCAACTTTTTACGGGAGCGTCATAAAACCTTGAAATTTTGTGACAATAAAGTACTCGAGCCTCTTATCAATTTAAGCTATCGCTCATAGCTATGCTACAATTGAGTCCCAAATCAAACACTGATAAAACTTCAAATGGCCCTAACTTCTATACGGTGCGTCCTATACCTATCAAAGTTTGCAACAATCAAATGCTTGTAACTTTTTACTGGAGCGTCATAAAATCTTGAAATTTTGTGACACTAAAGTACTCGAGCCTCTTATCTATTTAAGCTATCATAGCTATGCTACCCTTGAGTCCCAAATCAAACAGTGATAAAACTTCAAATGGCCCTAACATCTACACGGTGAGTCCCACACCTATCAAAGTTTGCAACAATCAAATGCTTGAAACTTTTTACTGGAGCGTCGTAAAACCTTGAAATTTTGTGACAATAAAGTATTCGAGCCTCTTATAAATTTAAGCTATCGCTCATAGATATGGTACCCTTGAGTCCCAAATCAACCACTGCTAAAACTTCAAATGGCCCTAAGTTCTATACGGTGCGTCCTATACCTTTCAAAGTTTGCAACAATCAAATGCTTGTAACTTTTTACTGGAAGGTCATAATATATTGAAATTTTGTGTGAATAAAGTACTCGAGCCTCTTATCTTTTTAAGCTATCATGGCTATGCTACCCTTGAGTCCCAAATCAAACACTGATAAAACATCAAATGGCCCTAACTTCTACACGATGAGTCCCACACCTATCAACGCTTGCAGCAATCAAATGCTTGCAACTTTTTACTGGAGCGTCGTAAAACCTTGAAATTTTGTGACAATAAAGTACTCGAGCCTCTTATCAATTTAAACTATCGCTCATAGCTATGCTACCCTTGAGTCCCAAACCAAACACTAATAAAACTTCAAATGGCCCTAACTTCTATACGGTGGGTCCTACACCTATGAAAGTTTGCAACAATCAAATGCTTGTAAGTTTTTACTGGAGCGTCATAAAACCTTGAAATTTGGTGACAATTAAGTACTCGACCCTCTTATCAATTCAAGCAATCGCTCATAGCTATGCTACCCTTGAGTCTCCAATCAAACACTGATAAAATTTCAAATGGCCCTAACTTCTATACGGTGCGTCCTATACCTATCAAAGTTTGCAAAAATCAAATGCTTGTAACTTTTTACTGGAGCGTCATAAAATCTTGAAATTTTGTGACAATAAAGTACTCGAGCCTCTTATCTATTTAAGCTATCATAGCTATGCTACCCTTGAGTCCCAAATCAACCACTGCTAAGACTTCAAATGGCCCTTACTTCTATACGGTGCATCCTATACCTATAAAAGTTTGCAACAATCAAATGCTTGTAACATCTTACTAGACCGTCATAAAATCTTGAAATATTGTGACAATAAAGTACTCGAGCCTCTCGTCAATTTAAGCTATCGCTCATAGCTATTTGAGTCCCAAATCAAACACTGATAAAAATTCAAATGGCCCTAACTTCTATACGGTGCGTCCCATACCTATCAAAGTTTGCCACAATCAAATGCTTGTAACTTTTTACTGGAGCGTCATAAAATCTGGAAATTTTCAAAATTCAAATGCTTGTAACTTCTTACTGGAACGTCATAAAATCTTGAAATTTTGTGACAATAAAGTTCCCGAGCCTCTTATCTTTTTAAGCTATCATAGCTTTGCTACCCTTGAGTCCCAAATCAAACACTGATAAAACATCAAATGGCCCTAACTTCTACACGGTGAGTCCCACACCTATCAACGTTTGCAGCAATCAAATGCTTGAAACTTTTTACTGGAGCGTCGTAAAACCTTGAAATTTTGTGACAATAAAGTATTCGAGCCTCTTATAAATTTAAGCTATCGCTCATACCTATGGTACCCTTGAGTCCCAAATCAACCACTGCTAAAACTTCAAATGGCCCTAACGGTGTGTCCTATACCTATTAAAGATTGCAACAATCAAATTAATGTAACTTTTTATGGGAGCGTCATAAAACCTTGAGATTTTGTGACAATAAAGTACTCGAGCCTCTTACCAATTTAAGCTATCGCTCATAGCTATGCTAACCTTGAGTCCCAAATCAAACACTGATAAAACTTCAAATGGCCCCAACTTCTATACGATGCCTCCTATACCTATCAAAGTTTGCAACAATCAAATTCTTGTAACTTTTTATTGGAGCGTAATAAAGTCTGGAAATTTTCAACATTCAAATGCTTGTAACTTTTTACTGGAGCGTCAGAAAATCTTGAAATTTTGTGACATTAAAGTACTCGAGCTTTTTACCAATTTAAGCTATAGCTCATAGCTATGCTACCCTTGAGTCCCAAATCAACCACTGCTAAAACTTCAAATGGCCCTAACGGTGTGTCCTATACCTATTAAAGATTGCAACAATCAAATTATTGTAACTTTTTATGGGAGCGTCATAAAACCTTGAGATTTTGTGACAATAAAGTACTCGAGCCTCTTATCAATTTAAGCTATCGCTCATAGCTATGCTAACCTTGAGTCCCAAATCAAACACTGATAAAACTTCAAATGGCCCCAACTTCTATACGATGCCTCCTATACCTATCAAAGTTTGCAACAATCAAATTCTTGTAACTTTTTATTGGAGCGTAATAAAGTCTGGAAATTTTCAACATTCAAATGCTTGTAACTTGTTACTGGAGAGTCATAAAATCTTGAAATTTTGTGACAATAAACTACTCGAGCCTCTTATCAATTTAAGCTATCGCTCACAGCTATGCTACCATTGAGTCCCAAATCAACCACTGATAAAACTTGAAATGGCCCTAACTTCTATACGGTGCGTCCTACACCAATCAAAGTTTGCAACAATCAAATGCTTGTAACTTTTTACCGGAGCTTGATAAAATCTTGAAATTTTGTGACAAAAAGTACTCGAGCCTCTTGTAAATATAAGCTATCGCTCATAGCTATGCTACTTTTGAGTCCCAAATCAAACACTGATAAAAATTCAAATGGCCCTAACTTCTATACGGTGCGGCCCACACCTATCAAAGTTTTTACTGGAGCGTCATAAAATCCTGAAATTTTGTGACAATAAAGTACTCGAGCCTCTTGTCAATCTAAGTTATCACTCATAGCTATGCTATTCTTGAGTCAAAAATCAAATACTGATAAAACTTCAAATGGCCCTAACTTCTATACGGTGCATCCTACACCTATCAAACTTTTCAACATTCAAATGCTTGTAACTTCTTACTTGAGAGTCATAGAATCTTGAAATTTTGTGACAAAAAGTACTCGAGCCTCTTGTAAATTTAAGCTATCGCTCATAGCTATGCTACCCTTGAGTCCCAAATCAAAGACTGATAAAACTTCAAATGGCCCTAACTTCTATACGGTGCGAAATATACCTATCAAAGTATGCAACATTCAAATGCTTGTAACTTTTTACTGGAGCGTCATAAAATCTTGAAATTTTGTGACAATAAAGTACTCGAGCCTCTTATCTATTTAAGCTATCATAGCTATGCTACCCTTGAGTCCCAAATCAAACACTGATAAAACTTCAAATGGCCCTAACTTCTACACGGTGAGTCCCACACCTATCAAAGTTTGCAACAATCAAATGCTTGAAACTTTTTACTGGAGCGTCGTAAAACCTTGAAATTTTGTTTCAATAAAGCACTCGAGCCTCTTATAAATTTAAGCTATCGCTCATAGCTATGCTACACTTGAGTCCTAAATCAAACACTGATAAAACTTCAAATGGCCCTAACTTTTTTACGGTGCGTCCTATACCTATTAAAGTTAACAACAATCAAATGCTTGTAACTTTTTACTGGAGCTTAATAAAATCTGGCAATTTTGTTACAATAAAGTACTCGTGCCTCTTGTCAATTTAAGCTATCTCTCATAGCTATTATACCCTTAAGTCCCAAATCAAACACTGATAAAACTTCAAATGGCCCTAACTTCTACACGGTGAGTCCCACACCTATCAAAGTTTGCAACAATCAAATGCTTGGAACTTTTTACTGGAGCGTCGTAAAACCTTGAAATTTTGTGACAATAAAGTACTCGAGCCTCTTATAAATTTAAGCTATCGCTCATAGCTATGCTACACTTGAATCCCAAGTCAAACACTGATAACACTTCAAATGGCCCTAACTTCTACACGGTGAGTCCCACACGTATCAAAGTTTGCAACAATCAAATGCTTGAAACTTTTTACTGGAGCGTCGTAAAACCTTGAAATTTTGTGACAATAAAGTACTCGAGCCTCTTATAAATTTAAGCTATCGCTCATAGCTATGCTACCCTTGAGTCCCAAATCAACCACTGCTAAGACTTCAAATGGCCCTAACTTCTATACGGTGCGTCCTATACCTATAAAAGTTTGCAACAATCAAATGCTTGTAACTTCTTACTAGACCGCCATAAAATCTTGAAATATTGTGACAATAAGGTACTCGAGCCTCTCGTCAATTTAGGCTATCGCTCATAGTTATGCTACATTTGATTCCAAATCAAACTCTGATAAAAATTCAAATGGCCCTAACTTCTATACGGTGCGTCCCATACCTATCAAAGTTTGCAACAATCAAATGCTTGTAACTTTTTACTGGAGCGTCATAAAATCTGGAAATTTTCAACATTCAAATGCTTGTAACTTCTTACTGGAGAGTCATAAAACCTTGAAATTTTGTGACAATAAAGTTCTCGAGCCTCTTATAAATTTAAGCTGTCACTCATAGCTATGCTACCCTTGAGTCCCAAATCAACCACTGCTAAAACTTCAAATGGCCCTAACTTCTATACGGTGCGTCCTATACCTATCAAAGTTTGCAAATATCAAATGCTTGTAACTTTTTACTGGAGCGTCATAATATCTTGAAGTTTTGTGACAATAAAGTACTCGAGCCTCTTATCTATTTAAGCTATCATAGCTATGCTATCCTTGAGTCCCAAATCAAACACTGATAAAACTTCAAATGGCCCTAACATCTACACGGTGAGTCCCACACCTATCAAAGTTTGCAACAATCAAATGCTTGTAACTTTTTACTGGAGCGTCATAAAACCTTGAGATTTTGTGACAATAAAGTACTCGAGCCTCTTATCAATTTAAGCTGTCGCTCGTAGCTATGCTAACCTTAAGTACCAAATCAAACAGTGATAAAACTTCAACTGGCCCCAACTTCTATACGATGCCTCCTATACCTATCAAAGTTTGCAACAATCAAATTCTTGTAACTTTTTATTGGAGCGTAATAAAGTCTGGAAATTTTCAACATTCAAATGCTTGTAACTTCTTACTGGAGAGTCATAAAATCTTGAAATTTTGTGACAATAAAGTACTCGAGCCTCTTATCAATTTAAGCTATCGCTCACAGCTATGCTACCATTGAGTCCCAAATCAACCACTGATAAAACTTGAAATGGCCCTAACTTCTATACGGTGCGTCCTACACCAATCAAAGTTTGCAACAATCAAATGCTTGTAACTTTTTACCGGAGCTTGATAAAATCTTGAAATTTTGTGACAAAAAGTACTCGAGCCTCTTGTAAATATAAGCTATCGCTCATAGCTATGCTACTTTTGAGTCCCAAATCAAACACTGATAAAAATTCAAATGGCCCTAACTTCTATACGGTGCGGCCCACACCTATCAAAGTTTTTACTGGAGCGTCATAAAATCCTGAAATTTTGTGACAATAAAGTACTCGAGCCTCTTGTCAATCTAAGTTATCACTCATAGCTATGCTATTCTTGAGTCCAAAATCAAATACTGATAAAACTTCAAATTGCCTTAACTTCTATACGGTGCATCCTACACCTATCAAACTTTTCAACATTCAAATGCTTGTAACTTCTTACTTGAGAGTCATAGAATCTTGAAATTTTGTGACAAAAAGTACTCGAGCCTCTTGTAAATTTAAGCTATCGCTCATAGCTATGCTACCCTTGAGTCCCAAATCAAAGACTGGTAAAACTTCAAATGGCCCTAACTTCTATACGGTGCGAAATATACCTATCAAAGTATGCAACATTCAAATGCTTGTAACTTTTTACTGGAGCGTCATAAAATCTTGAAATTTTGTGACAATAAATTACTCGAGCCTCTTATCTATTTAAGCTATCATAGCTATGCTACCCTTGAGTCCCAAATCAAACACTGATAAAACTTCAAATGGCCCTAACTTCTACACGGTGAGTCCCACACCTATCAAAGTTTGCAACAATCAAATGCTTGAAACTTTTTACTGGAGCGTCGTGAAACCTTGAAATTTTGTTTCAATAAAGCACTCGAGCCTCTTATAAATTTAAGCTATCGCTCATAGCTATGCTACACTTGAGTCCTAAATCAAACACTGATAAAACTTCAAATGGCCCTAACTTTTTTACGGTGCGTCCTATACCTATTAAAGTTAACAACAATCAAATGCTTGTAACTTTTTACTGGAGCTTAATAAAATCTGGCAATTTTGTTACAATAAAGTACTCGTGCCTCTTGTCAATTTAAGCTATCTCTCATAGCTATTATACCCTTAAGTCCCAAATCAAACACTGATAAAACTTCAAATGGCCCTAACTTCTACACGGTGAGTCCCACACCTATCAAAGTTTGCAACAATCAAATGCTTGAAACTTTTTACTAAGCGTCGTAAAACCTTGAAATTTTGTGACAATAAAGTACTCGAGCCTCTTATAAATTTAAGCTATCGCTCATAGCTATGCTACACTTGAATCCCAAGTCAAACACTGATAAAACTTCAAATGGCCCTAACTTCTACACGGTGAGTCCCACACCTATCAAAGTTTGCAACAATCAAATGCTTGAAACTTTTTACTGGAGCGTCGTAAAACCTTGAAATTTTGTGACAATAAAGTACTCGAGCCTCTTATAAATTTAAGCTATCGCTCATAGCTATGCTACCCTTGAGTCCCAAATCAACCATTGCTAAGACTTCAAATGGCCCTAACTTCTATACGGTGCGTCCTATACCTATAAAAGTTTGCAACAATCAAATGCTTGTAACTTGTTACTAGACCGCCATAAAATCTTGAAATATTGTGACAATAAAGTACTCGAGCCTCTCGTCAATTTAGGCTATCGCTCATAGTTATGCTACATTTGATTCCAAATCAAACTCTGATAAAAATTCAAATGGCCCTAACTTCTATACGGTGCGTCCCATACCTATCAAAGTTTGCAACAATTAAATGCTTGTAACTTTTTACTGGAGCGTCATAAAATCTGGAAATTTTCAACATTCAAATGCTTGTAACTTCTTACTGGAGAGTCATAAAACCTTGAAATTTTGTGACAATAAAGTTCTCGAGCCTCTTGTAAATTTAAGCTGTCACTCATAGCTATGCTACCCTTGAGTCCCAAATCAACCACTGCTAAAACTTCAAATGGCCCTAACTTCTATACGGTGCGTCCTATACCTATCAAAGTTTGCAAAAATCAAATGCTTGTAACTTTTTACTGGAGCGTCATAAAATCTTGAAGTTTTGTGACAATAAAGTACTCGAGCCTCTTATCTATTTAAGCTATCATAGCTATGCTATCCTTGAGTCCCAAATCAAACACTGATAAAACTTCAAATGGCCCTAACATCTACACGGTGAGTCCCACACCTATCAAAGTTTGCAACAATCAAATGCTTGTAACTTTTTACTGGAGCGTCATAAAATCTTGAAAGTTTGTGACAATAAAGTACTCGAGCCGCTTATAAATTGAAGCTATCGCTCATAGCTATGGTACCCTTGAGTCCCAAATCAACCACTTCTAAAACTTCCAATGGCCCTAACGGTGTGTCCTATACCTATTAAAGATTGCAACAATCAAATTATTGTAACTTTTTATGGGAGCGTCATAAAACCTTGAGATTTTGTGACAATAAAGTACTCGAACCTCTTATCAATTTAAGCTATCGCTCATAGCTATGCTAACCTTGAGTCCCAAATCAAACACTGATAAAACTTCAAATGGCCCCAACTTCTATATGATGCCTCCTATACCTATCAAAGTTTGCAACAATCAAATGCTTGTAACTTTTTATTGGAGCGTAATAAAGTCTGGAAATTTTCAACATTCAAATGCTTGTAACTTCTTACTGGAGAGTCATAAAATCTTGAAATTTTGTGACAATAAAGTACTCGAGCCTCTTATCAATTTAAGCTATCGCTCATAGCTATGCTACCCTTGAGTCCCAAATCAAACACGTATAAAACTTCAAATGGCCCTAACTTCTATACGGTGCGTCCCACACCTATCAAAGATTGCAACAATCAATTGATTGCAACTTTTTACGGGAGCGTCATAAAACCTTGAAATTTTGTGACATTAAAGTACTCGAGCCTCTTATCAATTTAAGCTATCGCTCACAGCTATGCTACCATTGAGTCCCAAATCAACCACTGATAAAACTTGAAATGGCCCTAACTTCTATACGGTGCGTCCTACACTAATCAAAGTTTGCAACAATCAAATGCTTGTAACTTTTTACCGGAGCTTGATAAAATCTTGAAATTTTGTGACAAAAAGTACTCGAGCCTCTTGTAAATATAAGCTATCGCTCATAGCTATGCTACTTTTGAGTCCCAAATCAAACACTGATAAAAATTCAAATGGCCCTAACTTCTATACGGTGCGGCCCACACCCATCAAAGTTTTTACTGGAGCGTCATAAAATCCTGAAATTTTGTGACAATAAAGTACTCGAGCCTCTTGTCAATCTAAGTTATCACTCATAGCTATGCTATTCTTGAGTCAAAAATCAAATACTGATAAAACTTCAAATGGCCCTAACTTCTATACGGTGCATCCTACACCTATCAAACTTTTCAACATTCAAATGCTTGTAACTTCTTACTTGAGAGTCATAGAATCTTGAAATTTTGTGACAAAAAGTACTCGAGCCTCTTGTAAATTTAAGCTATCGCTCATAGCTATGCTACCCTTGAGTCCCAAATCAAAGACTGATAAAACTTCAAATGGCCCTAACTTCTATACGGTGCGAAATATACCTATCAAAGTATGCAACATTCAAATGCTTGTAACTTTTTACTGGAGCGTCATAAAATCTTGAAATTTTGTGACAATAAAGTACTCGAGCCTCTTATCTATTTAAGCTATCATAGCTATGCTACCCTTGAGTCCCAAATCAAACACTGATAAAACTTCAAATGGCCCTAACTTCTACACGGTGAGTCCCACACCTATCAAAGTTTGCAACAATCAAATGCTTGAAACTTTTTACTGGAGCGTCGTAAAACCTTGAAATTTTGTTTCAATAAAGCACTCGAGCCTCTTATAAATTTAAGCTATCGCTCATAGCTATGCTACACTTGAGTCCTAAATCAAACACTGATAAAACTTCAAATGGCCCTAACTTTTTTACGGTGCGTCCTATACCTATTAAAGTTAACAACAATCAAATGCTTGTAACTTTTTACTGGAGCTTAATAAAATCTGGCAATTTTGTTACAATAAAGTACTCGTGCCTCTTGTCAATTTAAGCTATCTCTCATAGCTATTATACCCTTAAGTCCCAAATCAAACACTGATAAAACTTCAAATGGCCCTAATTTCTACACGGTGAGTCCCACACCTATCAAAGTTTGCAACAATCAAATGCTTGGAACTTTTTACTGGAGCGTCGTAAAACCTTGAAATTTTGTGACAATAAAGTACTCGAGCCTCTTATAAATTTAAGCTATCGCTCATAGCTATGCTACACTTGAATCCCAAGTCAAACACTGATAACACTTCAAATGGCCCTAACTTCTACACGGTGAGTCCCACACGTATCAAAGTTTGCAACAATCAAATGCTTGAAACTTTTTACTGGAGCGTCGTAAAACCTTGAAATTTTGTGACAATAAAGTACTCGAGCCTCTTATAAATTTAAGCTATCGCTCATAGCTATGCTACCCTTGAGTCCCAAATCAACCACTGCTAAGACTTCAAATGGCCCTAACTTCTATACGGTGCGTCCTATACCTATAAAAGTTTGCAACAATCAAATGCTTGTAACTTCTTACTAGACCGCCATAAAATCTTGAAATATTGTGACAATAAGGTACTCGAGCCTCTCGTCAATTTAGGCTATCGCTCATAGTTATGCTACATTTGATTCCAAATCAAACTCTGATAAAAATTCAAATGGCCCTAACTTCTATACGGTGCGTCCCATACCTATCAAAGTTTGCAACAATCAAATGCTTGTAACTTTTTACTGGAGCGTCATAAAATCTGGAAATTTTCAACATTCAAATGCTTGTAACTTCTTACTGGAGAGTCATAAAACCTTGAAATTTTGTGACAATAAAGTTCTCGAGCCTCTTGTAAATTTAAGCTGTCACTCATAGCTATGCTACCCTTGAGTCCCAAATCAACCACTGCTAAAACTTCAAATGGCCCTAACTTCTATACGGTGCGTCCTATACCTATCAAAGTTTGCAAAAATCAAATGCTTGTAACTTTTTACTGGAGCGTCATAAAACCTTGAGATTTTGTGACAATAAAGTACTCGAGCCTCTTATCAATTTAAGCTGTCGCTCGTAGCTATGCTAACCTTGAGTACCAAATCAAACAGTGATAAAACTTCAACTGGCCCCAACTTCTATACGATGCCTCCTATACCTATCAAAGTTTGCAACAATCAAATTCTTGTAACTTTTTATTGGAGCGTAATAAAGTCTGGAAATTTTCAACATTCAAATGCTTGTAACTTCTTACTGGAGAGTCATAAAATCTTGAAATTTTGTGACAATAAAGTACTCGAGCCTCTTATAAATTTAAGCTATCGCTCATAGCTATGCTACCCTTGAGTCCCAAATCAAACACTGATAAAACTTCAAATGGCCCTAACTTCTACACGGTGAGTCCCACACCTATCAAAGTTTGCAACAATCAAATGCTTGAAACTTTTTACTGGAGCGTCGTAAAACCTTGAAATTTTGTTTCAATAAAGCACTCGAGCCTCTTATAAATTTAAGCTATCGCTCATAGCTATGCTACACTTGAGTCCTAAATCAAACACTGATAAAACTTCAAATGGCCCTAACTTTTTTACGGTGCGTCCTATACCTATTAAAGTTAACAACAATCAAATGCTTGTAACTTTTTACTGGAGCTTAATAAAATCTGGCAATTTTGTTACAATAAAGTACTCGTGCCTCTTGTCAATTTAAGCTATCTCTCATAGCTATTATACCCTTAAGTCCCAAATCAAACACTGATAAAACTTCAAATGGCCCTAACTTCTACACGGTGAGTCCCACACCTATCAAAGTTTGCAACAATCAAATGCTTGAAACTTTTTACTGGAGCGTCGTAAAACCTTGAAATTTTGTGACAATAAAGTACTCGAGCCTCTTATAAATTTAAGCTATCGCTCATAGCTATGCTACACTTGAATCCCAAGTCAAACACTGATAAAACTTCAAATGGCCCTAACTTCTACACGGTGAGTCCCACACCTATCAAAGTTTGCAACAATCAAATGCTTGAAACTTTTTACTGGAGCGTCGTAAAACCTTGAAATTTTGTGACAATAAAGTACTCGAGCCTCTTATAAATTTAAGCTATCGCTCATAGCTATGCTACCCTTGAGTCCCAAATCAACCACTGCTAAGACTTCAAATGGCCCTAACTTCTATACGGTGCGTCCTATACCTATAAAAGTTTGCAACAATCAAATGCTTGTAACTTGTTACTAGACCGCCATAAAATCTTGAAATATTGTGACAATAAAGTACTCGAGCCTCTCGTCAATTTAGGCTATCGCTCATAGTTATGCTACATTTGATTCCAAATCAAACTCTGATAAAAATTCAAATGGCCCTAACTTCTAGACGGTGCGTCCCATACCTATCAAAGTTTGCAACAATTAAATGCTTGTAACTTTTTACTGGAGCGTCATAAAATCTGGAAATTTTCAACATTCAAATGCTTGTAACTTCTTACTGGAGAGTCATAAAACCTTGAAATTTTGTGACAATAAAGTTCTCGAGCCTCTTGTAAATTTAAGCTGTCACTCATAGCTATGCTACCCTTGAGTCCCAAATCAACCACTGCTAAAACTTCAAATGGCCCTAACTTCTATACGGTGCGTCCTATACCTATCAAAGTTTGCAAAAATCAAATGCTTGTAACTTTTTACTGGAGCGTCATAAAATCTTGAAGTTTTGTGACAATAAAGTACTCGAGCCTCTTATCTATTTAAGCTATCATAGCTATGCTATCCTTGAGTCCCAAATCAAACACTGATAAAACTTCAAATGGCCCTAACATCTACACGGTGAGTCCCACACCTATCAAAGTTTGCAACAATCAAATGCTTGTAACTTTTTACTGGAGCGTCATAAAATCTTGATAGTTTGTGACAATAAAGTACTCGAGCCGCTTATAAATTGAAGCTATCGCTCATAGCTATGGTACCCTTGAGTCCCAAATCAACCACTTCTAAAACTTCCAATGGCCCTAACGGTGTGTCCTATACTTATTAAAGATTGCAACAATCAAATTATTGTAACTTTTTATGGGAGCGTCATAAAACCTTGAGATTTTGTGACAATAAAGTACTCGAACCTCTTATCAATTTAAGCTATCGCTCACAGCTATGCTACCATTGAGTCCCAAATCAACCACTGATAAAACTTGAAATGGCCCTAACTTCTATACGGTGCGTCCTACACCAATCAAAGTTTGCAACAATCAAATGCTTGTAACTTTTTACCGGAGCTTGATAAAATCTTGAAATTTTGTGACAAAAAGTACTCGAGCCTCTTGTAAATATAAGCTATCGCTCATAGCTATGCTACTTTTGAGTCCCAAATCAAACACTGATAAAAATTCAAATGGCCCTAACTTCTATACGGTGCGGCCCACACCTATCAAAGTTTTTACTGGAGCGTCATAAAATCTTGAAATTTTGTGACAATAAAGTACTCGAGCCTCTTGTCAATCTAAGTTATCACTCATAGCTATGTTATTCTTGAGTCCAAAATCAAATACTGATAAAACTTCAAATGGCCCTAACTAATATACGGTGCATCCTACACCTATCAAACTTTTCAACATTCAAATGCTTGTAACTTCTTACTTGAGAGTCATAGAATCTTGAAATTTTGTGACAAAAAGTACTCGAGCCTCTTGTAAATTTAAGCTATCGCTCATAGCTATGCTACCCTTGAGTCCCAAATCAAAGACTGATAAAACTTCAAATGGCCCTAACTTCTATACGGTGCGAAATATACCTATCAAAGTATGCAACATTCAAATGCTTGTAACTTTTTACTGGATCGTCAGAAAATCTTGAAATTTTGTGACATTAAAGTACTCGAGCTTTTTCCAATTTAAGCTATAGCTCATAGCTATGCTACCCTGAGTCCCAAATCAAACACTGATAAAACTTCAAATGGCCCTAACTTTTATACGGTGCGTCCCACACCTATAAAAGTTTGCAACAATCAAATGCCTGCAAGTTTTTACTGGAGCGTCATAAAACCTTGAAATTTTGTGACAATAAAGTACTCGAGCCTCTTATCAATTTAAGCTATCGCTCATAGCTATGCTACCCTCGAGACCCAAATCAAACACTGATAAAACTACAAAAGGCCCTATCTTCTATACGGTGCGTCCTACACCTATCAAAGTTTGTAACAATCAAATGCTTGTAACTTTTTACTGGAGCGTCATAAAACCTTGAAATTTGGTGACAATAAAGTACTCGAGCCTCCTATCAATTTAAGCTATCGCTTATAGCTATGCTACCCTTGAGTCCCAAATCAAACACTGATAAATTTTCAAATCGCCCTAACTTCCATACGGTGCGTCCTACACCTATCAAAGTTTGCAACAATCAAATGCTTGTAACTTTTTACTGGAGCGTCATAAAACCTTGAAATTTGGTGAAAATAAAGTACTCGAGCCTCTTATCGCTCATAGCTATGCTAAACTTGAGTCCTAAATCAAGCACTGATAAAACTTCAAATGACCCTAACTTCTATACGGTTCGTCCTATTCCTATCAGAGTTTGCAACAATCAAATGCTTGTAACTTTTTACTGGAGCTTAATAAAATCTTGAAAATTTGTTACAATAAAGTACTCGAGCCTCTTGTCAATTTAAGCTATCTCTCATAGCTATGCTACCCTTGAGTCCCAAATCAAACACTGGTAAAACTTCAAATGGCCCTAACTTCTATACGGTGCGTCCCACACTTATAAAAGTTTGCAACAATCAAATGCTTGCAAGTTTTTACTGGAGCATCATAAAACCTTGAAATTTGGTGACAATAAAGTACTCGAGCCTCTTATCAATTCAAGCTATCGCTTATAGCTATGCTACACTTGAGTCTTAAATCAAACGCTGATAAAACTTCAAATGGCCCTAACTTCTATACGGTGCGTCCTGTATCTATCAAAGTTTGCAACAATCAAATGCTTGTAACTTTTTACTGGAGCTTAATAAAATCTTGAAATTTTGTGACAATAAAGTACTCGAGCCTCTTATCAATTTAAGCTATCGCTCATAGCTATGCTACCCTTGAGTCCCAAATTAAACACTGATAAAACTTCAAATGTCCCTAACCTCTATACGGTTCATCTTACACCTATCAAACTTTTCAACATTCAAATGCTTGTAACTTCTTACTGGAGAGTCATAAAATCTTGAAATTTGGTGACAATAAAGTTCTCGAGCCTCTTGTAAATTTAAGCAATCGCTCATAGCTATGCTACCCTTCAGTCCCAAATCAACCACTGCTAAAACTTCAAATGACCCTAACGGTGCGTCCTACACCTATCAAAGTTTGCAACAATCAAATGCTTGTAACTTTTTACTGGAGCGTCATAAAACCTTGAAATTTGGTGACAATAAAGTACTCGAGCCTCTTATCAATTTAAGCAATCGCTCATAGCTATGCTACCCTTGAGTCCGAAATCAAAGACTGATAAAACTTCAAATGGCCCTAACTTCTATACGGAGCATCCTACCCCTATCAAGCTTTTTAACATTCAAATGCTTGTAACTTCTTACTGGAGAATGATAAAATCTTGAAATTTTGTGACAATAAAGTACTTGATCCTCTTGTAAATTTAAGCTATCGCTGATAGCTATGCTACCCTTGAGTCCCAAATCAACCACTGCTAAAACTTCAAATGACCCTAACGGTGCGTCATATACCTATCAAAGTTTGCAACAATCAAGTGTCTAATCCGTGCTGGATTTGCCTGACAACAATAGGTTAATTACTCCAAGTGGAACCCACGCATGTGGGCGGCAGGGGCACGGTTTCTGGAGGCCCCAACCATCGCTAAAGTCTCTCGCCTTTATCAGCGAGAGCGCATCCTGCAGGAGACGGGGATTGTTACCGCAATCTCTTCTTCTTCAGAGACGGAGGAACGTACCCTGGATCCAGAGGGCCTGCGTCGGGAAGTGGCGGAACGACCGACCAGTGGTTCTAGGGCAACGCGAACTCAAGTGAGGAGACAAAGAAAGAAGCGGCTTGATAGGCTCGTGCAGGAGAAATCCTCACGTGGCTCTGCCGGCCCTTCTGTATCGACTCCCTTCAAAAGGCCCAGGTCGGCGGAAGTGACACCCACGGAAGCCACTGAGCCTGCGGAGGGATTGACTGTTCCGAAAGCTCGCTCGCGAGGTAAGCGGCGGAAGATCGTTGCTGAAAACAGCATTCCCACCTGCCCTGCAGCTGTTACTGCTGGTGGCGCCACGACCCCAAAGGGTACGAGCGAAACCTCGGTGGCGTCTAATGTGGCGGGGAAGAATGTTGCCAATAAGCTGCAGCTTGCCCAGCCACTCGTATCCAGCAAAACCATCTGCCCGGCGAAATCTCTGCCAGTGGCGGGTGGTGAGCTGGACTTTCGCCCGAGCACTTCCAAAAGTGCAGCCAAGCCATCGTACAGCGAGAGGGCTAACGGTCCGCAACCAATGGCGGTGATTGGGAAGCTGGGGCCTGACCATCAGCTAACTGATGCAGAAATAAGACACTGCAAAGGTCATCTGACGCGTCGCGTCATTGCCTCCGGTCCTGAAGCTAATGCGGGGGGCTATGAGACAAAGGACGGCACTCTACAGGTGTCGTGCGCGTCTCAGGCCAACTTTGATTGGCTCAGGGGTGCAGTCAAGGACGTGCCCCCCATGGGGACCACTCGCTTTGCGGTCTATAGCGAAGCAGGCGTGTCCCTCAGGAAGGCCATCTGCTGGATTCCGGATCCCGATCTGACGACCACAGATGTCCTTTCTTGTCTGCGTGCTCAGAACCCTGGCATCAACACGAGGCTTTGGAGAGTTCTTTCGCACACCAGGGGTAGCAAACAGGATGGTAAAGAAGGTGCTAGTCTTGTGGTGCGAGTGGATGAGGCCACTGTTGATGTCATGGTTTCTCGGTACCGGAGCCGTCTGAGTCTCTTCTTTGGGACTGTAACTTTTCATGTCTTTCCCAGATGAGTGGCTCGGACGATTCTCGTAGCTATCGTCCTTTGACGGTAACGCAGATCAACGTGCAGCATTCTAAAGCCGCTACTGTACTCCTAAATAGACGACTCACCCAGCTGCACACATCACCCCACATAACAACAGTACAAGAGCCCTGGGTCTTTAGGGGTCGCCTCTGTGGCCTTGGCTTGTTGAAAGGGGCCACGATATTATATGACAGAAACTCGATTAGACCTAGAGCCGGTCTTATAATATCATCCCATCTCGCAGCGACCTGCCTTGGCGCTTTCTGTTGTCAGGATCTGGTTGCGGCAGAGATTAGTTTTAAGAGTATGCACGGATGGTCGAGGTTTGTGATTGCATCTGCCTACTTTCCTTACAATGCTTTGGAGGCGCCACCACCTGGGAAGGTCGCTACTCTCGTAGGCCATCTGCTGAGCGGCGCAGTCTTTATCTGGTTCTTTGTTGCGATGCTAATGCCCAGCATACGATCTGGGGCAGCAGCAAGTGCAATGAGCAGGGCTCTCGACTTTTCGAGTATATTGCCTCCTCCAGCCTGAACATCCACAATGTAGGCAGGCAGCCTACTTTTTTGACTACGAGAAGGCAGGAGGTAATTGACGTCACCCTGTCAAATCCAAGACTGGGGTGGTCGATCAACAATTGGAGGGTCCTCACCGAAGACTCGTGCTCGGACTACAGATACATTGAGTTTCAGTGTGGCGAGCGGGCGCACATGCCATTGCGCACCAGGAACCCAAGAAAAACAGACTGGCAAAAGTTCAGGGAGGCACTGCGTAGCAATCACGTGACGCCACTGAAACTTCGCAAGGAGCGGAACATTGAGGCGGCTGTTGAACGTCTCAATACCGCTCTAACAAACAGCTTCGAGCTAGCCTGTCCAACTAGACCTCCTCTTAGCCGGACTCCTGTTCCATGGTGAAACCGAGAGCTTCAGGTGCGGAGGCGTGAGTCTAGAAAACTCCTCAACCGGGCCCTCAAGACGAATCTTGATGAGGACTGGGAACGATATCGACGTGTTCAGAGGGACTACAAGAAGCTAATTCGGGACTCGAAAGGACTTCTTTTAGAGACTTCTGCAGTGATATCGAATCCCTGAGTGACACGGCAAAACTGGTGAAAGTCCTGAAAAAGGACCAAACCGCTAAGCTGGGGTCGCTCAGGAAACCTGATGGCTCCTATACAGAGAGGCAAAGTGAGACACTCAACTTGCTGTTGGAGTCACAATTTCCAGGAAATCAGGTAAGCATAGCCCGTCAACAACCACCTTTGGTCGGAACTTTTGTCAGGGCAGCTGCACCCTCTCGACATGATTGGTATGTCGCCAGAACTGTGGCGAATGAGGCTGCTATTGGATTTGCTATCAAATCCTTTGACAGCTTTAAGTCGCCCGGACTGGATGGCATATATCCGATTGAGTTGAAGGAAGGCATTGAGTTAGTGATGGCAGCACTGAAGAAGAGCTTCACTGCATGTCTCGCACTGGCCTATGTACCACGCTCTTGGAGGATGGTGAGGGTTGCTTTCATTCCTAAGGTTGGAAGAGACGACTACACCAATCCCAAGAGCTTCAGACCTATTAGTATGACCTCGTTCATGCTAAAAAGTTTAGAACGGCTGGTGGAGCTTCGCATGCGTAGGGAGTCTCTGAAGACGCAGACACTCTCTCCATTTCAGCAAGACTATCAAAGCCGAAAATCCTGCGAGACGGCTCTGCAAAACCTTGTTGGAAGGATAGAGCGAGCCACCGACAGGAAAGAATACGCAATAGGCATCTTTGTGGACATAGAGGGTGCGTTTGACAATGCTACTTTCGACAGTATGTGCGGCTCTGCTAGGCGGCATGGCGTAGACCGGTTCCTAGTAAATTGGATACGTTCAATGCTGGCCCAGAGAATCATAACGGTGCGGGCGGAGGAAGATTTGCTGGTGTCGTCTGGGGTTAATAGAAACTGTCCCCAAGGTGGTGTACTGTATCCATTGCTCTGGTGCATGGTAATCGATCCTCTGCTTAACGCCATTAATGACTGATGTTGGCTGTCTTGTGACAGGTCCATCCCTTAAGATTGTCTGCAGAAAGTTGCAGAGAACTCTGGATATGATTGACACTTGGTGCAGTGCGAATGGGCTATCGGCTAATCCTGTCAATACTGGTATTACCCTCTTTACCAGAAGGAGAAAGTGTTTTTGGTAAGATATTAGGTCTTTCCCCTAGTAAGGTCCTATGGATCTATACAGCTATGGTAAGACCTATTATCACCTATGCATCGATGGTTTGGATGAGCAGACTCTCTCTTGTAGGGGTCAAAAAAGCTCTATCAAAACTACAACGTGCTGTGGCCATATGTTGTACCGGAGCATTTCCGACCACTCCAGGCCCGGCACTTGATGCTTTGGTGAATCTCCCGCCACTAGATGTCTTCATCCGCGGAGAGGCCGTTAGGGCCATCTGCAGAGTCAAACATAGTGGCCACTGGTATGGGGTGTGCTCGATGTTGGACGACGGCGCAGGCACTGACATCGATTCTGCAATCCTACCTATGCTTCCGGACTCCATGTCGTCAACCGTCATACTAGAAAAGCGGTACAATGTGTTGCTGCCAGAGGCTCGTTCATGGTTAGATCCCGAGAACGAGCCCGGCAAACACTGCTGCCGTATTTTCACTGATGGCTCCAGGACTGAAGAAGGTTCAGGTTCTGGTGTCTTCGTGGAATCCTGTGGGACCCTTCGGTTCTTTGCCCTTGGTCTGCATGCGTCTGTGTTTCAGGCGGAGGTGTATGCGATACTTGAGGCGATCGACATTGTTGTGGAAAACAGGTGGAAGGTAAATCTATTTGTGTCTGCAGTGACAGACAAGCTGCGCTCATGGCCTTGGATAGTCCGACCACCACTTCCACGATAGTCAGGTCCTACAAATCCAGGCTAAATTGTGTTGGAAAACATAATAGTCTGACGCTGACTTGGGTTCCGGGATACGCTGGCATTGCGGGTAACGAGACCTCTGACTCCTTGGCCAGGATGGGCTCCGAGGCTGTTTTTATTGGCCCTGAGCCTGTTCTGCCACTCCCTTCCGCTGCCATCAAAGCCACTGCAAACAAGTGGGTTGTTTCGACCGAGCATGGCGGGCTGAGAGAGGCTGCGGTTGGACGAAAATTATGCTACTTGCTATCTCTGACCGATGGTCACGGTTCCTTTTATCTTTAGGTAGGAGGGACTGCAGGCTGTTGGTTGGCGTGATGACAGGGCAGTTTCTATGGGCTAGGCACATGGAAAGGATTGGAATATCAGACAGTGCGCTTTGCCCAGCCTGTGGAGAGGAAGACGAGACGGCGGACCATTTTCTTTGCGTCTGCCCTGCTTTTGCTCTAATCAGGTTTGGGATTTTTGGCACGGATGTGCTGAGGAGTAACCAACTTCGCTCCTTGGCACCACAGGATCTACTTCTACTTCTTCGGAGGTCGGGTAGATTTAAAACCGAGTAAAAGGGAACCATACAATGGATACATACTCTGTCTGAGTGCTGCGCTTACTAGATCGTTCCGACAAAAAATAAAAAAAAAATAAAATAAAATTTTTGTAACTTTTTAGTGGAGCGTCATAAAATCTTCAAATTTTGTGACAATAAAGTACTCGAGCCTCTTATCAATTTAAGCTATCGCTCATAGCTATGCTACCCTTAAGTTCCAAATCAAACACGTATAAAACTTCAAATGGCCCTAACCTCTATACGGTGCGTCCCACACCTATCAAAGATTGCAACAATCAATTGCTTGCAACTTTTTACTGGAGCGTCATAAAACCTTGAAATTTGGGGACAATAAAGTACTCGAGCCTCTTATCAATTTAAGCTATCGCTCACAGCTATGCTATCCTTGAGTCCCAAATCAAACACTGATAAAATTTCAAATGGCCCTAACTTCTATACGATGCGTCCTATACCTATCAAAGTTTGCAACAATCAAATGCTTGTAACTTTTTACTGGAGCGTCATAGAATCTTGAAATTTTGTGACAATAAAGTAGTCGAGCCTCTTGTCAATTTAAGGTATTGCTCATAGCTATGCTACCCTTGACTCCCATATCAAACACTGATGAAACAATGGCCCTACATTCTGTACTTTGCATCCTACACTTATCAGAGTGTGCAACAATCAAATGCTTGTAACTTTTTACTGGAGCGTCAGAAAATCTTGAAATTTTGTGACAATAAAGTTCTCGAGCCTCTTATAAATTTAAGCGTTCGCTCATAGCTATGCTACCCTTGAGTTCCAAATCAAACACTGTTAAAACTTCAAATGGTCCCAACTTCTATACAGTGCGTCCTACACCTATCAAAGTTTGCAACAATCAAATGCTTGCAACTTTTTACTGGAGCGTCATAAAACCTTGAAATTTGGAGACAATAATGCACTCGAGCCTCTTATCAATTCAAGCTATCGCTCATAGCTATGCTACCCTTGAGTCCCAAATCAACCACTGCTAAAACTTAAAATGGCGTAGCGGTGCGTCCTATACCTATCAAAGTTTGTAACAATCAAATGCTTGTAACTTTTTACTGCATCGTCATAAAATCTTGAAATTTTGTGACAAAACAGTACTCGAGCCTCTTATCAATTTAAGCTATCGCTCATAGCTATGCTACCCTTGATTTCCAAATCAAACACTGATAAAACTTCTAATGGCCCCTAATTCTATGCAGTGCATCCTACACCTATCAAAGTTATCAACATTCAAATGCTTTTAACTTCTTACTGGAGAGTCATAAAATTTTGTGACAATAAAGTACTCGAGCCTCTTGTAAATTTAAGCTATCGCTCATAGCTATGCTACCCTTGAGTCCCATATCAACCACTGCTAAAACTTAAAATGGCGTAACGGTGCGTCCTATACCTATCAAAGTTTGTAACAATCAAATGCTTGTAACTTTTTACTGCAGCGTCATAAAATCTTGAAATTTTGTGACAAAACAGTACTCGAGCCTCTTATCAATTTAAGCTATCGCTCATAGCTATGCTACCCTTGAGTTCCAAATCAAACACTGATAAAACTTCAAATGACTCTAACTTCTATACGGTGCATCCTACACCTATCAAAGTTTGCAACAATCAAATGCTTGTAACTTTTTACTGGAGCGTCATAAAACCTTGTAATTTGGTGACAATAAAGTACTCGAGCCTCTTATCAATTCAAGCTATCGCTCATAGCTATGCTACCCTTCAGTCCCAAATCAAACACTGATAAAGTTTCAAATGGCCCTAACTTCTATACGGTGCATCCTATACCTATCAAAGTTTGCAAAAATCAAATGCTTGTAACTTTTTACTGGAGGTGATAAAATATTGAAATTTGGTGACAATAAAGTACTCGAGCCTCTTATCAATTCAAGCTATCGCTCATAGCTATGCTACCCTTGAGTCCCAAATCAAATACTGATAAAATTTCAAATGGCCCTAACTTCTATACGGTGCGTCCTATACCTATCAAAGTTTGCAACAATCAAATGCTTATAACTTTTTACTGGAGCTTCATAAAACCTTGAAATTAGTGACAATAAATTACTCGAGCCTCTTATCAATTTAAGCTATCGCTCATAGCTATGCTACCCTTGAGTCCCAAATCAAACACGTATAAAACTTCAAATTACACTAACTTCTATACGGTGCGTCCCACACCTACTAAAAGATTGCAACAATCAAATGCTTGTAACTTTTTTTTGGAGCGTAATAAAGTCTTGAAATTTTCTTACAATAAAGTAGTCGAGCCTCTTGTTAATTTAAGGTACCGCTCATAGCTATGCTACCCTTGAGTCCCATATCAAACACTGATAAAACAATGGCCCTAAATTCTGTACTTTGCGTCGTACACCTATCAAAGTTTGCAACAATCAAATGCTTGCAACTTTGTACTGGAGTGTCATAAAACCTTGAAATTTGGAGACAATAAAGCACTCGAGCCTCTTATCAATTTAAGCAATCGCTCATAGCTATGCTACCCTTGAGTCCCAAATCAAAGACTGATACAACTTCAAATGGCCCTAACTTCTATACGGTGCATCCTTTACCTATCAAACTTTTCAACATTCAAATGCTTTTAACTTCTTACTGGAGAGTCATAAAATCTTGAAATTTTGTGACAATACAGTACTCGAGCCTCTTGTAAATTTAAGCCATCGCTCATAGCTATGCTACCCTTGAGTCCCAAATCAACCACTGCTAAAACTTTAAATGAACCTAACGGTGCGTCATATACCTATCAAAGTTTACAACAATCAAGTGCTTGTAACTTTTTACTGGAGCGTCATAAAATATTGAAATTTTGTGACAATAAAGTACTCGAGCCTCTTATCAATTTAAGCTATCGCTCATAGCTATGCTACTCTTGAGTCGCAAATCAAACACTGCTAAACCTTCAAATGGCATAACTTCTATACGGTGCGTCCTATAGCTATCAAAGTTTGGAACAATCAAATGCTTATAACTTTTTACTGGAGCGTCATAAAACCTTGAAATTTTGTGACAATAAAGCACTCGAGCCTCTTATCAATTTAAGCAATCGCTCATAGCTATGCTACCCTTGAGTCCCAAATCAAAGACTGATACAACTTCAAATGGCCCTAACTTCTATACGGTGCATCCTTTACCTATCAAACTTTTCAACATTCAAATGCTTGTAACTTCTTACTGGTGAGTCATAAAATCTTGAAATTTTGTGACAATACAGTACTCGAGCCTCTTGTAAATTTAAGCTATCGCTCATAGCTATGCTACTCTTGAGTCGCAAATCAAACACTGCTAAACCTTCAAATGGCGCTAACGGTGCGTCCTATACCTATCAAAGTTTGCAACAATCAAATGCTTGTAACCTTTTACTGGAGCGTCATAAAATCTTGAAATTTTGTGACAACACAATACTCGAGAATCTTATCAATTTAAGCTATCGCTCATAGCTATGCTACCATTGAGTCCCAAATCAAACACTGATAAAACTTCAAATGGCCCTAACTTCTATGCGATGCGTCCTATACCTATCAAAGTTTGCAACAATCAAATGCTTGTAACTTTTTACTGGACCATAATAAAATCTTGAAATTTTGTGACAAAACAGTACTCGAGCATCTTATCAATTTAAGGTACCGCTCATAGCTATGCTACCCTTGAGTCCCATATCAAACACTGATAAAACAATGGCCCTAAATTCTGTACTTTGCGTCCTACACTTATCAGAGTTTGCAACAATCAAATGCTTGTAACTTTTTATTCGAGCGTAATAAAGTCTTGAAATTTTGTGACAATAAAGTACTCGAGCCTCTTATCAATTTAAGCTATCGCTCATAGCTATGCTACCCTTGAGTCCCAAATCAAACACTGATAAAACTTCAAATGACCCTAACTTCTATACGGTGCGTCCTACACCTATCAAAGTTTGCAACAATCAAATGCTTGTAACTTTTTACTGGAGCGTCATAAAACCTTGTAATTTGGTGACAATAAAGTACTCGAGCCTCTTATCAATTCAAGCTATCGCTCATAGCTATGCTACCCTTGAGTCCCAAATCAAACACTGATAAAATTTCAAATGGCCCTTACTTCTATACGGTGCATCCTATACCTATCAAAGTTTGCAAAAATCAAATGCTTGTAACTTTTTACTGGAGCTTGATAAAATATTGAAATTTGGTGACAATAAAGTACTCGAGCCTCTTATCAATTCAAGCTATCGCTCATAGATATGCTACCCTTGAGTCCCAAATAAAATACTGATAAAATTTCAAATGGCCCTAGCTTCTATACGGTGCGTCCTATACCTATCAAAGTTTGCAACAATCAAATGCTTGTAACTTTTTACTGGAGCGTCATAAAACCTTGAAATTTGGTGACAATAAACTACTCGAGCCTCTTATCAATTTAAGCTATCGCTCATAGCTATGCTACCCTTGAGTCCCAAATCAAACACGTATAAAACTTCAAATTACACTAACTTCTATACGGTGCGTCCCACACCTACTAAAAGATTGCAACAATCAAATGCTTGTAACTTTTTTTTGGAGCGTAATAAAGTCTTGAAATTTTCTTACAATAAAGTAGTCGAGCCTCTTGTTAATTTAAGATACCGCTCATAGCTATGCTACCCTTGAGTCCCACATCAAACACTGATAAAACAATGGCCCTAAATTCTGTACTTTGCGTCGTACACCTATCAAAGTTTGCAACAATCAAATGCTTGCAACTGTGTACTGGAGCGTCATAAAACCTTGAAATTTGGAGACAATAAAGCACTCGAGCCTCTTATCAATTTAAGCAATCGCTCATAGCTATGCTACCCTTGAGTCCCAAATCAAAGACTGATACAACTTCAAATGGCCCTAACTTCTATACGGTGCATCCTTTACCTATCAAACTTTTCAACATTCAAATGCTTGTAACTTCTTACTGGAGAGTCATAAAATCTTGAAATTTTGTGACAATACAGTACTCGAGCCTCTTGTAAATTTAAGCCATCGCTCATAGCTATGCTACTCTTGAGTCGCAAATCAAACACTGCTAAACCTTCAAATGGCGCTAACGGTGCGTCCTATACCTATCAAAGTTTGCAACAATCAAATGCTTGTAACCTTTTACCGGAGCGTCATAAAATCTTGAAATTTTGTGACAACACAGTACTCGAGAATCTTATCAATTTAAGCTATCGCTCATAGCTATGCTACCCTTGAGTCCCAAATCAAATACTGATAAAACTTCAAATGGCCCTTACTTCTATGCGATGCGTCCTATACCTATCAAAGTTTGCAACAATCAAATGCTTGTAACTTTTTATTGGAGCGTAATAAAGTCTTGAAATTTTGTGACAATAATGTACTCGAGCTTCTTGTCAATTTAAGGTATCGCTCATAGCTATGTTACCCTTGAGCCCCAAATCAAAGACTGATAAAACTTCAAATGGCTTTAACTTCTATACGGTGCGATATATACCTATCAAAGTATGCAAAATTCAAATGCTTGTAAATTTTTACTGGAGCGTCATAAAATCTTGAAATTTTGTGACAAAACAGTACTCGAGCATCTTATCAATTTAAGGTACCGCTCATAGCTATGCTACCCTTGAGTCCCATATCAAACACTGATAAAACAATGGCCCTAAATTCTGTACTTTGCGTCCTACACTTATCAGAGTTTGCAACAATCAAATGCTTGTAACTTTTTACTGGAGCGTCAGAAAATCTTGAAATTTTGTGACAATAAAGCACTCGAGACTCTTATCAATTTAAGCAATCGCTCATAGCTATACTACCCTTGAGTCCCAAATCAAACACTGATAAAATTTCAAATGGCCCTAACTTCTATACGGCGCATCCTATACCTATCAAAGTTTGCAAAAATCAAATGTTTGTAACTTTTTACTGGAGCGTCATAAAATATTGAAATTTTGAGACAATAAAGTTCTCGAGCCTCTTATCAATTTAAGCTATCGCTCATAGCTATGCTACCCTTGAGTCCCAAATCAAACACGTATAAAACTTCAAATGGCCCTAACTTCTATACGGTGCGTCCCACACCTATCAAAGATTTCAACAATCAATTGCTTGCAACTTTTTACGGGAGCGTCATAAAAGCTTGAAATTTTGTGACAGTAAAGTACTCGTGGTCTTGTCAATTAAAGTTGTCCCTCATTGATATGGTACCCTTGAGTCCCATATCAAACACTGATAAAACAATGGCCCTAAAGTCTGTACTTTGCGTCGTACACTTATCAGAGTTTGCAACAATCAAATGCTTGTAACTTTTTACTGGAGCGTCATAAAATCTTGAAATTTAGTGACAATAAATAATTCGAGTCTCTTATCAATTTAAGCGTTCGGTCATAGCTATGCTACCCTTGATTTCCAAATCAAACAGTGATAAAACTTCTAATGGCCCCAACTTCTGTGCAGTGCATCCTACACCTATCAAAGTTATCAACATTCAAATGCTTTTAACTTCTTACTGGAGAGTCATAAAATTTTGTGACAATAAAGTACTCGAGCCTCTTGTAAATTTAAGCTATCGCTCATAGCTATGCTACCCTTGAGTGCCAAATCAACCACTGCTAAAACTTAAAATGGCGTAACGGTGCGTCCTATACTTATCAAAGTTTGTAACAATCAAATGCTTGTAACTTTTTACGGTAGCGTCATAAAATCTTGAAATTTTGTGACAAAACAGTACTCGAGCCTCTTATCAATTTAAGCTATCGCTCATAGCTATGCTACCCTTGAGTCCCAAATCAAACACTGATAAAACTTCAAATGGCCCTAACTTATATACGGTGCGTCCTACACCTATCAAAGTTTGCAACAATCAAATGCTTGTACCTTTTTACTGGAGCGTCATAAAACCTTGTAATTTGGTGACAATAAAGTACTCGAGCCTCTTATCAATTCAAGCTATCGCTCATAGCTATGCTACCCTTGAGTCCCAAATAAAACACTGATAAAATTTCAAATGGCCCTAACTTCTAAACGGTTCATCCTATACCTATCAAAGTTTGCAAAAATCTAATGCTTGTAACTTTTAACTGGAGCTTGATAAAATCTTGAAATTTGGTGACAATAAAGTACTCGAGCCTCTTATCAATTCAAACTATCGCTCATAGCCATGCTACCCTTGAGTCCCAAATCAAATACTGATAAAATTTCAAATGTCCCTAACTTCTATACGGTGCGTCCTATACCTATCAAAGTTTGCAACAATCAAATGCTTGTAACTTTTTACTGGAGCGTCATAAAACCTTGAAATTTGGTGACAATAAACTACTCGAGCCTCTTATCAATTTAAGCTATCGCTCATAGCTATGCTACCCTTGAGTCCCAAATCAAACACGTGTAAAACTTCAAATTACCCTAACTTCTATACGGTGCGTCCCACACCTACTAAAAGATTGCAAAACAATCAAATGCTTGTAACTTTTTATTGGAGCGTAATAAAGTCTAGAAATTTTTTTACAATAAAGTAGTCGAGCCTCTTGTCAATTTAAGGTACCGCTCATAGCTATGCTACCCTTGAATCCCATATCATACACTGATAAAACAATGGCCCTAAATTCTGTACTTTGCGTCCTACACTTATCAGAGTTTGCAACAATCAAATGCTTGTAACTTTTTAATGGAGCGTCAGAAAATCTTGAAATTTTGTGACAAAACCGTACTCGAGCCTCTTATAAATTTAAGCGTTCACTCATAGCTATGCTACCCTTGAATTCCAAATCAAACACTGATAAAACTTCAAATGGTACCAACTTCTATACAGTGCGTCCTACACCTATCAAAGTTTGCAAAAATCAAATGCTTGCAACTTTGTACTGGAGCGTCATAAAACCTCGAAATTTGGAGACAATAAAGCACTCGAGCCTCTTATCAATTTAAGCAATCGCTCATAGATATGTTACCCTTGAGTCCCAAATCAAAGACTGATACAACTTCAAATGGCCCTAATTTCTATGCGGTGCATCCTTTACCTATCAAACTTTTCAACATTCAAATGCTTGTACCTTCTTACTGGAGAGTCATAAAATCTTGAAATTTTGTGACAATACAGTACTCGAGCCTCTTGTAAATTTAAATTTAAGCCATCGCTCATAGCTATGCTACCCTTGAGTCCCAAATCAACCACTGCTAAAACTTTAAATGAACCTAACGGTGCGTCATATACCTATAAAAGTTTGCAACAATCAAGTGCTTGTAACTTTTTACTGGAGCGTCATAAAATATTGAAATTTTGTGACAATAAAGTACTCGAGCCTCTTATCAATTTAAGCTATCGCTCATAGCTATGATACCCTTGAGTCCCAAATCAAACACGTATAAAACTTCAAATGTCCCTAACTTCTATACGGTGCGTCCCACACCTATCAAAGATTTCAACAATCAAATGCTTGTAACCTTTTACTGGAGCGTCATAAAATCTTGAAATTTTGTGACAAAACAGTACTGGAGCATCTTATCAATTTAAGGTACCGCTCATAGCTATGCTACCCTTGAGTCCCATATCAAACACTGATAAAACAATGGCCCTAAATTCTGTACTTTGCGTCCTACACTTATCAGAGTTTGCAACAATCAAATGCTTGTAACTTTTTACTGGAGCGTCAGAAAATCTTGAAATTTTGTGACAATAAAGCACTCGAGACTCTTATCAATTTAAGCAATCGCTCATAGCTATACTACCCTTGAGTCCCAAATCAAACACTGATAAAATTTCAAATGGCCCTAACTTCTATACGGCGCATCCTATACCTATCAAAGTTTGCAAAAATCAAATGCTTGTAACTTTTTACTGGAGCGTCATAAAATATTGAAATTTTGAGACAATAAAGTTCTCGAGCCTCTTATCAATTTAAGCAATCGCTCATAGCTATGCTACCCTTGAGTCCCAAATCAAACACTGATAAAACTTCAAATGGCCCTAACTTCTATACATGCCGTCCCACACCTATCAAAGATTTCAACAATCAATTGCTTGCAACTTTTTACGGGAGCGTCATAAAAGCTTGAAATTTTGTGACAGTAAAGTACTCGTGGTCTTGTCAATTAAAGTTGTCCCTCATTGATATGGTACCCTTGAGTCCCATATCAAACACTGATAAAACAATGGCCCTAAAGTCTGTACTTTGCGTCGTACACTTATCAGAGTTTGCAACAATCAAATGCTTGTAACTTTTTACTGGAGCGTCAGAAAATCTTGAAATTTTGTGACAATAAAGCACTCGAGACTCTTATCAATTCAAGCTATCGCTCATAGATATGCTACCCTTGAGTCCCAAATAAAATACTGATAAAATTTCAAATGGCCCTAGCTTCTATACGGTGCGTCCTATACCTATCAAAGTTTGCAACAATCAAATGCTTGTAACTTTTTACTGGAGCGTCATAAAATCTTGAAATTTAGTGACAATAAATAATTCGAGCCTCTTATCAATTTAAGCGTTCGGTCATAGCTATGCTACCCTTGATTTCCAAATCAAACACTGATAAAACTTCTAATGGCCCCAACTTCTGTGCAGTGCATCCTACACCTATCAAAGTTATCAACATTCAGATGCTTTTAACTTCTTACTGGAGAGTCATAAAATTTTGTGACAATAAAGTACTCGAGCCTCTTGTAAATTTAAGCTATCGCTCATAGCTATGCTACCCTTGAGTGCCAAATCAACCACTGCTAAAACTTAAAATGGCGTAACGGTGCGTCCTATACTTACCAAAGTTTGTAACAATCAAATGCTTGTAACTTTTTACTGCAGCGTCATAAAATCTTGAAATTTTGTGACAAAACAGTACTCGAGCCTCTTATCAATTTAAGCTATCGCTCATAGCTATGCTACCCTTGAGTCCCAAATCAAACACTGATAAAACTTCAAATGGCCCTAACTTCTAAACGGTGCATCCTATACCTATCAAAGTTTGCAAAAATCAAATGCTTGTAACTTTTAACTGGAGCTTGATAAATTCTTGAAATTTGGTGACAATAAAGTACTCGAGCCTCTTATCAATTCAAACTATCGCTCATAGCCATGCTACCCTTGAGTCCCAAATCAAATACTGATAAAATTTCAAATGGCCCTAACTTCTATACGGTGCGTCCTATACCTATCAAAGTTTGCAACAATCAAATGCTTGTAACTTTTTACTGGAGCGTCATAAAACCTTGAAATTTGGTGACAATAAACTACTCGAGCCTCTTATCAATTTAAGCTATCGCTCATAGCTATGCTACCCTTGAGTCCCAAATCAAACACGTGTAAAACTTCAAATTACCCTAACTTCTATACGGTGCGTCCCACACCTACTAAAAGA
Organism: Clusia tigrina; assembly: GCA_920105625.2. Taxonomy (NCBI): domain Eukaryota; kingdom Metazoa; phylum Arthropoda; class Insecta; order Diptera; family Clusiidae; genus Clusia; species Clusia tigrina. The sequence continues at coordinate 214,638,865 of OV050030.1, forward strand.
TTGCAACAATCAAATGCTTGTAACTTTTTATTGGAGCGTAATAAAGTCTTGAAATTTTTTTACAATAAAGTAGTCGAGCCTCTTGTCAATTTAAGGTACCGCTCATAGCTATGCTACCCTTGAGTCCCATATCATACACTGATAAAACAATGGCCCTAAATTCTGTACTTTGCGTCCTATACCTATCAAAGTTTGCAACAATTAAATGCTTGTAACCTTTTACTGGAGCGTCATAAACTCTTGAAATTTTGTGACAAAACAGTACTCGAGCATCTTATCAATTTAAGGTACCGTTCATAGCTATGCTACCCTTGAGTCCCATATCAAACACTGATAAAACAATGGCCCTAAATTCTGTACTTTGCGTCCTACACTTATCAGAGTTTGCAACAATCAAATGCTTGTAACTTTTTACTGGAGCGTCAGAAAATCTTGAAATTTTGTGACAATAAAGCACTCGAGACTCTTATCAATTTAAGCGTTCGGTCATAGCTATGCTACCCTTGATTTCCAAATCAAACACTGATAAAACTTCTAATGGCCCCAACTTCTATGCAGTGCATCCTACACCTATCAAAGTTATCAACATTCAAATGCTTTTAACTTCTTACTGGAGAGTTATAAAATTTTGTGACAATAAAGTACTCGAGCCTCTTGTAAATTTAAGCTATCGCTCATAGCTATGCTACCCTTGAGTGCCAAATCAACCACTGCTAAAACTTAAAATGGCGTAACGGTGCGTCCTATACCTATCAAAGTTTGGAACAATCAAATGCTTGTACCTTTTTACTGCAGCGTCATAAAATCTTGAAATTTTGTGACAAAACAGTACTCGAGCCTCTTATCAATTTAAGCTATCGCTCATAGCTATGCTACCCTTGAGTCCCAAATCAAACACTGATAAAACTTCAAATGGCCCTAACTTCTATACGGTGCGTCCTACACCTATCAAAGTTTGCAACAATCAAATGCTTGTAATTTGGTGACAATAAAGTACTCGAGCCTCTTATCAATTCAAGCTATCGCTCATAGCTATGCTACCCTTGAGTCCCAAATCAAACACTGATAAAATTTCAAATTGCCCTAACTTCTAAACGGTGCATCCTATACCTATCAAAGTTTGCAAAACTCAAATGCTTGTAACTTTTTACTGGAGCTTGATAAAATCTTGAAATTTGCTGACAATAAAGTACTCGAGCCTCTTATCAATTCAAGCTATCGCTCATAGCTCTGCTACCCTTGAGTCCCAAATCAAATACTGATAAAATTTCAAATGGCCCTAACTTCTATACGGTGCGTCCTATACCTATCAAAGTTTGCAACAATCAAATGCTTGTAACTTTTTACTGGAGCGTCATAAAACCTTGAAATTTGGTGACAATAAACTACTCGAGCCTCTTATCAATTTAAGCTATCGCTCATAGCTATTCTACCCTTGAGTCCCAAATCAAACACGTGTAAAACTTCAAATTACCCTAACTTCTATACGGTGCGTCCCACACCTTCTAAAAGATTGCAACAATCAAATGCTTGTAACTTTTTATTGGAGCGTAATAAAGTCTTGAAATTTTTTTACAATAAAATAGTCGAGCCTCTTGTCAATTTAAGTTACCGCTCATAGCTATGCTACCCTTGAGTCCCATATCAAACACTGATAAAACAATGGCCCTAAATTCTGTACTTTGCGTCCTACACTTATCAGAGTTTGCAACAATCAAATGCTTGTAACTTTTTACTGGAGCGTCAGAAAATCTTGAAATTTTGTGACAATAAAGCACTCGAGACTCTTATCAATTTAAGCAATCGCTCATAGGTATACCCTTGAGTCCCAAATCAAAGACTGATAAAACTTCAAATGGCCCTAACTTCTATACGGTGCATACTTTACCTATCAAACTTTTCAACATTCAAATGCTTGTAACTTCTTACTGGAGAGTCATAAAATCTTGAAATTTTGTGACAATACAGTACGCGAGCCTCTTGTAAATTTAAGCTATCGCTCATAGCTATGCTACTCTTGAGTCGCAAATCAAACACTGCTAAACCTTCAAATGGCGCTAACGGTGCGTCCTATACCTATCAAAGTTTGCAACAATCAAATGCTTGTAACCTTTTACTGGAGCGTCATAAAATCTTGAAATTTTGTGACAACACAGTACTCGAGAATCTTATCAATTTAAGCTATCGCTCATAGCTATGCTACCCTTGAGTCGCAAATCAAAGACTGATACAACTTTAAATGGCCCTAACTTCTATACGGTGCATCCTTTACCTATCAAACTTTTCAACATACAAATGCTTGTAACTTTTTATTGGAGCGTAATAAAGTCTTGAAATTTTGTGACAATAATGTACTCGAGCTTCTTGTCAATTTAAAGTATCGCTCATAGCTATGTTACACTTGAGCCCCAAATCAAAGACTGATAAAACTTCAAATGGCTTTAACTTCTATACGGTGCGATATATACCTATCAAAGTAAGCGAAATTCAAATGCTTGTAAATTTTTACTGGAGCGTCATAAAATCTTGAAATTTTGTGACATTAAAGTACTCGAGCCTCTTATCAATTTAAGCTATAGCTCATAGCTATGCTACTCTTGAGTCGCAAATCAAACACTGATAAAACTCCAAATGGCCCTAACTTCTATACGGTGCGTCCTATACCTATCAAAGTTTGCAACAATAAATTGCTTGTAACCTTTTACTGGAGCGTCATAAAATCTTGAAATTTTGTGACAAAACAGTACTCGAGCATCTTATCAATTTAAGGTACCGCTCATAGCTATGCTACCCTTGAGTCCCATATCAAACACTGATAAAACAATGGCCCTAAATTCTGTACTTTGCGTCCTACACTTATCAGAGTTTGCAACCATCAAATGCATGTAACTTTTTACTGGAGCGTCAGAAAATCTTGAAATTTTGTGACAATAAAGCACTCGAGACTCTTATCAATTTAAGCAATCGCTCATAGCTATACTAGCCTTGAGTCCCAAATCAAAGACTGATAAAGCTTCAAATGGCCCTAACTTCTATACGGTGCATCCTGTACCTATTAAATTTTTCAACATTCAAATGCTTGTAACTTCTTACTGGAGAGTCATAAAATCTTGAAATTTTGTGATAATAAAGTACTCGATCCTCTCGTAAATTTAAGCTATCGCTCATAGCTATGCTACCGTTGAGTCCCAAATTAACCACTGATAAAACTTCAAACGGCGCTAACGATGCATCCTATACCAATCAAAGTTTGCAACAATCAAATGCTTGTAACTTTTTCCTGGAACGTCATAAAATCTTGAAATTTTGTGACAAAACAGTACTCGAGCCTCTTATCAATTTAAGCTATCGCTCATAGCTATGCTACCCTTGAGTCCCAAATCAAACACTAATAAAGCTTCAAATGGCCCTAACTTCAATGCGATGCGTGCTATACCTATCAAAGTTTGCAACAATCAAATGCTTGTAACTTTTTATTGGAGCGCAATAAAGTCTTGAAATTTTGTGACAATAAAGTAGTCGAGCCTCTTGTCAATTTAAGCTATCGCTCATAGCTATGCTACCCTTGAGCCCCAAAGCAAAGAGTGATAAAACATCAAATGGCCCTAACTTCTATACAGTGCGATATTTACCTATCAAAGAATGCAACATTCATATGCTTGTAAATTTTTACTGGAGCGTAATAAAATCTTGAAATTTTGTGACATTAAAGTACTCGAGCCTCTTATCAATTTAAGCTATAGCTCACAGCTATGCTACTCTTGAATCGCAAATCAAACACTGCTAGATCTTCAAATGGCATAACTTCTATACGGTGCGTCCTATACCTATCAAAGTTTGCAACAATCAAATGCTTGTAACTTTTTACTGGAGTATAATAAAATCTTGAAATTTTGTGACAAAAAAGTACTCGAGCCTCTTGTCAATTTAAGCTATCACTCATAGCTATGCTACCCTTTAGTCCCAAATCAAACACTGACAAAACTTCAAATGGCCCTAACTTCTATACGGTGCGTCCTACACCTATCAAAGTTTGTAACAATCAAATGCTTGTAACTTTTTACTAGAGCGTCATAAAACCTTGAAATTTGTTGACAATAAAGTACTCGAGCCTCTTATCAATTCAAGCTCTCGCTCGTAGCTATGCTACCGTTGAGTCACAAATCAACCACTGCTAAAACTTCAAACGGCGTTAACGGTGCGTCCTATACCTATCAAAGTTTGCAACAATCAAATGCTTGTAACTTTTTACTGGAGCGTCATAAAAGCTTGAAATTTTGTGACAAAACAGTACTCGAGCCTCTTATCAATTTAAGCTGTCGCTCATAGCTATGCTACCATTGAGTCCCAAATCAAACACGTGTAAAACTTCAAATGGCCCTAACTTCTATACGGTGCATCCCGCACCTATCACAGTTTGGAACAATTAATTGCTTGCAACTTTTTACGGGAGCGTCATAAAACCTTGAAATTTTATGACAATGAAGTACTCGAGCCTCTTATCAATATAAGCTATCGCTCATAGTTATGCTACCCTTGAGTCCCAAATCAAACACTGATAAAACTTCAAATGGCCCTAACTTCTATGCGATCCGTCCTATACCTATCAAAGTTTGCAACAGTCAAATGCTTGTAACTTTTTATTGGAGAGTAATAAAGTCTTGAAATTTTGTGACAATAAAGTAGTCGAGCTTCTTGTCAATTTAAGGTATCGCTCATAGCTATGCTACCCTTGAGCCCCAAATCAAAGACTGATAAAACTTCAAATGACCCTAACTTCTATACGGTGCGTCATATACCTATCAAAGTATGCAACATTCAAATGCTTGTAAATTTTTACTGAAGCGTCATAAAATCTTGAAATTTTGTGACATAAAAGTACTCGAGCCTCTTATCAATTTGAGCTATAGCTCATAGCTATCCTACTCTTGAGTCGCAAATCAAACACTGCTATATCTTCAAATGGCATAACTTCTATACGGTGCGTCCTATACCTATCAAAGTTTGCAACAATCAAATGCTTGTAACTTTTTACTGGAGCATAATAAAATTTTGAAATTTTGTGACAATAAAGTACTCGAGCCTCTTGTCAATTTAAGCTATCACTCATAACTATGCTACCATTGAGTCCCAAATCAAACACTGATAAAACTCCAAATGGCCCTAACTTCTATACTGTGCGTCCTACATCTATCAAAATTTGCAACAATCAAATGCTTGTAACTTTTTACTGTAGCGTCATAAAACCTTGTAATTTGGTGACAATAAAGTACTTGTGCCTCTTGTCAATTAAAGCTGTCGCTCATTGATATGCTACCCTTGAGTCCCATATCAAACACTGATAAAACAATGGCCCTAAATTCTGTACTTTGCGTCCTATACTTATCAGAGTTTGCAACAATCAAATGCTTGTAACTTTTTACTGGAGCGTCATAGAATCTTGAAATTTTGTGACAATAAAGTACTCGAGCCTCTTGTCAATTTAAGCTATCACTAGCTATGCTACCCTTGAACCCCAAATCAAATACGTATAAAACTTCAAATGGCCCTAATTTCTATACGGTGCGTCCTATACCCATCAAAGTTTGTAACAATCAAATGCTTGTAAGTTTATACTGGAGCGTCATAAAATTTTGAAATTATGTGACAATAAAGTACTCGAGCCTCTTGTAAATTTAAGCTATCGCTCATAGCTATACTACCCTTGAGTCCCAAATCAAAGACTGATAAAGCTTCAAATGGCCCTAACTTCTATACGGTGCATCCTGTACCTATCAAACTTTTCAACATTCAAATGCTTGTAACTTCTTACTGGAGAGTCATAAAATCTTGAAATTTTGTGACAATAAAGTACTCGATCCTCTCGTAAATTTAAGCTATCGCTCATAGCTATGCTACCGTTGAGTCCCAAATTAACCACTGATAAAACTTCAAACGGCGCTAACGATGCATCCTATACCAATCAAAGTTTGCTACAATCAAATGCTTGTAACTTTTTCCTGGAACGTCATAAAATCTTGAAATTTTGTGACAAAACAGTACTTGAGCCTCTTATCAATTTAAGCTGTCGCTCATAGCTATGCTACCCTTGAGTCCCAAATCAAACACGTATAAAATTTCAAATGGCCCTAATTTCTATACGGTGCGTCCCGCACCTATCAAAGTTTGGAACAATCAATTGCTTGCAACTTTTTACGGGAGCGTCATAAAACCTTGAAATTTTGTGACAATAAAGTACTCGAGCCTCTTATCAATTTAAGCTATCGCTCATAGCTATGCTACCCTTGAGTCCCAAATCAAACACTAATAAAGCTTCAAATGGCCCTAACTTCTATGCGATGCGTCCTATACCTATCAAAGTTTGCAACAATCAAATGCTTGTAACTTTTTATTGGAGCGTAATAAAGTCTTGAAATTTTGTGACAATAAAGTAGTCGAGCTTCTTGTCAATTTAAGGTATCGCTCATAGCTATGCTACCCTTGAGCCCCAAAGCAAAGACTGATAAAACGTCAAATGGCCCTAACTTCTATACGGTGCGATATTTACCTATCAAAGAATGCAACATTCATATGCTTGAAAATTTTTACTGGAGCGTCATAAAATCTTGAAATTTTGTGACATTAAAGTACTCGAGCCTCTTATCAATTTAAGCTATAGCTCATAGCTATGCTACCCTTGAGTCCCAAATCAAACACTGATAAAACTTCAAATGGCATAACTTCTATACGGTGCGTCCTATAAATATCAAAGTTTGCAACAATCAAATGCTTGTAACTTTTTACTGGAGTATAATAAAATCTTGAAATTTTGTGACAAAAAAGTACTCGAGCCTCTTGTCAATTTAAGCTATCACTCATAGCTATGCTGCCCTTGAGTCCCAAATCAAGCACTGATAAAACTTCAAATGGCCCTAACTTCTATACGGTGCGTCCTACATCTATCAAAGTTTGCAACAATCAAATGCTTGTAACTTTTTACTGGAGCGTCATAGAATCTTGAAATTTTGTGACAAAAAAGTACTCGAGCCTCTTGTCAATTTAAGCTATCACTCATAGCTATGCTACTCTTGAGTCCCAAATCAAACACTGATAAAACTCCAAATGGCCCTAACTTCTATACTGTCCATCCTACATCTATCAAAATTTGCAACAATCAAATGCTTGTAACTTTTTACTGTAGCGTCATAAAACCTTGAAATTTGGTGATAATAAAGTACTTGTGTCTCTTGTCAATTAAAGTTGTCGCTCATTGATATGCTACCCTTGAGTCTCATATCAAACACTGATAAAACAATGGCCCTAAATTCTGTACTTTGCGTCCTACACTTATCAGAGTTTGCAACAATCAAATGCTTGTAACTTTTTACTGGAGCGTCATAGAATCTTGAAATTTTGTGACAATAAAGTACTCGAGCCTCTTGTCAATTTAAGCTATCACTCATAGCTATGCTACCCTTGAGTCTCAAATCAAAAACTGATAAAACTCCAAATGGCCCTAACTTCTATACGGTGCGTCCTATACCCATCAAAGTTTGTAACAATCAAATGCTTGTAACTTTTTACTGGAGCGTCATAAAATTTTGAAATTTTGTGACAATAAAGTACTCGAGCCTCTTGTCAATTTAAGCTATCACTCATAGCTATGCTACCCTTGAGTCCCAAATCAACCACTGCTAAAGCTTCAAATGACCCTAACGGTGCGTCATATACCTATCAAAGTTTGCAACAATCAAGTGCTTGCAACTTTTTACTGGAGCGTCATAAAATCTTGAAATTTAGTGACAATAAAGTACTCGAGCCTCTTATCAATTTAAGCTATCGCTCATAGCTATGCTACCCTTGAGCCCCAAATCAAACACGTATAAAACTTCAAATGGCCCTAACTTCTATCCGTTGCGTCCCACACCTATCAAAGATTGCAACAATCAATTGCTTGCAACTGTTTACGGGAGCGTCATAAAACCTTGAAATTTTGTGACTATAAAGTACTCGAGCCTCTTATCAATTTAAGCTATCGCTCATAGCTATGCTACCCATGCCTCCAAAATCAAACACTGATAAAACTTCAAATGGCCCTAACTTCTGTACGGTGCGTCCTATACCTATCAAAGTTTGCAAAATTCAAATGCTTACTGGAGCGTCATAAAACCTTGAAATGTTGTGACAAAAAAGTACTCGTGCCACTTATCAATTTAAGCTATCGCTCATAGCTATGCTACCCTTGAGTCCCTAATCAACTGGCGCCTTTGGACTCGCTTACGAGGGGGAGAATGTTACCGCCGAACGGAGTATTTTAAATTATTTGATTTCTATTTATTCCTACTGGGTGTTTTCCTTATCATAGAATTTTTGATATGTTTCTCATTACATATGTATATAGTTTTTCCCCCCTTTTGTCTATACATTCTCTTATACGCATTTATATTTGGTAGCCTTGGAATAACTGTTAAATACCGTTTAAAAAAAAAATAGCTTACGCGTTTAGAGACTTGGAAGAGTACAGTCAGTTCGCGTTTGTATATGGAGGAATAAACAAGAATTTTTAAAGTCGTGGCAAAAACGGTTTAAAACCTTATTTAATTTTTATGTAATGTATAGTTTTACGAATAAAATCTTATTCATTTGAAAATCGACACTTCTTTTAAAAACTTGTCGAGCGCGGACTCGGGATTGTGAAACCTTCTTTCACACCTATCAAAGTTTGCAACAATCAAATGCTCGTAACTTTTTATTGGAGCGTAATAAAGTCTTGAAATTTTGTGACAATAAAGTAGTCGAGCCTCTTATCAATTTAAGCTATAGATCATAGCTCTGCTACCCTTGAGTCGCAAATCAAACACTGCTAAACCTTCAAATGGCCCTAACTTCTATAGTTTTACTGGAGCGTCATAAAATATTGAAATTGTGTGACAATAAAGTACTCGAGTCTCTTATCAATTCAAGCTATCGCTCATAACTATGCTACCCTTGAGTCCCAAATCAAACACTGATAAAATTTCAAATAGCCCTAACTTCTATACGGTGCGTCCTATACCTATCAAAGTTTGTAACAATCAAATACTTGTAACTTTTTACTGGAGCGTCATAAAACCTTGAAATTTGGTGACATTAAAGTACTCGAGCCTCTTATCAATATAAGCTATCGCTCATAGCTATGCTATCCTCGAGTCCCAAATCAAACACGTATAAAACTTCAAATTACCCTAACTTCTATACGGTGCGTCCCACACCTATCAAAGATTGCAACAATCAAATGCTTACAACTTTTTACGGGAACGTCATAAAACCTTGAAATTTTGTGACTATAAAGTACTCGAGACTCTTATCAATTTAAGCTCTCGCTCATTGCTATGCTACCTTTGAGTTCCAAATCAAACACTGATAAAACTTCAAATGGCCCTAACTTCTATACGGAGCGTCCTACATCTATCAAAATTTGCACCATCAAATGCTTGTAACTTTTTACTGGAGCGTCACAAAATCTTGAAATTTTGTGACAACAAAGTACTCGAGCCTCTTGTCAATTTAAGCTATCACTCATAGCTATGCTACCCTTGAGTCCCAAATCAAACACTGATAAAACTTCAAACGGCCCTAACTTCTATGCGGTGCATCCTACACCTATCAAACTTTTCAGCATTCAAATGCTTGTATTTTCTTACTGGAGGGTCATAAAATCTTGAAATTTTGTGCCAATAAATTACTCGAGCCTCTTGTAAATTTAAGCTATCGCTCATAGCTATGCTACCCTTGAGTTCTAAATCAAACACGGACAAAACTTCAAATGGCCCTAACTTCTATGCGATGCGTCCTATACCTATCAAAGTTTGCAACAATCAAATTCTTGTAACTTTTTATTGGAGCGTAATAAAGTCTTGAAATTTTGTGACAATAAAGGAGTCGAGCTTCTTGTCAATTTAAGGTATCGCTCATAGCTATGCTACCCTTGAGCCCCAAATCAAAGACTGATAAAAATTCAAATGGACCTAACTTCTATACGGTGCGATATATACCTATCAAAGTATGCAACATTTAAATGCTTGTAAATTTTTACTGGAGCGTCATAGAATCTTGAAATTTTGTGACATTAAAGTACTCGAGCCTCTTATCAATTTAAGCTATCGCTCATAGCTATGCTACCCTTGAGACCCAAATCAAACACTGATTAAATTTCTAATGGCCCTAACTTCTATACGGTGCGTCCTATACCTCTCAAAGTTTGCAAAAACCAAATTCTTGTAACTTTTTACAGGAGCTTGATAAGATCTTGAAATTTTGTGACAATAAAGCACTCGAGCCTCTTATCAATTTAAGCTATAGGTCATAGCTACGCTACCCGTGAGTTCCAAGTCAAACATTGATAAAACTTCAAATGGCCCTAACCTCTATACCTATCAAAGTTTGTAAAAATCAAATGCTTGTAACTTTTTACTGGAGCGTCACAAAATCTTGAAATTTTGTGACAATAAAGTACTCAAGCCTCTTGTCAATTTAAGCTATCACTCATAGCTATGCTACCCTTGAGTCCCAAACCAACCACTGCTAAAACTTCAAATGGGCCTAACGGTGCGTCCTATACTTCTCAAAGTTTGCAACAATCAAATGCTTGTAACTTTTTACTGCAGCGTCATAAAATCTTGAATTTTTGTGACAAAACAGTACTCGAGCCTCTTATCAATTTAAGCTATCGTTCATAGCTATGCTACCCTTGAGTTCCAAATCAAACACTGATAAAACTTCAAATGGCCCTAACTTCTATACAGTGCGTCCTACACCTATCAAAGTTTGCAACATTCAAATGCTTGTAACTTCTTACTGGAGAGTCATAAACTCTGGAATTTTGTAACAATAAAGTACTCGAGCCTCTTGTAAATTTAAGCTACCGCTCATAGCTATGCTACCCTTGAGTTCCAAATCAAACACTGATAAAATTTTAAATGGCCCTAACTTCTATGCGATGCGTCCTATACCTATCAAAGTTCGCAACAATCAAATGCTTGTAACTTTTTATTGGAGCGTAATAAAGTCTTGAAATTTTGTGACAATAAAGTAGTCGAGCTTCTTGTCAATTTAAGGTATCGCTCATAGCTATGCTACCCTTGAGCCCAAACTCAAAGACTGATAAAACTTCAAATGGCCCTAACTTCTATACGGTGCGATATATACCTATCAAAGTATGCAACATTTAAATGCTTGTAAATTTTTACTGGAGCGTCATAAAATCTTGAAATTTTGTGATATTAAAGTACTCGAGCTTCTTATCAATTTAAGCTATCGCTCATAGCTATGCTACCCTTGAGACCCAAATCAAACACTGATAAAATTTCTAATGGCCCTAACTTCTTTACGGAGCGTCCTATACCTATCAAAGTTTGCAAAAATCAAATTCTTCTAACTTTTTACTGGAGCTTGATAAGATCTTCAAATTTTGTGACAATAAAGCACTCGAGCCTCTTATCAATTTAAGCTATAGGTCATAGCTACGCTACCCGTGAGTCCCAAGTCAAACACTGATAAAACTTCAAATGGCCCTAACTTCTATACCTATCAAAGTTTGCAAAAATCAAATTTTTGTAATTTTTTACTGGAGCTTGATAAAATCTTGAATTTTTGTGACAAAACAGTACTCGAGCCTCTTATCAATTTAAGCTATCGTTCATAGCTATGCTACCCTTGAGTTCCAAATCAAACACTGATAAAACTTCAAATGGCCGTAACTTCTATACAGTGCGTCCTATACCTATCAAAGTTTGCAACATTCAAATGCTTGTAACTTCTTACTGGAGAGTCATAAACTCTGGAATTTTGTGACAATAAAGTACTCGAGCCTCTTGTAAATTTAAGCTATCGCTCATAGCTATGCTACCCTTGAGTTCCAAATCAAACACTGATAAAATTTCAAATGGCCCTAACTTCTATGCGATGCGTCCTATACCTATCAAAGTTTGCAACAATCAAATGCTTGTAACTTTTTATTGGAGCGTAATAAAGTCTTGAAATTTTGTGACAATAAAATAGTCGAGCTTCTTGTCAATTTAAGGTATCGCTCATAGCTATGCTACCCTTGAGCCCCAAATCAAAGACTGATAAAACTTCAAATGGCCCTAACTTCTATACGGTGCGATATATACCTATCAAAGTATGCAACATTCAAATGCTTGTAACTTTTTACTGGAGCCTCATAAAATCTTGAATTTTTGTGACAAAACAGTACTTGAGCCTCTTATCAATTTAAGCTATAGCTCATAGCTATGCTACCCTTGAGTCGCAAATCAAACACTGCTAAAACTCCAAATGGCCCTAACTTCTATACGGTGCGTCCCACATCTATCAAAATTTGCAACAATCAAATGCTTGTAACTTTTTACTGTACCGTCATAAAACCTTGAAATTTGGTGATAATAAAGTACTTGTGCCTCTTGTCAATTAAAGTTGTCGCTCATTGATATGCTACCCTTGAGTCTCATATCAAACACTGATAAAACAATGGCCCTAAATTCTGTACTTTGCGTCCTACACTTATCAGAGTTTGCAACAATCAAATGCTTGTAACTTTTTACTGGAGTGTCATAGAATCTTGAAATTTTGTGACAATAAAGTACTCGAGCCTCTTGTCAATTTAAGCTATCACTCATAGCTATGCTACCCTTGAGTCTCAAATCAAAAACTGATAAAACTCCAAATGGCCCTAACTTCTATACGGTGCGTCCTATACCCATCAAAGTTTGTAACAATCAAATGCTTGTAACTTTTTACTGGAGCGTCATAAAATTTTGAAATTTTGTGACAATAAAGTACTCGAGCCTCTTGTCAATTTAAGCTATCACTCATAGCTATGCTACCCTTGAGTCCCAAATCAACCACTGCTAAAGCTTCAAATGACCCTAACGGTGGGTCATATACCTATCAAAGTTTGCAACAATCAAGTGCTTGCAACTTTTTACTGGAGCGTCATAAAATCTTGAAATTTAGTGACAATAAAGTACTCAAGCCTCTTATCAATTTAAGCTATCGCTCATAGCTATGCTACCCTTGAGCCCCAAATCAAACACGTATAAAACTTCAAATGGCCCTAACTTCTATCCGTTGCGTCCCACACCTATCAAAGATTGCAACAATCAATTGCTTGCAACTATTTACGGGAGCGTCATAAAACCTTGAAATTTTGTGACTATAAAGTACTCGTGCCACTTATCAATTTAAGCTATCGCTCATAGCTATGCTACCCTTGAGTCCCTAATCAACTGGCGCCTTTGGACTCGCTTACGAGGGGGGGAATGTTACCGCCGAACGGAGTATTTTAAATTATTTGATTTCTATTTATTCCTACTGGGTGTTTTCCTTATCATAGAATTTTTGATATGTTTCTCATTACATATGTATATAGTTTTTTCCCCCCTTTTGTCTATACATTCTCTTATACGCATTTATATTTGGTAGCCTTGGAATAACTGTTAAATACCGTTTTAAAAAAAAATAGCTTACGCGTTTAGAGACTTGGAAGAGTACAGTCAGTTCGCGTTTGTATATGGAGGAATAAACAAGAATTTTTAAAGTCGTGGCAAAAACGGTTTAAAACCTTATTTAATTTTTATGTAATGTATAGTTTTACGAATAAAATCTTATTCATTTGAAAATCGACCCTTCTTTTAAAAACTTGTCGAGCGCGGACTCGGGATTGTGAAACCTTCTTTCACACCTATCAAAGTTTGCAACAATCAAATGCTCGTAACTTTTTATTGGAGCGTAATAAAGTCTTGAAATTTTGTGACAATAAAGTAGTCGAGCCTCTTATCAATTTAAGCTATAGATCATAGCTCTGCTACCCTTGAGTCGCAAATCAAACACTGCTAAACCTTCAAATGGCCCTAACTTCTATAGTTTTACTGGAGCGTCATAAAATATTGAAATTGTGTGACAATAAAGTACTCGAGTCTCTTATCAATTCAAGCTATCGCTCATAACTATGCTACCCTTGAGTCCCAAATCAAACACTGATAAAATTTCAAATAGCCCTAACTTCTATACGGTGCGTCCTATACCTATCAAAGTTTGTAACAATCAAATACTTGTAACTTTTTACTGGAGCGTCATAAAACCTTGAAATTTGGTGACATGAAAGTACTCGAGACTCTTATCAATTTAAGCTCTCGCTCATTGCTATGCTACCTTTGAGTTCCAAATCAAACACTGATAAAACTTCAAATGGCCCTAACTTCTATACGGAGCGTCCTACATCTATCAAAATTTGCACCATCAAATGCTTGTAACTTTTTACTGGAGCGTCAAAAAATCTTGAAATTTTGTGACAACAAAGTACTCGAGCCTCTTGTCAATTTAAGCTATCACTCATAGCTATGCTACCCTTGAGTCCCAAATCAAACACTGATAAAACTTCAAACGGCCCTAACTTCTATGCGGTGCATCGTACACCTATCAAACTTTTCAGCATTCAAATGCTTGTATTTTCTTACTGGAGGGTCATAAAATCTTGAAATTTTGTGCCAATAAATTACTCGAGCCTCTTGTAAATTTAAGCTATCGCTCATAGCTATGCTACCCTTGAGTTCTAAATCAAACACGGATAAAACATCAAATGGCCCTAACTTCTAAGCGATGCGTCCTATACCTATCAAAGTTTGCAACAATCAAATTCTTGTAACTTTTTATTGGAGCGTAATAAAGTCTTGAAATTTTGTGACAATAAAGGAGTCGAGCTTCTTGTCAATTTAAGGTATCGCTCATAGCTATGCTACCCTTGAGCCCCAAATCAAAGACCGATAAAAATTCAAATGGACCTAACTTCTATACGGTGCGATATATACCTATCAAAGTATGCAACATTTAAATGCTTGTAAATTTTTACTGGAGCGTCATAGAATCTTGAAATTTTGTGACATTAAAGTACTCGAGCCTCTTATCAATTTAAGCTATCGCTCATAGCTATGCTACCATTGAGACCCAAATCAAACACTGATAAAATTTCTAATGGCCCTAACTTCTATACGGTGCGTCCTATACCTCTCAAAGTTTGCAAAAACCAAATTCTTGTAACTTTTTACAGGAGCTTGATAAGATCTTGAAATTTTGTGACAATAAAGCACTCGAGCCTCTTATCAATTTAAGCTATAGGTCATAGCTACGCTACCCGTGAGTTCCAAGTCAAACACTGATAAAACTTCAAATGGCCCTAACCTCTATACCTATCAAAGTTTGTAAAAATCAAATTCTTGTAATTTTTTACTGGAGCTTGATAAAATCTTGAATTTTTGTGACAAAACAGTACTCGAGCCTCTTATCAATTTAAGCTATCGTTCATAGCTATGCTACCCTTGAGTTCCAAATCAAACACTGATAAAACTTCAAATGGCCGTAACTTCTATACAGTGCGTCCTACACCTATCAAAGTTTGCAACATTCAAATGCTTGTAACTTCTTACTGGAGAGTCATAAACTCTGGAATTTTGTGACAATAAAGTACTCGAGCCTCTTGTAAATTTAAGCTATCGCTCATAGCTATGCTACCCTTGAGTTCCAAATCAAACACTGATAAAACTTCAAATGGCCGTAACTTCTATACAGTGCGTCCTATACCTATCAAAGTTTGCAACAATCAAATGCTTGTAACTTTTTATTGGAGCGTAATAAAGTCTTGAAATTTTGTGACAATAAAATAGTCGAGCTTCTTGTCAATTTAAGGTATCGCTCATAGCTATGCTACCCTTGAGCCCCAAATCAAAGACTGATAAAACTTCAAATGGCCCTGACTTCTATACGGTGCGATATATACCTATCAAAGTATGCAACATTCAGATGCTTGTAACTTTTTACTGGAGCCTCATAAAATCTTGAAATTTTGTGACAATAAAGTAATAGAGCCTCTTATCAATTTAAGCTATAGCTCATAGCTATGCTACCCTTGAGTCGCAAATCAAACACTGCTAAACCTTCAAATGGCCCTAACTTCTATACGGTGCGTCCTATACCTATCAAAGTTTGCAACAATCAAATGCTTGTAACTTTTTACTGTAGCGTCATAAAACTTTGAAATTTGGGGACAATAAAGTACTCGTGCCTCTTGTCAATTAAAGTTGTCCCTCATTGATATGCTTCCCTTGAGTCCCATATCAAACACTGATAAAACAATGGCCCTAAATTCTGTACTTTGCGTCGTACACTTATCAGAGTTTGCAACAATCAAATGCTTGTAACTTTTTACTGGAGAGTCATAAAATCTTGAAATTTTGTGACAATAAATAACTCGAGCCTCTTATCAATTTAAGCGTTCGGTCATAGCTATGCTACCCTTGATTTCCAAATCAAACACTGATAGAACTTCAAATGGCCCCAACTTCTATGCAGTGCGTCCTACACCTATCAAAGTTATCAACATTCAAATGCTTTTAACTTCTTACTGGAGAGTCATAAAATTTTGTGACAATAAAGTACTCGAGCCTCTTGTAAATTTAAGCTATCGCTCATGGCTATGCTACCCTTGAGTTCCAAATCAAACACTGATAAAACTTCAAATGGCCCTAACTTCTATGCGATGCGTCCTATACCTATCAAAGGTTGCAACAATCAAATTCTTGTAACTTTTTATTGGAGCGTAATAAAGTCTTGAAATTTTGTGACAATAAAGTAGTCGAGCTTCTTGTCAATTTAAGGTATCGCTCATAGCTATGCTACCCTTGAGCCCCAAATCAAAGACTGATAAAACTTCAAATGGACCTAACTTCTATACGGTGCGATTTATACCTATCAAAGTATGCAACATTTAAATGCTTGTAAATTTTTACTGGAGCGTCATAAAATCTTTTAAATTTTGTGACATTAAAGTACTCGAGCCTCTTATCAATTTAAGCTATCGCTCATAACTATGCTACCCTTGTGACCCAAATAAAACACTGATAAAATTTCTAATGGCCCTAACTTCTATACGGTGCGTCCTATACCTATCAAAGTTTGCAAAAACCAAATTCTTGTAACTTTTCACTGGAGCTTCATAAGATCTTGAAATTTTGTGACAATAAAGCACTCGAGCCTCTTATCAATTTAAGCTATAGGTCATAGCTACGCTACCCGTGAATTCCAAGTCCAACAATGATAAATCTTCAAATGTCCCTAACTTCTATACCTATCAAAGTTTGTAAAAATCAAATGCTTGTAACTTTTTACTGGAGCGTCACAAAATCTTGAAATTTTGTGACAATAAAGTACTCGAGCCTCTTGTCAATTTAAGCTATCACTCATAGCTATGCTACCCTTGAGTCCCAAATCAACCACTGCTAAAACTTCAAATGGGCCTAACGGTGCGTCCTATACTTCTCAAAGTTTGCAACAATCAAATGCATGTAACTTTTTACTGCAGCGTCATAAAATCTTGAATTTTTGTGACAAAACAGTACTCGAGCCTCTTATCAATTTAAGCTATCGCTCATAGCTATGCTACCCTTGAGTTCCAAATCAAACTCTGATAAAACTTCCAATGGCCCTAACTCCTATACCTATCAAAGTTTGCAACAATCAAATTCTTGTAACTTTTTATTGGAGCGTAATAAAGTCATGAACTTTTGTGACAATAAAGTAGTCGAGCTTCTTGTCAATTTAAGGTATCGCTCATAGCTATGCTACCCTTGAGCCCCAAATCAAAGACTGATAAAACTGCAAATGGCCCTAACTTCTATACGGTGCGATATATACCTATCAAAGTATGCAACATTTAAATTCTTGTAACTTTTTACTGGAGCTTGATAAGATCTTGAAATTTTGTGACAATAAAGCACTCGAGCCTCTTATCAATTTAAGCTATAGTTCATAGCTACGCTACCCGTGAGTCCCAAGTCAAACACTGATAAAACTTCAAATGGCCCTAACTTCTATACCTATCAAAGTTTGCAAAAATCAAATTCTTGTAATTTTTTACTGGAGCTTGATAAAATCTTGAATTTTTGTGACAAAACAGTACTCGAGCCTCTTATCAATTTAAGCTATAGCTCATAGCTATGCTACCCTTGAGTCGCAAATCAAACACTGCTAAAACTCCAAATGGCCCTAACTTCTATACGGTGCGTCCCACATCTATCAAAATTTGCAACAATCAAATGCTTGTAACTTTTTACTGTAGCGTCATAAAACCTTGAAATTTGGTGATAATAAAGTACTTGTGCCTCTTGTCAATTAAAGTTGTCGCTCATTGATATGCTACCCTTGAGTCTCATATCAAACACTGATAAAACAATGGCCCTAAATTCTGTACTTTGCGTCCTACACTTATCAGAGTTTGCAACAATCAAATGCTTGTAACTTTTTACTGGAGCGTCATAGAATCTTGAAATTTTGTGACAATAAAGTACTCGAGCCTCTTGTCAATTTAAGCTATCACTCATAGCTATGCTACCCTTGAGTCTCAAATCAAAAACTGATAAAACTCCAAATGGCCCTAACTTCTATACGGTGCGTCCTATACCCATCAAAGTTTGTAACAATCAAATGCTTGTAACTTTTTACTGGAGCGTCATAAAATTTTGAAATTTTGTGACAATAAAGTACTCGAGCCTCTTGTCAATTTAAGCTATCACTCATAGCTATGCTACCCTTGAGTCCCAAATCAACCACTGCTAAAGCTTCAAATGACCCTAACGGTGGGTCATATACCTATCAAAGTTTGCAACAATCAAGTGCTTGCAACTTTTTACTGGAGCGTCATAAAATCTTGAAATTTAGTGACAATAAAGTACTCAAGCCTCTTATCAATTTAAGCTATCGCTCATAGCTATGCTACCCTTGAGCCCCAAATCAAACACGTATAAAACTTCAAATGGCCCTAACTTCTATCCGTTGCGTCCCACACCTATCAAAGATTGCAACAATCAATTGCTTGCAACTATTTACGGGAGCGTCATAAAACCTTGAAATTTTGTGACTATAAAGTACTCGAGCCTCTTATCAATTTAAGCTATCGCTCATAGCTATGCTACCCATGCCTCCAAAATCAAACACTGATAAAACTTCAAATGGCCCTAACTTCTGTACGGTGCGTTCTATACCTATCAAAGTTTGCAAAATTCAAATGCTTACTGGAGTGTCATAAAACCTTGAAATGTTGTGACAAAAAAGTACTCGTGCCACTTATCAATTTAAGCTATCGCTCATAGCTATGCTACCCTTGAGTCCCTAATCAACTGGCGCCTTTGGACTCGCTTACGAGGGGGGGAATGTTACCGCCGAACGGAGTATTTTAAATTATTTGATTTCTATTTATTCCTACTGGGTGTTTTCCTTATCATAGAATTTTTGATATGTTTCTCATTACATATGTATATAGTTTTTTCCCCCCTTTTGTCTATACATTCTCTTATACGCATTTATATTTGGTAGCCTTGGAATAACTGTTAAATACCGTTTTAAAAAAAAATAGCTTACGCGTTTAGAGACTTGGAAGAGTACAGTCAGTTCGCGTTTGTATATGGAGGAATAAACAAGAATTTTTAAAGTCGTGGCAAAAACGGTTTAAAACCTTATTTAATTTTTATGTAATGTATAGTTTTACGAATAAAATCTTATTCATTTGAAAATCGACACTTCTTTTAAAAACTTGTCGAGCGCGGACTCGGGATTGTGAAACCTTCTTTCACACCTATCAAAGTTTGCAACAATCAAATGCTCGTAACTTTTTATTGGAGCGTAATAAAGTCTTGAAATTTTGTGACAATAAAGTAGTCGAGCCTCTTGTAAATTTAAGCTATCGCTCATAGCTATGCTACCCTTGAGTTCCAAATCAAACACTGATAAAACTTCAAATGGCCCTAACTTCTATGCGATGCGTCCTATACCTATCAAAGGTTGCAACAATCAAATTCTTGTAACTTTTTATTGGAGCGTAATAAAGTCTTGAAATTTTGTGACAATAAAGTAGTCGAGCTTCTTGTCAATTTAAGGTATCGCTCATAGCTATGCTACCCTTGAGCCCCAAATCAAAGACTGATAAAACTTCAAATGGACCTAACTTCTATACGGTGCGATTTATACCTATCAAAGTATGCAACATTTAAATGCTTGTAAATTTTTACTGGAGCGTCATAAAATCTTTTAAATTTTGTGACATTAAAGTACTCGAGCCTCTTATCAATTTAAGCTATCGCTCATAACTATGCTACCCTTGTGACCCAAATAAAACACTGATAAAATTTCTAATGGCCCTAACTTCTATACGGTGCGTCCTATACCTATCAAAGTTTGCAAAAACCAAATTCTTGTAACTTTTCACTGGAGCTTCATAAGATCTTGAAATTTTGTGACAATAAAGCACTCGAGCCTCTTATCAATTTAAGCTATAGGTCATAGCTACGCTACCCGTGAATTCCAAGTCAAACAATGATAAATCTTCAAATGGCCCTAACTTCTATACCTATCAAAGTTTGTAAAAATCAAATGCTTGTAACTTTTTACTGGAGCGTCACAAAATCTTGAAATTTTGTGACAATAAAGTACTCGAGCCTCTTGTCAATTTAAGCTATCACTCATAGCTATGCTACCCTTGAGTCCCAAATCAACCACTGCTAAAACTTCAAATGGGCCTAACGGTGCGTCCTATACTTCTCAAAGTTTGCAACAATCAAATGCATGTAACTTTTTACTGCAGCGTCATAAAATCTTGAATTTTTGTGACAAAACAGTACTCGAGCCTCTTATCAATTTAAGCTATCGCTCATAGCTATGCTACCCTTGAGCCCCAAATCAAACACGTATAAAACTTCAAATGGCCCTAACTTCTATCCGTTGCGTCCCACACCTATCAAAGATTGCAACAATCAATTGCTTGCAACTATTTACGGGAGCGTCATAAAACCTTGAAATTTTTTGACAATAAAGTAGTCGAGCCTCTTATCAATTTAAGCTATAGATCATAGCTCTGCTACCCTTGAGTCGCAAATCAAACACTGCTAAACCTTCAAATGGCCCTAACTTCTATAGTTTTACTGGAGCGTCATAAAATATTGAAATTGTGTGACAATAAAGTACTCGAGTCTCTTATCAATTCAAGCTATCGCTCATAACTATGCTACCCTTGAGTCCCAAATCAAACACTGATAAAATTTCAAATAGCCCTAACTTCTATACGGTGCGTCCTATACCTATCAAAGTTTGTAACAATCAAATACTTGTAACTTTTTACTGGAGCGTCATAAAACCTTGAAATTTGGTGACATGAAAGTACTCGAGACTCTTATCAATTTAAGCTCTCGCTCATTGCTATGCTACCTTTGAGTTCCAAATCAAACACTGATAAAACTTCAAATGGCCCTAACTTCTATACGGAGCGTCCTACATCTATCAAAATTTGCACCATCAAATGCTTGTAACTTTTTACTGGAGCGTCACAAAATCTTGAAATTTTGTGACAACAAAGTACTCGAGCCTCTTGTCAATTTAAGCTATCACTCATAGCTATGCTACCCTTGAGTCCCAAATCAAACACTGATAAAACTTCAAACGGCCCTAACTTCTATGCGGTGCATCGTACACCTATCAAACTTTTCAGCATTCAAATGCTTGTATTTTCTTACTGGAGGGTCATAAAATCTTGAAATTTTGTGCCAATAAATTACTCGAGCCTCTTGTAAATTTAAGCTATCGCTCATAGCTATGCTACCCTTGAGTTCTAAATCAAACACGGATAAAACTTCAAATGGCCCTAACTTCTAAGCGATGCGTCCTATACCTATCAAAGTTTGCAACAATCAAATTCTTGTAACTTTTTATTGGAGCGTAATAAAGTCTTGAAATTTTGTGACAATAAAGGAGTCGAGCTTCTTGTCAATTTAAGGTATCGCTCATAGCTATGCTACCCTTGAGCCCCAAATCAAAGACTGATAAAAATTCAAATGGACCTAACTTCTATACGGTGCGATATATACCTGTCAAAGTATGCAACATTTAAATGCTTGTAAATTTTTACTGGAGCGTCATAGAATCTTGAAATTTTGTGACATTAAAGTACTCGAGCCTCTTATCAATTTAAGCTATCGCTCATAGCTATGCTACCCTTGAGACCCAAATCAAACACTGATAAAATTTCTAATGGCCCTAACTTCTATACGGTGCGTCCTATACCTCTCAAAGTTTGCAAAAACCAAATTCTTGTAACTTTTTACAGGAGCTTGATAAGATCTTGAAATTTTGTGACAATAAAGCACTCGAGCCTCTTATCAATTTAAGCTATAGGTCATAGCTACGCTACCCGTGAGGTCCAAGTCAAACACTGATAAAACTTCAAATGGCCCTAACCTCTATACCTATCAAAGTTTGTAAAAATCAAATTCTTGTAATTTTTTACTGGAGCTTGATAAAATCTTGAATTTTTGTGACAAAACAGTACTCGAGCCTCTTATCAATTTAAGCTATCGTTCATAGCTATGCTACCCTTGAGTTCCAAATCAAACACTGATAAAACTTCAAATGGCCGTAACTTCTATACAGTGCGTCCTACACCTATCAAAGTTTGCAACATTCAAATGCTTGTAACTTCTTAGTGGAGAGTCATAAACTCTGGAATTTTGTGACAATAAAGTACTCGAGCCTCTTGTAAATTTAAGCTATCGCTCATAGCTATGCTACCCTTGAGTTCCAAATCAAACACTGATAAAACTTCAAATGGCCGTAACTTCTATACAGTGCGTCCTATACCTATCAAAGTTTGCAACAATCAAATGCTTGTAACTTTTTATTGGAGCGTAATAAAGTCTTGAAATTTTGTGACAATAAAATAGTCGAGCTTCTTGTCAATTTAAGGTATCGCTCATAGCTATGCTACCCTTGAGCCCCAAATCAAAGACTGATAAAACTTCAAATGGCCCTAACTTCTATACGGTGCGATATATACCTATCAAAGTATGCAACATTCAAATGCTTGTAACTTTTTACTGGAGCCTCATAAAATCTTGAAATTTTGTGACAATAAAGTAATAGAGCCTCTTATCAATTTAAGCTATAGCTCATAGCTATGCTACCCTTGAGTCGCAAATCAAACACTGCTAAACCTTCAAATGGCCCTAACTTCTATACGGTGCGTCCTATACCTATCAAAGTTTGCAACAATCAAATGCTTGTAACTTTTTACTGTAGCGTCATAAAACTTTGAAATTTGGGGACAATAAAGTACTCGTGCCTCTTGTCAATTAAAGTTGTCCCTCATTGATATGCTTCCCTTGAGTCCCATATCAAACACTGATAAAACAATGGCCCTAAATTCTGTACTTTGCGTCGTACACTTATCAGAGTTTGCAACAATCAAATGCTTGTAACTTTTTACTGGAGAGTCATAAAATCTTGAAATTTTGTGACAATAAATAACTCGAGCCTCTTATCAATTTAAGCGTTCGGTCATAGCTATGCTACCCTTGATTTCCAAATCAAACACTGATAGAACTTCAAATGGCCCCAACTTCTATGCAGTGCGTCCTACACCT
Source organism: Clusia tigrina (assembly GCA_920105625.2). Lineage (NCBI taxonomy): Eukaryota > Metazoa > Arthropoda > Insecta > Diptera > Clusiidae > Clusia > Clusia tigrina. The sequence continues at coordinate 214,662,336 of OV050030.1, forward strand.
ATCAAAGTTATCAACATTCAAATGCTTTTAACTTCTTACTGGAGAGTCATAAAATTTTGTGACAATAAAGTACTCGAGCCTCTTGTAAATTTAAGCTATCGCTCATAGCTATGCTACCCTTGAGTTCCAAATCAAACACTGATAAAACTTCAAATGGCCCTAACTTCTATACAGTGCGTCCTACACCTATCAAAGTTTGCAACAATCAAATGCTTGCAACTTTTTACTGGAGCGTCATAAAATCTCGAAATTTTGTGACAATAAAGTACTCGAGCCTTTTATCAATTTAAGCTATAGCTCATAGCTATGCTACATTTGAGTCCCAAATCAAGCACTGATAAAACTCCAAATGGCCCTAACTTCTATGCGATGCGTCCTATACCTATCAAAGGTTGCAACAATCAAATTCTTGTAACTTTTTATTGGAGCGTAATAAAGTCTTGAAATTTTGTGACAATAAAGTAGTCGAGCTTCTTGTCAATTTAAGGTATCGCTCATAGCTATGCTACCCTTGAGCCCCAAATCAAAGTCTGATAAAACTTCAAATGGACCTAACTTCTATACGGTGCGATTTATACCTATCAAAGTATGCAACATTTAAATGCTTGTAAATTTTTACTGGAGCGTCATAAAATCTTTTAAATTTTGTGACATTAAAGTACTCGAGCCTCTTATCAATTTAAGCTATCGCTCATAGCTATGCTACCCTTGTGACCCAAATAAAACACTGATAAAATTTCTAATGGCCCTAACTTCTATATGGTGCGTCCTATACCTATCAAAGTTTGCAAAAACCAAATTCTTGTAACTTTTCACTGGAGCTTGATAAGATCTTGAAATTTTGTGACAATAAAGCACTCGAGCCTCTTATCAATTTAAGCTATAGGTCATAGCTACGCTACCCGTGAATTCCAAGTCAAACAATGATAAATCTTCAAATGGCCCTAACTTCTATACCTATCAAAATTTGTAAAAATCAAATGAATGTAACTTTTTACTGGAGCGTCACAAAATCTTGAAATTTTGTGACAATAAAGTACTCGAGCCTCTTGTCAATTTAAGCTATCACTCATAGCTATGCTACCCTTGAGTCCCAAATCAACCACTGCTAAAACTTCAAATGGGCCTAACGGTGCGTCCTATACTTCTCAAAGTTTGCAACAATCAAATGCATGTAACTTTTTACTGCAGCGTCATAAAATCTTGAATTTTTGTGACAAAACAGTACTCGAGCCTCTTATCAATTTAAGCTATCGCTCATAGCTATGCTACCCTTGAGTTCCAAATCAAACTCTGATAAAACTTCCAATGGCCCTAACTCCTATACCTATCAAAGTTTGCAACAATCAAATTCTTGTAACTTTTTATTGGAGCGTAATAAAGTCATGAACTTTTGTGACAATAAAGTAATCGAGCTTCTTGTCAATTTAAGGTATCGCTCATAGCTATGCTACCCTTGAGCCCCAAATCAAAGACTGATAAAACTGCAAATGGCCCTAACTTCTATACGGTGCGATATATACCTATCAAAGTATGCAACATTTAAATTCTTGTAACTTTTTACTGGAGCTTGATAAGATCTTGAAATTTTGTGACAATAAAGCACTCGAGCCTCTTATCAATTTAAGCTATAGTTCATAGCTACGCTACCCGTGAGTCCCAAGTCAAACACTGATAAAACTTCAAATGGCCCTAACTTCTATACCTATCAAAGTTTGCAAAAATCAAATTCTTGTAATTTTTTACTGGAGCTTGATAAAATCTTGAATTTTTGTGACAAAACAGTACTCGAGCCTCTTATCAATTTAAGCTATCGCTCATAGCTATGCTACCCTTGAGTTCCAAATCAAACACTGATAAAACTTCAAATGGCCCTAACTTCTATACAGTGCGTCCTACACCTATCAAAGTTTGCAACATTCAAATGCTTGTAACTTCTTATTGGAGAGTCATAAACTCTGGAATTTTGTGACAATAAAGTACTCGAGCCTCTTGTAAATTTAAGCTATAGCTCATAGCTATGCTACCCTGGAGTTCCAAATCAAAGACTGATAAAACTTCAAATGGCCCTAACTTCTATACGGTGCGATATATACCTATCAAAGTATGCAACATTTAAATGCTTGTAAATTTTTACTGGAGCGTCATAAAATCTTGAAATTTTGTGACATTAAAGTACTCGAGCCTCTAATCAATTTAAGCTATAGCGCATAGCTATGCTACTCTTGAGTCGCAAATCAAACATTGCTAAACCTTCAAATGGCATAACTTCTATCCGGTGCGTCGTATACCTATCAAAGTTTGCAACAATCAAATGCTTGTAACTTTTTACTGGAGGATAATAAAATCTTGAAATTTTGTGACAATAAAGTACTCGAGCCTCTTGTCAATTTAAGCTATCGCTCATAGCTATGCTTCCCTTGAGCCCCAACTCAAACACTGATAAAACTCCAAATGGACCTAACTTCTATACAGTGCGTCCTACACCTATCAAATTTTGCAACATTCAAATGCTTGTAACTTCTTACTGGAGAGTCATAAAATCTTGAAATTTTGTGACAATTAAGTACTCGAGCCTCTTGTAAATTTAAGCTATCGCTCATAGCTATGCTACCCTTGAGTCCCAAATCAAACACTGATAAAATTTCTAATGGCCCTAACTTCTATACGGTGCGTCCTATACCTATCAAAGTTTGCAAAAACCAAATTCTTGTAACTTTTTACTGGAGCTTGATAAAATCTTGAAATTTTGTGACAATAAAGCACTAGAGCCTCTTATCAATTAAAGCTATAGGTCATAGTTACGCTACCCGTGAGTTCCAAGTCAAACACTGATAAAACTTCAAATGGCCCTAACTTCTATACCTATCAAAGTTTGCAAAAATCAAATTCTTGTAATTTTTTACTGGAGCTTGATAAAATCTTGAATTTTTGTGACAAAACAGTACTCGAGCCTCTTATCAATTTAAGCTATCGCTCATAGCTATGCTACCCTTGAGTTCCAAATCAAACACTGATAAAACTTCAAATGGCCCTAACTTCTATACAGTGCGTCCTACACCTATCAAAGTTTGCAACATTCAAATGCTTGTAACTTCTTATTGGAGAGTCATAAACTCTGGAATTTTGTGACAATAAAGTACTCGAGCCTCTTGTAAATTTAAGCTATCGCTCATAGCTATGCTACCCTGGAGTTAAAAATCAAAGACTGATAAAACTTCAAATGGCCCTAACTTCTATACAGTGCGATATATACCTATCAAAGTATGCAACATTTAAATGCTTGTAAATTTTTACTGGAGCGTCATAAAATCTTGAAATTTTGTGACATTAAAGTACTCGAGCCTCTAATCAATTTAAGCTATAGCGCATAGCTATGCTACTCTTGAGTCGCAAATCAAACATTGCTAAACCTTCAAATTGCATAACTTCTATCCGGTGCGTCGTATACCTATCAAAGTTTGCAACAATCAAATGCTTGTAACTTTTTACTGGAGGATAATAAAATCTTGAAATTTTGTGAGAATAAAGTACTCGAGCCTCTTGTCAATTTAAGCTATCGCTCATAGCTATGCTACCCTTGAGTTCCAAATCAAACACTGATAAAATTTCAAATGGCCCTAACTTCTATGCGATGCGTTCTATACCTATCAAAGTTTGTATCAATCAAATGCTTGTAACTTTTTATTGGAGCGTAATAAAGTCTTGAAATTTTGTGACAATAAAGTAGTCGAGCTTCTTGTCAATTTAAGGTATCGCTCATAGCTATGCTACCCTTGAGCCCCAAATCAAAGACTGATAAAACTTCAAATGGCCCTAACTTCTATACGGTGCGATATATACCTATCAAAGTATGCAACATTTGAATGCTTGTAAATTGTTACTGGAGCGTCATAAAATCTTGAAATTTTGTGACATTAAAGTACTCGAGCCTCTAATCAATTTAAGCTATAGCGCATAGCTATGCTACTCTTGAGTCGCAAATCAAACATTGCTAAACCTTCAAATGGCATAACTTCTATACGGTGCGTCGTATACCTATCAAAGTTTGCAACAATCAAATGCTTGTAACTTTTTACTGGAGGATAATAAAATATAGAAATTTTGTGACAATTAAGTACTCGAGCCTCTTGTCAATTTAAGGTATCGCTCATAGCTATGCTTCCCTTGAGCCCCAACTCAAACACTGATAAAACTCCAAATGGACCTAACTTCTATACGGTGCTTCCTACACCTATCAAAGTTTGCAACAATCAAATGCTTGCAATTTTTTACTGGAACGTCATAAAACCTTGAAATTTGGAGACATTAAAGCACTCGAGCCTTTTATCAATTTAAGCAATCGCTCATAGCTATGCTACCCTTGAGTCCCAAATCAAAGACTGATAAAACTTCAAATGGCCCTAACTTCTATACGGTGCATCCTATACCTATCAACCTTTTCAACATTCAAATGCTTGTAACTTCTTACTGGAGAGTCATAAAATCTTGAAATTTTGTGACAATTAAGTACTCGAGCCTCTTGTAAATTTAAGCTATCGCTCATAGCTACGCTACCGTTGAGTCCCAAATCAAACACTGATAAAATTTCTAATGGCCCTAACTTCTATACGGTGCGTCCTATACCTATCAAAGTTTGCAAAAACCAAATTCTTGTAACTTTTTACTGGAGCTTGATAAGATCTTAAAATTTTGTGACAATAAAGCACTAGAGCCTCTTATCAATTAAAGCTATAGGTCATAGTTACGCTACCCGTGAGTTCCAAGTCAAACACTGATAAAACTTCAAATGGCCCTAACCTCTATACCTATCAAAGTTTGTAAAAATCAAGTGCTTGTAACTTTTTACTGGAGCGTCACAAAATCTAGAAATTTTGTGACAATAAAGTACTCGAGCCTCTTGTCAATTTAAGCTATCACTCATAGCTATGCTACCCTTGAGTCCCAAACCAACCACTGCTAAAACTTCAAATGGGCCTAACGGTGCGTCCTATACTTCTCAAAGTTTGCAACAATCAAATGCTTGTAACTTTTTACTGCAGCTTCATAAAATCTTGAATTTTTGTGACAAAACAGTACTCGAGCCTCATATCAATTTAAGCTATCGCTCATAGCTATGCTAACCTTGAGTTCCAAATCAAACACTGATAGAACTTCAAATGGCCCTAACTTCTATACAATGCGTCCTACACCTATCAAAGTTTGCAACATTCAAATGCCTTTAACTTCTTACTGGAGAGTCATAAAATCTTGAAATTTTGTGACAATAAAGTACTCGAGCCTCTTGTAAATTTAAGCTATCGCTCATAGCTATGCTACCCTTGAGTTCCAAATCAAACACTGATAAAACTTCCAATGACCCTAACTCCTATACCTATCAAAGTTTGCAACAATCAAATTCTTGTAACTTTTTATTGGAGCGTAATAAAGTCTTGAAATTTTGTGACAATAAAGTAGTCGAGCTTCTTGTCAATTTAAGGTATCGCTTATAGCTATGCTACCCTTGAGCCCCAAATCAAAGACTGATAAAACCTCAAATGGCCCTAACTTCTATACGGTGCGATATATACCTATCAAAGTATGCAACATTTAAATGCTTGTAAATTTTTACTGGAGCGTCATAAAATCTTGAAATTTTGTGATATTAAAGTACTCGAGCCTCTTATCAATTTAAGCTATCGCTCATAGCTATGCTACCCTTGAGACCCAAATCAAACACTGATAAAATTTCTAATGGCCCTAACTTCTTTACGGAGCGTCCTATACCTATCAAAGTTTGCAAAAATCAAATTCTTGTAACTTTTTACTGGAGCTTGATAAGATCTTGAAATTTTGTGACAATAAAGCACTCGAGCCTCCTATCAATTTAAGCTATAGGTCATAGCTACGCTACCCGTGAGTCCCAAGTCAAACACTGATAAAACTTCAAATGGCCCTAACTTCTATACCTATCAAAGTTTGCAAAAATCAAATTCTTGTAATTTTTTACTGGAGCTTGATAAAATCTTGAATTTTTGTGACAAAACAGTACTCGAGCCTCTTATCAATTTAAGCTATCGTTCATAGCTATGCTACCCTTGAGTTCCAAATCAAACACTGATAAAACTTCAAATGGCCCTAACTTCTATACAGTGCGTCCTACACCTATCAAAGTTTGCAACATTCAAATGCTTGTAACTTCTTACTGGAGAGTCAGAAACTCTGGAATTTTGTGACAATAAAGTACTCGAGCCTCTTGTAAATTTAAGCTTTCGTTCATAGCTATGCTACCCTTGAGTTCCAAATCAAACACTGATAAAACTCCAAATGGCCCTAACTTCTATACGGTGCTTCCTACATCTATCAAAGTTTGCAACAATCAAATACTTGTAACTTTTTACTGTAGCGTCATAAAACCTTTAAATTTAGTGACAATAAAGTACTCGTGCTTCTTGTCAATTAAAGTTGTCGCTCATTGATATGCTACCCTTGAGTCCCATATCAAACACTGACAAAACAATGGCCCAAAATTCTGTACTTTGCGTCCTACACTTATCAGAGTTTGCAACAATCAAATGCTTGTAACTTTTTACTGGAGCGTCAGAAAATCTTGAAATTTTGTGACAATAAAGTACTCGAGCCTCTTATCAATTTAAGCGTTCGCTCATAGCTTGGCTACCCTTGAGTTCCAAATCAAACACTGATAAAACTTCAAATGGTACCAACTTCTATACAGTGCGTCCTACACCTATCAAAGTTTGCAACAATCAAATACTTGCAATTTTTTACTGGAGCGTCATAAAACCTTGAAATTTGGCGACATTAAAGCACTCGAGCCTTTTATCAATTTAAGCAATCGCTCATAGCTATGCTACCCTTGAGTCCCAAATCAAAGACTGATAAAACTTCAAATGGCCCTAACTTCTATACGGTGCATCCTATACCTATCAACCTTTTCAACATTCAAATGCTTGTAACTTCTTACTGGAGAGTCATAAAATCTTGAAATTTTGTGACAATAAAGTACTCGAGCCTCTTGTAAATTTAAGCTATCGCTCATAGCTATGCTACCCTTAAGTTCCAAATCAAACACTGATAAAACTTCAAATGGCCCTAACTTCTATACAGTGCGTCCTACACCTATCAAAGTTTGCAACATTCAAATGCCTTTAACTTCTTACTGGAGAGTCATAAAATCTTGAAATTTTGTGACAATAAAGTACTCGAGCCTCTTGTAAATTTAAGCTATCGCTCATAGCTATGCTACCCTTGAGTTCCAAATCAAACACTGATAAAATTTCAAATGGCCCTAACTTCTATGCGATGCGTCCTATACCTATCAAAGTTTGCAACAATCAAATGCTTGTAACTTTTTATTGGAGCGTAATAAAGTCTTGAAATTTTGTGACAATAAAATAGTCGAGCTTCTTGTCTATTTAAGGTATCGCTCATAGCTATGCTACCCTTGAGCCCCAAATCAAAGACTGATAAAACTTCAAATGGCCCTAACTTCTATACGGTGCGATATATACCTATCAAAGTATGCAACATTCAAATGCTTGTAACTTTTTACTGGAGCCTCATAAAATCTTGAAATTTTGTAACAATAAAGTAATAGAGCCTCTTATCAATTTAAGCTATAGCTCATAGCTATGCTACCCTTGAGTCGCAAATCAAACACTGCTAAACCTTCAAATGGCCCTAACTTCTATACGGTGCGTCCTATACCTATCAAAGTTTGCAACAATCAAATGCTTGTAACTTTTTACTGTAGCGTCATAAAACTTTGAAATTTGGTGACAATAAAGTACTCGTGCCTCTTGTCAATTAAAGTTGTCCCTCATTGATATGCTTCCCTTGAGTCCCCTATCAAACACTGATAAAACAATGGCCCTAAATTCTGTACTTTGCGTCGTACACTTATCAGAGTTTGCAACAATCAAATGCTTGTAACTTTTTACTGGAGAGTCATAAAATCTTGAAATTTTGTGACAATAAATAACTCGAGCCTCTTATCAATTTAAGCGTTCGGTCATAGCTATGCTACCCTTGATTTCCAAATCAAACACTGATAGAACTTCAAACGGCCCCAACTTCTATGCAGTGCGTCCTACACCTATCAAAGTTATCAACATTCAAATGCTTTTAACTTCTTACTGGAGAGTCATAAAATTTTGTGACAATAAAGTACTCGAGCCTCTTGTAAATTTAAGCTATCGCTCATAGCTATGCTACCCTCGAGTTCCAAATCAAACACTGATAAAACTTCAAATGGCCCTAACTTCTATGCGATGCGTCCTATACCTATCAAAGGTTGCAACAATCAAATTCTTGTAACTTTTTATTGGAGCGTAATAAAGTCTTGAAATTTTGTGACAATAAAGTAGTCGAGCTTCTTGTCAATTTAAGGTATCGCTCATAGCTATGCTACCCTTGAGCCCCAAATCAAAGACTGATAAAACTTCAAATGGACCTAACTTCTATACGGTGCGATATATACCTATCAAAGTATGCAACATTTAAATGCTTGTAAATTTTTACTGGAGCGTCATAAAATCTTTTAAATTTTGTGACATTAAAGTACTCGAGCCTCTTATCAATTTAAGCTATCGCTCATAGCTATGCTACCCTTGTGACCCAAATCAAACACTGATAAAATTTCTAATGGCCCTAACTTCTATACGGTGCGTCCTATACCTATCAAAATTTGCAAAAACCAAATTCTTGTAACTTTTCACTGGAGCTTGATAAGATCTTGAAATTTTGTGACAATAAAGTACTCGAGCCTCTTGTCAATTTAAGCTATCACTCATAGCTATGCTACCCTTGAGTCCCAAATCAACCACTGCTAAAACTTCAAATGGGCCTAACGGTGCGTCCTATACTTCTCAAAGTTTGCAACAATCAAATGCATGTAACTTTTTACTGCAGCGTCATAAAATCTTGAATTTTTGTGACAAAACAGTACTCGAGCCTCTTATCAATTTAAGCTATCGCTCATAGCTATGCTACCCTTGAGTTCCAAATCAAACACTGATAAAACTTCCAATGGCCCTAACTCCTATACCTATCAAAGTTTGCAACAATCAAATTCTTGTAACTTTTTATTGGAGCGTAATAAAGTCATGAAATTTTGTGACAATAAAGTAGTCGAGCTTCTTGTCAATTTAAGGTATCGCTCATATCTATGCTACCCTTGAGCCCCAAATCAAAGACTGATAAAGCTGCAAATGGCCCTAACTTCTATACGGTGCGATATATACCTATCAAAGTATGCAACATTTAAATTCTTGTAACTTTTTACTGGAGCTTGATAAGATCTTGAAATTTTGTGGCAATAAAGTACTCGAGCCTCTTGTCAATTTAAGCTATCACTCATAGCTATGCTACCCTTGAGTCCCAAATCAACCACTGCTAAAACTTCAAATGGGCCTAACGGTGCGTCCTATACTTCTCAAAGTTTGCAACAATCAAATGCATGTAACTTTTTACTGCAGCGTCATAAAATCTTGAATTTTTGTGACAAAACAGTACTCGAGCCTCTTATCAATTTAAGCTATCGCTCATAGCTATGCTAACCTTGAGTTCCAAATCAAACACTGATAAAACTTCAAATGGCCCTAACTTCTATACAGTGCGTCCTACACCTATCAAAGTTTGCAACATTCAAATGCTTGTAACTTCTTATTGGAGAGTCATAAACTCTGGAATTTTGTGACAATAAAGTACTCGATCCTCTTGTAAATTTAAGCTATCGCTCATAGCTATGCTACCCTGGAGTTCCAAATCAAAGACTGATAAAACTTCAAATGGCCCTAACTTCTATGTGATGCGTTCTATACCTATCAAAGTTTGCAACAATCAAATGCTTGTAACTTTTTATTGGAGCGTAATAAAGTCTTGAAATTTTGTGACAATAAAGTATTCGAGCTTCTTGTCAATTTAAGGTATCGCTCATAGCTATACTACCCTTGAGCCCCAAATCAAAGACTGATAAAACTTCAAATGGCCCTAACTTCTATACGGTGCGATATATACCTATCAAAGTATGCAACATTTGAATGCTTGTAAATTTTTACTGGAGCGTCATAAAATCTTGAAATTTTGTGACATTAAAGTACTCGAGCCTCTAATCAATTTAAGCTATAGCGCATAGCTATGCTACTCTTGAGTCGCAAATCAAACATTGCTAAACCTTCAAATGGCATAACTTCTATACGGTGCGTCGTATACCTATCAAAGTTTGCAACAATCAAATGCTTGTAACTTTTTACTGGAGGATAATAAAATCTTGAAATTTTGTGAGAATAAAGTACTCGAGCCTCTTGTCAATTTAAGCTATCGCTCATAGCTATGCTACCCTTGAGTTCCAAATCAAACACTGATAAAATTTCAAATGGCCCTAACTTCTATGCGATGCGTTCTATACCATCAAAGTTTGCAACAATCAAATGCTTGTAACTTTTTATTGGAGCGTAATAAAGTCTTGAAATTTTGTGACAATAAAGTAGTCGAGCTTCTTGTCAATTTAAGGTATCGCTCATAGCTATACTACCCTTGAGCCCCAAATCAAAGACTGATAAAACTTCAAATGGCCCTAACTTCTATACGGTGCGATATATACCTATCAAAGTATGCAACATTTGAATGCTTGTAAATTTTTACTGGAGCGTAATAAAATCTTGAAATTTTGTGACATTAAAGTACTCGAGCCTCTAATCAATTTAAGCTATAGCGCATAGCTATGCTACTCTTGAGTCGCAAATCAAACATTGCTAAACCTTCAAATGGCATAACTTCTATACGGTGCGTCGTATACCTATCAAAGTTTGCAACAATCAAATGCTTGTAACTTTTTACTGGAGGATAATAAAATCTTAAAATTTTGTGACAATAAAGTACTCGAGCCTCTTGTCAATTTAAGGTATCGCTCATAGCTATGCTTCCCTTGAGCCCCAACTCAAACACTGATAAAACTCCAAATGGACCTAACTTCTATACGGTGCTTCCTACACCTATCAAAGTTTGCAACAATCAAATGCTTGCAATTTTTTACTGGAGCGTCATAAAACCTTGAAATTTGGAGACATTAAAGCACTCGAGCCTTTTATCAATATAAGCAATCGCTCATAGCTATGCTACCCTTGAGTCCCAAATCAAAGACTGATAAAACTTCAAATGGCCCTAACTTCTATACGGTGCATCCTATACCTAACAACCTTTTCAACATTCAAATGCTTGTAACTTCTTACTGGAGAGTCATAAAATCTTGAAATTTTGTGACAATTAAGTACTCGAGCCTCTTGTAAATTTAAGCTATCGCTCATAGCTACGCTACCCTTGAGTCCCAAATCAAACACTGATAGAATTTCTAATGGCCCTAACTTCTATACGGTGCGTCCTATACCTATCAAAGTTTGCAAAAACCAAATTCTTGTAACTTTTTACTGGAGCTTGATAAGATCTTGAAATTTTGTGACAATAAAGCACTAGAGCCTCTTATCAATTAAAGCTATAGGTCATAGTTACGCTACCCGTGAGTTCCAAGTCAAACACTGATAAAACTTCAAATGGCCCTAACCTCTATACCTATCAAAGTTTGTAAAAATCAAATGCTTGTAACTTTTTACTGGAGCGTCACAAAATCTTGAAATTTTGTGACAATAAAGTACTCGAGTCTCTTGTCAATTTAAGCTATCACTCATAGCTATGCTACCCTTGAGTCCCAAACCAACCACTGCTAAAACTTCAAATGGGCCTAACGGTGCGTCCTATACTTCTCAAAGTTTACAACAATCAAATGCTTGTAACTTTTTACTGCAGCTTCATAAAATCTTGAATTTTTGTGACAAAACAGTACTCGAGCCTCATATCAATTTAAGCTATCGCTCATAGCTATGCTAACCTTGAGTTCCAAATCAAACACTGATAAAACTTCAAATGGCCCTAACTTCTATACAGTGCGTCCTACACCTATCAAAGTTTGCAACATTCAAATGCCTTTAACTTCTTACTGGAGAGTCATAAAATCTTGAAATTTTGTGACAATAAAGTACTCGAGCCTCTTGTAAATTTAAGCTGTCGCTCATAGCTATGCTACCCTTGAGTTCCAAATCAAACACTGATAAAACTTCCAATGGCCCTAACTCCTATACCTATCAAAGTTTGCAACAATCAAATTCTTGTAACTTTTTATTGGAGCGTAATAAAGTCTTGAAATTTTGTGACAATAAAGTAGTCGAGCTTCTTGTCAATTTCAGGTATCGCTTATAGCTATGCTACCCTTGAGCCCCAAATCAAAGACTGATAAAACCTCAAATGGCCCTAACTTCTATACGGTGCGATATATACCTATCAAAGTATGCAACATTTAAATGCTTGTAAATTTTTACTGGAGCGTCATAAAATCTTGAAATTTTGTGATATTAAAGTACTCGAGCCTCTTATCAATTTAAGCTATCGCTCATAGCTATGCTACCCTTGAGACCCAAATCAAACACTGATAAAATTTCTAATGGCCCTAACTTCTTTACGGAGCGTCCTATACCTATCAAAGTTTGCAAAAATCAAATTCTTGTAACTTTTTACTGGAGCTTGATAAGATCTTGAAATTTTGTGACAATAAAGCACTCGAGCCTCCTATCAATTTAAGCTATAGGTCATAGCTACGCTACCCGTGAGTCCCAAGTCAAACACTGATAAAACTTCAAATGGCCCTAACTTCTATACCTATCAAAGTTTGCAAAAATCAAATTCTTGTAATTTTTTACTGGAGCTTGATAAAATCTTGAATTTTTGTGACAAAACAGTACTCGAGCCTCTTATCAATTTAAGCTATCGCTCATAGCTATGCTGCCCTTGAGTTCCAAATCAAACACTGATAAAACTTCAAATGGCCCTAACTTCTATACAGTGCGTCCTACACCTATCAAAGTTTGCAACATTCAAATGCCTTTAACTTCTTACTGGAGAGTCATAAAATCTTGAAATTTTGTGACAATAAAGTACTCGAGCCTCTTGTAAATTTAAGCTATCGCTCATAGCTATGCTACCCTTGAGTTCCAAATCAAACACTGATAAATTTTCCAATGGCCCTAACTCCTATACCTATCAAAGTTTGCAACAATCAAATTCTTGTAACTTTTTATTGGAGCGTAATAAAGTCTTGAAATTTTGTGACAATAAAGTAGTCGAGCTTCTTGTCAATTTAAGGTCTCGCTTATAGCTATGCTACCCTTGAGCCCCAAATCAAAGACTGATAAAACCTCAAATGGCCCTAACTTCTATACGGTGCGATATATACCTATCAAAGTATGCAACATTTAAATGCTTGTAAATTTTTACTGGAGCGTCATAAAATCTTGAAATTTTGTGATATTAAAGTACTCGAGCCTCTTATCAATTTAAGCTATCGCTCATAGCTATGCTACCCTTGAGTCGCAAATCAAACACTGCTAAACTTTCAAATGGCTCTAACTTCTATACGGTGCTTCCTATACCTATCAAAGTTTGCAACAATCAAATGCTTGTAACTTTTTACTGTAGCGTCATAAAACTTTGAAATTTGGTGACAATAAAGTACTCGTGTCTCTTGTCAATTAAAGTTGTCCCTCATTGATATGCTTCCCTTGAGTCCCATATCAAACACTGATAAAATAATGGCCCTAAATTCTGTACTTTGCGTCGTACACTTATCAGAGTTTGCAACAATCAAGTGCTTGTAACTTTTTACTGGAGAGTCATAAAATCTTGAAATTTTGTGACAATAAATAACTCGAGCCTCTTATCAATTTAAGCGTTCGGTCATAGCTATGCTACCCTTGATTTCCAAATCAAACACTGATAGAACTTCAAATGGCCCCAACTTCTATGTAGTGCGTCCTACACCTATCAAAGTTATCAACATTCAAATGCTTTTAACTTCTTACTGGAGAGTCATAAAATTTTGTGACAATAAAGTACTCGAGCCTCTTGTAAATTTAAGCTATCGCTCATAGCTATGCTATCCTTGAGTCCCAAATCAAACACGTATAAAACTTCAAGTTACCCTAACTTCTATACGGTGCGTCCTACACCTATCAAAGTTTGCAACAATAAAATTCTTGTAACTTTTTACTGGAGCGTCATAAAACCTTGAAATTTGGTCACAATAAAGTACTCGAGCCTCTTATCAATTCAAGCTATCGCTCATAACTATGCTACCCTTGAGTCCCAAATCAAACACTGATAAAATTTCAAATAGCCCTAACTTCTATACGGTGCGTCCTATACCTATCAAAGTTTGTAACAATCAAATGCTTGTAACTTTTTACTGGAGCGTCATAAAACCTTGAAATTTGGTGACAAGAAAGTACTCGAGCCTCTTATCAATTTAAGCTATCGCTCATAGCTATGCTAACCTTGAGTCCCAAATCAAACTCGTATAAAAAGATCTTGAAATTTTGTGACAATAAAGTACTCGAGCCTCTTGTCAATTTAAGCTATCACTCATAGCTATGCTACCCTTGAGTCCCAAATCAACCACTGCTAAAACTTCAAATGGGCCTAACGGTGCGTCCTATACTTCTCGAAGTTTGCAACAATCAAATGCTTGTAACTTTTTACTGCAGCGTCATAAAATCTTAAATTTTTGTGACAAAACAGTAATCGAGCCTCTTATCAATTTAAGCTATCGCTCATAGCTATGCTACCCTTGAGTTCCAAATCAAACACTGATAAAACTTCCAATGGCCCTAACTCCTATACCTATCAAAGTTTGCAACAATCAAATTCTTGTAACTTTTTATTGGAGCGTAATAAAGTCTTGAAATTTTGTGACTATAAAGTAGTCGAGCTTCTTGTCAATTTAAGGTATCGATCATAGCTATGCTACCCTTGAGCCCCAAATCAAAGACTGATAAAGCTTCAAATGGCCCTAACTTCTATACGGTGCGATATATACCTATCAAAGTATGCAACATTTAAATTCTTGTAACTTTTTACTGGAGCTTGATAAGATCTTGAAATTTTGTGACAATAAAGCACTCGAGCCTCTTATCAATTTAAGCTATAGGTCATAGCTACGCTACCCGTGAGTCCCAAGTCAAACACTGATAAAACTTCAAATGGCCCAAACTTCTATACCTATGAAAGTTTGCAAAAATCAAATTCTTGTAATTTTTTACTGGAGCTTGATAAAATCTTGAATTTTTGTGACAAAACAGTACTCGAGCCTCTTATCAATTTAAGCTATCGCTCATAGCTATGCTGCCCTTGAGTTCCAAATCAAACACTGATAAAACTTCAAATGGCCCTAACTTCTATACAGTGCGTCCTACACCTATCAAAGTTTGCTACATTCAAATGCTTGTAACTTCTTACTGGAGAGTCATAAACTCTGGAATTTTGTGACAATAAAGTACTCGAGGCACTTGTAAATTTAAGCTATCGCTCATAGCTATGCTACCCTTGAGTTCCAAATCAAACACTGATAAAATTTCAAATGGCCCTAACTTCTATGCGATGCGTCCTATACCTATCAAAGTTTGCAACAATCGAATGCTTGTAACTTTTTATTGGAGCGTAATAAAGTCTTGAAATATTGTGACAGTAAAGTAGTCGAGCTTCTTGTCAATTTAAGGTATCGCTCATAGCTATGCTACCCTTGAGCCCCAAATCAAAGACTGATAAAACTTCAAATGGCCCTAACTTCTATACGGTGCGATATATACCTATCAAAGTATGCAACATTTAAATGCTTGTAAATTTTTACTGGAGCGTCATAAAATCTTGAAATTTTGTGACATTAAAGTACTCGAGCCTCTAATCAATTTAAGCTATAGCACATAGCTATGCTACTCTTGAGTCGCAAATCAAACATTGCTAAACCTTCAAATGGCATAACTTCTATACGGTGCGTCGTATACCTATCAAAGTTTGCAACAATCAAATGCTTGTAACTTTTTACTGGAGGATAATAAAATCTTGAAATTTTGTGACAATAAAGTACTCGAGCCTCTTGTCAATTTAAGGTATCGCTCATAGCTATGCTTACCTTGAGCCCCAACTCAAACACTGATAAAACTCCAAATGGACCAAACTTCTATACGGTGCTTCCTACATCTATCAAAGTTTGCAACAATCAAATACTTGTAACTTTTTACTGTAGCGTCATAAAACCTTTAAATTTAGTGACAATAAAGTACTCGTGCCTCTTGTCAATTAAAGTTGTCGCTCATTGATATGCTACCCTTGAGTCCCATATCAAACACTGACAAAACAATGGCCCAAAATTCTGTACTTTGCGTCCTACACTTATCAGAGTTTGCAACAATCAAGTGCTTGTAACTTTTTACTGGAGCGTCATAAAATATTGAAATTTTGTGACAATAAAGTAGTCGAGTCTCTTATCAATTTAAGCTATCACTCATAGCTATGCTTCCCTTGAGTCCCAAATTAAACACGTATAAAACTTCAAATGGCCCTAACTATACGGTGCGTGCCACACCTATCAAAGATTTCAACAATCAATTGCTTGCAACTTTTTATGGGAGCGTCATAAAACCTTGAAATTTTGTGACAATAAAGTACTCGAGCCTCTCATCAATTTAAGCTATCACTCATAGCTATGCTACCCTTGAGTCCCAAATCAAACACTGATAAAACTTCAAATGGCCCTAACTTCTATACGGTGCGTCCTATACCTATCAAAGTTTGCAAAAATCAAATGCTTGTAACTTTTTACTGGAGCTTGATACAATCTTGAAATTTTGTGACAATAAAGTACTCGAGCCTCTTATCAATTTAAGCGTTCGCTCATAGCTTGGCTACCCTTGAGTTCCAAATCAAACACTTTTTTACTAGAGCGTCATAAAACCTTGAAATTTGGAGACTTTAAAGCACTCGAGCCTTTTATCAATTTAAGCAATCGCTCATAGCTATGCTACCCTTGAGTCCCAAATCAAAGACTGATAAAGCTTCAAATGGCCCTAACTTCTATACGGTGCATCCTGTACCTATCAAACTTTACAACATTCAAATGCTTGTAACTTCTTACTGGAGAGTCATAAAATCTTGAAATTTTGTGACAATAAAGTACTCGAGCCTCTTGTAAATTTAAGGTATCGCTCATAGCTATGCTACCCTTGAGTCCCAAATCAGCCACTGCTAAAACTTCAAATGACCCTAACGGTGCGTCATATACCTATCAAAGTTTGCAACAATCAAGTGCTTGTAAATTTTTACTGGAGCGTCATAAAACCTTGAAATTTTGTGACAATAAAGTACTTGAGCCTCTTGTTAATTTAAGCTATCACTCATAGCTATGCTACCCTTGAGTCCCAAATCAAACACTGATAAAACATCAAATGGCCCTAACTACTATACGGTGCATCCTACACCTATCAAAGATTTCAACAATCAATTGCTTGCAACATTTTACGGGAGCGTCATAAAACCTTGAAATTTTGTGACAATAAAGTACTCGAGCCTCTTATCAACCTAAGCTATCACTCATAGCTATGCTACCCTTGAGTCCCAAATCAAACACTGATAAAACTTCAAATGGCCCTAACTTCTATACGGTGCGTCCTACACCTATCAAAGTTTGCAACAATCAAATTCTTGTAACTTTTTACTGGAGCGTCATAAAAGCTTGAAATTTAGTGACAATAAAATACTCGTGCCTCTTATCAATTTAAGCTATCGCTCATAGCTATCCTAACCTTGAGTCCCAAATCAAACACTGATAAAACTTCAAATGGCCCTAACTTCTATACGGTGCGTCCTGTACCTATCAAAGTTTGAAAAAATCAAATGCTTGTAATTTTTTACTGGAGCGTCACAAAATCTTGAAATTTTGTGACAATAAAGTACTCGAGCCTCTTGTCAATTTAGCTATCGCTCATAGCTATGCTACCTTGAGTCCCAAATCAAACACTGATAAAACTTCAAATGGCCCTAACTTCTATACGGTGCATCATACACCTATCAAACTTTTCAACATTAAAAGACTTGTAACTTCTTCCTGGAGAGTCATAAAATCTTGAAATTTTGTGACAATAAAGTACTCGAGCTTCTTGTTAAATTTAAGCTATCGCTCATAGCTATGCTACCCTTGAGTCCCAAATCAACCACTGCTACAACTTCAAATGACCCTAACGGTGCGTCATATACCTATCAAAGTTTGCAACAATCAAGTGCTTGTAACTTTTTACTGGAGCGTCATAAAACCTTGAAATTTGGTGACAATAAAATACTCGAGCCACTTGTCAATTTAAGCTATCACTCATAGCTATGCTACCCTTGAGTCCCAAATCAACCACTGCTAAAACTTCAAATGGCGCTAACGGTACTTCCTATACATATCAAAGTTTGCAACAATCAAATGCTTGTAAATTTTTACTGGAGCGTCATAAAATCTTGAAATATTGTGCCAAAACAGTACTCGAGCCTATTATCAATTTAAGCTATCGCTCATAGCTATGCTACCCTTGAGTCCCAAATCAAACACTGATAAAACTTCAAATGGTCCTAACTTCTATGCGATGCGTCCTATACCTATCAACGTTTGCAACAATCAAATGCTTGTAACTTTTTATTGGAGCGTAATAAAATCTTGAAATTTTGTGACAATAAAGTAGTCGAGCTTCTTGTCAATTAAGGTATCGCTCATAGCTATGCTACCCTTGAGTACCAAATCAACCACTGCTAAAACTTCAAATGGCGCTAACGGTACTTCCTATACATATCAAAGTTTGCAACAATCAAATGCTTGTAACTTTTTACTGGAGCGTCATAACATCTTGAAATATTGTGCCAAAACAGTACTCGAGCCTATTATCAATTTAAGCTATCGCTCATAGCTATGCTACCATTGAGTCCCAAATCAAAGACTGATAAAACTTCAAATGGCCCTAACTTCTATACGGTGCGATAGATACCTATCAAAGTATGCAACATTCAAATGCTTGTGAAGTTTTACTGGAGCGTCATAAAATCTTGAAATTTTGTGACATTAAAGTACTCGAGCCTCTTATCAATTTAAGCTATAGCTCATAGCTATGCTACTCTTGAGTCGCAAATCAAACACTGCTAAACCTTCAAATGGCATAACTTCTATACGGTGCGTCCTATTCCCATCAAAGTTTGCAACAATCAAATGCTTGTAACTTTTCACTAGAGCATAATAAAATCTTGAAATTTTGTGACAATAAAGTACTCGAGCCTCTTGTCAATTTAAGCTATCACTCATAGCTATGCTACCCTTGAGTCCCAAATCAAACACTGATAATACTCCAAATGGCCTTAACTTCTATACGGTGCATCCTACATCTATCAAAGTTTGCAACAATCAAATGCTTGTAACTTTTTACTGTAGCGTCATAAAACCTTGAAATTTGGTGACAATAAAGTACTCGTGCCTCTTGTCAATTAAAGTTGTCGCTCATTGATATACTACCTTTGAGTCCCATATCAAACACTGATAAAACAATGGCCCTAAATACTGTACTTTGCGTCCTACACTTATCAGAGTTTGCAACAATCAAATGCTTGTTACTTTTTACTGGAGATTCATAAAATGTTGAAATTTTTTGACAATAAAGTACTCGAGCCTCTTATCAATTTAAGCGTTCGCTCGTAGCTATGCTACCCTTGAGTTCCAAATCAAACACTGATAAAACTTCAAATGGCCCCAACTTCTATACAGTGCGTCCTACACCTATCAAATTTTGCAACATTCAAATGCTTGTAACTTCTTACTGGACAGTCATAAAATCTTGAAATTTTTTGACAATAAAGTACTCGAGCCTCTTGTAAATTTAAGCTATCGCTCATAGCTATGCTACCCTTGAGTCCCAAATCAACCACTGCTAAAACTTTAAATGGCGCTAACGGTACTTCCTATACCTATCAAAGTTTGCAACAATCAAATGCTTGTAACTTTTTACTGGAGCTTCATAAAATCTTGAAATTTTGTGGCAAAACAGTACTCGAGCTTCTTATCAATTTAAGCTATCGCTCATAGCTATGCTACCCTTGAGTCCCAAATCAAACACGTATAAAACCTCACATGGCCCTAACTTCTATATGGTGCGTCCCGCACCTATCAAAGTTTGGAACAATCAATTGTTTGCAACTTTTTACGGGAGCGTCATAAAACCTTGAAATTTTGTGACAATAAAGTACTCGAGCCTCTTGTCAATTTAAGCTATCACTCATAGCTATGCTACCCTTGAGTCCCAAATCAACCACTGCTAAAACTTCAAATGGCGCTAACGGTACTTCCTATACATATCAAAGTTTGCAACAATCAAATGCTTGTAACTTTTTACTGGAGAGTCATAAAATCTTTACTGTAAATTTTATGACAATAAGGTACTCGAGCCTCTTATCAATTTAAGCGTTCGCTCGTAGCTATGCTACCCTTGAGTTCCAAATCAAACACTGATAAAACTTCAAATGGCCCCAACTTCTATACAGTGCGTCCTACACCTATCAAAGTTTGCAACATTCAAATGCTTGTAGCTTCTTACTGGAGAGTCATAAAATCTTGAAATTTTGTGACAATAAAGTACTCGAGCCTTTTGTAAATTTAAGCTATCGCTCATAGCTATGCTACCCTTGAGTCCCAAATCAACCACTGCTAAAACTTCAAATGGCGCTAACGGTGCGTCCTATACCTATTAAAGTTTGCAACAATCAAATGCTTGTAACTTTTTACTGGAGCGTCATAAAATCTTGAATTTTTGTGACAATAAAGTACTCGAGCCTCTTATCAATTTAAGCTGTCGCTCATAGCTATGCTACCCTTGAGTCCCAAATCAAATACTGATAAAATTTCAAATGGCCCTAACTTCTATACGATGCGCCCTATACCTACCAAAGTTTGCAACAATCAAATGCTTGTAACTTTTTATTGGAGCATAATAAAGTTTTGAAATTTTGTGACAATAAATTAGTCGAGCTTCTTGTCAATTTAAGGTATCGCTCATACCTATGCTACCCTTGAGCCCCAAATCAAAGACTGATTAAATTTCAAATGGCCCTAACTTTTATACGGTGCGATATATACCTATCAAAGTATACAACATTCAAATGCTTGTAAATTTTTACTGTAGCGTCATAAAACCTTGAAATTTGCTGACAATAAAGTACTCGTGCCTCTTGTCAATTAAAGTTGTCGCTCATTGATATGCTACCCTTGAGTCGCATATAAAACACTGATAAAAACTATGGCCCTAAATACTGTACTTTGCGTCCAAAACTTATCAGAGTTTGCAACAATCAAATGCTTGTAACTTTTTACTGGAGATTCATAAAATCTTGAAATATTTTGACAATAAAGTACTCGAGCCTCTTATCAATTTAATCGTTCGCTCGTAGCTATGCTACCCTTGAGTTCCAAATCAAACACTGATAAAACTTCAAATGGCCCCAACTTCTATACGGTGCGCCCTATACCTATCAAAGTTTGCAACAATCAAATGCTTGTAACTTTTTACTGGAGAGTAGTAAAATCTTGAAATTTTGTGACAATAAAGTACTCGAGCCTCTTGTCAATTTAAGCTATCCCTCATAGCTATGCTACCCTTGAGTCCCAAATCAAACACTGATAAAACTCCAAATGGCCCTAACTTCTATACGGTGCGTCCTACATCTATCAAAGTTTGCAACAATCAAATGCTTGTAACTTTTTACTGTAGCGTCATAAAACCTTGAAATTTGCTGACAATAAAGTACTCGTGCCTCTTGTCAATTAAAGTTATCGCTCATTGATATGCTACCCTTGAGTCCCATATCAAACACTGATAAAACAATGGCCCTAAATTCTGTACTTTGCGTCGTACACTTATCAGAGTTTGCAACAATCAAATGCTTGTAACTTTTTACTGGAGCGTCATAAAATCTTGAAATTTTGTGACAATAAACTACTCGAGCATCTTATCAATTTAAGCGTTCGCTCATAGCTATGCTATCCTTGAGTTCCAAATCAAACACTGATAAAACTTCAAATGGCCCCAACTTCTATACAGTGCGTCCTACACCTATCAAAGTTTTCAACATTCAAATGCTTGTAACTTCTTATTGGAGAGTCATAAAATCTTGAAATTTTGTGACAATAAAGTACTCGAGCCTCTTGTGAATTTAAGCTATCGCTCATAGCTATGCTACCCTTGCGTCCCAAATCAACCACTGCTAAAACTTCAAATGGCGCTAACGGTGCGTCCTATACCTATCAAAGTTTGCAACAATCAAATGCTTGTAACTTTTTACTGGAGCGTCATAAAATCTTGAAATTTTGTGACAAAACAGTACTCGAGCCTCTTATCAATTTAAGTTATCGCTCATAGCTATCCTACCCTTGAGTCCCAAATCAAACACGTATAAAACTTCAAATGGCCCTAACTTCTATACGGTGCGTCCCGCACCTATCAAAGTTTGGAACAATCAATTGCTTGCAACTTTTTACGGGAGCGTCATAAAACCTTGAAATTTTGTGACAATAAAGTACTCGAGCCTCTTATCAATTTAAGCTATCGCTCATAACTATGCTACCCTAGAGTCCCAAATCAAACACTGATAAAACTTCAAATGGCCCTAACTTCTATACGGTGCGTCCAATACCCATCAAAGTTTGTAACAATCAAATGCTTGTAACTTTTTACTGGAGCGTCATAAAATTTTGAAATTTTGTGACAATAAAGTACTCGAGCCTCTTGTCAATTTAAGCTATCACTCATAGCTATGCTTCCCTTGAGTCCCAAATTAAACACTGATAAAACTTCAAATGGCCCTAACCTCTATACGGTGCATCCTACACCTTTCAAACTTTTCAACATTCAAATGCATGTAACTTCTTACTGGAGTGTCATAAAATCTTGAAATTTTGTGTCAATAAAGTACTCGAGCCTCTTGTAAATTGAAGCTATCGCTCATAGCTATGCTACCCTTGAGTCCCAAATCAACCACTGCTAAAACTTCAAATGGCCGTAACGGTGCGTCCTATGCCTAACAAAGTTTGCAACAATCAAATGCTTGTAACTTTTTACTGCAGCGTCATAAAATCTTGAAATTTTGTGTCAATAAAGTACTCGAGCCTCTTATAAATTGAAGCTATCGCTCATAGCTATGCTACCCTTGAGTCCCAAATCAAACACTGATAAAACTTCAAATGGCCCTAACTTCTATACGATGCGTCCTATACCTATCAAAATATGCAACATTCAAATGCTTGTAACTTTTTACTGGTCATAAAATCTTGAAATTTTGTGACATTAAAGTACTCGAGCCTCTTATCAATTTAAGCTGTAGCTCATAGCTATGCTACCCTTCAGTCGCAAATCAAACACTGCTAAACCTTCAAATGGCCGTAACTTCTATACGGTGCGTCCTATACCTATCAAAGTTTGCAACAATCAAAAGCTTTTAACTTTTTACTGGAGCATAATAAAATCTTGAAATTTTGTGACAATAAATTACTCGAGACTCTTGTCAGTTTAAACTCGTAGCTATGCCACCCTTGAGTCCCAAATCAAAGAATGATAAATTTTCAAATGGCCCTCACTTCTATACGGTGCGATATATACCTATCAAAGTATGCAACATTCAAATACTTGTAACTTTTTACTGGAGCGTCATAAAATCTTGAAATTTTGTGACATTAAAGTTCTCGAGCCTCTTATCAATTTAAGCTATAGCTCATAGCTATGCTA
The DNA here is from genome assembly GCA_920105625.2 of Clusia tigrina. NCBI lineage: Eukaryota > Metazoa > Arthropoda > Insecta > Diptera > Clusiidae > Clusia > Clusia tigrina. The sequence goes on from OV050030.1 coordinate 214,686,008, forward strand.
TCCTTGAGTCCCAAATCAAACACTGCTAAACCTTCAAATGGTCCTAACTTCTATACGGTGCGTACTATTCCTATCAAAATTTGCAACAATCAAATGCTTGTAACTTTTTACTGGAGCATACTAAAATCTAGAAATTTTGTGACAATAAAGTACTCGAGCCTCTTATCAATATAAGCTATCGCTCATAGCTATGCTACCCTTGAGTCCCAAATCAAAGACTGATAAAATTTCAAATGGCCCTAACTTCTATACGGTGTGTTCTATACCTATCAAAGTTTGCAAAAATCAAATGCTTGTAACTTTTTACTGGAGCTTGATAAAATCTTGAAATTTGGTGACAATAAAGTACTCGAGCCTCTTATCAATTCAAGCTATCGCTCATAGCTATGCTACCCTTGAGTCCCAAATCAACCACTGCTAAAACTTCAAATGGCCCTAACGGTGCGTCCTATGCCTATCAAAGTTTGCAACAATCAAATGCTTGTAACTTTTTACTGCAGCGTCATAAAATCTTGAAATTTTGTGACAAAACAGTACTCGAGCCTCTTATCAATTTAAGCTATCGCTCATAGCTATGCTACCCTTGAGTCCCAAATCAAACACGTATAAAACTGCAAATGGCCCTAACTTCTATATGGTGCGTACCGCACCTATAAAAGTTTTGAACAATCAATTGCTTGCAACTTTTTACGGGAGCGTCATAAAACCTTGAAATTTGGTGACAATAAAGTACTCGAGCCTCTTATCAATTCAAGCTATCGCTCATAGCTATGCTACCCTTGAGTTCCAAATCAAACACTGATAAAATTTCAAATGGCCCTAACTTCTGTACGGTGCGTCCTATACCTATCAAAGATTGCAAAAATCAAATGATTGTAACTTTTTACTGGAGCTTGATAAAATCTTGAAAATTGTTGACAATAAAGTACTCGAGCCTCTTATCAATTCAAGCTATCGCTCATAGCTATGCTACCCTTGAGTCCCAAATCAAACACTGATAAAATTTCAAATGGCCCTAACTTCTATACGGTGCATCCTACACGTATCAAACTTTTCAATATTCAAATGCTTGTAACTTCTTACTGGAGAGTCATAAAATCTTGAAATTTTGTGACAATAAAGTACTCGAGCCTCTTGTAAATTTAAGCTATCGCTCATAGCTATGCTACCCTTGAATCCCAAATCAACCACTGCTAAAACTTCAAATGGCCCTAACGGTGCGTCCTATGCCTATCAAAGTTTGCAACAATCAAATGCTTGTAACTTTTTACTGCAGCGTCATAAAATTTTCAAATATTGTGACAAAACAGTACTCGAGCCGCTTATCAATTTAAGCTATCGCTCATAGCTATGCTACCCTTGAGTCCAATATCAAACACGTACAAGATTTCAAATGGCCCTAACTTCTATACGGTGCGTCCCACACCTATCAAAGTTTGGAGCAGTCAATTGCTTGCAACTTTTTACGGGAGCGTCATAAAACCTTGAAATTTTGTGACAATAAAGTACTCAACCCTCTTATCAATTTAAGCTGTAGCTCATAGCTATGCTACCCTTGAGTCGCAAATCAAACACTGCTAAACCCTCAAATGGCCCTCACTTCTATACGGTGCGTCCTATACCTATCAAAGTTTGCAACAATCAAATGCTTGTAACTTTTTACTGGAGCATAATAAAATCTTGAAATTTTGTGACAATAAAGTACTCGAGCCTCTTGTCAATTTAAGGTATCACTCATAGCTATGCTACCCTTGAGTCCCAAATCAAACACTGAAAAAACTAGAAATGGCCCTAAATTCTATACGGTGCGTCCTACATCTATCAAAGTTTGCAACAATCAAATGCTTGTAACTTTTTGCTGGAGCGTCATAAAACCTTGAAATTTGGTGACAATAAAGTACTCGTGCCTCTTGTCAATTAAAGTTGTCGCTCATTGATATGCTACCCTTGAGTCCCATATAAAACACTGATAAAACAATGGCCCTAAATTCTGTACTTTGCGTCCTACACTTATCAGAGTTTGCAACAATCAAATGCTTGTAACTTTTTACTGGAGCGTCATAAAACCTGAAAATTTTGTGACAATAAAGTACTAGAGCCTCTTATCAATTTAAGCTATCGCTCATAGCTATGCTACCCTTGAGTTCCAAATCAAACACTGATAAAACTTCAAATGGCCCTAACTTCTATACAGTGCGTCCTACACCTATCAAAGTTTGCAACATTCAAATGCTTTTAACTTCTTACTGGAGCGTCATAAAATCTTGAAATTTTGTGACAAAACAGTACTCGAGCCTCTTATCAATTTAAGCCATCGCTCATAGCTATGCTACCCTTGAGTCCCAAATCAACCACTGCTAAAACTTCAAATGGCGCTAACGGTGCGTCCTATACCTATCAAAGTTTGCAACAATCAAATGTTTGAAACTTTTTGTTGGAGCGTAATAAAGTCTTGAAATTTTGTGACAATAAAGTAGTCGAGCCTCTTGTCAATTTAAGGTATCGCTCATAGCTATGCTACCCGTGAGTCCCAAAACAAATACTGATAAAACTTCAAATGGCCCTAACTTCTTTACGATGCGTCCTATACCTATCAAAGTATGCAACATTCAAATGCTTGTAACTTTTTACTGGTCATAAAATCTTGAAATTTTGTGACATTAAAGTACTCGAGTCTCTTATCAATTTAAGCTGTAGCTCATAGCTATGCTACCCTTCAGTCGCAAATCAAACACTGCTAAACCTTCAAATGGCCTTAACTTCTACACGGTGCGTCCTATACCTATCAAAGTTTGCAACAATCAAATGCCTGTAACTTTTTACTGGAACTTAATAAAATCTTGAAATCAATTCAACCACTGCTAAACCTTCAAATGGCCCTAACTTCTATACGGTGCGTCCTATACCTATCAAAGTTTGCAACAATCAAATGCTTTTAACTTTTTACTGGAGCATAATAAAATCTTGAAATTTTGTGACAATAAATTACTCGAGCCTCTTGTCAATTTAAACTCGTAGCTATGCTACCCTTGAGTCCCAAATCAAAGAATGATAAATTTTCAAATGGTCCTCACTTCTATACGGTGCGATATATACCTATCAAAGTAAGCAACATTCAAATACTTGTAACTTTTTACTGGAGCGTCATAAAATCTTGAAATTTTGTGGCATTAAAGTACTCGAGCCTCTTATCAATTTAAGCTATAGCTAATAGCTATGCTACCCTTGAGACCCAAATCAAACACTGCTAAACCTTCAAATGGTCCTAACTTCTATACGGTGCGTACTATTCCTATCAAAGTTTGCAACAATCAAATGCTTGTACCTTTTTACTGGAGCATACTAAAACCTAGAAATTTTGTGACAATAAAGTACTCGAGCCTCTTATCAATTGAAGCTATCGCTCATATCTATGCTACCCTTGTGGCCCAAATCAACCACTGCTAAAACTTCAAATGGCCCTAAATTCTATACGGTGCGTCCTATACCTATCAAAGTTTGCAACAATCAAATGCTTGTAACTTTTTACGGGAGCGTCATAAAACCTTGAAATTTGGTGACAATAAAGTACTCGAGTCTATTATCAATTTAAGCTATCATAGCTATGCTACCCTTGAGTCCCAAATCAAACACTGATAAAACTTCAAATGGCCCCAACTTCTATACAGTGCGTCCTACACCTATCAAAGTTTGCAACAATCAAATGCTTGCAACTTTTTACTGGAGCGTCATAAAACCTTGAAATTTGGTGACAATAAAGCACTCGAGCCTCTTATCAATTTAAGCTATCGCTCATAGCTATTCTATCCTTGAGTCTCAAATCAAAGACTGATAAAACTTCAACTGGCCCTAACTTCTATACGGTGCGTCCTATATCTATCAAAGTTTGCAACAATCAAATGCCTGTAACTTTTTACTGGAGCTTAATAAAATCTTGTAATCAAATCAACCACTGCTAAACCTTCAAATGGCCCTAACTTATATACGGTGCGTCCTATACCTATCAAAGTTTGCAACAATCAAATGCTTTTAACTTTTTACTGGAGCGTCATAAAACCTTGAAATTTTGTGACAATAAACTACTCGAGCCTCTTATCAATCTACCCTTGAGTCACAAATCAAACACTGCTAAACCTTCAAATGGTTCTAACTTCTATACGGTGCGTACTATACCTATCAAAGTTTGCAACAATCAAATGCTTGTACCTTTTTACTGGAGCATACTAAAATCTAGAAATTTTGTGACAATAAAGTTCTCGAGCCTCTTGTCAATTTAAGCTATCACTCATAGCTGTGCTACCCTTGAGTCCCAAATCAAAGACTGATAAAACTTCAAATGGCCCTAACTTCTATACGGTGCGTCCTACAACTATCAAAGTTTGCAACAATTAAATGCTTGTAACTTTTTACTGGAGCATAATAAAATCTTGAAATTGTGTGACAATAAAGTACTCGAGCCTCTTGTCAATTTAACCTATCACTCATAGCTATGCTACCCTTGAGTCCCAAATCAAACACTGATAAAACTCCAAATGGCCCTAACTTCTATACGGTGCGTCCTACACCTACCAAAGTATGCAACATTCAAATACTTGCAACTTTTTACTGGAGCGTCATAAAATCTTGAAATTTTGTGACATTAAAATACTCGTGCCTCTTATCAATTTAAGCTATCGCTCATAGCTATGCTACCCTTGAGTCCCAAATCAAAGACTGATAAAACTTCAAATGGTCCTAACTTCAATACAGTGCGTCCTACACCTATCAAAGTTTGCAACAATCAAATGCTTGCAACTTTTTACTGGAGCATGATAAAACTTTGAAATTTGGTGTCAATAAAGTACTGGAGCCTCTTATCAATTTAAGCTATCGCTCGTAGCTATACTACCCTTGAGTCCCAAATCAAACACTGATAAATTTTCAAATGGCCCTAACTTCGATACGGTGCGTCCTACACTTATTAAACTTTGCCACATTCAAATGCTTATAACTTTTTACTGGAGCGTCATAAAATCTTGACTTTTAGTGACTTTGAAGTACTCGAGCCTCTTATCAATTTAAGCTATAGCTCATAGCTATGCTACCCTTGAGTCCCAAATCAAACACAGATAAAACTTCAAATGGCCCTAACTTCTATACGGTGCGTCCTATACCTATCAAAGTTTGCAACAATCAAATGCTTGTAACTTTTTACTGGAGCATTATAAAATCTTGAAATTTTGTGACAATAAAGTACTCGAGCCTCTTGTCAATTGAAGCTATCACTCATAGCTATGCTTTCCTTGAGTCCCAAATCAAAGACTGATAAAACTTCAAATGGCCCTAACTTCTATACGGTGCGTCCAACACCTATCAAAGTTTGCAACAATCAAATGCTTGTAATTTTTTACTGGAGCGTCATAAAACCTTGAAATTTGGTGACAAGAAAGTACCCGTGCCTCTTGTCAATTAAAGCTGTCGCTCATTGCTATGCTACCCTTAAGTCCCAAAATAAACACTGTTAAAATAATGGGCCTAAATTCTGTTCTTAGCGTCCTACACTTATCAGAGTTTGCAACAATCAAATGCTTGTAACTTTTTACTGGAGCGTCATAAAATCTTGAAATTTTGTGACAATAAAGTACTAGAGAATCTTATCAATTTAAGCTATCGCTCATAGCTATGCTACCCTTGAGTTCCAAATCAAACACTGATAAAACTTCAAATGGCCCTAACTTCTATACAGTGCGTCCTACACCTATCAAAGTTTGCAACAATCAAATGCTTGCAACTTTTTACTGGAGCGTCATAAAATCTCGAAATTTTGTGACAATAAAGTACTCGAGCCTTTTATCAATTTAAGCTATAGCTCATAGCTATGCTACATTTGAGTCCCAAATCAAGCACTGATAAAACTCCAAATGGCCCTAACTTCTATACGGTGCGTCCTACACCTACCAAAGTATGCAACATTCAAATACTTGCAACTTTTTACTGGAGCGTCATAAAATCTTGAAATTTTGTGACATTAAAATACTCGTGCCTCTTATCAATTTAAGCTATCGCTCATAGCTATGCTACCCTTGAGTCCCAAATCAAACACTGCTAAACCTTCAAATGGTTCTAACTTCTATACGGTGCGTACTATACCTATCAAAGTTTGCAACAATCAAATGCTTGTACCTTTTTACTGGAGCATACTAAAATCTAGAAATTTTGTGACAATAAAGTTCTCGAGCCTCTTGTCAATTTAAGCTATCACTCATAGCTGTGCTACCCTTGAGTCCCAAATCAAAGACTGATAAAACTTCAAATGGCCCTAACTTCTATACGGTGCGTCCTACAACTATCAAAGTTTGCAACAATCAAATGCTTGTAACTTTTTACTGGAGTGTCATAAAACCTTCAAATTTGGTGTCAAGAAAGTACTCGAGCCTCATCAATTTAAGCTATCGCTCATAGCTATGCTACCCTTGAGTCCCAAATCAAACACTGATAAATTTTCAAATGGCCCTAACTTCTATACGGTGCGTCCTACACCTAATAAACTTTGCCACCTTCAAATGCTTGTAACTTTTTACTTGAGCGTCATAAAATCTTGAAATTTTGTGAGAATAAAGTACTCGAGCCTCTCGTCAATTTAAGCTATTGCTCATAGCTATGCTATATTTGAGTCCCAAATCAAACACTGATAAAAATTCAAATGGCCCTAACTTCTATACGGAGCGTCCTATACCTATCAAAGTTTGCAACAATCAAATGCTTGTAACTTTTTACTCCATAAAATCTTGAAATTTGCAACATTCAAATGCTTGTAACTTCTTACTGGAGAGTCTTAAAATCTGTAAATTTTGTGAAAATAAAGTACTCGAGCCTTTTGTAAATTTAAGCTTTCGCTCATAGCTATGCTACCCTTGAGTCACAAATCAAACACTGATAAAACTTCAAATGGCCTTCACTTCTATACGGTGCGTCCCACACCTATAAAAGTTTGCAACAATCAAATGCTTGCAAGTTTTTACTGGAGCGTCATAAAACCTTGAAATTTTGTGACAATAAAGTACTCGAGCCTCTTATCAATCTACCCTTGAGTCACAAATCAAACAATGCTAAACCTTCAAATGGCCCTAACTTCTATACGGCGCGTCCTATACCTATCAAAGTTTGCAACAATTAAATGCTTGTAACTTTTTACTGGAGCATAATAAAATCTTGAAATTGTGTGACAATAAAGTACTCGAGCCTCTTGTCAATTTAACCTATCACTCATAGCTATGCTACCCTTGAGTCCCAAATCAAACACTGATAAAACTCCAAATGGCCCTAACTTCTATACGGTGCGTCCTATACCTACCAAAGTATGCAACATTCAAATACTTGCAACTTTTTACTGGAGCGTCATAAAATCTTGAAATTTTGTGACATTAAAATACTCGTGCCTCTTATCAATTTAAGCTATCGCTCATAGCTATGCTACCCTTGAGTCCCAAATCAAAGACTGATAAAACTTCAAATGGTCCTAACTTCAATACAGTGCGTCCTACACCTATCAAAGTTTGCAACAATCAAATGCTTGCAACTTTTTACTGGAGCATGATAAAACTTTGAAATTTGGTGTCAATAAAGTACTGGAGCCTCTTATCAATTTAAGCTATCGCTCGTAGCTATACTACCCTTGAGTCCCAAATCAAACACTGATAAATTTTCAAATGGCCCTAACTTCGATACGGTGCGTCCTACACTTATTAAACTTTGCCACATTCAAATGCTTATAACTTTTTACTGGAGCGTCATAAAATCTTGACTTTTAGTGACTTTGAAGTACTCGAGCCTCTTATCAATTTAAGCTATAGCTCATAGCTATGCTACCCTTGAGTCCCAAATCAAACACAGATAAAACTTCAAATGGCCCTAACTTCTATACGGTGCGTCCTATACCTATCAAAGTTTGCAACAATCAAATGCTTGTAACTTTTTACTGGAGCATTATAAAATCTTGAAATTTTGTGACAATAAAGTACTCGAGCCTCTTGTCAATTGAAGCTATCACTCATAGCTATGCTTTCCTTGAGTCCCAAATCAAAGACTGATAAAACTTCAAATGGCCCTAACTTCTATACGGTGCGTCCAACACCTATCAAAGTTTGCAACAATCAAATGCTTGTAATTTTTTACTGGAGCGTCATAAAACCTTGAAATTTGGTGACAAGAAAGTACCCGTGCCTCTTGTCAATTAAAGCTGTCGCTCATTGCTATGCTACCCTTAAGTCCCAAAATAAACACTGTTAAAATAATGGGCCTAAATTCTGTTCTTAGCGTCCTACACTTATCAGAGTTTGCAACAATCAAATGCTTGTAACTTTTTACTGGAGCGTCATAAAATCTTGAAATTTTGTGACAATAAAGTACTAGAGAATCTTATCAATTTAAGCTATCGCTCATAGCTATGCTACCCTTGAGTTCCAAATCAAACACTGATAAAACTTCAAATGGCCCTAACTTCTATACAGTGCGTCCTACACCTATCAAAGTTTGCAACAATCAAATGCTTGCAACTTTTTACTGGAGCGTCATAAAATCTCGAAATTTTGTGACAATAAAGTACTCGAGCCTTTTATCAATTTAAGCTATAGCTCATAGCTATGCTACATTTGAGTCCCAAATCAAGCAATGATAAAAATTCAAATGGCCTAACTTCTATACGGTGCGTCCTATACCTATCAAAGTTTGAAACATTCAAATGCTTGTAACTTTTTACTGGAGCGTCATAAAATCTTGAAATTTTCATCATTCAAATGCTTGTAACTTCTAACTTGAGGGTCATAAAATCTTGAAATTTTGTGACAATAAAGTACTCGAGCCTCTTGTGAATTTAAGCTATCGCTCATAGCTATGCTACCCTTGAGTCCCAAATCAACCACTGCTAAAACATCAAATGACCCTAAATTCTATTCGCTGCGTCCTATACCTATCAAAATTTTGCAACAATCAAATGCTTGTAACTTTTTACTGGAGCGTCATAAAATCTTGAAATTTTGTGACAATAAAGTAATCGAGCCTTTTATCAATTTAACCTATCATAGCTATGCTACCCTTGAGTCCCAAATCAAATACTGATAAAACTTCAAATGGCCCTAACTTCTATACGGTACGTCCCACACTTATCAAAGTTTGCAACAATCAAATGCTGGCAACTTTTTACTGGAGCGTCATAAAACCTTGAAATTTTGTGACAATGAAGTACTCGAGCCTCTTATCAATTTAAACACTGATAAAAATTCAAATGGCCCTAACTTCTATACGGTGCGTCCTATACCTATCAACTTTTGAAACAATCAAATGCTTGTAACTTTTTACTGGAGTGTCATAAAATCTTGAAATTTTCAAAATTCAAATGCTTGTAACTTCTTACTGGAGAGTCATAAAATATTGAAATTTTCTGACAATAAAGTACTCGACCCTCTTGTAAATTTGAGCTATCGCTAATAGCTATGCTACCCCTGAGTCCCAAATCAACCACTGCTAAAACTTCAAATGGCCCTAAATTCTATACGGTGCGCCCTTACCTATCAAAGTTTGAAACAATCAAATGCTTGTAACTTTTTACTGGAGCGTCATAAAATCTTGAAATTTTTGACAATAAAGTACTCGAGCCTTTTATCAATTTAACCTATCATAGCTATGCTACCCTTGAGTCCCAAATCAAAGACTGATAAAACTTCAAATGGCCCTAACTTCTATACGGTGCGTCCCACACTTATCAAAGTTTGCAACAATCAAATGCTGGCAACTTTTTGCTGGAGCGTCATAAAACCTTGAAATTTGGTGACAATAAAGTACTCGTGCCTCTTGTCAATTAAAGTTGTCGCTCATTGATATGCTATCCTTGAGTCCCATATCAAACACTGATAAAACAATGGCCCTAAATTCTGTACTTTGCGTCCTACACTTATCAGAGTTTGCAACAATCAAATGCCTGTAACTTTTTACTGGAGCGTCATAAAATCTTGAAATTTTGTGACAATAAAGTACTCGAGCCTCTTATCAATTTAAGCTATCGCTCATAGCTATGCTACCCTTGAGTCTCAAATCAAAGACTGATAAAACTTCAACTGGCCCTAACTTCTATACGGCGCATCCTATACCTATCAAAGTTTGCAACAATCAAATGCTTGCAACTATTTACTGGAGCTTAATAAAATCTTGAAATCAAATCAACCACTGCTAAACCTTCAAATGTTCCTAACTTCTATACTCTGAGTCCTATACCTATCAAAGTTTGCAACAATCAAATGCTTGTAACTTTTTACTGGAGCGTCCTAAAATCTTGAAATTTTGTGACAATAAATTACTCGAGCCTCTTGTCAATTTAAATTCGTAGCTATGCTCCCCTTGAGTCCCAAATCAAACACAGATAAAACTTCAAATGGCCCTAACTTATATACGGTGCGTCCTATACCTATCAAAGTTTGCAACAATCAAATGCTTGTAACTTTTTACTGTAGCATTATAAAATCTTGAAATTTTGTGACAATAAAGTACTCGAGCCTCTTGTCAATTGAAGCTATCACTCATAGCTATGCTACCCTTGAGTCCCAAATCAAAGACTGATAAAACTTCAAATGGCTCTAACTTCTATACGGTGCGTCCACCACCTATCAAAGTTTCCAACAATCAAATACTTGGAATTTTTTACTGGATCGTCATAAAACCTTGAAATTTGGTGACAAGAAAGTACCCGTGCCTCTTGTCAATTAAAGCTGTCGCTCATTGCCATGCTACCCTTAAGTCCCAAAATAAACACTGTTAAAATAATGGGCCTAAATTCTGTTCTTAGCGTCCTACACTTATCAGAGTTTGCAACAATCAAATGCTTGTAACTTTTTACTGGAGCGTCATAAAATCTTGAAATTTTGTGACAATAAAGTACTAGAGAATCTTATCAATTTAAGCTATCGCTCATAGCTATGCTACCCTTGAGTTCCAAATCAAACACTGATAAAACTTCAAATGGCCCTAACTTCTATACAGTGCGTCCTACACCTATCAAAGTTTGCAACAATCAAATGCTTGCAACTTTTTACTGGAGCGTCATAAAATCTCGAAATTTTGTGACAATAAAGTACTCGAGCCTTTTATCAATTTAAGCTATAGCTCATAGCTATGCTACATTTGAGTCCCAAATCAAGCAATGATAAAAATTCAAATGGCCTAACTTCTATACGGTGCGTCCTATACCTATCAAAGTTTGAAACATTCAAATGCTTGTAACTTTTTACTGGAGCGTCATAAAATCTTGAAATTTTCATCATTCAAATGCTTGTAACTTCTAACTTGAGGGTCATAAAATCTTGAAATTTTGTGACAATAAAGTACTCGAGCCTCTTGTGAATTTAAGCTATCGCTCATAGCTATGCTACCCTTGAGTCCCAAATCAACCACTGCTAAAACATCAAATGACCCTAAATTCTATTCGCTGCGTCCTATACCTATCAAAATTTTGCAACAATCAAATGCTTGTAACTTTTTACTGGAGCGTCATAAAATCTTGAAATTTTGTGACAATAAAGTAATCGAGCCTTTTATCAATTTAACCTATCATAGCTATGCTACCCTTGAGTCCCAAATCAAATACTGATAAAACTTCAAATGGCCCTAACTTCTATACGGTACGTCCCACACTTATCAAAGTTTGCAACCATCAAATGCTGGCAACTTTTTACTGGAGCGTCATAAAACCTTGAAATTTTGTGACAATGAAGTACTCGAGCCTCTTATCAATTTAAACACTGATAAAAATTCAAATGGCCCTAACTTCTATACGGTGCGTCCTATACCTATCAACTTTTGAAACAATCAAATGCTTGTAACTTTTTACTGGAGTGTCATAAAATCTTGAAATTTTCAAAATTCAAATGCTTGTAACTTCTTACTGGAGAGTCATAAAATATTGAAATTTTCTGACAATAAAGTACTCGACCCTCTTGTAAATTTGAGCTATCGCTAATAGCTATGCTACCCCTGAGTCCCAAATCAACCACTGCTAAAACTTCAAATGGCCCTAAATTCTATACGGTGCGCCCTTACCTATCAAAGTTTGAAACAATCAAATGCTTGTAACTTTTTACTGGAGCGTCATAAAATCTTGAAATTTTTGACAATAAAGTACTCGAGCCTTTTATCAATTTAACCTATCATAGCTATGCTACCCTTGAGTCCCAAATCAAAGACTGATAAAACTTCAAATGGCCCTAACTTCTATACGGTGCGTCCCACACTTATCAAAGTTTGCAACAATCAAATGCTGGCAACTTTTTGCTGGAGCGTCATAAAACCTTGAAATTTGGTGACAATAAAGTACTCGTGCCTCTTGTCAATTAAAGTTGTCGCTCATTGATATGCTATCCTTGAGTCCCATATCAAACACTGATAAAACAATGGCCCTAAATTCTGTACTTTGCGTCCTACACTTATCAGAGTTTGCAACAATCAAATGCCTGTAACTTTTTACTGGAGCGTCATAAAATCTTGAAATTTTGTGACAATAAAGTACTCGAGCCTCTTATCAATTTAAGCTATCGCTCATAGCTATGCTACCCTTGAGTCTCAAATCAAAGACTGATAAAACTTCAACTGGCCCTAACTTCTATACGGCGCATCCTATACCTATCAAAGTTTGCAACAATCAAATGCTTGCAACTATTTACTGGAGCTTAATAAAATCTTGAAATCAAATCAACCACTGCTAAACCTTCAAATGTTCCTAACTTCTATACTCTGAGTCCTATACCTATCAAAGTTTGCAACAATCAAATGCTTGTAACTTTTTACTGGAGCGTCCTAAAATCTTGAAATTTTGTGACAATAAATTACTCGAGCCTCTTGTCAATTTAAATTCGTAGCTATGCTCCCCTTGAGTCCCAAATCAAACACAGATAAAACTTCAAATGGCCCTAACTTATATACGGTGCGTCCTATACCTATCAAAGTTTGCAACAATCAAATGCTTGTAACTTTTTACTGTAGCATTATAAAATCTTGAAATTTTGTGACAATAAAGTACTCGAGCCTCTTGTCAATTGAAGCTATCACTCATAGCTATGCTACCCTTGAGTCCCAAATCAAAGACTGATAAAACTTCAAATGGCTCTAACTTCTATACGGTGCGTCCACCACCTATCAAAGTTTCCAACAATCAAATACTTGGAATTTTTTACTGGATCGTCATAAAACCTTGAAATTTGGTGACAAGAAAGTACTCGTGCCTCTTGTCAATTAAAGTTGTCGCTCATTGCCATGCTACCCTTAAGTCCCAAATCAAACACTGATAAAATAATGGCCCTAAATTCTGTCCTTTGTGTCCTACACTTATCAGAGTTTGCAACAATCAAATGCTTGTAACTTTTTACTGGGGCGTCATAAAATCTTGAAATTTTTGACAATAAAGTACTCGAGCCTCTCGTCAATTTAAGCTATCGCTCATAGCTATGCTACATTTCAGTCCCAAATCAAACACTGATAAAAATTCAAATGGCCTAACTTCTATACGGTGCGTCCTATACCTATCAACGTTTGAAACATTCAAATGCTTGTAACTTTTTACTGGAGCGTCATAAAATCTTGAAATTTTAACATTCAAATGCTTGTAACTTCTAACTGGAGAGTCATAAAACCTTGAAATTTGGTGACAATAAAGTACTCGAGCCTCTTATCAATTTAAGATATCGCTTATAGCTATGCTACCCTTGAGTCCCAAATCAAACACTGATAAAACTTCAAATGGCCCTAACTTCTATACGGTGCGTCCTATACCTATCAAAGTTTGCAACAATCAAATGCTTGTAACTTTTTACTGGAGCGTCATAAAACTTTGAAATTTGGTGACAATAAAGTACTCGTGCCTCTTGTCAATTAAAGTTGTCGCTCATTGCTATGCTACCCCTGAGTCCCGAACCAAACACTGATAAAACAATGGCCCCAAATTCTGTACTTTGCGTCCTACACTGATCAGAGTTTGCAACAATCAAATGCTTGTAACTTTTTACTGGAGCATAATAAAATCTTGAAATTGTGTGACAATAAAGTACTCGAGCCTCTTGTCAATTTAACCTATCACTCATAGCTATGCTACCCTTGAGTCCCAAATCAAACACTGATAAAACTCCAAATGGCCCTAACTTCTATACGGTGCGTCCTACACCTATCAAAGTATGCAACATTCAAATACTTGCAACTTTTTACTGGAGCGTCATAAAATCTTGAAATTTTGTGACATTAAAATACTCGTGCCTCTTATCAATTTAAGCTATCGCTCATAGCTATGCTACCCTTGAGTCCCAAATCAAAGACTGATAAAACTTCAAATGGTCCTAACTTCAATACAGTGCGTCCTACACCTATCAAAGTTTGCAACAATCAAATGCTTGCAACTTTTTACTGGAGCATGATAAAACTTTGAAATTTGTTGTCAATAAAGTACTGGAGCCTCTTATCAATTTAAGCTATCGCTCGTAGCTATACTACCCTTGAGTCCCAAATCAAACACTGATAAATTTTCAAATGGCCCTAACTTCTATACGGTGCGTCCTACACTTATTAAACTTTGCCACATTCAAATGCTTATAACTTTTTACTGGAGCGTCATAAAATCTTGACTTTTTGTGACTATGAAGTACTCGAGCCTCTTATCAATTTAAGCTATAGCTCATAGCTATGCTACCCTTGAGTCCCAAATCAAACACAGATAAAACTTCAAATGGCCCTAACTTCTATACGGTGCGTCCTATACCTATCAAAGTTTGCAACAATCAAATGCTTGTAACTTTTTACTGGAGCATTATAAAATCTTGAAATTTTGTGACAATAAAGTACTCGAGCCTCTTGTCAATTGAAGCTATCACTCATAGCTATGCTTTCCTTGAGTCCCAAATCAAAGACTGATAAAACTTCAAATGGCCCTAACTTCTATACGGTGCGTCCAACACCTATCAAAGTTTGCAACAATCAAATGCTTGTAATTTTTTACTGGAGCGTCATAAAACCTTGAAATTTGGTGACAAGAAAGTACCCGTGCCTCTTGTCAATTAAAGCTGTCGCTCATTGCTATGCTACCCTTAAGTCCCAAAATAAACACTGATAAAATAATGGGCCTAAATTCTGTTCTTAGCGTCCTACACTTATCAGAGTTTGCAACAATCAAATGCTTGTAACTTTTTACTGGAGCGTCATAAAATCTTGAAATTTTGTGACAATAAAGTACTAGAGAATCTTATCAATTTAAGCTATCGCTCATAGCTATGCTACCCTTGAGTTCCAAATCAAACACTGATAAAACTTCAAATGGCCCTAACTTCTATACAGTGCGTCCTACACCTATCAAAGTTTGCAACAATCAAATGCTTGCAACTTTTTACTGGAGCGTCATAAAATCTCGAAATTTTGTGACAATAAAGTACTCGAGCCTTTTATCAATTTAAGCTATCGCTCATAGCTATGCTACATTTGAGTCCCAAATCAAGCACTGATAAAAATTCAAATGGCCTAACTTCTATACGGTGCGTCCTATACCTATCAAAGTTTGAAACATTCAAATGCTTGTAACTTTTTACTGGAGCGTCATAAAATCTTGAAATTTTCATCATTCAAATGCTTGTAACTTCTAACTTGAGGGTCAGAAAATCTTGAAATTTTGTGACAATAAAGTACTCGAGCCTCTTGTGAATTTAAGCTATCGCTCATAGCTATGCTACCCTTGAGTCCCAAATCAACCACTGCTAAAACTTCAAATGGCCCTAAATTCTATTCGCTGCGTCCTATACCTATCAAAATTTTGCAACAATCAAATGCTTGTAACTTTTTACTGGAGCGTCATAAAATCTTGAAATTTTGTGACAATAAAGTACTCGAGCCTTTTATCAATTTAACCTATCATAGCTATGCTACCCTTGAGTCCCAAATCAAATACTGATAAAACTTCAAATGGCCCTAACTTCTATACGGTACGTCCCACACTTATCAAAGTTTGCAACAATCAAATGCTGGCAACTTTTTACTGGAGCGTCATAAAACCTTGAAATTTTGTGACAATGAAGTACTCGAGCCTCTTATCAATTTAAACACTGATAAAAATTCAAATGGCCCTAACTTCTATACGGTGCGTCCTATACCTATCAACTTTTGAAACAATCAAATGCTTGTAACTTTTTACTGGAGTGTCAAAAATCTTGAAATTTTCAAAATTCAAATGCTTGTAACTTCTTACTGGAGAGTCATAAAATATTGAAATTTTCTGACAATAAAGTACTCGACCCTCTTGTAAATTTGAGCTATCGCTCATAGCTATGCTACCCCTGAGTCCCAAATCAACCACTGCTAAAACTTCAAATGGCCCTAAATTCTATACGGTGCGCCCTTACCTATCAAAGTTTGAAACAATCAAATGCTTGTAACTTTTTACTGGAGCGTCATAAAATCTTGAAATTTTTGACAATAAAGTACTCGAGCCTTTTATCAATTTAACCTGTCATAGCTATGCTACCCTTGAGTCCCAAATCAAAGACTGATAAAACTTCAAATGGCCCTAACTTCTATACGGCGCATCCTATACCTATCAAAGTTTGCAACAATCAAATGCTTGCAACTATTTACTGGAGCTTAATAAAATTTTGAAATCAAATCAACGACTGCTAAACCTTCAAATGTCCCTAACTTCTATACTCTGAGTCCTATACCTATCAAAGTTTGCAACAATCAAATGCTTGCAACTTTTTACTGGAGCGTCATAAAATCTTGAAATTTTGTGACAATAAATTACTCGAGCCTCTTGTCAATTTAAATTCGTAGCTATACCCTTGAGTCCCAAATCAAAGACTGATAAATTTTCAAATGGCCGTAACTTCTATACGGTGCGATTTATACCTATCAAAGTATGCAACATTCAAATACTTGTAACTTTTTACTGGAGCTTCATAAAAGACTGAAATTTGATGACATTGAAGTACTCGAGCCTCTTATCAATTTAAGCTATAGTTCATAGATATGCTCCCCTTGAGTCCCAAATCAAACACAGATAAAACTTCAAATGGCCCTAACTTATATACGGTGCGTCCTATACCTATCAAAGTTTGCAACAATCAAATGCTTGTAACTTTTTACTGTAGCATTATAAAATCTTGAAATTTTGTGACAATAAAGTACTCGAGCCTCTTGTAAATTTAAGCTATCGCTCATAGCTATGCTACCCTTGAGTCCCAAATCAAACACTGATAAAACTTCAAATGGCCCAAACTTCTATACGGTGCGTCCGACACCAACAAAGTTTGCAACAATCAAATGCTTGTAACTTTTCACTGGAGCGTCATAAAACCTTGAAATTTTGTGACAATAAAGTACTCGAGCCTCTTATCAATTTAAGATATCGCTTATAGCTATGCTACCCTTGAGTCCCAAATCAAACACTGATAAAACTTCATATGGCCCTAACTTCTATACGGTGCGTCCTATACCTATCAAAGTTTGCAACAATCAAATGCTTGTAACTTTTTACTGGAGCGTCATAAAACTTTGAAATTTGGTGACAATAAAGTACTCGTGCCTCTTGTCAGTTAAAGTTGTCGCTCATTGCTATGCTACCCCTGAGTCCCGAACCAAACACTGATAAAACAATGGCTCCAAATTCTGTACTTTGCGTCCTACACTGATCAGAGTTTGCAACAATCAAATGCTTGTAACTTTTTACTGGAGCGTCATAAAATCTGGAAACTTTGGGGCAATAAAGTATTCGAGCCTCTTATCAATTTAAGCTATCGCTCATAGCTATGCTACCCTTGAGTCCCAAATCAAATACTGATAAAACTTCAAATGGCCCTAACTTCTATACGGTACGTCCCACACTTATCAAAGTTTGCAACAATCAAATGCTGGCAACTTTTTACTGGAGCGTCATAAAACCTTGAAATTTTGTGACAATGAAGTACTCGAGCCTCTTATCAATTTAAACACTGATAAAAATTCAAATGGCCCTAACTTCTATACGGTGCGTCCTATACCTATCAACTTTTGAAACAATCAAATGCTTGTAACTTTTTACTGGAGTGTCATAAAATCTTGAAATTTTCAAAATTCAAATGCTTGTAACTTCTTACTGGAGAGTCATAAAATATTGAAATTTTCTGACAATAAAGTACTCGACCCTCTTGTAAATTTGAGCTATCGCTCATAGCTATGCTACCCTTGAGTCCCAAATCAACCACTGCTAAAACTTCAAATGGCCCTAAATTCTATACGGTGCGCCCTTACCTATCAAAGTTTGAAACAATCAAATGCTTGTAACTTTTTACTGGAGCGTCATAAAATCTTGAAATTTTTGACAATAAAGTACTCGACCCTTTTATCAATTTAACCTATCATAGCTATGCTACCCTTGAGTCCCAAATCAAAGACTGATAAAACTTCAAATGGCCCTAACTTCTATACGGCGCATACTATACCTATCAAAGTTTGCAACAATCAAATGCTTGCAACTATTTACTGGAGCTTAATAAAATTTTGAAATCAAATCAACCACTGCTAAACCTTCAAATGTCCCTAACTTCTATACTCTGAGTCCTATACCTATCAAAGTTTGCAACAATCAAATGCTTGCAACTTTTTACTGGAGCGTCATAAAATCTTGAAATTTTGTGACAATAAATTACTCGAGCCTCTTGTCAATTTAAATTCGTAGCTATGCTACCCTTGAGTCCCAAATCAAAGACTGATAAATTTTCAAATGGCCGTAACTTCTATACGGTGCGATTTATACCTATCAAAGTATGCAACATTCAAATACTTGTAACTTTTTACTGGAGCTTCATAAAATATTGAAATTTGATGACATTGAAGTACTCGAGCCTCTTATCAATTTAAGCTATAGTTCATAGATATGCTCCCCTTGAGTCCCAAATCAAACACAGATAAAACTTCAAATGGCCCTAACTTATATACGGTGCGTCCTATACCTATCAAAGTTTGCAACAATCAAATGCTTGTAACTTTTTACTGTAGCATTATAAAATCTTGAAATTTTGTGACAATAAAGTACTCGAGCCTCTTGTAAATTTAAGCTATCGCTCATAGCTATGCTACCCTTGAGTCCCAAATCAAACACTGATAAAACTTCAAATGGCCCAAACTTCTATACGGTGCGTCCGACACCAACAAAGTTTGCAACAATCAAATGCTTGTAACTTTTCACTGGAGCGTCATAAAACCTTGAAATTTTGTGACAATAAAGTACTCGAGCCTCTTATCAATTTAAGATATCGCTTATAGCTATGCTACCCTTGAGTCCCAAATCAAACACTGATAAAACTTCATATGGCCCTAACTTCTATACGGTGCGTCCTATACCTATCAAAGTTTGCAACAATCAAATGCTTGTAACTTTTTACTGGAGCGTCATAAAACTTTGAAATTTGGTGACAATAAAGTACTCGTGCCTCTTGTCAATTAAAGTTGTCGCTCATTGCTATGCTACCCCTGAGTCCCGAACCAAACACTGATAAAACAATGGCTCCAAATTCTGTACTTTGCGTCCTACACTGATCAGAGTTTGCAACAATCAAATGCTTGTAACTTTTTACTGGAGCGTCATAAAATCTGGAAACTTTGGGGCAATAAAGTATTCGAGCCTCTTATCAATTTAAGCTATCGCTCATAGCTATGCTACCCTTGAGTTCCAAATCAAGCACTGAAAAAACTTCAAATGGCCCTAACTTCTATACAGTGCGTCCTACACCTATCAAAATTTGCAACAATTAAATGCTTGCAACTTTTTACTGGAGTGTCATAAAACCTTGAAATTTGGTGACAATAAAATACTCGAGCCTCTTATAAATTTAAGCTATCGCTCATAGCTATGCTACCATTGAGTCCCAAATCAAACACAGATAAATTTTTAAATGGCCCTAACTTCTATACGGTGCGTCCTACACCTATTAAACTTTGCCACATTCAAATGCTCGTAACTTTGTACAGGAGCGTCATAAAATCTTGACATTTTCAGCATTCAAATGCTTGTAACTTCTTACTGGAGAGTCATAAAATCTTGGAATTTTGTGACAAAGTACTCGAACCTCTTATTAATTTAAGCTATCGCTCATAGCTATGCTACCCAAATCAAAGACTGGTAGAACTTCAAATGGCTTAACTTCTATACGGTGCGTCCCACACCTATAAAAGTTTGCAACAATCAAATACTTGCAAGTTTTTACTGGAGCGTCATAAAACCTTGAAATTTGGTGACAATAAAGTACTCGAGCCTCTTATAAATTTAAGCTATCGCCCATAGCTATGCTACCCTTGAGTCCCAAATCAAACACTGATAAAGCTTCAAACGGCCCTAACATCTATACGGTGCGTCATATACCTATCAAAATTAGCAACAATCAAATGCTTGTAACTTTTTACTGGAGCATAATAAAATCTTGAAATTTTGTGACAATAAATTACTCGAACCTCTTGTCAATTTAAGCTATCACTCACAGCTATGCTACCCTTGAGTCCCAAATCAAAAACTGATAAAACTTCAAATGGCCCTAACTTCCATACGGTGCGATATATACCTATCAAAGTATGCAAAATTCAAATACTTGTAACTTTTTACTGGAGCGTCATAAAATCTTGAAATTTTGTGACATTAAAGTACTCGAGCCTCTTATCAATTTAAGCTATCGCTCATAGCTATGCTACCCTTGAGTCCCAAATCAAAGACTGATAAAACTTCAAATGGCCCTAACTTCTATACAGTGCGTCCTACACCTATCAAAGTTTGCAACAATCAAATGCTTGCAACTTTTTACTGGAGCGTCATAAAACCTTGAAATTTGGTGTCAATAAAGTACTCGAGCCTCTTATCAATTTAAGCTATCGGTCATAGCTATGCTACCCTTGAGTTCCAAATCAAACACTGATAAAACTTCAAATGGCCCTAACTCCTATACAGTGCGTCCTACACCTATCAAAGTTTGCAACAATCAAATGCTTGCAACTTTTTACTGTAGCGTCATAAAACCTTGAAATTTGGTGACAATAAAGTACTCGAGCGTCTTATAAATTTAAGCTATCGCTCATAGCTATGCTACCATTAAGTCCCAAATCAAACACTGATAAATTTTCAAATGGCCCTAACTTTTTTACAGTGCGTCCTACACCTATTAAACTTTGCCACATTCAAATGCTTGTAACTTTTTAATGGAGCGTCATAAAATCTTGAAATTTTGTGACAATAAAGTACTCGAGCCTCTCGTCAATTTAAGCTATCGCTCATAGCTATGCTACAT
The DNA here is from genome assembly GCA_920105625.2 of Clusia tigrina. NCBI lineage: Eukaryota > Metazoa > Arthropoda > Insecta > Diptera > Clusiidae > Clusia > Clusia tigrina. Next base: position 214,707,307 of record OV050030.1, read on the forward strand.
TTAAGTCCCAAATCAAACACTGATAAAAATTCAAATGGCCCTAACTTCTATATGGTGCGTCCTATACCTATCAAAGTTTGCAACAATCAAATGCCTGTAACTTTGTACAGGAGCGTCATAAAATCTTGACATTTTCAACATTCAAATGCTTGTAACTTCTTACTGGAGAGTCATACAATCTTGGAATTTTGTGACAAAGTACTCGAAACTCTCATCAATTTAAGCTATCGCTCATAGCTATGCTACCCTTGAGTCCCAAATCAAACACTGGTAAAACTTCAAATGGCCCTAACTTCTATACGGTGCGTCCTACATCTATCAAAGTTTGCAACAATCAAATGCTTGTAACTTTTTACTGGAGCGTCATAAAACCTTGAAATTTGGTGACAATAAAGTACTCGAGCCTCTTATCAATTTAAGCTATCGCTCATAGCTATGCTACCCTTGGGTCCCAAATCAAACACTGATAAAACTTCAAATTGCCCCAACTTCTATACGGTGCGTCCTATACCTATCAAAGTTTGCAACAATCAAATGCTTGTAACTTTTTACTGGAGCTTAATAAAATTTTGAAATTTTGTGACAATAAAGTACTCGAGCCTCTTGTCAATTTAAGCTATCTCACATAGCTATGCTACCCATGAGTCCCAAATCAAACACTGATAAAACTTCAAATGGCTCTAACTTCTATACGGTGCGTCCCACACCTATAAAAGTTTGCAACAATCAAATACTTGCAAGTTTTTACTGGAGCGTCATAAAACCTTGAAATTTGGTGACAATAAAGTACTCGAGCCTCTTATAAATTTAAGCTATCGCTCATAGCTATGCTACCTGTATCGAATCGACAATGAAACTATGGCAATACTTACTGCAATCCGACTTAAATAAAAACACATTTGTTTTAAGTGGAAAAGCATACGAAAAACCACTTTTTATTGCTCTTATAATTATGCACATACATATGTAGCTCAACAATAAATCAGCATGTATGCGATACATGTATATATGTACGAGTATACACAGTTAGTGAATATACACAAGCTCTTGCGCGTTTAGCTCAATTGCTCTCATATGCATGAACGGACCTGCATATGTATGTGTAAATAGGTACGTTTATGTATATATATATAATGTATAATGCAATGTGAACATAAATATAGTCAGCGTATATAATCTAAACGTGACTATGCTCTCGAATACCTGTGGCACCGCTCATACTTGCTCCTGTGTATAGGCTCTGTATAAGCTCCCCTGCTCCGCACCGCTCTCCTGGCTCAGCTCCCTGCACATAGATTGCACCGCACTGCTCCTTGTGCTCTCACGCACTGCCCCATTGGCACAACCGCACAGCTCCATCGTCAGAAACGAACTAAACTTTAAAATACTCGCTGAACCTATTTTCGCTATGTGCGAAAACTCAAACGCATGGTTGCATTTGATACAGTCCCCGCGAGCAAGAGAAGGACCTCTTGTCTTTGCTTTCATAAAGCCGCCCTCTATTCGCTCGGGTCAATTGGAAGCACACATATCTTCGGAACAGGCCTTGTCAGACGGTTTGTGGCCGTCTGCACAATGACTGAACATATTATACCATCTCGGCTCCTTATTAGCTCACTAAGCCCAAAGCCCATTGCGCTGGTGGAAAAAGTTAACTCTTGATCAGCACTAATTGATCCAGGCTCATTGTCTCTCGTTCTCTGCACAATTTTTAACGCTCTTGCAGCGCCGTCAAATATTCCTCTCTCCATCTCTTCCAGAAATGCTCAATTATTTTCTGACGTGATCTCCATAAACTTGCTCCTTTCATGTTTGACTGCTGCTGGCTCACTGAGTTCAAAATTGCTTCGATCTCTACTAGGAGGGTAGATAACTACTCTTGTGTTAAAATCTTTTGCTCAGTAATGCGTGTGAGGTGGTACTTCATTGACTTCACAGTAGCTTCATATATTCCGCCATGATGCGGTGCTGCTGGCGTCATGAATGCCCATTCTGTCCCCTTGTTGCTCATATGCTCAAAAACATCTCTTACTTGCCAGCTCTCCCGTGCTCTTCTCAGCTCCCTTGCCGCCCCTACAAATGATGTACCATTGTCACTGTATATTCGCTCGCATCTCCGTCTTCTGCAAATAAAGCGCTCATAACAAGCAATAAAGTTTATAGAGGTTAAATCAAAAACAATGTCAATATGAATGGCCTTTGTTTTTAGGCAAACAAATATAGCCACGCAGCACTTACGCTCCCTCATTCGCTCTCCTGCTCTTTGCACTCCCTTTGCTCTAAAAGGACATGCGCAATCAATACCTGTATATTGAAAAGGCTTGCCCACATGCACCCTGTCGCCTGGCAATTCAGACATCAGCTGTTGCTCAAATCTGCGATTATAGCGCGCGCACACCACGCACTTGTGGAGAAAAGCTCTTAATTGGCTCCGTAGTTTTGGAATCCAAAACTTTTGTCTGATGAATTGCATCATCACTTGCACAGCACCATGCTTAGTCATACGATGAGCGTGGTCCATTATCAGCCATGCTGTTCGAGAACCATCCTTCACTATCACCGGAAGCATCATCTCATAGGCTTCTTCTGATCTCCCCAATCGCCCGCCCGCTCTCAATAGGCCCTTGCTGTCCATTATTGGATTCAAGGCACTAATTTTGCTCCCTTCTTGCACCTGCCCAATCTCTCTTAGTTTGTCTATCTCTTGTCTGTAATCGCTCTCCTGCGCCTGCTTAAGCAGGAATTCGTTGCTTCACATTTCTCTTCCACTGTTGGCGCTTGCTCTGCTCGGTTGTTGTGCCGAGTTCTGCGCCTCCTCTTTCTGTGCCTTGCCCTTCGCACAAACCTGATTATGTAGCTCAATATGTTGATGCTCTTCTCTAGACTTCGCGCATAGTCAATCAGCGCCATGCTCTTGCCCCTGCTCGGTATAAATATTTGCAAAAACTCGCGTGAATATTTCACGTGATACGCTCCCAGCTCGTTAAGCCCTTTCGTTGGTTTTTCCGGCTCAAAAATGTTGGCTGGCCAACTGATTTCTGATTTACGTAACCACTCCGGTCCATATAACCAGAGCTTATTACAAACTAGCTCTCTCGCAATGCAGGAGTCTTCACCACAAGGGTGAATTTTTGTCTTCTTCTATCAGCCATTTCAGCCCTAGCACTGTCATCTCGTCTTCTCTCGGGAATAACATCTCTTCTTCTCTCTCCGCTCTCATTGCCCTGAGTAGTCTTTTTGAGTTCGACTTCCATTTGCACAGCTCGAAACCGCCGCCTTTTAGGACAGTGTCTGTCTCTTTCGCGAGCACTATTGCTTCTTGCTCAGATAGTGCGCCTGTAGTACAGTCATCCATATAGAAGTCACTCTCTATGATGTCCGCTGCTCTTGGGTATTCATCTTTCGCCTCCCTAGCACATTGTATTAAAGCTCCCACAGCATTATAAGCGGAGGAAGTCATTCCCTACGTTACAACCGTTAAACACTATTCTCGTAATGGCTCACCACTATGCTCTCGCCAAAAAATTCTTTCAAATTTCATTGCCTTTCGGCAACACGTAGTTGTCGGAACATCTTCTTGATGACTACACATATCGAAAACTTATGACGCCTAAATCTCATGACAATTTCGTAAAGATCCTTTTGTAACTTATCGCCTAAACATTGCACTTGATTCAGAGATATGCCACGATTCGTTTGGCAGCTAGCGTCAAAAACCACTAGAAATTTTTTGGTAACACAGTGATGTGGGATATAATAAACTGGCTCGTCCACTCTTGGTGGTTGTATAGCGCACTTCATATGCCCTAATCTCTCATACTCTCTCATGAATTCTACGTATTGCTCTCTCAGCTCTGAGTCTTTCTCTAATTTCCGCTCCAAGTACATAAACCTGCGCAATGCTATTGCCTTTGAAGTGCCTAAACCTTGCACCGTCTCTTATAAGTATATGTATATGTATAAGTCTCCATAAAATTTTGCTCCACTTCCTGCTCCTCATCTCTCTCGCAGGGTTGTGCCCCGAAAATGACTAGCCCAAACATGCTCTCATATATGGCAATGCCTTGCACCTCATTTGGCATTATCGCCTTAATGGCTCTGGCCACCACATTTGCTCCTAACAGTAGCTCGACTGGTCTCGCCTTCCAAAACTCAGGATCCGCCCATAAACCCTCATTCTTAAAATGCATGGGTATCTCCACTAAATCTCTTGCTGACAAAACTGGGCACCAGTACATTCTCTTGGTAGCACCCAAAACTCTGTCTCTAAATAATCATTCTCGCTCTTTTTTTAATGCTTTACTATGTTTTTTTTTAAATTTAAAGTTTAAAAAGCTCTTAAAGCTGGCACTTCGCCCCGGCTCTGCTACCCTTGCGCGCTTTACAAGGTTGCTGTACCTTCAATCGCTCTTAGCCTACAGCATTGTTGTCGCGGCGGCTCCCCGCTTTGGCTGCTGTGCCACCAACACCTGCTGCTGTGGCTCCCTTTTTGCATATAGCACGCTATTGTGCTTCTGCGCCCCTGGGCACCGTAAAAATGGCCCCGCAAAGCACTCCGACGCCTTATGCCCCTTCTTCAGGCAGTTGTGGCACAGGTTGCGTTTGCCAACTAGCTCTTGCCTACGGGTACTGCGCCCGTTGCTCGATCGCGCCCGTGCTCCAATTGATGCGCTCGCCTCGCTTCCCGTGCTGGTAGAGCAGAGGCCTGCTCCTCCAGAAAGGCATACCGGGTACTTGCGGTCATATATTTGGTTGAGCCGCTCCCACGTTTCATTGTACCCGTTGTCAGTGAGATCCCAATCACCCAACGTGCGCGCTGCCTTATGGGTGAGTGACTTCTTCAAATATGAAAATTTGTAAGAGACCGCTATTTGCTCATTGCTATGTGCCGCAGCGGCGAACCAATCGCGAAAACCGTGCCACTTGGTCACGCTGCCGTCAAATTCCCCCTAAGTGTTCTGGAGGTCATGCTGCTGGAATGACATGGTCAGCTGCACTGAGATCGGCTGCTTTGCACTCTTGTAGGGGTAATCTACGATGTGTAGTAAGAGTTGATTGAACATCAACTGCGTTGGCCTTGCAAGAGCGGCTTACGCATCGATTGCAGTTTTCACACAACGTATGAATGCAATTATATGTATATATGAACCTAGTGCAAAGCGGAATGTCGCCCTCAGCAGAGTTTTTGACCGGCAGAGTGTGCCGTTGGCCAAGCTACTTGTTTGTGCTGTTCTGTGACTATGCCTAGTCCAGAGCACGAGAGAAGAAATAAGAATTCTAATGCAGGATTGCAGTTTTAGAGGTTCAGATTAATTCTGGTTTATTTGGTGGCTCGCTGGCCTTTTTATATTATTCAATTCTTATTGTTTTCTTATTCTAACCTATATAAAATGTATCTATCTTATTTACACTAATTACAAATCATATTCCCGAAATTTGTCTCAAGTATCGGATTACCGATATTATTCATTGACGAATCATCGTCTTTGTTTATGTTAATTATTTTGAGTGCAAGTACAGGGCTAAAAGTCACTGCACTGTCTAACATGCATGCGCTGCAATATATGCAGTGTGCGTTATTTCACCCCCAAAACGCTGGCCTAGCGTATTTGGACATTGAGTGCAATTGCGCACGCTGCGCTATTGTCAGTTTGTTTGCATATGCGACTTGCTGCTGTGCTTATGACGATGTGTGGTCGTCAGTGTACACTTGTATGGTACACTACACCCTCACCCTTAAGAGAAAAATTAGGGGTGTTAGCAAATAATTTTTCTGGAAATATGGTTTGCGTTGTATTACAATTGTCTTATGTTAGATGATTTACATATTAATTGTTTCTTATTATTAATGTTACATAGTAGCGTTTTTAAAATTACAAATTATGCAGTTTACATATTTTTATGATTATTAATTACATTGTTTTGCTTATATATTGTGATATTTTTAATTATAAATTTAAATTACATTGTATGGTTTTAATTGATTATTATGTACTTTCTTAGGTGTACCATTATATTCTATTAATGAATTTACTCCTAACTTATCTAGTATCTTATATGGTCCTTTATATGGATTTACATTCTTTTTTCTGTTTTCTACTTTTAATAGAACTAAATCTCCTATTTCTACATTAAGTGTATTTGTATTAGTTTTTGAATCGGTTAGTGTACGTTTTTGTTTTGCTTTTATTAGCATTTGTTTTGCCTTTTCGTGGGCATAGCGTAATCTCGCTTTTAGCTCGTTGGCGTAATTTTCAAAGTTGTAAATTTTTGTGTTACTTTCTATTATTTCATTGGGTAAACCTGGGAGTTTCCCATATATTAATTCATATGGCGTGTAGCCCGTGTCAACATGTGGCATTGTGTTGTACGTAAAAGTGAAGTAGGGAATCCACTTATCCCATTCGTCGTCGTTTGTCGATGTCAGTAGGAATTCATTCAAGACTCTGTGGTTGCGTTCTAGTGAGCCTATCGTTTGGTGGTGGTACGGTGTCGAAAATTTCTGTTGTATTTTGAGCAGTGTACATATGTTTGCCATTAGCTCGTTTGTAAATTCTGTCCCGTTGTCAGATTTAAGAATTTTGAAGTGTCCGTATTTGAGTATAAATTGTTCAACTAATGTTTTGGCTGTTGTGAGTGCGTCTTTTGTTATCATTGGATGTGCGATTACGAACTTTGTCAGCTCGCACTGCATGGTCAGTATGTAGCGGTATTCGTTTGAAATTTTTAGTGGTCCTACGGTGTCAATTGATATGACTTCCAAACTTGTGTTAGGGGTGTCTGTTATGGTTTGTGGTTCTTTGATGTGTCTTGTTTGTTTACACTTCACGCATGTGTCACAGTTGGATACGAATTTCTTTACCATTTGGTTCATATTTTTCCAAATGTATCTTTGTTTTAATTTGAGTAGAGTTTTTCTTACTCCGGGATGTCCTGTTTTGTGGCATTCATCTATTAGTTTGTATTTTAAAATATCCTCCGTTATTCTCTTTGGAGGTATATAAATTAATATTTTTAGCTGAGGACTTTTATTAATTTTTATTTTTGCGTAGGCTTCTTTAAATTCTTCTTTTGTATATATTTTGAATATTTCATCATTATTTGCAATTGCTAATTCTTTAATTTTTTCTTTCTTCGTTTTGGATATCAATTTCCTCAGAATCGAGTCTAGTCTCGCTGATTTATCATTGATTCCTGCATGCTTTATATTTTCATTTATATTTTTATTTTTAGGTCGGAGCTTCTTCAGAGTCGAATCTTGATTCGGTGAATTATCGCTTTCGCCTATGTGCACAATATCATTTTTCATATATATATTCATTTTTTCAAAGCTTTGATTTTTCTTGTCGACATTAAATTTTAATTTTTTAATATTCTTGACGTCATTTATTGATGTACATTCCCATATTTGAAGGTGATCAGTCTCCTGAGATATGCAATTTCTCAATTTCTTATTTTCATTTTTATTTGCCTCTTTATTTATTTCATTTTTATTTGCCTCTTTATTTATTTTATTTTTATTTGCCTCTTTATTTATTTCATTTTTATTTGCCATCCCTCTCGTTATTACTAGGGTTCTTTTGGCTTTTTCGTCAATTTCTTTCGGTATCATCTCTTTTAGAATGTCTGAATCGATTTGTATTCTTGACAATGCATCTGCATTTGTATTCATCTTTCCAGTTTTATTTACTATGTTAAAATCATAGTCACTGAGGTCTAATCTAATTCTGGTCATTTTAGATGAAGGGTTTTTGTGAGAGAATAGCGATATCAGTGGTCGATGGTCAGTTACTACCGTGAACTTTTGACCATATAGATAGGGTTTGAAGAAGTTAATACCCCAATGTATTGCTAGTAGCTCTTTTTCTATTACTGGCTTATTCAAATCGTGTTTTTGTAATGATTTGCTAGCATATGATATTGGTAAATCTTGTCCTATTTCGCCTTGTGATAGTACGGCGCCTAATGCATAATTCGATGCATCTGTAGTTAATATGAAAGGTTTATCAAAATTTGGGTATTGCAATAGTGGTGGGTTTATTAATTTTAGTTTAAGAGTTTCAAAAGATTTTTGGCATTCATCTGTCCATACAAATTTGGCTGATTTCTTTAGTAAGGAGTTTAAACATTTTGCAATATCTGCAAATTCTGGTATAAATTTTCTATAGTAGTTGCAGAATGCAACGAATCTTCTTACTTCGTCTGCGTTTTTCGGTTGAGGGTAATTTTTTACAGTCTCGTATTTTGCTGGGTCAGTTTTAACTCCGTCTTGTGTAATCAAATGTCCTAAATATACGACTTCTGGTCTCAGAAAGTTGCATTTTGCTGCGTTTAATTTTAAGTTATGTTGTTTTAGTCTGTCTAGTACTTTGATTAAATTTTGGTTATGGTGGTTTAGACTGCATCCATAGATGATTATGTCATCTACATAAAGGAATGCTTCTGAGTCAAGTCCTGAGAGTGCTATTGTTAACATTCTCTGAAAGCTGTTGGATGAAATTTTTAGTCCGAAAGGTAGTCTTTTAAATTGATAATGTCCATTAGATGTGGAAAAAGCTGTTAATGGTCGTGATTGTTTTTCTAATTTTATTTGATGAAATGAACTGGTCATGTCTAAGGTTGAAAACCATTTTGCTCTGCCTAACTTGTCTAGAATGTCTTCTAGGCGAGTTAGCGGGAATTTATCATTTACTATTTTGTCATTCAGTTTTCTAAAATCCACTACAAGTCTCCATTTCTTTTTGTCAATAGTGTTCTTTTTAGGAACCAAAAGGAGTATGGGCTGACTGAAGGTTCAATGATATCCTCTTGTAGCATTTTCTTTACCTGTTCATTCACAATTTCTGTGTGTGTGTGTGGCAGTCTGTAGTTTTTAATGTAAACGGGGGTGTTGTCATGTGTCGTTATGTTTTGTGTGTAAAAATTGTTTGTCGAAAGTGGTTCGTCTTCAAGATGAAAAACTTCTTGGTATTGTCTTAGGATGTTTATGAGTTGGGTTTTTGTAGTTTCGTCTGTGCAGTTAAAATTTAAAGTTTCAATGATTTTCTGTAGTCTATTTTCATTGTAATTATCTTGCGTACTGTACTTTAGTATGTCATAATTTTTTAGTGAGTCAGTTTCAAATTGTATTCCGTCTAAAATTACCTCTTTGTTTGTTGTATTTAAAATTTTTATGTGGGTTATACCACTTTTGGGTGCTATTGAGTTGCTTAGAAATATGCCTTCTTGTAATTCTTTATTTAGAATTATTTTGTCTTCATTTATGTTTAATTTTAAGGCTTGTATTATTTCTGTTCTTGCTGGTATTTTTATTGTTTGAGTATCGTGAGATTTAGTGTGCATGGGTATAATGAATGTTTGTTTGTTTACGTACGCGGAAATTGTAAACGTTTCATAATCGATTTTACATATATATTTTTCAAAAAAATCCCTACCTAGAATGCCATCTGTTTCTATTGGAAATGTTTTGTTTACTAATTGGAAAGGGTGGTTGCAAGATTCTTCTCCAATATCTAATTGTAATTCTATTTGACCTTCAGAATATGCCTCTTCGTTTGTTATGCCTGTTAATTTGCATTTGTCATCAGGAAAGTATTCGTGGTTTTCTAATTTGCTGCTTATTTTGCATAATGAGATGTCGGCACCTGTGTCTATCAAAAATGTCATTTTTTGCTTTTTGTGTGTCAGCGTGACGAAATTTGTGTGGTTATCCGAGATTTTATACACATTTAATTTTGGCTGTCCAGAATGGTTATACATTCTGGGCCTTGTTCGTTTCCCGTATCGTGTATCATGTTTATGCGGCGGTTTCTGTTTGAGTTGTAATTGTTGTTGTTGTTCTGTTGTCTGCCTTGTGAGTTGTAGTTGTTGTTGTTGTTGTAGCTGTTGTTGTGTCTGAAGTTGTTATTATTTTGATTGTTGGTGTTGTTGTAGTTATTGTTTCTTTGACTGTAATTTGTATTGCTACGGTTATTGTTATTGTATTTATTTTTGTCATAGCGTGTGCTGAAATTATGTCGTGTGTTGTTTGTGTATTGTGGAGTAGGGTTGAATGAATTATATTTGCGCGGAGCGTTGAAATTGGACCTTGTACCTTGTGAGTTGAATGAATTATGTCTTACTTGCATCAGCTGTGATGTGTTTGGCATTATTCTAGATTCGCTCTCAAGTTCAAGTGCCAATTCTGTTGCTTCTGCTAGATCTTGTGGTCTTGCAGCAAAAATTGTCGCTTTGTAATTTTCATTCAGTCCTTTCTTGAAAGTGTCCAATGCTAACTTGTTGTTTGTTTTTATAATTACGTTCTTTTCTGCTTGTGTAGCTGTCTCTCCTAAAGTGAGTATGTTGATTCTGTTTAAACTTTCTATTATTGTTAGTATTTTTTCTTTGTATGAATTGATTCCTGAATTCCTTTGTTGTAGATTAGTTAGTCTGGCTTGTAGCTGTGGTATTGTTGTCGCGTCTTTGTACCTCTGTTGTAGTAGAGTGGTAAGTGTATTTAAGTCTTCTGGTTTTGTGTAACCTCCTATTGCTGTTCTTACATTGGCAGATAATTTGGCATGGTAGATATACTCTAGTAAATCTGTCTGTCCTGACTCGTTGAGTGATTTGTTTATCAGCTCAGCTGTGATTATGAAACTATCTAATTCTCTGAAGTTGCCCGTAAATGTGGGTAGAGATTTTGATGCTGTTTCTATGCTAAAAGATGCCATGTTGTCTATTGGTTCAGTCTCTTCGGTTAATTGTTGTAGTAAAATGGTTTTTATTGTGGAATAAGTATTGGCGAAGCTAATTTTTATTCCAGTTAGGTCTTTATTGTCAGTGTCGGTCTCTATTATATTATTAAATTCCTCTCTTAAAGTGTCAATTAGTCTAAGTTTTGCTGTCACTGTTCTGTTTGTATGTCTTCTGCTGGGATTTTTCCTAAGTGTTGCTAGTATGTCTTTTAAAGAATTGAATTTTAAATCCATTTAGGATTACAGCGAGAAATTTTTGTTAAGAAATTTTATTTATTTTTGTATAGGATTTGAAATTTTTATTTAGATGTTTAAATGTTTATTTAATATATTGTTTGAGTTAGACTGCTGTAATAGCGTTGCCATTAGCGTCATTCTTATATTTATGGACATATTTCTTAAAATATTTATCTACTTTGTATGCTACGATAATAATAATTAATACTAAAAATATTACTATGTATGACTCCGGGATCGATGGGTAGGTGATTTCTGTCTGTAGCTGGTTGTTGTTTATTGTTGCATCTTGGTGCTGTGGCTTACTCTTGCTTGTTCCCATTCTTTGAGCGCCTCGATCATTCGTATAGTCTCGTCTTCGACTGTGGATTGGTCTTTGTAGTCCTCTACTGTTGGAATGCCAGGTTTTCCGATCATATGCCAAGTTATTCGCATGCACGCTATCTGGTCACTTTCTTCTGTTTTTGATTTGGCGTTTGAGTTCTTCAATTTCCTCCCAGATTCGTGTGGCCTCATTCCACGGAGGTGGGTTGGTTTCGTCTCTAACGATTGAAAGTAAGTGTGCTAATTTGTGCTTCTGTTTGGTCAACAGTCCTCCTCGTTTCTTTATAGGTTTTATTGTGCACGGTGGGATTGTTGTTTTCTTTAGCTCTTTCTGGAGTGTTTGGCGTCGTTGGTACTCCTTGATTGTTAGTGGAAGTGGTCCGACTTTTAGTGGAGGTTGTGCAACGTATATTGGTGCAGGAACGGTTGGCTTGCATGCAGATTGTGGCACGTATTCTTCCATGAGTTGGGTTGCTGTTTTTGTTGCTTTGTTGATCGGTTGCAGGAACGGTTGCAGGAACTGTTGCAGGAACTGTTGCAGGATTTTTGAGCGGTTGCAGGAATTTAGAGCGGTTGCAGGAACTGTTGCAGGAACGGTTGCAGGATCTGTTGCAGGAATTTTTGCAGGAACTGTTGCAGGATTTTATAATGGTTACAGGAACGGTTGCAGGATCTGTTGCAGGAATTTTTACAGGAACTGTTGCAGGATTTTATAACGGTTACAGGAACGGTTGCAGGATCGCCATGTAGGGGTAATCTACGATGTGTAGTAAGAGTTGATTGAACATCAACTGCGTTGGCCTTGCAAGAGCGGCTTACGCATCGATTGCAGTTTTCACACAACGTATGAATGCAATTATATGTATATATGAACCTAGTGCAAAGCGGAATGTCGCCCTCAGCAGAGTTTTTGACCGGCAGAGTGTGCCGTTGGCCAAGCTACTTGTTTGTGCTGTTCTGTGACTATGCCTAGTCCAGAGCACGAGAGAAGAAATAAGAATTCTAATGCAGGATTGCAGTTTTAGAGGTTCAGATTAATTCTGGTTTATTTGGTGGCTCGCTGGCCTTTTTATATTATTCAATTCTTATTGTTTTCTTATTCTAACCTATATAAAATGTATCTATCTTATTTACACTAATTACAAATCATATTCCCGAAATTTGTCTCAAGTATCGGATTACCGATATTATTCATTGACGAATCATCGTCTTTGTTTATGTTAATTATTTTGAGTGCAAGTACAGGGCTAAAAGTCACTGCACTGTCTAACATGCATGCGCTGCAATATATGCAGTGTGCGTTATTTCACCCCCAAAACGCTGGCCTAGCGTATTTGGACATTGAGTGCAATTGCGCACGCTGCGCTATTGTCAGTTTGTTTGCATATGCGACTTGCTGCTGTGCTTATGACGATGTGTGGTCGTCAGTGTACACTTGTATGGTACACTACACTCTGCTCTGCGCTCCTTGCTGTGCCCACTTGCTCAGTTACACCCTTCAGAGCACCGCTCGCTTCGAAGTACCGCCGCTCTGCTAGCTCCATCGAACTGTCTAGATCGGCGCTCTCATCGCGCTTCGCTCGGGATGTTAACTCCTCATGGAGCTGATTAAAACGCTCCCACTGTTGCTCCAAACGAATCAAACGCAGCTTGGCTTCATTAAACCCTAGTCGCCCAAACTCGTCAACTATGACGTACTCTGCTGCTCTTCGGATGGCTTTGTAGGCAGACTGGTGTTGCCCGTAGCTTATCTTGTCGTTGCTCTGTTATTTTTCTCTGTTAGTGTTGCTCTGTTATTGTTGCTCTGTTGTTGTTGAAAAGAAGAAAAATTAACTAATTTTGAAAGAAGAAAAAACTGTTTCTTCCTTGTTCCTTCTGCAGCCATGCCAACACTGCATTTTTGTGTTTTAAAATTTTTGAGTCGAATAACCGCACTGATTTATTCACCCACTTAGCTCACAAGCTCAGCACTAAAGCACGCTCTTATTTAATTTCCTGAGCCGCATAACCACATTGGTTTATTCGCTCACTAGCAAACAATTATTTGCACCAATTCTCGCACTTATATAATTTTTGAACCGCATAACCACATTGGTTTATTCGCTCACTAGCACGAAATTATTTGCAACAATGCTGGCTATTATATAATTTTTGAGCCGAATAACCACATTGGTTAATTCGCTCACTACCACGAAATTATTTGCACCAATGCTCGCTCTTATATAATTTTTTGAGCCGAATAACCACATTGGTTAATTCGCTCACTAGCACGAAATTATTTGCACCAATGCTCGTTCAAATTTTAAATTTTGAGTCGAATAACCGCACTGGTTTATTCGCTCATTTGCACATAATTTTCGCTCGCTCATAGCTAAATTTTGAGACGAATAACCGCACTGGTCTATTCTCTCATTTGCACATAATTTTCGCTCGCTCATAACTAAATTTTGAGACGAATAACCGCACTGGTTTATTCGCTCATTTTCACATAATATTCGCTCGCTCATAACTAAATTTTGAGACGAATAACCGCACTGGTTTATTCGTTCATTTGCACAAAACATTCAGCTCTTTGCACAAAACTTTCAGCAGACACACCGCCTTACTGTCGGCCGCCAGCAATGCGGCAGCCATAGCGCAGCATACTGCGCAAGTCTATGGCTGCGTCGCATAGTGCTTGCCTGCGCATATTCTCTGCACAAAACTCGCACTGTGTCTGCTGCGCACATTACACTCACCCCTAAATTCTTTTAGCTTTCCTGATAATATAATTTTTATTTGCTCAAGCCCGATGCACTGTACCAATTTGTCGTATGTGCTTTGAGCACACACATACGCCCTTCGCTTATTATTTTTTAGCATTGCAGTGTTGGCCCTGCTCCTATAACTCCGTGGACTGTATTTTACCTTATTATTATATTGTTCTATAATTTATTTATTTCTTGAAATTTAGTTTATTTCTTTCTGTACCTGCCTGTGCTCTCATCGCTCTGCTCACATACCATATTATATGTTCCGAATGCGTATTGCGCATTCAGCAATTGATGCTCCTCTAGCGCTTTGCACTTGCTCTCTTTTTCCTTCCCGCAGGCACAACGGATCAAAAGAAATCAAAAGAAAGAAATAGCTATTACCTACCCTACCAGTACAAAATCGCACATACATACATACATACATGCATATACGATCTGCGTTTACATAGAGTCTGGTGTGATTTCATAGGAACGCTTAAAATAATGGCGCAATTAAGTTTTGCACTTAATTTATGTATATAGCTACTTGATACTACAAACATACGCATGTATATGCGATCTGCTTTTACATAGCTCTGACGTCATCTCAAATGAATGCCTAAATTAAAGGCGCAATTTCATTTCGCACATAATTACTTATAGCTCTACTTAATATATATACATATTCACATGCATCGCACCATACTTGCTGTATTGCATAGATCACTGGTACGATCCGGCTCGACATGGACCAATGTATCGAATCGACAATGAAACTATGGCAATACTTACTGCAATCCGACTTAAATAAAAACACAATTGTTTTAAGTGGAAAAGCATACGAAAAACCACTTTTTATTGCTCTTATAATTATGCACATACATATGTAGCTCAACAATAAATCGGCATGTATGCGATACATGTATATATGTACGAGTATATACAGTTAGTGAATATGCACAAGCTCTTGCGCGTTTCGCTCAATTGCTCTCATATGCATGAACGGACCTGCATATGTATGTGTAAATAGGTACGTTTATGTATATATATATAATGTATAATGCAATGTGAACATAAATATAGTCAGCGTATATAATCTAAACGTGACTATGCTCTCGAATACCTGTGG
Source organism: Clusia tigrina (assembly GCA_920105625.2). Taxonomy (NCBI): domain Eukaryota; kingdom Metazoa; phylum Arthropoda; class Insecta; order Diptera; family Clusiidae; genus Clusia; species Clusia tigrina. The sequence continues at coordinate 214,722,462 of OV050030.1, forward strand.
CACCGCTCATACTTGCTCCTGTGTATAGGCTCTGTATAAGCTCCCCTGCTCCGCACCGCTCTCCTGGCTCAGCTCCCTGCACATAGATTGAACCGCACTGCTCCTTGTGCTCTCACGCACTGCCCCATTGGCACAACCGCACAGCTCCATCGTCAGAAACGAACTAAACTTTAAAATACTCGCTGAACCTATTTTCGCTATGTGCGAAAACTCAAACGCATGGTTGCATTTGATACACTACCATTGAGTCCCAAATCAAACACTGATAAATTTTTAAATGGCCCTAACTTCTATACGGTGCGTCCTACACCTATTAAACTTTGCCACATTCAAATGCTTGTAACTTTGTACAGGAGCGTCATAAAATCTTGACATTTTCAGCATTCAAATGCTTGTAACTTCTTACTGGAGAGCCATAAAATTTTGGAATTTTGTGACAAAGTACTCGAACCTCTTATTAATTTAAGCTATCGCTCATAGCTATGCTACCCAAATCAAAGACTGGTAAAACTTCAAATGGCCCTAACTTCTATACGGTGCGTCCCACACCTATAAAAGTTTGCAACAATCAAATACTTGCAAGTTTTTACTGGAGCGTCATAAAACCTTGAAATTTGGTGACAATAAAGTACTCGAGCCTCTTATAAATTTAAGCTATCGCCCATAGCTATGCTACCCTTGAGTCCCAAATCAAACACTGATAAAGCTTCAAACGGCCCTAACTTCTATACGGTGCGTCATATACCTATCAAAATTAGCAACAATCAAATGCTTGTAACTTTTTACTGGAGCATAATAAAATCTTGAAATTTTGTGACAATAAATTACTCGAGCCTCTTGTCAATTTAAGCTATCACTCACAGCTATGCTACCCTTGAGTCCCAAATCAAAAACTGATAAAACTTCAAATGGCCCTAACTTCCATACGGTGCGATATATACCTATCAAAGTAAGCAAAATTCAAATACTTGTAACTTTTTACTGGAGCGTCATAAGATCTTGAAATTTTGTGACATTAAAGTACTCGAGCCTCTTATCAATTTAAGCTATCGCTCATAGCTATGCTACCCTTGAGTCCCAAATCAAAGACTGATAAATCTTCAAATGGCCCTAACTTCTATACAGTGCGTCCTACACCCATCAAAGTTTGCAACAATCAAATGCTTGCAACTTTTTACTGGAGCGTCATAAAACCTTGAAATTTGGTGTCAATAAAGTACTCGAGCCTCTTATCAATTTAAGCTATCGCTCATAGCTATGCTACCCTTGAGTCGCAAATCAAACACTGATAAAACTTCAAATGGCCCTAACTTCTATACGGTGCGTCCCACACCTATAAAAGTTTGCAACAATCAAATGCTTGCAAGTTTTTACTGGAGCGTCATAAAACCTTGAAATTTTGTGACAATAAAGTACTCGAGCCTCTTATCAATTGAAGCTATCGCTCATGGCTATGCTACCCTCGAGTCCCAAATCAAACAGTGATAAAACTTTAAATGGCCCTAACTTCAATACTGTGAGTCCTACACCTATTAAAGTTTGCAACAATCAAATGCTTGTAACTTTTTACTAGAACGTCATAAAACCTTGAAATTTGGTGACAATAAAGTACGCGAGCCTCTTATCAATTTAAGCTATCGGTCATAGCTATGCTACCCTTGAGTTCCAAATCAAACACTGATAAAACTTCAAATGGCCCTAACTCCTATACAGTGCGTCCTACACCTATCAAAGTTTGCAACAATCAAATGCTTGCAACTTTTTACTGGAGCGTCATAAAACCTTGAAATTTGGTGACAATAAAGTACTCGAGCCTCTTATAAATTTAAGCTATCGCTCATAGTTATGCTACCATTAAGTCCCAAATCAAACACTGATAAATTTTCAAATGGCCCTAACTTTTTTACGGTGCGTCCTACACCTATTAAACTTTGCCACATTCAAATGCTTGTAACTTTTTAATGGAGCGTCATAAAATCTTGAAATTTTGTGACAATAAAGTACTCGAGCCTCTCGTCAATTTAAGCTATCGCTCATAGCTATGCTACATTTAAGTCCCAAATCAAACACTGATAAAAATTCAAATGGCCCTAACTTCTATACGGTGCGTCCTACATCTATCAAAGTTTGCAACAATCAAATGCTTGCAACTTTTTACTGGAGCGTCATAAAACCTTGAAATTTGGTGACAATAAAGTACTCGAGCCTCTTATCAATTTAAGCTATCGCTCATAGCTATGCTACCCTTGAGTCCCAAATCAAATACTGATAAAATTTCCAATGGCCCTAACTTCTATACGATGCGTCCTATACCTATCAAAGTTTGCAACAATCAAATGCCTGTAACTTTGTACAGGAGCGTCATAAAATCTTGACATTTTCAACATTCAAATGCTTGTAACTTCTTACTGGAGAGTCATAAAATCTTGGAATTTTGTGACAAAGTACTCGAAACTCTTATCAATTTAAGCTATCGCTCATAGCTATGCTACCCTTGAGTCCCAAATCAAACACTGGTAAAACTTCAAATGACCCTAACTTTTATACGGTGCGTCCTACATCTATCAAAGTTTGCAACAATCAAATGCTTGCAACTTTTTACTGGAGCGTCATAAAACCTTGAAATTTGGTGACAATAAAGTACTCGAGCCTCTTATCAATTTAAGCTATCGCTCATTGCTATGCTACCCTTGAGTCCCAAATCAAATACTGATAAAATTTCCAATGGCCCTAACTTTTATACGATGCGCCCTATACCTATCAAAGTTTGCAACAATCAAATGCTTGTAACTTTTTACTGGAGCGTCATAAAACCTTGAAATTTGGTGTCAATAAAGTACTCGTGCCTCTTGTCAATTAAAGTTGTCGCTCAATGCTATGCTACCATTGAGTCCCAAATCAAACTCTGATAAAACAATATCCCCAAATTTTGTACTTTGCGTCCTACACTCATCAGAGTTTGCAACAATCAAATGCTTGTAACTTTTTACTGGAGCGTCATAAAACCTTGAAATTTGGTGTCAATAAAGTACTCGAGCCTCTTATCAATTTAAGCTATCGCTCATAGCTATGCTACCCTTGAGTCCCAAATCAAACACTGATAAAACTTCAAATGGCCCTAACTTCTATACGGTGCGTCCCACACCTATAAAAGTTTGCAACAATCAAAAGCTTGCAAGTTTTTACTGGAGCGTCATAAAACCTTGAAATATTGTGACAATAAAGTACTCGAGCCTCTTATCAATTTAAGTTATCACTCATGGCTATGCTACCTTCGAGTCCCAAATCAAACACTGATAAAACTTCAAATAGCCCGAACTTCTATACGGTGCGATATATACTTATCAAAGTATGCAACAATTAAATGCTTGTAACTTTTTACTGGAGCGTCATAAAACCTTGAAATTTGGTGACAATAAAGTACTCGTGCCTCTTGTCAATTAAAGTTGTCGCTCAATGCTATGCTACCATTGAGTCCCAAATCAAACACTGATAAAACAATATCCCCAAATTTTGTACTTTGCGTCCTACACTTATCAGAGTTTGCAACAATCAAATGCTTGTAACTTTTTACTGGAGCGTCATAAAACCTTGAAATTTGGTGTCAATAAAGTACTCGAGCCTCTTATCAATTTAAGCTATCGCTCATAGCTATGCTACCCTTGAGTCCCAAATCAAACACTGATAAAACTTCAAATGGCCCTAACTTCTATACGGTGCGTCCCACACCTATAAAAGTTTGCAACAATCAAAAGCTTGCAAGTTTTTACTGGAGCGTCATAAAACCTTGAAATATTGTGACAATAAAGTACTCGAGCCTCTTATCAATTTAAGTTATCACTCATGGCTATGCTACCTTCGAGTCCCAAATCAAACACTGATAAAACTTCAAATAGCCCGAACTTCTATACGGTGCGATATATACTTATCAAAGTTTGCAACAATCAAATGCTTGCAACTTTTTACTGGAGCGTCATAAAACCTTGAAATTTGGTGACAATAAAGTACTCGAGCCTCTTATCAATTTAAGCTATCGCTCATTGCTATGCTACCCTTGAGTCCCAAATCAAATACTGATAAAATTTCCAATGGCCCTAACTTTTATACGATGCGCCCTATACCTATCAAAGTTTGCAACAATCAAATGCTTGTAACTTTTTACTGGAGCGTCATAAAACCTTGAAATTTGGTGTCAATAAAGTACTCGTGCCTCTTGTCAATTAAAGTTGTCGCTCAATGCTATGCTACCATTGAGTCCCAAATCAAACACTGATAAAACAATATCCCCAAATTTTGTACTTTGCGTCCTACACTTATCAGAGTTTGCAACAATCAAATGCTTGTAACTTTTTACTGGAGCGTCATAAAACCTTGAAATTTGGTGTCAATAAAGTACTCGAGCCTCTTATCAATTTAAGCTATCGCTCATAGCTATGCTACCCTTGAGTCCCAAATCAAACACTGATAAAACTTCAAATGGCCCTAACTTCTATACGGTGCGTCCCACACCTATAAAAGTTTGCAACAATCAAAAGCTTGCAAGTTTTTACTGGAGCGTCATAAAACCTTGAAATATTGTGACAATAAAGTACTCGAGCCTCTTATCAATTTAAGTTATCACTCATGGCTATGCTACCTTCGAGTCCCAAATCAAACACTGATAAAACTTCAAATAGCCCGAACTTCTATACGGTGCGATATATACTTATCAAAGTATGCAACAATTAAATGCTTGTAACTTTTTACTGGAGCGTCATAAAACCTTGAAATTTGGTGACAATAAAGTACTCGTGCCTCTTGTCAATTAAAGTTGTCGCTCATCGATATGCTATCCTTGAGTCCCAAATCAAACACTGATAAAACAATGGCTCTAAATTCTGTACATTGCGTTCTACACTTATCAGAGTTTGCAACAATCAAATGCTTGTAACTTTTTACTGGAGCGTCATAAAATCTTGAAATTTTGTGACAATAAAGTATTCGAGCCTCTTATCAAAATAAGCTATCGCTCATATATATGCTACCCTTGAGTCCCAAATCAAACACTGGTAAAACTTCAAATGGCCCTAACTTCTATACGGTGCGTCCTACACCTATTAAACTTTGCCACATTCAAATGCTTGTAACTTTTTAATGGAGCGTCATAAAATCTTGAAATTTTGTGACAATAAAGTACTCGAGCCTCTCGTCAATTTAAGCTATCGCTCATAGCTATGCTACATTTAAGTCCCAAATCAAACACTGATAAAAATTCAAATGGCCCTAACTTCTATACGGTGCGTCCTATACCTATCAATGTTTGCAACAATCAAATGCCTGCAACTTTGTACAGGAGCGTCATAAAATCTTGACATTTTCAACATTCAAATGCTTGTACCTTCTTACTGGAGAGTCATAAAATCTTGGAATTTTGTGACAAAGTACTCGAAACTCTTATCAATTTAAGCTATCGCTCATAGCTATGCTACCCTTGAGTCCCAAATCAAACACTGGTAAAACTTCAAATGGCCCTAACTTCTATACGGTGCGTCCTACATCTATCAAAGTTTGCAACAATCAAATGCTTGCAACTTTTTACTGGAGCGTCATAAAACCTTGAAATTTGGTGACAATAAAGTACTCGAGCCTCTTATCAATTTAAGCTATCGCTCATAGCTATGCTACCCTTGAGTTCCAAATCAAATACTGATAAAATTTCAAATGGCCCTAACTTCTATACGATGCGCCCTATACCTATCAAAGTTTGCAACAATCAAATGCTTGTAACTTTTTACTGGAGCGACATAAAACCTTGAAATTTGGTGTCAATAAAGTACTCGTGCCTCTTGTCAATTAAAGTTGTCGCTCATTGCTATGCTACCATTGAGTCCCAAATCAAACACTGATAAAACAATGGCCCCAAATTTTGTACTTTGCGTCCTACACTTATCAGAGTTTGCAACAATCAAATGCTTGTAACTTTTTACTGGAGCGTCATAAAACCTTGAAATTTGGTGTCAATAAAGTACTCGAGCCTCTTATCAATTTAAGCTATCGCTCATAGCTATGCTACCCTTGAGTCCCAAATCAAACACTGATAAAACTTCAAATGGCCCTAACTTCTATACGGTGCGTCCCACACCTATAAAAGTTTGCAACAATCAAATGCTTGCAAGTTTTTACTGGAGCGTCATAAAACCTTGAAATATTGTGACAATAAAGTACTCGAGCCTCTTATCAATTTAAGCTATCGCTCATAGCTATGCTACCCTTGAGTCCCAAATCAAACACTGCTAAAACTTCAAATGGTCCTCACTTCTCTACGGTGCGTCCTACACCTATCAAACTTTTCAGCATTCAAATGCTTGTAACTTCTTACTGGAGAGTCAGAAAATCTTGAAATTTTTTGACAATAAAGTACTCGAGCCTCTTGTAAATTAAAGCTATCGCTATAGCTATGCTACCCTTGAGTCCAAAATCAAATACTGATAAACTTCAAATGGCCCTAACTTCTATACGGTGCATCCCACACCTATAAAAGATTGCAACATTCATATGCTTGCAAGTTTTTACTGGAGCGTCATAAAACCTTGAAATTTTGTGACAATAAAGTACTCGAGCCTCTTGACAATTTAAGCTATTGATCATAGCTATGCTACCCTTGAGTTCCAAATCAAACACTGATAAAACTACAAATGGGCCTAACTCCTATACAGTGCGTCCTACACCTATCAAAGTTTGCAACAATCAAATGCTTGCAACTTTTTACTGTAGCGTCATAAAACCTTTAAATTTGGTGACAATAAAGTACTCGAGCCTCTTATAAGTTAAAGCTATCGCTCATAGCTATGCTACCATTGAGTCCCAAATCAAACAATGATAAATTTTCAAATGGCCCTAACTTTTTTACGGTGCGTCCTACACCTATTAAACTTTGCCACATCCAAATGCTTGTAACTTTTTAATGGAGCGTCATAAAATCTTGAGTCCCAAATCAAACACTGATAAAACTTCAAATGGCGCTAACTTCTCTACGGTGAGTCCTATACCTATCAAGGTTTGTAACAATAAAATGCTTGTAACCTTTTACTGGAGCGTCATAAAATCTTGAAATTTTGTGACAATAAAGTACTCGAGCCTCTTATCAATTTAAGCTATCGCTCATAGCTATGCTACCATTGAGTCCCAAATCAAACACTGATAAAACTTCAAATGGCCCTAACTTCTATACGGTGCGTCCCACACCTATAAAAGTTTGCAACAATCAAATGCTTGCAAGTTTTTACTGGAGCGTCATAAAACCTTGAAATATTGTGACAATAAAGTACTCGAGTCTCTTATCAATTTAAGTTATCGCTCATGGCTATGCTACCTTCGAATCCCAAATCAAACACTGATAAAACTTCAAATAGCCCGAACTTCTATACGGTGCGTCCTACATCTATCAAAGTTTGCAACAATCAAATGCTTGTAACTTTTTACTGGAGCGTCATAAAACCTTGAAATTTGGTGACAATAAAGTACTCGAGCCTCTTATCAATTTAAGCTATCGCTCATAGCTATGCTACCCTTGGGTCCCAAATCAAACACTGATAAAACTTCAAATTGCCCCAACTTCTATACGGTGCGTCCTATACCTATCAAAGTTTGCAACAATCAAATGCTTGTAACTTTTTACTGGAGCTTAATAAAATCTTGAAATTTTGTGACAATAAAGTACTCGAGCCTCTTATCAATTTAAGCTATCGCTCATAGCTATGCTACCCAGGAGTCCCAAATCAAACACTGATAAAACTTCAAATGGTCCTAACTTCTCTACGGTGCGTCCTACACCTATCAAACTTTTCAGCATTCAAATGCTTGTAACTTCTTACTGGAGAGTCAGAAAATCTTGAAATTTTTTGACAATAAAGTACTCGAGCCTCTTGTAAATTAAAGCTATCACTATAGCTATGCTACCCTTGAGTCCCAAATCAAATACTGATAAACTTCAAATGGCCCTAACTTCTATACGGTACATCCCACACCTATAAAAGATTGCAACATTCATATGCTTGCAAGTTTTTACTGGAGCGTCATAAAACCTTGAAATTTTGTGACAATAAAGTACTCGAGCCTCTTGTCAATTTAAGCTATTGATCATAGCTATGCTACCCTTGAGTTCCAAATCAAACACTGATAAAACTACAAATGGCCCTAACTCCTATACAGTGCGTCCTACACCTATCAAAGTTTGCAACAATCAAATGCTTGCAATTTTTTACTGGAGCGTCATAAAACCTTTAAATTTGGTGACAATAAAGTACTCGAGCCTCTTATAAGTTAAAGCTATCGCTCATAGCTATGCTACCATTGAGTCCCAAATCAAACAATGATAAATTTTCAAATGGCCCTAACTTTTTTACGGTGCGTCTTACACCTATTAAACTTTGCCACATTCAAATGCTTGTAACTTTTTAATGGAGCGTCATAAAATCTTGAGTCCCAAATCAAACACTGATAAAACTTCAAATGGCGCTAACTTCTCTACGGTGAGTCCTATACCTATCAAGGTTTGTAACAATAAAATGCTTGTAACCTTTTACTGGAGCGTCATAACATCTTGAAATTTTGTGACAATAAAGTACTCGAGCCTCTTGTCAATTTAAGCTATCACTCATAGCTATGCTACCCTTGAGTCCCAAATCAAATACTGATAAAACTTCAAATGGCCGTAACTTCTATACGGTGCATCCTATACCTATCAAAATTTGCAACTATCAAATGCTTGTAACTTTTTACTGGAGCGTCATAAAATCTGGAAATTTTCAACATTCAAATGCTTGTAACTTTTTACTGGAGCGTCATAAAACCCTGAAATTTTGTGACAATAAAGTACTCGAGCCTCTTGTCAATTTAAGCTATCTCTCATAGCTATGCTACCCTTGAGTCCCAAATCAAACACTGATAAAACTTCAAATGGCCCGAACCTCTATACGGTGCGATATATACCTATCAAAGTATGCAACATTCAAATGCTTGTAACTTTTTACTGGAGCGTCATAAAATCTTGAAATTTGGTGACAATAAAGTACTCGAGCCTCTTGTATATTTAAGCTATCGCTCATAGCTATGCTACCCTTGAGTCCCAAATCAAACACTGAAAAACTTCAAATGGCCCTAACTTCTATACGGTGCGTCCTATACCTATCAAATTTTGCAACAATCAAATGCTTGTAACTTTTTACTGGAGCTTAATAAAATCTTGAAATTTTGTGACAATAAAGTACTCGAGGCTCTTGTCAATTTAAGCTATCTCTCATAGCTATGCTACCCTTGAGTCCCAAATCAAACACTGATAAAACTTCAAATGGCCCTTACTTCTATACGGTGCGTCCCACACCTATAAAAGTTTTCAACATTCATATGCTTGCAAGTTTTTACTGGAGCGTCATAAAACCTTGAAATTTTGTGACAATAAAGTACTCGAGCCTCTTATCAATTTAAGCTATCGCTCATAGCTATGCTACCCTCGAGTCCCAAATCAAACAGTGATAAAACTTCAAATGGCCCTAACTTCTATACGGTGCGTCCTACACCTTTCAAAGTTTGCAACAATCAAATGCTTGTAATTTTTTACTGGAACGTCATAAAACCTTGAAATTTGGTGACAATAATGTACTCGAGCCTCTTATCAATTTAAGCTATCGCTCATAGCTATGCTACCCTTGAGTTCCAAATCAAACACTGATAAAACTTCAAATGGCCCTAACTCCTATACAGTGCGTCCTACACCTATCAAAGTTTGCAACAATCAAATGCTTGCAACTTTTTACTGGGGCGTCATAAAACCTTGAAATTTGGTGACAGTAAAGTACTCGAGCCTCTTATAAATTTAAGCTGTCGCTTATTGCTATGCTACCCTTGAATGCCAAATCAAACACTGATAAATTTTCAAATGGCCCTAACTTTTTTACGGTGCGTCCTACACCTATTAAACTTTGCCACATTCAAATGCTTGTAACTTTTTACTGGAGCGTCATAAAATCTTGAAATTTTGTGACAATAAAGTACTCGTTCCTCTCGTCAATTTAAGCTATCGCTCATAGCTATGGTACATTTGAGTCCCAAATCAAATACTGATAAAAATTCAAATGGCCCTAACTTCTATACGGTGCGTCCTATACCTATCAAAATTTGTAACTATCAACTAACTTGTAACTTTTTACTGGAGCGTCTTAAAATCTTGAAATTTTCAACATTCAAATGCTTGTAACTTTTTACTGGAGCGTCATAAAACCTTGAAATTTTGTGACAATAAAGTACTCGAGCCTCTTGTCAATTTAAGCTATCTCTCATAGCCATGCTACCCTTGAGTCCCAAATCAAACATTGATAAAACTTCAAATGGCCCGAACTTCTATACGGTGCGATATATACCTATCAAAGTATGCAACATTCAAATGCTTGTAACTTTTTACTGGAGCGTCATAAAATCTGGAAATTTTGTGACATAAAAGAACTCGAGCCTCCTTTAAATTGAAGCTATTGCTCATAGCTATGCTATCCTTGAGTCGCAAATCAAACACTGCTAAACCTTCAAATGGCCCTAACTTCTATACGGTGCGTCCTATACCTATCAAAGTTTGCAACAATCAAATGCTTGTAACTTTTTACTGGAGTATAATAAAATCTTGAAATTTGGTGACAATAAAGTACTCGTGCCTCTTGTCAATTAAAGTTGTCGCTCATTGATATGCTACCCCTGAGTCCCAAATCAAACACTGATAAAAAAAATGGCTCTAAATTCTGTACTTTGCGTCCTACACTTATCAGAGTTTGCAACAATCAAATCCTTGTAACTTTTTACTGGAGCGTCATAAAATCTTGAAATTTTGTGACAATAAAGTACTCGAGCCTCTTATCAATTTAAGCTATCACTCATAGCTATGCTACCCTTGAGTTCCAAATCAAACACTGATAAAACTTCAAATGGCCCTAACTCCTATACAGTGCGTCCTACACCTATCAAAGTTTGCAACAATCAAATGCTTGCAACTTTTTACTGGAGCGTCATAAAACCTTGAAATTTGGTGACAGTAAAGTACTCGAGCCTCTTATAAATTTAAGCTGTCGCTTATTGCTATGCTACCCTTGAATGCCAAATCAAACACTGATAAATTTTCAAATGGCCCTAACTTTTTTACGGTGCGTCCTACACCTATTAAACTTTGCCACATTCAAATGCTTGTAACTTTTTACTGGAGCGTCATAAAATCTTGAAATTTTGTGACAATAAAGTACTCGTTCCTCTCGTCAATTTAAGCTATCGCTCATAGCTATGGTACATTTGAGTCCCAAATCAAATACTGATAAAAATTCAAATGGCCCTAACTTCTATACGGTGCGTCCTATACCTATCAAAATTTGTAACTATCAACTAACTTGTAACTTTTTACTGGAGCGTCTTAAAATCTTGAAATTTTCAACATTCAAATGCTTGTAACTTTTTACTGGAGCGTCATAAAACCTTGAAATTTTGTGACAATAAAGTACTCGAGCCTCTTGTCAATTTAAGCTATCTCTCATAGCCATGCTACCCTTGAGTCCCAAATCAAACACTGATAAAACTTCAAATGGCCCGAACTTCTATACGGTGCGATATATACCTATCAAAGTATGCAACATTCAAATGCTTGTAACTTTTTACTGGAGCGTCATAAAATCTGGAAATTTTGTGACATAAAAGAACTCGAGCCTCCTTTAAATTGAAGCTATTGCTCATAGCTATGCTATCCTTGAGTCGCAAATCAAACACTGCTAAACCTTCAAATGGCCCTAACTTCTATACGGTGCGTCCTATACCTATCAAAGTTTGCAACAATCAAATGCTTGTAACTTTTTACTGGAGTATAATAAAATCTTGAAATTTGGTGACAATAAAGTACTCGTGCCTCTTGTCAATTAAAGTTGTCGCTCATTGATATGCTACCCCTGAGTCCCAAATCAAACACTGATAAAAAAATGGCTCTAAATTCTGTACTTTGCGTCCTACACTTATCAGAGTTTGCAACAATCAAATCCTTGTAACTTTTTACTGGAGCGTCATAAAATCTTGAAATTTTGTGACAATAAAGTACTCGAGCCTCTTATAAATTTAAGCTATAGCTCATAGATATGCTACCCTTGAGTCCCAAATCAAAAACTGATAAAACTTCAAATGGCCCTAACTTCTATACGGTGCGTCCCACACCTATCAAAGTTTGCAACAATCAAATGCTAGCAACCTTTTACTGGAGCGTCGTAAAACCTTGAAAATTTGTGACAATAAAGTACTCGAGCCTCTTATCATTTCAAGCTATCGCTCATAGCTATGCTACCTTTGAGTCTCAAATCAAACACTGATAAAACTTCAAATGGCCCTCACTTCTATACGGCGCGTCCTATACCTATCAAAGTTTGCAACAATCAAATGCTTGTAACTTTTTACTGGAGCATAAGAAAATCTTGAAATTTTGTGACAATCAAATACTCGAGCCTCTTGTCAATTTAAGCTATCACTCATAGCTATGCTACTCTTGAGTCCCAAACCAAACAGTGATAAAACTTCAAAAGGCCCTAACTTCTATACAGTGCGTCCTATACCTATCAAAGTTTGCAACAATCAAATGCTTGTAACTTTTTACTGGAGCGTCATAAAACCCAGAGTTTTGGCGACAATAAAGTACTCGTGCCTCTTGTCAATGAAAGTTGTCGCTCATTGTTATGCTACCCTTGAGTCCCATATCAAACACTGATAAAACAATGGCCCTAAATTCTGTACTTTGCGTCCTACACTTATCAGAGTTTGCAACAATCAAATGCTTGTAACTTTTTACTGGAGCCTCATAAAATCTTGAAATTTAGTGACAATAAAGTACTCGAGCCTCTTATCAATTCAAGCTATCGCTCACAGCTATGCTACCCCTGAGTCTCAAATCAAACACTGATAAAACTTCAAATGGCCCTAACTTATATACGGTGCGTGCTACACCTATCAAAGTTTGCAACACTCAAATGCTTGCAACTTCTTACTGGAGCGTCATAAAACCTTGAAATTTTGTGACAGTGAAGTACTCGTGCCTCTTATCAATTTAAGTTATCGCTCATAGCTATGCTACCCTTGACTCCAAAATAAAACACTGATAAAACTTCAAATGGCCCTAATTTCTATACGGTGCTTTCTACACCTATAACATTGAAATGCTTGTAACTTTTTACTGGAGCGTCATAAAACCTTGAAATTTAGTGACAATAAAGTTCTCGAGCCTCTTATCAATTTGAGCTATCGCTCATAGCTATGCTACCCTTGAGTCCCAAATCAAACACTGATAACATTTCAAATGGGCCGAACTTCTATACGGTGCGTCCTATACCAATCAAAGTTTGCAACAATTAACTGCTTGTAACTTTTTACTGGAGCAAATCAAACACTGATAAAACTTCAAATGGCCCTAAATTCTATACGGTGCGTCCCACACCTATAAAAGTTTGCAAAAATCAGATGCTTGCAAGTTTTTACTGGAGCGTCATAAAATCTTGAAATTTTGTGACAATTAAGTACTCGAGCCTCTTATCAATTTAAGCTATCGCTCATAGTTATGCTACCCTTGAGTCCCAAATTAAATACTGATAAACTTCAAATGGCCCTAACTTTTATACGGTGCGTCCCACACCTATCAAATGCTTGTAACTTTTTATTGTGGCGTAATAAAGTCTTGAAATTTTGTGACAATAAATTAGTCGAGGCTCTTGTCAATTTAAGGTATCGCTCATAGCTATGCTACCCCTGAGTCCCAAATCAAAGACTGATAAGATTTCAAATGGCCCTAACTTCTATACGGTGCATCCTACACCAATCAAAGTTTTCAACAATCAAATGCTTGTAACTTTTTACTGGAGCATAAGAAAATCCTGAAATTTTGTGACAATAAAATACTCGAGCCTCTTGTATATTTGAACTATCATTCATACCTATGCTACCCTTGGGTCCCAAATCAAACACTGATAAAACTTCAAATGGCCCTAACTTCTATACGGTGCGTCCTACACCTACCAAAGTTTGCAACAATCAAATGCTTGTAACTTTTTACTGCAGCGTCATAAAACCCAGAGTTTTGGCGACAATAAAGTACTCGTGCCTCTTGTCAATTAAAGTTGTCGCTCATTGCTATGCTACCCTTGAGTCCCATATCAAACACTGTTAAAACAATGGCCCTAAATTCTGTACTTTGCGTCCTACACTTATCAGAGTTTGCAACAATCAAATGCTTATAACTTTTTACTGGAACGTCATAAAATCTTGAAATTTAGTGACAATAAAGTACTCGAGCTTCTTATCAATTTAAGCTATCGCTCATTGCTATGCTACCCTTGAGTTCCAAATAAAACACTGATAAAATTTCAAATGGCCCTAACTTCTATACAGTGCCTCCTACACCTATCAAAGTTTGCAACAATCAAATGCTTGCAACTTTTTACTGGAGCGTCATAAAAACTTGAAATTAAGTGACAATAAAGTATTCGAGCCTCTTATCAATTTAAGCTATCGGTCATAGCTATGCTACCCTTGAGTCCCAAATCAAACACTGTTAAATTTCAAATGGCCCTAACTTCTATACGGTGCGTCCTATAATTATCAAAGTTTGCGACAATCAACTGCTTGTAACTTTTTACTGGGGCGTCATAAAACCTTGAAATTTGGTGACAGTAAAGTACTCGAGCCTCTTATAAATTTAAGCTGTCGCTTATTGCTATGCTACCCTTGAGTCTTAAATCAAACACTGATTTAACTTCAAATGGCCCTAACTTCTATACGATGCATCCTATACCTATCAAAGTTTGCAACAATCAAATGCTTGTAACTTTTTACTGGAGCTTAATAAAATCTTGAAATTTTGTGACAATAAAGTACTCGAGCCTCTTATCAATTTAAGCTATCGCTCATAGCTATGCTAACCTTGAGTCCCAAATCAAACACTGATAAAACTTCAAATGGCGTTAACTTCTCTACGGTGAGTCCTATACCTATCAAGGTTTGTAACAATCAAATGCTTGTAACTTTTTACTGGAGCGTCATAAAATCTTGAAATTTTGTGACAATAAAGTACTCGAGCCTCTTATCAATTTAAGCTATCGCTCAAAGCTATGCTACCCTTGAGTCCCAAATTAAATACTAATAAAACTCAAATGGCCCTAACTTATATACGGTGCGTCCCACACCTATCAAATGCT
This sequence comes from Clusia tigrina, assembly GCA_920105625.2. Taxonomy (NCBI): domain Eukaryota; kingdom Metazoa; phylum Arthropoda; class Insecta; order Diptera; family Clusiidae; genus Clusia; species Clusia tigrina. The sequence goes on from OV050030.1 coordinate 214,737,692, forward strand.
TGTAACTTTTTATTGGAGCGTCATAAAATCTTGAAATTGTGTGACATTAAAGTACTTGAGCCTCTTATCAATTTAAGCTATAGCTCATAGCTATGCTACCCTTGACTCGCAAATCAAACACTGATTTAACTTCAAATGGCCCTAACTTCTATACGGTGCGTCCTACACCTTTCAAAGTTTTCAACAATCAAATGCTTGTAACTTTTTACTGGAGCATAAGAAAATCTTGAAATTTTGTGACAATCAAATACTCGAGCCTCTTGTCAATTTAAGCTATCACTCATAGCTATGCTACTCTTGAGTCCCAAACCAAACACTGATAAAACTTCAAATGGCCCTAACTTCTATACGGTGCGTCCTATACCAATCAAAGTTTGCAACAATTAACTGCTTGTAACTTTTTACTGGAGCAAATCAAACACTGATAAAACTTCAAATGGCCCTAAATTCTATACGGTGCGTCCCACACCTATAAAAGTTTGCAAAAATCAAATGCTTGCAAGTTTTTACTGGAACCTTGAAATTTTGTGGCAATAAAGTACTCGAGCCTCTTACCAATTTAAACTATCGTTCAATAGCTATGCTACCCTCGAGTCCCAAATCAAACACTGATAAAACTTCAAATTGCCCTAACTTCTATACGGTGCGTCCTTCACCTATCAAAATTTGCAACAATCAAATGCTTGTAATTTTTTACTGGAGCTTAATAAAATCTTGAAATTTTGTGACAATAAAATACTCGAGCCTCTTGTCAATTTAAACTATCATTCATAGCTATGCTACCCTTGGGTCTCAAATCAAACACTGATAAAACTTCAAATGGCCCTAACTTCTATACGGTGCGTCCTACACCTATCAAAGTTTGCAACAATCAAATGCTTGTAACTTTTTACTGGAGCGTCATAAAATCTGGAAATTTAGTGACAATAAAGTACTCGAGCTTCTTATCAATTTAAGCTATCGCTCATTGCTATGCTACCCTTGAGTTCCAAATCAAACACTGATAAAACTTCAAATGGCCCTAACTTCTATACGGCGCGTCCTATAACTATCAAAGTTTGCAACAATCAAATGCTTGTAACTTTTTACTGGAGCATAAGAAATCTTGAAATTTTGTGACAATCAAATACTCCAGCCTCTTGTCAATTTAAGCTATCACTCATAGCTATGCTACTCTTGAGTCCCAAACCAAACACTGATAAAACTTCAAATGGCCCTAACTTCTATACGGTGCGTCCTATACCTATCAAAGTTTGCAACAATCAAATGCTTGTAACTTTTTACTGGAGCACAAGAAAATCTTGAAATTTTGTGACAATCAAATACTCGAGCCTCTTGTCAATTTAAGCTATCACTCATAGCTATGCTACTCTTGAGTCCAAAATCAAACACTGATCAAATTTCAAATGGGCCTAACTTCTATACGGTGCGGCCTATACCAATCAAAGTTTGCAACAATTAACTGCTTGTAACTTTTTACTGGAGCAAATCAAACACTGATAAAACTTCAAATGGCCCAAAATTCTATACGGTGCGTCCCACACCTATAAAAGTTTGCAAAAATAAAATGTTTGCAAGTTTTTACTGGAACCTTGAAATTTTGTGGCAATAAAGTACTCGAGCCTCTTACCAATTTAAACTATCGTTCAATAGCTATGCTACCCTCGAGTCCCAAATCAAACACTGATAAAACTTCAAATTGCCCTAACTTCTATACGGTGCGTCCTTCACCTATCCAAATTTGCAACAATCAAATACTTGTAATTTTTTACTGGAGCTTAATAAAATCTTGAAATTTTGTGACAATAAAGTACTTGAGCATCTTATCAATTTAAGCTATCGCTCATAGCTATGCTACCCTTGAGTCCCAAACCAAACACTGATAAAACTTCAAATGGCCCTAACTTCTATACGGTGCGTCCTATACCTATCAAAGTTTGCAATAATCAAATGCTTGTAACTTTTTACTGGAGCGTCATAAAACCCAGAGTTTTGGCGACAATAAAGTACTCGTGCCTCTTGTCAATGAAAGTTGTCGCTCATTGCTATGCTACCCTTGAGTCCCATATCAAGCACTAATAAAGCAATGGCCCTAATATCTGTACTTTGCGTCCTACACTTATCAGAGTTTGCAACAATCAAATGCTTGTAACTTTTTACTGGAGCCTCATAAAATCTTGAAATTTAGTGACAATAAAGTACTCGAGCCTCTTATCAATTTAAGCTATCGCTCATTGCTATGTTACCCTTGAGTTCCAAATCAAACACTGATAAAATTTCAAATAGCCCTAACTTCTATACAGTGCGTCCTACACCTATCAAAGTTTGCCACAATCAAATGCTTGCAACTTCTTACTGGAGCGTCATAAAACTTTGAAATTTTGTGACAGTGAAGTACTCGTGCCTCTTATCAATTTAAGTTATCGCTCATAGCTATGCTACCCTTGACTCCAAAATAAAACACTGATAAAACTTCAAATGGCCCTAATTTCTATACGGTGCGTTCTACACCTATCAAACTTTACAACATTCAAATGCTTGTAACTTTTTACTGGAGCGTCATAAAACCTTGAAATTTAGTGACAATAAAGTTCTCGAGCCTCTTATCAATTTAAGCTATCGCTCATAGCTATGCTACCCTTGAGTCCCAAATAAAACACTGATAAAATTTCAAATGGGCCTAACTTCTATACGGTGCGTCCTATACCAATCAAAGTTTGCAACAATTAACTGCTTGTAACTTTTTACTGGAGCAAATCAAACACTGATAAAACTTCAAATGGCCCTAAATTCTATACGGTGCGTCCCACACCTATAAAAGTTTGCAAAAATCAAATGCTTGCAAGTTTTTACTGGAACCTTGAAATTTTGTGGCAATAAAGTACTCGAGCCTCTTTCCAATTTAAACTATCGTTCAATAGCTATGCTACCCTCGAGTCCCAAATCAAACACTGATAAAACTTCAAATTGCCCTAACTTCTATACGGTGCGTCCCTCACCTATCAAAATTTGCAACAATCAAATGCTTGTAATTTTTTACTGGAGCTTAATAAAATCTTGAAATTTTGTGACAATAAAATACTCGAGCCTCTTGTCAATTTAAACTATCATTCATAGCTATGCTACCCTTGGGTCTCAAATCAAACACTGATAAAACTTCAAATGGCCCTAACTTCTAAACGGTGCGTCCTACACCTATCAAAGTTTGCAACAATCAAATGCTTGTAACTTTTTACTGGAGCCTCATAAAATCTTGAAATTTAGTGACAATAAAGTACTCGAGCCTCTTATCAATTTAAGCTATCGCTCATTGCTATGCTACCCTTGAGTTCCAAATCAAACACTGATAAAACTTCAAATGGCCCTAATTTCTATACGGTGCGTTCTACACCTATCAAACTTTACAACATTCAAATGCTTGTAACTTTTTACTGGAGCGTCATAAAACCTTGAAATTTAGTGACAATAAAGTTCTCGAGCCTCTTATCAATTTAAGCTATCGCTCATAGCTATGCTACCCTTGAGTCCCAAATCAAACACTGATAAAATTTCAAATGGGCCTAACTTCTATACGGTGCGTCCTATACCAATCAAAGTTTGCAACAATTAACTGCTTGTAACTTTTTACTGGAGCAAATCAAACACTGATAAAACTTCAAATGGCCCTAAATTCTATACGGTGCGTCCCACACCTATAAAAGTTTGCAAAAATCAAATGCTTGCAAGTTTTTACTGGAACCTTGAAATTTTGTGGCAATAAAGTACTCGAGCCTCTTACCAATTTAAACTATCGTTCAATAGCTATGCTACCCTCGAGTCCCAAATCAAACACTGATAAAACTTCAAATTGCCCTAACTTCTATACGGTGCGTCCTTCACCTATCAAAATTTGCAACAATCAAATGCTTGTAATTTTTTACTGGAGCTTAATAAAATCTTGAAATTTTGTGACAATAAAATACTCGAGCCTCTTGTCAATTTAAACTATCATTCATAGCTATGCTACCCTTGGGTCTCAAATCAAACACTGATAAAACTTCAAATGGCCCTAACTTCTATACGGTGCGTCCTACACCTATCAAAGTTTGCAACAATCAAATGCTTGTAACTTTTTACTAGAGCGTCATAAAATCTTGAAATTTAGTGACAATAAAGTACTCGAGCTTCTTATCAATTTAAGCTATCGCTCATTGCTATGCTACCCTTGAGTTCCAAATCAAACACTGATAAAACTTCAAATGGCCCTAACTTCTATACGGCGCGTCCTATAACTATCAAAGTTTGCAACAATCAAATGCTTGTAACTTTTTACTGGAGCATAAGAAAATCTTGAAATTTTGTGACAATCAAATACTCGAGCCTCTTGTCAATTTAAGCTATCACTCATAGCTATGCTACTCTTGAGTCCCAAACCAAACACTGATAAAACTTCAAATGGCCCTAACTTCTATACGGTGCGTCCTATACCTATCAAAGTTTGCAACAATCAAATGCTTGTAACTTTTTACTGGAGCATAAGAAAATCTTGAAATTTTGTGACAATCAAATACTCGAGCCTCTTGTCAATTTAAGCTATCACTCATAGCTATGCTACTCTTGAGTCCCAAATCAAACACTGATAAAATTTCAAATGGGCCTAACTTCTATACGGTGCGTCCTATACCAATCAAAGTTTGCAACAATTAACTGCTTGTAACTTTTTACTGGAGCAAATCAAACACTGATAAAACTTCAAATGGCCCAAAATTCTATACGGTGCGTCCCACACCTATAAAAGTTTGCAAAAATCAAATGCTTGCAAGTTTTTACTGGAACCTTGAAATTTTGTGGCAATAAAGTACTCGAGCCTCTTACCAATTTAAACTATCGTTCAATAGCTATGCTACCCTCGAGTCCCAAATCAAACACTGATAAAACTTCAAATTGCCCTAACTTCTATACGGTGCGTCCTTCACCTATCAAAATTAGCAACAATCAAATGCTTGTAACTTTTTACTGGAGTGTCATAAAACCCAGAGTTTTGGCGACAATAAAGTACTCGTGCCTCTTGTCAATGAAAGTTGTCGCTCATTGCTATGCTACCCTTGAGTCCCATATCAAGCACTACACTTATCAGAGTTTGCAACAATCAAATGCTTGTAACTTTTTACTGGAGCCTCATAAAATCTTGAAATTTAGTGACAATAAAGTACTCGAGCCTCTTATCAATTTAAGCTATCGCTCATTGCTATGCTACCCTTGAGTTCCAAATCAAACACTGATAAAACTTCAAATGGCCCTAATTTCTATACGGTGCGTTCTACACCTATCAAACTTTACAACATTCAAATGCTTGTAACTTTTTACTGGAGCGTCATAAAACCTGGAAATTTAGTGACAATAAAGTTTTCTAGCCTCTTATCAATTTAAGCTATCGCTCATAGCTATGCTACCCTTGAGTCCCAAATCAAACACTGATAAAATTTCAAATGGGCCTAACTTCTATACCGTGCGTCCTATACCAATCAAAGTTTGCAACAATTAACTGCTTGTAACTTTTTACTGGAGCAAATCAAACACTGATAAAACTTCAAATGGCCCAAAATTCTATACGGTGCGTCCCACACCTATAAAAGTTTGCAAAAATCAAATGCTTGCAAGTTTTTACTGGAACCTTGAAATTTTGTGGCAATAAAGTACTCGAGCCTCTTACCAATTTAAACTATCGTTCAATAGCTATGCTACCCTCGAGTCCCAAATCAAACACTGATAAAACTTCAAATTGCCCTAACTTCTATACGGTGCGTCCTTCACCTATCAAAATTTGCAACAATCAAATGCTTGTAATTTTTTACTGGAGCTTAATAAAATCTTGAAATTTTGTGACAATAAAATACTCGAGCCTCTTGTCAATTTAAACTATCATTCACAGCTATGCTACCCTTGGGTCTCAAATCAAACACTGATAAAACTTCAAATGGGCCTAACTTCTATACGGTGCGTCCTACACCTATCAAAGTTTGCAACAATCAAATGCTTGTAACTTTTTACTGGAGCGTCATAAAATCTGGAAATTTAGTGACAATAAAGTACTCGAGCTTCTTATCAATTTAAGCTATCGCTCATTGCTATGCTACCCTTGAGTTCCAAATCAAACACTGATAAAACTTCAAATGGCCCTAACTTCTATACGGCGCGTCCTATAACTATCAAAGTTTGCAACAATCAAATGCTTGTAACTTTTTACTGGAGCATAAGAAAATCTTGAAATTTTGTGACAATCAAATACTCGAGCCTCTTGTCAATTTAAGCTATCACTCATAGCTATGCTACTCTTGAGTCCCATATCAAGCACTGATAAAGCAATGGCCCTAATATCTGTACTTTGCGTCCTACACTTATCAGAGTTTGCAACAATCAAATGCTTGTAACTTTTTACTGGAGCCTCATAAAATTTTGAAATTTAGTGACAATAAAGTACTCGAGCCTCTTATCAATTTAAGCTATCGCTCATTGCTATGCTACCCTTGAGTTCCAAATCAAACACTGATAAAATTTCAAATGGCCCTAACTTCTATACAGTGCGTCCTACACCTATCAAAGTTTGCCACAATCAAATGCTTGCAACTTCTTACTGGAGCGTCATAAAACCTTGAAATTTTGTGACAGTGAAGTACTCGTGCCTCTTATCAATTTAAGTTATCGCTCATAGCTATGCTACCCTTGACTCCAAAATAAAACACTGATAAAACTTCAAATGGCCCTAATTTCTATACGGTGCGTTCTACACCTATCAAACTTTACAACATTCAAATGCTTGTAACTTTTTACTGGAGCGTCATAAAACCTTGAAATTTAGTGACAATAAAGTTCTCGAGCCTCTTATCAATTTAAGCTATCGCTCATAGCTATGCTACCCTTGAGTCCCAAATCAAACACTGATAAAATTTCAAATGGGCCTAACTTCTATACGGTGCGTCCTATACCAATCAAAGTTTGCAACAATTAACTGCTTGTAACTTTTTACTGGAGCAAATCAAACACTGATAAAACTTCAAATGGCCCTAAATTCTATACGGTGCGTCCCACACCTATAAAAGTTTGCAAAAATCAAATGCTTGCAAGTTTTTACTGGAACCTTGAAATTTTGTGGCAATAAAGTACTCGAGCCTCTTACCAATTTAAACTATCGTTCAATAGCTATGCTACCCTCGAGTCCCAAATCAAACACTGATAAAACTTCAAATTGTCCTAACTTCTATACGGTGCGTCCTTCACCTATCAAAATTTGCAACAATCAAATGCTTGTAATTTTTTACTGGAGCTTAATAAAATCTTGAAATTTTGTGACAATAAAATACTCGAGCCTCTTGTCAATTTAAACTATCATTCATAGCTATGCTACCCTTGGGTCTCAAATCAAACACTGATAAAACTTCAAATGGCCCTAACTTCTATACGGTGCGTCCTACACCTATCAAAGTTTGCAACAATCAAATGCTTGTAACTTTTTACTAGAGCGTCATAAAATCTTGAAATTTAGTGACAATAAAGTACTCGAGCTTCTTATCAATTTAAGCTATCGCTAATTGCTATGCTACCCTTGAGTTCCAAATCAAACACTGATAAAACTTCAAATGGCCCTAACTTCTATACGGCGCGTCCTATAACTATCAAAGTTTGCAACAATCAAATGCTTGTAACTTTTTACTGGAGCATAAGAAAATCTTGAAATTTTGTGACAATCAAATACTCGAGCCTCTTGTCAATTTAAGCTATCACTCATAGCTATGCTACTCTTGAGTCCCAAACCAAACACTGATAAAACTTCAAATAGCCCTAACTTCTATACGGTGCGTCCTATACCTATCAAAGTTTGCAACAATCAAATGCTTGTAACTTTTTACTGGAGCGTCATAAAACCTTGAAATTTTGTGACAGTGAAGTACTCGTGCCTCTTATAAATTTAAGTTATCGCTCATAGCTATGCTACCCTTGACTCCAAAATAAAACACTGATAAAACTTCAAATGGCCCTAATTTCTATACGGTGCGTTCTACACCTATCAAACTTTACAACATTCAAATGCTTGTAACTTTTTACTGGAGCGTCATAAAACCTTGAAATTTAGTGACAATAAAGTTCTCGAGCCTCTTATTAATTTAAGCTATCGCTCATAGCTATGCTACCCTTGAGTCCCAAATCAAACACTGATAAAATTTCAAATGGGCCTAACTTCTATACGGTGCGTCCTATACCAATCAAAGTTTGCAACAATTAACTGCTTGTAACTTTTTACTGGAGCAAATCAAACACTGATAAAACTTCAAATGGCCCTAAATTCTATACGGTGCGTCCCACACCTATAAAAGTTTGCAAAAATCAAATGCTTGCAAGTTTTTACTGGAACCTTGAAATTTTGTGGCAATAAAGTACTCGAGCCTCTTACCAATTTAAACCATCGTTCAATAGCTATGCTACCCTCGAGTCCCAAATCAAACACTGATAAAACTTCAAATTGCCCTAACTTCTATACGGTGCGTCCTTCACCTATCAAAATTTGCAACAATCAAATGCTTGTAATTTTTTACTGGAGCTTAATAAAATCTTGAAATTTTGTGACAATAAAATACTCGAGCCTCTTGTCAATTTAAACTATCATTCATAGCTATGCTACCCTTGGGTCTCAAATCAAACACTGATAAAACTTCAAGTTGCCCTAACTTCTATACGGTGCGTCCTTCACCTATCAAAATTTGCAACAATCAAATGCTTGTAATTTTTTACTGGAGCTTAATAAAATCTTGAAATTTTGTGACAATAAAATACTCGAGCCTCTTGTCAATTTAAACTATCATTCATAGCTATGCTACCCTTGGGTCTCAAATCAAACACTGATAAAACTTCAAATGGCCCTAACTTCTATACGGTGCGTCCTACACCTATCAAAGTTTGCAACAATCAAATGCTTGTAACTTTTTACAGGAGCGTAATAAAATCTGGAAATTTTGTGTCAATAAAGTTCTCGAGCTACTTATCAATTTAAGCTATCGCTCATTGCTATGCTACCCTTGAGTTCCAAATCAAACACTGATAAAACTTCAAATGGCCCTAACTTCTATACGGCGCGTCCTATAACTATCAAAGTTTGCAACAATCAAATGCTTGTAACTTTTTACTGGAGCATAAGAAAATCTTGAAATTTTGTGACAATCAAATACTCGAGCTTCTTGTCAATTTAAGCTATCACTCATAGCTATGCTACTCTTGAGTCCCAAACCAAACACTGATAAAACTTCAAATGGCCCTAACTTCTATACGGTGCGTCCTATACCTATCAAAGTTTGCAACAATCAAATGCTTGTAACTTTTTACTGGAGCATAAGAAAATCTTGAAATTTTGTGACAATCAAATACTCGAGCCTTTTGTCAATTTAAGCTATCACTCATAGCTATGCTACTCTTGAGTCCCAAATCAAACACTGATAAAATTTCAAATGGGCCTAACTTCTATACGGTGCGTCCTATACCAATCAAAGTTTGCAACAATTAACTGCTTGTAACTTTTTACTGGAGCAAATCAAACACTGATAAAACTTCAAATGGCCCTAAATTCTATACGGTGCGCCCCACACCTATAAAAGTTTGCAAAAATCAAATGCTTGCAAGTTTTTCCTGGAACCTTGAAATTTTGTGGCAATAAAGTACTCGAGCCTCTTACCAATTTAAACTATCGTTCATTAGCTATGCTACCCTCGAGTCCCAAATCAAACACTGATAAAACTTCAAATTGCCCTAACTTCTATACGGTGCGTCCTTCACCTATCAAAATTTGCAGCAATCAAATGCTTGTAATTTTTTACTGGAGCTTAATAAAATCTTGAAATTTTGTGACAATAAAATACTCGAGCCTCTTGTCAATTTAAACTATCATTTATAGCTATGCTACCCTTGGGTCTCAAATCAAACACTGATAAAACTTCAAATGGCTCTAACTTCTATACGGTGCGTCCTACACCTATCAAAGTTTGCAACAATCAAATGCTTGTAACTTTTTACTGGAGCGTCATAAAACCTTGAAATTTTGTGACAGTGAAGTACTCGTGCCTCTTATAAATTTAAGTTATCGCTCATAGCTATGCTACCCTTGACTCCAAAATAAAACACTGATAAAACTTCAAATGGCCCTAATTTCTATACGGTGCGTTCTACACCTATCAAACTTTACAACATTCAAATGCTTGTAACTTTTTACTGGAGCGTCATAAAACCTTGAAATTTAGTGACAATAAAGTTCTCGAGCCTCTTATTAATTTAAGCTATCGCTCATAGCTATGCTACCCTTGAGTCCCAAATCAAACACTGATAAAATTTCAAATGGGCCTAACTTCTATACGGTGCGTCCTATACCAATCAAAGTTTGCAACAATTAACTGCTTGTAACTTTTTACTGGAGCAAATCAAACACTGATAAAACTTCAAATGGCCCTAAATTCTATACGGTGCGTCCCACACCTATAAAAGTTTGCAAAAATCAAATGCTTGCAAGTTTTTACTGGAACCTTGAAATTTTGTGGCAATAAAGTACTCGAGCCTCTTACCAATTTAAACCATCGTTCAATAGCTATGCTACCCTCGAGTCCCAAATCAAACACTGATAAAACTTCAAATTGCCCTAACTTCTATACGGTGCGTCCTTCACCTATCAAAATTTGCAACAATCAAATGCTTGTAATTTTTTACTGGAGCTTAATAAAATCTTGAAATTTTGTGACAATAAAATACTCGAGCCTCTTGTCAATTTAAACTATCATTCATAGCTATGCTACCCTTGGGTCTCAAATCAAACACTGATAAAACTTCAAATTGCCCTAACTTCTATACGGTGCGTCCTTCACCTATCAAAATTTGCAACAATCAAATGCTTGTAATTTTTTACTGGAGCTTAATAAAATCTTGAAATTTTGTGACAATAAAATACTCGAGCCTCTTGTCAATTTAAACTATCATTCATAGCTATGCTACCCTTGGGTCTCAAATCAAACACTGATAAAACTTCAAATGGCCCTAACTTCTATACGGTGCGTCCTACACCTATCAAAGTTTGCAACAATCAAATGCTTGTAACTTTTTACTGGAGCGTCATAAAATCTTGAAATTTAGTGACAATAAAGTACTCGAGCTTCTTATCAATTTAAGCTATCGCTCATTGCTATGCTACCCTTGAGTTCCAAATCAAACACTGATAAAACTTCAAATGGCCCTAACTTCTATACGGCGCGTCCTATAACTATCAAAGTTTGCAACAATCAAATGCTTGTAACTTTTTACTGGAGCATAAGAAAATCTTGAAATTTTGTGACAATCAAATACTCGAGCCTCTTGTCAATTTAAGCTATCACTCATAGCTATGCTACTCTTGAGTCCCAAACCAAACACTGATAAAACTTCAAATGGCCCTAACTTCTATACGGTGCGTCCTATACCTATCAAAGTTTGCAACAATCAAATGCTTGTAACTTTTTACTGGAGCATAAGAAAATCTTGAAATTTTGTGACAATCAAATACTCGAGCCTTTTGTCAATTTAAGCTATCACTCATAGCTATGCTACTCTTGAGTCCCAAATCAAACACTGATAAAATTTCAAATGGGCCTAACTTCTATACGGTGCGTCCTATACCAATCAAAGTTTGCAACAATTAACTGCTTGTAACTTTTTACTGGAGCAAATCAAACACTGATAAAACTTCAACTGGCCCTAAATTCTATACGGTGCGTCCCACACCTATAAAAGTTTGCAAAAATCAAATGCTTGCAAGTTTTTCCTGGAACCTTGAAATTTTGTGGCAATAAAGTACTCGAGCCTCTTACCAATTTAAACTATCGTTCAATAGCTATGCTACCCTCGAGTCCCAAATCAAACACTGATAAAACTTCAAATTGCCCTAACTTCTATACGGTGCGTCCTTCACCTATCAAAATTTGCAGCAATCAAATGCTTGTAATTTTTTACTGGAGCTTAATAAAATCTTGAAATTTTGTGACAATAAAATACTCGAGCCTCTTGTCAATTTAAACTATCATTCATAGCTATGCTACCCTTGGGTCTCAAATCAAACACTGATAAAACTTCAAATGGCTCTAACTTCTATACGGTGCGTCCTACACCTATCAAAGTTTGCAACAATCAAATGCTTGTAAGTTTTTACTGGAGCGTCATAAAACCTTGAAATTGTGTGACAGTGAAGTACTCGTGCCTCTTATAAATTTAAGTTATCGCTCATAGCTATGCTACCCTTGACTCCAAAATAAAACACTGATAAAACTTCAAATGGCCCTAATTTCTATACGGTGCGTTCTACACCTATCAAACTTTACAACATTCAAATGCTTGTAACTTTTTACTGGAGCGTCATAAAACCTTGAAATTTAGTGACAATAAAGTTCTCGAGCCTCTTATTAATTTAAGCTATCGCTCATAGATATGCTACCCTTGAGTCCCAAATCAAACACTGATAAAATTTCAAATGGGCCTAACTTCTATACGGTGCGTCCTATACCAATCAAAGTTTGCAACAATTAACTGCTTGTAACTTTTTACTGGAGCAAATCAAACACTGATAAAACTTCAAATGGCCCTAAATTCTATACGGTGCGTCCCACACCTATAAAAGTTTGCAAAAATCAAATGCTTGCAAGTTTTTACTGGAACCTTGAAATTTTGTGGCAATAAAGTACTCGAGCCTCTTACCAATTTAAACCATCGTTCAATAGCTATGCTACCCTCGAGTCCCAAATCAAACACTGATAAAACTTCAAATTGCCCTAACTTCTATACGGTGCGTCCTTCACCTATCAAAATTTGCAACAATCAAATGCTTGTAATTTTTTACTGGAGCTTAATAAAATCTTGAAATGTTGTGACAATAAAATACTCGAGCCTCTTGTCAATTTAAACTATCATTCATAGCTATGCTACCCTTGGGTCTCAAATCAAACACTGATAAAACTTCAAATGGCCCTAACTTCTATACGGTGCGTCCTACACCTATCAAAGTTTGCAACAATCAAATGCTTGTAACTTTTTACTGGGGCGTCATAAAATCTTGAAATTTAGTGACAATAAAGTACTCGAGCTTCTTATCAATTTAAGCTATCGCTCATTGCTATGCTACCCTTGAGTTCCAAATCAAACACTGATAAAACTTCAAATGGCCCTAACTTCTATACGGCGCGTCCTATAACTATCAAAGTTTGCAACAATCAAATGCTTGTAACTTTTTACTGGAGCATAAGAAAATCTTGAAATTTTGTGACAATCAAATACTCGAGCCTCTTGTCAATTTAAGCTATCACTCATAGCTATGCTACTCTTGAGTCCCAAACCAAACACTGATAAAACTTCAAATGGCCCTAACTTCTATACGGTGCGTCCTATACCTATCAAAGTTTGCAACAATCAAATGCTTGTAACTTTTTACTGGAGCATAAGAAAATCTTGAAATTTTGTGACAATCAAATACTCGAGCCTCTTGTCAATTTAAGCTATCACTCATAGCTATGCTACTCTTGAGTCCCAAATCAAACACTGATAAAATTTCAAATGGGCCTAACTTCTATACGGTGCGTCCTATACCAATCAAAGTTTGCAACAATTAACTGCTTGTAACTTTTTACTGGAGCAAATCAAACACTGATAAAACTTCAAATGGCCCTAAATTCTATACGGTGCGTCCCACACCTATAAAAGTTTGCAAAAATCAAATGCTTGCAAGTTTTTCCTGGAACCTTGAAATTTTGTGGCAATAAAGTACTCGAGCCTCTTACCAATTTAAACTATCGTTCAATAGCTATGCTACCCTCGAGTCCCAAATCAAACACTGATAAAACTTCAAATTGCCCTAACTTCTATACGGTGCGTCCTTCACCTATCAAAATTTGCAACAAACAAATGCTTGTAATTTTTTACTGGAGCTTAATAAAATCTTGAAATTTTGTGACAATAAAATACTCGAGCCTCTTGTCAATTTAAACTATCATTCATAGCTATGCTACCCTTGGGTCTCAAATCAAACACTGATAAAACTTCAAATGGCTCTAACTTCTATACGGTGCGTCCTACACCTATCAAAGTTTGCAACAATCAAATGCTTGTAACTTTTTACTGGAGCGTCATAAAATCTTGAAATTTAGTGACAATAAAGTACTCGAGCTTCTTATCAATTTAAGCTATCGCTCATTGCTATGCTACCCTTGAGTTCCAAATCAAACACTGATAAAACTTCAAATGGCCCTAACTTCTATACGGCGCGTCCTATAACTATCAAAGTTTGCAACAATCAAATGCTTGTAACTTTTTACTGGAGCATAAGAAAATCTTGAAATTTTGTGACAATCAAATAGTCGAGCCTCTTGTCTATTTAAGCTATCACTCATAGCTATGCTACTCTTGAGTCCCAAACCAAACACTGATAAAACTTCAAATGGACCTAACTTCTATACGGTGCGTCCTATATCTATCAAAGTTTGCAACAATCAAATGCTTGTAACTTTTTACTGGAGCATAAGAAAATCTTGAAATTTTGTGACAATCAAATACTCGAGCCTCTTGTCAATTTAAGCTATCACTCATAGCTATGCTACTCTTGAGTCCCAAATCAAACACTGATAAAATTTCAAATGGGCCTAACTTCTATACGGTGCGTCCTATACCAATCAAAGTTTGCAACAATTAACTGCTTGTAACTTTTTACTGGAGCAAATCAAACACTGATAAAACTTCAAATGGCCCTAAATTCTGTAGGGTGCGTCCCACACCTATAAAAGTTTGCAAAAATTAAATGCTTGCAAGTTTTTACTGGAACCTTGAAATTTTGTGGCAATAAAGTACTCGAGCCTCTTACCAATTTAAACTATCGTTCAATAGCTATGCTACCTTCGAGTCCCAAATCAAACACTGATAAAACTTCAAATTGCCCTAACTTCTATACGGTGCGTCCCACACCTATCAAATGCTTGTAACTTTTTATTGGAGCGTAATAAAGTCTTGAAATTTTGTGACAATAAATTAGTCGAGGCTCTTGTCAATTTAAGATATCGCTCATAGCTATGCTACCCCTGAGTCCCAAATCAAAGACTGATAAAACTTCAAATGGCCCTAACTTCTATACCGTGTGATATATACCTATCAAAATATGCAACATTCAAATGCTTGTAACTTTTTACTGGAGCGTCATATAATCTTGAAATTTTGTGACATTAAAGTACTCGAGCCTCTTATAAATTTAAGCTATCGCTCATAGCTATGCTACCATTAAGTCCCAAATCAAACACTGATAAATTTTCAAATGGCCCTAACTTTTTTACGGTGCGTCCTACACCTATTAAACTTTGCCACATTCAAATGCTTGTAACTTTTTAATGGAGCGTCATAAAATCTTGAAATTTTGTGACAATTAAATGCTCGAGCCTCTTGTCAATTTAAACTATCAATCATAGCTATGCTACCCTTGAGTCCCATATCAAACACTGATAAAACAATGGCCCTAAATTCTGTACTTTGCGTCCTACACTAATCAGAGTTTGCAACAATCAAATGCTTGCAAGTTTTTACTGGAGCGTCATAATACCTTGAAATTTTGTGGCAATAAAGTACTGGAGCCTCTTACCAATTTAAGGTATCGCTCATAGCTATGCTACCCTCGAGTTCCAAATCAAACACTGATATAACTTCAAATGGCCCTAATTTCTATACGGTGCGTCCCACACCTATAAAAGTTTGCAACAATCAAATGCTTGCAAGTTTTTACTGGAGCGTCATAATACCTTGAAATTTTGTGGCAATAAAGTACTGGAGCCTCTTACCAATTTAAGCTATCGCTCATAGCTATGCTACCCTCGAGTTCCAAATCAAACACTGATAAAACTTCAAATGGCCATAACTTCTATACGGTGCGTCCCACACCTACAACAGTTTGTAACAATCAAATGCTTGCAAGTTTTTACTGGAGCGTCTTAAAATCTTGAAATTTTGTGACAATAAAGTGCTCGAGCCTCTTATCAATTTAAGCTATCGCTCATAGCTATGCTACCCTCGAGTTCCAAATCAAACACTGATAAAACTTCAAATGGCCCTAACTTCTATACGGTGCATCCTACACCTATAAAGGTTTGCAACAATCAAATGCTGGCAAGTTTTTACTGGAGCGTCATAAAACCTTGAAATAAAGTACTCGAGCCTCTTACCAATTTAAGCTATCGCTCATAGCTATGCTAACCTTGAGTCCCAAATCAAACACTGATAAATTTTCAAATGGCCCTAACTTTTTTACGGTGCGTCCTACACCTATTAAACTTTGCCACATTCAAATGCTTGTAACTTTTTAATGGAGCTTAATAAAATCTTGAAATTTTGTGACAATAAAGTACTCGAGCCTCTTATCAATTTAAGCTATCGCTCATAGCTATGCTAACCTTGAGTCCCAAATCAAACACTGATAAAACTTCAAATGGCGCTAGCTTCTCTACGGTGAGTCCTATACCTATCAAGGTTTGTAACAATCAAATGCTTGTAACTTTTTAC
Source organism: Clusia tigrina (assembly GCA_920105625.2). Classification (NCBI taxonomy): domain Eukaryota; kingdom Metazoa; phylum Arthropoda; class Insecta; order Diptera; family Clusiidae; genus Clusia; species Clusia tigrina. The sequence continues at coordinate 214,754,255 of OV050030.1, forward strand.
TGGAGCGTCATAAAATCTTGAAATTTTGTGACAATAAATTACTCGAGCCTCTTGTCAATTTAAATTCGTAGCTATGCTACCCTTGAGTCCCAAATTAAACACTGATAAAACTTCAAATGGCGCTAACTTCTCTACGGTGCATCCTATACCTATCAAAGTTTGCAACAATCAAATGCTTGTAACTTTTTACTGGAGCTTAATAAAATCTTGAAATTTTGTGACAATAAAGTACTGGAGCCTCTTACTAATTTAAGCTATCGCTCATAGCTATGCTACCCTCGAGTTCCAAATCAAACACTGATAAAACTTCAAATGGCCCTAACTTCTATACGGTGCGTCCCACACCTATCAAAGTTTGCAACAATCAAATGCTTGTAACTTTTTACTGGAGCGTCATAAAACCTTGAAATTTTGTGACAGTACTCGTGCCTCTTATCAATTTAAGTTATCGCTCATAGCTATGCTACCCTTGACTCCAAAATAAAACACTGATAAAACTTCAAATGGCCCTAATTTCTATACGGTGCGTTCTACACCTATCAAATTTTACAACATTCAAATGCTTGTAACTTTTTACTGGAGCGTCATAAAACCTTGAAATTTAGTGACAATAAAGTTCTCGAGCCTCTTATTAATTTAAGCTATCGCTCATAGCTATGCTACCCTTGAGTCCCAAATCAAACACTGATAAAATTTCAAATGGGCCTATCTTCTATACGGTGCGTCCTATACCAATCAAAGTTTGCAACAATTAACTGCTTGTAACTTTTTACTGGAGCAAATCAAACACTGATAAAACTTCAAATGGCCCTAAATTCTATACGGTACGTCCACACCTATAAAAGTTTGCAAAAATCAAATGCTTGCAAGTTTTTACTGAAACCTTGAAATTTTGTGGCAATAAAGTACTCGAGCCTCTTACCAATTTAAACTATCGTTCAATAGCTATGCTACCCTCGAGTCCCAAATCAAACACTGATAAAACTTCAAATTGCCCTAACTTCTATACGGTGCGTCCTTCACCTATCAAAGTTTGCAACAATCAAATGCTTGTAACTTTTTACTGGAGCGTCATAAAACCTTGAAATTTGGTGACAATAAAGTACTCGAGCCTCTTGTCAATTCAAGCTATCGCTCATAGCTATGCTCACCTTGAGTCCCAAATCAAACACTGATAAAACTTCAAATGGCGCTAACTTCTCTACGGTGAGTCCTATACCTATCAAGGTTTGTAACAACCAAATGCTTGTAACTTCTTACTGGAGTGTCATAAAATCTTGAAATTTTGTGACAATAAATTACTCGAGCCTCTTGTCAATTTAAATTCGTAGCTATGCTACCCTTGAGTCCCAAATTAAATACTGATAAACTTCAAATGGCCCTAACTTCTATACGGTGCGTCCCACACCTATCAAATGCTTGTAACTTTTTATTGGAGCGTAATAAAGTCTTGAAATTTTGTGACAATAAATTAGTCGAGGCTCTTGTCAATTTAAGATATCGCTCATAGCTATGCTACCCCTGAGTCCCAAATCAAAGACTGATAAAACTTCAAATGGCCCTAACTTCTATACCGTGTGATATATACCTATCAAAATATGCAACATTCAAATGCTTGTAACTTTTTACTGGAGCGTCATATAATCTTGAAATTTTGTGACATTAAAGTACTCGAGCCTCTTATAAATTTAAGCTATCGCTCATAGCTATGCTACCATTAAGTCCCAAATCAAACACTGATAAATTTTCAAATGGCCCTAACTTTTTTACGGTGCGTCCTACACCTATTAAACTTTGCCACATTCAAATGCTTGTAACTTTTTAATGGAGCGTCATAAAATCTTGAAATTTTGTGACAATTAAATACTCGAGCCTCTTGTCAATTTAAACTATCAATCATAGCTATGCTACCCTTGAGTCCCATATCAAACACTGATAAAACAATGGCCCTAAATTCTGTACTTTGCGTCCTACACTAATCAGAGTTTGCAACAATCAAATGCTTGCAAGTTTTTACTGGAGCGTCATAATACCTTGAAATTTTGTGGCAATAAAGTACTGGAGCCTCTTACCAATTTAAGGTATCGCTCATAGCTATGCTACCCTCGAGTTCCAAATCAAACACTGATATAACTTCAAATGGCCCTAATTTCTATACGGTGCGTCCCACACCTATAAAAGTTTGCAACAATCAAATGCTTGCAAGTTTTTACTGGAGCGTCATAATACCTTGAAATTTTGTGGCAATAAAGTACTGGAGCCTCTTACCAATTTAAGCTATCGCTCATAGCTATGCTACCCTCGAGTTCCAAATCAAACACTGATAAAACTTCAAATGGCCATAACTTCTATACGGTGCGTCCCACACCTACAACAGTTTGTAACAATCAAATGCTTGCAAGTTTTTACTGGAGCGTCTTAAAATCTTGAAATTTTGTGACAATAAAGTGCTCGAGCCTCTTATCAATTTAAGCTATCGCTCATAGCTATGCTACCCTCGAGTTCCAAATCAAACACTGATAAAACTTCAAATGGCCCTAACTTCTATACGGTGCATCCTACACCTATAAAGGTTTGCAACAATCAAATGCTGGCAAGTTTTTACTGGAGCGTCATAAAACCTTGAAATAAAGTACTCGAGCCTCTTACCAATTTAAGCTATCGCTTATAGCTATGCTACCCTTGAGTCCCAAATCAAACACTGATAAAACTACAAATAGCCCTAACTTCTATACGGTGCATCCTATAACTATCAAAGTTTGCAACAATCAAATGCTTGTAACTTTTTACTGGAGCTTAATAAAATCTTGAAATTTTGTGACAATAAAGTACTCGAGCCTCTTATCAATTTAAGCTATCGCTCATAGCTATGCTAACCTTGAGTCCCAAATCAAACACTGATAAAACTTCAAATGGCGCTAACTTCTCTACGGTGAGTCCTATACCTATCAAGGTTTGTAACAATCAAATGCTTGTAACTTTTTACTGGAGCGTCATAAAATCTTGAAATTTTGTGACAATAAATTACTCGAGCCTCTTGTCAATTTAAATTCGTAGCTATGCTACCCTTGAGTCCCAAATTAAACACTGATAAAACTTCAAATGGCGCTAACTTCTCTACGGTGCATCCTATACCTATCAAAGTTTGCAACAATCAAATGCTTGTAACTTTTTACTGGAGCGTCATAAAACCTTGAAATTTTGTGACAGTGAAGTACTCGTGCCTCTTATCAATTTAAGTTATCGCTCATAGCTATGCTACCCTTAACTCCAAAATAAAACACTGATAAAACTTCAAATGGCCCTAATTTCTATACGGTGCGTTCTACACCTATCAAATTTTACAACATTCAAATGCTTGTAACTTTTTACTGGAGCGTCATAAAACCTTGAAATTTAGTGACAATAAAGTTCTCGAGCCTCTTATTAATTTAAGCTATCGCTCATAGCTATGCTACCCTTGAGTCCCAAATCAAACACTGATAAAATTTCAAATGGGCCTAACTTCTATACGGTGCGTCCTATACCAATCAAAGTTTGCAACAATTAACTGCTTGTAACTTTTTACTGGAGCAAATCAAACACTGATAAAACTTCAAATGGCCCTAAATTCTATACGGTGTGTCCCACACCTATAAAAGTTTGCAAAAATCAAATGCTTGCAAGTTTTTACTGGAACCTTGAAATTTTGTGGCAATAAAGTACTCGAGCCTCTTACCAATTTAAACTATCGTTCAATAGCTATGCTACCCTCGAGTCCCAAATCAAACACTGATAAAACTTCAAATTGCCCTAACTTCTATACGGTGCGTCCTTCACCTATCAAAGTTTGCAACAATCAAATGCTTGTAACTTTTTACTGGAGCGTCATAAAACCTTGAAATTTGGTGACAATAAAGTACTCGAGCCTCTTGTCAATTCAAGCTATCGCTCATAGCTATGCTCACCTTGAGTCCCAAATCAAACACTGATAAAACTTCAAATGGCGCTAACTTCTCTACGGTGAGTCCTATACCTATCAAGGTTTGTAACAACCAAATGCTTGTAACTTCTTACTGGAGTGTCATAAAATCTTGAAATTTTGTGACAATAAATTACTCGAGCCTCTTGTCAATTTAAATTCGTAGCTATGCTACCCTTGAGTCCCAAATTAAATACTGATAAACTTCAAATGGCCCTAACTTCTATACGGTGCGTCCCACACCTATCAAATGCTTGTAACTTTTTATTGGAGCGTAATAAAGTCTTGAAATTTTGTGACAATAAATTAGTCGAGGCTCTTGTCAATTTAAGATATCGCTCATAGCTATGCTACCCCTGAGTCCCAAATCAAAGACTGATAAAACTTCAAATGGCCCTAACTTCAATACCGTGCGATATATACCTATCAAAATATGCAACATTCAAATGCTTGTAACTTTTTACTGGAGCGTCATAAAATCTTGAAATTTTGTGACATTAAAGTACTCGAGCCTCTTATAAATTTAAGCTATCGCTCATAGCTATGCTACCATTAAGTCCCAAATCAAACACTGATAAATTTTCAAATGGCCCTAACTTTTTTACGGTGCGTCCTACACCTATTAAACTTTGCCACATTCAAATGCTTGTAACTTTTTAATGGAGCGTCATAAAATCTTGAAATTTTGTGACAATAAAATACTCGAGCCTCTTGTTAATTTAAACTATCATTCATAGCTATGCTACCCTTGAGTCCCATATCAAACACTAATAAAACAATGGCCCTAAATTCTGTACTTTGCGTCCTACACTTATCAGAGTTTGCAACAATCAAATGCTTGCAAGTTTTTACTGGAGCGTCATAATACCTTGAAATTTTGTGGCAATAAAGTACTGGAGCCTCTTACCAATTTAAGGTATCGCTCATAGCTATGCTACCCTCGAGTTCGAAATCAAACACTGATATAACTTCAAATGGCCGTAATTTCTATACGGTGCGTCCCACACCTATAAAAGTTTGCAACAATCAAATGCTTGCAAGTTTTTACTGGAGCGTCATAATACCTTGAAATTTTGTGGCAATAAAGTACTGGAGCCTCTTACCAATTTAAGCTATCGCTCATAGCTATGCTACCCTCGAGTTCCAAATCAAACACTGATAAAACTTCAAATGGCCATAACTTCTATACGGTGCGTCCCACACCTACAACAGTTTGTAACAATCAAATGCTTGCAAGTTTTTACTGGAGCGTCTTAAAATCTTGAAATTTTGTGACAATAAAGTGCTCGAGCCTCTTATCAATTTAAGCAATCGCTCATAGCTATGCTACCCTCGAGTTCCAAATCAAACACTGATAAAACTTCAAATGGCCCTTACTTCTATACGGTGCATCCTACACCTATAAAGGTTTGCAACAATCAAATGCTGGCAAGTTTTTACTGGAGCGTCATAAAACCTTGAAATAAAGTACTCGAGCCTCTTACCAATTTAAGCTATCGCTTATAGCTATGCTACCCTTGAGTCCCAAATCAAACACTGATAAAACTACAAATGGCCCTAACTTCTATACGGTGCATCCTATACCTATCAAAGTTTGCAACAATCAAATGCTTGTAACTTTTTACTGGAGCTTAATAAAATCTTGAAATTTTGTGACAATAAAGTACTCGAGCCTCTTATCAATTTAAGCTATCGCTCATAGCTATGCTAACCTTGAGTCCCAAATCAAACACTGATAAAACTTCAAATGGCGCTAACTTCTCTACGGTGAGTCCTATACCTATCAAGGTTTGTAACAATCAAATGCTTGTAACTTTTTATTGGAGCGTAATAAAGTCTTGAAATTTTGTGACAATAAATTAGTCGAGACTCTTGCCAATTTAAGCTATCGCTTATAGCTATGCTACCCTTGAGTCCCAAATCAAACACTGATAAAACTACAAATGGCCCTAACTTCTATACGGTGCGTCCTACACCTATCAAAGTTTGCAAATATCAAATGCTTGTCAATTTTTTCTGGAGCGTCATAAAACCTTGAAATTTTGTGACATTGAAGTACTCGTGCCTCTTATCCATTTAAGTTATCGCTCATAACTATGCTACCCTTGACTCCAAAATAAAACACTGATAAAACTTCAAATGGCACTAACTTCTATACGGTGCGTCCTACACCTATCAAACTTTGCAACATTCAAATGCTTGTAACTTTTTACTGGAGCGTCATAAAACCTTGAAATTTAGTGACAATAAAGTACTCGAGCCTCTTATAAATTTAAGCTATCGCTCATAGCTATGCTACCCTTGAGTCCCAAATCAAACACTGATAAAATTTCAAATATCCCTAACTTCTATACGGTGCGTCCTATACCTATCAAAGTTTGCAACAATCAACTGCTTGTTACTTTTTACTGGAGCAAATCAAACACTGATAAAACTTCAAATGGCCCTTAATTCTATACGGTGCGTCCCACACCTATAAAAGTTTGCAACAATCAAATGCTTGCAAGTGTTTACTGGAGCGTCATAAAACCTTGAAATTTTGTCAATTTAAGGTATCGCTCATAGCTATGCTACCCTTGAGTCCCAAATCAAAGACTGATAAAACTTCAAATGACCCTAACTTCTATACGGTGCGATATATACCTATCAAAATATGCAACATTCAAATGCTTGTAACTTTTTACTGGAGCGTCATAAAATCTTGAAATTTTGTGACATTAAAGTACTCGAGCCTCTTATCAATTTAAGCTATAGCTCATAGCTATCTACCCTTGACTCGCAAATCAAACACTGCTAAACCTTCAAATGGCCCTAACTTCTATACGGTGCGTCCTACACCTATCAAAGTTTTCAACAATCAAATGCTTGTAACTTTTACTGGAGCATAAGAAAAGCTTGAAATTTTGTGACAATAAAATACTTGAGCCTCTAGTCAATTTAAACAATCATTCATAGCTATGCTACACTTGGGTCCCAAATCAAACTCTGATAAAACTTCAAATGGCCCTAACTTCTATACGGTGCGTCCTACACCTATCAAAGTTTGCAACAATCAAATGCTTGTAACTTTTTACTGGAGCGTCATAAAACCCAGAGTTTTGGCGACAATAAAGTACTCGTGCCTCTTGTCAATTAAAGTTGTCGCTCATTGCTATGCTACCCTTGAGTCCCATATCAAACACTGATAAAACAATGGCCCTAAATTCTGTACTTTGCGTCCTACACTTATCAGAGCTTGCAGCAATCAAATGCTTGTAACTTTTTACTGGAGCGTCATAAAACCTTGAAATTTTGTGGCAATAAAGTACTCGAGCCTCTTACCAATTTAAGCTATCGCTCATAGCTATGCTACCATTGAGTCCCAAATCAAACACTGATAAAACTACAAATGGCCCTAACTTCTATACGGTGCGTCCTACACCTATCAAACTTTGCAACATTCATATGCTTGTAACTTTTTACTGGAGCGTCATAAAACCTTGAAATTTAGTGACAATAAAGTACTCGAGCCTCTTATCAATTTAAGCTGTCGCTCATAGCTATGCTACCCTTGAGTCCCAAATCAAACACTGATAAAATTTCAAATGGCCCTAACTTCTATACGGCGCGTCCTATACCTATCCAAGTTTGCAACAATCAACTGCTTGTAACTTTTTACTGGAGCAAATCAAACACTGATAAAACTTCAAATGGCCCTAAATTCTATACGGTGCGTCCCACACCTATAAAAGTTTACAACAATCAAATGCTTGCAAGTGTTTACTGGAGCGCCATAAAACCTCGAAATTAGGTGACAATTAAGTACTCGAGCCTCTTATCAATTCAAGCTATCGCTCATAGCTATGCTACCGTTGAGTCTCAAATCAAACACTGATAAAATTTCAAATGGCCCTAACTTCTATACGGTGCGTCCTATATCTATCAAAGTTTGCAACAATCAAATGCTTGTAACTTTTTACTGGAGCTTAATAAAACCTTGAAATTTTGTGGCAATAAAATACTCGAGCCTCTTACAAATTTAAGCTATCGCTCATAGATATGCTACCATTGAATCCCAAATCAAACACTGATAAAACTTCAAATGGCACTAACTTCTATACGGTGCGTCCTACACCTATCAAAGTTTGCAACATTCATATGCTTGTAACTTTTTACTGGAGCGTCATAAAACCTAGAAATTTAGTGACAATAAAGTACTCGAGCCTCTTATCAATTTAAGCTATCGCTCATAGCTATATACCCTTGAGTCCCAAATCAAACACTGATAAAATTTCAAATGGCCCTAACTTCTATACGGCGCGTCCTATACCTATCAAAGTTTGCAACAATCAACTGCTTGTAACTTTTTACTGGAGCAAATCAAACACTGATAAAACTTCAAATCGCCCTAAATTCTATACGGTGCGTCCCACACCTATAAAAGTTTGCAACAATCAAATGCTTGCAAGTGTTTACTGGAGCGCCATAAAACCTTGAAATTAGGTGACAATAAAGTACTCGAGCCTCTTATCAATTCAAGCTATCGCTCATAGCTATGCTACCCTTGAGTCTCAAATCAAACACTGATAAAAATTCAAATGGCCCTAACTTCTATACGGTGCGTCCTATACCTATCAAAGTTTGCAACAATCAAATGCTTGTAACTTTTTACTGGAGCTTAATAAAATCTTGAAATTTTGTGACAATAAAGTACTCGAGCCTCTTATCAATTTAAGCTATCGCTCGTAGCTATGCTAACCTTGAGTCCCAAATCAAACATTGATAAAACTTCAAATGGCGCTAACTTCTCTACGGTGAGTCCTATACCTATCAAGGTTTGCAACAATCAAATGCTTGTAATTTTTTACTGCAGTGTCACAAAATCTTAAAATTTTGTGACAATAAAGTACTGGAGCCTCTTATCAATTTAAGCTATCGCTGATGCAACCCTTGAGTCCCAAATCAAATACTGATAAAACTTCAAATGGCCCTAACTTCTCTACGGTGCAATATATACCTATCAAAATATGCAACATTCAAATGCTTGTAACTTCTTACTGGAGAGTCAGAAAATCTTGAAATTTTTTGACAATAAAGTACTTGGGCCTCTTGTAAATTAAAGCTATCGCTCGTAGCTATGCTACCCTTGAGTCCCAAATCAACCACTGCTAAAACTTCAAATGGCCCTAACGGTGCGTCCTATACCTATCAAAGTTTGCAACAATCAAATGCTTGTAACTTTTTACTGCAGTGTCACAAAATCTTAAAATTTTGTGACAATAAAGTACTGGAGCCTCTTATCAATTTAAGCTATCGCTGATGCAACCCTTGAGTCCCAAATCAAATACTGATAAACTTCAAATGGCCCTAACTTCTATACGGTGCGTCCCACACCTAAAAAAGTTTGCAACAATCAAATGCTTGCAAGTTTTTACTGGAGCGTCTTAAAATCTTGAAATTTTGTGACAATAAAGTAATCGAGCCTCTTATCAATTTAAGGTATCGCTCATAGCTATGCTACCCTCGAATCCCAAATCAAACACTGATAAAACTTCAAATGGCCCTAACTTCTGTACGGTGCGTCCTACACCTATCAAAGTTTGCAACAATCAAATGCATGCAACTTTTTACTGGAGCATCATAAAACCTTGAAATTTGGTGACAATAAAGTACTCCAGCCTCTTATCAATTTAAGCAATCGCTCATAGCTATGCTACCCTTGAGTCCCAAATCAAACATTGATAAAACTTCAAATGGCCCTGACTTCTATACGGTGCGTCCTATACCTATCAAAGTTTGCAACAATCAAATGCTTGTAACTTTTTACTGGAGCGTCATAAAACCTTGAAATTTGGTGACAATAAAGTACTCCTGCCTCTTATCAATTTAAGCTATCGCTCATAGCTATGCTACACTTGAGTCCCAAACAAAACACTGATAAAACTGCAAATGGCCCTAACTTCTATACGGTGCGTCCTACACCTATCAAACTTTTCAACATTCAAATGCTTGTAACTTCTTACTGGAGAGTCAGAAAATCTTGAAATTTTTTGACTATAAAGTACTCGAGGCTCTTGTAAATTAAAGCTATCGCTCATAGCTATGCTACCCTTGAGTCCCAAATCAACCACTGCTAAAATTTCAAATGGCCCTAACGGTGCGTCCTATACCTATCAAAGTTTGCAACAATCAAATGCTTGTAACTTTTTACTGCAGCGTCATAAAATCTTGAAATTTGGTGACAATAAAGTACTGGAGCCTCTTATCAATTTAAGCTATCGCTCATAGCTATGCTACCCTTGAGTCCCAAATCAAACACTGATAAAACTTTAAATGGCCCTAACTTCTATACGGTGCGTCCCATACCTATCAAAGTTTTCAACAATCAAATGCTTGCAACTTTTTACTGGAGCGTCGTAAAACCTTGAAATTTTGTGACAATAAAGTAATCGAGCCTCTTGTCAATTTAAGCTATCGCTCATAGCTATTCTACCCTTGAGTCCCAAATCAAACAGTGATAAAACTTCAAATGGCCCTAACTTCTATACGGTGCGTTCTATACTTATCAAAGTTTGCAACAATCAAATGCTTGTAACTTTTTACTGGAGCGTCAAAAAACCTTGAAATTTGGTGACAATAAAGTACTCCTGCCTCTCATCAATTTAAGCTATCGCTCATAGCTATGCTACCCTTGAGTCCCAAATAAAACACTGATAAAACTTCAAATGGCCCTAACTTCTATACGGTGCGTCCTACACCTATCAAAGTTTGCAACAATCAAATGTTTGTAACTTTTTACTGCAGCGTCATAAAATCTTGAAATTTGGTGACAATAAAGTACTGGAGCCTCTTATCAATTTAAGCTATCGCTCATAGCTATGCTACCCTTGAGTCCCAAATCAAACACTGATAAAACTTTAAATGGCCCTAACTTCTATACGGTGCGTCCCATACCTATCAAAGTTTTCAACAATCAAATGCTTGCAACTGTTTACTGGAGCGTCGTAAAACCTTGAAATTTTGTGACAATAAAGTAATCGAGCCTCTTGTCAATTTAAGCTATCGCTCATAGCTATTCTACCCTTGAGTCCCAAATCAAACAGTGATAAAACTTCAAATGGCCCTAACTTCTATACGGTGCGTTCTATACTTATCAAAGTTTGCAACAATCAAATGCTTGTAACTTTTTACTGGAGCGTCAAAAAACCTTGAAATTTGGTGACAATAAAGTACTCCTGACTCTTATCAATTTAAGCTATCGCTCATAGCTATGCTACCCTTGAGTCCCAAATAAAACACTGATAAAACTTCAAATGGCCCTAACTTCTATACGGTGCGTCCTACACCTATCAAAGTTTGCAACAATCAAATGCTTGTAACTTTTTACTGGAGCGTCAAAAAACCTTGAAATTTGGTGACAATAAAGTACTCCTGCCTCTTATCAATTTAAGCTATCGCTCATAGCTATGCTACCCTTGAGTCCCAAATAAAACACTGATAAAACTTCAAATGGCCCTAACTTCTATACGGTGTGTCCTATACCTATCAAAGTTTGCAACAATCAAATGCTTGTAACTTTTTACTGGAGCTTAATAAAAGCTTGAAATTTTGTGACAATAAAATACTCGAGCCTCTTGTCAATTTAAGCTATCTCTCATAGCTATGCTTCCCTTGAGTCCCAACTCAAACACTGACAAAACTTCAAATGGCCCTAACTTCTATACGGTGCGTCCCACACCTATCAAATGCTTGTAACTTTTTATTGGAGCGTAATAAAGTCTTGAAATTTTGTGACAATAAAGTAGTCGAGGCTCTTGCTAATTTAAGGTATCGCGCATAGCTATGATACCCTTGAGTCCCAAATCAAAGACTGATAAAACTTTAAATGGCCTTAACTTCTATACGGTGCGATATATACCTATCAAAATAGGCAACATTCAAATGCTTGTAACTTTTTACTGGAGCGTCATAAAATCTTGAAATTTTGTGACATTAAAGTACTCGAGCCTCTTATCAATTTACGCTATAGCTCATAACTATGCTACCCTTGACTCGCAAATCAAACACTGCTAAACCTTCAGATGGCCCTAACTTCTATACGGTGCGTCCTACACCTATCAAAGTTTTCAACAATCAAATGCTTGTAACTTTTTACTCGAGCATAAAAAAATCTTGAAATTTTGTGACAATAAAATACTCGAGCCTCTTGTCAATTTAAGCTATCACTCATAGCTATGCTATGTGTGTGTCCCAAATCAAACACTGATAAAACTTCAAATGGCCCTAACTTCTATACGGTGCGTCCTACACCTATCAAAGTTTGCAACAATCAAATGCTTGTAACTTCTTACTGGAGCGTCATAAAACCCAGAGTTTGGCGACAATAAAGTACTCGTGCCTCTTGTCAATTAAAGTTGTCGCTCATTGCTATGCTACCCTTGAGTCCCATATCAAACACTGATAAAACAATGGACCTCAATTCTGTACTTTGCGTCCTACACTTATCAAAGTTTGCAACAATCAAATGCTTTTAACTTTTTACTGGAGCGTCATAAAATCGTGAAATTTTGTGACAATAAAGTACTAGAGCCTCTTATCAATTTACGCTATCATAGTTATGCTACCCTTGAGTCCCAAATCAAACACTGATAAAACTTCAAATGGCCCTAACCTTTATACGTTGCGTCCCACACCTATCAAATGCTTATAACTTTTTATTGGAGCGTCATAAAACCTTGAAATTTTGTGGCAATAAAGTACTCGAGCCTCTTACCAATTTAAGCTATCGCTTATAGCTATGCTACCCTTGAGTCCCAAATCAAACACTGATAAAACTACAAATGGCCCTAACTTCTATACGGTGCGTCCTACACCTATCAAAGTTTGCAAGAATCAAATGCTTGTAACTTTTTACTGGAGCGTCATAAAACCCAGAGTTTCGGCGACAATAAAGTACTCGTGACTCTTGTCAATTAAAGTTGTCGCTCATTGCTATGCTACCCTTGAGTCCCATATCAAACACTGATAAAACAGTGCCCCTAAATTCTGTACTTTGCGTCCTACACTTATCAGAGTTTGCAACAATCAAATGCTTGTCAATTTTTTCTGGAGCGTCATAAAACCTTGAAATTTTGTGACATTGAAGTACTCGTGCCTCTTATCCATTTAAGTTATCGCTCATAACTATGCTACCCTTGACTCCAAAATAAAACATTGATAAAACTTCAAATGGCCCTAACTTCTATACGGTGTGTCCTATACCTATCAAAGTTTGCAACAATCAAATGCTTGTAACTTTTTACTGGAGCTTAATAAAAGCTTGAAATTTTGTGACAATAAAATACTCGAGCCTCTTGTCAATTTAAGCTATCTCTCATAGCTATGCTTCCCTTGAGTCCCAACTCAAACACTGACAAAACTTCAAATGGCCCTAACTTCTATACGGTGCGTCCCACACCTATCAAATGCTTGTAACTTTTTATTGGAGCGTAATAAAGTCTTGAAATTTTGTGACAATAAAGTAGTCGAGGCTCTTGCCAATTTAAGGTATCGCGCATAGCTATGATACCCTTGAGTCCCAAATCAAAGACTGATAAAACTTTAAATGGCCTTAACTTCTATACGGTGCGATATATACCTATCAAAATAGGCAACATTCAAATGCTTGTAACTTTTTACTGGAGCGTCATAAAATCTTGAAATTTTGTGACATTAAAGTACTCGAGCCTCTTATCAATTTAAGCTATAGCTCATAACTATAGCTCATAACCCTTGACTCGCAAATCAAACACTGCTAAACCTTCAGATGGCCCTAACTTCTATACGGTGCGTCCTACACCTATCAAAGTTTGCAACAATCAAATGCTTGTAACTTCTTACTGGAGCGTCATAAAACCCAGAGTTTGGCGACAATAAAGTACTCGTGCCTCTTGTCAATTAAAGTTGTCGCTCATTGCTATGCTACCCTTGAGTCCCATATCAAACACTGATAAAACAATGGACCTCAATTCTGTACTTTGCGTCCTACAGTTATCAAAGTTTGCAACAATCAAATGCCTTTAACTTTTTACTGGAGCGTCATAAAATCGTGAAATTTTGTGACAATAAAGTACTAGAGCCTCTTATCAATTTACGCTATCATAGTTATGCTACCCTTGAGTCCCAAATCAAACACTGATAAAACTTCAAATGGCCCTAACCTTTATACGTTGCGTCCCACACCTATCAAATGCTTATAACTTTTTATTGGAGCGTCATAAAACCTTGAAATTTTGTGGCAATAAAGTACTCGAGCCTCTTACCAATTTAAGCTATCGCTTATAGCTATGCTACCCTTGAGTCCCAAATCAAACACTGATAAAACTACAAATGGCCCTAACTTCTATACGGTGCGTCCTACACCTATCAAAGTTTGCAAGAATCAAATGCTTGCAACTTTTTACTGGAGCGTCATAAAACCCAGAGTTTCGGCGACAATAAAGTACTCGTGACTCTTGTCAATTAAAGTTGTCGCTCATTGCTATGCTACCCTTGAGTCCCATATCAAACACTGATAAAACAGTGCCCCTAAATTCTGTACTTTGCGTCCTACACTTATCAGAGTTTGCAACAATCAAATGCTTGTCAATTTTTTCTGGAGCGTCATAAAACCTTGAAATTTTGTGACATTGAAGTACTCGTGCCTCTTATCCATTGAAGTTATCGCTCATAACTATGCTACCCTTGACTCCAAAATAAAACACTGATAAAACTTCAAATGGCACTAACTTCTATACGGTGCGTCCTACACCTATCAAACTTTGCAACATTCAAATGCTTGTAACTTTTTACTGGAGCGTCATAAAACCTTGAAATTTAGTGACAATAAAGTACTCGAGCCTCTTATCAATTTAAGCTATCGCTCATAGCTATGCTACCCTTGAGTCCCAAATCAAACACTGATAAAATTTCAAATGTCCCTAACTTCTATACGGTGCGTCCTATACCTATCAAAGTTTGCAACAATCAACTGCTTGTTACTTTTTACTGGAGCAAATCAAACACTGATAAAACTGCAAATGGCCCTAAATTCTATACGGTGCGTCCCACACCTATAAAAGTTTGCAACAATCAAATGCTTGCAAGTGTTTACTGGAGCGTCATAAAACCTTGAAATTTTGTCAATTTAAGGTATCGCTCATAGCTATGCTACCCCTGAGTCCCAAATCAAAGACTGATAAAACTTCAAATGGCCCTAACTTCTATACGGTGCGATATATATCTATCAAAATATGCAACATTCAAATGCTTGTAACTTTTTACTGGAGCGTCATAAAATCTTGAAATTTTGTGACATTAAAGTACTCGAGCCTGTTATCAATTTAAGCTATAGCTCATAGCTATCTACCCTTGACTCGCAAATCGCACACTGCTAAACCTTCAAATGGCCCTAACTTCTATACGGTGCGTCCTACACCTATCAAAGTTTTCAACAATCAAATGCTTGTAACTTTTACTGGAGCATAAGAAAATCTTGAAATTTTGTGACAATAAAATACTTGAGCCTCTTGTCAATTTAAACTATCATTCATAGCTAGGCTACCCTTGGGTCCCAAATCAAACACTGATAAAACTTCAAATGGCCCTAACTTCTATACGGTGCGTCCTACACCTATCAAACTTTGCAACAATCAAATGCTTGTAACTTTTTACTGGAGCGTCATAAAACTATGAAATTTGGTGACAATATAGTACTCGAACCTCTTATCAATTTAAGCTATCGCTCATAGCTATGCTACCCTTGAGTCCCAAATCAAACACTGATAAAACTTCAAATGGCCCTAACTTCTATACGGTGTGTCCTATACCTATCAAAGTTTGCAACAATCAAATGCTTGTAACTTTTTACTGGAGCGTCGTAAAACCTTTAAATTTTGTTGCAATAAAGTACTCGAGCCTCTTACAAATTTAAGCTATCGCTCATAGATATGCTACCATTGAGTCCCAAATCAAACACTGATAAAACTACAAATGGCCCTAACTTCTATACGGTGCAATATATACCTATCAAAATATGCAACATTCAAATGCTTGTAACTTCTTACTGGAGACTCAGAAAATCTTGAAATTTTTTGACAATAAAGTACTTGGGCCTCTTGTAAATTAAAGCTATCGCTCATAGCTATGCTACCCTTGAGTCCCAAATAAAACACTGATAAAACTTCAAATGGCCCTAACTTCTATACGGTGCGTCCTACACCTATCAAAGTTTGCAACAATCAAATGTTTGTAACTTTTTACTGGAGCGTCATAAAACTATGAAATTTGGTGACAATATAGTACTCGAACCTCTTATCAATTTAAGCTATCGCTCATAACTATGCTACCCTTGAGTCCCAAATCAAACACTGATAAAACTTCAAATGGCCCTAACTTCTATACGGTGTGTCCTATACCTATCAAAGTTTGCAACAATCAAATGCTTGTAACTTTTTACTGGAGCTTAATAAAAGCTTGAAATTTTGTGACAATAAAATACTCGAGCCTCTTGTCAATTTAAGCTATCTCTCATAGCTATGCTTCCCTTGAGTCCCAACTCAAACACTGATAAAACTTCAAATGGCCCTAACTTCTATACGGTGCGTCCCACACCTATCAAATGCTTGTAACTTTTTATTGGAGCGTAATAAAGTCTTGAAATTTTGTGACAATAAATTAGTCGAGGCTCTTGCCAATTTAAGGTATCGCGCATAGCTATGCTACCCTTGAGTCCCAAATCAAAGACTGATAAAACTTTAAATGGCCCTAACTTCTATACGGTGCGATATATACCTATCAAAATAGGCAACATTCAAATGCTTGTAACTTTTTACTGGAGCGTCATAAAATCTTGAAATTTTGTGACATTAAAGTACTCGAGCCTCTTATCAATTTAAGCTATAGCTCATAACTATGCTACCCTTGACTCGCAAATCAAACACTGCTAAACCTTCAGATGGCCCTAACTTCTATACGGTGCGTCCTACACCTATCAAAGTTTTCAACAATCAAATGCTTGTAACTTTTTACTCGAGCATAAAAAAATATTGAAATTTTGTGACAATAAAATACTCGAGCCTCTTGTCAATTTAAGCTATCACTCATAGCTATGCTATGTGTGTGTCCCAATTCAAACACTGATAAAACTTCAAATGGCCCTAACTTCTATACGGTGCGTCCTACACCTATCAAAGTTTGCAACAATCAAATGCTTGTAACTTCTTACTGGAGCGTCATAAAACCCAGAGTTTGGCGACAATAAAGTACTCGTGCCTCTTGTCAATTAAAGTTGTCGCTCATTGCTATGCTACCCTTGAGTCCCATATCAAACACTGATAAAACAATGGACCTCAATTCTGTACTTTGCGTCCTACACTTATCAAAGTTTGCAACAATCAAATGCTTTTAACTTTTTACTGGAGCGTCATAAAATCGTGAAATTTTGTGACAATAAACTACTAGAGCCTCTTATCAATTTACGCTATCATAGTTTTGCTACCCTTGAGTCCCAAATCAAACACTGATAAAACTTCAAATGGCCCTAACTTTTAGACGTTGCGTCCCACACCTATCAAATGCTTATAACTTTTTATTGGAGCGTAATAAAGTCTTGAAATTTTGTGACAATAAAGTACTAGAGCCTCTTATCAATTTAAGATATCATAGCTACGATACCCTTGAGTCCCAAATCAAACACTGATAAAACTTCAAATGGCCCTAACTTCTATACGGTGTGTCCTATACCTATCAAACTTTGCAACATTCATATGCTTGTAACTTTTTACTGGAGCGTCATAAAACCTTGAAATTTCGTGACAATAAAGTACTCGAGCCTCTTATCAATTTAAGCTATCGCTCATAGCTATATACCCTTGAGTCCCAAATCAAACACTGATAAAATTTCAAATGGCCCTAACTTCTATACGGCGCTTCCTATTGTTTGCAACAATCAACTGCTTGTAACTTTTTACTGGAGCAAATCAAACACTGATAAAACTTCAAATGGCCCTAAATTCTATACGGTGCGTCCCACACCTATAAAAGTTTGCAACAATCAAATGCTTGCAAGTGTTTACTGGAGCGCCATAAAACCTTGAAATTAGGTGACAATAAAGTACTCGAGCCTCTTATCAATTCAAGCTATCGCTCATAGCTATGCTACCCTTGAGTCTCAAATCAAACACTGATAAAACTTCAAATGGCCCTAACTTCTATACGGTGCGTCCTATACCTATCAAAGTTTGCAACAATCAAATGCATGCAACTTTTTACTGGAGCGTCATAAAACCTTGAAATTTGGTGACAATAAAGTACTCCAGCCTCTGATCAATTTAAGCAATCGCTCATAGCTATGCTACCCTTGAGTCCCAAATCAAACATTGATAAAACTTCAAATGGCCCTGACTTCTATACGGTGCGTCCTATACCTATCAAAGTTTGCAACAATCAAATGCTTGTAACTTTTTACTGGAGCGTCATAAAACCTTGAAATTTGGTGACAATAAAGTACTCCTGCCTCTTATCAATTTAAGCTATCGCTCATAGCTATGCTACACTTGAGTCCCAAATAAAACACTGATAAAACTGCAAATGGCCCTAACTTCTCTACGGTGCGTCCTACACCTATCAAACTTTTGAACATTCAAATGCTTGCAACTTTTTACTGGCGCGTCGTAAAACCTTGAAATTTTGTGACAATAAAGTAATCGAGCCTCTTGTCAATTTAAGCTATCGCTCATAGCTATTCTACCCTTGAGTCCCAAATCAAACAGTGATAAAATTTCAAATGGCCCTAACTTCTATACGGTGCGTCCTATACCTATCAAAGTTTGCAACAATCAAATGCTTGTAAGTTTTTACTGGAGCGTCATAAAACCTTGAAATTTGGTGACAATAAAGTACTCCTGCCTCTTATCAATTTAAGCTATCGCTCATAGCTATGCTACCCTTGAGTCCCAAATAAAACACTGATAAAACTTCAAATGGCCCTAACTTCTATACGGTGCGTCCTACACCTATCAAAGTTTGCAACAATCAAATGTTTGTAACTTTTTACTGGAGCGTCATAAAATCTTGAAATTTTGTGACATTAAAGTACTCGAGCCTCTTATCAATTTAAGCTATAGCTCATAACTATGCTACCCTTGACTCGCAAATCAAACATTGCTAAACCTTCAAATGGCCCTAACTTCTATACGGTGCGTCCTACACCTATCAAAGTTTTCAACAATCAAATGCTTGTAACTTTTTACTCGAGCATAAAAAAATCTTGAAATTTTGTGACAATAAAATACTCGAGCCTCTTGTCAATTTAAGCTATCACTCATAGCTATGCTATGTGTGTGTCCCAAATCAAACACTGATAAAACTTCAAATGGCCCTAACTTCTATACGGTGCGTCCTACACCTATCAAAGTTTGCAACAATCAAATGCTTGTAACTTCTTACTGGAGCGTCATAAAACCCAGAGTTTGGCGACAATAAAGTACTCGTGCCTCTTGTCAATTAAAGTTGTCGCTCATTGCTATGCTACCCTTGAGTCCCATATCAAACACTGATAAAACAATGGACCTCAATTCTGTACTTTGCGTCCTACACTTATCAAAGTTTGCAACAATCAAATGCTTTTAACTTTTTACTGGAGCGTCATAAAATCGTCAAATTTTGTGACAATAAAGTACTAGAGCCTCTTATCAATTTACGCTATCATAGTTATGCTACCCTTGAGTCCCAAATCAACCACTGATAAAACTTCAAATGGCCCTAACTTTTATACGTTGCGTCCCACACCTATCAAATGCTTATAACTTTTTATTGGAGCGTAATAAAGTCTTGAAATTTTGTGACAATAAAGTACTAGAGCCTCTTATCAATTTAAGCTATCATAGCTATGCTACCCTTGAGTCCCAAATCAAACACTGATAAAACTTCAAATGGCCCTAACTTCTATACGGTGCGACCTACACCTATCAAAGTTTGCAACAATCAAATGCTTGTAACTTTTTACTGCAGCGTCATAAAACTTTGAAATTTGGTGACAATATAGTACTCGAACCTCTTATCAATTTAAGCTATCGCTCATAGCTATGCTACCCTTGAGTCCCAGATCAAACACTGATAAAACTTCAAATGGCCCTAACTTCTATACGGTGCGTCCCACACCTATCAAAGTTTGCAACAATCAAATGCTTGTAACTTTTTACTGCAGCGTCATAAAACCTTGAAATTTGGTGACAATATAGTACTCGAACCTCTTATCAATTTAAGCTATCGCTCATAGCTATGCTACCCTTGAGTCCCAAATCAAACACTGATAAAACTTCAAATGGCCATAACTTCTATACGGTGTGTCCTATACCTATCAAAGTTTGCAACAATCAAATGCTTGTAACTTTTTACTGGAGCTTAATAAAATCTTGAAAATTTGTGACAATAAAGTACTCGAGCCTCTTGTCAATTTAAGCTATCTCTCATAGCTATGCTACCCTTGAGTCCTAAATCAAACACTGATAAAACTTCAAATGGCCCTAACTTCTATACGGTGCGTCCCACACCTATCAAATGCTTGTAACTTTTTATTGAAGCGTAATAAAGTCTTGAAATTTTGTGACAATGAAGTAGTCGAGGCTCTTGTCAATTTAAGGTATCGCTCATAGCTATGCTACCCTTGGGTCCCAAATCAAAGACTGATAAAACTTTAAATTGCCCTAACTTCTATAAGGTGCGATATATTCCTATCAAAATATGCAACATTCAAATGCTTGTAACTTTTTACTGGAGCGTCATAAAATCTGGAAATTTTGTGACATTAAAGTACTCGAGCCTCTTATCAATTTAAGCTATAGCTCATAGCTATGCTACCCTTGACTCGCAAATCAAACACTGCTAAACCTTCAAATGGGCCTAACTTCTATACGGTGCGTCCTACATCTATCAAAGTTTTCAACAATCAAATGCTTGTAACTTTTTACTCGAGCATAAGAAAATCTTGAAATTTTGTGACAATAAAATACTCGAGCCTCTTGTCAATTTAAGCTATCACTCATAGCTATGCTAGCTTTGAGTCCCAAATCAAACACTGATAAAACTTCAAATGGCCCCAACTTCTATACGGTGCGTCCCACACCTATCAAATGCTTATAACATTTTATTGGAGCGTAATGAAGCCTTGAAATTTTGTGACAATATAGTACTCGAACCTCTTATCAATTTAAGCTATCGCTCATAGCTATGCTACCCTTGAGTCCCAGATCAAACACTGATAAAACTTCAAATGGCCCTAACTTCTATACGGTGCGTCCCACACCTATCAAAGTTTGCAACAATCAAATGCTTGTAACTTTTTACTGCAGCGTCATAAAACCTTGAAATTTGGTGACAATATAGTACTCGAACCTCTTATCAATTTAAGCTATCGCTCATAGCTATGCTACCCTTGAGTCCCAAATCAAACACTGATAAAACTTCAAATGGCCATAACTTCTATACGGTGTGTCCTATACCTATCAAAGTTTGCAACAATCAAATGCTTGTAACTTTTTACTGGAGCTTAATAAAATCTTGAAAATTTGTGACAATAAAGTACTCGAGCCTCTTGTCAATTTAAGCTATCTCTCATAGCTATGCTACCCTTGAGTCCTAAATCAAACACTGATAAAACTTCAAATGGCCCTAACTTCTATACGGTGCGTCCCACACCTATCAAATGCTTGTAACTTTTTATTGAAGCGTAATAAAGTCTTGAAATTTTGTGACAATGAAGTAGTCGAGGCTCTTGTCAATTTAAGGTATCGCTCATAGCTATGCTACCCTTGGGTCCCAAATCAAAGACTGATAAAACTTTAAATTGCCCTAACTTCTATAAGGTGCGATATATTCCTATCAAAATATGCAACATTCAAATGCTTGTAACTTTTTACTGGAGCGTCATAAAATCTGGAAATTTTGTGACATTAAAGTACTCGAGCCTCTTATCAATTTAAGCTATAACTCATAGCTATGCTACCCTTGACTCGCAAATCAAACACTGCTAAACCTTCAAATGGGCCTAACTTCTATACGGTGCGTCCTACACCTATCAAAGTTTTCAACAATCAAATGCTTGTAACTTTTTACTCGAGCATAAGAAAATCTTGAAATTTTGTGACAATAAAATACTCGAGCCTCTTGTCAATTTAAGCTATCACTCATAGCTATGCTAGCTTTGAGTCCCAAATCAAACACTGATAAAACTTCAAATGGCCCCAACTTCTATACGGTGCGTCCCACACCTATCAAATGCTTATAACATTTTATTGGAGCGTAATGAAGCCTTGAAATTTTGTGACAATAAAGTACTAGAGCCTCTTATCAATTTAAGCTATCATAGCTATTCTACCCTTGAGTCCCAAATCAAACACTGCTAAAACTTCAAATGGCCCTAACTTCTATACGGTGTGTCCTATACCTATCAAAGTTTGCAACAATCAAATGCTTGTAACTTTTTACTGCAGCGTCATAAAACCTTGAAATTTGGTGACAATATAGTACTCGAACCTCTTATCAATTTAAGCTATCACTCATAGCTATGCTACCCTTGTGTCCCAAATCAAACACTGATAGAACTTCAAATGGTCCTAACTTCTATACGGTGTGTCCTATACCTATCAAAGTTTGCAACAATCAAATGCTTGTAACTTTTTACTGGAGCTTAATAAAATCTTGAAATTTTGTGACAATAAAGTACTCGAGCCTCTTGTCAATTTAAGCTATCTCTCATAGCTTTGCTACCCTTGAGTCCTAAATCAAACACTGATAAAACTTCAAATGGCCCTAACTTCTATACGGTGCGTCCCACACCTATCAAATGCTTGTAACTTTTTATTGAAGCGTAATAAAATCTTGAAATTTTGTGACAATGAAGTAGTCGAGGCTCTTGTCAATTTAAGGTATCGCGCATAGCTATTCTACCATTGGGTCCCAAATCAAAGACTGATAAAACTTTAAATTGCCCTAACTTCTATACGGTGCGTCCCATACCTATCAAAGTTTTCAACAATCAAATGCTTTTAACTTTTTACTGGAGCGTCATAAAATCGTGAAATTTTGTGACAATAAAGTAATCGAGCCTCTTGTCAATTTAAGCTATTGCTCATAGCTATGCTACCCTTGGGTTCCAAATCAAACACTGATAAAACTTCAAATGGCCCTAACTTCTATACGGTGCGTCCTACACCTATCAAAGTTTTCAACAATCAAATGCTTGTAACTTTTTACTCGAGCATAAGAAAATCTTGAAATTTTGTGACAATAAAATACTCGAACCTCTTGTCAATTTAAGCTATCAGTCATAGCTATGCTACACTTGTGTCCCAAATCAAACACTGATAAAACTTCAAATGGCCCTAACTTCTATACGGTGCGTCCTACACCTATCAAAGTTTGCAACAATCAAATGCTTGTAACTTCCTACTGGAGCGTCATAAAACCCAGAGTTTGGCAACAATAAAGTACTCGTGCCTCTTGTCAATTAAAGTTGTCGCTCATTGCTATGCTACCCTTGAGTCCCATATCAAACACTGATAAAACAATGGACCTAAATTCTGTACTTTGCGTCCTACACTTATCAAAGTTTGCAACAATCAAATGCTTGTAACTTTTTACTGGAGCGTCATAAACTCGTGAAATTGTTTGACAATAAAGTACTAGAGCCTCTTATCAATTTACGCTAACATAGCTATGCTACCCTTGAGTCCCAAATCAAACACTGATAAAACTTCAAATGGCCCTAACTTTTATACGTTACGTCCCACACCTATCAATGTTTTCAACAATCAAATGCTTGCAACTTTTTGCCTTGAAATTTTGTCACAATATAGTACTCGAGCCTCTTATCAATTTAAGCTATCGCTCATAGCTATGCTACCCTCGAGTCCCAAATCAAATACTTATAAACTTCAAATGGCCCTAACTTCTATACGGTGCGTCCCACACCTATCAAATGCTTGTAACTTTTTATTGGAGCGTAATAAAGTCTTGAAATTTTGTGACAATAAAGTAGTCGAGGCTCTTGTCAATTTAAGGTATCGCGCATAGCTATGCTACCCTTGAGTCCCAAATCAAAGACTGATAAAAC
Organism: Clusia tigrina; assembly: GCA_920105625.2. Classification (NCBI taxonomy): domain Eukaryota; kingdom Metazoa; phylum Arthropoda; class Insecta; order Diptera; family Clusiidae; genus Clusia; species Clusia tigrina. Next base: position 214,778,326 of record OV050030.1, read on the forward strand.
TTTAAATGGCCCTAACTTCTATACGGTGCGATATATACCTATCAAAATATGCAACATTCAAATGCTTGTAACTTTTTGCTGGAGCGTCATAAAATCTTGAAATTTTGTGACAATAAAGTAATCGAGCCTCTTGTCAATTTAAGCTATCGCTCATAGCTATGCTACCCTTGGGTTCCAAATCAAACACTGATAAAACTTCAAATGGCCCTAACTTCTATACGGTGCGTCCCATACCTATCAAAGTTTTCAACAATCAAATGCTTTTAACTTTTTACTGGAGCGTCATAAAATCGTGAAATTTTGTGACAATAAAGTACTAGAGCCTCTTATCAATTTACGCTATCATAGCTATGCTACCCTTGAGTCCCAAATCAAACACTGATAAAACTTCAAATGGCCCTAACTTCTATACGGTGCGTCCCACACCTATCAAATGCTTACAACTTTTTATTGGAGCGTAATAAAGTCTTGAAATTTTGTGACAATAAAGTACTAGAGCCTCTTATCAATTTAAGCTATCATAGCTATGCTACCCTCGAGTCCCAAATCAAACACTGATAAAACTTCAAATGGCCCTAACTTCTATACGGTGTGTCCTATACCTATCAAAGTTTGCAACAATCAAATGCTTTTAACTTTTTACTGCAGTGTCATAACACCTTGAAATTTGGTGACAATATAGTACTCGAACCTCTTATCAATTTAATCTATCGCTCATAGCTATGCTACCCTTGTGTCTCAAATCAAACACTGATAAAACTTCAAATGGCCCTAACTTCTATACGGTGTGTCCCACACCTATCAAATGCTTATAACTTTTTATTGGAGCTTAATAAAGTCTTGAAATTTTGTGACAATAAAGTACTAGAGCCTCTTATCAATTTACGCTATCATAGTTATGCTACCCTTGAGTCCCAAATCAACCACTGATAAAACTTCAAATGGCCCTAACTTTTATACGTTGCGTCCCACACCTATCAAATGCTTATAACTTTTTATTGGAGCGTAATAAAGTCTTGAAATTTTGTGACAATAAAGTACTAGAGCCTCTTATCAATTTAAGCTATCATAGCTATGCTACCCTTGAGTCCCAAATCAAACACTGATAAAACTTCAAACGGCCCTAACTTCTATACGGTGTGTCCTATACCTATCAAAGTTTGCAACAATCGAATGCTTGTAACTTTTTACTGCAGCGTCATAAAACCTTGAAATTTGGTGACAATATAGTACTCGAACCTCTTATCAATTTAAGCTATCGCTCATAGCTATGCTACCCTTGAGTCCCAAATCAAACACTGATAAAACTTCAAATGGCCCTAACTTCTATACGGTGCGTCCCACACTTATCAAAGTTTCCAACAATCAAATGCTTGTAACTTTTTACTGCAGCGTCATAAAACCTTGAAATTTGGTGACAATATAGTACTCGAACCTCTTATCAATTTAAGCTATCGCTCATAGCTATGCTACCCTTAAGTCCCAAATCAAACACTGATAAAACTTCAAATGGCCCTAACTTTTATACCTTACGTCCCACACCTATCAATGTTTTCAACAATCAAATGCTTGCAACTTTTTGCCTTGAAATTTTGTCACAATATAGTACTCGAGCCTCTTATCAATTTAAGCTATCGCTCATAGCTATGCTACCCTCGAGTCCCAAATCAAATACTAATAAACTTCAAATGGCCCTAACTTCTATACGGTGCGTCCCACACCTATCAAATGCTTGTAACTTTTTATTGGAGCGTAATAAAGTCTTGAAATTTTGTGACAATAAAGTACTAGAGCCTCTTATCAATTTACGCTATCATAGTTATGCTACCCTTGAGTCCCAAATCAACCACTGATAAAACTTCAAATGGCCCTAACTTTTATTCGTTGCGTCCCACACCTATCAAATGCTTATCACTTTTTATTGGAGCGTAATAAAGTCTTGAAATTTTGTGACAATAAAATACTAGAGCCTCTTATCAATTTAAGCTATCATAGCTATGCTACCCTTGAGTCCCAAATCAAACACTGATAAAACTTCAAACGGCCCTAACTTCTATACGGTGTGTCCTATACCTATCAAAGTTTGCAACAATCAAATGCTTGTAACTTTTTACTGCAGCGTCATAAAACCTTGAAATTTGGTGACAATATAGTACTCGAACCTCTTATCAATTTAAGCTATCGCTCATAGCTATGCTACCCTTGAGTCCCAAATCAAACACTGATAAAACTTCAAATGGCCCTAACTTTTATACGTTACGTCCCACACCTATCAATGTTTTCAACAATCAAATGCTTGCAACTTTTTGCCTTGAAATTTTGTCACAATATAGTACTCGAGCCTCTTATCAATTTAAGCTATCGCTCATAGCTATGCTACCCTCGAGTCCCAAATCAAATACTAATAAACTTCAAATGGCCCTAACTTCTATACGGTGCGTCCCACACCTATCAAATGCTTGTAACTTTTTATTGGAGCGTAATAAAGTCTTGAAATTTTGTGACAATAAAGTACTAGAGCCTCTTATCAATTTACGCTATCATAGTTATGCTACCCTTGAGTCCCAAATCAACCACTGATAAAACTTCAAATGGCCCTAACTTTTATTCGTTGCGTCCCACACCTATCAAATGCTTATCACTTTTTATTGGAGCGTAATAAAGTCTTGAAATTTTGTGACAATAAAGTACTAGAGCCTCTTATCAATTTAAGCTATCATAGCTATGCTACCCTTGAGTCCCAAATCAAACACTGATAAAACTTCAAACGGCCCTAACTTCTATACGGTGTGTCCTATACCTATCAAAGTTTGCAACAATCAAATGCTTGTAACTTTTTACTGCAGCGTCATAAAACCTTGAAATTTGGTGACAATATAGTACTCGAGCCTCTTATCAATTTAAGCTATAGCTCATAGCTATGCTACCCTTGACTCGCAAATCAAACACTGCTAAACCTTCAAATGGGCCTAACTTCTATACGGTGCGTCCTACACCTATCAAAGTTTTCAACAATCAAATGCTTGTAACTTTTTACTCGAGCATAAGAAAATCTTGAAATTTTGTGACAATAAAATACTCGAGCCTCTTGTCAATTTAAGCTATCACTCATAGCTATGCTACCCTTGAGTTCCAAATCAAACACTGATAAAACTTCAAATGGCCCTAACTTCTATACGGTGCGTCCCACACCTATCAAATGCTTATAACTTTTTATTGGAGCGTAATGAAGTCTTGAAATTTTGTGACAATAAAGTACTAGAGCCTCTTATCAATTTAAGCTATCATAGCTATGCTACCCTTGAGTCCCAAATCAAACACTGCTAAAACTTCAAATGGCCCTAACTTCTATACGGTGTGTCCTATACCTATCAAAGTTTGCAACAATCAAATGCTTGTAACTTTTTACTGCAGCGTCATAAAACTTTGAAATTTGGTGACAATATAGTTCTCGAACCTCTTATCAATTTAAGCTATCACTCATAGCTATGCTACCCTTGTGCCCCAAATCAAACACTGATAGAACTTCAAATGGCCCTAACTTCTATACGGTGTGTCCTATACCTATCAAAGTTTGCAACAATCAAATGCTTGTAACTTTTTACTGGAGCTTAATAAAATCTTGAAATTTTGTGACAATAAAGTACTCGAGCCTCTTGTCAATTTAAGCTATCTCTCATAGCTATGCTACCCTTGAGTCCTAAATCAAACACTGATAAAACTTCAAATGGCCCTAACTTCTATACGGTGCGTCCCACACCTATCAAATGCTTGTAACTTTTTATTGGAGCGTAATAAAGTCTTGAAATTTTGTGACAATAAAGTAGTCGAGGCTCTTGTCAATTTAAGGTATCGCGCATAGCTATGCTACCCTTGAGTCCCAAATCAAAGACTGATAAAACTTTAAATGGCCCTAACTTCTATACGGTGCGATATATACCTATCAAAATATGGAACATTCAAATGCTTGTAACTTTTTGCTGGAGCGTCATAAAATCTTGAAATTTTGTGACAATAAAGTAATCGAGCCTCTTGTCAATTTAAGCTATCGCTCATAGCTATGCTACCCTTGGGTTCCAAATCAAACACTGATAAAACTTCAAATGGCCCTAACTTCTATACGGTGCGTCCCATACCTATCAAAATTTTCAACAATCAAATGCTTTTAACTTTTTACTGGAGCGTCATAAAATCGTGAAATTTTGTGACAATAAAAAACTAGAGCCTCTTATCAATTTACGCTATCATAGCTATGCTACCCTTGAGTCCCAAATCAAACACTGATAAAACTTCAAATGGCCCTAACTTCTATACGGTGCGTCCCACACCTATCAAATGCTTACAACTTTTTATTGGAGATTAATAAAGTCTTGAAATTTTGTGACAATAAAGTACTAGAGCCTCTTATCAATTTAAGCTATCATAGCTATGCTACCCTCGAGTCCCAAATCAAACACTGATAAAACTTCAAATGGCCCTAACTTCTATACGGTGTGTCCTATACCTATCAAAGTTTGCAACAATCAAATGCTTGTAACTTTTTACTGCAGTGTCATAACACCTTGAAATTTGGTGACAATATAGTACTCGAACCTCTTATCAATTTAATCTATCGCTCATAGCTATGCTACCCTTGTGTCCCAAATCAAACACTGATAAAACTTCAAATGGCCCTAACTTCTATACGGTGTGTCCCACACCTATCAAATGCTTATAACTTTTTATTGGAGCTTAATAAAGTCTTGAAATTTTGTGACAATAAAGTACTAGAGCCTCTTATCAATTTACGCTATCATAGTTATGCTACCCTTGAGTCCCAAATCAACCACTGATAAAACTTCAAATGGCCCTAACTTTTATACGTTGCGTCCCACACCTATCAAATGCTTATAACTTTTTATTGGAGCGTAATAAAGTCTTGAAATTTTGTGACAATAAAGTACTAGAGCCTCTTATCAATTTAAGCTATCATAGCTATGCTACCCTTGAGTCCCAAATCAAACACTGATAAAACTTCAAACGGCCCTAACTTCTATACGGTGTGTCCTACACCTATCAAAGTTTGCAACAATCGAATGCTTGTAACTTTTTACTGCAGCGTCATAAAACCTTGAAATTTGGTGACAATATAGTACTCGAACCTCTTATCAATTTAAGCTATCGCTCATAGCTATGCTACCCTTGAGTCCCAAATCAAACACTGATAAAACTTCAAATGGCCCTAACTTCTATACGGTGCGACCTACACCTATCAAAGTTTGCAACAATCAAATGCTTGTAACTTTTTACTGCAGCGTCATAAAATCTTGAAATTTGGTGACAATATAGTACTCGAACCTCTTATCAATTTAAGCTATCGCTCATAGCTATGCTACCCTTGAGTCCCAAATCAAACACTGATAAAACTTCAAATGGCCCTAACTTCTATACGGTGCGTCCCACACTTATCAAAGTTTGCAACAATCAAATGCTTGTAACTTTTTACTGCAGCGTCATAAAACCTTGAAATTTGGTGACAATATAGTACTCGAACCTCTTATCAATTTAAGCTATCGCTCATAGCTATGCTACCCTTGAGTCCCAAATCAAACACTGATAAAACTTCAAATGGCCCTAACTTCTATACGGTGTGTCCTATACCTATCAAAGTTTGCAACAATCAAATGCTTGTAACTTTTTACTGGAGCTCAATAAAATCTTGAAAATTTGTGACAATAAAGAACTCGAGCCTCTTGTCAATTTAAGCTATCTCTCATAGCTATGCTACCCTTGAGTCCTAAATCAAACACTGATAAAACTTCAAATGGCCCTAACTTCTACACGGTGCGTCCCACACCTATCAAATGCTTACAACTTTTTATTGGAGCGTAATAAAGTCTTGAAATTTTGTGACAATAAAGTACTAGAGCCTCTTATCAATTTAAGCTATCAAAGCTATGCTACCCTCGAGTCCCAAATCAAACACTGATAAAACTTCAAATGGCCCTAACTTCTATACGGTGTGTCCTGTACCTATCAAAGTTTGCAACAATCAAATGCTTGTAACTTTTTACTGGAGCTTAATAAAATCTTGAAAATTTGTGACAATAAAGTACTCGAGCCTCTTGTCAATTTAAGCTATCGCTCATAGCTATGCTACCCTTGAGTCCCAAATCAAACACTGATAAAACTTCAAATGGCCCTAACTTCTATGCGGTGCGTCCCACACCTATCAAAGTTTGCAACAATCAAATGCTTGTAACTTTTTACTGCAGCGTCATAAAACCTTGAAATTTGGTGACAATATAGTACTCGAACCTCTTATCAATTTAAGCTATCGCTCATAGCTATGCTACCCTAGAGTCCCAAATCAAACACTGATAAAACATCAAATGGCCTTAACTTCTATACGGTGTGTCCTATACCTATCAAAGTTTGCAACAATCAAATGCTTGTAACTTTTTACTGGAGCTTAATAAAATCTTGAAAATTTGTGACAATAAAGTACTCGAGCCTCTTGTCAATTTAAGCTATCTCTCATAGCTATGCTACCCTTGAGTCCTAAATCAAACACTGATAAAACTTCAAATGGCCCTAACTTCTATACGGAGCGTCCCACACCTATCAAATGCTTGTAACTTTTTATTGAAGCGTAATAAACTCTTGAAATTTTGTGACAATGAAGTAGTCGAGGCTCTTGTCAATTTAAGGTATCGCGCATAGCTATGCTACCCTTGGGTCCCAAATCAAAGACTGATAAAACTTTAAATTGCCCTAACTTCTATACGGTGCGATATATTCCTATCAAAATATGCAACATTCAAATGATTGTAACTTTTTACTGGAGCGTCATAAAATCTGGAAATTTTGTGACATTAAAGTACTCGAGCCTCTTATCAATTTAAGCTATAGCTCATAGCTATGCTACTCTTGACTCGCAAATTAAACACTGCTAAACCTTCAAATGGGCCTAACTTCTATACGGTGCGTCCTACACCTATCAAAGTTTTCAACAATCAAATGCTTGTAACTTTTTACTCGAGCATAAGAAAATGTTGAAATTTTGTGACAATAAAATACTCGAGCCTCTTGTCAATTTAAGCTATCACTCATAGCTATGCTACCCTTGAGTCCCAAATCAAACACTGATAAAACTTCAAATGGCCCTAACTTCTATACGGTGCGTCCCACACCTATCAAATGCTTATAACTTTTTATTGGAGCGTAATGAAGTCTTGAAATTTTGTGACAATAAAGTACTAGAGCCTCTTATCAATTTAAGCTATCATAGCTATGCTATCCTTGAGTCCCAAATCAAACACTGCTAAAACTTCAAATGGCCCTAACTTCTATACGGTGTGTCCTATACCTATCAAAGTTTGCAACAATCAAATGCTTGTAACTTTTTACTGCAGCGTCATAAAACCTTGAAATTTGGTGACAATATAGTACTCGAACCTCTTATCAATTTAAGCTATCACTCATAGCTATGCTACCCTTGTGTCCCAAATCAAACACTGATAGAACTTCAAATGGCCCTAACTTCTATACGGTGTGTCCTATACCTATCAAAGTTTGCAACAATCAAATGCTTGTAACTTTTTACTGGAGCTTAATAAAATATTGAAATTTTGTGACAATAAAGTACTCGAGCCTCTTGTCAATTTAAGCTATCTCTCATAGCTATGCTACCCTTGAGTCCTAAATCAAACACTGATAAAACTTCAAATGGCCCTAACTTCTATACGGTGCGTCCCACACCTATCAAATGCTTGTAACTTTTTATTGAAGCGTAATAAAATCTTGAAATTTTGTGACAATGAAGTAGTCGAGGCTCTTGTCAATTTAAGGTATCGCGCATAGCTATGCTACCATTGGGTCCCAAATCAAAGACTGATAAAACTTTAAATTGCCCTAACTTCTATACGGTGCGATATATACCTATCAAAATATGCAACATTCAAATGCTTGTAACTTTTTACTGGAGCGTCATAAAATCTGGAAATTTTGTGACATTAAAGTACTCGAGCCTCTTATCAATTTAAGCTATAGCTCATAGCTATGCTACCCTTGACTCGCAAATCAAACAGTGCTAAACCTTCAAATGGGCCTAACTTTTATACAATGCGTCCTACACCTATCAACGTTTTCAACAATCAAATGCTTGTAACTTTTTACTCGAGCATAAGAAAATCTTGAAATTTTGTGACAATAAAATACTCGAACCTCTTGTCAATTTAAGCTATCAGTCATAGCTATGCTACACTTGTGTCCCAAATCAAACACTGATAAAACTTCAAATGGCCCTAACTTCTATACGGTGCGTCCTACACCTATCAAAGTTTGCAACAATCAAATGCTTGTAACTTCCTACTGGAGCGTCATAAAACCCAGAGTTTGGCAACAATAAAGTACTCGTGCCTCTTGTCAATTAAAGTTGTCGCTCATTGCTATGCTACCCTTGAGTCCCATATCAAACACTGATAAAACAATGGACCTAAATTCTGTACTTTGCGTCCTACACTTATCAAAGTTTGCAACAATCAAATGCTTGTAACTTTTTACTGGAGCGTCATAAACTCGTGAAATTTTGTGACAATAAAGTACTAGAGCCTCTTATCAATTTACGCTAACATAGCTATGCTACCCTTAAGTCCCAAATCAAACACTGATAAAACTTCAAATGGTCCTAACTTTTATACGTTACGTCCCACACCTATCAATGTTTTCAACAATCAAATGCTTGCAACTTTTTGCCTTGAAATTTTGTCACAATATAGTACTCGAGCCTCTTATCAATTTAAGCTATCGCTCATAGCTATGCTACCCTCGAGTCCCAAATCAAATACTAATAAACTTCAAATGGCCCTAACTTCTATACGGTGCGTCCCACACCTATCAAATGCTTGTAACTTTTTATTGGAGCGTAATAAAGTCTTGAAATTTTGTGACAATAAAGTAGTCGAGGCTCTTGTCAATTTAAGGTATCGCGCATAGCTATGCTACCCTTGAGTCCCAAATCATAGACTGATAAAACTTTAAATGGCCCTAACTTCTATACGGTGCGATATATACCTATCAAAATATGCAACATTCAAATGCTTGTAACTTTTTGCTGGAGCGTCATAAAATCTTGAAATTTTGTGACAATAAAGTAATCGACCCTCTTGTCAATTTAAGCTATCGCTCATAGCTATGCTACCCTTGGGTTCCAAATCACACACTGATAAAACTTCAAATGGCCCTAACTTCTATACGGTGCGTCCCATACCTATCAAAGTTTTCAACAATCAAATGCTTTTAACTTTTTACTGGAGCGTCATAAAATCGTGAAATTTTGTGACAATAAAGTACTAGAGCCTCTTATCAATTTACGCTATCATAGCTATGCTACCCTTGAGTCCCAAATCAAACACTGATAAAACTTCAAATGGCCCTAACTGCTATACGGCGCGTCCCACACCTATCAAATGCTTACAACTTTTTATTGGAGCGTAATAAAGTCTTGAAATTTTGTGACAATAAAGTACTAGAGCCTCTTATCAATTTAAGCTATCATAGCTATGCTACCCTCGAGTCCCAAATCAAACACTGATAAAACTTCAAATGGCCCTAACTTCTATACGGTGTGTCCTATACCTATCAAAGTTTGCAACAATCAAATGCTTGTAACTTTTTACTGCAGCGTCATAACACCTTGAAATTTGGTGACAATATAGTACTCGAACCTCTTATCAATTTAATCTATCGCTCATAGCTATGCTACCCTTGAGTCCCAAATCAAACACTGATAAAACTTCAAATGGCCCTAACTTCTATACGGTGTGTCCCACACCTATCAAATGCTAATAACTTTTTATTGGAGCTTAATAAAGTCTTGAAATTTTGTGACAATAAAGTACTAGAGCCTCTTATCAATTTACGCTATCATAGTTATGCTACCCTTGAGTCCCAAATCAACCACTGATAAAACTTCAAATGGCCCTAACTTTTATTCGTTGCGTCCCACACCTATCAAATGCTTATCACTTTTTATTGGAGCGTAATAAAGTCTTGAAATTTTGTGACAATAAAGTACTAGAGCCTCTTATCAATTTAAGCTATCATAGCTATGCTACCCTTGAGTCCCAAATCAAACACTGATAAAACTTCAAACGGCCCTAACTTCTATACGGTGTGTCCTATACCTATCAAAGTTTGCAACAATCAAATGCTTGTAACTTTTTACTGCAGCGTCATAAAACCTTGAAATTTGGTGACAATATAGTATTCGAACCTCTTATCAATTTAAGCTATCGCTCATAGCTATGCTACCCTTGGGTTCCAAATCAAACACTGATAAAACTTCAAATGGCCCTAACTTCTATACGGTGCGTCCCATACCTATCAAAGTTTTCAACAATCAAATGCTTTTAATTTTTTACTGGAGCTTCATAAAATCGTGAAATTTTGTGACAATAAAGTACTAGAGCCTCTTATCAATTTACGCTATCATAGCTATGCTACCCTTGAGTCCCAAATCAAACACTGATAAAACTTCAACTGCAGCGTCATAAAACCTTGAAATTTGGTGACAATATAGTACTCGAACCTCTTATCAATTTAAGCTATCGCTCATAGCTATGCTACCCTTGAGTCCCAAATCAAACACTGATAAGACTTCAAATGGCCCTAACTTCTATACGGTGTGTCCTATACCTATCAAAGTTTGCAACAATCAAATGCTTGTAACTTTTTACTGGAGCTTAATAAAATCTTGAAAATTTGTGACAATAAAGTACTCGAGCCTCTTGTCAATTTAAGCTATCTCTCATAGCTATGCTACCCTTGAGTCCTAAATCAAACACTGATAAATCTTCAAATGGCGTCATAAAACCTTGAAATTTGGTGACAATATAGTACTCGAACCTCTTATCAATTTAAGCTATCGCTCATAGCTATGCTACCCTTGAGTCCCAAATCAAACACTGATAAGACTTCAAATGGCCCTAACTTCTATACGGTGTGTCCTATACCTATCAAAGTTTGCAACAATCAAATGCTTGTAACTTTTTACTGGAGCTTAATAAAATCTTGAAAATTTGTGACAATAAAGTACTCGAGCCTCTTGTCAATTTAAGCTATCTCTCATAGCTATGCTACCCTTGAGTCCTAAATCAAACACTGATAAATCTTCAAATGGCCCTAACTTCTATACGGTGCGTCCCACACCTATCAAATGCTTGTAACTTTTTATTGAAGCGTAATAAAGTCTTGAAATTTTGTGACAATGAAGTAGTCGAGGCTCTTGTCAATTTAAGGTATCGCGCATAGCTATGCTACCCTTGGGTCCCAAATCAAAGACTGATAAAACTTTAAATTGCCCTAACTTCTATACGGTGCGATATATTCCTATCAAAATATGCAACATTCAAATGCTTGTAACTTTTTACTGGAGCGTCATAAAATCTGGAAATTTTGTGACATTAAAGTACTCGAGCCTCTTATCAATTTAAGCTATAGCTCATAGCTATGCTACCCTTGACTCGCAAATCAAACACTGCTAAACCTTCAAATGGGCCTAACTTCTATACGGTGCGTCCTACACCAATCAAAGTTTTCAACAATCAAATGCTTGTAACTTTTTACTCGAGCATAAGAAAATCTTGAAATTTTGTGACAATAAAATACTCGAGCCTCTTGTCAATTTAAGCTATCACTCATAGCTATGCTACCCTTGAGTTCCAAATCAAACACTGATAAAACTTCAAATGGCCCTAACTTCTATACGGTGCGTCCTACACCTATCAAAGTTTGCAACAATCAAATGCTTGTAACTTCCTACTGGAGCGTCATAAAACCCAGAGTTTGGCAACAATAAAGTACTCGTGCCTCTTGTCAATTAAAGTTGTCGCTCATTGCTATGCTACCCTTGAGTCCCATATCAAACACTGATAAAACAATGGACCTAAATTCTGTACTTTGCGTCCTACACTTATCAAAGTTTGCAACAATCAAATGCTTGTAACTTTTTACTGGAGCGTCATAAACTCGTGAAATTTTGTGACAATAAAGTACTAGAGCCTCTTATCAATTTACGCTAACATAGCTATGCTACCCTTAAGTCCCAAATCAAACACTGATAAAACTTCAAATGGCCCTAACTTTTATACGTTACGTCCCACACCTATCAATGTTTTCAACAATCAAATGCTTGCAACTTTTTGCCTTGAAATTTTGTCACAATATAGTACTCGAGCCTCTTATCAATTTAAGCTATCGCTCATAGCTATGCTACCCTCGAGTCCCAAATCAATTATTAATAAACTTCAAATGGCCCTAACTTCTATACGGTGCGTCCCACACCTATCAAATGCTTGTAACTTTTTATTGCTTGTAACTTTATTGGTAATAAAGTCTTGAAATTTTGTGACAATAAAGTAGTCGAGGCTCTTGTCAATTTAAGGTATCGCGCATAGCTATGCTACCCTTGAGTCCCAAATCAAAGACTGATAAAACTTTAAATGGCCCTAACTTCTATACGATGCTATATATACCTATCAAAATATGCAACATTCAAATGCTTGTAACTTTTTGCTGGAGCGTCATAAAATCTTGAAATTTTGTGACAATAAAGTAATCGAGCCTCTTGTCAATTTCAGCTATCGCTCATAGCTATGCTACCCTTGGGTTCCAAATCAAACACTGATAAAGCTTCAAATGGCCCTAACTTCTATACGGTGCGTCCCATACCTATCAAAGTTTTCAACAATCAAATGCTTGTAACTTTTTACTGCAGCGTCATAACACCTTGAAATTTGGTGACAATATAGTACTCGAACCTCTTATCAATTTAATCTATCGCTCATTGCTATGCTACCCTTGAGTCCCAAATCAAACACTGATAAAACTTCAAATGGCCCTAACTTCTATACGGTGTGTCCCACACCTATCAAATGCTTATAACTTTTTATTGGAGCTTAATAAAGTCTTGAAATTTTGTGACAATAAAGTACTAGAGCCTCTTATCAATTTAAGCTATCATAGCTATGCTACCCTTGAGTCCCAAATCAAACACTGCTAAAACTTCAAATGGCCCTAACTTCTATACGGTGCGTCCCATACCTATCAAAGTTTTCAACAATCAAATGCTTGCAACTTTTTACTGGAGCGTCGTAAAACCTTGAAATTTTGTGACAATAAAGTAATCGAGCCTCTTATCAATTTAAGCTATCGCTCATAGCTATGCTACCCTTGAGTCCCAAATCAAACACTTATAAATATTTAAATGGCCCTAACTTCTATACGGTGCGTCCCACACCTATCAAATGCTTGTAAATTTTTATTGGAGCGTAATAAAGTCTTGAAATTTGGTGACAATGAAGTAGTCGAGGCTCTTGTCAATTTAAGGTATCGCGCATAGCTATGCTACCATTGGGTCCCAAATCAAAGACTGATAAAACTTTAAATTGCCCTAACTTCTATACGGTGCGATATATACCTATCAAAATATGCAACATTCAAATGCTTGTAACTTTTTACTGGAGCGCCATAAAATCTGGAAATTTTGTGACATTAAAGTACTCGAGCCTCTTATCAATTTAAGCTATAGCTCATAGCTATGCTACCCTTGACTCGCAAATCAAACACTGCTAAACCTTCAAATGGGCCTAACTTCTATACAATGCGTCCTACACCTATCAAAGTTTTCAACAATCAAATGCTTGTAACTTTTTACTCGAGCATAAGAAAATCTTGAAATTTTGTGACAATAAAATACTCGAACCTCTTGTCAATTTAAGCTATCAGTCATAGCTATGCTACACTTGTGTCCCAAATCAAACACTGATAAAACTTCAAATGGCCCTAACTTCTATACGGTGCGTCCTACACCTATCAAAGTTTGCAACAATCAAATGCTTGTAACTTCCTACTGGAGCGTCATAAAACCCAGAGTTTGGCAACAATAAAGTACTCGTGCCTCTTGTCAATTAAAGTTGTCGCTCATTGCTATGCTACCCTTGAGTCCCATATCAAACACTGATAAAACAATGGACCTAAATTCTGTACTTTGCGTCCTACACTTATCAAAGTTTGCAACAATCAAATGCTTGTAACTTTTTACTGGAGCGTCATAAACTCGTGAAATTTTGTGACAATTAAGTACTAGAGCCTCTTATCAATTTACGCTAACATAGCTATGCTACCCTTGAGTCCCAAATCAAACACTGATAAAACTTCAAATGGCCCTAACTTTTATACGTTACGTCCCACACCTATCAATGTTTTCAACAATCAAATGCTTGCAACTTTTTGCCTTGAAATTTTGTCACAATATAGTACTCGAGCCTCTTATCAATTTAAGCTATCGCTCATAGCTATGCTACCCTCGAGTCCCAAATCAAATACTAATAAACTTCAAATGGCCCTAACTTCTATACGGTACGTCCCACACCTATCAAATGCTTGTAACCGTCCTACACCTAATAAAGTTTGCAATCATCAAATGCTTGCAACTTTTTACTGGAGCGTCATAAAATCTTTAAATTTGGTGGCAATAAAGTACTCGAGCCTCTTATCAATTTAAACTATCGCTCATAACTATGCTACCCTTGAGTCCCAAATCAAAAACTGATAGATTTTCAAATGGCCCTAACTTCTATACGGTGCGTCCTACACCTAATAAACTTTGCCACATTCAAATGCTTGTAACTTTTTACTGGAGCGTCATAAAATCTTGAAGCTTTGTGACAATAAAGTACTCAAGCCTCTCCTCAATTTAAGCTATCGCTCATAGCTATGCTACTTTTGAGTCCCAAATCAAACACTGATAAAAATTCAAATGGACCTAACTTCTATACAGTGCGTCCTATACCTATCAAAGTTTGCAACAATCAAATGCTTGTAACTTTTTACTAGAGGTTCATAAAATCTTGAAATTTTCAACATTCAAATGCTAGTAACTTCTTACTGCAGGGTCATAAAATCTTGAAATTTTGTGACAATGAAGTAGTCGAGGCTCTTGTCAATTTAAGGTATCGCGCATAGCTATGCTACCATTGGGTCCCAAATCAAAGACTGATAAAACTTTGAATTGCCCTAACTTCTATACGGTGCGATATATACCTATCAAAAAATGCAACATTCAAATGCTTGTAACTTTTTACTGGAGCGTCATAAAATCTGGAAATTTTGTGACATTAAAGTACTCGAGCCTCTTATCAATTTAAGCTATAGCTCATAGCTATGCTACCCTTGACTCGCAAATCAAACACTGCTAAACCTTCAAATGGGCCTAACTTCTATACAATGCGTCCTACACCTATCAAAGTTTTCAACAATCAAATGCTTGTAACTTTTTACTCGAGCATAAGAAAATCTTGAAATTTTGTGACAATAATATACTCGAACCTCTTGTCAATTTAAGCTATCAGTCATAGCTATGCTACCCTTGAATCCCAAATCAAACACTGATAAAACTTCAAATGGCCCTAATTTCTATACGGTGCGTCCTATACCTATCAAAGTTTGCAACAATCAAATGCTTGTAACTTCCTACTGGAGCGTCATAAAACCCAGAGTTTGGCAACAATAAAGTACTCGTGCCTCTTGTCAATTAAAGTTGTCGCTCATTGCTATGCTACCCTTGAGTCCCATATCAAACACTGATAAAACAATGGACCTAAATTCTGTACTTTGCGTCCTACACTTATCAAAGTTTGCAACAATCAAATGCTTGTAACTTTTTACTGGAGCGTCATAAACTCGTGAAATTTTGTGACAATTAAGTACTAGAGCCTCTTATCAATTTACGCTAACATAGCTATGCTACCCTTGAGTCCCAAATCAAACACTGATAAAACTTCAAATGGCCCTAACTTTTATACGTTACGTCCCACACCTATCAATGTTTTCAACAATCAAATGCTTGCAACTTTTTGCCTTGAAATTTTGTCACAATATAGTACTCGAGCCTCTTATCAATTTAAGCTATCGCTCATAGCTATGCTACCCTCGAGTCCCAAATCAAATACTAATAAACTTCAAATGGCCCTAACTTCTATACGGTGCGTCCCACACCTATCAAATGCTTGTAACTTTTTATTGGAGCGTAATAAAGTCTTGAAATTTTGTGACAATAAAGTAGTCGAGGCTCTTGTCAATTTAAGGTATCGCGCATAGCTATGCTACCCTTGAGTCCCAAATCAAAGACTGATAAAACTTTAAATGGCCCTAACTTCTATACGGTGCGATATATACCTATCAAAATATGCAACATTCAAATGCTTGTAACTTTTTGCTGGAGCGTCATAAAATCTTGAAATTTTGTGACAATAAAGTAATCGAGCCTCTTGTCAATTTAAGCTATCGCTCATAGCTATGCTACCCTTGGGTCTCAAATCAAACACTGATAAAACTTCAAATGGCCCTAACTTCTATACGGTGCGTCCCATACCTATCAAAGTTTTCAACAATCAAATGCTTGTAACTTTTTACTGCAGCGTCATAACACCTTGAAATTTGGTGACAATATAGTACTCGAACCTCTTATCAATTTAATCTATCGCTCATTGCTATGCTACCCTTGAGTCCCAAATCAAACACTGATAAAACTTCAAATGGCCCTAACTTCTATACGGTGTGTCCCACACCTATCAAATGCTTATAACTTTTTATTGGAGCTTAATAAAGTCTTGAAATTTTGTGACAATAAAGTACTAGAGCCTCTTATCAATTTAAGCTGTCATAGCTATGCTACCCTTGAGTCCCAAATCAAACACTGCTAAAACTTCAAATGGCCCTAACTTCTATACGGTGCGTCCCATACCTATCAAAGTTTTCAACAATCAAATGCTTGCAACTTTTTACTGGAGCGTCGTAAAACCTTGAAATTTTCTGACAATAAAGTAATCGAGCCTCTTATCAATTTAAGCTATCGCTCATAGCTATGCTACCCTTGAGACCCAAATCAAACACTTATAAATATTTAAATGGCCTTAACTTCTATACGGTGCGTCCCACACCTATCAAATGCTTGTAAATTTTTATTGGAGCGTAATAAAGTCTTGAAATTTGGTGACAATAAAGTAGTCGAGGCTCTTGTCAATTTAAGGTATCGCGCATAGCTATGCTACCCTTGAGTCCCAAATCAAAGACTGATAAAACTTTAAATGGCCCTAACTTCTATACGGTGCGATATATACCTATCAAAATATGCAACATTCAAATGCTTGTAACTTTTTACTGGAGCGTCATAAAATCTTGAAATTTTGTGACATAAAAGTACTCGAGCCTCTTATCAATTTAAGCTATAGCTCATAGATATGCTACCCTTGACTCGCAAATCAAGCACTGCTAAACCTTCAAATGGCCCTAACTTCTATACGGTGCGTCCTACACCTATCAAAGTTTGCAACAATCAATTGCTTGTAACTTCTTACCTTCGTGCCTCTTGTCAATTAAAGTTGTCGCTCATTGCTATGCTACCCTTGAGTCCCATATCAAACACTGATAAAACAATGGACCTAAATTCTGTACTTTGCGTCCTACACTTATCAAAGTTTGCAACAATCAAATGCTTGTAACTTTTTACTGGAGCGTCATAAAATCGTGAAATTTTGTGACAATAAAGTACTAGAGCCTCTTATCAATTTACGCTATCATAGCTATGCTACCCTTGAGTCCCAAATCAACCACTGCTAAAACTTCAAATGGCCCTAACGGTGCTTCATATACCTACCAAAGTTTGCAACAATCAAATGCTTGTAACTTTTTACTGGAGCGTCATAAAATCTTGAAATTTTGTGACAATAAGGCACTCGAGCCTCTTATCAATTTAAGCTATCGCTCATAGCTATCCTACCCTTGAGTCCCAAATCAAACACGTATAAAACTTCAAATGGCCCTAACTTCTATACGGTGCGTCCCACACCTATCAAAGTTTGCAACAATCAATTGCTTGCAACTTTTTACGGCAGCGTCATAAAACCTTGAAATTTTGTGACAATAAAGTAATCGAGCCTCTTATCAATTTAAACTATCGCTCATAGCTATGCTACCCTTGAGTCCCAAATCAAACACTGATAAATCTTCGAATGGCCATAACTTCAATACGGTGCGTCCTACACCTAATAAAGTTTGCAATCATCAAATGCTTGCAACTTTTTACTGGAGCGTCATAAAATCTTTAAATTTGGTGGCAATAAAGTACTCGAGCCTCTTATCAATTTAAACTATCGCTCATAACTATGCTACCCTTGAGTCCCAAATCAAACACTGATAGATTTTCAAATGGCCCTAACTTCTATACGGTGCGTCCTACACCTAATAAACTTTGCCACATTCAAATGCTTGTAACTTTTTACTGGAGCGTCATAAAATCTTGAAGCTTTGTGACAATAAAGTACTCAAGCCTCTCGTCAATTTAAGCTATCGCTCATAGCTATGCTACTTTTGAGTCCCAAATCAAACACTGATAAAAATTCAAATGGACCTAACTTCTATACAGTGCGTCCTATACCTATCAAAGTTTGCAACAATCAAATGCTTGTAACTTTTTACTAGAGGTTCATAAAATCTTGAAATTTTCAACATTCAAATGCTAGTAACTTCTTACTGCAGGGTCATAAAATCTTGAAATTTTGTGACAATAAAGTACTCGAGCCTCTTGTAAATTTAAGCTATCGCTCATAGCTATGCTACCCTTGAGTCCCAAATCAACCACTGCTAAAACTTCAAATGGCCCTAACTTCTATACGGTTCGTCCAATACTTATCAAAGTTTGCAACAATCAAATGCTTGTAACTTTTTCTGGAGCGTCATAAAATCTTGAAATTTTGTGACAATAAAGTACTAGAGCCTCTTATAAATTTAAGCTATCATAGCGATGCTACCCTTCAGTCCCAAATCAAATAGTGATATAACTTCAAA
This sequence comes from Clusia tigrina, assembly GCA_920105625.2. Classification (NCBI taxonomy): domain Eukaryota; kingdom Metazoa; phylum Arthropoda; class Insecta; order Diptera; family Clusiidae; genus Clusia; species Clusia tigrina. Next base: position 214,797,214 of record OV050030.1, read on the forward strand.
TGGCCCTAACTTCTATACGGTGTGTCCTATACCTATCAAAGTTTGCAACAATCAAATGCTTGTAACTTTTTACTGGAGCTTAATAAAATCTTGAAATTTTGTGACAATAAAGTACTCGAGCCTCTTGTCAATTTAAGCTATCTCTCATAGCTATGCTACCCTTGAGTCCCAAATCAAACACTGATAAAGCTTCAAATGGCCCTAACTTCTATACGGTGTGTCCCACACCTATAAAAGTTTGCAACAATCAAATGCTTGCAAAATTTTACGGGAGCGTCATAAAACCTTGAAATTATGTGACAATAAAGTAATCGAGCCTCTTATCAATTTAAGCTATCGCTTATAGCTATGCTACCCGCGAGTCCCAAATCAAACACTGATAAAACTTCAAAAGGCATTACTTCTATACGGAGCGCCCTACACCTATCAAACTTTTAAACATTCAAATGCTTGTAAATTCTTACTGGAGAGTCATAAAATCTTGAAATTTTTGACAGTAAAGTACTCGAGCCTCTTGTAAATTTAAGCTATCGCTCATAGCTATGCTACCCTTGAGTCCCAAATCAAACACTTATAAATATTTAAATGGCCCTAATTTCTATACCGTGCGTCCTACACCTATCAAAGTTTGCAACAATCAAATGGTTGTAACTTCTTACTGGAGCGTCATAAAACCCAGAGTTTGGCGACAATAAAGTACTCGTGCCTCTTGTCAATTAAAGTTGTCGCTCACTGCTATGCTACCCTTGAGTCCCATATCAAACACTGATAAAACAATGGACCTAAATTCTGTACTTTGCGTCCTACACTTATCAAAGTTTGCAACAATCAAATGCTTGTAACTTTTTACTGGAGCGTCATAAAATCGTGAAATTTTGTGACAATAAAGTACTAGAGCCTCTTATCAATTTACGCTATCATAGCTATGCTACCCTTGAGTCCCAAATCAAACACTGATAAAACTTCAAATGGCCCTAACTTTTATACGTTGTGTCCCACACCTATCAAAATTTTCAACATTCAAATGCTTGCAACTTAATGCCTTGAAATTTTGTCACAATAAAGTACTCGAGCCTCTTATCAATTTAAGCTATTAAGCTCATAGCTATGCTACCCTCGAGTCCCAAATGAAATACTAATAAACTTCAAATGGCCCTAACTTCTATACGGTGCGTCCCACACCTATCAAATGCTTGTAAATTTTTATTGGAGCGTAATAAAGTCTTGAAATTTGGTGACAATAAAGTAGTCGAGGCTCTTGTCAATTTAAGGTATCGCGCATAGCTATGCTACCCTTGAGACCCAAATCAAAGACTGATAAAACTTTAAATGGCCCTAACTTCTATACGGTGCGATATATACCTATCAAAATATGCAACATTCAAATGCTTGTAACTTTTTACTGGAGCGTCATAAAATCTTGAAGTTTTGTGACATAAAAGTACTCGAGCCTCTTATCAATTTAAGCTATAGCTCATAGATATGCTACCCTTGACTCGCAAATCAAGCACTGCTAAACCTTCAAATGGCCCTAACTTCTATACGGTGCGTCCTACACCTATCAAAGTTTGCAACAATCAATTGCTTGTAACTTCTTACCTTCGTGCCTCTTGTCAATTAAAGTTGTCGCTCATTGCTATGCTACCCTTGAGTCCCATATCAAACACTGATAAAACAATGGACTTAAATTCTGTACTTTGCGTCCTACACTTATCAAAGTTTGCAACAATCAAATGCTTGTAACTTTTTACTGGAGCGTCATAAAAACGTGAAATTTTGTGACAATAAAGTACTAGAGCCTCTTATCAATTTACACTATCATAGCTATGCTACCCTTGAGTCCCAAATCAACCACTGCTAAAACTTCAAATGGCCCTAACGGTGCTTCATATACATACCAAAGTTTGCAACAATCAAATGCTTGTAACTTTTTACTGGAGCGTCATAAAATCTTGAAATTTTGTGACAATAAGGTACTCGAGCCTCTTATCAATTTAAGCTATCGCTCATAGCTATCCTACCCTTGAATCCCAAATCAAACACGTATAAAACTTCAAATGGCCCTAACTTCTATACGGTGCGTCCCACACCTATCAAAGTTTGCAACAATCAATTGCTTGCAACTTTTTACGGCAGCGTCATAAAACCTTGAAATTTTGTGACAATAAAGTAATCGAGCCTCTTATCAATTTAAACGATCGCTCATAGCTATGCTACCCTTGAGTCCCAAATCAAACACTGATAAATCTTCAAATGGCCATAACTTCAATACGGTGCGTCCTACACCTAATAAAGTTTGCAATCATCAAATGCTTGCAACTTTTTACTGGAGCGTCATAAAATCTTGAAATTTGGTGGCAATAAAGTACTCGAGCCTCTTATCAATTTAAACTATCGCTCATAACTATGCTACCCTTGAGTCCCAAATAAAACACTGATAGATTTTGAAATGGCCCTAACTTCTATACGGTGCAGCTTACACCTAATAAACTTTGCCACATTCAAATGCTTGTAACTTTTTACTGGAGCGTCATAAAATCTTGAAGCTTTGTGACAATAAAGTACTCAAGCCTCTCGTCAATTTAAGCTATCGCTCATAGCTATGCTGCCCGCGAGTCCCAAATCAAACACTGATAAAACTTCAAAAGGCCCTAACTTCTATACGGAGCGCCCTACACCTATCAAACTTTTAAACATTCAAATGCTTGTAAATTCTTACTGGAGAGTCATAAAATCTTGAAATTTTGTGACAGTAAAGTACTCGAGCCTCTTGTAAATTTAAGCTATCGCTCATAGCTATGCTACCCTTGAGTCCCAAATCAACCACTGCTAAAACTGCAAATGGCCCTAACGGTGCGTCCTATACCTATCAAGGTTTGCAACAATCAAGTGCTTGTAACTTTTTACTGGAGCGTCATAAAATCTTGAAATATTGTGACAAAACAGTACTCTAGCCTCTTATCAATTTAAGCTATCGCTCACAGCTATGCTACCCTTGAGTGCCAAATCAAATGCGTATAAACTTCAAATGGCCGTAACTTCTATACTGTGCGTCCCACACCTATCAAACTTTGCAACAATCAATTGCTTGCAACTTTTTACGGGAGCGTCATAAAACCTTGAAATTTTGTGACAATATAGTACTCGAGCCTCTTATCAATTTAAGCTATCGCTCATTACTATGCTACCCTTGAGTCCCAAATCAAACACTGATAAAACTTCAACTGGCCCTAATTCTATACGATGCGTCCTATACCTATCAAAGTTTGCAACAATCAAATTCTTGTAACTTTTTATTGGAGCGTAATAAAGTCTTGAAATTTTGTGACAATAAAGTAGGCGAGCCTCTTGTCAATTTAAGGTATCGCTCATAGCTATGCTACCCTTGAGTCCCACATCAAAGACTGATAAAAGTGCAAATGGCCGTAACTTCTATACGTACCGATATATACCTATCAAAGTATGCAACATTCAATGCGTGTAACTTTTTACTGGAGCGTCATAAAATCTTGAAATTTTGTGACATTAAAGTACTAGAGCCTCTTATCAATTTACGCTATCATAGCTATGCTACCCTTGAGTCCCAAATCAAACACTGATAAAACTTCAAATGGCCCTAACTTTTATACGTTGTGTCCCACACCTATCAAAATTTTCAACATTCAAATGCTTGCAACTTAATGCCTTGAAATTTTGTCACAATAAAGTACTCGAGCCTCTTATCAATTTAAGCTATTAAGCTCATAGCTATGCTACCCTCGAGTCCCAAATGAAATACTAATAAACTTCAAATGGCCCTAACTTCTATACGGTGCGTCCCACACCTATCAAATGCTTGTAAATTTTTATTGGAGCGTAATAAAGTCTTGAAATTTGGTGACAATAAAGTAGTCGAGGCTCTTGTCAATTTAAGGTATCGCGCATAGCTATGCTACCCTTGAGACCCAAATCAAAGACTGATAAAACTTTAAATGGCCCTAACTTCTATACGGTGCGATATATACCTATCAAAATATGCAACATTCAAATGCTTGTAACTTTTTACTGGAGCGTCATAAAATCTTGAAGTTTTGTGACATAAAAGTACTCGAGCCTCTTATCAATTTAAGCTATAGCTCATAGATATGCTACCCTTGACTCGCAAATCAAGCACTGCTAAACCTTCAAATGGCCCTAACTTCTATACGGTGCGTCCTACACCTATCAAAGTTTGCAACAATCAATTGCTTGTAACTTCTTACCTTCGTGCCTCTTGTCAATTAAAGTTGTCGCTCATTGCTATGCTACCCTTGAGTCCCATATCAAACACTGATAAAACAATGGACTTAAATTCTGTACTTTGCGTCCTACACTTATCAAAGTTTGCAACAATCAAATGCTTGTAACTTTTTACTGGAGCGTCATAAAAACGTGAAATTTTGTGACAATAAAGTACTAGAGCCTCTTATCAATTTACACTATCATAGCTATGCTACCCTTGAGTCCCAAATCAACCACTGCTAAAACTTCAAATGGCCCTAACGGTGCTTCATATACATACCAAAGTTTGCAACAATCAAATGCTTGTAACTTTTTACTGGAGCGTCATAAAATCTTGAAATTTTGTGACAATAAGGTACTCGAGCCTCTTATCAATTTAAGCTATCGCTCATAGCTATCCTACCCTTGAATCCCAAATCAAACACGTATAAAACTTCAAATGGCCCTAACTTCTATACGGTGCGTCCCACACCTATCAAAGTTTGCAACAATCAATTGCTTGCAACTTTTTACGGCAGCGTCATAAAACCTTGAAATTTTGTGACAATAAAGTAATCGAGCCTCTTATCAATTTAAACGATCGCTCATAGCTATGCTACCCTTGAGTCCCAAATCAAACACTGATAAATCTTCAAATGGCCATAACTTCAATACGGTGCGTCCTACACCTAATAAAGTTTGCAATCATCAAATGCTTGCAACTTTTTACTGGAGCGTCATAAAATCTTGAAATTTGGTGGCAATAAAGTACTCGAGCCTCTTATCAATTTAAACTATCGCTCATAACTATGCTACCCTTGAGTCCCAAATAAAACACTGATAGATTTTGAAATGGCCCTAACTTCTATACGGTGCAGCTTACACCTAATAAACTTTGCCACATTCAAATGCTTGTAACTTTTTACTGGAGCGTCATAAAATCTTGAAGCTTTGTGACAATAAAGTACTCAAGCCTCTCGTCAATTTAAGCTATCGCTCATAGCTATGCTGCCCGCGAGTCCCAAATCAAACACTGATAAAACTTCAAAAGGCCCTAACTTCTATACGGAGCGCCCTACACCTATCAAACTTTTAAACATTCAAATGCTTGTAAATTCTTACTGGAGAGTCATAAAATCTTGAAATTTTGTGACAGTAAAGTACTCGAGCCTCTTGTAAATTTAAGCTATCGCTCATAGCTATGCTACCCTTGAGTCCCAAATCAACCACTGCTAAAACTGCAAATGGCCCTAACGGTGCGTCCTATACCTATCAAGGTTTGCAACAATCAAGTGCTTGTAACTTTTTACTGGAGCGTCATAAAATCTTGAAATATTGTGACAAAACAGTACTCTAGCCTCTTATCAATTTAAGCTATCGCTCACAGCTATGCTACCCTTGAGTGCCAAATCAAATGCGTATAAACTTCAAATGGCCGTAACTTCTATACTGTGCGTCCCACACCTATCAAACTTTGCAACAATCAATTGCTTGCAACTTTTTACGGGAGCGTCATAAAACCTTGAAATTTTGTGACAATATAGTACTCGAGCCTCTTATCAATTTAAGCTATCGCTCATTACTATGCTACCCTTGAGTCCCAAATCAAACACTGATAAAACTTCAACTGGCCCTAATTCTATACGATGCGTCCTATACCTATCAAAGTTTGCAACAATCAAATTCTTGTAACTTTTTATTGGAGCGTAATAAAGTCTTGAAATTTTGTGACAATAAAGTAGGCGAGCCTCTTGTCAATTTAAGGTATCGCTCATAGCTATGCTACCCTTGAGTCCCACATCAAAGACTGATAAAAGTGCAAATGGCCGTAACTTCTATACGTACCGATATATACCTATCAAAGTATGCAACATTCAATGCGTGTAACTTTTTACTGGAGCGTCATAAAATCTTGAAATTTTGTGACATTAAAGTACTAGAGCCTCTTATCAATTTAAGCTATAGCTCATAACTATGATGCCCTTGAGTCGCAAATCAAACACTGCTAAACCTTCAAATGGCCCTAACATCTATACGGTTAGTCCTATACCTATAAAAGTCTGCAACAATCAAATGCTTGTAACATTTTACTGGAGCATAATAAAATCTGGAAATTTTGTGACAATAAAGTACTCGAGCCTCTTGTCAATTTAAGCTATCACCCAAAGCTATGCTACCCTTGAGTCCCAAATCAAACACTGATAAAACTTCAAATGGCCCTAACTTCTATACGGTGCGTCCTACACCTATCAAAGTTTGCCACCATCAAATGCTTGTAACTTTTTACTGGAGCGTCATAAAACGTTGAAATTTGGTGACAATAAAGTACTCGTGCCTCTTGTCAATTAAAGTTGTCGCTCATTGATATGCTACCACTTTTTACTGGAGCGTCATAAAACCTTGAAATTTGGTGACAATAAAGTACTCGTGCCTCTTGTCAATTAAAGTTGTCGCTCATTGATATGCTATCCTAAATCAAACACTGATAAAACAATGGCCCTAAATTATATAGTTCGCGTCCTACACTTATCAGAGTTTGCAACAATCAAATGTTTGTAACTTTTTACTGGAGCGTCATAAAATCTTGAAATTTTGTGACAAAGTACTCGAGCCTCTTATCAATTTAATCTATCGCTCATAGCTATGCTACCCTTGAGTTCCAAATCAAACACTGATAAAACTTCAAATGGCCCTAACTTCTATACGGTGCGTCGTACACCTATTAAAGTTTGCAACAATCAAATGCTTGTAATTTTTTACTGGAGAGTCATAAAACCTTGAAATTTGTTGACAATAAAGTACTCGAGCTCTTATCAATTCAAGCTATCGCTCATAGCTATGCTACCCTTGAGTCCCAATTCAAACACTGATAAAACTTCAACTGGCCCTAATTCTATACGGTGCGATATATACCTATCAAAGTATGCAACATTCAATGCTTGTAACTTTTTATTGGAGCGTAATAAAGTCTTGAAATTTTGTGACAATAAAGTACTCGTGCCTCTTGTCAATTTAAGGTATCGCTCATAGCTATGCTACCCTAGAGTCCCAAATCAAAGACTGATAAAAGTGCAAATGGCCGTAACTTCTATACGTACCGATATATACCTATCAAAGTATAGCAACATTCAATGCTTGTAACTTTTTACTGGAGCGTCATAAAATCTTGAAATTTTGTGACATTAAAGTACTAGAGCCTCTTATCAATTTAAGCTATAGCTCATAGCTATGATGCCCTTGAGTCGCAAATCAAACACTGCTAAAACTTCAAATGGCCCTAACTTCTATACGGTGAGTCCTATACCTATAAAAGTCTGCAAAAATCAAATGCTTGTAACATTTTACTGGAGCATAATAAAATCTTGAAATTTTGTGACAATAAAGTTCTCGAGCCTCTTGTCAATTTAAGCTATCACCCAAAGCTATGCTACCCTTGAGTCCCAAATCAAACACTGATAAAACTTCAAATGGCCCTAACTTCTATACGGTGCGTCCTACAGCTATCAAAGTTTGCCACAATCAAATGCTTGTAACTTTTTACTGGAGCGTCATAAAACGTTGAAATTTGGTGACAATAAAGTACTCGTGCCTCTTGTCAATTAAAGTTGTCGCTCATTGATATGCTACAACTTTTTACTGGAGCGTCATAAAACCTTGAAATTTGGTGACAATAAAGTACTCGTGCCTCTTGCCAATTAAAGTTGTCGCTCATTGATATGCTATCCTAAATCAAACACTGATAAAACAATGGCCCTAAATGATGTAGTTCGCGTCCTACACTTATCAGAGTTTGCAACAATCAAATGTTTGTAACTTTTTACTGGAGCGTCATAAAATCTTGAAATTTTGTGACAAAGTACTCGAGCCTCTTATCAATTTAAGCTATCGCTCATAGCTATGCTACCCTTGAGTTCCAAATCAAACACTGATAAAACTTCAAATGCCCTAACTTCTATACGGTGCGTCGTACACCTATCAAAGTTTGCAACAATCAAATGCTTGTAATTTTTTACTGGAGAGTCATAAAACCTTGACATTTGTTGACAATAAAGTACTCGAGCCTCCTATCAATTCAAGCTATCGCTCATAGCTATGCTACCCTTGCGACTCAAATCAAACACTGATAAAACTTCAAATGGCCCTAACTTCTATACGGTTCGTCCTATACCTATCAGAGTTTACAACAATCAAATGCTTGTAACTTTTTACTGGAGCTTAATAAAATCTAGAAATTTTGTGACAATAAAGTACTCGAGCCTCTTATCAATTTAAGCTATCGCTCATAGCTATGCTACCCTTGAGTCCCAAATCAAACACTGATAAAATTTCAAATGGCCCTAACTTCTATACGGTGCATCCTACACCTATCAAAGTTTGCAACAATCAAATGCTTGTAAGTTTTTACTGGAGAGTCATAAAACCTTGAAATTTGATGACAATAAACTACTCGAGCCTCTTATCAATTCAAGCTATCGCTCATAGCAATGCTACCCTTGAGTCTCAAATCAAACACTGATAAAATTTCAAATGGCCCTAACTTCTGTATGGTCCATCCTATACCTATCAAAGTTTACAACAATCAAATGCTTGTAACTTTTTACTGGAGCTTAATAAAATCTTGAAATTTTGTGACAATGAAGTACTCGAGCCTCTTGTGAATTTCAGTTATCTCTCATAGCTATGCTACCCTTGAGTCCCAAATCAAACACTGATAAAACTTAAAATGGCCCTAACTTCTATACGGTGCGTCCCACACCTATAAAAGTTTGCAACAATCAAATGCTTGCAAGTTTTTACTGGAGCGTCATAAAACCTTGAAATTTTGTGACAATAAAGTACTCGAGCCTCTTATCAATTTAAGCTATCGCTCATAGCTATGCTACCCTTGAGTCCCAAATCAAACACTCATAAAACTTCAAATGGCCCTAACTTCTATACGGTGCGTCCTATACCTATCAAAGTTTGCAACAATCAAATGCTTGCAAGTTTTTACTGGAGCGTCATAAAACCTTGATATTTTGGGACAATAAAGTACTCGAGCCTCTTATCAATTTAAGCTATCGCTCATAGCTATGCTACCCTTGAGTCCCAAATCAAACACTGATAAAACTTCAAATGGCCCTAACTTCTATACGGTGCGTCCTATACCTATCAAAGTTTGCAACAATCAAATGCTTGCAAGTTTTTACTGGAGCGTCATAAAACCTTGATATTTTGTGACAATAAAGTTCTCGAGCCTCTTATCAATTTAAGCTATCGCTCATAGCTATGGTACCCTCGAGTCCCAAATCAAACACTGATAAAACTTCAAATGGCTCTAACTTCTATACGGTGCGTCCTACACCTATCAAAGTTTGCTACAATCAAATGCTTGTAACTTTTTACTGGAGAGTCACAAAACCTTGAAATTTGTTGACAATAAAGTACTCGAGCCTCCTATCAATTCAAGTTATCGCTCATAGCTATGCTACCCTTGAGTGTCAAATCAAACACTGATAAAATTTCAAATGGCCGTAACTTCTATATGGTGCGGCCTATACCTATGAAAGTTTGCAACAATCAAATGCTTGTAACTTTTTACTGGAGCTTAATAAAGTCTTGAAATTTTGTGACAATGAAGTACTCGAGCCTCTTGCCAATTTAAGTTATCTCTCATAGCTATGCTACCCTTGAGTCCCAAATCAAATGCTGATAAAACTTCAAATGGCCCTAACTTCTATACGGTCCGTCCCACACCTATAAAAGTTTGCAACAATCAAATGCTTGCAAGTTTTTACTGGAGCGTCATAAAACCTTGAAATTTTGTGACAAAATGTACTCGAGCCTCTTGTCAATTTAAGCTATCGCTCATAGCTATGCTACCCTCGAGTCCCAAATCAAACACTGATAAAACTTCAAATGGCCCTAACTTCTAGACGGTGCGTCCTATACCTATCAAAGTTTGCAACAATCAAATGCTTGTAACTTTTTCTGGAGCGTCATAAAATCTTGAAATTTTGTGACAATAAAGTACTAGAGCCTCTTATAAATTTAAGCTATCATAGCGATGCTACCCTTGAGTCCAAAATCAAATAGTGATAAAACTTCAAATGGCCCTAACTTCTATACGGTGCGTCCCACACCTATCAAATGCTTGTAAATTTTTATTGGAGCGTAATAAAGTCTTGAAATTTTGTGACAATAAAGTAGTCGAGGCTCTTGTCAATTTAAGGTATCGCGCATAGCTATGCTACCCTTGAGACCCAAGTCAAAGACTGATAAAACTTTAAATGGCCCTAACTTCTATACGGTGCGATATATACCTATCAAAATATGCAACATTCAAATGCTTGTAACTTTTTACTGGAGCGTCATAAAATCTTGAAGTTTTGTGACATAAAAGTACTCGAGCCTCTTATCAATTTAAGCTATAGCTCATAGATATGCTACCCTTGACTCGCAAATCAAGCACTGCTAAACCTTCAAATGGCCCTAACTTCTATACGGTTCGTCCTACACCTATCAAAGTTTGCAACAATCAATTGCTTGTAACTTCTTACCTTCGTGCCTCTTGTCAATTAAAGTTGTCGCTCATTGCTATGCTACCCTTGAGTCCCATATCAAACACTGATAAAACAATGGACCTAAATTCTGTACTTTGCGTCCTACACTTATCAAAGTTTGCAACAATCAAATGCTTGTAACTTTTTACTGGAGCGTCATAAAATCGTGAAATTTTGTGACAATAAAGTACTAGAGCCTTATCAATTTACACTATCATAGCTATGCTACCCTTGAGTCCCAAATCAACCACTGCTAAAACTTCAAATGGCCCTAACGATGCTTCATATACATACCAAAGTTTGCAACAATCAAATGCTTGTAACTTTTTACTGGAGCGTCATAAAATCTTGAAATTTTGTGACAATAAGGTACTCGAGCCTCTTATCAATTTAAGCTATCGCTCATAGCTATCCTACCCTTGAGTCCCAAATCAAACACGTATAAAACTTCAAATGGCCCTAACTTCTATACGGTGCGTCCCACACCTATCAAAGTTTGCAACAATCAATTGCTTGCAACTTTTTACGGCAGCGTCATAAAACCTTGAAATTTTGTGACAATAAAGTAATCGAGCCTCTTATCAATTTAAACTATCGCTCATAGCTATGCTACCCTTGAGTCCCAAATCAAACACTGATAAATCTTCAAATGGCCATAACTTCAATACGGTGCGTCCTACACCTAATAAAGTTTGCAATCATCAAATGCTTGCAACTTTTTACTGGAGCGTCATAAAATCTTGAAATTTGGTGGCAATAAAGTACTCGAGCCTCTTATCAATTTAAACTATCGCTCATAACTATGCTACCCTTGAGTCCCAAATAAAACACTGATAGATTTTCAAATGGCCCTAACTTCTATACGGTGCAGCCTACACCTAATAAACTTTGCCACATTCAAATGCTTGTAACTTTTTACTGGAGCGTCATAAAATCTTGAAGCTTTGTGACAATAAAGTACTCAATCCTCTCGTCAATTTAAGCTATCGCTCATAGCTATGCTACCCGCGAGTCCCAAATCAAACACTGATAAAACTTCAAAAGGCCCTAACTTCTATACGGAGCGCCCTACACCTATCAAACTTTTAAACATTCAAATGCTTGTAAATTCTTACTGGAGAGTCATAAAATCTTGAAATTTTGTGACAGTAAAGTACTCGAGCCTCTTGTAAATTTAAGCTATCGCTCATAGCTATGCTACCCTTGAGTCCCAAATCAACCACTGCTAAAACTGCAAATGGCCCTAACGGTGCGTCCTATACCTATCAAGGTTTGCAACAATCAAGTGCTTGTAACTTTTTACTGGAGCGTCATAAAATCTTGAAATATTGTGACAAAACAGTACTCGAGCCTCTTATCAATTTAAGCTATCGCTCACAGCTATGCTACCCTTGAGTGCCAAATAAAATACGTATAAACTTCAAATGGCCGTAACTTCTATACTGTGCGTCCCACACCTATCAAACTTTGCAACAATCAATTGCTTGCAACTTTTTACGGGAGCGTCATAAAACCTTGAAATTTTGTGACAATAAAGTACTCGAGCCTCTTATCAATTTAAGCTATCGCTCATTGCTATGCTACCCTTGAGTCCCAAATCAAACACTGATAAAACTTCAACTGGCCCTAATTCTATACGATGCGTCCTATACCTATCAAAGTTTGCAACAATCAAATTCTTGTAACTTTTTATTGGAGCGTAATAAAGTCTTGAAATTTTGTGACAATAAAGTAGGCGAGCCTCTTGTCAATTTAAGGTATCGCTCATAGCTATGCTACCCTTGAGTCCCACATCAAAGACTGATAAAAGTGCAAATGGCCGTAACTTCTATACGTACCGATATATACCTATCAAAGTATGCAACATTCAATGCGTGTAACTTTTTACTGGAGCGTCATAAAATCTTGAAATTTTGTGACATTAAAGTACTAGAGCCTCTTATCAATTTAAGCTATAGCTCATAACTATGATGCCCTTGAGTCGTAAATCAAACACTGCTAAACCTTCAAATGGCCCTAACATCTATACGGTTAGTCCTATACCTATAAAAGTCTGCAACAATCAAATGCTTGTAACATTTTACTGGAGCATAATAAAATCTGGAAATTTTGTGACAATAAAGTACTCGAGCCTCTTGTCAATTTAAGCTATCACCCAAAGCTATGCTACCCTTGAGTCCCAAATCAAACACTGATAAAACTTCAAATGGCCCTAACTTCTATACGGTGCGTCCTACACCTATCAAAGTTTGCCACCATCAAATGCTTGTAACTTTTTACTGGAGCGTCATAAAACGTTGAAATTTGGTGACAATAAAGTACTCGTGCCTCTTGTCAATTAAAGTTGTCGCTCATTGATATGCTACCACTTTTTACTGGAGCGTCATAAAACCTTGAAATTTGGTGACAATAAAGTACTCGTGCCTCTTGTCAATTAAAGTTGTCGCTCATTGATATGCTATCCTAAATCAAACACTGATAAAACAATGGCCCTAAATTATATAGTTCGCGTCCTACACTTATCAGAGTTTGCAACAATCAAATGTTTGTAACTTTTTACTGGAGCGTCATAAAATCTTGAAATTTTGTGACAAAGTACTCGAGCCTCTTATCAATTTAATCTATCGCTCATAGCTATGCTACCCTTGAGTTCCAAATCAAACACTGATAAAACTTCAAATGGCCCTAACTTCTATACGGTGCGTCGTACACCTATTAAAGTTTGCAACAATCAAATGCTTGTAATTTTTTACTGGAGAGTCATAAAACCTTGAAATTTGTTGACAATAAAGTACTCGAGCTCTTATCAATTCAAGCTATCGCTCATAGCTATGCTACCCTTGAGTCCCAATTCAAAGACTGATAAAAGTGCAAATGGCCGTAACTTCTATACGGTGCGATATATACCTATCAAAGTATGCAACATTCAATGCTTGTAACTTTTTACTGCAGCGTCATAAAATCTTGAAATTTTGTGATATTAAAGTACTATAGCCTCTTATCAATTTAAGCTATAGCTCATGGCTATGATGCCCTTGAGTCGCAAATCAAACACTGCTAAACCTTCAAATGGCCCTAACTTCTATACGGTGAGTCCTATACCTATAAAAGTCTGCAACAATCAAATGCTTGTAACATTTTATTGGAGCATAATAAAATCTTGAAATTTTGCGACAATAAAGTACTCGAGCCTCTTGTCAATTTAAGCTATCACCCAAAGCTATGCTACCCTTGAGTCCCAAATCAAACACTGATAAAACTTCAAATGGCCCTAACGTCTATACGGTGCGTCCTACACCTATCAAAGTTTGCCACAATCAAATGCTTGTAACTTTTTACTGGAGCGTCATAAAACGTTGAAATTTGGTGACAATAAAGTACTCGTGCCTCTTGTCAATTAAAGTTGTCGCTCATTGATATGCTACCACTTTTTACTGGAGCGTCATAAAACCTTGAAATTTGGTGACAATAAAGTACTCGTGCCTCTTGTCAATTAAAGTTGTCGCTCATTGATATGCTATCCTAAATCAAACACTGTTAAACAATGGCCCTAAATTATGTAGTTCGCGTCCTACACTTATCAGAGTTTGCAACAATCAAATGTTTGTAACTTTTTACTGGAGCGTCATAAAATCTTGAAATTGTGTGACACAGTACTCGAGACTCTTATCAATTTAAGCTATCACTCATAGCTATGCCACCCTTGAGTTCCAAATCAAACACTGATAAAACTTCAAATGGCCCTAACTTCTATACGGTGCGTCGTACACCTATCAAAGTTTGCAACAATCAAATGCTTGTAATTTTTTACTGGAGAGTCATAAAACCTTGAAATTTGTTGACAATAAAGTACTCGAGCTCTTATCAATTCAAGCTATCGCTCATAGCTATGCTACCCTTGAGTCCCAATTCAAACACTGATAAAACTTCAACTGGCCCTAATTCTATACGATGCGTCCTATACCTATCAAAGTTTGCAACAATCAAATTCTTGTAACTTTTTATTGGAGCGTAATAAAGTCTTGAAATTTTGTGACAATAAAGTACTCGTGCCTCTTGTCAATTTAAGGTATCGCTCATAGCTATGCTACCCTAGAGTCCCAAATCAAAGACTGATAAAAGTGCAAATGGCCGTAACTTCTATACGTACCGATATATACCTATCAAAGTATAGCAACATTCAATGCTTGTAACTTTTTACTGGAGCGTCATAAAATCTTGAAATTTTGTGACATTAAGTACTAGAGCCTCTTATCAATTTAAGCTATAGCTCATAGCTATGATGCCCTTGAGTCGCAAATCAAACAATGCTAAAACTTCAAATGGCCCTAACTTCTATACGGTGAGTCCTATACCTATAAAAGTCTGCAACAATCAAATGCTTGTAACATTTTACTGGAGCATAATAAAATCTTGAAATTTTGTGACAATAAAGTACTCGAGCCTCTTGTCAATTTAAGCTATCACCCAAAGCTATGCTACCCTTGAGTCCCAAATCAAACACTGATAAAACTTCAAATGGCCCTAACTTCTATACGGTGCGTCCTACAGCTATCAAAGTTTGCCACAATCAAATGCTTGTAACTTTTTACTGGAGCGTCATAAAACGTTGAAATTTGGTGACAATAAAGTACTCGTGCCTCTTGTCAATTAAAGTTGTCGCTCATTGATATGCTACAACTTTTTACTGGAGCGTCATAAAACCTTGAAATTTGGTGACAATAAAGTACTCGTGCCTCTTGCCAATTAAAGTTGTCGCTCATTGATATGCTATCCTAAATCAAACACTGATAAAACAATGGCCCTAAATTATGTAGTTCGCGTCCTACACTTATCAGAATTTGCAACAATCAAATGTTTGTAACTTTTTACTGGAGCGTCATAAAATCTTGAAATTTTGTGACAAAGTACTCGAGCCTCTTATCAATTTAAGCTATCGCTAATAGCTATGCTACCCTTGAGTTCCAAATCAAACACTGATAAAACTTCAAATGCCCTAACTTCTATACGGTGCGTCGTACACCTATCAAAGTTTGCAACAATCAAATGCTTGTAATTTTTTACTGGAGAGTCATAAAACCTTGAAATTTGTTGACAATAAAGTACTCGAGCCTCCTATCAATTCAAGCTATCGCTCATAGCTATGCTACCCTTGCGACTCAAATCAAACACTGATAAAACTTCAAATGGCCCTAACTTCTATACGGTTCGTCCTATACCTATCAGAGTTTACAACAATCAAATGCTTGTAACTTTTTACTGGAGCTTAATAAAATCTTGAAATTTTGTGACAATAAAGTACTCGAGCCTCTTATCAATTTAAGCTATCGCTCATAGCTATGCTACCCTTGAGTCCCAAATCAAACACTGATAAAATTTCAAATGGCCCTAGCTTCTATACGGTGCATCCTACACCTATCAAAGTTTGCAACAATCAAATGCTTGTAAGTTTTTACTGGAGAGTCATAAAACCTTGAAATTTGATGACAATAAAGTACTCGAGCCTCTTATCAATTCAAGCTATCGCTCATAGCAATGCTACCCTTGAGTCTCAAATCAAACACTGATAAAATTTCAAATGGCCCTAACTTCTGTATGGTCCATCCTATACCTATCAAAGTTTACAACAATCAAATGCTTGTAACTTTTTACTGGAGCATAATAAAATCTTGAAATTTTGTGACAATAAAGTACTCGAGCCTCTTGTCAATTTAAGCTATCACCCAAAGCTATGCTACCCTTGAGTCCCAAATCAAACACTGATAAAACTTCAAATGGCCCTAACTTCTATACGGTGCGTCCTACACCTATCAAAGTTTGCCACAATCAAATGCTTGTAACTTTTTACTGGAGCGTCATAAAACGTTGAAATTTGGTTATAATAAAGTACTCGTGCCTCTTGTGAATTAAAGTTGTCGCTCATTGATATGCTATCCTAAATCAAACACTGATAAAACAATGGCCCTAAATTCTGTAGTTCGCGTCCTACACTTATCAGAGTTTGCAACAATCAAATGTTTGTAACTTTTTACTGGAGCGTCATAAAATCTTGAAACTTTGTGACAAAGTACTCGAGCCTCTTATCAATTTAAGCTATCGCTCATAGCTATGCTACCCTTCAGTTTCAAATCAAACACTGATAAAACTTCAAATGGCCCTAACTTCTATACGGTGCGTCGTACACCTATCAAAGTTTGCAACAATCAATTGCTTGTAATTTTTTACATGAGAGTCATAAAACCTTGAAATTTGTTGACAATAAAGTACTCGAGCTCTTATCAATTCAAGCTATCGCTCATAGCTATTCTACCCTTGAGTCCCAATTCAAAGACTGATAAAAGTGCAAATGGCCGTAACTTCTATACGGTGCGATATATACCTATCAAAGTATGCAACATTCAATGCTTGTAACTTTTTACTGGAGCGTCATAAAATCTTGAAATTTTGTGACATTAAAGTACTAGAGCCTCTTATCAATTTAAGCTATAGCTCATAGCTATGATGCCCTTGAGTCGCAAATCAAACACTGCTAAACCTTCAAATGGCCCTAACTTCTATACGGTGAGTCCTATACCTATAAAAGTCTGCAACAATCGAATGCTTGTAACTTTTTATTGGAGCATAATAAAATCTTGAAACTTTGTGACAATAAAGTACTCGAGCCTCTTGGCAATTTAAGCTATCACCCAAAGCTATGCTACCCTTGAGTCCCAAATCAAACACTGATAAAACTTCAAATGGCCCTAACTTCTATACGGTGCGTCCTACACCTATCAGAGTTTGCCACAATCAAATCCTTGTAACTTTTTACTGGAGCGTCATAAAACGTTGAAATTTGGTGACAATAAAGTACTCGTGCCTCTTGTCAATTAAAGTTGTCGCTCATTGATATGCTACCACTTTTTACTGGAGCGTCATAAAACCTTGAAATTTGGTGACAATAAAGTACTCGTGCCTCTTGTCAATTAAAGTTGTCGCTCACTGATATGCTATCCTAAATCAAACACTGATAAAACAATGGCTCTAAATTCGGTAGTTCGCGTCCTACACTTATCAGACTTTGCAACAATCAAATGTTTGTAACTTTTTACTGGAGCGTCATAAAATCTTGAAATTTTGTGACAAAGTACTCGAGCCTCTTATCAATTCAAGCTATCGCTCATAGCTATGCTACCCTTGAGTCTCAAATCAAACACTGATAAAACTTCAAATGGCCCTAACTTCTATATGGTTCGTCCTATACCTATCAGAGTTTGCAACAATCAAATGCTTGTAACTCTTTACTGGAGCGTCATAAAACGTTGAAATTTGGTGACAATAAAGTACTCGTGCCTCTTGTCAATTAAAGTTGTCGCTCATTGATATGCTACAACTTTTTACTGGAGCGTCATAAAACCTTGAAATTTGGTGACAATAAAGTACTCGTGCCTCTTGCCAATTAAAGTTGTCGCTCATTGATATGCTATCCTAAATCAAACACTGATAAAACAATGGCCCTAAATTATGTAGTTCGCGTCCTACACTTATCAGAATTTGCAACAATCAAATGTTTGTAACTTTTTACTGGAGCGTCATAAAATCTTGAAATTTTGTGACAAAGTACTCGAGCCTCTTATCAATTTAAGCTATCGCTAATAGCTATGCTACCCTTGAGTTCCAAATCAAACACTGATAAAACTTCAAATGCCCTAACTTCTATACGGTGCGTCGTACACCTATCAAAGTTTGCAACAATCAAATGCTTGTAATTTTTTACTGGAGAGTCATAAAACCTTGAAATTTGTTGACAATAAAGTACTCGAGCCTCCTATCAATTCAAGCTATCGCTCATAGCTATGCTACCCTTGCGACTCAAATCAAACACTGATAAAACTTCAACTGGCCCTAATTCTATACGATGCGTCCTATACCTATCAAAGTTTGCAACAATCAAATGCTTGTAACTTTTTATTGGAGCGTAATAAAGTCTTGAAATTTTGTGACAATTAAGTAGGCGAGCCTCTTGTCAATTTAAGGTATCGCTCATAGCTATGCTACCCTTGAGTCCCAAATCAAAGACTGATAAATGTGCAATTGGCCGTAACTTCTATACGGTGCGATATATACCTATCAAAGTATGCAACATTCAATGCTTGTAACTTTTTACTGGAGCTTAATAAAATCTTGAAATTTTGTGACAATAAAGTACTCGAGCCTCTTATCAATTTAAGCTATCGCTCATAGCTATGCTACCCTTGAGTCCCAAATCAAACACTGATAAAATTTCAAATGGCCCTAGCTTCTATACGGTGCATCCTACACCTATCAAAGTTTGCAACAATCAAATGCTTGTAAGTTTTTACTGGAGAGTCATAAAACCTTGAAATTTGATGACAATAAAGTACTCGAGCCTCTTATCAATTCAAGCTATCGCTCATAGCAATGCTACCCTTGAGTCTCAAATCAAACACTGATAAAATTTCAAATGGCCCTAACTTCTGTATGGTCCATCCTATACCTATCAAAGTTTACAACAATCAAATGCTTGTAACTTTTTACTGGAGCATAATAAAATCTTGAAATTTTGTGACAATAAAGTACTCGAGCCTCTTGTCAATTTAAGCTATCACCCAAAGCTATGCTACCCTTGAGTCCCAAATCAAACACTGATAAAACTTCAAATGGCCCTAACTTCTATACGGTGCGTCCTACACCTATCAAAGTTTGCCACAATCAAATGCTTGTAACTTTTTACTGGAGCGTCATAAAACGTTGAAATTTGGTTATAATAAAGTACTCGTGCCTCTTGTGAATTAAAGTTGTCGCTCATTGATATGCTATCCTAAATCAAACACTGATAAAACAATGGCCCTAAATTCTGTAGTTCGCGTCCTACACTTATCAGAGTTTGCAACAATCAAATGTTTGTAACTTTTTACTGGAGCGTCATAAAATCTTGAAACTTTGTGACAAAGTACTCGAGCCTCTTATCAATTTAAGCTATCGCTCATAGCTATGCTACCCTTCAGTTTCAAATCAAACACTGATAAAACTTCAAATGGCCCTAACTTCTATACGGTGCGTCGTACACCTATCAAAGTTTGCAACAATCAATTGCTTGTAATTTTTTACATGAGAGTCATAAAACCTTGAAATTTGTTGACAATAAAGTACTCGAGCTCTTATCAATTCAAGCTATCGCTCATAGCTATTCTACCCTTGAGTCCCAATTCAAAGACTGATAAAAGTGCAAATGGCCGTAACTTCTATACGGTGCGATATATACCTATCAAAGTATGCAACATTCAATGCTTGTAACTTTTTACTGGAGCGTCATAAAATCTTGAAATTTTGTGACATTAAAGTACTAGAGCCTCTTATCAATTTAAGCTATAGCTCATAGCTATGATGCCCTTGAGTCGCAAATCAAACACTGCTAAACCTTCAAATGGCCCTAACTTCTATACGGTGAGTCCTATACCTATAAAAGTCTGCAACAATCGAATGCTTGTAACTTTTTATTGGAGCATAATAAAATCTTGAAACTTTGTGACAATAAAGTACTCGAGCCTCTTGGCAATTTAAGCTATCACCCAAAGCTATGCTACCCTTGAGTCCCAAATCAAACACTGATAAAACTTCAAATGGCCCTAACTTCTATACGGTGCGTCCTACACCTATCAGAGTTTGCCACAATCAAATCCTTGTAACTTTTTACTGGAGCGTCATAAAACGTTGAAATTTGGTGACAATAAAGTACTCGTGCCTCTTGTCAATTAAAGTTGTCGCTCATTGATATGCTACCACTTTTTACTGGAGCGTCATAAAACCTTGAAATTTGGTGACAATAAAGTACTCGTGCCTCTTGTCAATTAAAGTTGTCGCTCACTGATATGCTATCCTAAATCAAACACTGATAAAACAATGGCTCTAAATTCGGTAGTTCGCGTCCTACACTTATCAGACTTTGCAACAATCAAATGTTTGTAACTTTTTACTGGAGCGTCATAAAATCTTGAAATTTTGTGACAAAGTACTCGAGCCTCTTATCAATTCAAGCTATCGCTCATAGCTATGCTACCCTTGAGTCTCAAATCAAACACTGATAAAACTTCAAATGGCCCTAACTTCTATATGGTTCGTCCTATACCTATCAGAGTTTGCAACAATCAAATGCTTGTAACTCTTTACTGGAGCGTCATAAAACGTTGAAATTTGGTGACAATAAAGTACTCGTGCCTCTTGTCAATTAAAGTTGTCGCTCATTGATATGCTACAACTTTTTACTGGAGCGTCATAAAACCTTGAAATTTGGTGACAATAAAGTACTCGTGCCTCTTGCCAATTAAAGTTGTCGCTCATTGATATGCTATCCTAAATCAAACACTGATAAAACAATGGCCCTAAATTATGTAGTTCGCGTCCTACACTTATCAGAATTTGCAACAATCAAATGTTTGTAACTTTTTACTGGAGCGTCATAAAATCTTGAAATTTTGTGACAAAGTACTCGAGCCTCTTATCAATTTAAGCTATCGCTAATAGCTATGCTACCCTTGAGTTCCAAATCAAACACTGATAAAACTTCAAATGCCCTAACTTCTATACGGTGCGTCGTACACCTATCAAAGTTTGCAACAATCAAATGCTTGTAATTTTTTACTGGAGAGTCATAAAACCTTGAAATTTGTTGACAATAAAGTACTCGAGCCTCCTATCAATTCAAGCTATCGCTCATAGCTATGCTACCCTTGCGACTCAAATCAAACACTGATAAAACTTCAACTGGCCCTAATTCTATACGATGCGTCCTATACCTATCAAAGTTTGCAACAATCAAATGCTTGTAACTTTTTATTGGAGCGTAATAAAGTCTTGAAATTTTGTGACAATTAAGTAGGCGAGCCTCTTGTCAATTTAAGGTATCGCTCATAGCTATGCTACCCTTGAGTCCCAAATCAAAGACTGATAAATGTGCAATTGGCCGTAACTTCTATACGGTGCGATATATACCTATCAAAGTATGCAACATTCAATGCTTGTAACTTTTTACTGGAGCGTCATAAAATCTTGAAATTTTGTGACATTAAAGTACTAGAGCCTCTTATCAATTTAAGCTATAGCTCATAGCTATGATGCCCTTGAGTCGCAAATCAAACACTGCTAAACCTTCAAATGGCCCTAACTTCTATACGGTGAGTCCTATACCTATAAAAGTCTGCAACAATCAAATGCTTGTAACATTTTACTGGAGCATAATAAAATCTTGAAATTTTGTGACAATAAAGTACTCGAGCCTCTTGTCAATTTAAGCTATCACCCAAAGCTATGCTACCCTTGAGTCCCAAATCAAACACTGATAAAACTTCAAATGGCCCTAACTTCTATACGGTGCGTCCTACACCTATCAAAGTTTGCCACAATCAAATGCTTGTAACTTTTTACTGGAGCGTCATAAAACGTTGAAATTTGGTTATAATAAAGTACTCGTGCCTCTTGTCAATTAAAGTTGTCGCTCATTGATATGCTACCACTTTTTACTGGAGCGTCATAAAACCTTGAAATTTGGTGACAATAAAGTACTCGTGCCTCTTGTGAATTAAAGTTGTCGCTCATTGATATGCTATCCTAAATCAAACACTGATTAAACAATGGCCCTAAATTCTGTAGTTCGCGTCCTACACTTATCAGAGTTTGCAACAATCAAATGTTTGTAACTTTTTACTGGAGCGTCATAAAATCTTGAAACTTTGTGACAAAGTACTCGAGCCTCTTATCAATTTAAGCTATCGCTCATAGCTATGCTACCCTTCAGTTTCAAATCAAACACTGATAAAACTTCAAATGGCCCTAACTTCTATACGGTGCGTCGTACACCTATCAAAGTTTGCAACAATCAATTGCTTGTAATTTTTTACATGAGAGTCATAAAACCTTGAAATTTGTTGACAATAAAGTACTCGAGCTCTTATCAATTCAAGCTATCGCTCATAGCTATGCTACCCTTGAGTCCCAATTCAAAGACTGATAAAAGTGCAAATGGCCGTAACTTCTATACGGTGCGATATATACCTATCAAACTATGCAACATTCAATGCTTGTAACTTTTTACTGGAGCGTCATAAAATCTTGAAATTTTGTGACATTAAAGTACTAGAGCCTCTTATCAATTTAAGCTATAGCTCATAGCTATGATGCCCTTGAGTCGCAAATCAAACACTGCTAAACCTTCAAATGGCCCTAACTTCTATACGATGAGTCCTATACCTATAAAAGTCTGCAACAATCGAATGCTTGTAACTTTTTATTGGAGCATAATAAAATCTTGAAATTTTGTGACAATAAAGTACTCGAGCCTCTTGGCAATTTAAGCTATCACCCAAAGCTATGCTACCCTTGAGTCCCAAATCAAACACTGATAAAACTTCAAATGGCCCTAACTTCTATACGGTGCGTCCTACACCTATCAAAGTTTGCCACAATCAAATGCTTGTAACTTTTTACTGGAGCGTCATAAAACGTTGAATTTTGGTTATAATAAAGTACTCGTGCCTCTTGTCAATTAAAGTTGTCGCTCATTGATATGCTACCACTTTTTACTGGAGCGTCATAAAACCTTGAAATTTGGTGACAATAAAGTACTCGTGCCTCTTGTCAATTAAAGTTGTCGCTCATTGATATGCTATCCTAAATCAAACACTGATAAAACAATGGCCCTAAATTCTGTAGTTCGCGTCCTACACTTATCAGAGTTTGCAACAATCAAATGTTTGTAACTTTTTACTGGAGCGTCATAAAATCTTGAAACTTTGTGACAAAGTACTCGAGCCTCTTATCAATTTAAGCTATCGCTCATAGCTATGCTACCCTTCAGTTTCAAATCAAACACTGATAAAACTTCAAATGGCCCTAACTTCTATACGGTGCGTCGTACACCTATCAAAGTTTGCAACAATCAAATGCTTGTAACTTTTTACTGGAGCTTAATAAAATCTTGAAATTTTGTGACAATGAAGTACTCGAGCCTCTTGTGAATTTAAGTTATATCTCATAGCTATGCTACCCTTGAGTCCCAAATCAAACACTGATAAAACTTCAAATGGCCCTAATTTCTATACGGTGCGTCCCACACCTATAAAGTTTGCAACAATCAAATGCTTGCAAGTTTTTACTGGAGCGTCATAAAACCTTGAAATTTTGCGACAATAAAGTACTCGAGCCTCTTATCAATTTAATCTATCGCTCATAGCTATGCTACCCTTGAGTCCCAAATCAAACACTCATAAAACTTCAAATGGCCCTAACTTCTATACGGTGCGTCCTACACCTATCAAAGTTTGCCACAATCAAATGCTTGTGACTTTTTACTGGAGCGTCATAAAACGTTGAAATTTGGTGACAATAAAGTACTCGTGCCTCTTGTCAATTAAAGTTGTCGCTCATTGATATGCTACCACTTTTTACTGGAGCGTCATAAAACCTTGAAATTTGGTGACAATAAAGTACTCGTGCCTCTTGTCAATTAAAGTTGTCGCTCATTGATATGCTATCCTAAATCAAACACTGATAAAACAATGGCTCTAAATTCGGTAGTTCGCGTCCTACACTTATCAGAGTTTGCAACAATCAAATGTTTGTAACTTTTTACTGGAGCGTCATAAAATCTTGAAATTTTGTGACAAAGTTCTCGAGCCTCTTATCAATTTAAGCTATCGCTCATAGCTATGCTACCCTTGAGTTCCAAATCAAACACTGATAAAACTTCAAATGGCCCTAACTTCTATACGGTGCGTCGTACACCTATCAAAGTTTGCAACAATCAAATGCTTGTAATTTTTTAGTGGAGAGTCATAAAACCTTGAAATTTGTTGACAATAAAGTACTCGAGCCTCTTATCAATTCAAGCTATCGCTCATAGCTATGCTACCCTTGAGTCTCAAATCAAACACTGATAAAACTTCAAATGGCCCTAACTTCTATACGGTTCGTCCTATACCTATCAGAGTTTGCAACAATCAAATGCTTGTAACTCTTTACTGGAGCTTAATAAAATCTTGAAATTTTGTGACAATAAAGTACTCGAGCCTCTTATCAATTTAAGCTATCGCTCATAGCTATGCTACCCTTGAGTCCCAAATCAAACACTGATAAAACTTCAAATGGCCCTAACTCCTATACGGTGCATCCTACACCTATCAAAGTTTGCAACAATCAAATGCTTGTAAGTTTTTACTGGAGAGTCATAAAACCTTGAAATTTGATGACAATAAAGTACTCGAGCCTCTTATCAATTCGAGCTATCGCTCATAGCTATGCTACCCTTGAGTCTCAAATCAAACACTGATAAAACTTCAAATGGCCCTAACTTCTGTGTGGTGCGTCCTATACCTATCAAAGTTTGCAACAATCAAATGCTTGTAACTTTTTACTGGAGCTTAATAAAATCTTGAAATTTTGTGACAATGAAGTACTCGAGCCTCTTGTGAATTTAAGTTATCTCTCATAGGTATGCTACCCTTGAGTCCCAAATCAAACACTCATAAAACTTCAAATGGCCCTAACTTCTATACGGTGCGTCCTACACCTATCAAATTTTGCCACAATCAAATGCTTGTAACTTTTTACTGGAGCGTCATAAAACGTTGAAATTTGTTGACAATAAAGTACTCGTGCCTCTTGTCAATTAAAGTTGTCGCTCATTGATATGCTACCACTTTTTACTGGAGCGTCATAAAACCTTGAAATTTGGTGACAATAAAGTACTCGAGCCTCTTACCAATTTAAGCTATCGCTCATAGCTATGCTACCCTTGAGTCCCAAATCAAACACTCATAAAACTTCAAATGGCCCTAACTTCTATACGGTGCGTCCTATACCTATCAAAGTTTGCAACAATCAAATGCTTGCAAGTTTTTACTGGAGCGTCATAAAACTTTGATATTTTGTGACAATAAAGTACTCGAGCCTCTTATCAATTTAAGCTATCGCTCATAGCTATGTTACCCTCGAGTCCCAAATCAAACACTCATAAAACTTCAAATGGCCCTAACTTCTATACGGTGCGTCCTACACCTATCAAATTTTGCCACAATCAAATGCTTGTAACTTTTTACTGGAGCGTCATAAAACGTTGAAATTTGGTGACAATAAAGTACTCGTGCCTCTTGTCAATTAAAGTTGTCGCTCATTGATATGCTACCACTTTTTACTGGAGCGTCATAGAACCTTGAAATTTGGTGACAATAAAGTACTCGAGCCTCTTACCAATTTAAGCTATCGCTCATAGCTATGCTACCCTTGAGTCCCAAATCAAACACTGATAAAACTTCAAATGGCCCTAACTTCTATACGGTGAGTCCTATACCTATAAAAGTCTGCAACAATCGAATGCTGGTAACATTTTATTGGAGCATAATAAAATCTTGAAGTTTTGTGACAATAAAGTACTCGAGCCTCTTGTCAATTTAAGCTATCACCCAAAGCTATGCTACCCTTGAGTCCCAAATCAAACACTGATAAAACTTCAAATGGCCCTAACTTCTATACGGTGCGTCCTACACCTATCAAAGTTTGCCACAATCAAATGCTTGTAACTTTTTACTGGAGCGTCATAAAACGTTGAAATTTGGTGACAATAAAGTACTCGTGCCTCTTGTCAATTAAAGTTGTCGCTCATTGATATGCTACCACTTTTTACTGGAGCGTCATAAAACCTTGAAATTTGGTGACAATAAAGTTCTCGTGGCTCTTGTCAATTAAAGTTGTCGCTCATTGATATGCTATCCTAAATCAAGCACTGATAAAACAATGGCTCTAAATTCGGTAGTTCGCGTCCTACACTTATCAGAGTTTGCAACAATCAAATGTTTGGAACTTTTTACTGGAGCGTCATAAAGTCTTGAAATTTTGTGACAAAGTACTCGAGCCTCTTATCAATTTATGCTATCGCTCATAGCTATGCTACCCTTGAGTTCCAAATCAAACACTGATAAAACTTCAAATGGCCCTAACTTCTATACGGTGCATCGTACACCTATCAAAGTTTGCAACAATAAAATGCTTGTAATTTTTTACTGGAGAGTCATAAAACCTTGAAATTTGTTGACAATAAAGTACTCGAGCCTCTTATCAATTTAAGCTATCGCTCATAGCTATGCTACCCTTGAGTCCTAAATCAAACACTGATAAAACTTCAAATGGCCCTAACTTCTATACGGTGCATCCTACACCTATCAAAGTTTGCAACAATCAAATGCTTGTAAGTTTTTACTGGAGAGTCATAAAACCTTGAAATTTGATGACAATAAAGTACTCGAGCCTCTTATCAATTCAAGCTATCGCTCATAGCTATGCTACCCTTGAGTCTCAAATCAAACACTGATAAAACTTCAAATGGCCCTAACTTCTGTATGGTCCGTCCTATACCTATCAAAGTTTGCAACAATAAAATGCTTGTAACTTTTTACTGGAGCTTAATAAAATCTTGAAATTATGTGACAATGAAGTACTCGAGCCTCTTGTGAATTTAAGTTATCTCTCATAGCTATGCTACCCTTGAGTCCCATATCAAACACTGATAAAACTTCAAATGGCCCTAATTTCTATACGGTGCGTCCCACACCTATAAAAGTTTGCAACAATCAAATACTTGCAAGTTTTTACTGGAGCGTCATAAAACCTTGAAATTTTGTGACAATAAAGTACTCGAGCCTCTTATCAATTTAAGCTATCGCTCATAGCTATGCTACCCTTGAGTCCCAAATCAAACACTCATAAAACTTCAAATATCCCTAACTTCTATACGGTGCGTCCTATACCTATCAAAGTTTGCAACAATCAAATGCTGGCAAGTTTTTACTGGAGCGTCATAAAACGTTGAAATTTGGTGATAATAAAGTACTCGTGCCTCTTGTCAATTAAAGTGTTCGCTCATTGATATCCTACCACTTTTTACTGGCGCGTCATAAAACCTTGAAATTTGGTGACAATAAAGTACTCGTGCCTCTTGTCAATTAAAGTTGTCGCTCATTGATATGCTATCCTAAATCAAACACTGATAAAACAATGGCCCTAAATTCTGTAGTTCGCGTCCTACACTTATCAGAGTTTGCAACAATCAAATGTCTGTAACTTTTTACTGGAGCGTCATAAAATCGTGAAACTTTGTGACAAAGTACTCGAGCCTCTTATCAATTTAAGCTATCGCTCATAGCTATGCTACCCTTGAGTTCCAAATCAAACACTGATAAAACTTCAAATGGCCCTAACTTCTATACGGTGCGTCGTACACCTATCAAAGTTTGCAACAATCAAATGCTTGTAATTTTTTACTGGAGAGTCATAAAACCTTGAAATTCGTTGACAATAAAGTCCTCGAGCTCTTATCAATTCAAGCTATCGCTCAAAGCTACGCTACCCTTGAGTCCCAATTCAAAGACTGATAAAAGTGCAAATGGCCGTAACTTCTATACGGTGAGTCCTATACCTATAAAAGTCTGCAACAATCGAATGCTTGTAACATTTTATTGGAGCATAATAAAATCTTGAAATTTTGTGACAATAAAGTACTCGAGCCTCTTGTCAATTTAAGCTATCACCCAAAGCTATGCTACCCTTGAGTCCCAAATCAAACACTGATAAAATTTCAAATGGCCCTAACTTCTAAACGGTGCGTCCTACACCTATCAAAGTTTGCCACAATCAAATGCTTGTAACTTTTTACTGGAGCGTCATAAAACGTTGAAATTTGGTGACAATAAAGTACTCGTGCCTCTTGTCAATTAAAGTTGTCGCTCATTGATATGCTACCACTTTTTACTGGAGCGTCATAAAACCTTGAAATATGGTGACAATAAAGTACTCGTGCCTCTTGTCAATTAAAGTTGTCGCTCATTGATATGCTATCCTAAATCAAACACTGATAAAACAATGGCCCTAAATTCTGTAGTTCGCGTCCTACACTTATCAGAGTTTGCAACAAACAAATGTTTGTAACTTTTTACTGGAGCGTCATAAAATCTTGAAATTTTGTGACAAAGTACTCGAGCCTCTTATCAATTTAAGCTATAGCTCATAGCTATGATGTCCTTGAGTCGCAAATCAAACACTGCTAAACCTTCAAATGGCCCTAACTTCTATACGGTGAGTCCTATACCTATAAAAGTCTGCAACAATCGAATGCTTGTAACATTTTATTGGAGCATAATAAAATCTTGAAATTTGATGACAGTAAAGTACTCGAGCCTCTTATCAATTCAAGCTATCGCTCATAGCTATGCTACCCTTGAGTCTCAAATCAAACACTATTAAAACTTCAAATGGCCCTAACTTCTGTATGGTCCGTCCTATACCTTTCAAAGTTTGCAACAATCAAATGCTTGTAACTTTTTACTGGAGCTTAATAAAATCTTGAAATTTTGTGACAATGAAGTACTCGAGCCTCTTGTGAATTTAAGTTATCTCTCATAGCTATGCTACCCTTGAGTCCCAAATCAAACACTGATAAAACTTCAAATGGCCCTAACTTCTATACGGTGCGTCCCACACCTATAAAAGTTTGCAACAATCAAATGCTTGCAAGTTTTTACTGGAGCGTCATAAAACCTTGAAATTTTGTCACAATAAAGTACTCGACCCTCTTATCAATTCAAGCTATCGCTCATAGCTATGCTACCCTTGAGTCCCAAATCAAACACTCATACAACTTCAAATGGCCCTAACTTCTATACGGTGCGTCCTATACCTATCAAAGTTTGCAACAATCAAATGCTTGCAAGTTTTTACTGGAGCGTCATAAAACCTTGATATTTTGTGACAATAAAGTACTCGAGCCTCTTATCAATTTAAGCTATCGCTCATAGCTATGCTACCCTTGAGTCCCAAATCAAACACTGATAAAACTTCAAATGGCCCTAACTTCTATACGGTGCGTCCTATACCTATCAAAGTTTGCAACAATCAAATGCTTGCAAGTTTTAACTGGAGCGTCATAAAATCTTGAAATTTTTGACAATAAAGTACTCGTGCCTCTTGTCAATTAAAGTTGTCGCTCATTGATATGCTACCACTTTTTACTGGAGCGTCATAAAACCTTGAAATTTGGTGACAATAAAGTACTCGTGCCTCTTGTCAATTAAAGTTGTCGCTCATTGATATGTTGTCCTAAATCAAACACTGATAAAACAATGGCCCTAAATTCTGTAGTTTGCGTCCTACACTTATCAGAGTTTGCAACAATCAAATGTTTGTAACTTTTTACTGGAGCGTCATAAAATTTTGAAATTTTGTGACAAAGTACTCGAGCCTCTTATCAATTTAAGCTATCGTTCATAGCTATGCTACCCTTGAATTCCAAATCAAACACTGAGAAAACTTTACATAGCCCTAACTTCTATACGGTGCATCCAACACCTATCAAACTTTCCTACAATCAAATGCTTGTAACTTTTTACTGGAGAGTCATAAAACCTTGAAATTTGTTGACAATAAAGTACTCGAGCCTCTTATCAATTCAAGCTATCGCTCATAGCTATGCTACCCTTGAGTTTCAAATCAAACACTTATAAAACTTCAAATGGCCCGAACTTCTATATGGTGCGTCCTAAACCTATCAAAGTTTGCAACTATCAAATGCTTGTAACTTTTTACTGGAGCTTAATAAAATCTTGAAATTTTGTGACAATGAAGTACTCGAGCCTCTTGTCAATTTAAGTTATCTCTCATAGCTATGGTACCCTTGAGTCCCAAATTAAACACTGATAAAACTTCAAATGGCCCTAACTTCTAGACGGTGCGTCCTACACCTATAAAAGTTTGCAACAATCAAATGCTTGTAAGTTTTTACTGGAGAGTCATAAAAAATTGAAATTTGTTGACAATAAAGTACTCGAGCCTCTTATCAATTCAAGCTATCGCTCATAGCTATGCTACCATGAGTCTCAAATCAAACACTGATAAAACTTCAAATGGCCCTAACTTCTGTATGGTCCGTCCTATACCTATCAAAGTTTGCAACAATCAAATGCTTGTAACTTTTTACTGGAGCTTAATAAAATCTTGAAATTTTGTGACAATGATGTACTCGCGCCTCTTGTCAATTTAAGTTATCTCTCATAGCTATGCTACCCTTGAGTCCCTAATCAAACACTGATAAAACTTCAAATGGCCCTAACTTCTATACGGTGCGTCCCACACCTATAAATGTTTGCAAAAATCAAATGCTTGCAAGTTTTTACTGGAGCGTCATAAATCCTTGAAATTTTGTGACATTAAAGTACTCGAGCCTCTTATCAATTTAAGCTATCGCTCATAGCTATGCTACGCTCGAGTCCCTAATCAAACACTGATAAAACTTCAAATGGTCCTAACTTCTATACGGTGCGTCCTATACCTATCTAAGTTTGCAGCAATCAAATGCTTGTAACTTTTTACTGGAGCGTCATAAAACCTTGAAATTTGGGGACAATAAAGTACTCGAGCCTGTTATCAATTCAAGCTATCGCTCATAGCTATGCTGCCATTGAGTCCCAAATCAAACACTGATAAAGCTTCAAATGGCCCTCACTTTTATACGGTGCGTCCTATACCTATCAAAGTTTGCAACAATCAAATGCTTGTAACTTTTTCCTGGAGCTTAATAAAATCTTGAAATTTTGTGACAATAAAGTACTCGAGCCACTTATCAAATTAAGCTATCGCTCATAGCTATGCTACCATTGAGTCCCAAATCAAACTCTGATAAAATTTCAAATGGCCCTAACTTCTATACAGTGCGTCCTATATCTATCAAAGTTTGCAACAATCAAATGCTTGTAACTTTTTACTTGAGCTTAATAAAATCTTGAAATTTTGTGACAATAAAATACTAGAGCCTCTTGTCAATTTAAATTATCTCTCATAGCTATGCTACCCTTGAGTCCCAAATCAAACACTGATAAAACTTCAAATGGCAATAACTTCTATACGGTGCGAAATATACCTATCAAAGTATGCAACATTCAAATGCTTGTAACTTTTTACTGGAGCGTCATAAAATCTTGAAATTTTGTGACATTAAAGTACTCGAGCCTCTTATCAATTTAAGCTATAGCTACCATTGAGTCGGAAATCAGACACTGCTAAAACTTCAAGTGGCCCTATCGTCTATACGGTGCGTCCTACACCTATCAAACTTTGCAACATTCAGATGCTTGTAAATTTTTACTGGAGCGTCATAAAACCTTAAAATTTGGTGACAATAACGTACTCGAGCCTCTTATCAATTTAAGCTATCGGTCATAGCTATGCTACCCTTGAGTCCCAAATCAAACACTGATAAAACTTCAAATGGCCCTAACTTCTATTCGGTGCGTCCTATATCTATCAAAGTTTGCAATAATCAAATGCTTGTAACTTTTTACTGGAGTTTTATAAAATCTTGTAATTTTGTGACAATAAAGTACTCGAGCCTCTTATCAATTTAAGCTATCGCTCATAGCTATGCTACCCTTGAATCCCAAATCAAACACTGATAAAACTTCAAATGGCCCTAACTTCTATACGGTGCATCCCATACCTATCAAAGTTTGTAACAATCAAATGCTTGTAACTTTTTACTGGAGCGTCATAATAACTTGAAATTTTGTGACAATAAAGTACTCGAGCCTCTTGTCAATTTAAGCTATCACTCATAACTATGCTACCCTTGAGTCCCAAACCAACCACTGCTAAAACTTCAAATGGCCCTTACGGTGCGTCCTACACCTATCAAAGTTTGCAACAATCAAATGCTTGTAACTTTTTACTGGAAGTTAATAAAATCTTGAAATTTTGTGAGAATGAAGTACGCGATCCGCTTGTCAATTTAAGTTATCTCTCATAGCTATGCTACCCTTGAGTCCCAAATCAAACACTGATAAAACTTCAAATGGCCCTAACTTCTATACGATTCGTCCTATACCTATCAAATACTTGTAACTTTTTACTGGAGCTTAATAAAATCTTGAAATTTTGTGACAATGAAGTACTCGAGCCTCTTGTCAATTTAAGTTATCTCTCATAGCTATGCTACCCTTGAGTCCCAAATAAAACACTGATAAAACTTCAAATGGCCCTAACTTTGCAACATTCAGAAGCTTGTAACTTTTTACTGGAGCGTCATAAAACCTTGAAATTTGGTGACAATAAAGTACTCGAGCCTCTTATCAATTTAAGCTATCTCTCATAGCTATGCTACCCTTGAGCCCCAAATCAAACACTGATAAAACTTCAAATGGCCCTAACTTCTATACGGTGCGTCTCATACCTATAAAAGTTTGCAACAATCAAATGCTTGCAAGTTTTTACTGGAGCGTCATAAAACCTTGAAATTTTGTGACAATAAAGTACTCGAGCCTCTTGTCAATTTAAGCTATCGCTCATAGCTATGCTACCATTGAGTCCCTAATCAAACACTGATAAAGCTTCAAATGGCCCTAAATTCTATACGGTGCGTCCTATACCTATCAAAGTTTGCAACAATCAAATGCTTGTAACTTTTTCCTGGAGCTTAATAAAATCTTGAAATTTTGTGACAATAAAGTACTCGAGCCTCTTATCAATTTAAGCTATCGCTCGTAGCTATGCTACCATTGAGTCCCAAATCAAACACTGATAAAACTTCAATTGGCCCTAACTTCTATACGGTGCGTACCACGCCTATAAAAGTTTGCAACAATCAAATTCTTGCATGTTTTTACTGGAGCGTCATAAAACCTTGAAATTTTGTGACAATAAAGTACTCGAGCCTCTTGTCTATTTAAGCTATCGCTCATAGCTATGCTACCCTTGAGTCCCAAATCAAACACGGATAAAACTTCAAATTGCCCTAATTTCTATACGGTTCTTCCTATACCTATCAGAGTTTGCAACAATCAAATGCTTGTAACTTTTTACTGGAGCTTAATAAAATCTTGAAATTTTGTGACAATAAAGTATTCGAGCCTCTTATCAATTTAAGCTATCGCTCATAGCTATGCTACCCTTGAGTCCCAAATCAAACACTGATAAAACTTCAAATGGCCCTAACTTCTATACGGTGCATCCTACACCTATCAAAGTTTGCAACAATCAAATGCTTGTAAGTTTTTACTGGAGAGTCATAAAACCTTGAAATTTGATGACAATAAAGTACTCGAGCCTCTTATCAATTCAAGCTATCGCTCATAGCTATGCTACCCTTGAGTCTCAAATCAAACACTGATAAAACTTCAAATTGCCCTAACTTCTGTATGGTCCGTCCTATACCTTTCAAAGTTTGCAACAATCAAATGCTTGCAAGTTTTTATTGGAGCGTCAAAAAACCTTGATATTTTGTGACAATAAAGTACTCGAGCCTCTTATCAATTTAAGGAATCGCTCATAGCTATGCTACCCTTGAGTCCCAAATCAAACACTGATAAAACTTCAAATGGCCCTAACTTCTATACGGTGCGTCCTATACCTATCAAAGTTTGCAACAATCAAATGCTTGCAAGTTTTTACTGGAGCGTCATAAAATCTTGAAATTTTTGACAATAAAGTACTCGTGCCTCTTGTCAATTAAAGTTGTCGCTCATTGATATGCTACCACTTTTTACTGGAGCGTCATAAAACCTTGAAATTTGGTGACAATAAAGTACTCGTGCCTCTTGTCAATTAAAGTTGTCGCTCATTGATATGTTGTCCTAAATCAAACACTGATAAAACAATGGCCCTAAATTCTGTAGTTTGCGTCCTACACTTATCAGAGTTTGCAACAATCAAATGTTTGTAACTTTTTACTGGAGCGTCATAAAATTTTGTGACAAAGTACTCGAGCCTCTTATCAATTTAAGCTATCGTTCATAGCTATGCTACCCTTGAGTTCCAAATCAAACACTGAGAAAACTTCAAATGGCCCTAACTTCTATACGGTGCGTCGTACACCTATCAAAGTTTGCACCAATCAAATGCTTGTAACTTTTTACTGGAGAGTCATAAAACCTTCAAATTTTGTGACAATAAAGTACTCGAGCCTCTCATCAATTTAAGCTATCGCTCATAGCTATGCAACTCTCGTATCCCAAATCAAACACTGATAAAATTTCAAATGGCCCTAACTTCTATACGGTGCGTCCAACACCTATCAAACTTTCCTACAATCAAATGCTTGTAACTTTTTACTGGAGAGTCATAAAACCTTGAAATTTGTTGACAATAAAGTACTCGAGCCTCTTATCAATTCAAGCTATCGCTCATAGCTATGCTACCCTTGAGTTTCAAATCAAACACTTATAAAACTTCAAATGGCCCGAACTTCTATATGGTGCGTCCTATACCTATCAAAGTTTGCAACAATCAAATGCTTGTAACTTTTTACTGGAGCTTAATAAAATCTTGAAATTTGTGACAATGAAGTACTCGAGCCTCTTGTCAATTTGAGTTATCTCTCATAGCTATGCTACCCTTGAGTCCCAAAATAAACACTGATAAAACTTCAAATGGCCCTAACTTCTAGACGGTGCGTCCTACACCTATCAAAGTTTGCAACAATCAAATGCTTGTAAGTTTTTACTGGAGAGTCAAAAAAAATGGAAATTTGTTGACAATAAAGTACTCGAGCCTCTTATCAATTCAAGCTATCGCTCATAGCTATGCTACCCTTGAGTCCCAAATCAAACACTGATAAAACTTCAAATGGCCCTAACTTCTAGACGGTGCGTCCTACACCTATCAAAGTTTGCAACAATCAAATGCTTGTAAGTTTTTACTGGAGAGTCAAAAAAAATGGAAATTTGTTGACAATAAAGTACTCGAGCCTCTTATCAATTCAAGCTATCGCTCATAGCTATGCTACCCTTGAGTCCCAAATCAACCACTGCCAAAACTTCAAATGGCCCTTACGGTGCGTCCTACACCTATCAAAGTTTGCCACAATCAAATGCTTGTAACATTTTACTGGAGCGTCATAAAATCTTGAAATTTTGTGACATTAAAGTACTCGAGCCTCTTGTCAATTTAAGCTATTGCTCATAGCTATGCTACCATTGAGTCCCAAATCAAACACTGATAAAACTTCAAATGGCCCTAACTTCTATACGGTGCGTCCCATACCTATCAAAGTTTGTAACAATCAAATGCTTGTAACTTTTTACTGGAAGTTAATAAAATCTTGAAATTTTGTGAGAATGAAGTACGCGATCCGCTTGTCAATTTAAGTTATCTGTCATAGCTATGCTACCCTTGAGTCCCAAATCAAACACTGATAAAACTTCAAATGGCCCTAACTTCTATACGATTCGTCCTATACCTATCAAATACTTGTAACTTTTTACTGGAGCTTAATAAAATCTTGAAATTTTGTGACAATGAAGTACTCGAGCCTCTGGTCAATTTAAGTTATCTCTCATAGCTATGCTACCTTTGAGTCCCAAATCAAACACTGATAAAACTTCAAATGGCCCTAACTTTGCAACATTCAGAAGCTTGTAACTTTTTACTGGAGCGTCATAAAACCTTGAAATTTGGTGACAATAAAGTACTCGAGCCTCTTATCAATTTAAGCTATCGCTCATAGCTATGCTGCCCTTGAGCCCCAAATCAAACACTGATAAAACTTCAAATAGCCCTAACTTCTATACGGTGCGTCCCATACCTATAAAAGTTTGCAACAATCAAATGCTTGCAAGTTTTTACTGGAGCGTCATAAAACCTTGAAATTTTGTGACAATAAAATACTCGAGCCTCTTGTCAATTTAAGCTACCGCTCATAGCTATGCTACCATTGAGTCCCTAATCAAACACTGATAAAGCTTCAAATGGCCCTAACTTCTATACGGTGCGTCCTATACCTATCAAAGTTTGCAACAATCAAATGCTTGTAACTTTTTCCTGGAGCTTAATAAAATC
This sequence comes from Clusia tigrina, assembly GCA_920105625.2. Taxonomy (NCBI): domain Eukaryota; kingdom Metazoa; phylum Arthropoda; class Insecta; order Diptera; family Clusiidae; genus Clusia; species Clusia tigrina. The sequence goes on from OV050030.1 coordinate 214,833,858, forward strand.
TTGAAATTTTGTGACAATAAAGTACTCGAGCCTCTTATCAATTTAAGCTATCGCTCGTAGCTATGCTACCATTGAGTCCCAAATCAAACACTGATAAAACTTCAAATGGCCCTAACTTCTATACGGTGCGTACCACGCCTATAAAAGTTTGCAACAATCAAATTCTTGCATGTTTTTACTGGAGCGTCATAAAACCTTGAAATTTTGTGACAATAAAGTACTCGAGCCTCTTGTCTATTTAAGCTATCGCTCATAGCTATGCTACCCTTGAGTCCCAAATCAAACACGGATAAAACTTCAAATGGCCCTAACTTCTATACGGTTCTTCCTATACCTATCAGAGTTTGCAACAATCAAATGCTTGTAACTTTTTACTGGAGCTTAATAAAATCTTGAAATTTTGTGACAATAAAGTATTCGAGCCTCTTATCAATTTAAGCTATCGCTCATAGCTATGCTACCCTTGAGTCCCAAATCAAACACTGATAAAACTTCAAATGGCCCTAACTTCTATACGGTGCATCCTTCACCTATCAAAGTTTGCAACAATCAAATGCTTGTAAGTTTTTACTGGAGAGTCATAAAACCTTGAAATTAGATGACAATAAAGTACTCGAGCCTCTTATCAATTCAAGCTATCGTTCATAGCTATGCTACCCTTGAGTCTCAAATCAAACACTGATAAAACTTCAAATTGCCCTAACTTCTGTATGGTCCGTCCTATACCTTTCAAAGTTTGCAACAATCAAATGCTTGCAAGTTTTTACTGGAGCGTCATAAAACCTTGATATTTTGTGACAATAAAGTACTCGAGCCTCTTATCAATTTAAGCTATCGCTCATAGCTATGCTACCCTTGAGTCCCAAATCAAACACTGATAAAACTTCAAATGGCCCTAACTTCTATACGGTGCGTCCTATACCTATCAAAGTTTGCAACAATCAAATGCTTGCAAGTTTTTACTGGAGCGTCATAAAATCTTGAAATTTTTGACAATAAAGTACTCGTGCCTCTTGTCAATTAAAGTTGTCGCTCATTGATATGCTACCACTTTTTACTGGAGCGTCATAAAACCTTGAAATGTGGTGACAATAAAGTACTCGTGCCTCTTGTCAATTAAAGTTGTCGCTCATTGATATGTTGTCCTAAATCAAACACTGATAAAACAATGGCCCTAAATTCTGTAGTTTGCGTCCTACACTTATCAGAGTTTGCCACAATCAAATGTTTGTAACTTTTTACTGGTGCGTCATAAAATTTTGAAATTTTGTGACAAAGTACTCGAGCTTCTTATCAATTTAAGCTATCGTTCATAGCTATGCTACCCTTGAGTTCCAAATCAAACACTGAGAAAACTTCAAATGGCCCTAACTTCTATACGGTGCGTCGTACACCTATCAAAGTTTGCACCAATCAAATGCTTGTAACTTTTTACTGGAGAGTCATAAAACCTTCAAATTTTGTGACAATAAAGTACTCGAGCCTCTCATCAATTTAAGCTATCGCTCATAGCTATGCAACTCTCGTATCCCAAATCAAACATTGATAAAATTTCAAATGGCCCTAACTTCTATACGGTGCGTCCAACACCTATCAAACTTTCCTACAATCAAATGCTTGTAACTTTTTACTGGAGAGTCATAAAACCTTGAAATTTGTTGACAATAAAGTACTCGAGCCTCTTATCAATTCAATCTATCGCTCATAGCCATGCTACCCTTGAGTTTCAAATCAAACACTTATAAAACTTCAAATGGCCCGAACTTCTATATGGTGCGTCCTATACCTATCAAAGTTTGCAACAATCAAATGCTTGTAACTTTTTACTGGAGCTTAATAAAATCTTGAAATTTTGTGACAATGAAGTACTCGACCCTCTTGTCAATTTAAGTTATCTCTCATAGCTATGCTACCCTTGAGTCCCAAATTAAACACTGATAAAACTTCAAATGGCCCTAACTTCTAGACGGTGCGTCCTACACCTATCAAAGTTTGCAACAATCAAATGCTTGTAAGTTTTTACTGGAGAGTCATAAAAAATTGAAATTTGTTGACAATAAAGTACTCGAGCCTCTTATCAATTCAAGCTATCGCTCATAGCTATGCTACCATGAGTCTCAAATCAAACACTGATAAAACTTCAAATGGCCCTAACTTCTGTATGGTCCGTCCTATACCTATCAAAGTTTGCAACAATCAAATGCTTGTAACTTTTTACTGGAGCTTAATAAAATCTTGGAATTTTGTGACAATGATGTACTCGCGCCTCTTGTCAATTTAAGTTATCTCTCATAGCTATGCTACCCTTGAGTCCCTAATCAAACACTGATAAAACTTCAAATGGCCCTAACTTCTATACGGTGCGTCCCACACCTATAAATGTTTGCAACAATCAAATGCTTGCAAGTTTTTACTGAAGCGTCATAAATCCTTGAAATTTTGTGACATTAAAGTACTCGAGCCTCTTATCAATTTAAGCTATCGCTCATAGCTATGCTCCCTCGAGTCCCTAATCAAACACTGATAAAACTTCAAATGGTCCTAACTTCTATACGGTGCGTCCTATACCTATCAAAGTTTGCAACAATCTAATGCTTGTAACTTTTTACTGGAGCGTCATAAAACCTTGAAATTTGGGGACAATAAAGTACTCGAGCCTGTTATCAATTCAAGCTATCGCTCATAACTATTCTGCCATTGAGTCCCAAATCAAACACTGATAAAGCTTCAAATGGCCCTCACTTTTATATGGTGCGTCCTATACCTATCAAAGTTTGCAACAATCAAATGCTTGTAACTTTTTCCTGGAGCTTAATAAAATCTTGGAATTTTGTGACAATAAAGTACTCGAGCCACTTATCAATTTAAGCTATCGCTCATAGCTATGCTACCATTGAGTCCCAAATCAAACTCTGATAAAATTTCAAATGGCCCTAACTTCTATACAGTGCGTCCTACACCTATCAAAGTTTGCAAGAATCAAATGCTTGTAACTTTTTCCTGGAGCTTAATAAAATTTTGAAATTTTGTGACAATAAAGTACTCGAGCCTCTTATCAATTTAAGCTATCGCTCATAGCTATGCTACCCTCGAGTCCCTAATCAAACACTGATAAAACTTCAAATGGCCCTACCTTCTATACGATTCGTCCTATACCTATCAAAGTTTGCAACAATAAAATGCTTGTGACAATAAAGTAGTCGAGCCTCTTGTCAATTTAAGGTATCGCTCATAGCTATGCTACCCTTGAATCCCAAATCAAAGACTGATAAAACTTCAAATGGCCCTAACTTCTATACGGTGCGAAATATACCTATCAAAGTATGCAACATTCAAATGCTTGTAACTTTTTACTGGAGCGTCATAAAATCTTGAAATTTTGTGACATTAAAGAACTCGAGCCGCTTATCAATTTAAGCTATAGATCAAAGCTATGCTACCCTTGAGTCGGAAATCAGACACTGCTAAAACTTGAGGTGGCCCTATCGTCTATACGGTGCGTCCTACACCTATCAAACTTTGCAAAATTCAGATGCTTGTAACTTTTTACTGGAGCGTCATAAAACCTTGAAATTTGGTGACAATAAAGTACTCGAGCCTCTTATCAATTTAAGCTATCGCTCATAGCTATGCTACCCTTGAGTCACAAATTAAACACTAATAAAACTCCAAATGGCCCTAACTTCTATACGGTGCGTCCTATATCTATCAAAGTTTGCAACAATCAAATGCTTGTAACTTTTTACTTGAGCTTAATAAAATCTTGAAATTTTGTGACAATAAAATACTAGAGCCTCTTGTCAATTTAAATTATCTCTCATAGCTATGCTACCCTTGAGTCCCAAATCAAACACTGATAAAACTTCAAATGGCCCTAACTTCTATACGGTGCGTCCCACACCTATAAAAGTTTACAACAATCAAATGCTTGCAAGTTTTTACTGGAGCGTCATAAAACCTTGAAATTTTGTGACAATAAAGTACTCGAGCCTCTTGTCTATTTAAGCAATCGCTCATAGCTATGCTACCCTTGAGTCCCAAATCAAACAATGATAAAACTTCAAATGGCCATAACTTCTATACGGTGCGTCCTACACCTATCAAAGTTTGCAACAATCAAATGCTTGTAACTTTTTACTGGAGTTTAATAAAATCTTGTAATTTTGTGACAATAAAGTACACGAGCCTCTTATCAATTTAAGCTATCGCTCATAGCTATGCTACCCTTGAATCCCAAATCAAACACTGATAAAACTTCAAATGGCCCTAACTTCTATACGGTGCGTCCCATACCTATCAAAGTTTGTAACAATCAAATGCTTGTAACTTTTTACTGGAAGTTAATAAAATCTTGAAATTTTGTGAGAATGAAGTACGCGATCCGCTTGTCAATTTAAGTTATCTCTCATAGCTATGCTACCCTTGAGTCCCAAATCAAACACTGATAAAACTTCAAATGGCCCTAACTTCTATACGATTCGTCCTATACCTATCAAATACTTGTAACTTTTTACTGGAGCTTAATAAAATCTTGAAATTTTGTGACAATGAAGTACTCGAGTCTCTTGTCAATTTAAGTTATCGCTCATAGCTATGCTACCCTTGAGTCCCAAATCAAACACTGATAAAACTTCAAATGGCCCTAACTTTGCAACATTCAGAAGCTTGTAACTTTTTACTGGAGCGTCATAAAACCTTGAAATTTGGTGACAATAAAGTACTCGAGCCTCTTATCAATTTAAGCTATCGCTCATAGCTATGCTACCCTTGAGCCCCAAATCAAACACTGATAAAACTTCAAATGGCCCTAACTTCTATACGGTGCGTCCCATACCTATAAAAGTTTGCAACAATCAAATGCTTGCAAGTTTTTACTGGAGCGTCATAAAACCTTGAAATTTTGTGACAATAAAGTACTCGAGCCTCTTGTCAATTTAAGCTATCGCACATAGCTATGCTACCATTGAGTCCCTAATCAAACACTGATAAAGCTTCAAATGGCCCTAACTTCTATACGGTGCGTCCTATACCTATCAAAGTTTGCAACAATCAAATGCTTGTAACTTTTTCCTGGAGCTTAATAAAATCTTGAAATTTTGTGACAATAAAGTACTCGAGCCTCTTATCAATTTAAGCTATCGCTCGTAGCTATGCTACCATTAAGTCCCAAATCAAACACTGATAAAACTTCAAATTGCCCTAACTTCTATACGGTGCGTACCACGCCTATAAAAGTTTGCAACAATCAAATTCTTGCATGTTTTTACTGGAGCGTCATAAAACCTTGAAATTTTGTGACAATAAAGTACTCGAGCCTCTTGTCTATTTAAGCTATCGCTCATAGCTATGCTACCCTTGAGTCCCAAATCAAACACGGATAAAACTTCAAATGGCCATAACTTCTATACGGTGCGTCCTATACCTATCAAAGTTTGCAACAATCAAATGCTTGTAACTTTTTACTGGAGCTTAATAAAATCTTGAAATTTTGTGACAATAAAGTACTCGAGCCTCTTATCAATTTAAGCTATCGCTCATAGCTATGCTACCCTTGAATCCCAAATCAAACACTGATAAAACTTCAAATGGCCCTAACTTCTATACGGTGCGTCATAATAACTTGAAGTTTTGTGACAATAAAGTACTCGAGCCTCTTGTCAATTTAAGCTATCACTCATAACTATGCTAAGCTTGAGTCCCAAATCAACCACTGCTAAAACTTCAAATGGCCCTTACGGTGCGTCCTACACCTATCAAAGTTTGCAACGATCAAATGCTTGTAACATTTTACTGGAGCGTCATAAAATCTTGAAATTTTGTGACATTAAAGTACTCGAGCCTCTTGTCAATTTAAGCTATTGCTCATAGCTGTGCTACCATTGAGTCCCAAATGAAACACTGATAAAACTTCAAATGGCCCTAACTTCTATACGGTGCGTCCCTTACCTATCAAAGTTTTTAACAATCAAATGCTTGTAACTTTTTACTGGAAGTTAATAAAATCTTGAAATTTTGTGAGAATGAAGTACTCGACCCTCTTGTCAATTTAAGTTATCTCTCATAGCTATGCTACCCTTGAGTCCCAAATTAAACACTGATAAAACTTCAAATGGCCCTAACTTCTAGACGGTGCGTCCTACACCTATCAAAGTTTGCAACAATCAAATGCTTGTAAGTTTTTACTGGAGAGTCATAAAAAATTGAAATTTGTTGACAATAAAGTACTCGAGCCTCTTATCAATTCAAGCTATCGCTCATAGCTATGCTACCATGAGTCTCAAATCAAACACTGATAAAACTTCAAATGGCCCTAACTTCTGTATGGTCCGTCCTATACCTATCAAAGTTTGCAACAATCAAATGCTTGTAACTTTTTACTGGAGCTTAATAAAATCTTGGAATTTTGTGACAATGATGTACTCGCGCCTCTTGTCAATTTAAGTTATCTCTCATAGCTATGCTACCCTTGAGTCCCTAATCAAACACTGATAAAACTTCAAATGGCCCTAACTTCTATACGGTGCGTCCCACACCTATAAATGTTTGCAACAATCAAATGCTTGCAAGTTTTTACTGAAGCGTCATAAATCCTTGAAATTTTGTGACATTAAAGTACTCGAGCCTCTTATCAATTTAAGCTATCGCTCATAGCTATGCTACCCTCGAGTCCCTAATCAAACACTGATAAAACTTCAAATGGTCCTAACTTCTATACGGTGCGTCCTATACCTATCAAAGTTTGCAACAATCTAATGCTTGTAACTTTTTACTGGAGCGTCATAAAACCTTGAAATTTGGGGACAATAAAGTACTCGAGCCTGTTATCAATTCAAGCTATCGCTCATAACTATGCTGCCATTGAGTCCCAAATCAAACACTGATAAAGCTTCAAATGGCCCTCACTTTTATATGGTGCGTCCTATACCTATCAAAGTTTGCAACAATCAAATGCTTGTAACTTTTTCCTGGAGCTTAATAAAATCTTGAAATTTTGTGACAATAAAGTACTCGAGCCTCTTATCAATTTAAGCTATCGCTCGTAGCTATGCTACCATTAAGTCCCAAATCAAACACTGATAAAACTTCAAATTGCCCTAACTTCTATACGGTGCGTACCACGCCTATAAAAGTTTGCAACAATCAAATTCTTGCATGTTTTACTGGAGCGTCATAAAACCTTGAAATTTTGTGACAATAAAGTACTCGAGCCTCTTGTCTATTTAAGCTATCGCTCATAGCTATGCTACCCTTGAGTCCCAAATCAAACACGGATAAAACTTCAAATGGCCATAACTTCTATACGGTGCGTCCTATACCTATCAAAGTTTGCAACAATCAAATGCTTGTAACTTTTTACTGGAGCTTAATAAAATCTTGAAATTTTGTGACAATAAAGTACTCGAGCCTCTTATCAATTTAAGCTATCGCTCATAGCTATGCTACCCTTGAATCCCAAATCAAACACTGATAAAACTTCAAATGGCCCTAACTTCTATACGGTGCGTCATAATAACTTGAAGTTTTGTGACAATAAAGTACTCGAGCCTCTTGTCAATTTAAGCTATCACTCATAACTATGCTAAGCTTGAGTCCCAAATCAACCACTGCTAAAACTTCAAATGGCCCTTACGGTGCGTCCTACACCTATCAAAGTTTGCAACAATCAAATGCTTGTAACATTTTACTGGAGCGTCATAAAATCTTGAAATTTTGTGACATTAAAGTACTCGAGCCTCTTGTCAATTTAAGCTATTGCTCATAGCTGTGCTACCATTGAGTCCCAAATGAAACACTGATAAAACTTCAAATGGCCCTAACTTCTATACGGTGCGTCCCTTACCTATCAAAGTTTTTAACAATCAAATGCTTGTAACTTTTTACTGGAAGTTAATAAAATCTTGAAATTTTGTGAGAATGAAGTACTCGACCCTCTTGTCAATTTAAGTTATCTCTCATAGCTATGCTACCCTTGAGTCCCAAATTAAACACTGATAAAACTTCAAATGGCCCTAACTTCTAGACGGTGCGTCCTACACCTATCAAAGTTTGCAACAATCAAATGCTTGTAAGTTTTTACTGGAGAGTCATAAAAAATTGAAATTTGTTGACAATAAAGTACTCGAGCCTCTTATCAATTCAAGCTATCGCTCATAGCTATGCTACCATGAGTCTCAAATCAAACACTGATAAAACTTCAAATGGCCCTAACTTCTGTATGGTCCGTCCTATACCTATCAAAGTTTGCAACAATCAAATGCTTGTAACTTTTTACTGGAGCTTAATAAAATCTTGGAATTTTGTGACAATGATGTACTCGCGCCTCTTGTCAATTTAAGTTATCTCTCATAGCTATGCTACCCTTGAGTCCCTAATCAAACACTGATAAAACTTCAAATGGCCCTAACTTCTATACGGTGCGTCCCACACCTATAAATGTTTGCAACAATCAAATGCTTGCAAGTTTTTACTGAAGCGTCATAAATCCTTGAAATTTTGTGACATTAAAGTACTCGAGCCTCTTATCAATTTAAGCTATCGCTCATAGCTATGCTACCCTCGAGTCCCTAATCAAACACTGATAAAACTTCAAATGGTCCTAACTTCTATACGGTGCGTCCTATACCTATCAAAGTTTGCAACAATCTAATGCTTGTAACTTTTTACTGGAGCGTCATAAAACCTTGAAATTTGGGGACAATAAAGTACTCGAGCCTGTTATCAATTCAAGCTATCGCTCATAACTATGCTGCCATTGAGTCCCAAATCAAACACTGATAAAGCTTCAAATGGCCCTCACTTTTATATGGTGCGTCCTATACCTATCAAAGTTTGCAACAATCAAATGCTTGTAACTTTTTCCTGGAGCTTAATAAAATCTTGGAATTTTGTGACAATAAAGTACTCGAGCCACTTATCAATTTAAGCTATCGCTCATAGCTATGCTACCATTGAGTCCCAAATCAAACTCTGATAAAATTTCAAATGGCCCTAACTTCTATACAGTGCGTCCTACACCTATCAAAGTTTGCAAGAATCAAATGCTTGTAACTTTTTCCTGGAGCTTAATAAAATTTTGAAATTTTGTGACAATAAAGTACTCGAGCCTCTTATCAATTTAAGCTATCGCTCATAGCTATGCTACCCTCGAGTCCCTAATCAAACACTTATAAAACTTCAAATGGCCTTACCTTCTATACGATTCGTCCTATACCTATCAAAGTTTGCAACAATAAAATGCTTGTGACAATAAAGTAGTCGAGCCTCTTGTCAATTTAAGGTATCGCTCATAGCTATGCTACCCTTGAGTCCCAAATCAAACACTGATAAAACTTCAAATGGCCCTAACTTCTATACGGTGCGTCCCACACCTATAAAAGTTTACAACAATCAAATGCTTGCAAGTTTTTACTGGAGCGTCATAAAACCTTGAAATTTTGTGACAATAAAGTACTCGAGCCTCTTGTCTATTTAAGCAATCGCTCATAGCTATGCTACCCTTGAGTCCCAAATCAACCACTGCTAAAGCTTCAAATGGCCCTTACGGTGCGTCCTACACCTATCAAAGTTTGCAACAATCAAATGCTTGTAACATTTTACTGGAGCGTCATAAAATCTTGAAATTTTGTGACATTAAAGTACTCGAGCCTCTTGTCAATTTAAGCTATCGCTCATAGCTATCCTACCATTGAGTCCCAAATCAAACACTGATAAAACTTCAAATGGCCCTAACTTCTATACGGTGCGTCCCATACCTATCAAAGTTTGTAACAATCAAATGCTTGTAACTTTTTACTGGAAGTTAATAAAATCTTGAAATTTTGTGAGAATGAAGTACGCGATCCGCTTGTCAATTTAAGTTATCTCTCATAGCTATGCTACCCTTGAGTCCCAAATCAAACACTGATAAAACTTCAAATGGCCCTAACTTCTATACGATTCGTCCTATACCTATCAAATACTTGTAACTTTTTACTGGAGCTTAATAAAATCTTGAAATTTTGTGACAATGAAGTACTCGAGCCTCTTGTCAATTTAAGTTATCGCTCATAGCTATGCTACCCTTGAGTCCCAAATCAAACACTGATAAAACTTCAAATGGCCCTAACTTTGCAACATTCAGAAGCTTGTAACTTTTTACTGGAGCGTCATAAAACCTTGAAATTTGGTGACAATAAAGTACTCGAGCCTCTTATCAATTTAAGCTATCGCTCATAGCTATGCTACCCTTGAGCCCCAAATCAAACACTGATAAAACTTCAAATGGCCCTAACTTCTATACGGTGCGTCCCATACCTATAAAAGTTTGCAACAATCAAATGCTTGCAAGTTTTTACTGGAGCGTCATAAAACCTTGAAATTTTGTGACAATAAAGTACTCGAGCCTCTTGTCAATTTAAGCTATCGCTCATAGCTATGCTACCATTGAGTCCCTAATCAAACACTGATAAAGCTTCAAATGGCCCTAACTTCTAAACGGTGCGTCCTATACCTATCAAAGTTTGCAACAATCAAATGCTTGTAACTTTTTCCTGGAGCTTAATAAAATCTTGAAATTTTGTGACAATAAAGTACTCGAGCCTCTTATCAATTTAAGCTATCGCTCGTAGCTATGCTACCATTAAGTCCCAAATCAAACACTGATAAAACTTCAAATTGCCCTAACTTCTATACGGTGCGTACCACGCCTATAAAAGTTTGCAACAATCAAATTCTTGCATGTTTTTACTGGAGCGTCATAAAACCTTGAAATTTTGTGACAATAAAGTACTCGAGCCTCTTGTCTATTTAAGCTATCGCTCATAGCTATGCTACCCTTGAGTCCCAAATCAAACACGGATAAAACTTCAAATGGCCATAACTTCTATACGGTGCGTCCTATACCTATCAAAGTTTGCAACAATCAAATGCTTGTAACTTTTTACTGGAGCTTAATAAAATCTTGAAATTTTGTGACAATAAAGTACTCGAGCCTCTTATCAATTTAAGCTATCGCTCATAGCTATGCTACCCTTGAAACCCAAATCAAACACTGATAAAACTTCAAATGGCCCTAACTTCTATACGGTGCGTCATAATAACTTGAAGTTTTGTGACAATAAAGTACTCGAGCCTCTTGTCAATTTAAGCTATCACTCATAACTATGCTAAGCTTGAGTCCCAAATCAACCACTGCTAAAACTTCAAATGGCCCTTACGGTGCGTCCTACACCTATCAAAGTTTGCAACAATCAAATGCTTGTAACATTTTACTGGAGCGTCATAAAATCTTGAAATTTTGTGACATTAAAGTACTCGAGCCTCTTGTCAATTTAAGCTATTGCTCATAGCTGTGCTACCATTGAGTCCCAAATGAAACACTGATAAAACTTCAAATGGCCCTAACTTCTATACGGTGCGTCCCATACCTATCAAAGTTTTTAACAATCAAATGCTTGTAACTTTTTACTGGAAGTTAATAAAATCTTGAAATTTTGTGAGAATGAAGTACGCGATCCGCTTGTCAATTTAAGTTATCTCTCATAGCTATGCTACCCTTGAGTCCCAAATCAAACACTGATAAAACTTCAAATGGCCCTAACTTCTATACGATTCGTCCTATACCTATCAAATACTTGTAACTTTTTACTGGAGCTTAATAAAATCTTGAAATTTTGTGACAATGAAGTACTCGAGCCTCTTGTCAATTTAAGTTATCTCTCATAGCTATGCTACCCTTGAGTCCCAAATCAAACACTGATAAAACTTCAAATGGCCCTAACTTTGCAACATTCAGAAGCTTGTAACTTTTTACTGGAGCGTCATAAAACCTTGAAATTTTGTGACAATAAAGTACTCGAGCCTCTTGTCAATTTAAGCTATCGCTCATAGCTATGCTACCATTGAGTCCCTAATCAAACACTGATAAAGCTTCAAATGGCCCTAACTTCTATACGGTGCGTCCTATACCTATCAAAGTTTGCAACAGTCAAATGCTTGTAACTTTTTCCTGGAGCTTAATAAAATCTTGAAATTTTGTGACAATAAAGTACTCGAGCCTCTTATCAATTTAAGCTATCGCTCGTAGCTATGCTACCATTGAGTCCCAAATCAAACACTGATAAAACTTCAAATGGCCCTAACTTCTATACGGTGCGTACCACGCCTATAAAAGTTTGCAACAATCAAATTCTTGCATGTTTTTACTGGAGCGTCATAAAACCTTGAAATTTTGTGACAATAAAGTACTCGAGCCTCTTGTCTATTTAAGCTATCGCTCATAGCTATGCTACCCTTGAGTCCCAAATCAAACACGGATAAAACTTCAAATGGCCCTAACTTCTATACGGTTCTTCCTATACCTATCAGAGTTTGCAACAATCAAATGCTTGTAACCTTTTACTGGAGCTTAATAAAATCTTGAAATTTTGTGACAATAAAGTATTCGAGCCTCTTATCAATTTAAGCTATCGCTCATAGCTATGCTACCCTTGAGTCTCAAATCAAACACTGATAAAACTTCAAATTGCCCTAACTTCTGTATGGTCCGTCCTATACCTTTCAAAGTTTGCAACAATCAAATGCTTGCAAGTTTTTACTGGAGCGTCATAAAACCTTGATATTTTGTGACAATAAAGTACTCGAGCCTCTTATCAATTTAAGCTATCGCTCATAGCTATGCTACCCTTGAGTCCCAAATCAAACACTGATAAAACTTCAAATGGCCCTAACTTCTATACGGTGCGTCCTATACCTATCAAAGTTTGCAACATTCAAAATGCTTGCAAGTTTTTACTGGAGCGTCATAAAATCTTGAAATTTTTGACAATAAAGTACTCGTGCCTCTTGTCAATTAAAGTTGTCGCTCATTGATATGCTACCACTGTTTACTGGAGCGTCATAAAACCTTGAAATTTGGTGACAATAAAGTACTCGTGCCTCTTGTCAATTAAAGTTGTCGCTCATTGATATGTTGTCCTAAATCAAACACTGATAAAACAATGGCCCTAAATTCTGTAGTTTGCGTCCTACACTTATCAGAGTTTGCAACAATCAAATGTTTGTAACTTTTTACTGGAGCGTCATAAAATTTTGAAATTTTGTGACAAAGTACTCGAGCCTCTTATCAATTTAAGCGATCGTTCATAGCTATGCTACCCTTGAGTTCCAAATCAAACACTGAGAAAACTTCAAATGGCCCTAACTTCTGTACGGTGCGTCGTACACCTATCAAAGTTTGCACCAATCAAATGCTTGTAACTTTTTACTGGCGAGTCATAAAACCTTCAAATTTCGTGACAATAAAGTACTCGAGCCTCTCATCAATTTAAGCTATCGCTCCTAGCTATGCAACTCTCGTATCCCAAATCAAACACTGATAAAATTTCAAATGGCCCTAACTTCTATACAGTGCGTCCAACACCTATCAAACTTTCCTACAATCAAATGCTTGTAACTTTTTACTGGAGAGTCATAAAACCTGGAAATTTGTTGACAATAAAGTACTCGAGCCTCTTATCAATTCAAGCTATCGCTCATAGCTATGCTGCCATTGAGTCCCAAATCAAACACTGATAAAACTTCAAATGGCCCTAACTTCTGTATGGTCCGTCCTATACCTATCAAAGTTTGCAACAATCAAATGCTTGTAACTTTTTACTGGAGCTTAATAAAATCTTGAAATTTTGTGACAATGATGTTCTCGCGCCTCTTGTCAATTTAAGTTATCTCTCATAGCTATGCTACCCTTGAGTCCCTAATCAAACACTGATAAAACTTCATATGGCCCTAACTTCTATACGGTGCGTCCCACACCTATAAATGTTTGCAACAATCAAATGCTTGCAAGTTTTTACTGAAGCGTCATAAATCCTTGAAATTTTGTGACAATAAAGTACTCGAGCCTCTTATCAATTTAAGCTATCGCTCATAGCTATGCTACCCTCGAGTCCCTAATCAAACACTGATAAAACTTCAAATGGCCCTAACTTCTATACGATTCGTCGTATACCTATCAAAGTTTGCAACAATAAAATGCTTGTGACAATAAAGTAGTCGAGCCTCTTGTCAATTTAAGGTATCGCTCATAGCTATGCTACCCTTGAGTCCCAAATCAAAGACTGATAAAACTTCAAATGGCCCTAACTTCTATACGGTGCGAAATATACCTATCAAAGTATGCAACATTCAAATGCTTGTAACTTTTTACTGGAGCGTCATAAAATCTTGAAATTTTGTGACATTAAAGAACTCGAGCCTCTTATCAATTTACGCTATAGATCAAAGCTATGCTACCCTTGAGTCGGAAATCAGACACTGCTAAAACTTCAGGTGGCCCTATCGTCTATACGGTGCGTCCTACACCTATCAAACTTTGCAACATTCAGATGCTTGTAACTTTTTTCTGGAGCGTCATAAAACCTTGAAATTTGGTGACAATAAAGTACTCGAGCCTCTTATCAATTTAAGCTATCGCTCATAGCTATGCTACCCTTGAGTCCCAAATCAAACACTAATAAAACTTCAAATGGCCCTAACTTCTATACGGTGCGTCCTATATCTATCAAAGTTTGCAACAATCAAATGCTTGTAACTTTTTACTTGAGCTTAATAAAATCTTGAAATTTTGTGACAATAAAGTACTCGAGCCTCTTGTCTATTTAAGCTATCGCTCATAGCTATGCTACCCTTGAGTCCCAAATCAAACAATGATAAAACTTCAAATGGCTATAACTTCTATACGGTGCGTCCTATACCTATCAAAGTTTGCAACAATCAAATGCTTGTAACTTTTTACTGGAGTTTAATAAAATCTTGTAATTTTGTGACAATAAAGTACTCGAGCCTCTTATCAATTTAAGTTATCTCTCATAGCTATGCTACCCTTGAGTCCCAAATCAAACACTGATAAAACTTCAAAGGGCCCTAACTTCTATACGATTCGTCCTATACCTATCAAATACTTGTAACTTTTTACTGGAGCTTAATAAAATCTTGAAATTTTGTGACAATGAAGTACTCGAGCCTCTTGTCAATTTAAGTTATCGCTCATAGCTATGCTACCCTTGAGTCCCAAATCAAACACTGATAAAACTTCAAATGGCCCTAACTTTGCAACATTCAGAAGCTTGTAACTTTTTACTGGAGCGTCATAAAACCTTGAAATTTGGTGACAATAAAGTACTCGAGCCTCTTATCAATTTAAGCTATCGCTCATAGCTATGCTACCCTTGAGCCCCAAATCAAACACTGATAAAACTTCAAATGGCCCTAACTTCTATACGGTGCGTCCCATACCTATAAAAGTTTGCAACAATCAAATGCTTGCAAGTTTTTCCTGGAGCTTAAACAAATCTTGAAATTTTGTGACAATAAAGTACTCGAGCCTCTTATCAATTTAAGCTATCGCTCGTAGCTATGCTACCATTAAGTCCCAAATCAAACACTGATAAAACTTCAAATTGCCCTAACTTCTATACGGTGCGTACCACGCCTATAAAAGTTTGCAATAATCAAATTCTTGCATGTTTTTACTGGAGCGTCATAAAACCTTGAAATTTTGTGACAATAAAGTACTCCAGCCTCTTGTCTATTTAAGCTATCGCTCATAGCTATGCTACCCTTGAGTCCCAAATCAAACACGGATAAAACTTCAAATGGCCATAACTTCTATACGGTGCGTCCTATACCTATCAAAGTTTGCAACAATCAAATGCTTGTAACATTTTACTGGAGCGTCATAAAATCTTGAAATTTTGTGACATTAAAGTTCTCGAGCCTCTTATCAATTTAAGCTATCGCTCATAGCTATGCTACCCTTGAATCCCAAATCAAACACTGATAAAACTTCAAATGGCCCTAACTTCTATACGGTGCGTCCCATAGCTATCAAAGTTTGTAACAATCAAATGCTTGTAACTTTTTACTGGAACTTAATAAAATCTTGAAATTTTGTGAGAATGAAGTACGCGAGCCGCTTGCCAATTTAAGTTATCTCTCATAGTTATGCTACCCTTGAGTCCCAAATCAAACACTGATAAAACTTCAAATGGCCCTAACTTCTATACGGTGCGTCCCATACCTATCAAAGTTTGTAACAATCAAATGCTTGTAACTTTTTACTGGAGCGTCATAATAACTTGAAATTTTGTGACAATAAAGTACTCGAGCCTCTTGTCAATTTAAGCTATCACTCATAACTATGCTACCCTTGAGTCCCAAATCAACCACTGCTAAAA
Organism: Clusia tigrina; assembly: GCA_920105625.2. Lineage (NCBI taxonomy): Eukaryota > Metazoa > Arthropoda > Insecta > Diptera > Clusiidae > Clusia > Clusia tigrina. The sequence continues at coordinate 214,850,072 of OV050030.1, forward strand.
CTTCAAATGGCCCTTACGGTGCGTCCTACACCTATCAAAGTTTGCAACAATCAAATGCTTGTAACATTTTACTGGAGCGTCATAAAATCTTGAAATTTTGTGACATTAAAGTACTCGAGCCTCTTGTCAATTTAAGCTATCGCTCATAGCTATGCTACCATTGAGTCCCAAATCAAACACTGATAAAACTTCAAATGGCCCTAACTTCTATACGGTGCGTCCCATACCTATCAAAGTTTGTAACAATCAAATGCTTGTAACTTTTTACTGGAAGTTAATAAAATCTTGAAATTTTGTGAGAATGAAGTACGCGATCCGCTTGGCAATTTAAGTTATCTCTCATAGCTATGCTACCCTTGAGTCCCAAATCAAACACTGATAAAACTTCAAATGGCCCTAACTTCTATACGATTCGTCCTATACCTATCAAACACTTGTAACTTTTTACTGGAGCTTAATAAAATCTTGAAATTTTGTGACAATGAAGTACTCGAGCCTCTTGTCAATTTAAGTTATCTCTCATAGCTATGCTACCCTTGAGTCCCAAATCAAACACTGATAAAACTTCAAATGGCACTAACTTTGCAACATTCAGAAGCTTGTAACTTTTTACTGGAGCGTCATAAAACCTTGAAATTTGGTGACAATAAAGTACTCGAGCCTCTTATCAATTTAAGCTATCGCTCATAGCTATGCTACCCTTGAGTCCCAAATCAAACACTGATAAAACTTCAAATGGCCCTAACTTCTATACGATTCGTCCTATACCTATCAAAGTTTGCAACAATAAAATGCTTGTGACAATAAAGTAGTCGAGCCTCTTGTCGATTTAAGGTATCGCTCATAGCTATGCTACCGTTGAGTCCCAAATCAAAGACTGATAAAACTTCAAATGGCCCTAGCTTCTATACGGTGTGAAATATACCTATCAAAGTATGCAACATTCAAATGCTTGTAACTTTTTACTGGAGCGTCATAAAATCTTGAAATTTTGTGACATTAAAGAACTCGAGCCTCTTATCAATTTAAGCTATAGCTCAAAGCTATGCTACCCTTGAGTCGGAAATCAGACACTGCTAAAACTTCAGGTGGCCCTATCGTCTATACGGTGCGTCCTACACCTATCAAACTTTGCAACATTCAGATGCTTGTAAATTTTTACTGGAGCGTCATAAAACCTTGAAATTTGGTGACAATAAAGTACTCGAGCCTCTTATCAATTTAAGCTATAGCTCAAAGCTATGCTACCCTTGAGTCGGAAATCAGACACTGCTAAAACTTCAGGTGGCCCTATCGTCTATACGGTGCGTCCTACACCTATCAAACTTTGCAACATTCAGATGCTTGTAACTTTTTACTGGAGCGTCATAAAACCTTGAAATTTGGTGACAATAAAGTACTCGAGCCTCTTATCAATTTAAGCTATCGCTCATAGCTATGCTACCGTTGAGTCCCAAATCAAAGACTGATAAAACTTCAAATGGCCCTAACTTCTATACGGTGTGAAATATACCTATCAAAGTATGCAACATTCAAATGCTTGTAACTTTTTACTGGAGCGTCATAAAGTCTTGAAATTTTGTGACATTAAAGAACTCGAGCCTCTTATCAATTTAAGCTATCGCTCATAGCTATGCTACCCTTGAGTCCCAAATCAAACACTGATAAAACTTCAAATGGCCCTAACTTCTATACGATTCGTCCTATACCTATCAAAGTTTGCAACAATAAAATGCTTGTGACAATAAAGTAGTCGAGCCTCTTGTCGATTTAAGGTATCGCTCATAGCTATGCTACCGTTGAGTCCCAAATCAAAGACTGATAAAACTTCAAATGGCCCTAGCTTCTATACGGTGTGAAATATACCTATCAAAGTATGCAACATTCAAATGCTTGTAACTTTTTACTGGAGCGTCATAAAATCTTGAAATTTTGTGACATTAAAGAACTCGAGCCTCTTATCAATTTAAGCTATAGCTCAAAGCTATGCTACCCTTGAGTCGGAAATCAGACACTGCTAAAACTTCAGGTGGCCCTATCGTCTATACGGTGCGTCCTACACCTATCAAACTTTGCAACATTCAGATGCTTGTAAATTTTTACTGGAGCGTCATAAAACCTTGAAATTTGGTGACAATAAAGTACTCGAGCCTCTTATCAATTTAAGCTATAGCTCAAAGCTATGCTACCCTTGAGTCGGAAATCAGACACTGCTAAAACTTCAGGTGGCCCTATCGTCTATACGGTGCGTCCTACACCTATCAAACTTTGCAACATTCAGATGCTTGTAACTTTTTACTGGAGCGTCATAAAACCTTGAAATTTGGTGACAATAAAGTACTCGAGCCTCTTATCAATTTAAGCTATCGCTCATAGCTATGCTACCGTTGAGTCCCAAATCAAAGACTGATAAAATTTCAAATGGCCCTAACTTCTATACGGTGTGAAATATACCTATCAAAGTATGCAACATTCAAATGCTTGTAACTTTTTACTGGAGCGTCATAAAATCTTGAAATTTTGTGACATTAAAGAACTCGAGCCTCTTATCAATTTAAGCTATCGCTCATAGCTATGCTACCCTTGAGTCCCAAATCAAACACTGATAAAACTTCAAATGGCCCTAACTTCTATACGATTCGTCCTATACCTATCAAAGTTTGCAACAATAAAATGCTTGTGACAATAAAGTAGTCGAGCCTCTTGTCGATTTAAGGTATCGCTCATAGCTATGCTACCGTTGAGTCCCAAATCAAAGACTGATAAAACTTCAAATGGCCCTAACTTCTATACGGTGTGAAATATACCTATCAAAGTATGCAACATTCAAATGCTTGTAACTTTTTACTGGAGCGTCATAAAATCTTGAAATTTTGTGACATTAAAGAACTCGAGCCTCTTATCAATTTAAGCTATCGCTCATAGCTATGCTACCCTTGAGTCCCAAATCAAACACTGATAAAACTTCAAATGGCCCTAACTTCTATACGATTCGTCCTATACCTATCAAAGTTTGCAACAATAAAATGCTTGTGACAATAAAGTAGTCGAGCCTCTTGTCGATTTAAGGTATCGCTCATAGCTATGCTACCCTTGAGCCCCAAATCAAACACTGATATAACTTCAAATGGCCCTAACTTCTATACGGTGCGTCCCATACCTATAAAAGTTTGCAACAATCAAATGCTTGTAACATTTTACTGGAGCGTCATAAAATCTTGAAATTTTGTGACATTAAAGTGCTCGAGCCTCTTGTCAATTTAAGCTATCGCTCATAGCTATGCTACCATTGAGTCCCAAATCAAACACTGATAAAACTTCAAATGGCCCTAACTTCTATACGGTGCGTCCCATACCTATCAAAGTTTGTAACAATCAAATGCTTGTAACTTTTTACTGGAAGTTAATAAAATCTTGAAATTTTGTGAGAATGAAGTACGCGATCCGCTTGTCAATTTAAGTTATCTCTCATAGCTATGCTACCCTTGAGTCCCAAATCAAAGACTGATAAAACTTCAAATGGCCCTAACTTCTATACGGTGTGAAATATACCTATCAAAGTATGCAACATTCAAATGCTTGTAACTTTTTACTGGAGCGTCATAAAATCTTGAAATTTTGTGACATTAAAGAACTCGAGCCTCTTATCAATTTAAGCTATAGCTCAAAGCTATGCTACCCTTGAGTCGGAAATCAGACACTGCTAAAACTTCAGGTGGTCCTATCGTCTATACGGTGCGTCCTACACCTATCAAACTTTGCAACATTCAGATGCTTGTAAATTTTTACTGGAGCGTCATAAAACCTTGAAATTTGGTGACAATAAAGTACTCGAGCCTCTTATCAATTTAAGCTATAGCTCAAAGCTATGCTACCCTTGCGTCGGAAATCAGACACTGCTAAAACTTCAGGTGGCCCTATCGTCTATACGGTGCGTCCTACACCTATCAAACTTTGCAACATTCAGATGCTTGTAACTTTTTACTGGAGCGTCATAAAACCTTGAAATTTGGTGACAATAAAGTACTCGAGCCTCTTATCAATTTAAGCTATCGCTCATAGCTATGCTACCGTTGAGTCCCAAATCAAAGACTGATAAAACTTCAAATGGCCCTAACTTCTATACGGTGTGAAATATACCTATCAAAGTATGCAACATTCAAATGCTTGTAACTTTTTACTGGAGCGTCATAAAATCTGGAAATTTTGTGACATTAAAGAACTCGAGCCTCTTATCAATTTAAGCTATCGCTCATAGCTATGCTACCCTTGAGTCCCAAATCAAACACTGATAAAACTTTAAATGGCCCTAACTTCTATACGATTCGTCCTATTCCTATCAAAGTTTGCAACAATAAAATGCTTGTGACAATAAAGTAGTCGAGCCTCTTGTCGATTTAAGGTATCGCTCATAGCTATGCTACCGTTGAGTCCCAAATCAAAGACTGATAAAACTTCAAATGGCCCTAACTTCTATACGGTGTGAAATATACCTATCAAAGTATGCAACATTCAAATGCTTGTAAATTTTTACTGGAGCGTCATAAAACCTTGAAATTTGGTGACAATAAAGTACTCGAGCCTCTTATCAATTCAAGCTATCGCTCATAGCTATGCTACCCTTGAGTCCCAAATCAAACACTGATAAAACTTCAAATGGCCCTAACTTCTATACGATTCGACCTATACCTATCAAAGTTTGCAACAATAAAATGCTTGTGACAATAAAGTAGTCGAGCCTCTTGTCGATTTAAGGTATCGCTCATAGCTATGCTACCCTTGAGTCCCTAATCAAACACTGATAAAACTTCAAATGGTTCTAACTTCTATACGGTGCGTCCTATACCTATCAAAGTTTGCAACAATCAAATGCTTGTAACTTTTTACTGGAGCGTCATAAAACCTTGAAATTTGGTGACAATAAAGTACTCGAGCCTCTTATCAATTCAAGCTATCGCTCATAGCTATGCTACCCTTGAGTCCCAAATCAAACACTGATAAAACTTCAAATGGCCCTAACTTCTATACGATTCGTCCTATACCTATCAAAGTTTGCAACAATAAAATGCTTGTGACAATAAAGTAGTCGAGCCTCTTGTCGATTTAAGGTATCGCTCATAGCTATGCTACCGTTGAGTCCCAAATCAAAGACTGATAAAACTTCAAATGGCCCTAACTTCTATACGGTGTGAAATATACCTATCAAAGTATGCAACATTCAAATGCTTGTAACTTTTTACTGGAGCGTCATAAAATCTTGAAATTTTGTGACATTAAAGAACTCGAGCCTCTTATCAATTTAAGCTATAGCTCAAAGCTATGCTACCCTTGAGTCGGAAATCAGACACTGCTAAAACTTCAGGTGGCCCTATCGTCTATACGGTGCGTCCTACACCTATCAAACTTTTCAACATTCAGATGCTTGTAAATTTTTACTGGAGCGTCATAAAACCTTGAAATTTGGTGACAATAAAGTACTCGAGCCTCTTATCAATTCAAGCTATCGCTCATAGCTATGCTACCCTTGAGTCCCAAATCAAACACTGATAAAACTTCAAATGGCCCTAACTTCTATACGATTCGACCTATACCTATCAAAGTTTGCAACAATAAAATGCTTGTGACAATAAAGTAGTCGAGCCTCTTGTCGATTTAAGGTATCGCTCATAGCTATGCTACCCTTGAGTCCCAAATCAAACACTGATAAAACTTCAAATGGCCCTAACTTCTATAAGGTGCCTCCTATATCTATCAAAGTTTGCAACAATCAAATGCTTGTAACTTTTTACTTGAGCTTAATAAAATCTTGAAATTTTGTGACAATAAAATACTAGAGCCTCTTGTCAATTTAAATTATCTCTCATAGCTATGCTACCCTTGAGTCCCAAATCAAACACTGATAAAATTTCAAATGGCCATAACTTCTATACGGTACGTCCTATACCTATCAAAGTTTGCAACAATCAAATGCTTGTAACTTTTTACTGGAGTTTAATAAAATCTTGTAATTTTGTGACAATAAAGTACTCGAGCCTCTTATCAATTTAAGCTATCGCTCATAGCTATGCTACCCTTGAATCCCAAATCAAACACTGATAAAACTTCAAATGGCCCTAACTTCTATACGGTGCATCCCATACCTATCAAAGTTTGTAACAATCAAATGCTTGTAACTTTTTACTGGAGCGTCATAATAACTTGAAATTTTGTGACAATAAAGTACTCGAGCCTCTTGTCAATTTAAGCTATCACTCATAACTATGCTACCCTTGAGTCCCAAATCAACCACTGCTAAAACTTCAAATGGCCCTTACGGTGCGTCCTACACCTATCAAAGTTTGCAACATTCAAATGCTTGTAACATTTTACTGGAGCGTCATAAAATCTTGAAATTTTGTGACATTAAAGTGCTCGAGCCTCTTGTCAATTTAAGCTATCGCTCATAGCTATGCTACCATTGAGTCCCAAATCAAACACTGATAAAACTTCAAATGGCCCTAACTTCTATACGGTGCGTCCCATACCTATCAAAGTTTGTAACAATCAAATGCTTGTAACTTTTTACTGGAAGTTAATAAAATCTTGAAATTTTGTGAGAATGAAGTACGCGATCCGCTTGTCAATTTAAGTTATCTCTCATAGCTATGCTACCCTTGAGTCCCAAATCAAACACTGATAAAACTTCAAATGGCCCTAACTTTGCAACATTCAGAAGCTTGTAACTTTTTACTGGAGCGTCATAAAACCTTGAAATTTGGTGACAATAAAGTACTCGAGCCTCTTATCAATTTAAGCTATCGCTCATAGCTATGCTACCCTTGAGCCCCAAATCAAACACTGATAAAACTTCAAATGGCCCTAACTTCTATACGGTGCGTCCCATACCTATAAAAGTTTGCAACAATCAAATGCTTGCAAGTTTTTACTGGAGCGTCATAAAACCTTGAAATTTTGTGAAAATAAAGTACTCGAGCCTCTTGTCAATTTAAGCTATGCTACCATTGAGTCCCTAATCAAACACTGATAAAGCTTTTAATGGCCCTAACTTCTAGACGGTGCGTCCTATACCTATCAAAGTTTGCAACAATCAAATGCTTGTAACTTTTTCCTAGATCTTAATAAAATCTTGAAATTTTGTGACAATAAAGTACTCGAGCCTCTTATCAATTTAAGCTATCGCTCGTAGCTATGCTACCATTGAGTCCCAAATCAAACACTGATAAAACTTCAAATGGCCCTAACTTCTATACGGTGCGTCATAATAACTTGAAGTTTTGTGACAATAAAGTACTCGAGCCTCTTGTCAATTTAAGCTATCAAATGCTCACTCATAAAAATAAAGTACTCGAGCCTCTTGTCAATTTAAGCTATCAAATATCAATCATAACTATGCTAAGCTTGAGTCCCAAATCAACCACTGCTAAAACTTCAAATGGCCCTTACGGTGCGTCCTACACCTATCAAAGTTTGCAACAATCAAATGCTTGTAACATTTTACTGGAGCGTCATAAAATCTTGTAATTTTGTGACATTAAAGTTCTCGAGCCTCTTATCAATTTAAGCTATCGCTCATAGCTATGCTACCCTTGAATCCCAAATCAAACACTGATAAAACTTCAAATGGCCCTTACTTCTATACGGTGCGTCCCATAGCTATCAAAGTTTGTAACAATCAAATGCTTGTAACTTTTTACTGGAACTTAATAAAATCTTGAAATTTTGTGGGACGCACACCTATAAAAGTTTGCAACAATCAAATGCTTGCAAGTTTTTACTGGAGCGTAATAAAACCTTGAAATTTTGTGACAATAAAGTACTCGAGCCTCTTGTCAATTTAAGCTATCGCTCATAGCTATGCTACCATTGAGTCCCAAATCAAACACTGATAAAGCTTCAAATGGCCCTAACTTCTATACGGTGCGTCCTATACCTATCAAAGTTTGCAACAATCAAATGCTTGTAACTTTTTCCGGAGCTTAATAAAATCTTGAAATTTTGTGACAATATAGTACTCGAGCCTCTTATCAATTTAAGCTATCGCTAATAGCTATGCTACCATTGAGTCCCAAATCAAACACTGATAAAACTTCAAATGGCCCTAACTTCTATACGGTGCATACCACGCCTATAAAAGTTTGCAACAATCAAATTCTTGCATGTTTTTACTGGAGCGTCATAAAACATTGAAATTTTGTGACAATAAAGTACTCGAGCCTCTTGTCTATTTAAGCTATCGCTCATAGCTATGCTACCCTTGAGTCCCAAATCAAACACTGATAAAACTTCAAATGGCCATAACTTCTAAACGGTGCGTCCTATACCTATCAAAGTTTGCAACAATCAAATGCTTGTAACTTTTTACTGGAGCTTAATAAAATCTTGAAATTTTGTGACAATAAAGTACTCGAGCCTCTTATCAATTTAAGCTATCGCTCATAGCTATGCTACCCGTGAATCCCAAATAAAACACTGATAAAACTTCAAATGGCCCTAACTTCTATACGGTGCGTCCCATACCTATCAAAGTTTGTAACAATCAAATGCTTGTAACTTTTTACTGGAGCGTCATAATAACTTGAAATTTTGTGACAATAAAGTACTCGTGCCTCTTGTCAATTTAAGCTATCACTCATAACTATGCTACCCTCGAGTCCCAAATCAACCACTGCTAAAACTTCAAATGGCCCTTACGGTGCGTCCTACACCTATCAAAGTTTGCAACAATCAAATGCTTGTAACATTTTACTGGAGCGTCATAAAATCTTGAAATTTTGTGACATTAAAGTACTCGAGCCTCTTATCAATTTACGCTATCCCAAATCAAACACTGATAAAACTTCAAATGGCCCTAACTTCTATGCGGTGCGTCCCATACCTATCAAAGTTTGTAACAATCAAATGCTTGTAACTTTTTACTGGAACTTAATAAAATCTTGAAATTTTGTGAGACTGAAGTACGCGAGCCGCTTGTCAATTTAAGTTATCTCTCATAGCTATGCTACCCTTGAGTCCCATATCAAACACTGATAAAACTTCAAATGGCCCTAACATCTATACGGTGCGTCCCACACCTATAAAAGTTTGCAACAATAAAATGCTGGTGACAATAAAGTAGTCGAGCCTCTTGTCAATTTAAGGTATCGCTCATAGCTATGCTACCCTTGAGTCCCAAGTCAAAGACTGATAAAACTTCAAATGGCCCTAACTTCTATACGGTGCGATATATACCTATCAAAGTAAGCAACATTCAAATGCTTGTAACTTTTTACTGGAGCGTCATAAAATCTTGAAATTTTGTGACATTAAAGTACTCAAGCCTCTTATCAATTTAAGCTATAGCTCATAGCTATGCTACCCTTGAGTCGGAAATCAAACACTACTAAAACTTCAAGTGGCCCTAACTTCTATACGGTGCGTCCTACACCTATCAAACTTTGCTACATTCAGATGCATGTAACTTTTTACTGGAGCGTCATAAAACCTTGAAATTTGCTGACAATAAAGTACTCGAGCCTCTTATCAATTTAAGCTATCGCTCATAGCTATGCTACCATTGAGTCCTAAAGCAAACACGTGTAAAACTTCAAATCCCCCTAACTTCTATACGGTGCGTCCCACACCTATTAAGGTTTGCAACAATCAATTGCTTGCAACTTTTTACGGGAGCGTCATAAAACCTTGCAATTTTTGACAATAAAGTACTCGAGCCTCTATCAATTTAAGCTATCGCTCATAGCTATGCTACCCTTGAGTCCCAAATCAAACACTGATAAAACTTCAAATGGCCCTATCTTCTATATGATTCGTCCTATACCTATCAAAGTTTGCAACAATAAAATGCTTGTGAAAATAAAGTAGTCGAGCCTCTTGTCAATTTAAGGTATCGCTCATACCTATGCTACCCTTGAGTCCCAAATCAAAGAACGATAAAACTTCAAATGGCCCTAACTAATATACGGTGCGAAATATACCTATCAAAGTATGCAACATTCAAATGCTTGTAACTTTTTACTGGAGCGTCATAAAATCTTGAAATTTTGTGACATTAAAGTACTCGAGCCTCTTATCAATTTAAGCTATCGCTCATAGCTATGCTACCCTTGAGTCCCCAATCAAACACTGCTAAAACCTCAAATGGCCCTAACTTCTATACGATGCGTCCAACACCTATCAAACTTTGCAACATTCAGATGCTTGTAACTTTTTACTGGAGCGTCATAAAACCTTGAAATTTGGCGACAATAAAGTACTCGAGCCTCTTATCAATTCAAGCTATCGCTCTTAGCTATGCTACCATTGAGTCCCAAATCAAATACGTATAAAACTTCAAACGGCCCTTACTTCTATACGGTGCGTCCCACACCTATCAAGGTTCGCAACAATCAATTGATTGCAACTTTTTACCGGAGCGTCATGAAACCTTGAAATTTTGTGACAATAAGGTACTCGAGCCTCTTATCAATTTAAGCTATCGCTCATAGCTATGCTACCCTTGAGTCCCAAATCAAACACTGATAAAACTTCAAATGGCCCTAACTTCTATACGATTCGTCCTATACCTATCAAATGCTTGTAACTTTTTACTGGAGCTTAATAAAATCTTGAAATTTTGTGACAATGAAGTACTCGAGCCTCTTATCAATTTAAGCTATCGCTCATAGCTATGCTACCCTTGAGTCCCAAATCAAACACAGATAAAACTTCAAATGGCCCTAACTTCTATACGGTCCGTCCCACACCTATCGAAGTTTGCTACAATCAAATGCTTGTAACTTTTTACTGGAGAGTCACAAAGCCTTGAAATTTGTTGACAATAAAGTACTCGAGCCTCCGATCAATTCAAGCTATCGCTCATAGCTATGCTACCCTTGAGTCGCAAATCAAACACTGATAAAACTTCAAATGGCCCTAACTTCTATATGGTGCGGCCTATACCTATCAAAGTTTGCAACAATCAAATGCTTGTAACTTTTTACTGGAGCTTAATAAAGTCTTGAAATTTTGTGACAATGAAGTACTCGAGCCTCTTGCCAATTTATGTTATCTCTCATAGCTATGCTACCCTTGAGTCCCAAATCAAACACTGATAAAACTTCAAATGGCCCTAACTTCTATACGGTCCGTCCCACACCTATAAAAGTTTGCAACAATCAAATGCTTGCAAGTTTTTACTGGAGCGTCATAAAACCTTGAAATTTTGTGACAAAAAGTACTCGAGCCTCTTGTCAATTTCAGCTATCGCTCATAGCTATGCTACCCTCGAGTCCCAAATCAAACACTGATAAAACTTCAAATGGCCCTAACTTCTAGACGGTGCGTCCTATACCTATCAAACTTTGCAACATTCAGATGCTTGTAACTTTTTACTGGAGCGTCATAAAACCTTGAAATTTTGCGACAATAAAGTACTCGAGCCTCTTATCAATTCAAGCTATCGCTCTTAGCTATGCTACCATTGAGTCCCAAATCAAACACTGATAAAACTTCAAATGGCCCTAACTTCTAGACGGTGCGTCCTATACCTATCAAACTTTGCAACATTCAGATGCTTGCAAGTTTTTACTGGAGCGTAATAAAACCTTGAAATTTTGGGACAATAAAGTACTCGAGCCTCTTGTCAATTTAAGCTATCGCTCATAACTATGCTACCATTGAGTCCCAAATCAAACACTGATAAAGCTTCAAATGGCCCTAACTTCTATACGGTGCGTCCTATACCTATCAAAGTTTGCAACAATCAAATGCTTGTAACTTTTTCCTGGAGCTTAATAAAATCTTGAAATTTTGTGACAATATAGTACTCGAGCCTCTTATCAATTTAAGCTATCGCTAATAGCTATGCTACCATTGAGTCCCAAATCAAACACTGATAAAACTTCAAATGGCCCTAACTTCTATACGGTGCGTACCACGCCTATAAAAGTTTGCAACAATCAAATTCTTGCATGTTTTTACTGGAGCGTCATAAAACATTGAAATTTTGTGACAATAAAGTACTCGAGCCTCTTGTCTATTTAAGCTATCGCTCATAGCTATGCTACCCTTGAGTCCCAAATCAAACACTGATAAAACTTCAAATGGCCATAACTTCTATACGGTGCGTCCTATACCTATCAAAGTTTGCAACAATCAAATGCTTGTAACTTTTTACTGGAGCTTAATAAAATCTTGAAATTTTGTGACAATAAAGTACTCGAGCCTCTTATCAATTTAAGCTATCGCTCATAGCTATGCTACCCGTGAATCCCAAATAAAACACTGATAAAACTTCAAATGGCCCTAACTTCTATACGGTGCGTCCCATACCTATCAAAGTTTGTAACAATCAAATGCTTGTAACTTTTTACTGGAGCGTCATAATAACTTGAAATTTTGTGACAATAAAGTACTCGTGCCTCTTGTCAATTTAAGCTATCACTCATAACTATGCTACCCTCGAGTCCCAAATCAACGACTGCTAAAACTTCAAATGGCCCTTACGGTGCGTCCTACACCTATCAAAGTTTGCAACAATCAAATGCTTGTAACATTTTACTGGAGCGTCATAAAATCTTGAAATTTTGTGACATTAAAGTACTCGAGCCTCTTATCAATTTACGCTATCCCAAATCAAACACTGATAAAACTTCAAATGGCCCTAACTTCTATGCGGTGCGTCCCATACCTATCAAAGTTTGTAACAATCAAATGCTTGTAACATTTTACTGGAACTTAATAAAATCTTGAAATTTTGTGAGAATGAAGTACGCGAGCCGCTTGTCAATTTAAGTTATCTCTCATAGCTATGCTACCCTTGAGTCCCATATCAAACACTGATCAAACTTCAAATGGCCCTAACTTCTATACGGTGCGTCCCACACCTATAAAAGTTTGCAACAATAAAATGCTGGTGACAATAAAGTAGTCGAGCCTCTTGTCAATTTAAGGTATCGCTCATAGCTATGCTACCCTTGAGTCCCAAATCAAAGACTGATAAAACTTCAAATGGCCCTAACTTCTATACGGTGCGATATATACCTATCAAAGTAAGCAACATTCAAATGCTTGTAACTTTTTACTGGAGCGTCATAAAATCTTGAAATTTTGTGACATTAAAGTACTCAAGCCTCTTATCAATTTAAGCTATAGCTCATAGCTATGCTACCCTTGAGTCGGAAATCAAACACTACTAAAACTTCAAATGGCCCCAACTTCTATACGACTCGTCCTATACCTATCAAATGCTTGTAACTTTTTACTGGAGCTTAATAAAATCTTGAAATTTTGTGACAATGAAGTACTCGAGCCTCTTGTCAATTTAAGTTATCTCTTATAGCTATGCTACCCTTCAGTCCCAAATCAAACACTGATAAAATTTCAAATGGCCCAAACTTCTATACTGTGCGTCCTACACCTATCAAACTTTGCAACATTCAGAAGCTTGTAACTTTTTACTGGAGCGTCATAAAACCTTGAAATTTGGTGACAATAAAGTACTCGAGCCTCTTATCAATTTAAGCTATCGCTCATAGCCATGCATCCTTGAGTCCCAAATCAAACACTGATAAAACTTCAAATGGCCCTAACTTCTATACGGTGCGTCCCACACCTATAAAAGTTTGCAACAATAAAATGCTGGTGACAATAAAGTAGTCGAGCCTCTTGTCAATTTAAGGTATCCCTCATAGCTATGTTACCCTTGAGTCCCAAATCAAAGACTGATAAAACTTCAAATGGCCCTAACTTCTATACGGTGCGACCTACACCTATCAAAGTTTGCAAGAATCAAATGCTTGTAACATTTTACTGGAGCGTCATAAAACCTTGAAATTTGGTGACAATAAAGTACTCGAGCCTCTTATCAATTCAAGCTATCGCTCATAGCTATGCTACGATTGAGTCCTAAATCAAACACGTGTAAAACTTCAAATCCCCCTAACTTCTATACGGTGCGTCCCACACCTATTAAGGTTTGCAACAATCAATTGCTTGCAACTTTTTACGGGAGCGTCATAAGACCTTGCAATTTTTGACAATAAAGTACTCGAGCCTCTTATCAATTCAAGCTATCGCTCTTAGCTATGCTACCATTGAGTCCCAAATCAAACACGTATAAAACTTCAAACGGCCCTAACTTCTATACGGTGCGTCCCACACCTATCAAGGTTCGCAACAATCAATTGATTGCAACTTTTTACCGGAGCGTCATGAAACCTTGAAATTTTGTGACAATAAAGTACTCGAGCCTCTTATCAATTTAAGCTATCGCTCATAGCTATGCTACCCTTGAGTCCCAAATCAAACACTGATAAAACTTCAAATGGCCCTAACTTCTATACGATTCGTCCTATACCTATCAAATGCTTGTAACTTTTTACTGGAGCTTAATAAAATCTGGAAATTTTGTGACAATGAAGTACTCGAGCCTCTTGTCCATTTAAGTTAACTCTCATAGCTATGCTACCCTTGAGTCCCAAATTAAACACTGATAAAACTTCAAATGGCCCAAACTTCTATACGGTGCGTCCTACACCTATCAAATTTTGCAACATTCAGAAGCTTGTAACTTTTTACTGGAGCGTCATAAAACCTTGAAATTTTGTGACAATAAAGTACTCGAGCCTCTTATCAATTTAAGCTATCGCTCATAGCTATGCTACCCTTGAGTCCAAAATCAAACACTGATAAAACTTCAAATGGTCCTAACTTCTATACGGTCCGTCCCACACCTATAAAAGTTTGCAACAATCAAATGCTTGCAAGTTTTTACTGGAGCGTCATAAAACCTTGAAATTTTGTGACAAAAAGTACTCGAGCCTCTTGTCAATTTCAGCTATCGCTCATAGCTATGCTACCCTCGAGTCCCAAATCAAACACTGATAAAACTTCAAATGGCCCTAACTTCTAGACGGTGCGTCCTATACCTATCAAACTTTGCAACATTCAGATGCTTGTAACTTTTTACTGGAGCGTCATAAAACCTTGAAATTTGGCGACAATAAAGTACTCGAGCCTCTTATCAATTCAAGCTATCGCTCTTAGCTATGCTACCATTGAGTCCCAAATCAAACACTGATAAAACTTCAAATGGCCCTAACTTCTAGACGGTGCGTCCTATACCTATCAAACTTTGCAACATTCAGATGCTTGCAAGTTTTTACTGGAGCGTAATAAAACCTTGAAATTTTGGGACAATAAAGTACTCGAGCCTCTTGTCAATTTAAGCTATCGCTCATAACTATGCTACCATTGAGTCCCAAATCAAACACTGATAAAGCTTCAAATGGCCCTAACTTCTATACGGTGCGTCCTATACCTATCAAAGTTTGCAACAATCAAATGCTTGTAACTTTTTCCTGGAGCTTAATAAAATCTTGAAATTTTGTGACAATATAGTACTCGAGCCTCTTATCAATTTAAGCTATCGCTAATAGCTATGCTACCATTGAGTCCCAAATCAAACACTGATAAAACTTCAAATGGCCCTAACTTCTATACGGTGCGTACCACGCCTATAAAAGTTTGCAACAATCAAATTCTTGCATGTTTTTACTGGAGCGTCATAAAACATTGAAATTTTGTGACAATAAAGTACTCGAGCCTCTTGTCTATTTAAGCTATCGCTCATAGCTATGCTACCCTTGAGTCCCAAATCAAACACTGATAAAACTTCAAATGGCCATAACTTCTATACGGTGCGTCCTATACCTATCAAAGTTTGCAACAATCAAATGCTTGTAACTTTTTACTGGAGCTTAATAAAATCTTGAAATTTTGTGACAATAAAGTACTCGAGCCTCTTATCAATTTAAGCTATCGCTCATAGCTATGCTACCCGTGAATCCCAAATAAAACACTGATAAAACTTCAAATGGCCCTAACTTCTATACGGTGCGTCCCATACCTATCAAAGTTTGTAACAATCAAATGCTTGTAACTTTTTACTGGAGCGTCATAATAACTTGAAATTTTGTGACAATAAAGTACTCGTGCCTCTTGTCAATTTAAGCTATCACTCATAACTATGCTACCCTCGAGTCCCAAATCAACGACTGCTAAAACTTCAAATGGCCCTTACGGTGCGTCCTACACCTATCAAAGTTTGCAACAATCAAATGCTTGTAACATTTTACTGGAGCGTCATAAAATCTTGAAATTTTGTGACATTAAAGTACTCGAGCCTCTTATCAATTTACGCTATCCCAAATCAAACACTGATAAAACTTCAAATGGCCCTAACTTCTATGCGGTGCGTCCCATACCTATCAAAGTTTGTAACAATCAAATGCTTGTAACATTTTACTGGAACTTAATAAAATCTTGAAATTTTGTGAGAATGAAGTACGCGAGCCGCTTGTCAATTTAAGTTATCTCTCATAGCTATGCTACCCTTGAGTCCCATATCAAACACTGATCAAACTTCAAATGGCCCTAACTTCTATACGGTGCGTCCCACACCTATAAAAGTTTGCAACAATAAAATGCTGGTGACAATAAAGTAGTCGAGCCTCTTGTCAATTTAAGGTATCGCTCATAGCTATGCTACCCTTGAGTCCCAAATCAAAGACTGATAAAACTTCAAATGGCCCTAACTTCTATACGGTGCGATATATACCTATCAAAGTAAGCAACATTCAAATGCTTGTAACTTTTTACTGGAGCGTCATAAAATCTTGAAATTTTGTGACATTAAAGTACTCAAGCCTCTTATCAATTTAAGCTATAGCTCATAGCTATGCTACCCTTGAGTCGGAAATCAAACACTACTAAAACTTCAAATGGCCCCAACTTCTATACGACTCGTCCTATACCTATCAAATGCTTGTAACTTTTTACTGGAGCTTAATAAAATCTTGAAATTTTGTGACAATGAAGTACTCGAGCCTCTTGTCAATTTAAGTTATCTCTTATAGCTATGCTACCCTTCAGTCCCAAATCAAACACTGATAAAATTTCAAATGGCCCAAACTTCTATACTGTGCGTCCTACACCTATCAAACTTTGCAACATTCAGAAGCTTGTAACTTTTTACTGGAGCGTCATAAAACCTTGAAATTTGGTGACAATAAAGTACTCGAGCCTCTTATCAATTTAAGCTATCGCTCATAGCCATGCATCCTTGAGTCCCAAATCAAACACTGATAAAACTTCAAATGGCCCTAACTTCTATACGGTGCGTCCCACACCTATAAAAGTTTGCAACAATAAAATGCTGGTGACAATAAAGTAGTCGAGCCTCTTGTCAATTTAAGGTATCCCTCATAGCTATGTTACCCTTGAGTCCCAAATCAAAGACTGATAAAACTTCAAATGGCCCTAACTTCTATACGGTGCGACCTACACCTATCAAAGTTTGCAAGAATCAAATGCTTGTAACATTTTACTGGAGCGTCATAAAACCTTGAAATTTGGTGACAATAAAGTACTCGAGCCTCTTATCAATTCAAGCTATCGCTCATAGCTATGCTACGATTGAGTCCTAAATCAAACACGTGTAAAACTTCAAATCCCCCTAACTTCTATACGGTGCGTCCCACACCTATTAAGGTTTGCAACAATCAATTGCTTGCAACTTTTTACGGGAGCGTCATAAGACCTTGCAATTTTTGACAATAAAGTACTCGAGCCTCTTATCAATTCAAGCTATCGCTCTTAGCTATGCTACCATTGAGTCCCAAATCAAACACGTATAAAACTTCAAACGGCCCTAACTTCTATACGGTGCGTCCCACACCTATCAAGGTTCGCAACAATCAATTGATTGCAACTTTTTACCGGAGCGTCATGAAACCTTGAAATTTTGTGACAATAAAGTACTCGAGCCTCTTATCAATTTAAGCTATCGCTCATAGCTATGCTACCCTTGAGTCCCAAATCAAACACTGATAAAACTTCAAATGGCCCTAACTTCTATACGATTCGTCCTATACCTATCAAATGCTTGTAACTTTTTACTGGAGCTTAATAAAATCTGGAAATTTTGTGACAATGAAGTACTCGAGCCTCTTGTCCATTTAAGTTAACTCTCATAGCTATGCTACCCTTGAGTCCCAAATTAAACACTGATAAAACTTCAAATGGCCCAAACTTCTATACGGTGCGTCCTACACCTATCAAATTTTGCAACATTCAGAAGCTTGTAACTTTTTACTGGAGCGTCATAAAACCTTGAAATTTTGTGACAATAAAGTACTCGAGCCTCTTATCAATTTAAGCTATCGCTCATAGCTATGCTACCCTTGAGTCCAAAATCAAACACTGATAAAACTTCAAATGGTCCTAACTTCTATACGGTCCGTCCCACACCTATAAAAGTTTGCAACAATCAAATGCTTGCAAGTTTTTACTGGAGCGTCATAAAACCTTGAAATTTTGTGACAAAAAGTACTCGAGCCTCTTGTCAATTTCAGCTATCGCTCATAGCTATGCTACCCTCGAGTCCCAAATCAAACACTGATAAAACTTCAAATGGCCCTAACTTCTAGACGGTGCGTCCTATACCTATCAAACTTTGCAACATTCAGATGCTTGTAACTTTTTACTGGAGCGTCATAAAACCTTGAAATTTGGCGACAATAAAGTACTCGAGCCTCTTATCAATTCAAGCTATCGCTCTTAGCTATGCTACCATTGAGTCCCAAATCAAACACTGATAAAACTTCAAATGGCCCTAACTTCTAGACGGTGCGTCCTATACCTATCAAACTTTGCAACATTCAGATGCTTGCAAGTTTTTACTGGAGCGTAATAAAGCTTTGAACTTTTGGGACAATAAAGTACTCGACCCTCTTGTCAATTTAAGCTATCGCTCATAACTATGCTAACCTTGAGTCCCAAATCAAACACTGATAAAACTTCAAATGGCCCTAATTTCTATACGGTGCGTCCTATACCTATCAAAGTTTGCAACAATCAAATGCTTGTAACTTTTTCCTGGAGCTTAATAAAATCTTGAAATTTTGTGACAATATAGTACTCGAGCCTCTTATCAATTTAAGCTATCGCTAATAGCTATGCTACCATTGAGTCCCAAATCAAACACTGATAAAACTTCAAATGGCCCTAACTTCTATACGGTGCGTACCACGCCTATAAAAGTTTGCAACAATCAAATTCTTGCATGTTTTTACTGGAGCGTCATAAAACCTTGAAATTTTGTGACAATAAAGTACTCGAGCCTCTTGTCTATTTAAGCTATCGCTCATAGCTATGCTACCCTTGAGTCCCAAATCAAACACTGATAAAACTTCAAATGGCCATAACTTCTATACGGTGCGTCCTATACCTATCAAAGTTTGCAACAATCAAATGCTTGTAACTTTTTACTGGAGCTTAATAAAATCTTGAAATTTTGTGACAATAAAGTACTCGAGCCTCTTATCAATTTAAGCTATCGCTCATAGCTATGCTACCCGTGAATCCCAAATAAAACACTGATAAAACTTCAAATGGCCCTAACTTCTATAGGGTGCGCCCCACACCTTTCAAAGTTTGCAACAATAAAATGCTTGTAACTTTTTACTGGAGCGTCATAATAACTTGAAATTTTGTGACAATAAAGTACTCGTGCCTCTTGTCAATTTAAGCTATCACTCATAACTATGCTACCCTCGAGTCCCAAATCAACCACTGCTAAAACTTCAAATGGCCCTTACGGTGCGTCCTACACCTATCAAAGTTTGCAACAATCAAATGCTTGTAACATTTTACTGGAGCGTCATAAAATCTTGAAATTTTGTGACATTAAAGTACTCGAGCCTCTTATCAATTTACGCTATCCCAAATCAAACACTGATAAAACTTCAAATGGCCCTAACTTCTATGCGGTGCGTCCCATACCTATCAAAGTTTGTAACAATCAAATGCTTGTAACATTTTACTGGAACTTAATAAAATCTTGAAATTTTGTGAGAATGAAGTACGCGAGCCGCTTGTCAATTTAAGTTATCTCTCATAGCTATGCTACCCTTGAGTCCCATATCAAACACTGATCCAACTTCAAATGGCCCTAACTTCTATACGGTGCGTCCCACACCTATAAAAGTTTGCAACAATAAAATGCTGGTGACAATAAAGTAGTCGAGCCTCTTGTCAATTTAAGGTATCGCTCATAGCTATGCTACCCTTGAGTCCCAAATCAAAGACTGATAAAACTTCAAATGGCCCTAACTTCTATACGGTGCGATATATACCTATCAAAGTAAGCAACATTCAAATGCTTGTAACTTTTTACTGGAGCGTCATAAAATCTTGAAATTTTGTGACATTAAAGTACTCAAGCCTCTTATCAATTTAAGCTATAGCTCATAGCTATGCTACCCTTGAGTCGGAAATCAAACACTACTAAAACTTCAAATGGCCCCAACTTCTATACGACTCGTCCTATACCTATCAAATGCTTGTAACTTTTTACTGGAGCTTAAAAAAATCTTGAAATTTTGTGACAATGAAGTACTCGAGCCTCTTGTCAATTTAAGTTATCTCTTATAGCTATGCTACCCTTCAGTCCCAAATCAAACACTGATAAAATTTCAAATGGCCCAAACTTCTATACTGTGCGTCCTACACCTATCAAACTTTGCAACATTCAGAAGCTTGTAACTTTTTACTGGAGCGTCATAAAACCTTGAAATTTGGTGACAATAAAGTACTCGAGCCTCTTATCAATTTAAGCTATCGCTCATAGCCATGCATCCTTGAGTCCCAAATCAAACACTGATAAAACTTCAAATGGCCCTAACTTCTATACGGTGCGTCCCACACCTATAAAAGTTTGCAACAATAAAATGCTGGTGACAATAAAGTAGTCGAGCCTCTTGTCAATTTAAGGTATCCCTCATAGCTATGTTACCCTTGAGTCCCAAATCAAAGACTGATAAAACTTCAAATGGCCCTAACTTCTATACGGTGCGACCTACACCTATCAAAGTTTGCAAGAATCAAATGCTTGTAACATTTTACTGGAGCGTCATAAAACCTTGAAATTTGGTGACAATAAAGTACTCGAGCCTCTTATCAATTCAAGCTATCGCTCATAGCTATGCTACGATTGAGTCCTAAATCAAACACGTGTAAAACTTCAAATCCCCCTAACTTCTATACGGTGCGTCCCACACCTATTAAGGTTTGCAACAATCAATTGCTTGCAACTTTTTACGGGAGCGTCATAAGACCTTGCAATTTTTGACAATAAAGTACTCGAGCCTCTTATCAATTCAAGCTATCGCTCTTAGCTATGCTACCATTGAGTCCCAAATCAAACACGTATAAAACTTCAAACGGCCCTAACTTCTATACGGTGCGTCCCACACCTATCAAGGTTCGCAACAATCAATTGATTGCAACTTTTTACCGGAGCGTCATGAAACCTTGAAATTTTGTGACAATAAAGTACTCGAGCCTCTTATCAATTTAAGCTATCGCTCATAGCTATGCTACCCTTGAGTCCCAAATCAAACACTGATAAAACTTCAAATGGCCCTAACTTCTATACGATTCGTCCTATACCTATCAAATGCTTGTAACTTTTTACTGGAGCTTAATAAAATCTGGAAATTTTGTGACAATGAAGTACTCGAGCCTCTTGTCCATTTAAGTTAACTCTCATAGCTATGCTACCCTTGAGTCCCAAATTAAACACTGATAAAACTTCAAATGGCCCAAACTTCTATACGGTGCGTCCTACACCTATCAAATTTTGCAACATTCAGAAGCTTGTAACTTTTTACTGGAGCGTCATAAAACCTTGAAATTTTGTGACAATAAAGTACTCGAGCCTCTTATCAATTTAAGCTATCGCTCATAGCTATGCTACCCTTGAGTCCAAAATCAAACACTGATAAAACTTCAAATGGTCCTAACTTCTATACGGTCCGTCCCACACCTATCAAAGTTTGCTACAATCAAATGCTTGTAACTTTTTACTGGAGAGTCCCAAAGCCTTGAAATTTGTTGACAATAAAGTACTCGAGCCTCCGATCAATTCAAGCTATCGCTCATAGCTATGCTACCCTTGAGTCTCAAATCAAACACTGATAAAACTTCAAATGGCCCTAACTTCTATATGGTGCGGCCTATACCTATCAAAGTTTGCAACAATCAAATGCTTGTAACTTTTTACTGGAGCTTAATAAAGTCTTGAAATTTTGTGACAATGAAGTACTCGAGCCTCTTGCCAATTTAAGTTATCTCTCATAGCTATGCTACCCTTGAGTCCCAAATCAAACACTGATAAAACTTCAAATGGCCCTAACTTCTATACGGTCCGTCCCACACCTATAAAAGTTTGCAACAATCAAATGCTTGCAAGTTTTTACTGGAGCGTCATAAAACCTTGAAATTTTGTGACAAAAAGTACTCGAGCCTCTTGTCAATTTCAGCTATCGCTCATAGCTATGCTACCCTCGAGTCCCAAATCAAACACTGATAAAACTTCAAATGGCCCTAACTTCTAGACGGTGCGTCCTATACCTATCAAACTTTGCAACATTCAGATGCTTGTAACTTTTTACTGGAGCGTCATAAAACCTTGAAATTTGGCGACAATAAAGTACTCGAGCCTCTTATCAATTCAAGCTATCGCTCTTAGCTATGCTACCATTCAGTCATAAATCAAACACGTGTAAAACTTCAAATCCCCCTAACTTCTATACAGTGCGTCCCACACCTATTAAGGTTTGCAACAATCAATTGCTTGCAACTTTTTACGGGAGCGTCATAAAACCTTGCAATTTTTGACAATAAAGTACTCGAGCCTCTTATCAATTTAAGCTATCGCTCATAGCTATGCTACCCTTGAGTCCCAAATCAAACACTGATAAAACTTCAAATGGCCCTATCTTCTATATGATTCGTCCTATACCTATCAAAGTTTGCAACAATAAAATGCTTGTGAAAATAAAGTAGTCGAGCCTCTTGTCAATTTAAGGTATCGCTCATAGCTATGCTACCCTTGAGTCCCAAATCAAAGAACGATAAAACTTCAAATGGCCCTAACTAATATACGGTGCGAAATATACCTATCAAAGTATGCAACATTCAAATGCTTGTAACTTTTTACTGGAGCGTCATAAAATCTTGAAATTTTGTGACATTAAAGTACTCGAGCCTCTTATCAATTTAAGCTATCGCTCATAGCTATGCTACCCTTGAGTCCCTAATCAAACACTGCTAAAACCTCAAATGGCCCTAACTTCTATACGGTGCGTCCAACACCTATCAAACTTTGCAACATTCAGATGCTTGTCACTTTTTACTGGAGCGTCATAAAACCTTGAAATATGGCGACAATAAAGTACTCGAGCCTCTTATCAATTCAAGCTATCGCTCTTAGCTATGCTACCATTGAGTCCCAAATCAAACACGTATAAAACTTCAAATGGCCCTAACTTCTATACGGTGCGTCCCACACCTATCAAGGTTCGCAACAATCAATTGATTGCAACTTTTTACCGGAGCGTCATGAAACCTTGAAATTTTGTGACAATAAAGTACTCGAGCCTCTTATCAATTTAAGCTATCGCTCATAGCTATGCTACCCTTGAGTCCCAAATCAAACACTGATAAAACTTCAAATGGCCCTAACTTCTATACGGTCCGTCCCACACATATCAAAGTTTGCTACAATCAAATGCTTGTAACTTTTTACTGGAGAGTCACAAAGCCTTGAAATTTGTTGACAATAAAGTACTCGAGCCTCCGATCAATTCAAGCTATCGCTCATAGCTATGCTACCCTTGAGTCTCAAATAAAACACTGATAAAACTTCAAATGGCCCTAACTTCTATATGGTGCGGCCTATACCTATCAAAGTTTGCAACAATCAAATGCTTGTAACTTTTTACTGGAGCTTAATAAAGTCTTGAAATTTTGTGACAATGAAGTACTCGAGCCTCTTGCCAATTTAAGTTATCTCTCATAGCTATGCTACCCTTGAGTCCCAAATCAAACACTGATAAAACTTCAAATGGCCCTAACTTCTATACGGTCCGTCCCACACCTATAAAAGTTTGCAACAATCAAATGCTTGCAAGTTTTTACTGGAGCGTCATAAAACCTTGAAATTTTGTGACAAAAAGTACTCGAGCCTCTTGTCAATTTCAGCTATCGCTCATAGCTATGCTACCATCGAGTCCCAAATCAAACACTGATAAAACTTCAAATGGCCCTAACTTCTAGACGGTGCGTCCTATACCTATCAAACTTTGCAACATTCAGATGCTTGTAACTTTTTACTGGAGCGTCATAAAACCTTGAAATTTGGCGACAATAAAGTACTCGAGCCTCTTATCAATTCAAGCTATCGCTCTTAGCTATGCTACCATTCAGTCCTAAATCAAACACGTGTAAAACTTCAAATCCCCCTAACTTCTATACAGTGCGTCCCACACCTATTAAGGTTTGCAACAATCAATTGCTTGCAACTTTTTACGGGAGCGTCATAAAACCTTGCAATTTTTGACAATAAAGTACTCGAGCCTCTTATCAATTTAAGCTATCGCTCATAGCTATGCTACCCTTGAGTCCCAAATCAAACACTGATAAAACTTCAAATGGCCCTATCTTCTATATGATTCGTCCTATACCGATCAAAGTTTGCAACAATAAAATGCTTGTGAAAATAAAGTAGTCGAGCCTCTTGTCAATTTAAGGTATCGCTCATAGCTATGCTACCCTTGAGTCCCAAATCAAAGAACGATAAAACTTCAAATGGCCCTAACTAATATACGGTGCGAAATATACCTATCAAAGTATGCAACATTCAAATGCTTGTAACTTTTTACTGGAGCGTCATAAAATCTTGAAATTTTGTGACATTAAAGTACTCGAGCCTCTTATCAATTTAAGCTATCGCTCATAGCTATGCTACCCTTGAGTCCCTAATCAAACACTGCTAAAACCTCAAATGGCCCAAACTTCTATACGGTGCGTCCAACACCTATCAAACTTTGCAACATTCAGATGCTTGTCACTTTTTACTGGAGCGTCATAAAACCTTGAAATATGGCGACAATAAAGTACTCGAGCCTCTTATCAATTCAAGCTATCGCTCTTAGCTATGCTACCCTTGAGTCCCAAATCAAACACTGATAAAACTTCAAATGGCCCTAACTTCTATACGATTCGTCCTATACCTATCAAATGCTTGTAACTTTTTACTGGAGCTTAATAAAATCTTGAAATTTTGTGACAATGAAGTACTCGAGCCTCTTGTCCATTTAAGTTAACTCTCATAGCTATGCTACCCTTGAGTCCCAAATTAAACACTGATAAAACTTCAAATGGCCCAAACTTCTATACGGTGCGTCTTACACCTATCAAATTTTGCAACATTCAGAAGCTTGTAACTTTTTACTGGAGCGTCATAAAACCTTGAAACTTTGTGACAATATAGCACTCGAGCCTCTTATCAAATTAAGCTATCGCTCATAGTTATGCTACCCCTGAGTCCCAAATCAAACACTGATAAAACTTCAAAAGGCCCTAACTTCTATACGGTCCGTCCCACACATATCAAAGTTTGCTACAATCAAATGCTTGTAACTTTTTACTGGAGAGTCACAAAGCCTTGAAATTTGTTGACAATAAAGTTCTCGAGCCTCCGATCAATTCAAGCTATCGCTCATAGCTATGCTACCCTTGAGTCTCAAATAAAACACTGATAAAACTTCAAATGGCCCTAACTTCTATATGGTGCGGCCTATACCTATCAAAGTTTGCAACAATCAAATGCTTGTAACTTTTTACTGGAGCTTAATAAAGTCTTGAAATTTTGTGACAATGAAGCACTCGAGCCTCTTGCCAATTTAAGTTATCTCTCATAGCTATGCTACCCTTGAGTCCCAAATCAAACACTGATAAAACTTCAAATGGCCCTAACTTCTATACGGTCCGTCCCACACATATCAAAGTTTGCTACAATCAAATGCTTGTAACTTTTTACTGGAGAGTCACAAAGCCTTGAAATTTGTTGACAATAAAGTACTCGAGCCTCCGATCAATTCAAGCTATCGCTCATAGCTATGCTACCCTTGAGTCTCAAATAAAACACTGATAAAACTTCAAATGGCCCTAACTTCTATATGGTGCGGCCTATACCTATCAAAGTTTGCAACAATCAAATGCTTGCAACTTTTTACTGGAGCTTAATAAAGTCTTGAAATTTTGTGACAATGAAGTACTCGAGCCTCTTGCCAATTTAAGTTATCTCTCATAGCTATGCTACCCTTGAGTCCCAAATCAAACACTGATAAAACTTCAAATGGCCCTAACTTCTAGACGGTGCGTCCTATACCTATCAAACTTTGCAACATTCAGATGCTTGTAACTTTTTACTGGAGCGTCATAAAACCTTGAAATTTGGTGACAATAAAGTACTCGAGCCTCTTGTCAATTTAAGGAATCGCTCTTAGCTATGCTACCCCTGAGTCCCAAATCAAACACTGATAAAAGTGCAAATGGCCCTAACTTCTATACGGTGCGATATATACCTATCAAAGTATGCAACATTCAATGCTTGTAACTTTTTACTGGAGCGTCATAAAATCTTGAAATTTTTTACAATAAAGTACTCGTGCCTCTTGTCAATTAAAGTTGCCGTTCATTGATATGCTACCACTTTTTACTGGAGCGTTATAAAACCTTGAAATTTGGTGACAATAAAGTACTCGTGCCTCTTGTCAATTAAAGTTGTCGCTCATTGATATGCTATCCTAAATCAAGCACTGATAAAACAATGGCCCTAAATTCTGTAGTTTGCGTCCTACACTTATCAGAGTTTGCAACAATCAAATGTTTGTAACTTTTTACTGGAGCGTCATAAAATCTTAAAATTTTGTGACAATAAAGAACTCAAGCCTCTCATCAATTTAAGCTATCGCTCATAGCTATGCAACTCTCGTATCCCAAATCAAACACTGATAAAACTTCAAATGGCCCTAACTTCTATATGGTGCGTCCTATACCTATCAAAGTTTGCAACAATCAAATGTTTGTAACTTTTTACTGGAGCTTAATAAAATCTTGAAATTTTGTGACTATGAAGCACTCGAGCCTCTTGTCTATTTAAGTTATCTCTCATAGCTATGCTACCCTTGAGTCCCAAATCAAACACTGATAAAACTTCAAATGGCCCTAACTTCTACACGGTGCGCCCCACACCTATAAAAGTTTGCAACAATCAAATGCTTGCAAGTTTTTACTGGAGCGTCATATAACCTTGAAATTTTGTGACAATAAAGTACTCGAGCCTCTTGTCAATTTAAGCTATCGCTCATAGCTATGCTACCCTCGAGTCCCAAATCAAACACTGATAAAACTTCAAATGGCCCTAACTTCTAGACGGTGCGTCCTACACCTATCAAAGTTTGCAACAATCAAATGCTTGTAAGTTTTTACTGGAGAGTCATAAAACCTTGAAATTTGTTGACAATAAAGAACTCGAGCCTCTTATCAATTCAAGCTATCGCTCATAGCTATGCTACCCTTGAGTCCCAAATCAAACCTGATACAACTTCAAATGGCCCTAACTTCTGTATGGTCCGTCCTATACCTATAAATGTTTGCAACAATCAAATGCTTGTAACTTTTTACTGGAGCTTAATAAAATCTTGAAATTTTGTGACATTAAAGTACTCGAGCCTCTTATCAATATAAGCTATCGCTCATAGCTATGCTACCCTCGAATCCCTAATCAAACACTGATAAAACTTCAAATGGTCCTAACTTCTATACGGTGCGTCCTATACCTATCAAAGTTTGCAACAATCAAATGCTTGTAACTTTTTCCTGGAGCTTAATAAAATCTTGAAATTTTGTGACAATAAAGTACTCGAGCCACTTATCAATTTAAGCTATCGCTCTTAGCTATGCTACCCCTGAGTCCCAAATCAAACACTGATAAAAGTGCAAATGGCCCTAACTTCTATACGGTGCGATATATACCTATCAAAGTATGCAACATTCAATGCTTGTAACTTTTTACTGGAGCGTCATAAAATCTTGAAATTTTTTACAATAAAGTACTCGTGCCTCTTGTCAATTAAAGTTGCCGTTCATTGATATGCTACCACTTTTTACTGGAGCGTTATAAAACCTTGAAATTTGGTGACAATAAAGTACTCGTGCCTCTTGTCAATTAAAGTTGTCGCTCATTGATATGCTATCCTAAATCAAGCACTGATAAAACAATGGCCCTAAATTCTGTAGTTTGCGTCCTACACTTATCAGAGTTTGCAACAATCAAATGTTTGTAACTTTTTACTGGAGCGTCATAAAATCTTAAAATTTTGTGACAATAAAGAACTCAAGCCTCTCATCAATTTAAGCTATCGCTCATAGCTATGCAACTCTCGTATCCCAAATCAAACACTGATAAAACTTCAAATGGCCCTAACTTCTATACGGTGCGTCCTATACCTATCAAAGTTTGCAACAATCAAATGTTTGTAACTTTTTACTGGAGCTTAATAAAATCTTGAAATTTTGTGACTATGAAGCACTCGAGCCTCTTGTCTATTTAAGTTATCTCTCATAGCTATGCTACCCTTGAGTCCCAAATCAAACACTGATAAAACTTCAAATGGCCCTAACTTCTACACGGTGCGCCCCACACCTATAAAAGTTTGCAACAATCAAATGCTTGCAAGTTTTTACTGGAGCGTCATATAACCTTGAAATTTTGTGACAATAAAGTACTCGAGCCTCTTGTCAATTTAAGCTATCGCTCATAGCTATGCTACCCTCGAGTCCCAAATCAAACACTGATAAAACTTCAAATGGCCCTAACTTCTAGACGGTGCGTCCTACACCTATCAAAGTTTGCAACAATCAAATGCTTGTAAGTTTTTACTGGAGCGTCATAAAACCTTGAAATATGGCGACAATAAAGTACTCGAGCCTCTTATCAATTCAAGCTATCGCTCTTAGCTATGCTACCCTTGAGTCCCAAATCAAACACTGATAAAACTTCAAATGGCCCTAACTTCTATACGATTCGTCCTATACCTATCAAATGCTTGTAACTTTTTACTGGAGCTTAATAAAATCTTGAAATTTTGTGACAATGAAGTACTCGAGCCTCTTGTCCATTTAAGTTAACTCTCATAGCTATGCTACCCTTGAGTCCCAAATTAAACACTGATAAAACTTCAAATGGCCCAAACTTCTATAC
Organism: Clusia tigrina; assembly: GCA_920105625.2. Classification (NCBI taxonomy): domain Eukaryota; kingdom Metazoa; phylum Arthropoda; class Insecta; order Diptera; family Clusiidae; genus Clusia; species Clusia tigrina. The sequence goes on from OV050030.1 coordinate 214,879,221, forward strand.
GGTGCGTCTTACACCTATCAAATTTTGCAACATTCAGAAGCTTGTAACTTTTTACTGGAGCGTCATAAAACCTTGAAATTTTGTGACAATAAAGTACTCGAGCCTCTTATCAATTTAAGCTATCGCTCATAGCTATGCTACCCTTGAGTCCCAAATCAAACACTGATAAAACTTCAAAAGGCCCTAACTTCTATACGGTCCGTCCCACACATATCAAAGTTTGCTACAATCAAATGCTTGTAACTTTTTACTGGAGAGTCACAAAGCCTTGAAATTTGTTGACAATAAAGTTCTCGAGCCTCCGATCAATTCAAGCTATCGCTCATAGCTATGCTACCCTTGAGTCTCAAATAAAACACTGATAAAACTTCAAATGGCCCTAACTTCTATATGGTGCGGCCTATACCTATCAAAGTTTGCAACAATCAAATGCTTGTAACTTTTTACTGGAGCTTAATAAAGTCTTGAAATTTTGTGACAATGAAGCACTCGAGCCTCTTGCCAATTTAAGTTATCTCTCATAGCTATGCTACCCTTGAGTCCCAAATCAAACACTGATAAAACTTCAAATGGCCCTAACTTCTATACGGTCCGTCCCACACATATCAAAGTTTGCTACAATCAAATGCTTGTAACTTTTTACTGGAGAGTCACAAAGCCTTGAAATTTGTTGACAATAAAGTACTCGAGCCTCCGATCAATTCAAGCTATCGCTCATAGCTATGCTACCCTTGAGTCTCAAATAAAACACTGATAAAACTTCAAATGGCCCTAACTTCTATATGGTGCGGCCTATACCTATCAAAGTTTGCAACAATCAAATGCTTGTAACTTTTTACTGGAGCTTAATAAAGTCTTGAAATTTTGTGACAATGAAGTACTCGAGCCTCTTGCCAATTTAAGTTATCTCTCATAGCTATGCTACCCTTGAGTCCCAAATCAAACACTGATAAAACTTCAAATGGCCCTAACTTCTAGACGGTGCGTCCTATACCTATCAAACTTTGCAACATTCAGATGCTTGTAACTTTTTACTGGAGCGTCATAAAACCTTGAAATTTGGTGACAATAAAGTACTCGAGCCTCTTGTCAATTTAAGGAATCGCTCTTAGCTATGCTACCCCTGAGTCCCAAATCAAACACTGATAAAAGTGCAAATGGCCCTAACTTCTATACGGTGCGATATATACCTATCAAAGTATGCAACATTCAATGCTTGTAACTTTTTACTGGAGCGTCATAAAATCTTGAAATTTTTTACAATAAAGTACTCGTGCCTCTTGTCAATTAAAGTTGCCGTTCATTGATATGCTACCACTTTTTACTGGAGCGTTATAAAACCTTGAAATTTGGTGACAATAAAGTACTCGTGCCTCTTGTCAATTAAAGTTGTCGCTCATTGATATGCTATCCTAAATCAAGCACTGATAAAACAATGGCCCTAAATTCTGTAGTTTGCGTCCTACACTTATCAGAGTTTGCAACAATCAAATGTTTGTAACTTTTTACTGGAGCGTCATAAAATCTTAAAATTTTGTGACAATAAAGAACTCAAGCCTCTCATCAATTTAAGCTATCGCTCATAGCTATGCAACTCTCGTATCCCAAATCAAACACTGATAAAACTTCAAATGGCCCTAACTTCTATATGGTGCGTCCTATACCTATCAAAGTTTGCAACAATCAAATGTTTGTAACTTTTTACTGGAGCTTAATAAAATCTTGAAATTTTGTGACTATGAAGCACTCGAGCCTCTTGTCTATTTAAGTTATCTCTCATAGCTATGCTACCCTTGAGTCCCAAATCAAACACTGATAAAACTTCAAATGGCCCTAACTTCTACACGGTGCGCCCCACACCTATAAAAGTTTGCAACAATCAAATGCTTGCAAGTTTTTACTGGAGCGTCATATAACCTTGAAATTTTGTGACAATAAAGTACTCGAGCCTCTTGTCAATTTAAGCTATCGCTCATAGGTATGCTACCCTTGAGCCCCAAATCAAACACTGATAAAACTTCAAATGGCCCTAACTTCTAGACGGTGCGTCCTACACCTATCAAAGTTTGCAACAATCAAATGCTTGTAAGTTTTTACTGGAGAGTCATAAAACCTTGAAATTTGTTGACAATAAAGAACTCGAGCCTCTTATCAATTCAAGCTATCGCTCATAGCTATGCTACCCTTGAGTCCCAAATCAAACCTGATACAACTTCAAATGGCGCTAACTTCTGTATGGTCCGTCCTATACCTATAAATGTTTGCAACAATCAAATGCTTGTAACTTTTTACTGGAGCTTAATAAAATCTTGAAATTTTGTGACATTAAAGTACTCGAGCCTCTTATCAATATAAGCTATCGCTCATAGCTATGCTACCCTCGAATCCCTAATCAAACACTGATAAAACTTCAAATGGTCCTAACTTCTATACGGTGCGTCCTATACCTATCAAAGTTTGCAACAATCAAATGCTTGTAACTTTTTCCTGGAGCTTAATAAAATCTTGAAATTTTGTGACAATAAAGTACTCGAGCCACTTATCAATTTAAGCTATCGCTCATAGCTATGCTACCATTGAGTCCCAAATCAAACTCTGATAAAATTTCAAATGGCCCTAACTTCTATACAGTGCGTCCTACACTTATCAAAGTTTGCAAGAATCAAATGCTTGTAACTTTTTACTAGAGCGTCATAAAACCTTGAAATTTGGTGACAATAAAGTACTCGAGCCTCTTATCAATTCAAGCTATCGCTCATAGCTATGCTACCATTGAGTCCTAAATCAAACACGTATAAAACTTCAAATCGCCCTAACTTCTATACGGTGCGTCCCACACCTATGAAGGTTTGCAACAATCAATTGATTGCAACTTTTTACGGGAGCGTCATAAAACCTTGAAATTTGTGACAATAAAGTACTCGAGCCTCTTATCAATTTAAGCTATCGCTCATAGCTATGCTACCCTTGAATCCCAAATCAAACTCTGATAAAACTTCAAATGGCCCTAACTTCTATACGGTGCGTCCCATACCTATCAAAGTTTGCAACAATTAAATGCTTGTAACTTTTTACTGGAGCGTCATTATAACTTGAAATTTTGTGACAATAAAGTACTCGAGCCTCTTGTCAATTTAAGCTATCACTCATAACTATGTTATCCTTGAGTCCCAAATCAACCACTGCTTAAACTTCAAATGGCCCTTACGGTTGCGTCCTACACCTATCAAAGTTTGCAACAATCAAATGCTTGTAACATTTTACTGGAGCGTCATAAAATCTTGAAATTTTATGACATTAAAGTTCTCGAGCCTCTTATCAATTTAAGCTATCGCTCATAGCTATGCTACCCTTGAATCCCAAATCAAACACTGATAAAACTTCAAATGGCCCTAATTTCTATACGGTGCGTCCTATACCTATCAAAGTTTGTAACAATCAAATGCTTGTAACTTTTTACTGGAACTTAATAAAATCTTGAAATTTTGTGAGAATGAAGTACGCGAGCCGCTTGTCAATTTAAGTTATCTCTCATAGCTATGCTACCCTTGAGTCCCAAATCAAACACTGATAAAACTTCAAATGGCCCTAACTTCTATACGATTCGTCCTATACCTATCAAATGCTTGTAACTTTTTACTGGAGCTTAATAAAATCTTCAAATTTTGTGACAATGAAGTACTCGAGCCTCTTGTCAATTTAAGTTATCTCTCATAGCTATGCTACCCTTGAGTCCCAAATCAAACACTGATAAAACTTCAAATGGCCCTAACTTTGCAATATTCAGAAGCTTGTAACTTTTTACTGGAGCGTCATAAAACCTTGAAATTTTGTGACAATAAAGTACTCGAGCCTCTTATCAATTTAAGCTATCGCTCATAGCCATGCATCCTTGAGTCCCAAATCAAACACTGATAAAACTTCAAATGGCCCTACGAGACGTCCTATACCTATCAAAGTTTGCAACAATCAAATGCTTGTAACTTTTTACTGGAACTTAATAAAATCTTGAAATTTTGTGAGAATGAAATACGCGAGCCGCTTGTCAATTTAAGTTATCTCTCATAGCTATGCTACCCTTGAGTCTCAAATCAAACACTGATAAAAATTCAAATGGCCCTAACTTCTATACGGTGCGTCCCACACCTATAAAATTTTCCAACAATAAAATGCTGGTGACAATAAAGTAGTCGAGCCTCGTGTCAATTTAAGGTATCGCTCATAGCTATGCTACCCTTGAGTCCCAAATCAAAGACTGATAAAACTTCAAATGGTCCTAACTTCTATACGACGCGATATATACCTATCAAAGTAAGCAACATTCAAATTCTTGTAACTTTTTACTGGAGCGTCATAAAATCTTGAAATTTTGTGACATTAAAGTACTCGAGCCTCTTATTAATTTAAGCTATAGCTCATAGCTTTGCTACCCTTGAGTCGGAAATCAAACAATCTAAAACTTCAAGTGGCCCTAACTTCTATACGGTGCGTCCTACACCTATCAAACTTTGCAACATTTAGATGCATGTAACTTTTTACTGGAGCGTCATAAAACCTTGAAATTTGGTGACAATAAAGTGCTTGAGCCTCTTATCAATTTAATCTATCGCTCATAGCTATGCTACCCTTGAGTCCCAAATCAAACACTGATACAACTTCAAATGGCCCTAACTTCTATACGGTGCGTCCCACACCTATAAAACTTTGCAACAATCAAATGCTTGCAAGTTTTTACTGGAGCGTCATAAAACCTTGAAATTTTGTGACAATAAAGTACTCGAGCGTCTTATCAATTTAAGCTATCGCTCATAGCTATGCTACCATTGAGTCCCAAATCAAACACTGATAAAACTTCAAATGGCCCTAACTTCTATACGGTGCGTACCAGGCCTATAAAAGTTTGGAACAATCAAATTCTTGCAAGTTTTTACTGGAGCGTCATAAAACCTTGAAATTTTGTGACAATAAAGTACTCGAGCCTCTTGTCTATTTAAGCTATCGCTCATAGCTGTGCTACCCTTGAGTCCCAAATCAAATACTGATAAAACTTCAAATGGCCATAACTTCTATACGGTGCGTCCTATACCTATCAAAATTTGCAACAATCAAATGCTTGTAACTTTTTACTGGAGCTTAATAAAATCTTGAAATTTTGTGACAATAAGGTATCGAGCCTCTTATCAATTTAAGCTATCGCTCATAGCTATGCTACCCTTGAATCCCAAATCAAACACTGATAAAACTTCAAATGGCCCTAACTTCTATGCGGTGCGTCCCATACCTATCAAAGTTTGTAACAATCAAATGCTTGTAACTTTTTACTGGAACTTAATAAAATCTTTAAATTTTGTGAGAATGAAGTACGCGAGCCGCTTGTCAATTTAAGTTATCTCTCATAGCTATGCTACCCTTGAGTCCCAAATCAAACACTGATAAAACTTCAAATGGCCCTAAATTCTACACGGTGCGTCCCACACCTATAAAAGTTTGCTAGAATAAAATGCTGGTGACAATAAAGTAGTCGAGCCTCTTGTCAATTTAAGGTATCGCTCATAGCTATGCTACCCTTGAGTCCCAAATCAAAGACTGACAAAACTTCAAATGGCCCTAACTTCTATACGGTGCGTCCCATACCTATCAAAGTTTGTAACAATCAAATGCTTGTAACTTTTTACTCGAGCGTCATAATAACTTGAAATTTTGTGACTTTAAACTACTCGAGCCTCTTGTCAATTTAAGCTATCACTCATAACTATGCTACCCTTGAGTCCCAAATCAACCACTGATAAAACTTCAAATGGCCCTTACGGTGCGTCCTACACCTATCAAAGTTTTCAACAATCAAATGCTTGTAACATTTTACTGGAGCGTCATAAAATCTTTAAATTTTGTGACATTAAAGTACTCGAGCCTCTTATCAATTTACGCTATCGCTCATAGCTATGCTACCCTTGAATCCCAAATCAAACACTGATAAAACTTCAAATGGCCCTCACTTCTATGCGGTGCGTCCCATACCTATCAAAGTTTGTAACAATCAAATGCTTGTAACTTTTTACTGGAACTTAATAAAATCTTGAAATTTTGTGAGAATGAAGTACGCGAGCCGCATGTCAATTTAAGTTATCTCTCATAGCTATGCTACCCTTGAGTCCCAAATCAAACACTGATAAAACTTCAAATGGAACTAACTTCTATACGATTCGTCCTATACCTATCAAATGCTTGTAACTTTTTACTGGAACTAAATAAAATTTTGAAATTTTGTGAGAATGAAGTACGCGAGCCGCTTGTCAATTTAAGTTATCTCTCATAGCTATGCTACCATTGAGTCCCAAATCAAACACTGATAAAACTTCAAATGGCCCTAACTTCTATACGATTCATCCTATACCTATCAAATGCTTGTAACTTTTTACTGGAACTAAATAAAATTTTGAAATTTTGTGAGAATGAAGTACGCGAGCCGCTTGTCAATTTAAGTTATCTCTCATAGCTATGCTACCATTGAGTCCCAAATCAAACACTGATAAAACTTCAAATGGCCCTAAATTCTACACGGTGCGTCCCACACCTATAAAAATTTGGAACAATAAAATGCTGGTGACAATAAAGTAGTCGAGCCTCTTGTCAATTTAAGGTATCGCTCATAGCTATGCTACCCTTGAGTCCCAAATCAAAGACTGATAAAACTTCAAATGGCCCTAACTTCTATACGATTCGTCTTATACCTATCAAATGCTTGTAACTTTTTACTGGAGCTTAATAAAATCTTGAAATTTTGTGACAATGAAGTACTCGAGCCTCTTGTCCATTTAAGTTAACTCTCATAGCTATGCTACCCTTGAGTCCCAAATTAAACACTGATAAAACTTCAAATGGCCCAAACTTCTGTACGGTGCGTCTTACACCTATCAAATTTTGCAACATTCAGAAGCTTGTAACTTTTTACTGGAGCGTCATAAAACCTTGAAACTTTGTGACAATAAAGTACTCGAGCCTCTTATCAATTTAAGCTATCGCTCATAGCTATGCTACCCTTGAGTCCCAAATCAAACACTGATAAAACTTCAAATGGCCCTAACTTCTATACGGTCCGTCCCACACATATCAAAGTTTGCTACAATCAAATGCTTGTAACTTTTTACTGGAGAGTCACAAAGCCTTGAAATTTGTTGACAATAAAGTACTCGAGCCTCCGATCAATTCAAGCTATCGCTCATAGCTATGCTACCCTTGAGTCTCAAATAAAACACTGATAAAACTTCAAATGGCCCTAACTTCTATATGGTGCGGCCTATACCTATCAAAGTTTGCAACAATCAAATGCTTGTAACTTTTTACTGGAGCTTAATAAAGTCTTGAAATTTTGTGACAATGAAGTACTCGAGCCTCTTGCCAATTTAAGTTATCTCTCATAGCTATGCTACCCTTGAGTCCCAAATCAAACACTGATAAAACTTCAAATGGCCCTAACTTCTATACGGTCCGTCGCACACATATCAAAGTTTGCTACAATCAAATGCTTGTAACTTTTTACTGGAGAGTCACAAAGCCTTGAAATTTGTTGACAATAAAGTACTCGAGCCTCCGATCAATTCAAGCTATCGCTCATAGCTATGCTACCCTTGAGTCTCAAATAAAACACTGATAAAACTTCAAATGGCCCTAACTTCTATATGGTGCGTCCCATACCTATCAAAGTTTGTAACAATCAAATGCTTGTAACTTTTTACTCGAGCGTCATAATAACTTGAAATTTTGTGACAATAAACTACTCGAGCCTCTTGTCAATTTAAGCTATCACTCATAACTATGCTACCCTTGAGTCCCAAATCAACCACTGCTAAAACTTCAAATGGCCCTTACGGTGCGTCCTACACCTATCAAAGTTTGCAACAATCAAATGCTTGTAATATTTTACTGGAGCGTCATAAAATCTTGAAATTTTGTGACATTAAAGTACTCCAGCCTCTTATCAATTTACGCTATCGCTCATAGCTATGCTACCCTTGAATCCCAAATCAAACACTGATAAAACTTCAAATGGCCCTAACTTCTATGCGGTGCGTCCCATACCTATCAAAGTTTGTAACAATCAAATGCTTGTAACTTTTTACTGGAACTTAATAAAATCTTTAAATTTTGTGAGAATGAAGTACGCGAGCCGCTTGTCAATTTAAGTTATCTCTCATAGCTATGCTACCCTTGAGTCCCAAATCAAACACTGATAAAACTTCAAATGGCCCTAAATTCTACACGGTGCGTCCCACACCTATAAAAGTTTGCTAGAATAAAATGCTGGTGACAATAAAGTAGTCGAGCCTCTTGTCAATTTAAGGTATCGCTCATAGCTATGCTACCCTTGAGTCCCAAATCAAAGACTGACAAAACTTCAAATGGCCCTCACTTCTATGCGGTGCGTCCCATACCTATCAAAGTTTGTAACAATCAAATGCTTGTAACTTTTTACTGGAACTTAATAAAATCTTGAAATTTTGTGAGAATGAAGTACGCGAGCCGCATGTCAATTTAAGTTATCTCTCATAGCTGTGCTACCCTTGAGTCCCAAATCAAACACTGATAAAACTTCAAATGGAACTAACTTCTATACGATTCGTCCTATACCTATCAAATGCTTGTAACTTTTTACTGGAACTAAATAAAATTTTGAAATTTTGTGAGAATGAAGTACGCGAGCCGCTTGTCAATTTAAGTTACCTCTCATAGCTATGCTACCCTTGAGTCCCAAATCAAACACTGATAAAACTTCAAATGGCCCTAACTTCTATACGATTCATCCTATACCTATCAAATGCTTGTAACTTTTTACTGGAACTAAATAAAATTTTGAAATTTTGTGAGAATGAAGTACGCGAGCCGCTTGTCAATTTAAGTTATCTCTCATAGCTATGCTACCCTTGAGTCCCAAATCAAACACTGATAAAACTTCAAATGGCCCTAAATTCTACACGGTGCGTCCCACACCTATAAAAATTTGGAACAATAAAATGCTGGTGACAATAAAGTAGTCGAGCCTCTTGTCAATTTAAGGTATCGCTCATAGCTATGCTACCCTTGAGTCCCAAATCAAAGACTGATAAAACTTCAAATGGCCCTAACTTCTATACGATTCGTCCTATACCTATCAAATGCTTGTAACTTTTTACTGGAGCTTAATAAAATCTTGAAATTTTGTGACAATGAAGTACTCGAGCCTCTTGTCCATTTAAGTTAACTCTCATAGCTATGCTACCCTTGAGTCCCAAATTAAACACTGATAAAACTTCAAATGGCCCAAACTTCTATACGGTGCGTCTTACACCTATCAAATTTTGCAACATTCAGAAGCTTGTAACTTTTTACTGGAGCGTCATAAAACCTTGAAACTTTGTGACAATAAAGTACTCGAGCCTCTTATCAATTTAAGCTATCGCTCATAGCTATGCTACCCTTGAGTCCCAAATCAAACACTGATAAAACTTCAAATGGCCCAAACTTCTGTACGGTGCGTCTTACACCTATCAAATTTTGCAACATTCAGAAGCTTGTAACTTTTTACTGGAGCGTCATAAAACCTTGAAACTTTGTGACAATAAAGTACTCGAGCCTCTTATCAATTTAAGCTATCGCTCATAGCTATGCTACCCTTGAGTCCCAAATCAAACACTGATAAAACTTCAAATGGCCCTAACTTCTATACGGTCCGTCCCACACATATCAAAGTTTGCTACAATCAAATGCTTGTAACTTTTTACTGGAGAGTCACAAAGCCTTGAAATTTGTTGACAATAAAGTACTCGAGCCTCCGATCAATTCAAGCTATCGCTCATAGCTATGCTACCCTTGAGTCTCAAATAAAACACTGATAAAACTTCAAATGGCCCTAACTTCTATATGGTGCGGCCTATACCTATCAAAGTTTGCAACAATCAAATGCTTGTAACTTTTTACTGGAGCTTAATAAAGTCTTGAAATTTTGTGACAATGAAGTACTCGAGCCTCTTGCCAATTTAAGTTATCTCTCATAGCTATGCTACCCTTGAGTCCCAAATCAAACACTGATAAAACTTCAAATGGCCCTAACTTCTATACGGTCCGTCGCACACATATCAAAGTTTGCTACAATCAAATGCTTGTAACTTTTTACTGGAGAGTCACAAAGCCTTGAAATTTGTTGACAATAAAGTACTCGAGCCTCCGATCAATTCAAGCTATCGCTCATAGCTATGCTACCCTTGAGTCTCAAATAAAACACTGATAAAACTTCAAATGGCCCTAACTTCTATATGGTGCGTCCCATACCTATCAAAGTTTGTAACAATCAAATGCTTGTAACTTTTTACTCGAGCGTCATAATAACTTGAAATTTTGTGACAATAAACTACTCGAGCCTCTTGTCAATTTAAGCTATCACTCATAACTATGCTACCCTTGAGTCCCAAATCAACCACTGCTAAAACTTCAAATGGCCCTTACGGTGCGTCCTACACCTATCAAAGTTTGCAACAATCAAATGCTTGTAATATTTTACTGGAGCGTCATAAAATCTTGAAATTTTGTGACATTAAAGTACTCCAGCCTCTTATCAATTTACGCTATCGCTCATAGCTATGCTACCCTTGAATCCCAAATCAAACACTGATAAAACTTCAAATGGCCCTAACTTCTATGCGGTGCGTCCCATACCTATCAAAGTTTGTAACAATCAAATGCTTGTAACTTTTTACTGGAACTTAATAAAATCTTTAAATTTTGTGAGAATGAAGTACGCGAGCCGCTTGTCAATTTAAGTTATCTCTCATAGCTATGCTACCCTTGAGTCCCAAATCAAACACTGATAAAACTTCAAATGGCCCTAAATTCTACACGGTGCGTCCCACACCTATAAAAGTTTGCTAGAATAAAATGCTGGTGACAATAAAGTAGTCGAGCCTCTTGTCAATTTAAGGTATCGCTCATAGCTATGCTACCCTTGAGTCCCAAATCAAAGACTGACAAAACTTCAAATGGCCCTAACTTCTATACGGTGCGTCCCATACCTATCAAAGTTTGTAACAATCAAATGCTTGTAACTTTTTACTCGAGCGTCATAATAACTTGAAATTTTGTGACTTTAAACTACTCGAGCCTCTTGTCAATTTAAGCTATCACTCATAACTATGCTACCCTTGAGTCCCAAATCAACCACTGCTAAAACTTCAAATGGCCCTTACGGTGCGTCCTACACCTATCAAAGTTTTCAACAATCAAATGCTTGTAACATTTTACTGGAGCGTCATAAAATCTTTAAATTTTGTGACATTAAAGTACTCGAGCCTCTTATCAATTTACGCTATCGCTCATAGCTATGCTACCCTTGAATCCCAAATCAAACACTGATAAAACTTCAAATGGCCCTAACTTCTATGCGGTGCGTCCCATACCTATCAAAGTTTGTAACAATCAAATGCTTGTAACTTTTTACTGGAACTTAATAAAATCTTTAAATTTTGTGAGAATGAAGTACGCGAGCCGCTTGTCAATTTAAGTTATCTCTCATAGCTATGCTACCCTTGAGTCCCAAATCAAACACTGATAAAACTTCAAATGGCCCTAAATTCTACACGGTGCGTCCCACACCTATAAAAGTTTGCTAAAATAAAATGCTGGTGACAATAAAGTAGTCGAGCCTCTTGTCAATTTAAGGTATCGCTCATAGCTATGCTACCCTTGAGTCCCAAATCAAAGACTGACAAAACTTCAAATGGCACTCACTTCTATGCGGTGCGTCCCATACCTATCAAAGTTTGTAACAATCAAATGCTTGTAACTTTTTACTGGAACTTAATAAAATCTTGAAATTTTGTGAGAATGAAGTACGCGAGCCGCATGTCAATTTAAGTTATCTCTCATAGCTGTGCTACCCTTGAGTCCCAAATCAAACACTGATAAAACTTCAAATGGAACTAACTTCTATACGATTCGTCCTATACCTATCAAATGCTTGTAACTTTTTACTGGAACTAAATAAAATTTTGAAATTTTGTGAGAATGAAGTACGCGAGCCGCTTGTCAATTTAAGTTACCTCTCATAGCTATGCTACCCTTGAGTCCCAAATCAAACACTGATAAAACTTCAAATGGCCCTAACTTCTATACGATTCATCCTATACCTATCAAATGCTTGTAACTTTTTACTGGAACTAAATAAAATTTTGAAATTTTGTGAGAATGAAGTACGCGAGCCGCTTGTCAATTTAAGTTATCTCTCATAGCTATGCTACCCTTGAGTCCCAAATCAAACACTGATAAAACTTCAAATGGCCCTAAATTCTACACGGTGCGTCCCACACCTATAAAAATTTGGAACAATAAAATGCTGGTGACAATAAAGTAGTCGAGCCTCTTGTCAATTTAAGGTATCGCTCATAGCTATGCTACCCTTGAGTCCCAAATCAAAGACTGATAAAACTTCAAATGGCCCTAACTTCTATACGATTCGTCCTATACCTATCAAATGCTTGTAACTTTTTACTGGAGCTTAATAAAATCTTGAAATTTTGTGACAATGAAGTACTCGAGCCTCTTGTCCATTTAAGTTAACTCTCATAGCTATGCTACCCTTGAGTCCCAAATTAAACACTGATAAAACTTCAAATGGCCCAAACTTCTATACGGTGCGTCTTACACCTATCAAATTTTGCAACATTCAGAAGCTTGTAACTTTTTACTGGAGCGTCATAAAACCTTGAAACTTTGTGACAATAAAGTACTCGAGCCTCTTATCAATTTAAGCTATCGCTCATAGCTATTCTACCCTTGAGTCCCAAATCAAACACTGATAAAACTTCAAATGGCCCTAACTTCTATACGGTCCGTCCCACACATATCAAAGTTTGCTACAATCAAATGCTTGTAACTTTTTACTGGAGAGTCACAAAGCCTTGAAATTTGTTTACAATAAAGTACTCGAGCCTCCGATCAATTCAAGCTATCGCTCATAGCTATGCTACCCTTGAGTCTCAAATAAAACACTGATAAAACTTCAAATGGCCCTAACTTCTATATGGTGCGGCCTATACCTATCAAAGTTTGCAACAATCAAATGCTTGTAACTTTTTACTGGAGCTTAATAAAGTCTTGAAATTTTGTGACAATGAAGTACTCGAGCCTCATGCCAATTTAAGTTATCTCTCATAGCTATGCTACCCTTGAGTCCCAAATCAAACACTGATAAAACTTCAAATGGCCCTAACTTCTATACGGTCCGTCCCACACATATCAAAGTTTGCTACAATCAAATGCTTGTAACTTTTTACTGGAGAGTCACAAAGCCTTGAAATTTGTTGACAATAAAGTACTCGAGCCTCCGATCAATTCAAGCTATCGCTCATAGCTATGCTACCCTTGAGTCTCAAATAAAACACTGATAAAACTTCAAATGGCCCTAACTTCTAGACGGTGCGTCCTATACCTATCAAACTTTGCAACATTCAGATGCTTGTAACTTTTTACTGGAGCGTCATAAAACCATGAATTTTGGTGACAATAAAGTACTCGAGCCTCTTGTCAATTTAAGGAATCGCTCTTAGCTATGCTACCCCTGAGTCCCAAATCAATCACTGATAAAAGTGCAAATGGCCCTAACTTCTATACGGTGCGATATATACCTATCAAAGTATGCAACATTCAATGCTTGTAACTTTTTACTGGAGCGTCATAAAATCTTGAAATTTTTTACAATAAAGTACTCGTGCCTCTTGTCAATTAAAGTTGTCATTCATTGATATGCTACCACTTTTTACTGGAGCGTTATAAAACCTTGAAATTTGGTGACAATAAGGTACTCGTGCCTCTTGTCAATTAAAGTTGTCGCTCATTGATATGCTATCCTAAATTAAGCACTGATAAAACAATGGCCCTAAATTCTGTAGTTTGCGTCCTACACTTATCAGAGTTTGCAACAATCAAATGTTTGTAACTTTTTACTGGAGCGTCATAAAATCTTAAAATTTTGTGACAATAAAGAACTCAAGCCTCTCATCAATTTAAGCTATCGCTCATAGCTATGCAACTCTCGTATCCCAAATCAAACACTGATAAAACTTCAAATGGCCCTAACTTCTATATGGTGCGTCCTATACCTATCAAAGTTTGCAACAATCAAATGTTTGTAACTTTCTACTGGAGCTTAATAAAATCTTGAAATTTTGTGACTATGAAGCACTCGAGCCTCTTGTCAATTTAAGTTATCTCTCATAGCTATGCTACCCTTGAGTCCCAAATCAAACAGTGATAAAACTTCAAATGGCCCTAACTTCTACACGGTGCGCCCCACACCTATAAAAGTTTGCAACAATCAAATGCTTGCAAGTTTTTACTGGAGCGTCATATAACCTTGAAATTTTGTGACAATAAAGTACTCGAGCCTCTGGTCAATTTAAGCTATCGCTCATAGCTATGCTACCCTCGAGTCCCAAATCAAACACTGATAAAACTTCAAATGGCCCTAACTTCTAGACGGTGCGTCCTACACCTATCAAAGTTTGCAACAATCAAATGCTTGTAAGTTTTTACTGGAGAGTCATAAAATCTTGAAATTTGTTGACAATAAAGTACTCGAGCCTCTTATCAATTCAAGCTATCGCTCATAGCTATGCTACCCTTGAGTCCCAAATCAAACCTGATAAAACTTCAAATGGCCCTAACTTCTGTATGGTCCGTCCTATACCTATAAATGTTTGCAACAATCAAATGCTTGTAACTTTTTACTGGAGCTTAATAAAATCTTGAAATTTTGTGACATTAAAGTACTCGAGCCTCTTATCAATATAAGCTATCGCTCATAGCTATGCTACCCTCGAATCCCTAATCAAAAACTGATAAAACTTCAAATGGTCCTAACTTCTATACGGTTTGTCCTATACCTATCAAAGTTTGCAACAATCAAATGCTTGTAACTTTTTCCTGGAGCTTAATAAAATCTTGAAATTTTGTGACAATAAAGTACTCGAGCCACTTATCAATTTAAGCTATCGCTCATAGCTATGCTACCATTGAGTCCCAAATCAAACTCTGATAAAATTTCAAATGGCCCTAACTTCTATACAGTGCGTCCTACACTTATCAAAGTTTGCAAGAATCAAATGCTTGTAACTTTTTACTAGAGCGTCATAAAACCTTGAAATTTGGTGACAATAAAGTACTCGAGCCTCTTATCAATTCAAGCTATCGCTCATAGCTATGCTACCATTGAGTCCTAAATCAAACACGTATAAAACTTCAAATGGCCCTAACTTCTATACGGTGCGTCCCACACCTATGAAGGTTTGCAACAATCAATTGATTGCAACTTTTTACGGGAGCGTCATAAAACCTTGAAATTTGTGACAATAAAGTACTCGAGCCTCTTATCAATTTAAGCTATCGCTCATAGCTATGCTACCCTTGAATCCCAAATCAAACTCTGATAAAACTTCAAATGGCCCTAACTTCTATACGGTGCGTCCCATACCTATCAAAGTTTGCAACAATTAAATGCTTGTAACTTTTTACTGGAGCGTCATTATAACTTGAAATTTTGTGACAATAAAGTACTCGAGCGTCTTGTCAATTTAAGCTATCACTCATAACTATGTTATCCTTGAGTCCCAAATCAACCACTGCTTAAACTTCAAATGGCCCTTACGGTGCGTCCTACACCTATCAAAGTTTGCAACAATCAAATGCTTGTAACATTTTACTGGAGCGTCATAAAATCTTGAAATTTTGTGACATTAAAGTTCTCGAGCCTCTTATCAATTTAAGCTATCGCTCATAGCTATGCTACCCTTGAATCCCAAATCAAACACTGATAAAACTTCAAATGGCCCTAATTTCTATACGGTGCGTCCTATACCTATCAAAGTTTGTAACAATCAAATGCTTGTAACTTTTTACTGGAACTTAATAAAATCTTGAAATTTTGTGAGAATGAAGTACGCGAGCCGCTTGTCAATTTAAGTTATCTCTCATAGCTATGCTACCCTTGAGTCCCAAATCAAACACTGATAAAACTTCAAATGGCCCTAACTTCTATACGATTCGTCCTATACCTATCAAATGCTTGTAACTTTTTACTGGAGCTTAATAAAATCTTCAAATTTTGTGACAATGAAGTACTCGAGCCTCTTGTCAATTTAAGTTATCTCTCATAGCTATGCTACCCTTGAGTCCCAAATCAAACACTGATAAAACTTCAAATGGCCCTAACTTTGCAACATTCAGAAGCTTGTAACTTTTTACTGGAGCGTCATAAAACCTCGAAATTTTGTGACAATAAAGTACTCGAACCTCTTATCAATTTAAGCTATCGCTCATAGCCATGCATCCTTGAGTCCCAAATCAAACACTGATAAAACTTCAAATGGCCCTACGAGACGTCCTATACCTATCAAAGTTTGCAACAATCAAATGCTTGTAACTTTTTACTGGAACTTAATAAAATCTTGAAATTTTGTGAGAATGAAATACGCGAGCCGCTTGTCAATTTAAGTTATCTCTCATAGCTATGCTACCCTTGAGTCTCAAATCAAACACTGATAAAAATTCAAATGGCCCTAACTTATATACGGTGCGTCCCACACCTATAAAATTTTCCAACAATAAAATGCTGGTGACAATAAAGTAGTCGAGCCTCGTGTCAATTTAAGGTATCGCTCATAGCTATGCTACCCTTGAGTCCCAAATCAAAGACTGATAAAACTTCAAATGGTCCTAACTTCTATACGGCGCGATATATACCTATCAAAGTAAGCAACATTCAAATGCTTGTAACTTTTTACTGGAGCGTCATAAAATCTTGAAATTTTGTGACATTAAAGTACTCGAGCCTCTTATTAATTTAAGCTATAGCTCATAGCTTTGCTACCCTTGAGTCGGAAATCAAACAATCTAAAACTTCAAGTGGCCCTAACTTCTATACGGTGCGTCCTACACCTATCAAACTTTGCAACATTTAGATGCATGTAACTTTTTACTGGAGCGTCATAAAACCTTGAAATTTGGTGACAATAAAGTGCTTGAGCCTCTTATCAATTTAAGCTATCGCTCATAGCTATGCTACCCTTGAGTCCCAAATCAAACACTGATACAACTTCAAATGGCCCTAACTTCTATACGGTGCGTCCCACACCTATAAAAGTTTGCAACAATCAAATGCTTGCAAGTTTTTACTGGAGCGTCATAAAACCTTGAAATTTTGTGACAATAAAGTACTCGAGCGTCTTATCAATTTAAGCTATCGCTCATAGCTATGCTACCATTGAGTCCCAAATCAAACACTGATAAAACTTCAAATGGCCCTAACTTCTATACGGTGCGTACCACGCCTATAAAAGTTTGGAACAATCAAATTCTTGCAAGTTTTTACTGGAGCGTCATAAAACCTTGAAATTTTGTGACATTAAAGTACTCGAGCCTCTTATCAATTTACGCTATCGCTCATAGCTATGCTACCCTTGAATCCCAAATCAAACACTGATAAAACTTCAAATGGCCCTAACTTCTATGCGGTGCGTCCCATACCTATCAAAGTTTGTAACAATCAAATGCTTGTAACTTTTTACTGGAACTTAATAAAATCTTGAAATTTTGTGAGAATGAAGTACGCGAGCCGCTTGTCAATTTAAGTTATCTCTCATAGCTATGCTACCCTTGAGTCCCAAATCAAACACTGATAAAACTTCAAATGGCCCTAACTTCTATACGATTCGTCATATACCTATCAAATGCTTGTAACTTTTTACTGGAACTAAATAAAATTTTGAAATTTTGTGAGAATGAAGTACGCGAGCCGCTTGTCAATTTAAGTTATCTCTCATAGCTATCCTACCCTTGAGTCCCAAATCAAACACTGATAAAACTTCAAATGGCCCTAAATTCTATACGGTGCGTCCCACAAATATAAAAGTTTGCAACAATAAAATGCTGGTGACAATAAAGTAGTCGAGCCTCTTGTCAATTTAAGGTATCGCTCATAGCTATGCTACCCTTGAGTCCCAAATCAAAGACTGATAAAACTTCAAATGGCCCTAACTTCTATACGGTGCGTCCCATACCTATCAAAGTTTGTAACAATTAAATGCTTGTAACTTTTTACTGGAACTTAATAAAATCTTGAAATTTTGTGAGAATGAAGTACGCGAGCCGCTTGTCAATTTAAGTTATCTCTCATAGCTATGCTACCCTTGAGTCCCAAATCCAACACTGATAAAACTTCAAATGGCCCCAACTTCTATACGATTCGTCCTATACCTATCAAATGCTTGTAACTTTTTACTCGAGCTTAATAAAATCTTGAAATTTTGTGACAATGAAGTACTCGAGCCTCTTGTCAATTTAAGTTATCTCTCATAGCTATGCTACCCTTGACTCCCAAATCAAACACTGATAAAACTTCAAATGGCCCTAACTTTGCAACATTCAGAAGCTTTTAACTTTTTACTGGAGCGTCATAAAACCTTGAAATTTGGTGACAATAAAGTACTCGAGCCTCTTATCAATTTAAGCTATCGCTCATAGCCATGCATCCTTAAATCCCAAATCAAACACTGATAAAACTTCAAATGGCCCTACGGTACGTCCTATACCTATCAAAGTTTGCAACAATCAAATGCTTGTAACTTTTTACTGGAACTTAATAAAATCTTGAAATTTTGTGAGAATGAAGTACGCGAGCCGCTTGTCAATTTAAGTTATCTCTCATAGCTATGCTACCCTTGAGTCCCAAATCCAACACTGATAAAACTTCAAATGGCCCCAACTTCTATACGATTCGTCCTATACCTATCAAATGCTTGTAACTTTTTACTCGAGCTTAATAAAATCTTGAAATTTTGTGACAATGAAGTACTCGAGCCTCTTGTCAATTTAAGTTATCTCTCATAGCTATGCTACCCTTGACTCCCAAATCAAACACTGATAAAACTTCAAATGGCCCTAACTTTGCAACATTCAGAAGCTTTTAACTTTTTACTGGAGCGTCATAAAACCTTGAAATTTGGTGACAATAAAGTACTCGAGCCTCTTATCAATTTAAGCTATCGCTCATAGCCATGCATCCTTAAATCCCAAATCAAACACTGATAAAACTTCAAATGGCCCTACGGTACGTCCTATACCTATCAAAGTTTGCAACAATCAAATGCTTGTAACTTTTTACTGGAACTTAATAAAATCTTGAAATTTTGTGAGAATGAAGTACGCGAGCCGCTTGTCAATTTAAATTATCTCTCATAGCTATGCTACCCTTGAGTCTCAAATCAAACACTGATAAAACTTCAAATGGTCCTAACTTCTATACGGTGCGTCCCACACCTATAAAAGTTTGCAACAATAAAATGCTGGTGACAATAAAGTAGTCGAGCCTCTTGTCAATTTAAGGTATCGCTCATAGCTATGCTACCCTTGAGTCCCAAATCAAAGACTGATAAAACTTCAAATGGTCCTAACTTCTATACGGTGCGATATATTCCTATCAAAGTAAGCAACATTCAAATGCATGGAACTTTTTACTGGAGCGTCATAAAACCTTGAAATTTGGTGACAATAAAGTACTCGAGCCTCTTATCAATTTAAGCTATCGCTCATAGCTATGCTACCCTTGAGTCCCAAATCAAACACTGATAAAACTTCAAATGGCCCTAACTTCTATACGGTGCGTTCCACACCTATAAAAGTTTGCAACAATCAAATGCTTGTAACTTTTTACTCGAGCGTCATAATAACTTGAAATTTTGTGACAATAAACTACTCGAGCCTCTTGTCAATTTAAGCTATCACTCATAACTATGCTACCCTTGAGTCCCAAATCAACCACTGCTAAAACTTCAAATGGCCCTTACGGTGCGTCCTACACCTATCAAAGTTTGCAACAATCAAATGCTTGTAATATTTTACTGGAGCGTCATAAAATCTTGAAATTTTGTGACATTAAAGTACTCGAGCCTCTTATCAATTTACGCTATCGCTCATAGCTATGCTACCCTTGAATCCCAAATCAAACACTGATAAAACTTCAAATGGCCCTAACTTCTATGCGGTGCGTCCCATACCTATCAAAGTTTGTAACAATCAAATGCTTGTAACTTTTTACTGGAACTTAATAAAATCTTTAAATTTTGTGAGAATGAAGTACCCGAGCCGCTTGTCAATTTAAGTTATCTCTCATAGCTATGCTACCCTTGAGTCCCAAATCAAACACTGATAAAACTTCAAATGGCCCTAAATTCTACACGGTGCGTCCCACACCTATAAAAGTTTGCTAGAATAAAATGCTGGTGACAATAAAGTAGTCGAGCCTCTTGTCAATTTAAGGTATCGCTCACAGCTATGCTACCCTTGAGTCCCAAATCAAAGACTGACAAAACTTCAAATGGCCCTAACTTCTATACGGTGCGTCCCATACCTATCAAAGTTTGTAACAATCAAATGCTTGTAACTTTTTACTCGAGCGTCATAATAACTTGAAATTTTGTGACTTTAAACTACTCGAGCCTCTTGTCAATTTAAGCTATCACTCATAACTATGCTACCCTTGAGTCCCAAATCAACCACTGCTAAAACTTCAAATGGCCCTTACGGTGCGTCCTACACCTATCAAAGTTTTCAACAATCAAATGCTTGTAACATTTTACTGGAGCGTCATAAAATCTTTAAATTTTGTGACATTAAAGTACTCGAGCCTCTTATCAATTTACGCTATCGCTCATAGCTATGCTACCCTTGAATCCCAAATCAAACACTGATAAAACTTCAAATGGCCCTCACTTCTATGCGGTGCGTCCCATACCTATCAAAGTTTGTAACAATCAAATGCTTGTAACTTTTTACTGGAACTTAATAAAATCTTGAAATTTTGTGAGAATGAAGTACGCGAGCCGCATGTCAATTTAAGTTATCTCTCATAGCTATGCTACCCTTGAGTCCCAAATCAAACACTGATAAAACTTCAAATGGAACTAACTTCTATACGATTCGTCCTATACCTATCAAATGCTTGTAACTTTTTACTGGAACTAAATAAAATTTTGAAATTTTGTGAGAATGAAGTACGCGAGCCGCTTGTCAATTTAAGTTATCTTTCATAGCTATGCTACCCTTGAGTCCCAAATCAAACACTGATAAAACTTCAAATGGCCCTAACTTCTATACGATTCATCCTATACCTATCAAATGCTTGTAACTTTTTACTGGAACTAAATAAAATTTTGAAATTTTGTGAGAATGAAGTACGCGAGCCGCTTGTCAATTTAAGTTATCTCTCATAGCTATGCTACCCTTGAGTCCCAAATCAAACACTGATAAAACTTCAAATGGCCCTAAATTCTACACGGTGCGTCCCACACCTATAAAAATTTGGAACAATAAAATGCTGGTGACAATAAAGTAGTCGAGCCTCTTGTCAATTTAAGGTATCGCTCATAGCTATGCTACCCTTGAGTCCCAAATCAAAGACTGATAAAACTTCAAATGGCCCTAACTTCTATACGGTGCGTCCCATACCTATCAAAGTTTGTAACATTCAAATGCTTGTAACTTTTTACTGGAGCGTCATAAAATCTTGAAATTTGTTGACATTAAAGTACTCGACCCTCTTATCAATTTAAGCTATAGCTCATAGCTATGCTACCCTTGAGTCGGAAATCAAACACTACTAAAACTTCAAGTGGCCCTAACTTCTCTACGGTGCGTCCTACACCTATCAAACTTTGCAACATTCAGATGCATGTAACTTTTTACTGGAGCGTCATAAAACCTTGAAATTTGGTGACAATAAAGTACTCGAGCATCTTATCAATTTAAGCTATCGCTCATAGCTATGCTACCCTTGAGTCCCAAATCAAACACTGATAAAGCTTCAAATGGCCCTATCTTCTTTACGGTGCGTCCTATACCTATCAAAGTTTGCAACAATCAAATGCTTATAACTTTTTCCTGGAGCTTAATAAAATCTTGAAATTTTGTGACAATAAAGTACTCGAGCCTCTTATCAATTTAAGCTATCGCTTATAGCTATGCTACCATTGAGTCCCGAATCAAACACTGATAAAATTTCAAATGGCCCTAACTTCTATACGGTGCGTCCTACACCTATCAAAGTTTGCAAGAATCAAATGCTTGTAACATTTTACTGGAGCGTCATAAAACCTTGAAATTTGGTGACAATAAAGTACTCGAGCCTCTTATCAATTTAAGCTATCGCTCAAAGCTATGCTACCCTTGAGTCCCAAATCAAACACTGATAAAACTTCAAATGGCCCTAACTTCTATCCGGTGCGTCCCACACCTATAAAAGTTTGCAACAATCAAATGCTTGCAAGTTTTTACTGGAGCGTCATAAAACCTTGAAATTTTGTGACAATAAAGTACTCGAGCCTCTTGTCAATTTAAGCTATCGCTCATAGCTATGCTACCCTTGAATCCCAAATCAAAGAACGATAAAACTTCAAATGGCCCTAACTAATATACGGTGCGAAATATACCTATCAAAGTATGCAACATTCAAATGCTTGTAACTTTTTACTGGAGCGTCAAAAAACCTTGAAATTTGGCGACAATAAAGTACTCGAGCCTCTTATCAATTCAAGCTATCGCTCATAGCTATGCTACCATTGAGTCCCAAATCACACACGTATAAAACTTCAAATGGCCCTAACTTCTAGCCGGTGCGTCCCATACCTATAAAAGTTTGCAACATTCAGATGCTTGTAACTTTTTACTGGAGCGTCATAAAACCTTGAAATTTGGCGACAATAAAGTACTCGAGCCTCTTATCAATTTAAGCTATCGCTGATAGCTATGCTACCCTTGAGTCCCAAATCAAACACTGTTAAAACTTCAAATGGCCCTAACTTCTATACGGTGCGTCCCACACCTATAAAAGTTTGCAACAATCAAATGCTTGCAAGTTTTTACTGGAGCGTCATAAAACCTTGAAATTTTGTGACAATAAAGTACTCGAGCCTCTTGTCAATTTAAGCTATCGCTCATAGCTATGCTACCCTTGAATCCCAAATCAAAGAACGATAAAACTTCAAATGGCCCTAACTAATATACGGTGCGAAATATACCTATCAAAGTATGCAACATTCAAATGCTTGTAACTTTTTACCGAAGCGCCATAAAACCTTGAAATTTTGTGACAATAAAGTACTCGAGCCTCTTATCAATTTAAGCTATCGCTGATAGCTATGCTACCCTTGAGTCCCAAATCAAACACTGTTAAAACTTCAAATGGCCCTAACTTCTATACGGTGCGTCCCACACCTATAAAAGTTTGCAACAATAAAATGCGGGTGACAATAAAGTAGTCGAGCCTCTTGTCAATTTAAGGTATCGCTCATAGCTATGCTACCCTTGAGTCCCAAATCAACCACTGCTAAAACTTCAAATGGCCCTTACGGTGCGTCCTACACCTATCAAAGTTTGCAACAATCAAATGCTTGTAACATTTTACTGGAGCGTCATAAAACCTTGAAATTTGGTGACAATAAAGTACTCGAGCCTCTTATCAATTTAAGCTATCGCTCAAAGCTATGCTACCCTTGAGTCCCAAATCAAACACTGATAAAACTTCAAATGGCCCTAACTTCTATACGGTGCGTCCTATACCTATCAAAGTTTGCAACAATCAAATGCTTGTAACTTTTTCCTGGAGCTTAATAAAATCTTGAAATTTTGTGACAATATAGTACTCGAGCCTCTTATCAATTTAAGCTATCGCTCATAGCTATGCTACCATTGAGTCCCAAATCAAGCACTGATAAAACTTCAAATGGCCCTAACTTCTATACGGTGCGTACCGCGCCTATAAAAGTTTGCAACAATCAAATTCTTGCAAGTTTTTACTGGAGCGTCATAAAACCTTGAAATTTGGCGACAATAAAGTACTCGAGCCTCTTATCAATTCAAGCTATCGCTCATAGCTATGCTACCATTGAGTCCCAAATCACACACGTATAAAACTTCATTTGGCCCTAACTTCTATACGGTGCGTCCCACACCTATCAAGGTTTGCAACATTAAATTTATTGCAACTTTTTACCGAAGCGTCATAAAACCTTGAAATTTTGTGAGAATGAAGTACGCGAGCCGCTTGTCAATTAAAGTATCTCTCAAAGCTATGCTACCCTTGAGTCCCAAATCAAACACTGATAAAACTTCAAACGGCCCTAACTTCTATACGATTCGTCCTATACCTATCAAATGCTTGTAAGTTTTTACTGGAACTAAATAAAACCTTGAAATTTTTTGAGAATGAAGTACGCGAGCCGCTTGTCAATTTAAGTTACCTCTCATAGCTATGCTACCCTTGAGTCCCAAATCAAACACTGATAAAACTTCAAATGGCCCTAACTTCTATAAGGTGCGTCCCACACCTATAAAAGTTTGCAACAATAAAATGCTGGTGACAATAAAGTAGTCGAGCCTCTTGTCAATTTAAGGTATCGCTCATAGCTTTGCTACCCTTGAGTCCCAAATCCAACACTGATAAAACTTCAAATGGCCCCAACTTCTATACGATTCGTCCTATACCTATCAAATGCTTGTAACTTTTTACTGGAGCTTAATAAAATCTTGAAATTTTGTGACAATGAAGTACTCGAGCCTCTTGTCAATTTAAGTTATCTCTCATAGCTATGCTACCCTTGAGTCCCAAATCAAACACTGATAAAACTTCAAATGGCCCTAACTTTGCAACATTCAGAAGCTTTTAACTTTTTACTGGAGCGTCATAAAACCTTGAAATTTGGTGACAATAAAGTACTCGAGCCTCTTATCAATTTAAGCTATCGCTCATAGCCATGCATCCTTAAATCCCAAATCAAACACTGATAAAACTTCAAATGGCCCTACGGTACGTCCTATACCTATCAAAGTTTGCAACAATCAAATGCTTGTAACTTTTTACTGGAACTTAATAAAATCTTGAAATTTTGTGAGAATGAAGTACGCGTGCCGCTTGTCAATTTAAATTATCTCTCATAGCTATGCTACCCTTGAGTCTCAAATCAAACACTGATAAAACTTCAAATGGTCCTAACTTCTATGCGGTGCGTCCCACACCTATAAAAGTTTGCAACAATAAAATGCTGGTGACAATAAAGTAGTCGAGCCTCTTGTCAATTTAAGGTATCGCTCATAGCTATGCTACCCAGAGTCCCAAATCAAAGACTGATAAAACTTCAAATGGTCCTAACTTCTATACGGTGCGATATATTCCTATCAAAGTAAGCAACATTCAAATGCATGGAACTTTTTACTGGAGCGTCATAAAACCTTGAAATTTGGTGACAATAAAGTACTCGAGCCTCTTATCAATTTAAGCTATCGCTCATAGCTATGCTACCCTTGAGTCCCAAATCAAACACTGATAAAACTTCAAATGGCCCTAACTTCTATACGGTGCGTTCCACACCTATAAAAGTTTGCAACAATCAAATGCTTGTAACTTTTTACTCGAGCGTCATAATAACTTGAAATTTTGTGACAATAAACTACTCGAGCCTCTTGTCAATTTACGCTATCACTCATAACTATGCTACCCTTGAGTCCCAAATCAACCACTGCTAAAACTTCAAATGGCCCTTACGGTGCGTCCTACACCTATCAAAGTTTGCAACAATCAAATGCTTGTAATATTTTACTGGAGCGTCATAAAATCTTGAAATTTTGTGACATTAAAGTACTCGAGCCTCTTATCAATTTACGCTATCGCTCATAGCTATGCTACCCTTGAATCCCAAATCAAACACTGATAAAACTTCAAATGGCCCTAACTTCTATGCGGTGCGTCCCATACCTATCAAAGTTTGTAACAATCAAATGCTTGTAACTTTTTACTGGAACTTAATAAAATCTTTAAATTTTGTGAGAATGAAGTACGCGAGCCGCTTGTCAATTTAAGTTATCTCTCATAGCTATGCTACCCTTGAGTCCCAAATCAAACACTGATAAAACTTAAAATGGCCCTAAATTCTACACGGTGCGTCCCACACCTATAAAAGTTTGCTAGAATAAAATGCTGGTGACAATAAAGTCGTCGAGCCTCTTGTCAATTTAAGGTATCGCTCATAGCTATGCTACCCTTGAGTCCCAAATCAAAGACTGACAAAACTTCAAATGGCCCTAACTTCTATACGGTGCGTCCCATACCTATCAAAGTTTGTAACAATCAAATGCTTGTAACTTTTTACTCGAGCGTCATAATAACTTGAAATTTTGTGACTTTAAACTACTCGAGCCTCTTGTCAATTTAAGCTATCACTCATAACTATGCTACCCTTGAGTCCCAAATCAACCACTGCCAAAACTTCAAATGGCCCTTACGGTGCGTCCTACACCTATCAAAGTTTTAAACAATCAAATGCTTGTAACATTTTACTGGAGCGTCATAAAATCTTTAAATTTTGTGACATTAAAGTACTCGAGCCTCTTATCAATTTACGCTATCAATTTACGCTATGCTACCCTTGAATCCCAAATCAAACACTGATAAAACTTCAAATGGCCCTCACTTCTATGCGGTGCGTCCCATACCTATCAAAGTTTGTAACAATCAAATGCTTGTAACTTTTTACTGGAACTTAATAAAATCTTGAAATTTTGTGAGAATGAAGTACGCGAGCCGCATGTCAATTTAAGTTATCTCTCATAGCTATGCTACCCTTGAGTCCCAAATCAAACACTGATAAAACTTCAAATGGAACTAACTTCTATACGATTCGTCCTATACCTATCAAATGCTTGTAACTTTTTACTGGAACTAAATAAAATTTTGAAATTTTGTGAGAATGAAGTACGCGAGCCGCTTGTCAATTTAAGTTATCTCTCATAGCTATGCTACCCTTGACTCCCAAATCAAACACTGATAAAACTTCAAATGGCCCTAACTTCTATACGATTCATCATATACCTATCAAATGCTTGTAACTTTTTACTGGAACTAAATAAAATTTTGAAATTTTGTGAGAATGAAGTACGCGAGCCGCTTGTCAATTTAAGTTATCTCTCATAGCTATGCTACCCTTGAGTCCCAAATCAAACACTGATAAAACTTCAAATGGCCCTAAATTCTACACGGTGCGTCCCACACCTATAAAAATTTGGAACAATAAAATGCTGGTGACAATAAAGTAGTCGAGCCTCTTGTCAATTTAAGGTATCGCTCATAGCTATGCTACCCTTGAGTCCCAAATCAAAGACTGATAAAACTTCAAATGGCCCTAACTTCTATACGGTGCGTCCCATACCTATCAAAGTTTGTAACATTCAAATGCTTGTAACTTTTTACTGGAGCGTCATAAAATCTTGAAATTTTTTGACATTAAAGTACTCGACCCTCTTATCAATTTAAGCTATAGCTCATAGCTATGCTACCCTTGAGTCGGAAATCAAACACTACTAAAACTTCAAGTGGCCCTAACTTCTATACGGTGCGTCCTACACCTATCAAACTTTGCAACATTCAGATGCATGTAACTTTTTCCTGGAGCTTAATAAAATCTTGAAATTTTGTGACAATAAAGTACTCGAGCCTCTTATCAATTTAAGCTATCGCTCAAAGCTATGCTACCCTTGAGTCCCAAATCAAGCACTGATAAAACTTCAAATGGCCCTAACTTCTATACGGTGCGTCCCACACCTATAAAAGTTTGCAACAATCAAATGCTTGCAAGTTTTTACTGGAGCGTCATAAAACCTTGAAATTTTGTGACAATAAAGTACTCGAGCCTCTTGTCAATTTAAGCTATCGCTCATAGCTATGCTACCCTTGAGTCCCAAATCAAACACTGATAAAACTTCAAATGGCCCTATCTTCTATACGATTCGTCCTATACCTATCAAAGTTTGCAACAATAAAATGCTTGTGACAATAAAGTAGTCGAGCCTCTTGTCAATTTAAGGTATCGCTCATAGCTATGCTACCCTTGAATCCCAAATCAAAGAACGATAAAACTTCAAATGGCCCTAACTAATATACGGTGAGAAATATACCTATCAAAGTACGCAACAATCAAATGCTTGTAACATTTTACTGGAGCGTCATAAAACCTTGAAATTTGGTGACAATAAAGTACTCGAGCCTCTTATCAATTTAAGCTATCGCTCAAAGCTATGCTACCCTTGAGTCCCAAATCAAACACTGATAAAACTTCAAATGGCCCTAACTTCTATACAGTGCGTCCTATACCTATCAAAGTTTGCAACAATCAAATGCTTGTAACTTTTTCCTGGAGCTTAATAAAATCTTGAAATTTTGTGACAATATAGTACTCGAGCCTCTTATAAATTTAAGCTATCGCTCATAGCTATGCTACCATTGAGTCCCAAATCAAGCACTGATAAAACTTCAAATGGCCCTAACTTCTATACGGTGCGTACCGCGCCTATTAAAGTTTGCAACAATCAAATTCTTGCAAGTTTTTACTGGAGCGTCATAAAACCTTGAAATTTGGCGACAATAAAGTACTCGAGCCTCTTATCAATTCAAGCTATCGCTCATAGCTATGCTACCATTGAGTCCCAAATCACACACGTATAAAACTTCATTTGGCCCTAACTTCTATACGGTGCGTCCCACACCTATCAAGGTTTGCAACATTAAATTGATTGCAACTTTTTACCGAAGCGTCATAAAACCTTGAAATTTTGTGAGACTGAAGTACGCGAGCCGCTTGTCAATTAAAGTATCTCTAAGCTATGCTACCCTTCAGTCCCAAATCAAACACTGATAAAACTTCAAACGGCCCTAACTTCTATACGATTCGTCCTATACCTATCAAATGCTTGTAGCTTTTTACTGGAACTAAATAAAACCTTGAAATTTTTTGAGAATGAAGTACGCGAGCCGCTTGTCAATTTAAGTTATCTCTCATAGCTATGCTACCCTTGAGTCCCAAATCAAAGACTGATAAAACTTCAAATGGCCCTAACTTCTATACGGTGCGATATATACCTATCAAAGTAAGCAACATTCAAATGCTTGTAACTTTTTACTGGAGCGTCATAAAATCTTGAAATTTTGTGACATTAAAGTACTCGAGCCTCTTATCAATTTAAGCTATAGCTCATAGCTATGCTACCCTTGAGTCGGAAATCAAACACTACTAAAACTTCAAGTGGCCCTAACTTCTATACGGTGCGTCCTACACCTATCAAACTTTGCAGCATTCAGATACATGTAACTTTTTACTGGAGCGTCATAAAACCTTGAAATTTGGTGACAATAAAGTACTCGAGCCTCTTATCAATTTAAGCTATCGCTCAAAGCTATGCTACCCTTGAGTCCCAAATCAAACGCTGATAAAACTTCAAATGGCCCTAACTTCTATACGGTGCGTCCTACACCTATCAAAGTTTGCAAGAATCAAATGCTTGTAACATTTTACTGGAGCGTCATAAAACCTTGAAATTTTGTGACAATAAAGTACTCGAGCCTCTTATCAATTTAAGCTATCGCTCATAGCTATGCTACCCTTGAGTCCCAAATCAAAGAACGATAAAACTTCAAATGGCCCTAACTAATATACGGTGCGAAATATACCTATCAAAGTATTCAACATTCAAATGCTTGTAACTTTTTATTGGAGCGTCATAAAATCTTGAAATTTTGTGACATTAAAGTACTCGAGCCTCTTATCAATTAAAGCTATAGCTCAAAGCTATGATATCCTTGAGTCGGAAATCAGACACTGCTAAAACTTCAAGTGGCCCTAACTTCTATACGGTGCGTCCAAAACCTATCAAACTTTGCAACATTCAGATGCTTGTAACTTTTTACTGGAGCGTCATAAAACCTTGAAATTTGGCGACAATAAAGTACTCGAGCCTTTTATCAATTCAAGCTATCGCTCATAGCTATGCTACCATTGAGTCCCAAATCAAACACGTATAAAACTTCAAATGGCCCTAACGTCTATACGGTGCGTCCCACACCTATCAAGGTTTGCAACAATCAATTGATTGCAACTTTTTACCGGAGCGTCATAAAACCTTGAAATTTTGTGACAATAAAGTACTCGAGCTTCTTATCAATTTAAGCTATCGCTCATAGCTATGCTACCCTTGAGTCCCAAATCAAACACTGATAAAACTTCAAATGGCCCTAACTTCTATACGATTCGTCCTATACCTATCAAATGCTTGTAACTTTTTACTGGAGCGTCATAAAACCTTGAAATTTGGTAACAATAAAGTACTCGAGCCTCTTGAAAATTTAAGCTATCGCTCATAGCTATGCTACCATTGAGTCCCAAAACAAGCACTGATAAAGCTTCAAAAAACCTTGAAATTTTGTGATAATAAAGTACTCGAGCCTCTTGTCAATTTAAGCTTTCGCTCATAGCTATGCTACCATTGAGTCCCAAATCAAACATTGATAAAGCTTCAAATGGCCCTAACTTCTATACGGTGCGTCCTATACCTATAAAAGTTTGCAACAATCAAATGCTTGTAACTTTTTACTGGAGCTTCATAAAATCTTGAAATTTTGTGACAATAAAGTACTCGAGCCTCTTATCAATTTAAGCTATCGCTCATAGCTATGCTACCATTGAGTCCCAAATCAAATACTGATAAAACTTCAAATGGCCCTAACTTCTATACGGTGCGTACCACGCCTATAAACGTTTGCAACAGTCAAATTCTTGCAATTTTTTACTGGAGCGTCATAAAACCTTGAAATTTTGTGACAATAAAGTACTCGAGCCTCTTTTATATTTAAGCTATCGCTCATAGCTATGCTACCTTGAGTCCCAAATCAAACACTGATAAAACTTCAAATGGCCATAACTTCTATACGGTGCGTCCCATACCTATCAAAGTTTGTAACAATCAAATGCTTGTAACTTTTTACTGGAGCGTCATAATATCTTGAAATTTGGTGACAATAAAGTACTCGAGCCTCTTGTCAATTTAAGCTATCACTCATAACTATGGTACCCTTGAGTCCCAAATCAACCACTGCTAAAACTTCAAATGGCCCTTACCTTGCGTCCTACACCTATCAAAGTTTGCAACAATCAAATGCTTGTAACATTTTACTGGAGCGTCATAAAACCTTGAAATTTGGTGACAATAAAGTACTCGAGCCTCTTATCAATTTAAGCTATCGCTCAAAGCTATGCTACCCTTGAGTCCCAAATCAAACACTGATAAAACTTCAAATGGCCCTAACTTCTATACGGTGCGTCCCACACCTATAAAAGTTTGCAACAATCAAATGCTTGCAAGTTTTTACTGGAGCGTCATAAAACCTTGAAATTTTGTGATAATAAAGTACTCGAGCCTCTTGTCAATTTAAGCTTTCGCTCATAGCTATGCTACCATTGAGTCCCAAATCAAACATTGATAAAGCTTCAAATGGCCCTAACTTCTATACGGTGCGTCCTATACCTATCAAAGTTTGCAACAATCAAATGCTTGTAACTTTTTCCTGGAGCTTAATAAAATCTTGAAATTTTGTGACAATATAGTACTCGAGCCTCTTATCAATTTAAGCTATCGCTCATAGCTATGCTACCATTGAGTCCCAAATCAAACACTGATAAAACTTCAAATGGCCCTAACTTCTATACGGTGCGTACCGCGCCTATAAAAGGTTGCAACAATCAAATTCTTGCCAGTTTTTACTGGAGCGTCATAAAACCTTGAAATTTTGTGACAATAAAGTACTCGAGCCTCTTGCCTATTTAAGCTATCGCTCATAGCTATGCTACCCTTGAGTCCCAAATCAAACACTGATAAAACTTCAAATGGCCATAACTTCTATACGGTGCGTCCTATACCTATCAAAGTTTGCAACAATCAAATGCTTGTAACTTTTTACTGGAGCTTAATAAAATCTTGAAATTTTGTGACAATAAAGTACTCGAGCCTCTTATCATATTAAGCTATCGCTCATAGCTATGCTACCCTTGAATCCCAAATCAAACACTGATAAAACTTCAAATGGCCCTAACTTCTATACGGTGCGTCCCATACCTATCAAAGTTTGAAACAATCAAATGCTTGTAACTTTTTACTGGAGCGTCATAATAACTTGAAATTTTGTGACATTAAAGTACTCGAGCCTCTTATCAATTTAAGCTATAGCTCATAGCTATGCTACCCTTGAGTCGGAAATCAAACACTACTAAAATTTCAAGTGGCCCTAACTTCTATACGGTGCGTCCTACACCTATCAAACTTTGCAACATTCAGATACATGTAACTTTTTACTGGAGCCTCATAAAACCTTGAAATTTGGTGACAATAAAGTACTCGAGCCTCTTATCAATTTAAGCTATCGCTCATAGCTATGCTACCCTTGAGTCCCAAATCAAGCCTTCCCAATCCCAATCGAGCCTTTTATCAATTCAAGCTATCGCTTATAGCTATGCTACCATTGAGTCCCAAATCAAACACTGATAAAACTTCAAATGGCCCTAACTTCTATACGATTCGTCCTATACCTATCAAATGCTTGTAACTTTTTACTGGAGCGTCATAAAACCTTGAAATTTGGTAACAATAAAGTACTCGAGCCTCTTGAAAATTTAAGCTATCGCTCATAGCTATGCTACCGTTGAGTCCCAAAACAAGCACTGATAAAGCTTCAAATGGCCCTAACTTCTATACGGTGCGTCCTATACCTATAAAAGTTTGCAACAATCAAATGCTTGTAACTTTTTCTTGGAGCTTAATAAAATCTTGAAATTTTGTGACAAGAAAGTACTCGAGCCTCTTATCAATTTAAGCTATCGCTCATAGCTATGCTACCATTGAGTCCCAAATCAAATACTGATAAAACTTCAAATGGCCCTAACTTCTATACGGTGCGTACCACGCCTATAAACGTTTGCAACAGTCAAATTCTTGCAATTTTTTACTGGAGCGTCATAAAACCTTTAAATTTTGTGACAATAAAGTACTCGAGTCTCTTGTCTATTTAAGCTATCGCTCATAGCTATGCTACCTTGAGTCCCAAATCAAACACTGATAAAACTTCAAATGGCCATAACTTCTATACGGTGCGTCCTATACCTATCAAAGTTTGCAACAATCAAATGCTTGAAACTTTTTACTGGAGCTTCATAAAATCTTGAAATTTTGTGACAATAAAGTACTCGAGCCTCTTATCAATTTAAGCTATCGCTCATAGCTATGCTACCCTTGAATACCAAATCAAACATTGATAAAACTTCAAATGGCCCTAACTTCTATACGGTGCGTCCCATACCTATCAAAGTTTGTAACAATCAAATGCTTGTAACTTTTTACTGGAGCGTCATAATATCTTGAAATTTGGTGACAATAAAGTACTCGAGCCTCTTGTCAATTTAAGCTATCACTCATAACTATGGTACCCTTGAGTCCCAAATCAACCACTGCTAAAACTTCAAATGGCCCTTACCGTGCGTCCTACACCTATCAAAGTTTGCAACAATCAAATGCTTGTAACATTTTACTGGAGCGTCATAAAACCTTGAAATTTGGTGACAATAAAGTACTCGAGCCTCTTATCAATTTAAGCTATCGCTCAAAGCTATGCTACCCTTGAGTCCCAAATCAAACACTGATAAAACTTCAAATGGCCCTAACTTCTATACGGTGCGTCCCACACCTATAAAAGTTTGCAACAATCAAATGCTTGCAAGTTTTTACTGGAGCGTCATAAAACCTTGAAATTTTGTGACAATAAAGTACTCGAGCCTCTTATCAATTTAAGCTATAGCTCATAGCTATGCTACCCTTGAGTCCCAAATCAAACACTGATAAAACTTCAAATGGCCATAACTTCTATACGGTGCGTCCAATACCTATCAAAGTTTGCAACAATCAAATGCTTGTAACTTTTTCCTGGAGCTTAATAAAATCTTGAAATTTTGTGACAATATAGTACTCGAGCCTCTTATCAATTTAAGCTATCGCTCATAGCTATGCTACCATTGAGTCCCAATTCAAACACTGATAAAACTTCAAATGGCCCTAACTTCTATACGGTGCGTACCGCGCCTATAAAAGGTTGCAACAATCAAATTCTTGCCAGTTTTTACTGGAGCGTCATAAAACCTTGAAATTTTGTGACAATAAAGTACTCGAGCCTCTTGTCTATTTAAGCTATCGCTCATAGCTATGCTACCTTGAGTCCCAAATCAAACACTGATAAAACTTCAAATGGCCATAACTTCTATACGGTGCGTCCTATACCTATCAAAGTTTGCAACAATCAAATGCTTGTAACTTTTTACTGGAGCTTCATAAAATCTTGAAATTTTGTGACAATAAAGTACTCGAGCCTCTTATCAATTTAAGCTATCGCTCATAGCTATGCTACCCTTGAATACCAAATCAAACATTGATAAAACTTCAAATGGCCCTAACTTCTATACGGTGCGTCCCATACCTATCAAAGTTTGTAACAATCAAATTCTTGTAACTTTTTACTGGAGCGTCATAATATCTTGAAATTTGGTGACAATAAAGTACTCGAGCCTCTTGTCAATTTAAGCTATCACTCATAACTATGGTACCCTTGAGTCCCAAATCAACCACTGCTAAAACTTCAAATGGCCCTTACCGTGCGTCCTACACCTATCAAAGTTTGCAACAATCAAATGCTTGTAACATTTTACTGGAGCGTCATAAAACCTTGAAATTTGGTGACAATAAAGTACTCGAGCCTCTTATCAATTTAGGCTATCGCTCAAAGCTATGCTACCCTTGAGTCCCAAATCAAACACTGATAAAACTTCAAATGGCCCTAACTTCTATACGGTGCGTCCCACACCTATAAAAGTTTGCAACAATCAAATGCTTGCAAGTTTTTACTGGAGCGTCATAAAACCTTGAAATTTTGTGATAATAAAGTACTCGAGCCTCTTGTCAATTTAAGCTTTCGCTCATAGCTATGCTACCATTGAGTCCCAAATCAAACATTGATAAAGCTTCAAATGGCCCTAACTTCTATACGGTGCGTCCTATACCTATCAAAGTTTGCAACAATCAAATGCTTGTAACTTTTTCCTGGAGCTTAATAAAATCTTGAAATTTTGTGACAATATAGTACTCGAGCCTCTTATCAATTTAAGCTATCGCTCATAGCTATGCTACCATTGAGTCCCAAATCAAACACTGATAAAACTTCAAATGGCCCTAACTTCTATACGGTGCGTACCGCGCCTATAAAAGGTTGCAACAATCAAATTCTTGCCAGTTTTTACTGGAGCGTCATAAAACCTTGAAATTTTGTGACAATAAAGTACTCGAGCCTCTTGCCTATTTAAGCTATCGCTCATAGCTATGCTACCCTTGAGTCCCAAATCAAACACTGATAAAACTTCAAATGGCCATAACTTCTATACGGTGCGTCCTATACCTATCAAAGTTTGCAACAATCAAATGCTTGTAACTTTTTACTGGAGCGTCATAAAATCTTGAAATTTTGTGACAATAAAGTACTCGAGCCTCTTATCATATTAAGCTATCGCTCATAGCTATGCTACCCTTGAATCCCAAATCAAACACTGATAAAACTTCAAATGGCCCTAACTTCTATACGGTGCGTCCCATACCTATCAAAGTTTGAAACAATCAAATGCTTGTAACTTTTTACTGGAGCGTCATAATAACTTGAAATTTTGTGACATTAAAGTACTCGAGCCTCTTATCAATTTAAGCTATAGCTCATAGCTATGCTACCCTTGAGTCGGAAATCAAACACTACTAAAATTTCAAGTGGCCCTAACTTCTATACGGTGCGTCCTACACCTATCAAACTTTGCAACATTCAGATACATGTAACTTTTTACTGGAGCCTCATAAAACCTTGAAATTTGGTGACAATAAAGTACTCGAGCCTCTTATCAATTTAAGCTATCGCTCATAGCTATGCTACCCTTGAGTCCCAAATCAAGCCTTCCCAATCCCAATCGAGCCTTTTATCAATTCAAGCTATCGCTTATAGCTATGCTACCATTGAGTCCCAAATCAAACACTGATAAAACTTCAAATGGCCCTAACTTCTATACGATTCGTCCTATACCTATCAAATGCTTGTAACTTTTTACTGGAGCGTCATAAAACCTTGAAATTTGGTAACAATAAAGTACTCGAGCCTCTTGAAAATTTAAGCTATCGCTCATAGCTATGCTACCGTTGAGTCCCAAAACAAGCACTGATAAAGCTTCAAATGGCCCTAACTTCTATACGGTGCGTCCTATACCTATAAAAGTTTGCAACAATCAAATGCTTGTAACTTTTTCTTGGAGCTTAATAAAATCTTGAAATTTTGTGACAAGAAAGTACTCGAGCCTCTTATCAATTTAAGCTATCGCTCATAGCTATGCTACCATTGAGTCCCAAATCAAATACTGATAAAACTTCAAATGGCCCTAACTTCTATACGGTGCGTACCACGCCTATAAACGTTTGCAACAGTCAAATTCTTGCAATTTTTTACTGGAGCGTCATAAAACCTTTAAATTTTGTGACAATAAAGTACTCGAGTCTCTTGTCTATTTAAGCTATCGCTCATAGCTATGCTACCTTGAGTCCCAAATCAAACACTGATAAAACTTCAAATGGCCATAACTTCTATACGGTGCGTCCTATACCTATCAAAGTTTGCAACAATCAAATGCTTGTAACTTTTTACTGGAGCTTCATAAAATCTTGAAATTTTGTGACAATAAAGTACTCGAGCCTCTTATCAATTTAAGCTATCGCTCATAGCTATGCTACCCTTGAATACCAAATCAAACATTGATAAAACTTCAAATGGCCCTAACTTCTATACGGTGCGTCCCATACCTATCAAAGTTTGTAACAATCAAATGCTTGTAACTTTTTACTGGAGCGTCATAATATCTTGAAATTTGGTGACAATAAAGTACTCGAGCCTCTTGTCAATTTAAGCTATCACTCATAACTATGGTACCCTTGAGTCCCAAATCAACCACTGCTAAAACTTCAAATGGCCCTTACCGTGCGTCCTACACCTATCAAAGTTTGCAACAATCAAATGCTTGTAACATTTTACTGGAGCGTCATAAAACCTTGAAATTTGGTGACAATAAAGTACTCGAGCCTCTTATCAATTTAAGCTATCGCTCAAAGCTATGCTACCCTTGAGTCCCAAATCAAACACTGATAAAACTTTAAATGGCCCTAACTTCTATACGGTGCGTCCCACACCTATAAAAGTTTGCAACAATCAAATGCTTGCAAGTTTTTACTGGAGCGTCATAAAACCTTGAAATTTTGTGACAATAAAGTACTCGAGCCTCTTATCAATTTAAGCTATAGCTCATAGCTATGCTACCATTGAGTCCCAAATCAAACACTGATAAAGCTTCAAATGGCCCTAACTTCTATACGGTGCGTCCTATACCTATCAAAGTTTGCAACAATCAAATGCTTGTAACTTTTTCCTGGAGCTTAATAAAATCTTGAAATTTTGTGACAATATAGTACTCGAGCCTCTTATCAATTTAAGCTATCGCTCATAGCTATGCTACCATTGAGTCCCAATTCAAACACTGATAAAACTTCAAATGGCCCTAACTTCTATACGGTGCGTCCCATACCTATCAAAGTTTGAAACAATCAAATGCTTGTAACTTTTTACTGGAGCGTCATAATAACTTGAAATTTTGTGACATTAAAGTACTCGAGCCTCTTATCAATTTAAGCTATAGCTCATAGCTATGCTACCCTTGAGTCGGAAATCAAACACTACTAAAATTTCAAGTGGCCCTAACTTCTATACGGTGCGTCCTACACCTATCAAACTTTGCAACATTCAGATACATGTAACTTTTTACTGGAGCCTCATAAAACCTTGAAATTTGGTGACAATAAAGTACTCGAGCCTCTTATCAATTTAAGCTATCGCTCATAGCTATGCTACCCTTGAGTCCCAAATCAAGCCTTCCCAATCCCAATCGAGCCTTTTATCAATTCAAGCTATCGCTTATAGCTATGCTACCATTGAGTCCCAAATCAAACACTGATAAAACTTCAAATGGCCCTAACTTCTATACGATTCGTCCTATACCTATCAAATGCTTGTAACTTTTTACTGGAGCGTCATAAAACCTTGAAATTTGGTAACAATAAAGTACTCGAGCCTCTTGAAAATTTAAGCTATCACTCATAGCTATGCTACCGTTGAGTCCCAAAACAAGCACTGATAAAGCTTCAAATGGCCCTAACTTCTATACGGTGCGTCCTATACCTATAAAAGTTTGCAACAATCAAATGCTTGTAACTTTTTCTTGGAGCTTAATAAAATCTTGAAATTTTGTGACAAGAAAGTACTCGAGCCTCTTATCAATTTAAGCTATCGCTCATAGCTATGCTACCATTGAGTCCCAAATCAAATACTGATAAAACTTCAAATGGCCCTAACTTCTATACGGTGCGTACCACGCCTATAAACGTTTGCAACAGTCAAATTCTTGCAATTTTTTACTGGAGCGTCATAAAACCTTTAAATTTTGTGACAATAAAGTACTCGAGTCTCTTGTCTATTTAAGCTATCGCTCATAGCTATGCTACCTTGAGTCCCAAATCAAACACTGATAAAACTTCAAATGGCCATAACTTCCATACGGTGCGTCCTATACCTATCAAAGTTTGCAACAATCAAATGCTTGTAACTTTTTACTGGAGCTTCATAAAATCTTGAAATTTTGTGACAATAAAGTACTCGAGCCTCTTATCAATTTAAGCTATCGCTCATAGCTATGCTACCCTTGAATACCAAATCAAACATTGATAAAACTTCAAATGGCCCTAACTTCTATACGGTGCGTCCCATACCTATCAAAGTTTGTAACAATCAAATGCTTGTAACTTTTTACTGGAGCGTCATAATATCTTGAAATTTGGTGACAATAAAGTACTCGAGCCTCTTGTCAATTTAAGCTATCACTCATAACTATGGTACCCTTGAGTCCCAAATCAACCACTGCTAAAACTTCAAATGGCCCTTACCGTGCGTCCTACACCTATCAAAGTTTGCAACAATCAAATGCTTGTAACATTTTACTGGAGCGTCATAAAACCTTGAAATTTGGTGACAATAAAGTACTCGAGCCTCTTATCAATTTAAGCTATCGCTCAAAGCTATGCTACCCTTGAGTCCCAAATCAAACACTGATAAAACTTCAAATGGCCCTAACTTCTATACGGTGCGTCCCACACCTATAAAAGTTTGCAACAATCAAATGCTTGTAACTTTTTACTGGAGCGTCATAAAACCTTGAAATTTTGTGACAATAAAGTACTCGAGCCTCTTATCAATTTAAGCTATAGCTCATAGCTATGCTACCATTGAGTCCCAAATCAAACACTGATAAAACTTCAAATGGCCCTAACTTCTATACGGTGCGTCCTATACCTATCAAAGTTTGCAACAATCAAATGCTTGTAACTTTTTCCTGGAGCTTAATAAAATCTTGAAATTTTGTGACAATATAGTACTCGAGCCTCTTATCAATTTAAGCTATCGCTCATAGCTATGCTACCATTGAGTCCCAATTCAAACACTGATAAAACTTCAAATGGCCCTAACTTCTATACGGTGCGTACCGCGCCTATAAAAGGTTGCAACAATCAAATTCTTGCCAGTTTTTACTGGAGCGTCATAAAACCTTGAAATTTTGTGACAATAAAGTACTCGAGCCTCTTGTCTATTTAAGCTATCGCTCATAGCTATGCTACCCTTGAGTCGGAAATCAAACACTACTAAAATTTCAAGTGGCCCTAACTTCTATACGGTGCGTCCTACACCTATCAAACTTTGCAACATTCAGATACATGTAACTTTTTACTGGAGCCTCATAAAACCTTGAAATTTGGTGACAATAAAGTACTCGAGCCTCTTATCAATTTAAGCTATCGCTCATAGCTATGCTACCCTTGAGTCCCAAATCAAGCCTTCCCAATCCCAATCGAGCCTTTTATCAATTCAAGCTATCGCTTATAGCTATGCTACCATTGAGTCCCAAATCAAACACTGATAAAACTTCAAATGGCCCTAACTTCTATACGGTGCGTCCCACACCTATAAAAGTTTGCAACAATCAAATGCTTGCAAGTTTTTACTGGAGTGTCATAAAACCTTGAAATTTTGTGACAATAAAGTAC
This sequence comes from Clusia tigrina, assembly GCA_920105625.2. Classification (NCBI taxonomy): domain Eukaryota; kingdom Metazoa; phylum Arthropoda; class Insecta; order Diptera; family Clusiidae; genus Clusia; species Clusia tigrina. The sequence continues at coordinate 214,919,379 of OV050030.1, forward strand.
TCGAGCCTCTTGTCAATTTAAGCTATCGCTCATAGCTATGCTACCATTGAGTCCCAAATCAAACACTGATAAAGCTTCAAATGGCCCTAACTTCTATACGGTGCGTCCTGTACCTATTAAAGTTTGCAACAATCAAATGCTTGTAACTTTTTCCTGGAGCTTAATAAAATCTTGAAATTTTGTGACAATAAAGTACTCGAGCCTCTTATCAATTTAAGCTATCGCTTATAGCTATGCTACCATTGAGTCCCAAATCAAACACTGATAAAATTTCAAATGGCCCTAACTTCTATACGGTGCGTCCTAAACCTATCAAAGTTTGCAAGAATCAAATGCTTGTAACATTTTACTGGAGCGTCATAAAACCTTGAAATTTGGTGACAATAAAGTACTCGAGCCTCTTATCAATTCAAGCTATCGCTCATAGCTATGCTACCATTGAGTCCTAAAGCAAACACTGATAAAACTTCAAATGGCCCTATCTTCTATATGATTCGTCCTATACCTATCAAAGTTTGCAACAATAAAATTCTTGTGACAATAAAGTAGTCGAGCCTCTTGTCAATTTAAGGTATCGCTCATAGCTATGCTACCCTTGAGTCCCAAATCAAAGAACGACAAAACTTCAAATGGCCCTAACTAATATACGGTGCGAAATATACCTATCAAAGTATGGAACATTCAAATGCTTGTAACTTTTTATTGGAGCGTCATAAAATCTTGAAATTTTGTGACATTAAAGTATTCGAGCCTCTTATCAATTTAAGCTATAGCTCAAAGCTATGATATCCTTGAGTCGGAAATCAGACACTGCTAAAACTTCAAGTGGCCCTAACTTCTATACGGTGCGTCCAAAACCTATCAAACTTTGCAACATTCAGATGCTTGTAACTTTTTATTGGAGCGTCATAAAACCTTGAAATTTGGCGACAATAAAGTACTCGAGCCTTTTATCAATTCAAGCTATCGCTCATAGCTATGCTACCATTGAGTCCCAAATCAAACACTGATGAAACTTCAAATGGCCCTAACTTCTATACGATTCGTCCTATACCTATCAAATTCTTGTAACTTTTTACTGGAGCGTCATAAAACCTTGAAATTTGGTGACAATAAAGTACTCGAGCCTCTTATCAATTTAAGCTATCGCTCATAGCTATGCTACCCTTGGGTCCCAAATCAAACACTGATAAAACTTCTAATGGCCCTAACTTCTATACGGTGCGTCCCACACCTCTAAAAGTTTGCAACAATCAAATGCTTGCAAGTTTTTACTGGAGCGTCATAAAACCTTGAAATTTTGTGACAATAAAGTACTCGAGCCTCTTGTCAATTTAAGCTATCGCTCATAGCTATGCTACCATTGAGTCCCAAATCAAACACTGATAAAGCTTCAAATGGCCCTAACTTCTATACGGTGCGTCCTATACCTATCAAAGTTTGCAACAATCAAATGCTTGTAACTTTTTCCTGGAGCTTAATAAAATCTTGAAATTTTGTGACAATAAAGTACTCGAGCCTCTTATCAATTTAAGCTATCACTCATAGCTATGCTACCATTGAGTCCCAAATCAAACACTGATAAAACTTCAAATGGCCCTAACTTCTATACGGTGCGTACCACGCCTATAAACGTTTGCAACAGTCAAATTCTTGCAAGTTTTTACTGGAGCGTCATAAAACCTTGAAATTTTGTGACAATAAAGTACTCGAGCCTCTTGTCTATTTAAGCTATCGCTCATAGCTATGCTACCTTGAGTCCCAAATCAAACACTGATAAAACTTCAAAGGGCCATAACTTCTATACGGTGCGTCCTATACCTATCAAAGTTTGCAACAATCAAATGCTTGTAACTTTTTACTGGAGCTTCATAAAATCTTGAAATTTTGTGACAATAAAGTACTCGAGCCTCTTATCAATTTAAGCTATCGCTCATAGCTATGCTACCCTTGAATCCCAAATCAAACATTGATAAAATTTCAAATGGCCCTAATTTCTATACGGTGCGTCCCATACCTATCAAAGTTTGTAACAATCAAATGCTTGTAACTTTTTACTGGAGCGTCATAATAACTTGAAATTTGGTGACAATAGAGTACTCGAGCCTCTTGTCAATTTAAGCTATCACTCATAACTATGGTACCCTTGAGTCCCAAATCAACCACTGCTAAAACTTCAAATGGCCCTTACCGTGCGTCCTACACCTATCAAAGTTTGCAACAATCACATGCTTGTAACATTTTACTGGAGCGTCATAAAACCTTGAAATTTGGTGACAATAAAGTACTCGAGCCTCTTATCAATTTAAGCTATCGCTCAAACCTATGCTACCCTTGAGTCCCAAATCAAACACTGATAAAACTTCAAATGGCCTTAACTTCTATACGGTTTGTCCCACACCTATAAAAGTTTGCAACAATCAAATGCTTGGAAGTTTTTACTGGAGCGTCATAAAACCTTGAAATTTTGTGACAATATAGTACTCGAGCCTCTTGTCAATTTAAGCTATCGCTCATAGCTATGCTACCATTGAGTCCCAAATCAAACACTGATAAAGCTTCAAATGGCCCTAATTTCTATACGGTGCGTCCTATACCTATCAAAGTTTGCAACAATCAAATGCTTGTAACTTTTTCCTGGAGCTTAATAAAATCTTGAAATTTTGTGACAATATAGTACTCGAGCCTCTTATCAATTTAAGCTATCGCTCATAGCTATGCTACAATTGAGTCCCAAATCAAACACTGATAAAACTTCAAATGGCCCTAACTTCTACACGGTGCGTACCGCGCCTATAAAAGTTTGCAACAATCAAATTCTTGCAAGTTTTTACTGGAGCGTCATAAAACCTTGAAATTTTGTGACAATAAAGTACTCGAGCCTCTTGTCTATTTAAGCTATCGCTCATAGCTATGCTACCCTTGAGTCCCAAATCAAACACTGATAAAACTTCAAATGGCCATAACTTCTATACGGTGCATCCTAAACCTATCAAAATTTGCAACAATCAAATGCTTGTAACTTTTTACTGGAGCTTAATAAAATCTTGAAATTTTGTGACAATAAAGTACTCGAGCCTCTTATCATATTAAGCTCTCGCTCATAGCTATGCTACCCTTGAATCCCAAATCAAACACTGATAAAACTTCAAATGGCCCTAACTTCTATACGGTGCGTACCATACCTATCAAAGTTTGAAACAATCAAATGCTTGTAACTTTTTACTGGAGCGTCATAATAACTTGAAATTTTGTGACAATAAAGTACTCGAGCCTCTTGTCAATTTAAGCTATCACTCATAACTATGCTACCCTTGAGTCCCAAATCAACCACTGCTAAAACTTCAAATGGCCCTTACGGTGCGTCCTACACCTATCAAAGTTTGCAACAATCAAATGCTTGTAACATTTTACTGGAGCGTCATAAAATCTTGAAATTTTGTGACATTAAAGTACTCGAGCCTCTCATCAATTTACGCTATCGCTCATAGCTATGCTACCCTTGAATCCCAAATCAAACACTGATAAAACTTCAAATGGCCATAACTTCTATGCGGTGCGTCCCATACCTATCAAAGTTTGTAACAATCAAATGCTTGTAACTTTTTACTGGAAATTAATAAAATCTTGAAATTTTGTGAGATTGAAGTACGCGAGCCGCTTGTCAATTAAAGTATCTCTCAAAGCTATGCTACCCTTGAGTCCCAAATCAAACACTGATAAAACTTCAAACGGCCCTAACTTCTATACGATTTGTCCTATACCTATCAAATGCTTGTAACTTTTTACTGGAACTAAATAAAATCTTGAAATTTTTTGAGAATGAAGTACGCGAGCCGCTTGTCAATTTAAGTTATCTCTCATAGCTATGCTACCCTTGAGTCCCAAATCAAACACTGATAAAACTTCAAATGGCCCTAACTTCTATGCGGTGCGTCCCACACCTATAAAAGTTTGCAACAATAAAATGCTGGTGACAATAAAGTAGTCGAGCCTCTTGTCAATTTAAGGTATCGCTCATAGCTATGCTACCCTTGAGTCCCAAATCAAACACTGATAAAGCTTCAAATGGCCCTAACTTCTATACGGTGCGTCCTATACCTATCAAAGTTTGCAACAATCAAATGCTTGTAACTTTTTCCTGGAGCTTAATAAAATCTTGAAATTTTGTGACAATAAAGTACTCGAGCCTCTTATCAATTTAAGCTATAGCTCATAGCTATGCTACCCTTGAGTCGGAAATCAAACACTACTAAAACTTCAAGTGGCCCTAACTTCTATACGGTGCGTCCTACACCTATCAAACTTTGCAACATTCAGATACATGTAACTTTTTACTGGAGCCTCATAAAACCTTGAAATTTGGTGACAATAAAGTACTCGAGCCTCTTATCAATTTAAGCTATCGCTCATAGCTATGCTACCCTTGAGTCCCAAATCAAACACTGATAAAACTTCAAATGGCCCTAACTTCTATACGGTGCGTCCCACACCTATAAAAGTTTGCAACAATCAAATTCTTGCAAGTTTTTACTGGAGTGTCATAAAACCTTGAAATTTTGTGACAATAAAGTACTCGAGCCTCTTGTCAATTTAAGCTATCGCTCATAGCTATGCTACCATTGAGTCCCAAATCAAACACTGATAAAGCTTCAAATGGCCCTAACTTCTATACGGTGCGTCCTATACCTATCAAAGTTTGCAACAATCAAATGCTTGTAACTTTTTCCTGGAGCTTAATAAAATCTTGAAATTTTGTGACAATAAAGTACTCGAGCCTCTTATCAATTTAAGCTATCGCTCAGAGCTATGCTACCATTGAGTCCCAAATCAAACACTGATAAAACTTCAAATGGCCCTAACTTCTATACGGTGCGTACCACGCCTATAAACGTTTGCAACAGTCAAATTCTTGCAAGTTTTTACTGGAGCTTCATAAAACCTTGAAATTTTGTGACAATAAAGTACTCGAGCCTCTTGTCAATTTAAGCTAGCGCTCATAGCTATGCTACCATTGAGTCCCAAATCAAACACTGATAAAGCTTCAAATGGCCCTAACTTCTATACGGTGCGTCCTATACCTATCAAAGTTTGCAACAATCAAATGCTTGTAACTTTTTCCTGGAGCTTAATAAAATCTTGAAATTTTGTGACAATAAAGTACTCGAGCCTCTTATCAATTTAAGCTATCGCTCAGAGCTATGCTACCATTGAGTCCCAAATCAAACACTGATAAAACTTCAAATGACCCTAACTTCTATACGGTGCGTACCACGCCTATAAACGTTTGCAACAGTCAAATAATTGCAAGTTTTTACTGGAGCTTCATAAAACCTTGAAATTTTGTGACAATAAAGTACTCGAGCCTCTTATCAATTTAAGCTATCGCTCATAGCTATGCTACCCTTGAATCCCAAATCAAACATTGATAAAACTTCAAATGGCCCTAACTTCTATACGGTGCGTCGCATACCTAGCAAAGTTTGTAACAATCAAATGCTTGTAACTTTTTACTGGAGCGTCATAATAACTTGAAATTTGGTGACAATAAAGTACTCGAGCCTCTTGTCAATTTAAGTTATCACCCATAACTATGGTACCCTTGAGTCCCAAATCAACCACTGCTAAAACTTCAAATGGCCCTTACCGTGCGTCCTATACCTATCAAAGTTTGCAACAATCAAATGCTTGTAACTTTTTACTGGAGCTTAATAAAATCTTGAAATTTTGTGACAATAAAGTTCTCGAGCCTCTTATCATATTAAGCTCTCGCTCATAGCTATGCTACCCTTGAATCCCAAATCAAACACTGATAAAACTTCAAATGGCCCTAACTTCTATACGGTGCGTACCATACCTATCAAAGTTTGAAACAATCAAATGCTTGTAACTTTTTACTGGAGCGTCATAATAACTTGAAATTTTGTGACAATAAAGTACTCGAGCCTCTTGTCAATTTAAGCTATCACTCATAACTATGCTACCCTTGAGTCCCAAATCAACCACTGCTAAAACTTCAAATGGCCCTTACGGTGCGTCCTACACCTATCAAAGTTTGCAACAATCAAATGCTTGTAACATTTTACTGGAGCGTCATAAAATCTTGAAATTTTGTGACATTAAAGTACTCGAGCCTCTCATCAATTTACGCTATCGCTCATAGCTATGCTACCCTTGAATCCCAAATCAAACACTGATAAAACTTCAAATGGCCATAACTTCTATGCGGTGCGTCCCATACCTATCAAAGTTTGTAACAATCAAATGCTTGTAACTTTTTACTGGAACTTAATAAAATCTTGAAATTTTGTGAGATTGAAGTACGCGAGCCGCTTGTCAATTAAAGTATCTCTCAAAGCTATGCTACCCTTGAGTCCCAAATCAAACACTGATAAAACTTCAAACGGCCCTAACTTCTATACGATTTGTCCTATACCTGTCAAATGCTTGTAACTTTTTACTGGAACTAAATAAAATCTTGAAATTTTTTGAGAATGAAGTACGCGAGCCGCTTGTCAATTTAAGTTATCTCTCATAGCTATGCTACCCTTGAGTCCCAAATCAAACACTGATAAAACTTCATATGGCCCTAACTTCTATGCGGTGCGTCCCACACCTATAAAAGTTTGCAACAATAAAATGCTGGTGACAATAAAGTAGTCGAGCCTCTTGTCAATTTAAGGTATCGCTCATAGCTATGCTACCCTTGAGTCCCAAATCAAACACTGATAAAGCTTCAAATGGCCCTAACTTCTATACGGTGCGTCCTATACCTATCAAAGTTTGCAACAATCAAATGCTTGTAACTTTTTCCTGGAGCTTAATAAAATCTTGAAATTTTGTGACAATAAAGTACTCGAGCCTCTTATCAATTTAAGCTATAGCTCATAGCTATGCTACCCTTGAGTCGGAAATCAAACACTACTAAAACTTCAAGTGGCCCTAACTTCTATACGGTGCGTCCTACACCTATCAAACTTTGCAACATTCAGATACATGTAACTTTTTACTGGAGCCTCATAAAACCTTGAAATTTGGTGACAATAAAGTACTCGAGCCTCTTATCAATTTAAGCTATCGCTCATAGCTATGCTACCCTTGAGTCCCAAATCAAACACTGATAAAACTTCAAATGGCCCTAACTTCTATACGGTGCGTCCCACACCTATAAAAGTTTGCAACAATCAAATTCTTGCAAGTTTTTACTGGAGTGTCATAAAACCTTGAAATTTTGTGACAATAAAGTACTCGAGCCTCTTGTCAATTTAAGCTATCGCTCATAGCTATGCTACCATTGAGTCCCAAATCAAACACTGATAAAGCTTCAAATGGCCCTAACTTCTATACGGTGCGTCCTATACCTATCAAAGTTTGCAACAATCAAATGCTTGTAACTTTTTCCTGGAGCTTAATAAAATCTTGAAATTTTGTGACAATAAAGTACTCGAGCCTCTTATCAATTTAAGCTATCGCTCAGAGCTATGCTACAATTGAGTCCCAAATCAAACACTGATAAAACTTCAAATGGCCCTAACTTCTATACGGTGCGTACCACGCCTATAAACGTTTGCAACAGTCAAATTCTTGCAAGTTTTTACTGGAGCTTCATAAAACCTTGAAATTTTGTGACAATAAAGTACTCGAGCCTCTTGTCAATTTAAGCTAGCGCTCATAGCTATGCTACCATTGAGTCCCAAATCAAACACTGATAAAGCTTCAAATGGCCCTAACTTCTATACGGTGCGCCCTATACCTATCAAAGTTTGCAACAATCAAATGCTTGTAACTTTTTCCTGGAGCTTAATAAAATCTTGAAATTTTGTGACAATAAAGTACTCGAGCCTCTTATCAATTTAAGCTATCGCTCAGAGCTATGCTACCATTGAGTCCCAAATCAAACACTGATAAAACTTCAAATGACCCTAACTTCTATACGGTGCGTACCACGCCTATAAACGTTTGCAACAGTCAAATAATTGCAAGTTTTTACTGGAGCTTCATAAAACCTTGAAATTTTGTGACAATAAAGTACTCGAGCCTCTTATCAATTTAAGCTTTCGCTCATAGCTATGCTACCCTTGAATCCCAAATCAAACATTGATAAAACTTCAAATGGCCCTAACTTCTATACGGTGCGTCCCATACCTATCAAAGTTTGTAACAATCAAATGCTTGTAACTTTTTACTGGAGCGTCATAATAACTTGAAATTTGGTGACAATAAAGTACTCGAGCCTCTTGTCAATTTAAGCTATCACTCATTACTATGGTACCCTTGAGTCCCAAATCAACCACTGCTAAAACTTCAAATGACCCTTACCGTGCGTCCTATACCTATCAAAGTTTGCAACAATCAAATGCTTGTAACTTTTTACTGGAGCTTAATAAAATCTTGAAATTTTGTGACAATAAAGTACTCGAGCCTCTTATCATATTAAGCTCTCGCTCATAGCTATGCTACCCTTGAATCCCAAATCAAACACTGATAAAACTTCAAATGGCCCTAACTTCTATACGGTGCGTACCATACCTATCAAAGTTTGAAACAATGAAATGCTTGTAAGTTTTTACTGGAGCGTCATAATAACTTGAAATTTTGTGACAATAAAGTACTCGAGCCTCTTGTCAATTTAAGCTATCACTCATAACTATGCTACCCTTGAGTCCCAAATCAACCACTGCTAAAACTTCAAATGGCCCTTACGGTGCGTCCTACACCTATCAAAGTTTGCAACAATCAAATGCTTGTAACATTTTACTGGAGCGTCATAAAATCTTGAAATTTTGTGACATTAAAGTACTCGAGCCTCTTATCAATTTACGCTATCGCTCATAGCTATGCTACCCTTGAATCCCAAATCAAACACTGATAAAACTTCAAATGGCCATAACTTCTATGCGGTGCGTCCCATACCTATCAAAGTTTGTAACAATCAAATGCTTGTAACTTTTTACTGGAACTTAATAAAATCTTGAAATTTTGTGAGATTGAAGTACGCGAGCCGCTTGTCAATTAAAGTATCTCTCAAAGCTATGCTACCCTTTAGTCCCAAATCAAACACTGATAAAACTTCAAACGGCCCTAACTTCTATACGATTTGTCCTATACCTATCAAATGCTTGTAACTTTTTACTGGAACTAAATAAAATCTTGAAATTTTTTGAGAATGAAGTACGCGAGCCGCTTGTCAATTTAAGTTATCTCTCATAGCTATGCTACCCTTGAGTCCCAAATCAAACACTGATAAAACTTCAAATGGCCCTAACTTCTATGCGGTGCGTCCCACACCTATAAAAGTTTGCAACAATAAAATGCTGGTGACAATAAAGTAGTCGAGCCTCTTGTCAATTTAAGGTATCGCTCATAGCTATGCTACCCTTGAGTCCCAAATCAAACACTGATAAAGCTTCAAATGGCCCTAACTTCTATACGGTGCGTCCTATACCTATCAAAGTTTGCAACAATCAAATGCTTGTAACTTTTTCCTGGAGCTTAATAAAATCTTGAAATTTTGTGACAATAAAGTACTCGAGCCTCTTATCAATTTAAGCTATAGCTCATAGCTATGCTACCCTTGAGTCGGAAATCAAACACTACTAAAGCTTCAAGTGGCCCTAACTTCTATACGGTGCGTCCTACACCTATCAAACTTTGCAACATTCAGATACATGTAACTTTTTACTGGAGCCTCATAAAACCTTGAAATTTGGTGACAATAAAGTACTCGAGCCTCTTATCAATTTACGCTATCGCTCATAGCTATGCTACCCTTGAATCCCAAATCAAACACTGATAAAACTTCAAATGGCCCTAACTTCTATACGGTGCGTCCCACACCTATAAAAGTTTGCAACAATCAAATGCTTGCAAGTTTTTACTGGAGCGTCATAAAACCTTGAAATTTTGTGACAATAAAGTACTCGAGCCTCTTGTCAATTTAAGCTATCGCTCATAGCTATGCTACCATTGAGTCCCAAATCAAACGCTGATAAAGCTTCAAATGGCCCTAATTTCTATACGGTGCGTCCTATACCTATCAAAGTTTGCAACAATCAAATGCTTGTAACTTTTTCCTGGAGCTTAATAAAATCTTGAAATTTTGTGACAATATAGTACTCGAGCCTCTTATCAATTTAAGCTATCGCTCATAGCTATGCTACCATTGAGTCCCAAATCAAACACTGATAAAACTTCAAATGGCCCTAACTTCTATACGGTGCGTACCGCGCCTATAAAAGTTTGCAACAATCAAATTCTTGCAAAGTTTTTACTGGAGCGTCATAAAACCTTGAAATTTTGTGACAATAAAGTACTCGAGCCTCTTGTCTATTTAAGCTATCGCTCATAGCTATGCTACCCTTGAGTCCCAAATCAAACACTGATAAAACTTCAAATGGCCATAACTTCTATACGGTGCGTCCTATACCTATCAAAGTTTGCAACAATCAAATGCTTGTAACTTTTTACTGGAGCTTAATAAAATCTTGCAATTTTTTGACAATAAAGTACTCGAGCCTCTTATCATATTAAGCTATCGCTCATAGCTATGCTACCCTTGAATCCCAAATCAAACACTGATAAAACTTCAAATGGCCCTTACGGTGCGTCCTACACCTATCAAAGTTTGCAACAATCAAATGCTTGTAACTTTTTACTGGAACTTAATAAAATCTTGAAATTTTGTGAGAATGAAGTACGCGAGCCGCTTGTCAATTAAAGTATCTCTCAAAGCTATGCTACCCTTGTGTCCCAAATCAAACACTGATAAAACTTCAAACGGCCCTAACTTCTATACGATTCGTCCTATACCTATCAAATGCTTGTAACTTTTTACTGGAACTAAATAAAATCTTGAAATTTTTTGAGAATGAAGTACGCGAGCCGCTTGTCAATTTAAGTTATCTCTCATAGCTATGCTACCCTTGAGTCCCAAATCAAACACTGATAAAACTTCAAATGGCCCTAACTTCTATGCGGTGCGTCCCACACCTATAAAAGATTGCAACAATAAAATGCTGGTGACAATAAAGTAGTCGAGCCTCTTGTCAATTTAAGGTATCGCTCATAGCTATGCTACCCTTGAGTCCCAAATCAAAGACTGATAAAACTTCAAATGGCCCTAACTTCTATACGGTGCGATATATACCTATCAAAGTAAGCAACATTCAAATGCTTGTAACTTTTTACTGGAGCGTCATAAAATCTTGAAATTTTGTGACATTAAAGTACTCGAGCCTCTTATCAATTTAAGCTATAGCTCATAGCTATGCTACCCTTGAGTCGGAAATCAAACACTACTAAAACTTCAAATGGCCCTAACTTCTATACGGTGCGTCCTACACCTATCAAACTTTGCAACATTCAGATACATGTAACTTTTTACTGGAGCCTCATAAAACCTTGAAATTTGGTGACAATAAAGTACTCGAGCCTCTTGTCAATTTAAGCTATCGCACATAGTTATGCTACCATTGAGTCCCAAATCAAACACTGATAAAGCTTCAAATGGCCCTTAACTTCTATACGGTGCGTCCTATACCTATCAAAGTTTGCAACAATCAAATGCTTGTAACTTTTTCCTGGAGCTTAATAAAATCTTGAAATTTTGTGACAATAAAGTACTCGAGCCTCTTATCAATTTAAGCTATCGCTTATAGCTATGCTATCATTGAGTCCCAAATCAAACACTGATAAAATTTCAAATGGCCCTAACTTCTACGAGGTATGATCAAAAAATAACCGTTATTTTCAAATTTCGTGAGTTACGTATGTTCGATGTTCGCATTTTTTTTCTGTTATGTTGGTACACATGTCTGTTATATATGTTGGCAATACCAACCATTTTGGATTGTCAGTTTGTTTTTGACAGATAAAAAGGTTAGTCGTGTTTTGGTGTGCTCTTCGATTTTGTACTATTCGAAAAAATGGATCAAAGAAACTGTATTCAGTTTTGTGTAAAAAATGAAATTAAATGCGCAAGGACATTTGAAATGTTGACTGTGGCCTTTGGCGAGTCTACTATGAGCAGAACACAAGTTCAATTGTGGTATAACCGGTTTAAGGAAGGCCGAGAAGATGTTAATGACGATGCTCGTCCTGGTCGCCCGAGCACGTCAACAACCGATGAAAACATTGACGCAGTGATGAAAGTTAATTTGGATAATCGTCGAATCACTATCAGAGAGGTTGCTGATGATGGTGGCATATCGTTCGGCTCATGCCAAGCAATTTTTACGGATGTTTTAGGCATGAAACGTGCGGCAGCGAAGATTGTTCCAAAATTGCTAAATTTTGAGCAAAAACAACGTCGCATGGACATCGCTCAGGAGCTGTTGAACATCGTCAACGACGATCCAGATATCCTCAAAAAGATCATAACTGGTGACGAAACGTGGGTGTATGGCTATGACATTGAAACCAAAGCCCAATCTTCCCAATGGAAACGTCCAGATAAGCCAAGACCGAAAAAAGCACGTCAAGTTCGGTCGAACGTAAAGGTTTTGCTGACAGTTTTCTTTGATTGCAATGGCGTGGTGCATCATGAATTCTTGCCACAAGGTCGTACGGTCAACAAGGAATACTACCTTGAAGTTATGCGCCGTTTGCGAGAAGCAATTCGTCAGAAACGCCCAGAATTGTGGAAAAACCAATCATGGATTTTGCACCATGATAACGCACCAGCTCACACATTGATGCTTGTGCGTAATTTTTTGGACAAAAACAAAACCTTTATCATGCCTCAACCACCGTATTCACCGGACTTGGCCCCCGCTGACTTTTTCCTCTTTCCAAAACTGAAGACACCGATGAAAGGAAAGCGTTTTGCTACGATTGAGGAGATAAAAGAAAAATCGAAGCAGGAGCTGTTGGCGATACCAAAAAAAGCGTTTCAGAAGTGTTTCGAGGATTGGAAAAAACGCTGGCATGAGTGTATTATATCTGAGGGGAATTACTTTGAAGGGGACAAGATAGTTGTTGATGAATAAATAAATACTTTTTGAAAAATTTGAAAATAACGGTTATTTTTTGATCAAACCTCGTATACGGTGCGTCCTACACCTATCAAAGTTTGCAAGAATCAAAAGCTTGTAACATTTTACTGGAGCGTCATAAAACCTTGAAATTTGGTGACAATAAAGTACTCGAGCCTCTTATCAATTCAAGCTACCGCTCATAGCTATGCTACCATTGAGTCCCAAATCAAACACGTATAAAACTTCAAATGGCCCTAACTTCTATACGGTGCGTCCCACACCTATCAAGGTTTGCAACAATCAATTGATTGCAACTTTTTACCGGAGCGTCATAAAACCTTGAAATTTGGTGACAATAAAGTACTCGAACCTCTTATCAATTTAAGCTATCGCTCATAGCTATGCTACCCTTGGGTCCCAAATCAAACACTGATAAAACTTCAAATGGCCCTAACTTCTATACGGTGCGTACCACGCCTATAAACGTTTGCAACAGTCAAATTCTTGCAAGTTTTTACTGGAGCGTCATAAAACCTTGAAATTTTGTGACAATAAAGTACTCGAGCCTCTTGTCTATTTAAGCTATTGCTCATAGCTATGCTACCTTGAGTCCCAAATCAAACACTGATAAAACTTCAAATGGCCATAACTTCTATACGGTGCGTCCTATACCTATCAAAGTTTGCAACAATCAAATGCTTGTAACATTTTACTGGAGCGTCATAAAACCTTGAAATTTGGTGACAATAAAGTACTCGAGCCTCTTATCAATTTAAGCTATCGCTCAAAGCTATGCTACCGTTGAGTCCCAAATCAACCACTGCTAAAACTTCAAATGGCCCTTACGGTGCGTCCTACACCTATCAAAGTTTGCAAGAATCAAATGCTTGTAACATTTTACTGGAGCGTCATAAAACCTTGAAATTTGGTGACAATAAAGTACTCGGGCCTCTTATCAATTTAAGCTATCGCTCATAGCTATTCTACCCTTGAGTCCCAAATCAAACACTGATAAAACTACAAATGGCCCTATCTTCTATATGATTCGTCCTATACCTATCAAAGTTTGCAACAATAAAATTCTTGTGACAATAAAGTAGTCGAGCCTCTTGTCAATTTAAGGTATCGCTCATAGCTATGCTACCCTTGAGTCCCAAATCAAAGAACGATAAAACTTCAAATGGCCCTAACTAATATACGGTGCGAAATATACCTATCAAAGTATGCAACATTCAAATGCTTGTAACTTTTTATTAGAGCGTCATAAAATCTTGAAATTTTGTGACATTAAAGTACTCGAGCCTCTTATCAATTTAAACTATAGCTCAAAGCTATGATATCCTTGAGTCGGAAATCAGACACTGCTTATACTTCAAGTGGCCCTACCTTCTATACGGTGCGTCCAACACCTATCAAACTTTGCAACATTCAGATGCTTGTAACTTTTTACTGGAGCGTCATAAAACCTTGAAATTTGGTGACAATAAAGTACTCGAGCCTCTTATCAATTTAAGCTATCGCTCATAGCTATGCTACCCTTGGGTCCCAAATCAAACACTGATAAAACTTCTAATGGCCCTACCTTCTATACGGTGCGTCCAACACCTATCAAACTTTGCAACATTCAGATGCTTGTAACTTTTTACTGGAGCGTCATAAAACCTTGAAATTTGGTGACAATAAAGTACTCGAGCCTCTTATCAATTTAAGCTATCGCTCATAGCTATGCTACCCTTGGGTCCCAAATCAAACACTGATAAAACTTCTAATGGCCCTAACTTCTATACGGTGCGTCCCACACCTATAAAAAAGTTTGCAACAATCAAATGCTTGCAAGTTTTTACTGGAGCGTCATAAAACCTTGAAATTTGGTGACAATAAAGTACTCGAGCCTCTTATCAATTTAAGCTATCGCTCATAGCTATGCTACCCTTGGGTCCCAAATCAAACACTGATAAAACTTCTAATGGCCCTAACTTCTATACGGTGAGTCCCACACCTATAAAAGTTTGCAACAATCAAATGCTTGCAAGTTTTTACTGGAGCGTCATAAAACCTTGAAATTTTGTGACAATAAAGTACTCGAGCCTCTTGTCAATTTAAGCTATCGCTCATAGCCATGCATCCTTGAGTCCCAAATCAAACACTGATAAAACTTCAAATGGCCCTAACTTCTATACGGTGCGTCCCACACCTAGAAAATCTTGCAACAATCAAATGCTTGCAAGTTTTTACTGGAGCGTCATAAAACCTTGAAATTTTGTGACAATAAAGTACTCGAGCCTCTTGTCAATTTAAGCTATCGCTCATAGCCATGCTACCCTTGAGTCCCAAATCAAACACTGATAAAACTTCAAATGGCCATAACTTCTATACGGTGCGTCCTATACCTATCAAAATTTGCAACAATCAAATGCTTGTAACTTTTTACTGGAGCTTAATAAAATCTTGAAATTTTGTGACAATAAAGTACTCGAGCCTCTTATCAAATTAAGCTATGGCTCATAGCTATGCTACCCTTGAGTCGCAAATCAAACACTGATAAAACTTCAAATGGCCCTAACTCCATATGGTGCGTCCCATACCTATCAGAGTTTGTAACAATCAAATGCTTGTAACTTTTTACTGGAGCGTCATAATAACTTAAAATTTTGTGACAATAAAATACTCGAGCCTCTTGTCAATTTAAGCTATCACTCAAACTATGCTACCCTTGAGTCCCAAATCAACCACTGCTAAAACTTCAAATGGCCCTTACGGTGCGTCCTATACCTATCAAAGTTTGCAACTATCAAATGCTTGTAACTTTTTACTGGAGCGTCATAAAACCTTGAAATTTGGTGACAATAAAGTACTCGAGCCTCTTATCAATTTAAGCTATCGCTCATAGCAATGCTACCCTTGAGTCCCAAATCAAACACTGATAAAACTTCAAATGGCCCTAACTTCTATACGGTGCGTCCTATATCTATCAAAGTTTGCAACAATCAAATGCTTGTAACTTTTTACTTGAGCTTAATAAAATCTTGAAATTTTGTGACAATAAAGTACTCGAGCCTCTTATCAATTTAAGCTATCGCTCATAGCTATGCTACCCTTGAATCCCAAATCAAACACTGGTAAAACTTCAAATGGCCCTAACTTCTATACGGTGCGTCCCATACCTATCAAAGTTTGTAACAATCAAATGCTTGTAACTTTTTACTGGAGCGTCATAATAACTTGTAATTTTGTGACAATAAAGTACTCGAGCCTCTTGTCAATTTAAGCTATCACTCATAACTATGCTACCCTTGAGTCCCAAATCAACCACTACTAAAACTTCAAATGGCCCTTACGATGCGTCCTACACCTATCAAAGTTTGCAACAATCAAATGCTTGTAACTTTTTACTGGAGCTTAATAGAATCTTGAAATTTTGTGACAATAAAGTACTCGAGCCTCTTATCAATTGAAGCTTTCGCTCATAGCTATGCTACCCTTGAGTCGCAAATCAAACACTGATAAAACTTCAAATGGCCCTAACTCCATATGGTGCGTCCCATACCTATCAGATTTTGTAACAAACAAATGCTTGTAACTTTTTACTGGAGCGTCATAAAACCTTGAAATTTTGTGACAATAAAGTACTCGAGCCTCTTATCAATTTAAGCTAACGCTCATAGCTATGCTATTATTGAGTCCCAAATCAAACACTGATAAAACTTCAAATGGCCCTAACTTCTATACGGTGCGTCCTACACCTATCAAAGTTTGGAAGAATCAAATGCTTGTAACTTTTTACTGGAGCGTCATAAAACCTTGAAATTTTGTGACAATAAAGTACTCGAGCCTCTTATCAGTTCAAGCTATCGCTTATAGCTATGCTACCCTTGAATCCCAAATCAAACATTGATAAAACTTCAAATGGCCCTAACTTCTATACGATTCGTCCTATACCTATCAAAGTTTGCAACAATAAAATGCTTGTGACAATAAAGTAGTAGAGCCTCTTGTCAATTTAAGGTATCGCTCATAGCTATGCTGCCCTTGAGTCCCAAATCAAAGAACGATAAAACTTCAAATGGCCCTAACTAATATACGTTGCGAAATATACCTATCAAAGTATGCAACATTCAAATGCTTGTAACTTTTTACTGGAGCGTCATAAAATCTTGAAATTTTGTGACATTAAAGTACTCGAGCCTCTTATCAATTTAAGCTATAGCTCAAAGCTATGCTACCCTTGAGACGGAAATCAGACACTGCTAAAACTTCAAGTGGCCCTAACTTCTATACGGTGCGTCCAACACCTATCAAACTTTGCAACATTCAGATGCTTGTAAGTTTTTCCTGGAGCGTCATAAAACCTTTAAATTTGGTGACAATGAAGTACTCGAGCCTCTTATCAATTCAAGCTATCGCTCATAGCTATGCTACCATTGAGTCCCAAATCAAACACGTATAAAACTTCAAATGGCCCTTACTTCTATACGGTGCGTCCCACACCTATCAAGGTTTGCAACAATCAATTGATTGCAACTTTTTACCGGAGCGTCATAAAACCTTGAAATTTTGTGACAAAAAAGTACTCGAGCCTCTTATCAATTTAAGCTATCGCTCATAGCCATGCATCCTTGTGTCCCAAATCAAACACTGATAAAACTTCAAATGGCCCTAACTTCTATACGGTGTGTCCCATACCTATAAAAGTTTGCAACAATAAAATGCTTGTGACAATAAAGTAGTCGAGCCTCTTGTCAATTTAAGGTATCGCTCATAGCTATGCTACCCTTGAGTCCCAAATCAAACACTGATAAAACTTCAAATGGCCCTAACTTCTATACGGTGCGTCCTACACCTATCAAAGTTTGCAAGAATCAAATGCTTGTAACTTTTTACTGGAGCGTCATAAAACCTTGAAATTTTGTGACAATAAAGTACTCGAGCCTCTTATCAATTCAAGCTATCGCTCATAGCTATGCTACCATTGAGTCCCAAATCAAACACGTATAAAACTTCAAATGGCCCTAACTTCTATACGGTGCGTCCCACACCTATCAAGGTTTGCAACAATCAATTGATTGCAACTTTTTACCGGAGCGTCATAAAACCTTGAAATTTTGTGATAATTAAGTACTCGAGCCTGTTATCAATTTAAGCTATCGCTCATAGCTATGCTACCCTTGAGTCCCAAATCAAATACTGATAAAACTTCAAATGGCCCTAACTTCTATACGATTCGTCCTATACCTATCAAATGCTTGTAACTTTTTACTGGAGCTTAATAAAATTTTGAAATTTTGTGACAATGAAGTACTCGAGCCTGTTGTCAATTTAAGTTATCTCTCATAGCTATGCTACCCTTGAGTCCCAAATCAAATACTGATAAAACTTCAAATGGCCCTAACTTCTATACGGTGCGTCCTACACCTATCAAACTTTGCAACATTCAGATGCATGTAACTTTTTACTGGAGCGTCATAAAACCTTGAAATTTGGTGACAATAAAGTACTCGAGCCTCTTGTCAATTTAAGTTATCTCTCATAGCTATGCTACCCTTGAGTCCCAAATCAAACACGGATAAAACTTCAAATGGCCATAACTTTTATACGGTGCGTCCTATACCTATCAAAGTTTGCAACAATCAAATGCTTGTAACTTTTTACTGGAGCTTAATAAAATCTTGAAATTTTGTGACAATAAAGTACTCGAGCCTCTTGTCAATTTAAGCTATCACTCATAACTATGCTACCCTTGAGTCCCAAATCAACCACTACTAAAACTTCAAATGGCCCTTACGGTGCGTCCTACACCTATCAAAGTTTGCAACAATCAAATGCTTGTAACATTTTACTGGAGCGTCATAAAACCTTGAAATTTGGTGACAATAAAGTACTCGAGCCTCTTATCAATTCAAGCTATCGCTCATAGCTATGCTACCATTGAGTCCCAAATCAAACACTGATAAAGCTTCAAATGTCTCTAACTTCTATACGGTGCGTCCTATACCTATTAAAGTTTGCAACAATCAAATGTTTGTAACTTTTTCCTGGAGCTTCATAAAATCTTGAAATTTTGTGACAATAAAGTACTCGAGCCTCTTATCAATTTAAGCTAACGCTCATAGCTATGCTATTATTGAATCCCAAATCAAACACTGATAAAACTTCAAATGGCCCTAACTTCTATACGGTGCGTCCTACACCTATCAAAGTTTGCAAGAATCAAATGCTTGTAACTTTTTACTGGAGCGTCATAAAACCTTGAAATTTTGTGACAATAAAGTACTCGAGCCTCTTATCAATTCAAGCTATCGCTCATAGCTATGCTACCATTGAGTCCCAAATCAAACACGTATGAAACTTCAAATGGCCCTAACTTCTATACGGTGCGTCCCACACCTATCAAGGTTTGCAACAATCAATTGATTGCAACTTTTTACCGGAGCGTCATAAAACCTTGAAATTTTGTGATAATAAAGTACTCGAGCCTGTTATCAATTTAAGCTATCGCTCATAGCTATGCTACCCTTGACTCCCAAATCAAATACTGATAAAACTTCATATGGCCCTAACTTCTATACGATTCGTCCTATACCTATCAAATGCTTGTAACTTTTTACTGGAGCTTAATAAAATCTTGAAATTTTGTGACAATGAAGTACTCGAGCCTCTTGTCAATTTAAGTTATCTATAGCTATGCTACCCTTGAGTCCCAAATCGAACACTGATAAAACTTCAAATGGCCCTAACTTCTATACGGTGCGTCCTACACCTATCAAACTTTGCAATATTCAGATGCATGTAACTTTTTACTGGAGCATCATAAAACCTTGAAATTTGGTGACAATAAAGTACTCCAGCCTCTTATCAATTTAAGCTATCACTCATAGCTATGCTACCCTTGAGTCCCAAATCAAACACTGATAACACTTCAAATGGCCATAACTTCTATACGGTGCGTCCTATACCTATCAAAGTTTGCAACAATCAAATGCTTGTAACTTTTTACTGGAGCTTAATAAAATCTTGAAATTTTGTGACAATAAAGTACTCGAGCCTCTTATCAATTCAAGCTATCGCTCATAGCTATGCTACCATTGAGTCCCAAATCAAACACGTATAAAACTACAAATGGCCCTAACTTCTATACGGTGCGTCCCACACCTATCAAGGTTTGCAACAATCAATTGATTGCAACTTTTTACCGGAGCGTCATAAAACCTTGAAATTTTGTGATAATAAAGTACTCGAGCCTGTTATCAATTTAAGCTATCGCTCATAGCTATGCTACCCTTGAGTCCCAAATCAAATACTGATAGAACTTCAAATGGCCCTAACTTCTATACGATTCGTCCTATACCTATCAAATGCTTGTAACTTTTTACTGGAGCTTAATAAAATCTTAAAATTTTGTGACAATGAAGTACTCGAGCCTCTTGTCAATTTAAGTTATCTCTCATAGCTATGCTACACTTGAGTCCCAAACCAAACACTGATAAAACTTCAAATGGCCCTAACTTCTATACGGTGCGTCCTACACCTATCAAACTTTGCAACATTCAGATGCATGTAACTTTTTACTGGAGCGCCATAAAACCTTGAAATTTGGTGACAATAAAGTACTCCAGCCTCTTATCAATTTAAGCTATCGCTCATAGCTATGCTACCCTTGAGTCGCAAATCAAACACTGATAAAACTCATAACTATACTACCCTTGAGTCCCAAATCAACCACTACTAAAACTTCAAATGGCCCTTACGGTGCGTCCTACACCTATCAAAGTTTGCAACAATCAAATGCTTGTAACATTTTACTGGAGCGTCATAAAACCTTGAAATTTGGTGACAATAAAGTACTCGAGCCTCTTATCAATTCAAGCTATCGCTCATAGCTATGCTACCATTGAGTCCCAAATCAAACACTGATAAAGCTTCAAATGGCCCTAACTTCTATACGGTGCGTCCTATACCTATCAAAGTTTGCAACAATCAAATGTTTGTAACTTTTTCCTGGAGCTTAATAAAATCTTGAAATTTTGTGACAATAAAGTACTCGAGCCTCTTATCAATTTAAGCTAACGCTCATAGCTATGCTATTATTGAGTCCCAAATCAAACACTGATAAAACTTCAAATGGCCCTAACTTCTATACGGTGCGTCCTACACCTATCAAAGTTTGCAAGAATCAAATGCTTGTAACTTTTTACTGGAGCGTCATAAAACCTTGAAATTTTGTGACAATAAAGTAGTCGAGCCTCTTATCAATTCAAGCTATCGCTCATAGCGATGCTACCATTGAGTCCCAAATCAAACACGTATAAAGCTTCAAATGGCCCTAACTTCAATATGGTGCGTCCCACACCTATCAAGGTTTGCAACAATCAATTGATTGCAACTTTTTACCGGAGCGTCATAAAACCTTGAAATTTTGTGATAATAAAGTACTCGAACCTGTTATCAATTTAAGCTATCGCTCATAGCTATGCTACCCTTGAGTCCCAAATCAAATACTGATAAAACTTCAAATGGCCCTAACTTCTATACGATTCGTCCTATACCTATCAAATGCTTGTAACTTTTTAGTGGAGCTTAATAAAATCTTAAAATTTTGTGACAATGAAGTACTCGAGCCTCTTGTCAATTTAAGTTATCTCTCATAGCTATGCTACCCTTGAGTCCCAAATCACACACTGATAAAACTTCAAATGGCCCTAAGTTCTATACGGTGCGTCCTACACCTATCAAACTTGTAACTTTTTACTGGAGCTTAATAAAATCTTGAAATTTTGTGACAATAAAGTACTCGAGCCTCTTATCAATTTAAGCTATCGCTCATAGCTATGCTACCCTTGAGTCGCAAATCAAACACTGATAAAACTTCAAATGGCCCTAACTCCATATGGTGCGTCCCATACCTATCAGATTTTGTAACAATCAAATGCTTGTATCTTTTTACTGGAGCGTCATAAAACCTTGAAATTTGGTGACAATAAAATACTCGAGCCTCTTATCAATTTAAGCTATCGCTCATAGCTATGCTACCCTTGAGTCCCAAATCAAACACTGATAAAACTTCAAATGGCCCTAACTTCTATACGGTGCGTCCTATATCTATCAAAGTTTGCAACAATCAAATGCTTGTAACTTTTTACTGGAGCTTAATAAAATCTTTAAATTTTCTGACAATAAAGTGCTCGAGCCTCTTATCAATTTAAGCTATCGCTCATAGCTATGCTACCCTTGAGTCCCAAATCAAACACTGATAAAACTTCAAATGGCCCTAACTTCTATACGGTGCGTCCTACACCTATCAAACTTGTAACTTTTTACTGGAGCTTAATAAAATCTTGAAATTTTGTGACAATAAAGTACTCGAGCCTCTTATCAATTTAAGCTATCGCTCATAGCTATGCTACCCTTGAGTCGCAAATCAAACACTGATAAAACTTCAAATGGCCCTAACTCCATATGGTGCGTCCCATACCTATCAGATTTTGTAACAATCAAATGCTTGTTCTTTTTACTGGAGCGTCATAAAACCTTGAAATTTGGTGACAATAAAATACTCGAGCCTCTTATCAATTTAAGCTATCGCTCATAGCTATGCTACCCTTGAGTCCCAAATCAAACACTGATAAAACTTCAAATGGCCCTAACTTCTATACGGTGCGTCCTATATCTATCAAAGTTTGCAACAATCAAATGCTTGTAACTTTTTACTTGAGCTTAATAAAATATTGAAAATTTTGTGACAATAAAGTACTAGAGCCTCTTGTCAATTTAAATTATCTCTCATAGCTATGCTACCCTTGAGTCCCAAATCAAACACTGATAAAACTTCAAATGGCCATAACTTCTATACGGTGCGTCCTATACCTATCAAAGTTTGCAACAATCAAATGCTTGTAACTTTTTACTGGAGCTTAATAAAATCTTGAAATTTTGTGACAATAAAGTACTCGAGCCTCTTATCAATTTAAGCTATCGCTCATAGCTATGCTACCCTTGAGTCGCAAATCAAACACTGATAAAACTTCAAATGGCCCTAACTCCATATGGTGCGTCCCATACCTATCAGATTTTGTAACAATCAAATGCTTGTAACTTTTTACTGGAGCGTCATAAAACCTTGAAATTTGGTGACAATAAAATACTCGAGCCTCTTATCAATTTAAGCTATCGCTCATAGCTATGCTACCCTTGAGTCCCAAATCAAACACTGATAAAACTTCAAATGGCCATAACTTCTATATGGTGCGTCCTATACCTATCAAAGTTTGCAACAATCAAATGCTTGTAACTTTTTACTGGAGCTTAATAAAATCTTGAAATTTTGTGACAATAAAGTACTCGAGCCTCTTGTCAATTTAAGCTATCGCTCATAGCTATGCTACCCTTGAGTCGCAAATCAAACACTGATAAAACTCATAACTATACTACCCTTGAGTCCCAAATCAACCACTACTAAAACTTCAAATGGCCCTTACGGTGCGTCCTACACCTATCAAAGTTTGCAACAATCAAATGCTTGTAACTTTTTACTGGAGCGTCATAAAACCTTGAAATTTTGTGACAATAAAGTACTCGAGCCTCTTATCAATTCAAGCTATCGCTCATAGCTATGCTACCATTGAGTCCCAAATCAAACACGTATAAAACTTCAAATGGCCCTAACTTCTATACGGTGCGTCCCACACCTATCAAGGCTTGCAACAATCAATTGATTGCAACTTTTTACCGGAGCGTCATAAAACCTTGAAATTTTGTGATAATAAAGTACTCGAGCTGGTTATCAATTTAAGCTATCGCTCATAGCTATGCTACCCTTGAGTCCCAAATCAAATACTGATAAAACTTCAAATGGCCCTAACTTCTATACGATTCGTCCTATACCTATCAAATGCTTGTAACTTTTTACTGGAGCTTAATAAAATCTTAAAATTTTGTGACAATAAAGTACTCGAGCCTCTTATCAATTTAAGCTATCGCTCATAGCTATGCTACCCTTGAGTCGCAAATCAAACACTGATAAAACTTCAAATGGCCCTAACTCCATATGGTGCGTCCCATACCTATCAGATTTTGTAACAATCAAATGCTTGTAACTTTTTACTGGAGCGTCATAAAACCTTGAAATTTGGTGACAATAAAATACTCGAGCCTCTTATCAATTTAAGCTATCGCTCATAGCTATGCTACCCTTGAGTCCCAAATCAAACACTGATAAAACTTCAAATGGCCCTAACTTCTATACGGTGCGTCCTACACCTATCAAAGTTTGCAACAATCAAATGATTGTAACTTTTTACTGAAGCGTCATAAAACCTTGAAATTTGTTGACAATAAAGTACTCGAGCCTCTTATCAATTCAAGCTATCGCTCTTAGCTTGAGTCTCAAATCAAACACTGATAAAACTTCAAATGGCCTAACATCTATATGGTGCGTCCTATACCTATCAAAGTTTGCAACAATCAAATGCTTGTAACTTTTTACTGGAACTTAATAAAATCTTGAAATTTTGTGACAATGAAGTACTCGAGCCTCTTGTCAATTTAAGTTATCTCTCATAGCTATACTACCCTTGAGTCCCAAATCAAACACTGATAAAACTTCAAATGGCCCTAACTTCTATACAGTGCGTCCCACACCTATAAAAGTGTGCAACAATCAAATGCTTGCAAGTTTTTACTGGAGCGTCATAAAACCTTGAAATTTTGTGACAATAAAGTACTCGAGCTTCATATCAATATACGCTATCGCTCATAGCTATGCTACACTTGAGTCCCAAATCAAACACTGATAAACCTTCAAATGGCCCTAACTTATATACGGTGCGTCCTACACCTATCAAAGTTTGCAACAGTCAAATGCTTGTAACTTTTTACTGGAGCCTCGTAAAACCTTGAAATTTTGTGACAATAAAGTACTCGAGCCTCTTATCAATTCAAGCTATCGCTTATAGCTATGCTACACTTGAGTCCCAAATCAAACACTGATAAAACTTCAAATGGCCCTAACTTCTATACGGTGCGTCCTATACCTATCAAAGTTTGCAACAATCAAATGCTTGTAACTTTTTACTGGAGCGTCATAATAACTTGAAATTTTGTGACAATAAAGTACGCGAGCCTCTTGTCAATTTAAGCTATCACTCATAACTATGCGTCCCTTGAGTCCCAAATTAACCACTGCTAAAACTTCAAATGGCCCTTACAGTGCGTCCCACACCTATCAAAGTTTGCAACAATCAAATGCTTGTAACTTTTTACTGGAGCGTCATAAAACCTTGAAATTTTGTGACAATAAAGTACTCGAGCCTCTTATCAATTCAAGCTATCACTCATAGCTTTGCTACCACTGAGTCCCAAATCAAACACTGATAAAACTTCAAATGGCCCTAACATCTATACGGTTCGTCCTATACCTATTAAAGTTTGCAACAATAAAATGCTTGTGACAATAAAGTACTCGAGCCTCTTGTCCATTTAAGCTATCGCTCATAGCTATGCTACCCTTGAGTCCCAAATCAAACACTGATAAAACTTCAAATGGCCCTAACTTCTAGACGGTGCGTCCTATACCTATCAAAGTTTGCAACATTCAAATGCTTGTAACTTTTTACTGGAGCGTCATAATAACTTGAAATTTTGTGACAATAAAGTACGCGAGCCTCTTGTCAATTTAAGCTATCACTCATAACTATGCGTCCCTTGAGTCCCAAATTAACCACTGCTAAAACTTCAAATGGCCCTTACAGTGCGTCCCACACCTATCAAAGTTTGCAACAATCAAATGCTTGTAACTTTTTACTGGAGCGTCATAAAACCTTGAAATTTTGTGACAATAAAGTACTCGAGCCTCTTATCAATTCAAGCTATCACTCATAGCTTTGCTACCACTGAGTCCCAAATCAAACACTGATAAAACTTCAAATGGCCCTAACATCTATACGGTTCGTCCTATACCTATTAAAGTTTGCAACAATAAAATGCTTGTGACAATAAAGTAGTCGAGCCTCTTGTCAATTTAAGGTATCGCTCATAGCTATGCTACCCTTGAGTCCCAAATCAAAGACTGATAAAACTTCAAATGGCCCTAACTTCTATACGGTGCGATATATACATATACAAGTTTGCAACATTCAAATGCTTGTAACTTTTTACTGGAGCGTCATAAAATCTTGAAATTTTGTGACATTAAAGTACTCGAGCCTCTTATCAATTTAAGCTATCGCTCATAGCTATGCTACCCTTGAGTCGCAAATCAAACACTGATAAAACTTCAAATGACCCTAACTCCATATGGTGCGTCCCATACCTATCAGATTTTGTAACAATCAAATGCTTGTAACTTTTTACTGGAGCGTCATAAAACCTTGAAATTTGGTGACAATAAAATACTCGAGCCTCTTATCAATTTAAGCTATCGCTCATAGCTATGCTACCCTTGAGTCCCAAATCAAACACTGATAAAACTTCAAATGGCCCTAACTTCTATACGGTGCGTCCTATATCTATCAAAGTTTGCAACAATCAAATGCTTGTAACTTTTTACTTGAGCTTAATAAAATATTGAAAATTTTGTGACA
Organism: Clusia tigrina; assembly: GCA_920105625.2. NCBI lineage: Eukaryota > Metazoa > Arthropoda > Insecta > Diptera > Clusiidae > Clusia > Clusia tigrina. The sequence continues at coordinate 214,945,927 of OV050030.1, forward strand.
ATAAAGTACTAGAGCCTCTTGTCAATTTAAATTATCTCTCATAGCTATGCTACCCTTGAGTCCCAAATCAAACACTGATAAAACTTCAAATGGCCATAACTTCTATACGGTGCGTCCTATACCTATCAAAGTTTGCAACAATCAAATGCTTGTAACTTTTTACTGGAGCTTAATAAAATCTTGCAATTTTGTGACAATAAAGTACTCGAGCCTCTTATCAATTTAAGCTATCGCTCATAGCTATGCTACCCTTGAGTCGCAAATCAAACACTGATAAAACTTCAAATGGCCCTAACTCCATATGGTGCGTCCCATACCTATCAGATTTTGTAACAATCAAATGCTTGTAACTTTTTACTGGAGCGTCATAAAACCTTGAAATTTGGTGACAATAAAATACTCGAGCCTCTTATCAATTTAAGCTATCGCTCATAGCTATGCTACCCTTGAGTCCCAAATCAAACACTGATAAAACTTCAAATGGCCATAACTTCTATATGGTGCGTCCTATACCTATCAAAGTTTGCAACAATCAAATGCTTGTAACTTTTTACTGGAGCTTAATAAAATCTTGAAATTTTGTGACAATAAAGTACTCGAGCCTCTTGTCAATTTAAGCTATCGCTCATAGCTATGCTACCCTTGAGTCGCAAATCAAACACTGATAAAACTCATAACTATACTACCCTTGAGTCCCAAATCAACCACTACTAAAACTTCAAATGACCCTTACGGTGCGTCCTACACCTATCAAAGTTTGCAACAATCAAATGCTTGTAACTTTTTACTGGAGCGTCATAAAACCTTGAAATTTTGTGACAATAAAGTACTCGAGCCTCTTATCAATTTAAGCTATCGCTCATAGCTATGCTACCCTTGAGTCCCAAATCAAACACTGATAAAACTTCAAATGGCCATAACTTCTATATGGTGCGTCCTATACCTATCAAAGTTTGCAACAATCAAATGCTTGTAACTTTTTACTGGAGCTTAATAAAATCTTGAAATTTTGTGACAATAAAGTACTCGAGCCTCTTATCAATTTAAGCTATCGCTCATAGCTATGCTACCCTTGAGTCCCAAATCAAACACTGATAAAACTTCAAATGGCCCTAACTTCTATACGGTGCGTCCTATATCTATCAAAGTTTGCAACAATCAAATGCTTGTAACTTTTTACTTGAGCTTAATAAAATATTGAAAATTTTGTGACAATAAAGTACTAGAGCCTCTTGTCAATTTAAATTATCTCTCATAGCTATGCTACCCTTGAGTCCCAAATCAAACACTGATAAAACTTCAAATGGCCATAACTTCTATACGGTGCGTCCTATACCTATCAAAGTTTGCAACAATCAAATGCTTGTAACTTTTTACTGGAGCTTAATAAAATCTTGAAATTTTGTGACAATAAAGTACTCGAGCCTCTTATCAATTCAAGCTATCGCTCATAGCTATGCTACCCTTGACTCCAAAATAAAACACTGATAAAACCTCAAATGGCCCTAACTTCTGTACGGTGCGTCCTATACCTATCAAAGTTTTCAACATTCAAATGCTTACTGGAGCGTCATAAAACCTTGAAATGTTGTGACAATAAAGTAGTCGTGCCTCTTATCAATTTAAGCTATCGCTCATAGCAATGGTACCCTTGACTCCAAAATCAAAAACTAATAAAACTTCAAATGGCCCTAACTTCTATACGGTACGTCCTACACATATCAAAGTTTGCAACATTCAAATGCTTGTAACTTTTTACTGGAGCGTCATAAAATCTTGAAATTTTGTGAGAATAAAGTACTCGGGCTCAATTTAAGCTATCGCTCATAACTATGCTAAACTTGACTCCAAAATAAAACACTGATAAAACTTCATATGGACCTCACTTCTATACGGTGCGTCCTATACCTATCAAAGTTTGCAACATTCAAATGCTTGCTGGAGCGTCAAAAACCTTGAAATGTTGTGACAATAAAGTACTCGTGCCACTTATCAATTTAAACTATCGCTCATAGCTATGCTACCTTTGAATCCAAAATCAAACACTGATAAAACTTCAAATGGCTCTAAAATCTGTACGGTGCGTTCTATACCTATCAAAGTTTACAACATTCAAATGCTTACTGGAGCGTCATAAAACCTTGAAATGTTGTGACAATAAAGTAGTCGTACCTCTTATCAATTTAAGCTAGCGCTCATAGCTATGCTAGCCTTGACTCCAAAATAAAACACTGATAAAACTTCAAATGGCCCCAACTTCTGTACGGTGCGTCCTATATATATCAAAGTTTGCAATATTCAAATGCTTGTAACTTTTCACTGGAGCGTCATAAAACCTTGAAATTTTGTGACAATAAAGTACTCGTGCCTCTTGCCAATCAAATTTATCGCCCTTAGGTATGCTACCCTTGAGTCCCAAATCAAACTGATAAAATTTCAAACAGTCCTAACTTCTATACGGTGCGTCCTACACCTATCAAAGTTTGCAACTATCAAATGCTTGTAACTTTTTACTGGAGCGTCATGAAACCTTGAAATTTTGTGACAATAAAGTACTCGTGCCTCTTATCACTTTAAGCTATCGCTAATAGCTATGCTACCCTTGACTCCAAAATATAACACTGATAAAACCTCAAATGGCCCTAACTTCTGCACGGTGCGTCCTATACCTATCAAAGTTTGCAACATTCAAATGCTTGCTGGAGCGTCATAAAACCTTGAAATGCTGTGACAATAAAGTACTCGTGCCACTTATCAATTTAAGCTATCGCTCATAGCTATGCTACCCTTGACTCCAAAAGCAAACACTGATAAAACTTCAAATGGCCCTAAGTTCTATACGGTGCGTCCCACACCTATCAAGGTTTGCAACAATCAATTGATTGCAACTTTTTACCGGAGCGTCATAAAACCTTGAAATTTTGTGATAATAAAGTACTCGAGCCTGTTATCAATTTAAGCTATCGCTCATAGCTATGCTACCCTTGAGTCCCAAATCAAATACTGATAAAACTTCAAATGGCCCTAACTTCTATACGATTCGTCCTATACCTATCAAATGCTTGTAACTTTTTACTGGAGCTTAATAAAATCTTAAAATTTTGTGACAATAAAGTACTCGAGCCTCTTATCAATTTAAGCTATCGCTCATAGCTATGCTACCCTTGAGTCCCAAATCAAAAACTGATAAAACTTCAAATGGCCATAACTTCTATACGGTGCGTCCTATACCTATCAAAGTTTGCAACAATCAAATGCTTGTAACTTTTTACTGGAGCTTAATAAAATCTTGAAATTTTGTGACAATAAAGTACTCGAGCCTCTTATCAATTTAAGCTATCGCTCATAGCTATGCTACCCTTGAGTCGCAAATCAAACACTGATAAAACTTCAAATGGCCCTAACTCCATATGGTGCGTCCCATACCTATCAGATTTTGTAACAATCAAATGCTTGTAACTTTTTACTGGAGCGTCATAAAACCTTGAAATTTGGTGACAATAAAATACTCGAGCCTCTTATCAATTTAAGCTATCGCTCATAGCTATGCTACCCTTGAGTCCAAAATCAAACACTGATAAAACTTCAAATGGCCCTAACTTCTATACGGTGCGTCCTATACCTATCAAAGTTTGCAACAATCAAATGCTTGTAACTTTTTACTGGAGCGTCATAAAACCTTGAAATTTTGTGACAATAAAGTACTCGAGCCTCTTGTCCATTTAAGCTATCGCTCATAGCTATGCTACCCTTGAGTCCCAAATCAAACACTGATAAAACTTCAAATGGCCCTAACTTCTAGACGGTGCGTCCTATACCTATCAAAGTTTGCAACATTCAAATGCTTGTAACTTTTTACTGGAGCGTCATAATAACTTGAAATTTTGTGACAATAAAGTACGCGAGCCTCTTGTCAATTTAAGCTATCACTCATAACTATGCGTCCCTTGAGTCCCAAATTAACCACTGCTAAAACTTCAAATGGCCCTTACAGTGCGTCCCACACCTATCAAAGTTTGCAACAATCAAATGCTTGTAACTTTTTACTGGAGCGTCATAAAACCTTGAAATTTTGTGACAATAAAGTACTCGAGTCTCTTATCAATTCAAGCTATCACTCATAGCTTTGCTACCACTGAGTCCCAAATCAAACACTGATAAAACTTCAAATGGCCCTAACATCTATACGGTTCGTCCTATACCTATTAAAGTTTGCAACAATAAAATGCTTGTGACAATAAAGTAGTCGAGCCTCTTGTCAATTTAAGGTATCGCTCATAGCTATGCTACCCTTGAGTCCCAAATCAAAGACTCATAAAACTTCAAATGGCCCTAACTTCTATACGGTGCGATATATACATATAAAAGTTTGCAACATTCAAATGCTTGTAACTTTTTACTGGAGCGTCATAAAATCTTGAAATTTTGTGACATTAAAGTACTCGAGCCTCTTATCAATTTAAGCTATAGCTCAAAGCTATGCTATCCTTGAGTCGGAAATCAAACACTGCTAAAACTTCAAGTGGCCCTAACTTCTATACGGTGCGTCCTACACCTATCAAACTGTGCAACATTCAGATGCTTGTAACTTTTTACTGGAGCGTCATAAAACCTTGAAATTTGGTGACAATAAAGTACTCGAGCCTCTTATCAATTTAAGTTATCGCTCATAGCTATGCTACCCTTGAGTCCCAAATCAAACACTGATAAAACTTAAAATGGCCCTAACTTCTATACGGTGCGACCTATATCTATCAATGTTTGCAACAATCAAATGCTTGTAACTTTTTACTTGAGTTTAATAAAATCTTGAAATTTTGTGACAATAAAGTACTAGAGCCTCTTGTCAATTTAAATTATCTCTCATAGCTATGCTACCCTTGAGTCCCAAATCAAACACTGATAAAACTTCAAATGGCCCAAACTTCTATACCGTGCGTCCCACACCTATACAAGTTTGCAACAATCAAGTGCTTGCAAGTTTTTACTGGAGCGTCATAAAACCTTGAAATTTTGTGACAATAAAGTACTCGAGCCTCTTGTCGATTTAAGCTTTCGCTCATAGCCATGCTACCCTTGAGTCCCAAATCAAACACTGATAAAACTTCAAATGGCCATAACTTCTATACGGTGCGTCCTATACCTATCAAAGTTTGCAACAATCAAATGCTTCTAACTTTTTACTGGAGCTTAATAAAATCTTGAAATTTTGTGACAATAAAGTACTCGAACCGCTTATCAATTTAAGCTATCGCTCATAGCTGTGCTACCCTTGAGTCTCAAATCAAACACTGATAAAACTTCAGATGGCCCTAACTTCTATACGGTGCTTCCTATACCTATCAGAGTTTGCAACCATCAAATGCTTGTAACTTTTTACTGAAGCTTAATAAAATCTTGAAATTTTGTGACAATAAAGTACTCGAGCCTCTTACCAATTTAAGCTATCGCTCATAGCTATGCTACCCTTGAGTCTCAAATCAAACACTAATAAAACTTCAAATGGCCCTAACTTCTATACGGTGCTTCCTATACCTATCAGAGTTTGCAAAAATCAAATGCTTGTAACTTTTTACTGGAGCTTAATAAAATCTTGAAATTTTGTGACAATAAAGTACTCGAGCCTCTTATCAATTTAAGCGATCGCTCATAGCTATGCTACCCTTGAGTCCCAATCAAACACTGATAAAACTTCAAATGGCCCTAACTTCTATACGGTGCGTCCCACACCTATCAAAGTTTGCAACAATCAAATGCTTGCAAGTTTTTACTGGAGCGTGATAAAACCTTGAAATTTTGTGACAATAAAGTACTCGAGCCTCTTGTCAATTTAAGCTACCGCTCATAGCTATGCTACCCTCGAGTCCCAAATCAAACACTGATAAAACTTCAAATGGCCCTAACTTCTAGACGGTGCGTCCTATACCTATCAAAGTTTGCAACATTCAAATGCTTGTAACTTTTTACTGGAGCGTCATAAAACCTTGAAATTTGGTGACAATAAAGTACTCGAGCCTCTTATCAATTCAAGCTATCGCTCATAGCTATGCTACCTTTGAGTCCCAAATCAAACACTGATAAAACTTCAAATGGCCATTACTTATATAAGGTGCGTCCTATACCTATCAAAGTTTTCAACAATCAAATGCTTGTAACTTTTTACTGGAGCTTAATAAAATCTTGAAATTTTGTGACAATAAAGTACTCGAGCCTCTTATCAATTTAAGCTATCGCTCATAGCTATGCTACCCTCGAGTCCCAAATCAAACACTGATAAAACTTCAAATGGCCCTAACTTCTATACGGTGCGTCCTACACCTATCAAAGTTTGCAACAATCAAATGCTTGTAACTTTTTACTGGAGCGTCATAAAACCTTGAAAATTGGTGACTATAAAATACTCGAGCCTCTTATCAATTCAAGCTATCGCTCATAGCTATGCTACCCTCGAGTCCCAAATCAAACACTGATAAAACTTCAAATGGACCAAACTTCTATACGGTGCGTCCTACACCTATCAAAGTTTGCAACAATCAAATGCTTGTAACTTTTTACTGGAGCGTCATAAAATCTTGAAATTTGGTGACAATAAAGTACTCGAGCCTCTTATCAATTCAAGCTATCGCTCATAGCGATGCTACCATTGAGTCCCAAATCAAACACTGATAAAACTTCAAATGGCCATAACTTCTATATGGTGCGTCCTATACCTATCAAAGTTTGCAACAATCAAATGCTTGTAACTTTTTACTGGAGCTTAATAAAATCTTGAAATTTTGTGACAATAAAGTACTCGAGCCTCTTGTCAATTTAAGCTATCGCTCATAGCTATGCTACCCTTGAGTCGCAAATCAAACACTGATAAAACTCATAACTATACTACCCTTGAGTCCCAAATCAACCACTACTAAAACTTCAAATGGCCCTTACGGTGCGTCCTACACCTATCAAAGTTTGCAACAATCAAATGCTTGTAACTTTTTACTGGAGCGTCATAAAACCTTGAAATTTTGTGACAATAAAGTACTCGAGCCTCTTATCAATTCAAGCTATCGCTCATAGCTATGCTACCATTGAGTCCCAAATCAAACACGTATAAAACTTTAAATGGCCCTAACTTCTATACGGTGCGTCCCACACCTATCAAGGTTTGCAACAATCAATTGATTGCAACTTTTTACCGGAGCGTCATAAAACCTTGAAATTTTGTGATAATAAAGTACTCGAGCCTGTTATCAATTTAAGCTATCGCTCATAGCTATGCTACCCTTGAGTCCCAAATCAAATACTGATAAAACTTCAAATGGCCCTAACTTCTATACGATTCGTCCTATACCTATCAAATGCTTGTAACTTTTTACTGGAGCTTAATAAAATCTTAAAATTTTGTGACAATAAAGTACTCGAGCCTCTTATCAATTTAAGCTATCGCTCATAGCTATGCTACCCTTGAGTCCCAAATCAAACACTGATAAAACTTCAAATGGCCATAACTTCTATACGGTGCGTCCTATACCTATCAAAGTTTGCAACAATCAAATGCTTGTAACTTTTTACTGGAGCTTAATAAAATCTTGAAATTTTGTGACAATAAAGTACTCGAGCCTCTTATCAATTTAAGCTATCGCTCATAGCTATGCTACCCTAGAGTCGCAAATCAAACACTGATAAAACTTCAAATGGCCCTAACTCCATATGGTGCGTCCCATACCTATCAGATTTTGTAACAATCAAATGCTTGTAACTTTTTACTGGAGCGTCATAAAACCTTGAAATTTGGTGACAATAAAATACTCGAGCCTCTTATCAATTTAAGCTATCGCTCATAGCTATGCTACCCTTGAGTCCCAAATCAAACACTGATAAAACTTCAAATGGCCCTAACTTCTATACGGTGCGTCCTATACCTATCAAAGTTTGCAACAATCAAATGCTTGTAACTTTTTACTGGAGCGTCATAAAACCTTGAAATTTTGTGACAATAAAGTACTCGAGCCTCTTGTCCATTTAAGCTATCGCTCATAGCTATGCTACCCTTGAGTCCCAAATCAAACACTGATAAAACTTCAAATGGCCCTAACTTCTAGACGGTGCGTCCTATACCTATCAAAGTTTGCAACATTCAAATGCTTGTAACTTTTTACTGGAGCGTCATAATAACTTGAAATTTTGTGACAATAAAGTACGCGAGCCTCTTGTCAATTTAAGCTATCACTCATAACTATGCGTCCCTTGAGTCCCAAATTAACCACTGCTAAAACTTCAAATGGCCCTTACAGTGCGTCCCACACCTATCAAAGTTTGCAACAATCAAATGCTTGTAACTTTTTACTGGAGCGTCATAAAACCTTGAAATTTTGTGACAATAAAGTACTCGAGCCTCTTATCAATTCAAGCTATCACTCATAGCTTTGCTACCACTGAGTCCCAAATCAAACACTGATAAAACTTCAAATGGCCCTAACATCTATACGGTTCGTCCTATACCTATTAAAGTTTGCAACAATAAAATGCTTGTGACAATAAAGTAGTCGAGCCTCTTGTCAATTTAAGGTATCGCTCATAGCTATGCTACCCTTGAGTCCCAAATCAAAGACTCATAAAACTTCAAATGGCCCTAACTTCTATACGGTGCGATATATACATATAAAAGTTTGCAACATTCAAATGCTTGTAACTTTTTACTGGAGCGTCATAAAATCTTGAAATTTTGTGACATTAAAGTACTCGAGCCTCTTATCAATTTAAGCTATAGCTCAAAGCTATGCTATCCTTGAGTCGGAAATCAAACACTGCTAAAACTTCAAGTGGCCCTAACTTCTATACGGTGCGTCCTACACCTATCAAAGTGTGCAACATCCAAATGCTTGTAACTTTTTACTGGAGCGTCATAAAACCTTGAAATTTGGTGACAATAAAGTACTCGAGCCTCTTATCAATTTAAGTTATCGCTCATAGCTATGCTACCCTTGAGTCCCAAATCAAACACTGATAAAACTTAAAATGGCCCTAACTTCTATACGGTGCGACCTATATCTATCAATGTTTGCAACAATCAAATGCTTGTAACTTTTTACTTGAGTTTAATAAAATCTTGAAATTTTGTGACAATAAAGTACTAGAGCCTCTTGTCAATTTAAATTATCTCTCATAGCTATGCTACCCTTGAGTCCCAAATCAAACACTGATAAAACTTCAAATGGCCCAAACTTCTATACCGTGCGTCCCACACCTATACAAGTTTGCAACAATCAAGTGCTTGCAAGTTTTTACTGGAGCGTCATAAAACCTTGAAATTTTGTGACAATAAAGTACTCGAGCCTCTTGTCGATTTAAGCTATCGCTCATAGCCATGCTACCCTTGAGTCCCAAATCAAACACTGATAAAACTTCAAATGGCCATAACTTCTATACGGTGCGTCCTATACCTATCAAAGTTTGCAACAATCAAATGCTTCTAACTTTTTACTGGAGCTTAATAAAATCTTGAAATTTTGTGACAATAAAGTACTCGAACCGCTTATCAATTTAAGCTATCGCTCATAGCTGTGCTACCCTTGAGTCTCAAATCAAACACTGATAAAACTTCAGATGGCCCTAACTTCTATACGGTGCTTCCTATACCTATCAGAGTTTGCAACCATCAAATGCTTGTAACTTTTTACTGAAGCTTAATAAAATCTTGAAATTTTGTGACAATAAAGTACTCGAGCCTCTTACCAATTTAAGCTATCGCTCATAGCTATGCTACCCTTGAGTCTCAAATCAAACACTAATAAAACTTCAAATGGCCCTAACTTCTATACGGTGCTTCCTATACCTATCAGAGTTTGCAACCATCAAATGCTTGTAACTTTTTACTGGAGCTTAATAAAATCTTGAAATTTTGTGACAATAAAGTACTCGAGCCTCTTATCAATTTAAGCGATCGCTCATAGCTATGCTACCCTTGAGTCCCAATCAAACACTGATAAAACTTCAAATGGCCCTAACTTCTATACGGTGCGTCCCACACCTATCAAAGTTTGCAACAATCAAATGCTTGCAAGTTTTTACTGGAGCGTGATAAAACCTTGAAATTTTGTGACAATAAAGTACTCGAGCCTCTTGTCAATTTAAGCTACCGCTCATAGCTATGCTACCCTCGAGTCCCAAATCAAACACTGATAAAACTTCAAATGGCCCTAACTTCTGTACGGTGCGTCCTATACCTATCAAAGTTTGCAACATTCAAATGCTTGTAACTTTTTACTGGAGCGTCATAAAACCTTGAAATTTGGTGACAATAAAGTACTCGAGCCTCTTATCAATTCAAGCTATCGCTCATAGCTATGCTACCTTTGAGTCCCAAATCAAACACTGATAAAACTTCAAATGGCCATTACTTATATAAGGTGCGTCCTATACCTATCAAAGTTTTCAACAATCAAATGCTTGTAACTTTTTACTGAAGCTTAATAAAATCTTGAAATTTTGTGACAATAAAGTACTCGAGCCTCTTATCAATTTAAGCTATCGCTCATAGCTATGCTACCCTCGAGTCCCAAATCAAACACTGATAAAACTTCAAATGGCCCTAACTTCTATACGGTGCGTCCTACACCTATCAAAGTTTGCAACAATCAAATGCTTGTAACTTTTTACTGGAGCGTCATAAAACCTTGAAAATTGGTGACTATAAAATACTCGAGCCTCTTATCAATTCAAGCTATCGCTCATAGCTATGCTACCCTCGAGTCCCAAATCAAACACTGATAAAACTTCAAATGAACCAAACTTCTATACGGTGCGTCCTACACCTATCAAAGTTTGCAACAATCAAATGATTGTAACTTTTTACTGGAGCGTCATAAAATCTTGAAATTTGGTGACAATAAAGTACTCGAGCCTCTTATCAATTCAAGCTATCGCTCATAGCGATGCTACCATTGAGTCCCAAATCAAACACGTATAAAACTTCAAATGGCCCTAACTTCTATACGGTGCGTCCCACACCTATCAAGGTTTGCAACAATCAATTGCTTGCAACTTTTTACGGGAGCGTCATAAAACTTTGAAATTTGTGACAATAAAGTACTCGAGCCTCTTATCAATTTAAGCTATCGCTCATAGCTATGCTACCTTTGAGTCCCAAATCAAACACTGATAAAACTTCAAATGGCCCTAATTTCTATACGATTCGTCCTATACCTATCAAAGTTTGCAACAATCAAATGCTTGTAATTTTTTACTGGAACTTAATAAAATCTTGAAATTTTGTGACAATGAAGTACTCGAGCCTCTTGTCAATTTAAGTTATCTCTCATAGGTATGCTACCCTTGAGTCCCAAATCAAACGCTGATAAAACTTCAAACGGCCCTAACTTCTATACGGTGCGTCCTACACCTATCAAACTTTGCAACATTCATAAGCTTGTAACTTTTTACTGGAGCGTCATAAAACCTTGAAATTTGGTGACAATAAAGTACTCGAGCCTCTTATCAATTCAAGCTATCGCTCATAGCTATGCTACCATTGAGTCCCAAATCAAACACGTATAAAACTTCAAATGGCCCTAACTTCTATACGGTGCGTCCCACACCTATCAAGGTTTGCAAAAATTAAATGCTTGCAAGTTTTTACTGGAGCGTCATAAAACCATGACATCTTGTGACAATAAAGTACTCGAGCCTCTTGTCAATTTAAGCTATCGCTCATAGCCATGCTACCCTTGAGTCCCAAATCAAACACTGATAAAACTTCAAATGGCCCTAACTTCTATACGATTCGTCCTATACCTATCAAAGTTTGCAACAATAAAATGCTTGTGACAATAAAGTAGTCGAGCCTCTTGTCAATTTAAGGTGTCGCTCATAGCTATGCTACCCTTGAGTCCCAAATCAAAGACTGATAAAACTTCAAATGGCCCTAAATTCTATACGGTGCGAAATATACCTATCAAAGTATGCAACATTCAAATGCTTGTAACTTTTTACTGGAGCGTCATAAAATCTTGAAATTTTGTGACATTAAAGTACTCGAGCCTCTTATCAATTTAAGTTATAGATCATAGCTATGCTACCCTTGAGTCGGAAATCAACCTCTGCTAAAACTTCAAGTGGCCCTAACTTCTATACGGTGCATCCTACACCTATCAAACTTTGCAACATTTAACTTTTTACCGTAACTTTTTACTGTAACTTTTTCAACTTGTAACTTTTTACTGGAGCGTCATAAAACCTTGGAATTTGGTGACAATAAAGTACTCGAGCCTCTTATCAATTTAAGCTATCGCTCATAGCTATGCTACCCTTGAGTCCCAAATCAAACACTGATAAAACTTCAAATGGCCCTAACTTCTATACGGTGCGTCCCATTCCTATCAAATTTGGTAACACTCAAATGCTTGTAACTTTTTACTGGAGCGTCATAATAACTTGAAATTTTGTGACAATAAAGTACTAGAGCCTCTTGTCAATTTAAATTATCTCTCATAGCTATGCTCCCCTTGAGTCCCAAATCAAACACTGTGCGTCCCACACCTATAAAAGTTTGCAACAATCAAATGCTTGCAAGTTTTTACTGGAACGTCATAAAACCTTGAAATTTTGTGACAATAAAGTACTCGAGCCTCTTGTCAATTTAAGCTATCGCTCATAACCATGCTACCCTTGAGTCCCAAATCAAACACTGATAAAACTTCAAATGGCCATAACTTCTATAGGGTGCGTCCTATACCTATCAAAGTTTGCAACAATCAAATGCTTGTAACTTTTTACTGGAGCTTAATAAAATCTAAAATTTTGTGACAATAAAGTACTCGAGCCTCTTATCAATTTAAGTTATCGCTCATAGCTATGCTACCCTTGAGTCGCAAATCAAACACTGATAAAACTTCAAATGGCCCTAACTTCTATACGGTAGATCCCATACATATCAGAGTTTGTAACAATCAAATGCTTGTAACTTTTTACTGGAGCTTAATAAAATGTTGAAATTTTGTGACAATGAAGTACTCGAGCCTCTTTTCAATTTAAGTTATCTCTCATAGCTATGCTACCCTTGAGTCCCAAATCAAACACTGATAAAACTTCAAATGGCCCTAACTTCTATACGGTGCGTCCCACACCTATAAAAGTTTGCAACAATCAAATGCTTGCAAGTTTTTACTGGAGCGTCATAAAACTTTGAAATTTTGTGACAATAAAGTACTCGAGCCTCTTGTCAATTTAAGCTATCGCTCATAGCTATGCTACTCTCGAGTCCCAAATCAAACACTGATAAAACTTCAAATGGCCCTAACTTTTAGACGGTGCGTCCTATACCTATCAAAGTTTGCAACATTCAAATGGTTGTAACTTTTTACTGGAGCTTAATAAAACCTTGAAATTTGGTTACAATAAAGTACTCGAGCCTCTTATCAATTCAAGCTATCGCTCATAGCTATGCTACCCTTGAGTCCCAAATCAAACACTTATAAAGCTTCAAATGTCCCTTACTTCTATACGGTGCGTCCTATTCCTATCAAAGTTTGCAACAATCTAATGCTTGTAACTTTTTCCTGGAGCTTAATAAAATCTTGAAATTTTGTGACAATAAAGTACTCGAGCCTCTTATCAATTTAAGCTATCGCTCATAGCTATGCTACCCTTGAGTCCCAAATCAAACACTGATAAAACTTCAAACGGCCCTAACTTCTATACGGTGCGTCCCACATCTATAAAAGTTTGCAACAATCAAATGCTTGCAAGTTTTTACTGGAGTGTCATAAAACCTTGAAATTTTGTGACAATAAAGTATTCGAGCCTCTTGTCCATTTAAGCTATCGCTCATAGCTATGCTACCCTCGAGTCCCAAATCAAACACTGGTAAAACTTCAATCGGCCCTAACTTCTAGACGGTGCGTCCAATACCTATCAAAGTTTGCAACATTCAAATGCTTGTAACTTTTTACTGGTGCGTCATAAAACCTTCAAATTTGGGGACAATAATGTACTCGAGCCTCTTATCAATTCAAGCTATCGCTCATAGCTATGCTAGCCTTGAGTCCCAAATCAAACACTGATAAAACTTCAAATGGTCATTACTTATATACGGTGCGTCCTATACCTATCAAAGTTTGCAACAATCAAATGCTTGTAACTTTTTACTGGAGCTTAATAAAATCTTGAAATTTTGTGACAATAAAGTACTCGAGCCTCTTATCAATTTAAGCTATCGCTCATAGCTATGCTACCCTCGAGTCCCAAATCAAACACTGATAAAACTTCAAATGGCCCTAACTTCTATACGGTGCGTCCTACACCTATCAAAGTTTGCAACAATCAAATGCTTCTAACTTTTTACTGGAGCGTCATAAAACCTTGAAATTTGTGACGATAAAGTACTCGAGCCTCTTATCAATTTAAGCTATCGCTCATAGCTATGCTACCCTTGAGTCCCAAATCAAACACTGATAAAACTTCAAATGGCCCTAACTTCTAGACGGTGCATCCTATACCTATAAAAGTTTGCAACATTCAAATGTTTGTAAGTTTTTACTGGAGCGTCATAAAACCTTGAAATTTGTGACGATAAAGTACTCGAGCCTCTTATCAATTCAAGATATCGCTCATAGCTATGCTACCATTGAGACCCAAATCAAACACTGATAAAGCTTCAAATGGCCCTAACTTCTATACGGTGCGTCCTATACCTATCAAAGTTTGCAACAATCTAATGCTTGTAAATTTTTCCTGGAGCTTAATAAAATCTTGAAATTTTGTAACAATAAAGTACTCGAGCCTCTTATCAATTTAAGCTATCGCTCATAGCTATGCTACCATTGAGTCCCAAATCAAACACGTATAAAACTTTAAATGGCCCTAACTTCTATACGGTGCAACCTATATCTATCAATGTTTGCAACAATCAAATGCTTGTAACTTTTTACTTGAGCTTAATAAAATCTTGAAATTTTGTGACAATAAAGTACTAAAGCCTCTTGTCAATTTAAATTATCTCTCCTAGCTATGCTACCCTTGAGTCTTAAATCAAACACTGATAAAACTTCAAATGGCCCAAACTTCTATACCGTGCGTCCTACACCTATAAATGTTTGCAACAATCAAGTGCTTGCAAGTTTTTACTGGAGCTTAATAAAATCTTGAAATTTTGTGACAATAAAGTACTCGAGCCTCTTATCAATTTAAGCTATCGCTCATAGCTATGCTACCCTTGAGTCCCAAATCAAACACTGATAAAACTTCAAATGGCCCTAACTTCTATACGGTGCGTCCCACACCTATAAAAGTTTGCAACAATCAAATGCTTGCAAGTTTTTACTGGAGCGTCATAAAAACATGACATCTTGTGACAATAAAGTACTCGAGCCTCTTGTCAATTTAAGCTATCGCTCATAGCCATGCTAGCCTTGAGTCCCAAATCCAACACTGATAAAACTTCAAATGGCCCTAAATTCTATACGATTCGTCCTATACCTATCAAAGTTTGCAACAATAAAATGCTTGTGACAATAAAGTAGTCGAGCCTCTTGTCAATTTAAGGTGTCGCTCATAGCTATGCTACCCTTGAGTCGCAAATCAACCTCTGCTAAAACTTCAAGTGGCCCTAACTTCTATACGGTGCGTCCTACACCTATCAACCTTTGCAACATTCAGATGCTTGTAACTTTTTACTGGAGCGTCATAAAACCTTGGAATTTGGTGACAATAAAGTACTCGAGCCTCTTATCAATTTAAGCTATCGCTCATAGCTATGATACCCTTGAGTCCCAAATCAAACACTGATAAAACTTCAAATGGCCCTAACTTCTATACGGTGCGTCCCATACCTATCAAATTTGGTAACACTCAAATGCTTGTAACTTTTTACTGGAGCGTCATAATAACTTGAAATTTTGTGACAATAAAGTACTAGAGCCACTAGTCAATTTAAATTATCTCTCATAGCTATGCTCCCCTTGAGTCCCAAATCAAACACTGTGCGTCCCACACCTATAAAAGTTTGCAACAATCAAATGCTTGCAAGTTTTTACTGGAACGTCATAAAACCTTGAAATTTTGTGACAATAAAGTACTCGAGCCTCTTGTCAATTTAAGCTATCGCTCATAACCATGCTACCCTTGAGTCCCAAATCAAACACTGATAAAACTTCAAATGGCCATAACTTCTATAGGGTGCGTCCTATACCTATCAAAGTTTGCAACAATCAAATGCTTGTAAATTTTTACTGGAGCTTAATAAAATCTAAAATTTTGTGACAATAAAGTACTCGAGCCTCTTATCAATTTAAGCTATCGCTCATAGCTATGCTACCCTTGAGTCGCAAATCAAACACTGATAAAACTTCAAATGGCCCTAACTTCTATACGGTAGATTCCATACATATCAGAATTTGTAACAATCAAATGCTTGTAACTTTTTACTGGAGCTTAATAAAATGTTGAAATTTTGTGACAATGAAGTACTCGAGCCTCTTTTCAATTTAAGTTATCTCTCATAGCTATGCTACCCTTGAGTCCCAAATCAAACACTGATAAAACTTCAAATGGCCCTAACTTCTATACGGTGCGTCCCACACCTATAAATGTTTGCAACAATCATGTGCTTGCAAGTTTTTACTGGAGCGTCATAAAATTTTGAAATTTTGTGACAATAAAGTTCTCGAGCCTCTTGTCAATTTAAGCTATCGCTCATAGCCATGCTACCCTTGAGTCCCAAATCAAACACTGATAAAACTTCAAATGGCCATAACTTCTATACGGTGCGTCCTATACCTATTAAAGTTTGCAACAATCAAATGCTTGTAACTTTTTACTGGAGCTTAATAAAACCTTGAAATTTTGTGACAATAAAGTACTCGAGCCTCTTATCAATTTAAGCTATCGCACATAGCTATGCTATCCTTGAGTCTCAAATAAAACACTGATAAAACTTCAAATGGCCCTAACTTCTATACGGTGCTTCCTATACCTATCAGAGTTTGCAACCATCAAATGCTTGTAACTTTTTACTGGAGCTTAATAAAATCTTGAAATTTTGTGACAATAAAGTACTCGAGCCTCTTATCAATTTAAGCTATCGCTCATAGCTATGCTACCCTTGAGTCTCAAATCAAACACTGATAAAACTTCAAATGGCCCTAACTTCTATCCGGTGCTTCCTATACCTATCAAAATTTGCAACCATCAAATGCTTGTAACTTTTTACTGGAGCTTAATAAAATCTTGAAATTTTGTGACAATAAAGTACTCGAGCCTCTTATCAATTTAAGCTATCGCTCATAGCTATGCTACCCTTGAGTCCCAAATCAAACACTGATAAAACTTCAAATGGCCCTAACTTCTATACGGTGCGTCCCACACCTATAAAAGTTTGCAACAATCAAATGCTTGCAAGTTTTTACTGGAGCGTCATAAAAACATGACATCTTGTGACAATAAAGTACTCGAGCCTCTTGTCAATTTAAGCTATCGCTCATAGCCATGCTAGCCTTGAGTCCCAAATCCAACAATGATAAAACTTCAAATGGCCCTAAATTCTATACGATTCGTCCTATACCTATCAAAGTTTGCAACAATAAAATGCTTGTGACAATAAAGTAGTCGAGCCTCTTGTCAATTTAAGGTGTCGCTCATAGCTATGCTACCCTTGAGTCCCAAATCAAAGACTGATAAAACTTCAAATGGCCCTAAATTCTATACGGTGCGAAATATACCTATCAAAGTATGCAACATTCAAATGCTTGTAACTTTTTACTGGAGCGTCATAAAATCTTGAAATTTTGTGACATTAAAGTACTCGAGCCTCTTATCAATTTAAGTTATAGATCATAGCTATGCTACCCTTGAGTCGCAAATCAACCTCTGCTAAAACTTCAAGTGGCCCTAACTTCTATACGGTGCGTCCTACACCTATCAAACTTTGCAACATTCAGATGCTTGTAACTTTTTACTGGAGCGTCATAAAACCTTGGAATTTGGTGACAATAAAGTACTCGAGCCTCTTATCAATTTAAGCTATCGCTCATAGCTATGATACCCTTGAGTCCCAAATCAAACACTGATAAAACTTCAAATGGCCCTAACTTCTATACGGTGCGTCCCATACCTATCAAATTTGGTAACACTCAAATGCTTGTAACTTTTTACTGGAGCGTCATAATAACTTGAAATTTTGTGACAATAAAGTACTAGAGCCACTTGTCAATTTAAATTATCTCTCATAGCTATGCTCCCCTTGAGTCCCAAATCAAACACTGTGCGTCCCACACCTATAAAAGTTTGCAACAATCAAATGCTTGCAAGTTTTTACTGGAACGTCATAAAACCTTGAAATTTTGTGACAATAAAGTACTCGAGCCTCTTGTCAATTTAAGCTATCGCTCATAACCATGCTACCCTTGAGTCCCAAATCAAACACTGATAAAACTTCAAATGGCCATAACTTCTATAGGGTGCGTCCTATACCTATCAAAGTTTGCAACAATCAAATGCTTGTAACTTTTTACTGAAGCTTAATAAAATCTAAAATTTTGTGACAATAAAGTACTCGAGCCTCTTATCAATTTAAGCTATCGCTCATAGCTATGCTACCCTTGAGTCGCAAATCAAACACTGATAAAACTTCAAATGGCCCTAACTTCTATACGGTAGATTCCATACATATCAGAATTTGTAACAATCAAATGCTTGTAACTTTTTACTGGAGCTTAATAAAATGTTGAAATTTTGTGACAATGAAGTACTCGAGCCTCTTTTCAATTTAAGTTATCTCTCATAGCTATGCTACCCTTGAGTCCCAAATCAAACACTGATAAAACTTCAAATGGCCCTAACTTCTATACGGTGCGTCCCACACCTATAAAAGTTTGCAACAATCAAATGCTTGCAAGTTTTTACTAGAGCGTCATAAAACCTTGAAATTTTGTGACAATAAAGTACTCGAGCCTCTTGTCAATTTAAGCTATCGCTCATAGCTATGCTACTCTCGAGTCCCAAATCAAACACTGATAAAACTTCAAATGGCCCTAACTTTTAGACGGTGCGTCCTATACCTATCAAAGTTTGCAACATTCAAATGGCTGTAACTTTTTACTGGAGCTTAATAAAACCTTGAAATTTGGTTACAATAAAGTACTCGAGCCTCTTATCAATTCAAGCTATCGCTCATAGCTATGCTACCCTTGAGTCCCAAATCAAACACTGATAAAGCTTCAAATGTCCCTAACTTCTATACGGTGCGTCCTATTCCTATCAAAGTTTGCAACAATCTAATGCTTGTAACTTTTTCCTGGAGCTTAATAAAATCTTGAAATTTTGTGACAATAAAGTACTCGAGCCTCTTATCAATTTAAGCTATCGCTCATAGCTATGCTACCCTTGAGTCCCAAATCAAACACTGATAAAACTTCAAATGGCCCTAACTTCTATACGGTGCGTCCCACATCTATAAAAGTTTGCAACAATCAAATGCTTGCAAGTTTTTACTGGAGCGTCATAAAACCTTGAAATTTTGTGACAATAAAGTACTCGAGCCTCTTGTCCATTTAAGCTATCGCTCATAGCTATGCTACCCTCGAGTCCCAAATCAAACACTGGTAAACCTTCAATCGGCCCTAACTTCTAGACGGTGCGTCCAATACCTATCAAAGTTTGCAACATTCAAATGCTTGTAACTTTTTACTGGTGCGTCATAAAACCTTGAAATTTGGGGACAATAATGTACTCGAGCCTCTTATCAATTCAAGCTATCGCTCATAGCTATGCTAGCCTTGAGTCCCAAATCAAACACTGATAAAACTTCAAATGGTCATTACTTATATACGGTGCGTCCTATACCTATCAAAGTTTGCAAAAATCAAATGCTTGTATCTTTTTACTGGAGCTTAATAAAATCTTGAAATTTTGTGACAATAAAGTACTCGAGCCTCTTATCAATTTAAGCTATCGGTCATAGCTATGCTACCCTCGTGTCCCAAATCAAACACTGATAAAACTTCAAATGGCCCTAACTTCTATACGGTGCGTCCTACACCTATCAAAGTTTGCAACAATCAAATGCTTCTAACTTTTTACTGGAGCGTCATAAAACCTTGAAATTTGTGACGATAAAGTACTCGAGCCTCTTATCAATTTAAGCTATCGCTCATAGCTATGCTACCCTTGAGTCCCAAATCAAACACTGATAAAACTTCAAATTGCCCTAACTTCTATACGGTGCGTCCCACACCTAGAAAAGTTTGCAACAATCAAATGCTTGCAAGTTTTTACTGGAGCGTCATAAAACCTTGAAATTTTGTGACAATAAAGTACTCGAGCCTCTTGTCAATTTAAGCTATCGCTCATAGCTATGCTACTCTCGAGTCCCAAATCAAACACTGATAAAACTTCAAATAGCCCTTACTTTTAGACGGTGCGTCCTATACCTATCAAAGTTTGCAACATTCAAATGGTTGTAACTTTTTACTGGAGCTTAATAAAACCTTGAAATTTGGTTACAATAAAGTACTCGAGCCTCTTATCAATTCAAGCTATCGCTTATAGCTATGCTACTCTTGAGTCCCAAATCAAACACTGATAAAGCTTCAAATGTCCCTAACTTCTATACGGTGCGTCCTATTCCTATCAAAGTTTGCAACAATCTAATGCTTGTAACTTTTTCCTGGAGCTTAATAAAATCTTGAAATTTTGTGACAATAAAGTACTCGAGCCGCTTATCAATTTAAGCTATCGCTCATAGCTATGCTACCCTTGAGTCCCAAATCAAACACTGATAAAACTTCAAATGGCCCTAACTTCTATACGGTGCGTCCCACATCTATAAAAGTTTGCAACAATCAAATGCTTGCAAGTTTTTACTGGAGCGTCATAAAACCTTGAAATTTTGTGACAATAAAGTACTCGAGCCTCTTGTCCATTTAAGCTATCGCTCATAGCTATGCTACCCTCGAGTCCCAAATCAAACACTGGAAAAACTTCAATCGGCCCTAACTTCTAGACGGTGCGTCCAATACCTATCAAAGTTTGCAACATTCAAATGCTTGTAACTTTTTACTGGTTCGTCATAAAACCTTGAAATTTGGGGACAATAATGTACTCGAGCCTCTTATCAATTCAAGCTATCGCTCATAGCTATGCTAGCCTTGAGTCGCAAATCAAACACTGATAAAACTTCAAATGGCCCTAACTTCTATACGGTAGATTCCATACATATCAGAATTTGTAACAATCAAATGCTTGTAACTTTTTACTGGAGCTTAATAAAATGTTGAAATTTTGTGACAATGAAGTACTCGAGCCTCTTTTCAATTTAAGTTATCTCTCATAGCTATGCTACCCTTGAGTCCCAAATCAAACACTGATAAAACTTCAAATGGCCCTAACTTCTATACGGTGCGTCCCACACCTATAAAAGTTTGCAACAATCAAATGCTTGCAAGTTTTTACTGGAGCGTCATAAAACCTTGAAATTTTGTGACAATAAAGTACTCGAGCCTCTTGTCAATTTAAGCTATCGCTCATAGCTATGCTACTCTCGAGTCCCAAATCAAACACTGATAAAACTTCAAATAGCCCTAACTTTTAGACGGTGCGTCCTATACCTATCAAAGTTTGCAACATTCAAATGGTTGTAACTTTTTACTGGAGCTTAATAAAACCTTGAAATTTGGTTACAATAAAGTACTCGAGCCTCTTATCAATTTAAGCTATCGCTCATAGCTATGCTACCCTTGAGTCGCAAATCAAACACTGATAAAACTTCAAATGGCCCTAACTTCTATACGGTAGATTCCATACATATCAGAATTTGTAACAATCAAATGCTTGTAACTTTTTACTGGAGCTTAATAAAATGTTGAAATTTTGTGACAATGAAGTACTCGAGCCTCTTTTCAATTTAAGTTATCTCTCATAGCTATGCTACCCTTGAGTCCCAAATCAAACACTGATAAAACTTCAAATGGCCCTAACTTCTATACGGTGCGTCCCACACCTATAAAAGTTTGCAACAATCAAATGCTTGCAAGTTTTTACTGGAGCGTCATAAAACCTTGAAATTTTGTGACAATAAAGTACTCGAGCCTCTTGTCAATTTAAGCTATCGCTCATAGCTATGCTACTCTCGAGTCCCAAATCAAACACTGATAAAACTTCAAATGGCCCTAACTTTTAGACGGTGCGTCCTATACCTATCAAAGTTTGCAACATTCAAATGGTTGTAACTTTTTACTGGAGCTTAATAAAACCTTGAAATTTGGTTACAATAAAGTACTCGAGCCTCTTATCAATTCAAGCTATCGCTCATAGCTATGCTACCCTTGAGTCCCAAATCAAACACTGATAAAGCTTCAAATGTCCCTAACTTCTATACGGTGCGTCCTATTCCTATCAAAGTTTGCAACAATCTAATGCTTGTAACTTTTTCCTGGAGCTTAATAAAATCTTGAAATTTTGTGACAATAAAGTACTCGAGCCTCTTATCAATTTAAGCTATCGCTCATAGCTATGCTACCCTTGAGTCCCAAATCAAACACTGATAAAACTTCAAATGGCCCTAAATTCTATACGATTCGTCCTATACCTATCAAAGTTTGCAACAATAAAATGCTTGTGACAATAAAGTAGTCGAGCCTCTTGTCAATTTAAGGTGTCGCTCATAGCTATGCTACCCTTGAGTCCCAAATCAAAGACTGATAAAACTTCAAATGGCCCTAAATTCTATACGGTGCGAAATATACCTATCAAAGTATGCAACATTCAAATGCTTGTAACTTTTTACTGGAGCGTCATAAAATCTTGAAATTTTGTGACATTAAAGTACTCGAGCCTCTTGTCAATTTAAATTATCTTTCATAGCTATGCTCCCCTTGAGTCCCAAATCAAACACTGTGCGTCCCACACCTATAAAAGTTTGCAACAATCAAATGCTTGCAAGTTTTTACTGGAACGTCATAAAACCTTGAAATTTTGTGACAATAAAGTACTCGAGCCTCTTGTCAATTTAAGCTATCGCTCATAACCATGCTACCCTTGAGTCCCAAATCAAACACTGATAAAACTTCAAATGGCCATAACTTCTATAGGGTGCGTCCTATACCTATCAAAGTTTGCAACAATCAAATGCTTGTAACTTTTTACTGAAGCTTAATAAAATCTGAAATTTTGTGACAATAAAGTACTCGAGCCTCTAATCAATTTAAGCTATCGCTCATAGCTATGCTACCCTTGAGTCGCAAATCAAACACTGATAAAACTTCAAATGGCCCTAACTTCTATACGGTAGATTCCATACATATCAGAATTTGTAACAATCAAATGCTTGTAACTTTTTACTGGAGCTTAATAAAATGTTGAAATTTTGTGACAATGAAGTACTCGAGCCTCTTTTCAATTTAAGTTATCTCTCATAGCTATGCTACCCTTGAGTCCCAAATCAAACACTGATAAAACTTCAAATGGCCCTAACTTCTATACGGTGCGTCCCACACCTATAAAAGTTTGCAACAATCAAATGCTTGCAAGTTTTTACTGGAGCGTCATAAAACCTTGAAATTTTGTGACAATAAAGTACTCGAGCCTCTTGTCAATTTAAGCTATCGCTCATAGCTATGCTACTCTCGAGTCCCAAATCAAACACTGATAAAACTTCAAATGGCCCTAACTTTTAGACGGTGCGTCCTATACCTATCAAAGTTTGCAACATTCAAATGGTTGTAACTTTTTACTGGAGCTTAATAAAACCTTGAAATTTGGTTACAATAAAGTACTCGAGCCTCTTATCAATTCAAGCTATCGCTCATAGCTATGCTACCCTTGAGTCCCAAATCAAACACTGATAAAGCTTCAAATGTCCCTAACTTCTATACGGTGCGTCCTATTCCTATCAAAGTTTGCAACAATCTAATGCTTGTAACTTTTTCCTGGAGCTTAATAAAATCTTGAAATTTTGTGACAATAAAGTACTCGAGCCTCTTATCAATTTAAGCTATCGCTCATAGCTATGCTACCCTTGAGTCCCAAATCAAACACTGATAAAACTTCAAATGGCCCTAACTTCTATACGGTGCGTCCCACATCTATAAAAGTTTGCAACAATCAAATGCTTGCAAGTTTTTACTGGAGCGTCATAAAACCTTGAAATTTTGTGACAATGAAGTACTCGAGCCTCTTGTCCATTTAAGCTATCGCTCATAGCTATGCTACCCTCGAGTCCCAAATCAAACACTGGTAAACCTTCAATCGGCCCTAACTTCTGACGGTGCGTCCAATACCTATCAAAGTTTGCAACATTCAAATGCTTGTAACTTTTTACTGGTGCGTCATAAAACCTTGAAATTTGGGGACAATAATGTACTCGAGCCTCTTATCAATTCAAGCTATCGCTCATAGCTATGCTAGCCTTGAGTCCCAAATCAAACACTGATAAAACTTCAAATGGTCATTACTTCTATACGGTGCGTCCTATACCTATCAAAGTTTGCAACAATCAAATGCTTGTAACTTTTTACTGGAGCTTAATAAGATCTTGAAATTTTGTGACAATAAAGTACTCGAGCCTCTTATCAATTTAAGCTATCGCTCATAGCTATGCTACCCTCGTGTCCCAAATCAAACACTGATAAAACTTCAAATGGCCCTAACTTCTATACGGTGCGTCCTACACCTATCAAAGTTTGCAACAATCAAATGCTTCTAACTTTTTACTGGAGCGTCATAAAACCTTGAAATTTGTGACGATAAAGTACTCGAGCCTCTTATCAATTTAAGCTATCGCTCATAGCTATGCTACCCTTGAGTCCCAAATCAAACACTGATAAAACTTCAAATTGCCCTAACTTCTATACGGTGCGTCCCACACCTATAAAAGTTTGCAACAATCAAATGCTTGCAAGTTTTTACTGGAGCGTCATAAAACCTTGAAATTTTGTGACAATAAAGTACTCGAGCCTCTTGTCAATTTAAGCTATCGCTCATAGCTATGCTACTCTCGAGTCCCAAATCAAACACTGATAAAACTTCAAATGGCCCTAACTTTTAGACGGTGCGTCCTATACCTATCAAAGTTTGCAACATTCAAATGGTTGTAACTTTTTACTGGAGCTTAATAAAACCTTGAAATTTGGTTACAATAAAGTACTCGAGCCTCTTATCAATTCAAGCTATCGCTTATAGCTATGCTACCCTTGAGTCCCAAATCAAACACTGATAAAGCTTCAAATGTCCCTAACTTCTATACGGTGCGTCCTATTCCTATCAAAGTTTGCAACAATCTAATGCTTGTAACTTTTTCCTGGAGCTTAATAAAATCTTGAAATTTTGTGACAATAAAGTACTCGAGCCGCTTATCAATTTAAGCTCTCGCTCATAGCTATGCTACCCTTGAGTCCCAAATCAAACACTGATAAAACTTCAAATGGCCCTAACTTCTATACGGTGCGTCCCACATCTATAAAAGTTTGCAACAATCAAATGCTTGCAAGTTTTTACTGGAGCGTCATAAAACCTTGAAATTTTGTGACAATAAAGTACTCGAGCCTCTTGTCCATTTAAGCTATCGCTCATAGCTATGCTACCCTCGAGTCCCAAATCAAACACTGGTAAAACTTCAATCGGCCCTAACTTCTAGACGGTGCGTCCAATACCTATCAAAGTTTGCAACATTCAAATGCTTGTAACTTTTTACTGGTGCGTCATAAAACCTTGAAATTTGGGGACAATAATGTACTCGAGCCTCTTATCAATTCAAGCTATCGCTCATAGCTATGCTAGCCTTGAGTCCCAAATCAAACACTGATAAAACTTCAAATGGTCATTACTTATATACGGTGCGTCCTATACCTATCAAAGTTTGCAACAATCAAATGCTTGTAACTTTTTACTGGAGCTTAATAAAATCTTGAAATTTTGTGACAATAAAGTACTCGAGCCTCTTATCAATTTAAGCTATCGCTCATAGCTATGCTACCCTCGAGTCCCAAATCAAACACTGATAAAACTTCAAATGGCCCTAACTTCTATACGGTGCGTCCTACACCTATCAAAGTTTGCAACAATCAAATGCTTGTAACTTTTTACTGGAGCGTCATAAAACCTTGAAATTTGTGACGATAAAGTACTCGAGCCTCTTATCAATTTAAGCTATCGCTCATAGCTATGCTACCCTTGAGTCCCAAATCAAACACTGATAAAACTTCAAATTGCCCTAACTTCTATACGGTGCGTCCCACACCTATAAAAGTTTGCAACACTCAAATGTTTGCAAGTTTTTACTGGAGCGTCATAAAACCTTGAAATTTTGTGACAATAAAGTACTCCAGCCTTTTGTCAATTTAAGCTATCGCTCATAGCTAAGCTACCCTCGAGTCCCAAATCAAACACTGATAAAACTTCAAATGGCCCTAACTTCTAGACGGTGCATCCTATACCTATCAAAGTTTGCAACATTCAAATGTTTGTAACTTTTTACTGGAGCGTCATAAAACCTTGAAATTTGTGACGATATAGTACTCGAGCCTCTTATCAATTTAAGCTATCGCTCATAGCTATGCTACCATTGAGTCCCAAATCAGACACTGATAAAGCTTCAAATGGCCCTAACTTCTATACGGTGCGTCCTATACCTATCAAAGTTTGCAACAATCTAATGCTTGTAAATTTTTCCTGGAGCTTAATAAAATCTTGAAATTTTGTGACAATAAAGTACTAAAGCCTCTTGTCAATTTAAATTATCTCTCATAGCTATGCTACCCTTGAGTCTTAAATCAAACACTGATAAAACTTCAAATGGCACAAACTTCTATACCGTGCGTCCCACACCTATAAATGTTTGCAACAATCAAGTGCTTGCAAGTTTTTACTGGAGCGTCATAAAATCTTGAAATTTTGTGACAATAAAGTTCTCGAGCCTCTTGTCAATTTAAGCTATCGCTCATAGCCATGCTACCCTTGAGTCCCAAATCAAACACTGATAAAACTTCAAATGGCCATAACTTCTATACGGTGCGTCCTATACCTATTAAAGTTTGCAACTATCAAATGTTTGTAACTTTTTACTGGAGCTTAATAAAATCTTGAAATTTTGTGACAATAAAGTACTCGAGCCTCTTATCAATTTAAGCTATAGCTCATAGCTATGCTACCCTTGAGTCTCAAATCAAACACTGATAAAACTTCAAATGGCCCTAACTTCTATCCGGTGCTTCCTATACCTATCAAAATTTGCAACCATCAAATGCTTGTAACTTTTTACTGGAGCTTAATAAAATCTTGAAATTTTGTGACAATAAAGTACTCGAGCCTCTTATCAATTTAAGCTATCGCTCATAGCTATGCTACCCTTGAGTCCCAAATCAAACACTGATAAAACTTCAAATGGCCCTAACTTCTATACGGTGAGTCCTACACCTATCAAAGTTTGCAACAATCAAATGCTTGTAACTTTTTACTGGAGAGTCATAAAGCCTTGAAATTTGTTGACAATAAAGTACTCGAGCCTCTTATCAATTCAAGCTATCGCTCATAGCTATGCTACCCTTGAGTCCCAAATCAAACACTGATAAAACTTCAAATGGCCCTAACTTCTATACGGTACGTCCTACACCTATCAAACTTTGCAACATTCAGAAGCTTGTAACTTTTTACTGGAACGTCATAAAACCTTGAAATTTGGTGACAATAAAGTACTCGAGCCTCTTATCATTTTAAGCTATCGCTCATAGCCATGCAACCCTTGAGTCCCAAATCAAACACTGATAAAACTTCAAATGGCCATAACTTCTATACGGTGCGTCCTAAACCTATCAAAGTTTGCAACATTCAAATGCTTGTAACTTTTTACTGGTGCGTCATAAAATCTTGAAATTTTGTGACAATAATGTACTCGAGCCTCTTATCAATTCAAGCTATCGCTCATAGCTATGCTAGCCTTGAGTCCCAAATCAAACACTGATAAAACTTCAAATGGTCATTACTTATATACGGTGCGTCCTATACCTATCAAAGTTTGCAACAATCAAATGCTTGTAACTTTTTACTGGAGCTTAATAAAATCTTGAAATTTTGTGACAATAAAGTACTCGAGCCTCTTATCAATTTAAGCTATCGCTCATAGCTATGCTACCCTCGAGTCCCAAATCAAACACTGATAAAACTTCAAATGGCCCTAACTTCTATACGGTGCGTCCTACACCTATCAAAGTTTGCAACAATCAAATGCTTCTAACTTTTTACTGGAGCGTCATAAAACCTTGAAATTTGTGACGATAAAGTACTCGAGCCTCTTATCAATTTAAGCTATCGCTCATAGCTATGCTACCCTTGAGTCCCAAATCAAACACTGATAAAACTTCAAATTGCCCTAACTTCTATACGGTGCGTCCCACACCTATAAAAGTTTGCAACAATCAAATGTTTGCAAGTTTTTACTGGAGCGTCATAAAACCTTGAAATTTTGTGACAATAAAGTACTCCAGCCTTTTGTCAATTTAAGCTATCGCTCATAGCTAAGCTACCCTCGAGTCCCAAATCAAACACTGATAAAACTTCAAATGGCCCTAACTTCTAGACGGTGCATCCTATACCTATCAAAGTTTGCAACATTCAAATGTTTGTAACTTTTTACTGGAGCGTCATAAAACCTTGAAATTTGTGACGATATAGTACTCGAGCCTCTTATCAATTCAAGATATCGCTCATAGCTATGCTACCATTGAGTCCCAAATCAGACACTGATAAAGCTTCAAATGGCCCTAACTTCTATACGGTGCGTCCTATACCTATCAAAGTTTGCAACAATCTAATGCTTGTAAATTTTTCCTGGAGCTTAATAAAATCTTGAAATTTTGTAACAATAAAGTACTCGAGCCTCTTATCAATTTAAGCTATCGCTCATAGCTATGCTACCATTGAGTCCCAAATCAAACACGTATAAAACTTCAAATGGCCCTAACTTCTATACGGTGCGACCTATATCTATCAATGTTTGCAACAATCAAATGCTTGTAACTTTTTACTTGAGCTTAATAAAATCTTGAAATTTTGTGACAATAAAGTACTAAAGCCTCTTGTCAATTTAAATTATCTCTCATAGCTATGCTACCCTTGAGTCTTAAATCAAACACTGATAAAACTTCAAATGGCCCAAACTTCTATACCGTGCGTCCCACACCTATAAATGTTTGCAACAATCAAGTGCTTGCAAGTTTTTACTGGAGCGTCATAAAATCTTGAAATTTTGTGACAATAAAGTTCTCGAGCCTCTTGTCAATTTAAGCTATCGCTCATAGCCATGCTACCCTTGAGTCCCAAATCAAACACTGATAAAACTTCAAATGGCCATAACTTCTATACGGTGCGTCCTATACCTATTAAAGTTTGCAACTATCAAATGTTTGTAACTTTTTACTGGAGCTTAATAAAATCTTGAAATTTTGTGACAATAAAGTACTCGAGCCTCTTATCAATTTAAGCTATAGCTCATAGCTATGCTACCCTTGAGTCTCAAATCAAACACTGATAAAACTTCAAATGGCCCTAACTTCTATCCGGTGCTTCCTATACCTATCAAAATTTGCAACCATCAAATGCTTGTAACTTTTTACTGGAGCTTAATAAAATCTTGAAATTTTGTGACAATAAAGTACTCGAGCCTCTTATCAATTTAAGCTATCGCTCATAGCTATGCTACCCTTGAGTCCCAAATCAAACACTGATAAAACTTCAAATGGCCCTAACTTCTATACGGTGCGTCCCACACCTATAAAAGTTTGCAACAATCAAATGCTTACAAGTTTTTACAGGAGCGTCATAAAACCTTGAAATTTTGTGACAATAAAGTACTCGAGCCTCTTGTCAATTTAAGCTATCGCTCATAGCTATGCTACCGTCGAGTCCTAAATCAAACACTGATAAAACTTCAAATGGCCCTAACTTCTATACGGTGAGTCCTACACCTATCAAAGTTTGCAACAATCAAATGCTTGTAACTTTTTACTGGAGAGTCATAAAGCCTTGAAATTTGTTGACAATAAAGTACTCGAGCCTCTTATCAATTCAAGCTATCGCTCATAGCTATGCTACCCTTGAGTCCCAAATCAAACACTGATAAAACTTCAAATGGCCCTAACTTCTATACGGTACGTCCTACACCTATCAAACTTTGCAACATTCAGAAGCTTGTAACTTTTTACTGGAACGTCATAAAACCTTGAAATTTGGTGACAATAAAGTACTCGAGCCTCTTATCATTTTAAGCTATCGCTCATAGCCATGCAACCCTTGAGTCCCAAATCAAACACTGATAAAACTTCAAATGGCCATAACTTCTATACGGTGCGTCCTAAACC
This sequence comes from Clusia tigrina, assembly GCA_920105625.2. Classification (NCBI taxonomy): domain Eukaryota; kingdom Metazoa; phylum Arthropoda; class Insecta; order Diptera; family Clusiidae; genus Clusia; species Clusia tigrina. The sequence continues at coordinate 214,976,253 of OV050030.1, forward strand.
TATCAAAGTTTGCAACAATCAAATGCTTGTAAATTTTTACTGGAGCTTAATAAAATCTTGAAATTTTGTGACAATAAAGTACTCGAGCCTCTTATCAATTTAAGCTATCGCTCATAGCTATGCTACCCTCGAGTCCCAAATCAAACACTGATAAAACTTCAAATGGCCCTAACTTTTATACGGTGCGTCCTATACCTATCAAAGTTTGCAACAATCAAATGCTTGTAACTTTTTACTGGAGCTTAATAAAATCTTGAAATTTTGTGACAATAAAGTACTCGAGTCTCTTATCAATTTAAGCTATCGCTCATAGCTATGCTACCCTCGAGTCCCAAATCAAACACTGATAAAACTTCAAATGGCCCTAACTTCTATACGGTGCATCCTACACCTATCAAAGTTTGCAACAATCAAATGCTTCTAACTTTTTACTGGAGCGTCATAAAACCTTGAAATTTAGTGACGATAAAGTGCTCGAGCCTCTTATCAATTTAAGCTATCGCTCATAGCTATGCTACCCTTGAGTCCCAAATCAAACAATGATAAAACTCCAAATTGCCCTAACTTCTATACGGTGCGTCCCACACCTATAAAAGTTTGCACCAATCAAATGCTTGCAAGTTTTTACTGGAGCGTCATAAAACCTTGAAATTTTGTGACAATAAAGTACTCCAGCCTTTTGTCAATTTAAGCTATCGCTCATAGCTATGCTACACTCGAGTCCCAAATCAAACACTGATAAAACTTCAAATGGCCCTAACTTCTAGACGGTGCATCCTATACCTATCAAAGTTTGCAACATTCAAATGTTTGTAACTTTTTACTGGAGCGTCATAAAACCTTGAAATTTGTGACGATAAAGTACTCGAGCCTCTTATCAATTCAAGGTATCGCTCATAGCTATGCTACCATTGAGTCCCAAATCAAACACTGATAAAGCTTCAAATGGCCCTAACTTCTATACGGTGCGTCCTATACCTATCAATGTTTGCAACAATCTAATGCTTGTAACTTTTTCCTGGAGCTTAATAAAATCTTGAAATTTTGTAACAATAAAGTACTCGAGCCTCTTATCAATTTAAGCTATCGCTCATAGCTATGCTACCATTGAGACCCAAATCAAACACGTATAAAACTGCAAATGGCCCTAACTTCTATACGGTGCGACCTATATCTATCAATGTTTGCAACAATCAAATGCTTGTAACTTTTTACTTGAGCTTAATAAAATCTTGAAATTTTGTGACAATAAAGTACTAAAGCCTCTTATCAATTTAAGCTATCGCTCATAGCTATGCTACCCTCGAGTCCCAAATCAAACACTGATAAAACTTCAAATGGCCCTAACTTCTATACGGTGCGTCCTATACCTACCAAAGTTTGCAACAATCTAATGCTTGTAACTTTTTCCTGGAGCTTAATAAAATCTTGAAATTTTGTAACAATAAAGTACTCGAGCCTCTTATCAATTTAAGCTATCGCTCATAGCTATGCTACCATTGAGTCCCAAATCAAACACGTATAAAACTTCAAATGGCCCTAACTTATATACGGTGCGTCCTATACCTATCAAAGTTTGCAACAATCAAATGCTTGTAAATTTTTACTGGAGCTTAATAAAATCTTGAAATTTTGTGACAATAAAGTACTCGAGCCTCGTATCAATTTAAGCTATCGCTCATAGCTATGCTACCCTCGAGTCCCAAATAAAACACTGATAAAACTTCAAATGGCCCTAACTTCTATACGGTGCGTCCTACACCTATCAAAGTTTGCAACAATCAAATGCTTGTAACTTTTTACTGGAGCGTCATAAAACCTTGAAATTTGAGACGATAAAGTACTCGAGCCTCTTATCAATTTAAGCTATCGCTCATAGCTATGCTACCCTTGAGTCCCAAATCAAACACTGATAAAACTTCAAATTGCCCTAACTTCTATACCGTGCGTCCCACACCTATAAATGTTTGCAACAATCAAGTGCTTGCAAGTTTTTACTGGAGCGTCATAAAATCTTGAAATTTTGTGACAATAAAGTACTCGAGACTCTTGTCAATTTAAGCTATCGCTCATAGCCATGCTACCCTTGAGTCCCAAATCAAACACTGATAAAACTTCAAATGGCCATAACTTCTATACGGTGCGTCCTATACCTATTAAAGTTTGCAACAATCAAATGCTTGTAACTTTTTACTGGAGCTTAATAAAACCTTGAAATTTTGTGACAATAAAGTACTCGAGCCTCTTATCAATTTAAGCTATCGCACATAGCTATGCTACCCTTGAGTCTCAAATCAAACACTGATAAAACTTCAAATGGCCCTAACTTCTATACGGTGCTTCCTATACCTATCAGAGTTTGCCACCATCAAATGCTTGTAACTTTTTACTGGAGCTTAATAAAATCTTGAAATTTTGTGACAATAAAGTACTCGAGCCTCTTATCAATTTAAGCTATCGCTCATAGCTATGCTACCCTTGAGTCGCAAATCAAACACTGATAAAACTTCAAATGCCCCTAACTTCTATCCGGTGCTTCCTATACCTATCAAAATTTGCAACCATCAAATGCTTGTAACTTTTTACTGGAGCTTAATAAAATCTTGAAATTTTGTGACAATAAATTACTCGAGCCTCTTATCAATTTAAGCTATCGCTCATAGCTATGCTACCCTTGAGTCCCAAATCAAACACTGATAAAACTTCAAATGGCCCTAACTTCTATACGGTGCGTCCCACACCTATAAAAGTTTGCAACAATCAAATGCTTGCAAGTTTTTACTGGAGCGTCATAAAACCTTGAAATTTTGTGACAATAAAGTACTCGAGCCTCTTGTCAATTTAAGCTATCGCTCATAGCTATGCTACCCTCGAGTCCTAAATCAAACACTGATAAAACTTCAAATGGCGCTAACTTCTATACGGTGCGTCCTACACCTATCAAAGTTTGCAACAATCAAATGCTTGTAACTTTTTACTGGAGAGTCATAAAGCCTTGAAATTTGTTGACAATAAAGTACTCCAGCCTTTTGTCAATTTAAGCTATCGCTCATAGCTATGCTACCCTCGAGTCCCAAATTAAACACTGATAAAACTTCAAATGGCCCTAACTTCTATACGGTACGTTCTACACCTATCAAACTTTGCAACATTCAGAAGCTTGTAACTTTTTACTGGAGCGTCATAAAACCTTGAAATTTGGTGACAATAAAGTACTCGAGCCTCTTGTCATTTTAAGCTATCGCTCATAGCCATGCAACCCTTGAGACCCAAATCAAACACTGATAAAACTTCAAATGGCCATAACTTCTATACGGTGCGTCCTATACCTATCAAAGTTTGCAACAATCAAATGCTTGTAAATTTTTACTGGAGCTTAATAAAATCTTGAAATTTTGTGACAATAAAGTACTCGAGCCTCTTATCAATTTAAGCTATCGCTCATAGCTATGCTACCCTCGAGTCCCAAATCAAACACTGATAAAACTTCAAATGGCCCTAACTTCTATACGGTGCGTCCTACAACTATCAAAGTTTGCAACAATCAAATGCTTGTAACTTTTTACTGGAGCGTCATAAAACCTTGAAATTTGAGACGATAAAGTACTCGAGCCTCTTATCAATTTAAGCTATCGCTCATAGCTATGCTACCCTTGAGTCCCAAATCAAACACTGATAAAACTTCAAATTGCCCTAACTTCTATACGGTGCGTCCCACACCTATAAAAGTTTGCAACAATCAAATGCTTGCAAGTTTTTACTGGAGCGTCATAAAACCTTGAAATTTTGTGACAATAAAGTACTCCAGCCTTCTGTCAATTTAAGCTATCGCTCATAGCTATGCTACCCTCGAGTCCCAAATCAAACACTGATAAAACTTCAAATGGCCCTAACTTCTAGACGGTGCATCCTATACCTATCAAAGTTTGCAACATTCAAATGCTTGTAACTTTTTACTGGAGCGTCATAAAACCTTGAAATTTGTGACGATAAAGTACTCGAGCCTCTTATCAATTCAAGATATCGCTCATAGCTATGCTACCATTGAGTCCCAAATCAAACACTGATAAAGCTTCAAATGGCCCTAACTTCTATACGGTGCGTCGTATACCTATCAAAGTTTGCAACAATCTAATGCTTGTAACTTTTTCCTGGAGCTTAATAAAATCTTGAAATTTTGTGACAATAAAGTACTCGAGCCTCTTATCAATTTAAGCTATCGCTCATAGATATGCTACCATTGAGTCCCAAATCAAACACGTATAAATCTTCAAATGGCCCTAACTTCTATACGGTGCGACCTATATCTATCAATGTTTGCAACAATCAAATGCTTGTAACTTTTTACTTGAGCTAATAAAATCTTGAAATTTTGTGACAATAAAGTACTAAAGCCTCTTGTCAATTTAAATTATCTCTCATAGCTATGCTACCCTTGAGTCTTAAATCAAACACTGATAAAACTTCAAATGGCCCAAACTTCTATACCGTGCGTCCCACACCTATAAATGTTTGCAACATTCAGAAGCTTGTAACTTTTTACTGGAGCGTCATAAAACCTTGAAATTTGGTGACAATAAAGTACTCGAGCCTCTTATCATTTTAAGCTATCGCTCATTGCCATGCAACCCTTGAGTCCCAAATCAAACACTGATAAAACTTCAAATGGCCATAACTTCTATACGGTGCGTCCTATACCTATCAAAGTTTGCAACAATCAAATGCTTGTAACTTTTTACTGGAGCTTAATAAAATCTTGAAATTTTGTGACAATAAAGTACTCGAGCCTCTTATCAATTTAAGCTATCGCTCATAGCTATGCTACCCTTGAGTCCCAAATCAAACACTGATAAAACTTCAAATTGCCCTAACTTCTATACGGTGCGTCCCACACCTATAAAAGTTTGCAACAATCAAATGCTTGCAAGTTTTTACTGGAGCGTCATAAAACCCTGAAATTTTGTGACAATAAAGTACTCGAGCCTCTTATCAATTCAAGGTATCGCTCATAGCTATGCTACCATTGAGTCCCAAATCAAACACTGATAAAGCTTCAAATGGCCCTAACTTCTATACGGTGCGTCCTATACCTATCAATGTTTGCAACAATCTAATGCTTGTAACTTTTTCCTGGAGCTTAATAAAATCTTGAAATTTTGTAACAATAAAGTACTCGAGCCTCTTATCAATTTAAGCTATCGCTCATAGCTATGCTACCATTGAGACCCAAATCACACACGTATAAAACTGCAAATGGCCCTAACTTCTATACGGTGCGACCTATATCTATCAATGTTTGCAACAATCAAATGCTTGTAACTTTTTACTTGAGCTTAATAAAATCTTGAAATTTTGTGACAATAAAGTACTAAAGCCTCTTATCAATTTAAGCTATCGCTCATAGCTATGCTACCCTCGAGTCCCAAATCAAACACTGATAAAACTTCAAATGGCCCTAACTTCTATACGGTGCGTCCTATACCTACCAAAGTTTGCAACAATCTAATGCTTGTAACTTTTTCCTGGAGCTTAATAAAATCTTGAAATTTTGTAACAATAAAGTACTCGAGCCTCTTATCAATTTAAGCTATCGCTCATAGCTATGCTACCATTGAGTCCCAAATCAAACACGTATAAAACTTCAAATGGCCCTAACTTATATACGGTGCGTCCTATACCTATCAAAGTTTGCAACAATCAAATGCTTGTAAATTTTTACTGGAGCTTAATAAAATCTTGAAATTTTGTGACAATAAAGTACTCGAGCCTCGTATCAATTTAAGCTATCGCTCATAGCTATGCTACCCTCGAGTCCCAAATCAAACACTGATAAAACTTCAAATGGCCCTAACTTCTATACGGTGCGTCCTACACCTATCAAAGTTTGCAACAATCAAATGCTTGTAACTTTTTACTGGAGCGTCATAAAACCTTGAAATTTGAGACGATAAAGTACTCGAGCCTCTTATCAATTTAAGCTATCGCTCATAGCTATGCTACCCTTTAGTCCCAAATCAAACACTGATAAAACTTCAAATTGCCCTAACTTCTATACCGTGCGTCCCACACCTATAAATGTTTGCAACAATCAAGTGCTTGCAAGTTTTTACTGGAGCGTCATAAAATCTTGAAATTTTGTGACAATAAAGTACTCGAGCCTCTTATCAATTTAAGCTATCGCACATAGCTATGCTACCCTTGAGTCTCAAATCAAACACTGATAAAACTTCAAATGGCCCTAACTTCTATACGGTGCTTCCTATACCTATCAGAGTTTGCAACCATCAAATGCTTGTAACTTTTTACTGGAGCTTAATAAAATCTTGAAATTTTGTGACAATAAAGTACTCGAGCCTCTTATCAATTTAAGCTATCGCTCATAGCTATGCTACCCTTGAGTCGCAAATCAAACACTGATAAAACTTCAAATGCCCCTAACTTCTATCCGGTGCTTCCTATACCTATCAAAATTTGCAACCATCAAATGCTTGTAACTTTTTACTGGAGCTTAATAAAATCTTGAAATTTTGTGACAATAAATTACTCGAGCCTCTTATCAATTTAAGCTATCGCTCATAGCTATGCTACCCTTGAGTCCCAAATCAAACACTGATAAAACTTCAAATGGCCCTAACTTCTATACGGTGCGTCCCACACCTATAAAAGTTTGCAACAATCAAATGCTTGCAAGTTTTTACTGGAGCGTCATAAAACCTTGAAATTTTGTGACAATAAAGTACTCGAGCCTCTTGTCAATTTAAGCTATCGCTCATAGCTATGCTACCCTCGAGTCCTAAATCAAACACTGATAAAACTTCAAATGGCGCTAACTTCAATACGGTGCGTCCTACACCTATCAAAGTTTGCAACAATCAAATGCTTGTAACTTTTTACTGGAGAGTCATAAAGCCTTGAAATTTGTTGACAATAAAGTACTCCAGCCTTTTGTCAATTTAAGCTATCGCTCATAGCTATGCTACCCTCGAGTCCCAAATTAAACACTGATAAAACTTCAAATGGCCCTAACTTCTATACGGTACGTTCTACACCTATCAAACTTTGCAACATTCAGAAGCTTGTAACTTTTTACTGGAGCGTCATAAAACCTTGAAATTTGGTGACAATAAAGTACTCGAGCCTCTTGTCATTTTAAGCTATCGCTCATAGCCATGCAACCCTTGAGACCCAAATCAAACACTGATAAAACTTCAAATGGCCATAACTTCTATACGGTGCGTCCTATACCTATCAAAGTTTGCAACAATCAAATGCTTGTAAATTTTTACTGGAGCTTAATAAAATCTTGAAATTTTGTGACAATAAAGTACTCGAGCCTCTTATCAATTTAAGCTATCGCTGATAGCTATGCTACCCTCGAGTCCCAAATCAAACACTGATAAAACTTCAAATGGCCCTAACTTCTATACGGTGCGTCCTACAACTATCAAAGTTTGCAACAATCAAATGCTTGTAACTTTTTACTGGAGCGTCATAAAACCTTGAAATTTGAGACGATAAAGTACTCGAGCCTCTTATCAATTTAAGCTATCGCTCATAGCTATGCTACCCTTGAGTCCCAAATCAAACACTGATAAAACTTCAAATTGCCCTAACTTCTATACGGTGCGTCGTATACCTATCAAAGTTTGCAACAATCAAATGCTTGTAACTTTTTACTGGAGCTTAATAAAATCTTGAAATTTTGTGACAATAAAGTACTCGAGCCTCTTATCAATTTAAGCTATCGCTCATAGCTATGCTACCCTCGAGTCCCAAATCAAATACTGATAAAACTTCAAATGGCCCTAACTTCTATACGGTGCGTCCTACACCTATCAAAGTTTGCAACAATCAAATGCTTGTAACTTTTTACTGGAGCGTCATAAAACCTTGAAATTTGTGACGATAAAGTACTCGAGCCTCTTATCAATTTAAGCTATCGCTCATAGCTATGCTACCCTTGAGTCCCAAATCAAACACTGATAAAACTTCAAATTGCCCTAACTTCTATACGGTGCGTCCCACACCTATAAAAGTTTGCAACAATCAAATGCTTGCAAGTTTTTACTGGAGCGTCATAAAACCTTGAAATTTTGTGACAATAAAGTACTCGAGCCTCTTATCAATTTAAGCTATCGCTCATAGCCATGCTACCCTTGAGTCCCAAATCAAACACTGATAAAACTTCAAATGGCCATAACTTCTATACGGTGCGTCCTATACCTATCAAAGTTTGCAACAATCAAATGCTTGTAACTTTTTCCTGGAGCTTAATAAAATCTAAAATTTTGTGACAATAAAGTACTCGAGCCTCTTATCAATTCAAGATATCGCTCATAGCTATGCTACCATTGAGTCCCAAATCAAACACTGATAAAGCTTCAAATGGCCCTAACTTCTATACGGTGCGTCCTATACCTATCAGAGTTTGCAACAATCTAATGCTTGTAACTTTTTCCTGGAGCTTAATAAAATCTTGAAATTTTGTGACAATAAAGTACTCGAGCCTCTTATCAATTTAAGCTATCGCTCATAGCTATGCTACCATTGAGTCCCAAATCAAACACGTATAAAACTTCAAATGGCCCTAACTTCTATACGGTGCGACCTATATCTATCAATGTTTGCAACAATCAAATGCTTGTAACTTTTTACTTGAGCTTAATAAAATCTTGAAATTTTGTGACAATAAAGTACTAAAGCCTCTTGTCAATTTAAATTATCTCTCATAGCTATGCTACCCTTGAGTCTTAAATCAAACACTGATAAAACTTCAAATGGCCCAAACTTCTATACCGTGCGTCCCACACCTATAAATGTTTGCAACAATCAAGTGCTTGCAAGTTTTTACTGGAGCGTCATAAAATCTTGAAATTTTGTGACAATAAAGTACTCGAGCCTCTTGTCAATATTTAAGCTATCGCTCATAGCCATGCTACCCTTGAGTCCCAAATCAAACACTGATAAAACTTCAAATGGCCATAACTTCTATACGGAGCGTCCTATACCTATTAAAGTTATCAACAATCAAATGCTTGTAACTTTTTACTGGAGCTTAATAAAACCTTGAAATTTTGTGACAATAAAGTACTCGAGCCTCTTATCAATTTAAGCCATCGCACATAGCTATGCTACCCTTGAGTCTCAAATCAAACACTGATAAAACTTCAAATGGCCGTAACTTCTATACGGTGCTTCCTATACCTATCAAAATTTGCAACCATCAAATGCTTGTAACTTTTTACTGGAGCTTAATAAAATCTTGAAATTTTGTGACAATAAAGTACTCGAGCCTCTTATCAATTTAAGCTATCGCTCATAGCTATGCTACCCTTGAGTCTTAAATCAAACACTGATAAAACTTCAAATGGCCCAAACTTCTATACCGTGCGTCCCACACCTATAAATGTTTGCAACAATCAAGTGCTTGCAAGTTTTTACTGGAGCGTCATAAAATCTTGAAATTTTGTGACAATAAAGTACTCCAGCCTTTTGTAAATTTAAGCTATCGCTCATAGCTATGCTACCCTCGAGTCCCAAATTAAACACTGATAAAACTTCAAATGGCCCTAACTTCTATACGGTACGTCCTACACCTATCAAACTTTGCAACATTGAGAAGCTTGTAACTTTTTACTGGAGCGTCATAAAACCTTGAAATTTGGTGACAATAAAGTACTCGAGCCTCTTATCATTTTAAGCTATCGCTCATTGCCATGCAACCCTTGAGTCCCAAATCAAACACTGATAAAACTTCAAATGGCCATAACTTCTATACGGTGCGTCCTATACCTATCAAAGTTTGCAACAATCAAATGCTTGTAACTTTTTACTGGAGCTTAATAAAATCTTGAAATTTTGTGACAATAAAGTACTCGAGCCTCTTATCAATTTAAGCTATCGCTCATAGCTATGCTACCCTCGAGTCCCAAATCAAACACTGATAAAACTTCAAATGGCCCTAACTTCTATACGGTGCGTCCTACACCTATCAAAGTTTGCAACAATCAAATGCTTGTAACTTTTTACTGGAGCGTCATAAAACCTTGAAATTTGTGACGATAAAGTACTCGAGCCTCTTATCAATTTAAGCTATCGCTCATAGCTATGCTACCCTTGAGTCCCAAATCAAACACTGATAAAACTTCAAATTGCCCTAACTTCTATACGGTGCGTCCCACACCTATAAAAGTTTGCAACAATCAAATGCTTGCAAGTTTTTACTGGAGCGTCATAAAACCTTGAAATTTTGTGACAATAAAGTACTCGAGCCTCTTATCAATTTAAGCTATCGCTCATAGCCATGCTACCCTTGAGTCCCAAATCAAACACTGATAAAACTTCAAATGGCCATAACTTCTATACGGTGCGTCCTATACCTATCAAAGTTTGCAACAATCAAATGCTTGTAACTTTTTCCTGGAGCTTAATAAAATCTAAAATTTTGTGACAATAAAGTACTCGAGCCTCTTATCAATTCAAGATATCGCTCATAGCTATGCTACCATTGAGTCCCAAATCAAACACTGATAAAGCTTCAAATGGCCCTAACTTCTATACGGTGCGTCCTATACCTATCAAAGTTTGCAACAATCTAATGCTTGTAACTTTTTCCTGGAGCTTAATAAAATCTTGAAATTTTGTGACAATAAAGTACTCGAGCCTCTTATCAATTTAAGCTATCGCTCATAGCTATGCTACCATTGAGTCCCAAATCAAACACGTATAAAATTTCAAATGGCCCTAACTTCTATACGGTGCGACCTATATCTATCAATGTTTGCAACAATCAAGTGCTTGTAACTTTTTACTTGAGCTTAATAAAATCTTGAAATTTTGTGACAATAAAGTACTAAAGCCTCTTGTCAATTTAAATTATCTCTCATAGCTATGCTACCCTTGAGTCTTAAATCAAACACTGATAAAACTTCAAATGGCCCAAACTTCTATACCGTGCGTCCCACACCTATAAATGTTTGCAACAATCAAGTGCTTGCAAGTTTTTACTGGAGCTTAATAAAACCTTGAAATTTTGTGACAATAAAGTACTCGAGCCTCTTATCAATTTAAGCCATCGCACATAGCTATGCTACCCTTGAGTCTCAAATCAAACACTGATAAAACTTCAAATGGCCGTAACTTCTATACGGTGCTTCCTATACCTATCAAAATTTGCAACCATCAAATGCTTGTAACTTTTTACTGGAGCTTAATAAAATCTTGAAATTTTGTGACAATAAAGTACTCGAGCCTCTTATCAATTTAAGCTATCGCTCATAGCTATGCTACCCTTGAGTCCCAAATCAAACACTGATAAAACTTCAAATGGCCCTAACTTCTATACGGTGCGTCCTACACCTATCAAAGTTTGCAACAATCAAATGCTTGTAACTTTTTACTGGAGAGTCATAAAGCCTTGAAATTTGTTGACAATAAAGTACTCGAGCCTCTTATCAATTCAAGCTATCGCTCATAGCTATGCTACCCTTGAGTCCCAAATCAAACACTGATAAAACTTCAAATGGCCCTAACTTCTATACGGTGCGTCCTACACCTATCAAAGTTTGCAACAATCAAATGCTTGTAACTTTTTACTGGAGAGTCATAAAGCCTTGAAATTTGTTGACAATAAAGTACTCGAGCCTCTTATCAATTCAAGCTATCGCTCATAGCTATGCTACCCTTGAGTCCCAAATCAAACACTGATAAAACTTCAAATGGCCCTAACTTCTATACGGTGCGTCCTACACCTATCAAAGTTTGCAACAATCAAATGCTTGTAACTTTTTACTGGAGAGTCATAAAGCCTTGAAATTTGTTGACAATAAAGTACTCGAGCCTCTTATCAATTCAAGCTATCGCTCATAGCTATGCTACCCTCGAGTCCCAAATCAAACACTGATAAAACTTCAAATGGCCCTAACTTCTATACGGTGCGTCCTACACCTATCAAAGTTTGCAACAATCAAATGCTTGTAACTTTTTACTGGAGAGTCATAAAGCCTTGAAATTTGTTGACAATAAAGTACTCGAGCCTCTTATCAATTCAAGCTATCGCTCATAGCTATGCTACCCTTGAGTCCCAAATCAAACACTGATAAAACTTCAAATGGCCCTAACTTCTATACGGTGCGTCCTACATCTATCAAACTTTGCAATATTCAGAAGCTTGTAACTTTTTACTGGAGCGTCATAAAACCTTGAAATTTGGTGACAATAAAGTACTCTAGCCTCTTATCATTTTAAGCTATCGCTCATAGCCATGCAACCCTTGAGTCCCAAATCAAACACTGATAAAACTTCAAATGGCCATAACTTCTATACGGTGCGTCCTATACCTATCAAAGTTTGCAACAATCAAATGCTTGTAACTTTTTACTGGAGCGTCATAATAACTTGAAATTTTGTAACAATAAAGTACTCGAGCCTCTTGTCAATTTAAGCTATCACTCATAACTATGCTACCCTTGAGTCCCAAATCAACCACTGCTAAAACTTCAAATGGCCCTTACGGTGCGTGCTATACCTATCAAAGTTTGCAACAATCAAATGCTTGTAACTTTTTACTGGAGCGTCATAAAAGCTTGAAATTTGGTGACAATAAAGTACTCGAGCCTCTTATCAATTTAAGCTATCGCTCATAGCTATGCTACCCTTGAGTCCCAAATAGAACACTGATAAAACTTCAAATGGCCCTTACTTCTATACGGTGCGACCTATATCTATCAATGTTTGCAACAATCAAATGCTTGTAACTTTTTACTTGAGCTTAATAAAATCTTGAAATTTTGTGACAATAAAGTACTAAAGCCTCTTGTCAATTAAAATTATCTCTCATAGCTATGCTACCCTTGAGTCTTAAATCAAACACTGATAAAACTTCAAATGGCCCAAACTTCTATACCGTGCGTCCCACACCTATATATGTTTGCAACAATCAAGTGCTTGCAAGTTTTTACTGGAGCGTCATAAAATCTTGAAATGTTGTGACAATAAAGTACTCGAGCCTCTTGTCAATTTAAGCTATCGCTCATAGCCATGCTACCCTTGAGTCCCAAATCAAACACTGATAAAACTTCAAATGGCCATAACTTCTATACGGTGCGTCCTATACCTATTAAAGTTTGCAACAATCAAATGCTTGTAACTTTTTACTGGAGCTTAATAAAACCTTGAAATTTTGTGACAATAAAGTACTCGAGCCTCTTATCAATTTAAGCTATCGCTCATAGCTATGCTACCCTTGCGTCTCAAATCAAACACTGACAAAACTTCAAATGGCCCTAACTTCTATACGGTGCTTCCTATACCTATCAAAATTTGCAACCATCAAATGCTTGTAACTTTTTACTGGAGCTTAATAAAATCTTGAAATTTTGTGACAATAAAGTACTCGAGCCTCTTATCAATTTAAGCTATCGCTCAGCTATGCTACCCTTGAGTCTCAAATCAAACACTGACAAAACTACAAATGGCCCTAACTTCTATACGGTGCTTCCTATACCTATCAAAATTTGCAACCATCAAATGCTTGTAACTTTTTACTGGAGCTTAATAAAATCTTGAAATTTTGTGACAATAAAGTACTCGAGCCTCTTATCAATTTAAGCTATCGCTCATAGCTATGCTACCCTTGAGTCCCAAATCAAACACTGATAAAACTTCAAATGGCCCTAACTTCTATACGGTGCGTCCCACACCTATAAAAGTTTGCAACAATCAAATGCTTGCAAGTTTTTACTGGAGCGTCATAAAACCTTGAAATTTTGTGACAATAAAGTACTCGAGCCTCTTGTCAATTTATGCTATCGCTCATAGCTATGATACCCTCGAGTCCCAAATCAAACACTGATAAAACTTCAAATGGCCCTAACTTCTATACGGTGCGTCCTACACCTATCAAAGTTTGCAACAATCAAATGCTTGTAACTTTTTACTGGAGAGTCATAAAGCCTTGAAATTTGTTGACAATAAAGTACTCGAGCCTCTTATCAATTCAAGCTATCGCTCATAGCTATGCTACCCTCGAGTCCGAAATCACACACTGATAAAACTTCAAATGGCCCTAACTTCTATGCGGTGCGTCCCACACCTATAAAAGTTTGCAACAATCAAATGCTTGCAAGTTTTTACTGGAGCGTCATAAAACCTTGAAATTTTGTGGAAATAAAGTACTCGAGCCTCTTGTCAATTTAAGCTATCGCTCATAGCTATGCTACCCTTGAGTCTCAAAACAAACACTGATAAAACTTCAAATGGCCCTAACTTCTATACGGTGCTTCCTATACCTATCAGAGTTTGCAATCATCACATGCTTGTAACTTTTTACTGGAGCTTAATAAAATCTTGAAATTTTGTGACAATAAAGTACTCGAGCCTCTTATCAATTTAAGCTGTCGCTCATAGCTATGCTAACCTTGAGTCCCAAATCAAACATTGATAAAACTTCAAATGGCCCTAACTTCTATACGGTGCGTCCCACACCTATAAAAGTTTGCAACAATCAAATGCTTGCAAGTATTTACTGGAGCGTCATAAAACCTTGAAATTTTGTGACAATAAAATACTCGAGCCTCTTGTCAATTTAAGCTATCGCTCATAGCTATGCTACCCTCGAGTCCCAAATCAAACACTGATAAAACTTCAAATGGCCCTAACATCTAGACGGTGCGTCCTATACCTATCAAAGTTTGCAACATTCAAATGCTTGTAACTTTTTACTGGAGCGTCATAAAACCTTGAAATTTTGTGACAATAAAGTACTCGAGCCTCTTATCAATTCAAGCTATCGCTCATAGCTATGCTGCCCTTGAGTCCCAAATCAAACAGTGATAAAACTTCAAATGGCCATTACTTATATACGGTGCGTCCTATACCTATCAAAGTTTTCAACAATCAAATGCTTGTAACTTTTTACTGGAGCTTAATAAAATCTTGAAATTTTGTGACAATAAAGTACTTGAGCCTCTTATCAATTTAAGCTATCGCTCATAGCTATGCTACCCTGGAGTCCCAAGTCAAACACTGATAAAACTTCAAACGGCCCTAACTTCTATACGGTGCGTCCTACACCTATCAAAGTTTGCAACAATCAAATGCTTGTAACTTTTTACTGGAGCGTCATAAAACCTTGAAATTTGGTGACGATAAAGTACTCGAGCCTCTTATCAATTCAAGCTATCGCTCATAGCTATGCTACCATTGACTCCCAAATCAAACACTGATAAAGCATCAAATGGCCCTAATTTCTATACGGTGCGTCCTATACCTATCAAAGTTTGCAACTATCAAATGCTTGTAACTTTTTCCTGGAGCTTAATAAAATCTAAAATTTTGTGACAATAAAGTTCTCGAGCCTCTTCTCAATTTAAGCTATCGCTCATAGCTATGCTACCCTTGAGTCGCAAATCAAACACTGATAAAACTTCAAATGGCCCTAACTTCTATACGGTAGGTCCCATACATATCAGAGTTTGTAACAATCAAATGCTTGTAACTTTTTACTGGAGCTTAATAAAATGTTGAAATTTTGTGACAATGAAGTACTCGAGCCTCTTTTCAATTTAAGTTATCTCTCATAGCTATGCTACCCTTGAGTCCCAAATCAAATACTGATAAAACTTCAAATGGCCCTAACTTCTATACGGTGCTTCCTATACCTATCAAAATTTGCAACCATCAAATGCTTGTAACTTTTTACTGGAGCTTAATAAAATCTTGAAATTTTGTGACAATAAAGTACTCGAGCCTCTTATCAATTTAAGCTATCGCTCATAGCTATGCTACCCTTGAGTCCCAAATCAAACACTGATAAAACTTCAAATGGCCCTAACTTCTATACGGTGCGTCCCACACCTATAAAAGTTTGCAACAATCAAATGCTTGCAAGTTTTTACTGGAGCGTCATAAAACCTTGAAATTTTGTGACAATAAAGTACTCGAGCCTCTTGTCAATTTATGCTATCGCTCATAGCTATGATACCCTCGAGTCCCAAATCAAACACTGATAAAACTTCAAATGGCCCAAACTTCTATACGGTGCGTCCTACACCTATCAAAGTTTGCAACAATCAAATGCTTGTAACTTTTTACTGGAGAGTCATAAAGCCTTGAAATTTGTTGACAATAAAGTACTCGAGCCTCTTATCAATTCAAGCTATCGCTCATAGCTATGCTACCCTCGAGTCCGAAATCACACACTGATAAAACTTCAAATGGCCCTAACTTCTATGCGGTGCGTCCCACACCTATAAAAGTTTGCAACAATCAAATGCTTGCAAGTTTTTACTGGAGCGTCATAAAACCTTGAAATTTTGTGGAAATAAAGTACTCGAGCCTCTTGTCAATTTAAGCTATCGCTCATAGCTATGCTACCCTTGAGTCTCAAAACAAACACTGATAAAACTTCAAATGGCCCTAACTTCTATACGGTGCTTCCTATACCTATCAGAGTTTGCAATCATCAAATGCTTGTAACTTTTTACTGGAGCTTAATAAAATCTTGAAATTTTGTGACAATAAAGTACTCGAGCCTCTTATCAATTTAAGCTGTCGCTCATAGCTATGCTAACCTTGAGTCCCAAATCAAACATTGATAAAACTTCAAATGGCCCTAACTTCTATACGGTGCGTCCCACACCTATAAAAGTTTGCAACAATCAAATGCTTGCAAGTATTTACTGGAGCGTCATAAAACCTTGAAATTTTGTGACAATAAAATACTCGAGCCTCTTGTCAATTTAAGCTATCGCTCATAGCTATGCTACCCTCGAGTCCCAAATCAAACACTGATAAAACTTCAAATGGCCCTAACATCTAGACGGTGCGTCCTATACCTATCAAAGTTTGCAACATTCAAATGCTTGTAACTTTTTACTGGAGCGTCATAAAACCTTGAAATTTTGTGACAATAAAGTACTCGAGCCTCTTATCAATTCAAGCTATCGCTCATAGCTATGCTGCCCTTGAGTCCCAAATCAAACAGTGATAAAACTTCAAATGGCCATTACTTATATACGGTGCGTCCTATACCTATCAAAGTTTTCAACAATCAAATGCTTGTAACTTTTTACTGGAGCTTAATAAAATCTTGAAATTTTGTGACAATAAAGTACTTGAGCCTCTTATCAATTTAAGCTATCGCTCATAGCTATGCTACCCTGGAGTCCCAAGTCAAACACTGATAAAACTTCAAACGGCCCTAACTTCTATACGGTGCGTCCTACACCTATCAAAGTTTGCAACAATCAAATGCTTGTAACTTTTTACTGGAGCGTCATAAAACCTTGAAATTTGGTGACGATAAAGTACTCGAGCCTCTTATCAATTCAAGCTATCGCTCATAGCTATGCTACCATTGACTCCCAAATCAAACACTGATAAAGCATCAAATGGCCCTAATTTCTATACGGTGCGTCCTATACCTATCAAAGTTTGCAACTATCAAATGCTTGTAACTTTTTCCTGGAGCTTAATAAAATCTAAAATTTTGTGACAATAAAGTACTCGAGCCTCTTATCAATTTAAGCTATCGCTCATAGCTATGCTACCCTTGAGTCGCAAATCAAACACTGATAAAACTTCAAATGGCCCTAACTTCTATACGGTAGGTCCCATACATATCAGAGTTTGTAACAATCAAATGCTTGTAACTTTTTACTGGAGCTTAATAAAATGTTGAAATTTTGTGACAATGAAGTACTCGAGCCTCTTTTCAATTTAAGTTATCTCTCATAGCTATGCTACCCTTGAGTCCCAAATCAAACACTGATAAAACTTCAAATGGCCCTAACTTCTATACGGTGCGTCCCACACCTATAAAAGTTTGCAACAATCAAATGCTTGCAAGTTTTTACTGGAGCGTCATAAAACCTTGAAATTTTGTGACAATAAAGTACTCGAGCCTCTTGTCAATTTAAGCTATCGCTCATAGCTATGCTACCCTCGAGTCCCAAATCAAACACTGATAAAACTTCAAATGGCCCTAACTTCTATACGGTGCGTCCTACACCTATCACAGTTTGCAACAATCAAATGCTTGTAACTTTTTACTGGAGAGTCATAAAGCCTTGAAATTTGTTGACAATAAAGTACTCGAGCCTCTTATCAATTCAAGCTATCGCTTATAGCTATGCTACCCTCGAGTCCCAAATCAAACACTGATAAAACTTCAAATGGCCCTAACTTCTATACGGTGCGTCCCACACCTATAAAAGTTTGCAACAATCAAATGCTTGCAAGTTTTTACTGGAGCGTCATAAAACCTTGAAATTTTGTGACAATAAAGTACTCGAGCCTCTTGTCAATTTAAGCTATCGCTCATAGCTATGCTACCCTTGAGTCTCAAAACAAACACTGATAAAATTTCAAATGGCCCTAACTTCTATACGGTGCTTCCTATACCTATCAGAGTTTGCAATCATCAAATGCTTGTAACTTTTTACTGGAGCTTAAGAAAATCTTGAAATTTTGTGACAATAAAGTACTCGAACCTCTTATCAATTCAAGCTATCGCTCATAGCTATGCTACCCTTGAGTCCCAAATCAAACACTGATAAAACTTCAAATGGCCATTACTTATATACGGTGCGTCCTATACCTATCAAAGTTTTCAACAATCAAATGCTTGCAAGTATTTACTGGAGCGTCATAAAACCTTGAAATTTTGTGACAATAAAGTACTCGAGCCTCTTGTCAATTTAAGCTATCGCTCATAGCTATGCTACCCTCGAGTCCCAAATCAAACACTGATAAAACTTCAAATGGCCCTAACTTCTAGACGGTGCGTCCTATACCTATCAAAGTTTGCAACATTCATATGCTTGTAACTTTTACTGGAGCGTCATAAAACCTTGAAATTTGGTGACAATAAAGTACTCGAGCCTCTTATCAATTCAAGCTATCGCTCATAGCTATGCTACCCTTGAGTCCCAAATCAAACACTGATAAAACTTCAAATGGCCATTACTTATATACGGTGCGTCCTATACCTATCAAAGTTTTCAACAATCAAATGCTTGTAACTTTTTACTGGAGCTTAATAAAATCTTGAAATTTTGTGACAATAAAGTACTCGAGCCTCTTAACAATTTAAGATATCTGTCATAGCTATGCTACCCTCGAGTCCCAAGTCAAACTCTGATAAAACTTCAAATGGCCCTAACTTCTATACGGTGCGTCCTACACCTATCAAAGTTTGCAACAATCAAATGCTTGTAACTTTTTACTGGAGCGTCATAAAACCTTGAAATTTGGTGACGATAAAGTACTCGAGCCTCTTATCAATTCAAGCTATCGCTCATAGCTATGCTACCATTGACTCCCAAATCAAACACTGATAAGGCATCAAATGGCCCTAATTTCTATACGGTGCGTCCTATACCTATCAAAGTTTGCAACAATCAAATGCTTGTAACTTTTTCCTGGAGCTTAATAAAATCTAAAATTTTGTGACAATAAAGTACTCGAGCCTCTTATCAATTTAAGCTATCGCTCATAGCTATGCTACTCTTGAGTCGCAAATCAAACACTGATAAAACTTCAAATGGCCCTAACTTCTATACGGTAGGTCCCATACATATCAGAGTTTGTAACAATCAAATGCTTGTAACTTTTTACTGGAGCTTAATAAAATGTTGAAATTTTCTGACAATGAAGTACTCGAGCCTCTTTTCAATTTAAGTTATCTCTCATAGCTATGCTACCCTTGAGTCCCAAATCAAACACTGATAAAACTTCAAATGGCCCTAACTTCTATACGGTGCGTCCCACACCTATAAAAGTTTGCAACAATCAAATGCTTGCAAGTTTTTACTGGAGCGTCATAAAACCTTGAAATTTTGTGACAATAAAGTACTCGAGCCTCTTGTCAATTTAAGCTA
Source organism: Clusia tigrina (assembly GCA_920105625.2). Classification (NCBI taxonomy): domain Eukaryota; kingdom Metazoa; phylum Arthropoda; class Insecta; order Diptera; family Clusiidae; genus Clusia; species Clusia tigrina. Next base: position 214,996,133 of record OV050030.1, read on the forward strand.
TCGCTCATAGCTATGCTACCCTCGAGTCCCAAATCAAACACTGATAAAACTTCAAATGGCCCTAACTTTTAGACGGTGCGTCCAATACCTGTCAAAGTTTCCAACATTCAAATGCTTGTAACTTTTTATTGGAGAGTCATAAAGCCTTGAAATTTGTTGACAATAAAGTACTCGAGCCTCTTATCAATTCAAGCTATCGCTTATAGCTATGCTACCCTCGAGTCCCAAATCAAACACTGATAAAACTTCAAATGGCCCTAACTTCTATACGGTGCGTCCCACACCTATAAAAGTTTGCAACAATCAAATGCTTGCCAGTTTTTACTGGAGCGTCATAAAACCTTGAAATTTTGTGACAATAAAGTACTCGAGCCTCTTGTAAATTTAAGCTATCGCTCATAGCTATGCTACCCTCGTACTCGAGCCTCTTATCAATAATACCCTCGAGTCCCAAGTCAAACACTGATAAAACTTCAAATGGCCCTAACTTCTATACGGTGCGTCCTACACCTATCAAAGTTTGGAACAATCAAATGCTTGTAACTTTTTACTGGAGCGTCATAAAACCTTGAAATTTTGGTGACGATAAAGTACCCGAGCCTCTTATAAATTCAAGCTATCGCTCATAGCTATGCTACCATTGACTCCCAAATCAAACACTGATAAGGCATCAAATGGCCCTAATTTCTATACGGTGCGCCCTATACCTATCAAAGTTTGCAACAATCCAATGCTTGTAACTGTTTCCTGGAGCTTAATAAAATCTAAAATTTTGTGACAATAAAGTACTCGAGCCTCTTATCAATTTAAGCTATCGCTCATAGCTATGCTACTCTTGAGTCGCAAATCAAACACTGATAAAACTTCAAATGGCCCTAACTTCTATACGGTAGGTCCCATACATATCAGAGTTTGTAACAATCAAATGCTTGTAACTTTTTACTGGAGCTTAATAAAATGTTGAAATTTTGTGACAATGAAGTACTCGAGCCTCTTTTCAATTTAAGTTATCTCTCATAGCTATGCTACCCTTGACTCCCAAATCAAACACTAATAAAACTTCAAATGGCCCTAACTTCTATACGGTGCGTCCCACACCTATAAAAGTTTGCAACAATCAAATGCTTGCAAGTTTTTACTGGAGCGTCATAAAACCTTGAAATTTTGTGACAATAAAGTACTCGAGCCTCTTGTCAATTTAAGCTATCGCTCATAGCTATGCTACCCTCGAGTCCCAAATCAAACACTGATAAAACTTCAAATGGCCCTAACTTTTAGACGGTGCGTCCTATACCTGTCAAAGTTTCCAACATTCAAATGCTTGTAACTTTTTATTGGAGCTTAATAAAACCTTGAAATTTGGTGACAATAAAGTACTCGAGCCTCTTATCAATTCAAGCTATCGCTCATAGCTATGCTACCCTTGAGTCCCAAATCAAACACTGATAAAGCTTCAAATGTCCCTAACTTCTATACGGTGCGTCCTATACCTATCAAAGTTTGCAAAAATCTAATGCTTGTAACTTTTTCCTGGAGCTTAATAAAATCTTGAAATTTTGTGACAATAAAGTACTCGAGCCTCTTGTCCATTTAAGCTATCGCTCATAGCTATGCTACCCTTGAGTCCCAAATCAAACACTGATAAAACTTCAATCGGCCCTAACTTCTAGACGGTGCGTCCAATACCTATCAAAGTTTGCAACATTCAAATGCTTGTAACTTTTTACTGGTGCGTCATAAAACCTTGAAATTTGGTGACAATAATGTACTCGAGCCTCTTATCAATTCAAGCTATCGCTCATAGCTATGCTAGCATTGAGTCCCAAATCAAACACTGATAAAACTTCAAATGGTCATTACTTATATACGGTGCGTCCTATACCTATCAAAGTTTGCAACAATCAAATGCTTGTAACTTTTTACTGGAGCTTAATAAAATCTTGAAATTTTGTGACAATAAAGTACTCGAGCCTCTTGTCAATTTAAGCTATCGCTCATAGCTATGCTACCCTTGAGTCCCAAATCAAACACTGATAAAACTTCAAATTGCCCTAACTTCTATACGGTGCGTCCCACACCTATAAAAGTTTGCAACAATCAAATGCTTGCAAGTTTTTACTGGAGCGTCATAAAACCTTGAAATTTTGTGACAATAAAGTACTCCAGCCTTTTGTCAATTTAAGCTATCGCTCATAGCTATGCTACCCTCGAGTCCCAAATCAAACACTGATAAAACTTCAAATGGCCCTAACTTCTAGACGGTGCATCCTATACCTATCAAAGTTTGCAACATTCAAATGCGTGTAACTTTTTACTGGAGCGTCAGAAAACCTTGAAATTTGTGACGATAAAGTACTCGAGCCTCTTATCAATTCAAGATATCGCTCATAGCTATGCTACCATTGAGTCCCAAATGAAACACTGATAAAGCTTCAAATGGCCCTAACTTCTATACGGTGCTTCCTATACCTATCAAAGTTTGCAACAATATAATGCTTGTAACTTTTTCCTGGAGCTTAATAAAATCTTGAAATTTTGTGACAATAAACTACTCGAGCCTCTTGTCAATTTAAGCTATCGCTCATAGCTATGCTACCATTGAGTCCCAAATCAAACACGTATAAAACTTCAAATGGCCCTAACTTCTATACGGTGCGTCCCACACCTATCAAGGTATGCAACAATCAAATGCTTGCAACTTTTTACTGGAGCGTCATAAAACCTTTGAAATTTGTGACAATAAAGTACTCGAGCCTCTTATCAATTTAAGCTATCGCTCATAGCTATGCTACCCTTGAGTCCCAAATCAAACACTGATAAAACTTCAAATGGCCCTAACTTCTATACGATTCGTCCTATACCTATCAAAGTTTGCAACAATCAAATGCTTGTAACATTTTACTGGAGCTTAATAAAATCTTGAAATTTTGTGAAAATGACGTACTCGAGCCTCTTGACAATTTAAGTTATCTCTCATAGCTATGCTACCCTTGAGTCCCAAATCAAACACTGATAAAACTTCAAATGGCCCTAACTGCTATACGGTGCGTCCTACACCTATCAAACTTTGCAACATTCAGAAGCTTGTATCTTTTTACTGGAGCGTCATAAAACCTTGAAATTTGGTGACATTTAAAGTACTCGAGCCTCTTATCATTTTAAGTTATCGCTCATAGCCATGCAACCCTTTAGTCCCAAATCAAACACTGATAAAACTTCAAATGGCCCTAACTTCTATACGGTGCGTCCTACACCTATCAAAGTTTGCAACAATCAAATGCTTGTAACTTTTTACTGGAGCGTCATAAATCCTTGAAATTTGTGACGATAAAGTACTCGAGCCTCTTATCAATTCAAGCTATCGCTCATAGCTATGCTACCATTGAGTCCCAAATCAAACACTGACAAAGCTTCATGTCCCTAAATTCTATACGGTGCGTCCTATACCTATCAAAGTTTGCAACAATCTAATGCTTGTAATTTTTTCCTGGAGCTTAATAAAATCTTGAAATTTTGTGACAATAAAGTACTCGAGCCTCTTATCAATTTAATCTATCGCTCATAGCTATGCTACCCTTGAGTCCCAAATCAAACACTGATAAAACTTCAAATGACCCTAACTTCTATACGGTGCGTCCCACACCTATGAAAGTTTGCAACAATCTAATGCTTGTAACTTTTTCCTGGAGCTTAATAAAATCTTGAAATTTTGTGACAATAAAGTACTCGAGCCTCTTATCAATTTAAGCTATCGCTCATAGCTATGCTACCATTGAGTCCCAAATCAAACACTGATAAAGCTTCAAATGGCCCTAACTTTTATACGGTGCGTCCTATACCTATCAAAGTTTGCAACAATCTAATGCTTGTAACTTTTTCCTGGAGCTTAATAAAATCTTGAAATTTTGTGACAATAAAGTACTCGAGCCTCTTATCAATTTAAGCTATCGCTCATAGCTATGCTACCATTGAGTCCCAAATCAAACACGTATAAAACTTCAAATGGCCCTAACTTCTATACGGTGCGTCCCACACCAATCAAGGTATGCAACAATCAATTGCTTGCAACTTTTTACGGGAGCGTCATAAAACCTTTGAAATTTGTGACAATAAAGTACTCGAGCCTCTTATCAATTCAAGCTATCGCTCATAGCTATGCTACCATTGAGCCCCAAATCAAACACTGATAAAGCTTCAAATGGCCCTTACTTCTATACGGTGCATCCTATACCTATCAAAGTTTGCAAGAATCAAATGCTTGTAACTTTTTCCTGGAACTTAATAAAATCTTGAAATTTTGTGACAATAAAGTACTCGAGCCTCTTATCAATTTAAGCTATCGCTCATAGCTATGCTACCATTGAGTCCCAAATCAAACACTGATAAAACTTAAAATGGCCCTAACTTCTATACGGTGCGTCCTACACCTTTCAAAGTTTGCAAGAATCAAATGCTTGTAACTTTTTACTGGAGCGTCATAAAACCTTGAAATTTGGTGACAATAAAGTACTCGAGCCTCTTATCAATTCAAGCTATCACTCATAGCTATGCTAACAAATCAAACACGTATAAAACTTCAAATGGCCCTAACTTCTATACGGTGCGTCCCACACCTATTAAGGTTTGCAACAATCAATTGCTTGCAACTTTTTACGGGAGCGTCATAAAACCTTGAAATTTGGTGACAAAACCTTGTAATTAATGAGTCATAGTGAGTAGACGTGTTTTTGGTGCTAACGAGTGGAGAGCGGTTTTTATAATATTTGCCAGATATATTGATCTGTTAATTCGCCTACTAAAGATTGAAGTTGTGGCTGAGTATCGGTGTTTGTGTTGAGTTTTTTCTTTCTGTATAGTCGACATTAAATAAAGAAACCTGTTTTTGCAAAAATGTCATTGGCAACAAGACAGGCAGCGCAAAGAAGAGAGAAACAAAATTTGGCGCCAAGTTTGCACTCAACACCAAATGCGAACAAAGCAACTGCAGATAGGCTCTCTGACTCTGGTTTGCTGGCTGCATGGGATGAGCGGTTGGCTAAGCTCGAAGAGAGCTTTGTCGCAAAGCTTAACGGGTCTGTGAAGCTGCTTGAGGATCGTGTTATGCAGAAAATGAGTGAGTTGGCCGGTGAGTTGTCTAATATCAAGAGAGATTTTAGGCAAATTGAGTCTAGAGTGTCGGCAATTGAGCGATCCATCACGGAGGTTGAAACACTGAAGTCAAATGTGCACTCTCTGCAATCCCAAGTGGAAAAATTTGAAGGTGATGCTATCTCAACGGATATTTGAATTAATGGAATACCTGAGACCGAGAGTGAGAGATTGGGTGATACATTTAATAAAATCTGTCAATCGGTCAAATGTGACTCGCCGCGGGTTCGGGAAGTATTCCGTCTGCGCTTGAACCGTAGCCAATTTCAAAATGGGGCCGCTGCGGTTTTGGTGAGACTGCAAACGGCACAACAAAGAAGTAATCTCTTTCGGGCTATTGCTGGGTTCTGCAAGGAGAAGAAGAGATCCATCTTACTCTCTGATATCGGTGTCGACGGCCAAACTCCCGTATTTGTACATGAGAGCCTAACTAAGAGCAATCGGGTAATTATGCAGTATGCATCGAGGCTTAGGCGGCAGCGGCTGTTGACTTCTGCATTCTTCATGCGAGGCATGGTATATGTTCGAGTGAACCGAGATTCTGAAGCGAAACTGGTTACGAGCAAAGAGGCCGTGGATTCGCTCGTTGGCGCACCAGCAGCTACGAAATTACTTACAATAATGTTGTCGTTTCCGTCATTCCTTATGTTTATTTCAAACTTAGCTATAAGTTTTCTTCTTGTTATTGCTTGTTAGTACATTATTCTTTTATATATTTGTAACTCTTTACATTTCAGATAGGTATATCTATTCTTCCACTTCTTTCTATACATTTTGTTTGTTTTGTTTTTTGTTGTTTCTTTTATTCTTTTTGTATGCTCTCTCTCATTCTCTCTTAGCTCTCCTTTCTATTATTTTTATGTGTATTATGTATTTTGTAAAGGTATATGGTTATTGGATAATTTTTATAATTTTTTTTATAAACCTTATGGCTATGGTTTACTATTTAATGTTTGAACTTGCAGTCCTAAGCCTGGCTTCCACTTGTTGTGGGTGGTATCGGTGACAGTGCGGATGGTGTTAATGAAAATTATAAAGTTCTCATTGATATATTGTGCAGGCAGCGTAGGGGCCTCAATATTGTGCATCTTAACGCTAGGAGTCTGAATTCAGGGAAATTAGATTACTTGAGATATATTTTTGAGGGCTCTTTAGTGGATGTTATATGTGTCTCGGAAACATGGTTTCAGGATGATATTTTGGATGCCCATTATGGCATTAAAGACTACAAGTTAGTAAGGAGTGATAGGCTGAATAAGAGAGGGGGTGGTGTAGCAATATATTGCAAAACTTACCTAAATATTGAGTTGTTAAGCTTGTCTAATGGGTGTGACATTGAATTTTTAAATGTTAAAATTTGTAGTGGAGGTACGAAAATGTTTCTATCTTGTGTATATAACCCTAATAGAGCATATCAACTTGAACCGTATTTTTCTGAGCTGTCCAATAATTTGGCTGATTATGATCGCTTTGTGATTTGTGGCGATTTCAATGTGAATCTGCTGTGTGATAGTAGTGCTAGGAATAAATTATATGAGCTTGTAGCAACTGCTGGATTATCTGTCGTAAACTCGGGTGTACCTACTCGTTATGGAAATAATGTCAACCCTAGTTTGCTTGATTTCTTTCTGGTATCTGATGTCTCATTGATTAGTTTTTTTGATCAAATCTCTTTTATTTCCGATCATGATTTAATTTTTTGTACCTTAAACATAACACTGTGCCGTGATGCTCTGCCGGATTTTTTCTCATATCGTGACTTCAATGCTATTGATTACGAATCACTATTCTGTGAGATGAGTCGTTTGCATTGGGATGAATGCTGATGTCAAACCTCTGTGGATGATAAGTTGGACTTGTTTGTAGGTTGCATTGACAGAATTTTTAATCAATATGTCCCCATTCGTTCAGTGGCAATTCAGAATGTTTCTTGTCCATGGTACTCTAAGCAAGTTAAATTGGCCATTATGAATCGAAATAAATTGCATGCTAAATGGAAAAATAAGCCTACTGTGGATAATTGGAATCGACTTAGGATTGCTCGAAATAAAACTGTATTTATTGTTCGTCAATCCAAAAGAAATTTTCACAATTCCAAGTTGAAAAGTTGCCTTCCTACCAAGCTACTTTGGAGGAATTTGAGGAACCTTGGAGTGCGTAGAAGTGATAATACTATCTGCAAGTTGGATCCCAGCATTATGTGTGATGCCTTTGCTTCTCCGGGATCATGTGGCTCGGTTTCTCAGCCTGCTCTTGGAATTTTTATTCTGCCACGTCTACTTTTCAGTTCTGCTGTGCCGTGAGGCTGATGTGGGGCGATGTCTGATGAGGGTTAAGTCAAATGCAATTGGTGAGGATGGCTTGCCGGTTAAGTTTCTTAAGATTATATTACCATTTATCCTTAGTCCCTTGACCCACATTATTAATCATTGCTTTACGACTTCGTGCTTTCCTAGTGCTTGGAAAGTTGGTATCGTTATTCCAGTAGCTAAGAAATCCTCTGCATTGGAGCCAGGTGATTTTAGACCTATTAGTATTTTACCTTCTCTATCAAAGGTTTGTGAATCACTCATGGCTGAGCAAATTTCAGGTTACTTTCATCAAAACAATCTTTTCTCTCCTTTGCAGTCTGGTTTTAGATCGGGGCACAGTTGTGCGACTGCTATGCTTAAGGTTATGGATGATGTTCGGGAAATGTATGACCAAAGTCTTCTTACTTTTCTATGTCTCCTGGATTTCTCCAAGGCTTTTGATAGCGTTAATCATTCGTTGCTTTGTTTAAAATTAAAGCGGTACTATGGGTTTTGTGACAGTGCAGTTGGCCTTATAAATAGTTATTTAACAATGAGAATGCAGCGAGTAAAGGTGGGCAATATCTATTCTGATTATAGGCATGTTTTTTCGGGTGTTCCACAGGGATCGATTCTTGGCCCACTCCTGTTTACTATATTTTCAAATGACATATTCTCGGTGTGTAAATACGTAAATATATATGCATATGCTGATGACCTGCAGATTTATCTTTCTCGGCACATGGAGTATATTGATGACTTGAGTCTTAAAATGAACGAAGATCTACATTCTATATTTCATTGGTCAAAATGAAATGGACTCTTCCTAAATCCGTTCAAATCCTACGTTTTACCAATCTCGAAGAAGAAAGTAGAATTGGACAAACTTCCTTTGATATATATTGGTGGCGCTCAGCTGAAATTCGTTGAGAGATCATGTAGTTTGGGCTTTCATATTAATTCTTCTTTCACTTGCACTGATCAAGTAAATGGTATTGTGAAAAAAGTTTTTTTTTGTGCTGAGACAGTTACGGATGTCAGCAGAGTTTACCCCTGTCGATACTAGGGGAATGTTGATTAAGCAGCTGGTTGTACCGATAATTTGCTATTCAGAGCTTGTATATAGTAAGTTGGATTCAAACTCCCTACATAAAATACAAGTTGTTTTTAACTATGCCACACGATATGTGTTTGGATTATGTAGCTTTGACCATATAATTTCCTGGAAGACAAGTGTTCTTGGATGCAGTATTGAGAATTTCTTGCGGATCAGAAATTGTATTTTTCTTCACAAGCTGATTATCACGAGAGCTCCTAATTATCTCTTTGAGAAACTTCAGCAGAGCCAATCAAAAAGAAGTCGGTGCATGATAATACCTAAGTTTGCCTATTCTAATTCAACTCGATACTTTTTCATTAATGCCATCAGGATCTGGAATTCGCTGCCTCCAGCTGTGAGAGGCGTGGCAGGGATTAGTGAGTTTAAGCATTTAGTCTTCCAGTACTTTTGTCGAGAGCTACCATAGAGCTGTCTAAATTTTTACCCTTGAAAATAACCAAATATCTCTTTTATTATTCTTTTCTGTCTGTATTCTTTTATTTATTATTGTATTAATTAATTTATTTATTTATTTATTTATTATTTATTATTTATTTATTACTTATTTACTTATTCAACTTCTTATTTTTTATTTATCTATTTAATTAGTTGCTAATTTAATATATATATATATATATATGTATATATATATATATATATATATATATATATATATATATATATATATATATCTATATATATATATATATATATATATATATATATATATATATATATATATATACATATATATATATATATATATATATATATATATATATATATATATATATATATATATATATATATATATATTAATAACTGATATATAGTTATATATTAAAAGACTTTGTCTTATGTAATAACTTTAAACAATAAATTGAAATAAATTGAAATAAAGTACTGGAGCCTCTTATCAATTTAAGCTATCGCTCATAGCTATGCTACCCTTGAGTCGTAAATCAAACACTGATAAAACTTCAAATGGCCCTAACTTCTATACGATTCGTCCTATACCTATCAAAGTTTGCAACAATCAAATGCTTGTAACTTTTTACTGCAGCTTAATAAAATCTTGAAATTTTGTGACAGTGAAGTTCTCGAGCCTCCTGTCAATTTAAGTTATCTCTCATAGCCATGTAACCCTTGAGTCCCAAATCAAACACTGATAAAACTTCAAATGTCCCTAACTTCTATACGGTGCGTCCTATATTGATCAAAGTTTGCAACAATCCAATGCTTGTAACTTTTTACTGGAATTTAATAAAATCTTGAAATTTTGTGAGATTGAAGTACCCGACCCGCTTGTCAATTTAAGTTATCTCTCATAGCTATGCTACCCTTGAGTCCCAAATCAAACACTGATAAAACTTCAAATGGCCCTAACTTCTATACGATTCGTCCTATACCTAACAAAGTTTGCAACAATCAAATGAATGGAAGTTTTTACTGGAGCGTCATAAAACCTTGAAATTTAGTGACAATAAAGTACTCGAGCCTCTTGTCAATTTAAGCTATCGCTCATAGCTATGCTACCCTTGAGTCCCAAATAAAACACTGATAAAACTTCAAATGGCCCAAACTTCTATACGATTCGTCCTATACCTAACAAAGTTTGCAACAATAAAATGCTTATGACAATAAAGTAGTCGAGCCTCTTGTCAATTTAAGGTATCGCTCATAGCTATGCTACCCTTGATTCCCAAATCAAAGACTGATAAAACTTTAAATGGCGCTAACTTCTATACGGTGCGATATATACCTATCAAAGTAAGCAACAATCAAATGAATGGAAGTTTTTACTGTAGCGTCATAAAACCTTGAAATTTAGTGACAATAAAGTACTCGAGCCTCTTGTCAATTTAAGCTATCGCTCATAGCTATGCTACCCTTGAGTCCCAAATCAAACACTGATAAAACTTCAAATGGCCCTAACTTCTATACGATTCGTCCTATACCTAACAAAGTTTGCAACAATAAAATGCTTGTGACAATAAAGTACTCGAGCCTCTTGTCAATTTAAGGTATCGCTCATACCTATGCTTTAGTCCCAAATCAAAGACTGATAAAACTTTAAATGGCGCTAACTTCTATACGGTGCGATAAATACCTATCAAAGTAAGCAACATTCAAATGCTTGTAACTTTTTACTGGAGCGTCATAAAACCTTGAGATTTGGTGACAATAAAGTACTCGAGCCTCTTATCAATTTAAGCTATAGCTCATAGCTATGCTACCCTTGAGTCGGAAATCAAACACTGCTAAAGCTTCAAGTGGCCCTAACTTCTATACGGTGCGTCCCACACCTATAAAAGTTTGCAACAATCAAATGCTTGCAAGTTTTTACTGGAGCGTCATAAAACCTTGAAATTTTGTGACAATAAAGTACTCGAGCCTCTTGTCAATTTAAGCTATCGCTCATAGCTATGCTACCCTTGAGTCCCAAATCAAACACTGATAAAACTTCAAATGTCCATAACTTTTATACGGTGCGTCCTATACCTATCAAAGTTTGCAACAATCAAATGCTTGTAACTTTTTACTGGAGCTTAATAAAATCTTGAAATTTTGTGACAATAAAGTACTCGAGCCTCTTATCAATTTAAGCTATCGCTCATAGCTATGCTACCCTTAAGTCGCAAATCAAACACTGATAAAACTTCAAATGGCCCTAACTTCTATACAGTGCGTCCCATACCTATCAAAGTTTGTAACAATGAAATGCTTGTAACTTTTTACTGGAGCGTCATAATAACTTGAAATTTTGTGACAATAATATACTCGAGCCTCTTGTCAATTTAAGCTATCACTCATAACTATGCTACCGTTGAGTCCCAAATCAACCACTGCTAAAACTTCAAATGGCCCTTACGGTGCGTCCTACTCCTATCAAAGTTTGCAACAATCAAATGCTTGTAACTTTTTACTGGAGCGTCATAAAACCTTGAAATTTGGTGACAATAAAGTACTCGAGCCTCTTATCAATTCAAGCTATCGCTCATAGCTATGCTACCATTGAGTTTCAAATCAAACTCTGATAAAGCTTCAAATGGCCCTAACTTCTATACGGTGCATCCTATACCTATCAAAGTTTTCAACAATCAAATGCTTGTAACTTTTTCCTGGAGCATAATAAAATCTTGAAATTTTGTGACAATAAAGTACTGGAGCCTCTTATCAATTTAAGCTATCGCTCATAGCTATGCTACCATTGAGTCCCAAATCAAACACTGATAAACTTCAAATGGCCCTAACTTCTATACGGTGCGTCCTACACCTATCAAAGTTTGCAAGAATCAAATGCTTGTAACTTTTTACTGGAGCGTCATAAAACCTTGAAATTTGGTGACAATAATGTACTCGAGCCTCTTATCAATTTAAGCTATCGCTCATAGCTATGCTACCCTTGAGTCCCAATTCAAACACTGATAAAACTTCAAATGGCCCTAACTTCTATACGGTGAGTCCTATATCTATCAAAGTTTGCAACAATCAAATGCTTGTAACTTTTTACTGGAGCGTAATAAAATCTTGAAATTTGGTGACAATAAAGTACTCGAGCCTCTTATCAATTTAAGCTATCGCTCATAGCCATGCAACCCTTGAGTCCCAAATCAAACACTGATAAAACTTCAAATGGCCCTAACTTCTATACGGTGCGTCCTATACCTATCAAATTTTGCAACAATCCAATGCTTGTAACTTTTTACTGGAATTTAATAAAATCTTGAAATTTTGTGAGATTGAAGTACCCGAGCCGCTTGTCAATTTAAGTTATCTCTCATAGCTATGCTACCCTTGAGTCCCAAATCAAACACTGATAAAACTTCAAATGTCCATAACTTTTATACGGTGCGTCCTATACCTATCAAAGTTTGCAACAATCAAATGCTTGTAACTTTTTACTGGAGCTTAATAAAATCTTGAAATTTTGTGACAATAAAGTACTCGAGCCTCTTATCAATTTAAGCTATCGCTCATAGCTATGCTACCCTTAAGTCGCAAATCAAACACTGATAAAACTTCAAATGGCCCTAACTTCTATACGGTGCGTCCCATACCTATCAAAGTTTGTAACAATGAAATGCTTGTAACTTTTTACTGGAGCGTCATAATAACTTGAAATTTTGTGACAATAATATACTCGAGCCTCTTGTCAATTTAAGCTATCACTCATAACTATGCTACCGTTGAGTCCCAAATCAACCACTGCTAAAACTTCAAATGGCCCTTACGGTGCGTCCTACTCCTATCAAAGTTTGCAACAATCAAATGCTTGTAACTTTTTACTGGAGCGTCATAAAACCTTGAAATTTGGTGACAATAAAGTACTCGAGCCTCTTATCAATTCAAGCTATCGCTCATAGCTATGCTACCATTGAGTTTCAAATCAAACTCTGATAAAGCTTCAAATGGCCCTAACTTCTATACGGTGCATCCTATACCTATCAAAGTTTTCAACAATCAAATGCTTGTAACTTTTTCCTGGAGCATAATAAAATCTTGAAATTTTGTGACAATAAAGTACTGGAGCCTCTTATCAATTTAAGCTATCGCTCATAGCTATGCTACCATTGAGTCCCAAATCAAACACTGATAAACTTCAAATGGCCCTAACTTCTATACGGTGCGTCCTACACCTATCAAAGTTTGCAAGAATCAAATGCTTGTAACTTTTTACTGGAGCGTCATAAAACCTTGAAATTTGGTGACAATAATGTACTCGAGCCTCTTATCAATTTAAGCTATCGCTCATAGCTATGCTACCCTTGAGTCCCAATTCAAACACTGATAAAACTTCAAATGGCCCTAACTTCTATACGGTGAGTCCTATATCTATCAAAGTTTGCAACAATCAAATGCTTGTAACTTTTTACTGGAGCTTAATAAAATCTTGAAATTTGGTGACAATAAAGTACTCGAGCCTCTTATCAATTTAAGCTATCGCTCATAGCCATGCAACCCTTGAGTCCCAAATCAAACACTGATAAAACTTCAAATGGCCCTAACTTCTATACGGTGCGTCCTATACCTATCAAATTTTGCAACAATCCAATGCTTGTAACTTTTTACTGGAATTTAATAAAATCTTGAAATTTTGTGAGATTGAAGTACCCGAGCCGCTTGTCAATTTAAGTTATCTCTCATAGCTATGCTACCCTTGAGTCCCAAATCAAACACTGATAAAACTTCAAATGGCCCTAACTTCTATACGGTGCGTCCCATACCTATAAAAGTTTTGCAACAATCAAATGAATGTTAGTTTTTACTGGAGCGTCATAAAACCTTGAAATTTAGTGACAATAAAGTACTCGAGCCTCTTGTCAATTTAAGCTATCGCTCATAGCTATGCTACCCTTGAGTCCCAAATAAAACACTGATAAAACTTCAAATGGCCCTAACTTCTATACGATTCGTCCTATTCCTAACAAAGTTTGCAGCAATAAAATGCTTGTGACAATAAAGTAGTCGAGCCTCTTGTCAATTTAAGGTATCGCTCATAGCTATGCTACCCTTGAGTCCCAAATCAAAGACTGATAAAACGTTAAATGGTGCTAACTTCAATACGGTGCGATATATACCTATCAAAGTAAGCAACAATAAAATGAATGGAAGTTTTTACTGGAGCTTCATAAAACCTTGAAATTTAGTGACAATAAAGTACTCGAGCCTCTTGTCAATTTAAGCTATCGCTCATAGCTATGCTAACCTTGAGTCCCAAATCAAACTCTGATAAAACTTCAAATGGCCCTAACTTCTATACGATTCGTCCTATACCTAACAAAGTTTGCAACAATAAAATGCTTGTGACAATAAAGTTCTCGAGCCTCTTGTCAATTTATGGTATCGCTCATAGCTATGCTTGAGTCCCAAATCAAAGACTGATAAAACTTTAAATGGCCTTAACTTCTATACGGTGCGATATATACCTATCAAAGTAAGCAACATTCAAAGGCTTGTAACTTTTTACTGGAGCGTCATAAAACCTTGAAATTTGGTGACAATAAAGTACTCGAGCCTCTTATCAATTTAAGCTATAGCTCATAGCTATGCTACCCTTGAGTCGGAAATCAAACACTGCTAAAGCTTCAAGTGGCCCTAACTTCTATACGGTGCGTCCCACACCTATAAAAGTTTGCAACAATCAAATGCTTGCAAGTTTTTACTGGAGCGTCATAAAACCTTGAAATTTGGTGACAATAAAGTACTCGAGCCACTTGTCAGTTTAAGCTATCGCTCATAGCTATGCTACCCTTGAGTCCCAAATCAAACACTGATAAAACTTCAAATGGCCATAACTTTTATACGGTGCGTCCTATACCTATCAAAGTTTGCAACAATCAAATGCTTGTAACTTTTTACTGGAGCTTAATAAAATCTTGAAATTTTGTGACAATAAAGTAGTCGAGCCTCTTATCAATTTAAGCTATCGCTCATAGCTATGCTACCCTTAAGTAGCAAATCAAACACTGATAAAACTTCAAATGGCCCTAACTTCTATACGGTGCGTCCCATACATATCAAAGTTTGTAACAATCAAATGCTTGTAACTTTTTACTGGAGCGTCATAATAACTTGAAATTTTGTGACAATAATATACTCGAGCCTCTTGTCAATTTAAGCTATCACTCATAACTATGCTACCGTTGAGTCCCAAATCAACCACTGCTAAAACTTCAAATGGCCCTTACGGTGCGTCCTACACCTATCAAAATTTCCAACAATCAAATGCTTGTAACTTTTTACTGGAGCGTCATAAAACCTTGAAATTTGGTGACAATAAAGTACTCGAGCCTCTTATCAATTCAAGCTATCGCTCATAGCTATGCTACCATTGAGTTTCAAATCAAACTCTGATAAAGCTTCAAATGGCCCTAACTTCTATACGGTGCATCCTATACCTATCAAAGTTTGCAACAATCAAATGCTTGTAACTTTTTCCTGGAGCATAATAAAATCTTGAAATTTTGTGACAATAAAGTACTGGAGCCTCTTATCAATTTAAGCTATCGCTCATAGCTATGCTACCATTGAGTCCCAAATCAAACACTGATAAAACTTCAAATGGCCCTAACTTCTATACGGTTCGTCCTACACCTATCAAAGTTTGCAAGAATCAAATGCTTGTAACTTTTTACTGGAGCGTCATAAAACCTTGAAATTTGGTGACAATAAAGTACTCGAGCCTCTTATCAATTTAAGCTATCGCTCATAGCTATGCTACCCTTGAGTCCCAAATAAAACACCGATAAAACTTCTAATGGCCCTAACTTCTATACGGTGCGTCCTATATCTATCAAAGTTTGCAACAGTCAAATGCTTGTAACTTTTTACTGGAGCGTCATAATAACTTGAAATTTTGGGACAATAATATACTCGAGCCTCTTGTCAATTTAAGCTATCACTCATAACTATGCTACCGTTGAGTCCCAAATCAACCACTGCTAAAACTTCAAATGGCCCTTACGGTGCGTGCTACACCTATCAAAATTTCCAACAATCAAATGCTTGTAACTTTTTACTGGAGCGTCATAAAACCTTGAAATTTGGTGAGAATAAAGTACTCGAGCCTCTTATCAATTCAAGCTATCGCTCATAGCTATGCTACCATTGAGTTTCAAATCAAACTCTGATAAAGCTTCAAATGGCCCTAACTTCTATACGGTGCATCCTATACCTATCAAAGTTTGCAACAATCAAATGTTTGTAACTTTTTCCTGGAGCATAATAAAATCTTGAAATTTTGTGACAATAAAGTACTCGAGCCTCTTATCAATTTAAGCTATCGCTCATAGCCATGCAACCCTTGAGTCCCAAATCAAACACTGATAAAACTTCAAATGGCCCTAACTTCTATACGGTGCGTCCTATACCTATCAAATTTTGCAACAATCCAATGCTTGTAACTTTTTACTGGAATTTAATAAAATCTTGAAATTTTGTGAGATTGAAGTACCCGAGCCGCTTGTCAATTTAAGTTATCTCTCATAGCTATGCTACCCTTGAGTCCCAAATCAAACACTGATAAAACTTCAAATGGCCCTAACTTCTATACGGTGCGTCCCATACCTATAAAAGTTTTGCAACAATCAAATGAATGTTAGTTTTTACTGGAGCGTCATAAAACCTTGAAATTTAGTGACAATAAAGTACTCGAGCCTCTTGTCAATTTAAGCTATCGCTCATAGCTATGCTACCCTTGAGTCCCAAATAAAACACTGATAAAACTTCAAATGGCCCTAACTTCTATACGATTCGTCCTATTCCTAACAAAGTTTGCAGCAATAAAATGCTTGTGACAATAAAGTAGTAGAGCCTCTTGTCAATTTAAGGTATCGCTCATAGCTATGCTACCCTTGAGTCCCAAATCAAAGACTGATAAAACGTTAAATGGTGCTAACTTCAATACGGTGCGATATATACCTATCAAAGTAAGCAACAATAAAATGAATGGAAGTTTTTACTGGAGCTTCATAAAACCTTGAAATTTAGTGACAATAAAGTACTCGAGCCTCTTGTCAATTTAAGCTATCGCTCATAGCTATGCTCACCTTGAGTCCCAAATCAAACTCTGATAAAACTTCAAATGGCCCTAACTTCTATACGATTCGTCCTATACCTAACAAAGTTTGCAACAATAAAATGCTTGTGACAATAAAGTTCTCGAGCCTCTTGTCAATTTAAAGTATCGCTCATAGCTATGCTTGGGTCCCAAATCAAAGACTGATAAAACTTTAAATGGCCTTAACTTCTATACGGTGCGATATATACCTATCAAAGTAAGCAACATTCAAAGGCTTGTAACTTTTTACTGGAGCGTCATAAAACCTTGAAATTTGGTGACAATAAAGTACTCGAGCCTCTTATCAATTTAAGCTATAGCTCATAGCTATGCTACCCTTGAGTCGGAAATCAAACACTGCTAAAGCTTCAAGTGGCCCTAACTTCTATACGGTGCGTCCCACACCTATAAAAGTTTGCAACAATCAAATGCTTGCAAGTTTTTACTGGAGCGTCATAAAACCTTGAAATTTGGTGACAATAAAGTACTCGAGACACTTGTCAGTTTAAGCTATCGCTCATAGCTATGCTACCCTTGAGTCCCAAATCAAACACTGATAAAACTTCAAATGGCCATAACTTTTATACGGTGCGTCCTATACCTATCAAAGTTTGCAACAATCAAATGCTTGTAACTTTTTATTGGAGCTTAATAAAATCTTGAAATTTTGTGACAATAAAGTAGTCGAGCCTCTTATCAATTTAAGCTATCGCTCATAGCTATGCTACCCTTAAGTAGCAAATCAAACACTGATAAAACTTCAAATGGCCCTAACTTCTATACGGTGCGTCCCATACATATCAAAGTTTGTAACAATCAAATGCTTGTAACTTTTTACTGGAGCGTCATAATAACTTGAAATTTTGTGACAATAATATACTCGAGCCTCTTGTCAATTTAAGCTATCACTCATAACTATGCTACCGTTGAGTCCCAAATCAACCACTGCTAAAACTTCAAATGGCCCTTACGGTGCGTCCTACACCTATCAAAATTTCCAACAATCAAATGCTTGTAACTTTTTACTGGAGCGTCATAAAACCTTGAAATTTGGTGACAATAAAGTACTCGAGCCTCTTATCAATTTAAGCTATCGCTCATAGCTATGCTACCCTTGAGTCCCAATTAAAACACCGATAAAACTTCAAATGGCCCTAACTTCTATACGGTGCGTCCTATATCTATCAAAGTTTGCAACAGTCAAATGCTTGTAACTTTTTACTGGAGCTTAATAAAATCTTGAAATTTTGTGACAATAAAGTACTCGAGCCTCTTATCAATTTAAGCTATCGCTCATAGCTATGCTACCCTTGAGTCCCAAATCAAACACTGATAAAGCTTCAAATGGCCCTAACTTCTATACGGTGCGTACTACACCTATCAAACTTTGCAACATTCAGAAGCTTGTAACTTTTAACGGAGCGTTATAAAAACTTGAAATTTGGTGACAATAAAGTACTCGAGCCTCGTATCAATTTAAGCTATCGCTCATAGCCATGCAACCCTTGAGTCCCAAATCAAACACTGATAAAACTTCAAATGGCCCTAACTTCTATACGGTGCGTCCTATACCTATCAAAGTTTGCAAAAATCCAATGCTTGTAACTTTTTACTGGAATTTAATAAAATCTTCAAATTTTGTGAGATTTAAGTACCCGAGCCGTTTGTCAATTTAAGTTATCTCTCATAGCTATGCTACCCTTGAGTCCCAAATCAAACACTGATAAAACTTCAAATGGCCCTAACTTCTATACGGTGCGTCCCACACCTATAAAAGTTTTGCAACAATCAAATGCTTGTAACTTTTTACTGGAGCTTAATAAAATTTTGAAATTTTGTGACAATAAAGTACTCGAGCCTCTTATCAATTTAAGCTATCGCTCATAGCTATGCTACCCTTAAGTAGCAAATCAAACACTGATAAAACTTCAAATGGCCCTAACTTCTATACGGTGCATCCCATACCTATCAACGTTTGTAACAATCAAATGCTTGTAACTTTTTACTGGAGCGTCATAATAACTTGAAATTTTGTGACAATAATATACTCGAGCCTCTTGTCAATTTAAGCTATCACTCATAACTATGCTACCGTTGAGTCCCAAATCAACCACTGCTAAAACTTCAAATGGCCCTTACGGTGCGTCCTACACCTATCAAAGTTTGCAACAATCAAATGCTTGTAACTTTTTACTGGAGCGTCATAAAACCTTGAAATTTGGTGACAATAACGTACTCGAGCCTCTTATCAATTCAAGCTATCGCTCATAGCTATGCTACCATTGAGTTTCAAATCAAACTCTGATAAAGCTTCAAATGGCCCTAACTCCTATACGGTGCATCCTATACCTATCAAAGTTTGCAACAATCAAATGCTTGTAACTTTTTCCTGGAGCATAATAAAATCTTGAAATTTTGAGACAATAAAGTACTGGAGCCTCTTATCAATTTAAGCTATCGCTCATGGCTATGCTACCATTGAGTCCCAAATCAAACACTGATAAAACTTCAAATGGCCCTAACTTCTATACGGTGCGTCCTACACCTATCAAAGTTTGCAAGAATCAAATGCTTGTAACTTTTTACTGGAGCGTCATAAAACCTTGAAATTTGGTGACAATAAAGTACTCGAGCCTCTTATCAATTTAAGCTATCGCTCATAGCTATGCTACCATTGAGTTTCAAATCAAACTCTGATAAAGCTTCAAATGGCCCTAACTTCTATACGGTGCATCCTATACCTATCAAAGTTTGCAACAATCAAATGCTTGTAACTTTTTATGGGAGCGTCATAAAACCTTGAGATTTTGTGACAATAAAGTACTCGAGCCTCTTATCAATTTAAGCTATCGCTCATAGCTATGCTAACCTTGAGTCCCAAATCAAACACTGATAAAACTTCAAATGGCCCCAACTTCTATACGGTGCGTCCTACACCTATCAAAGTTTGCAAGAATCAAATGCTTGCAACTTTTTACTGGAGCGTCATAAAACCTTGAAATTTGGTGACAATAAAGTACTCGAGCCTCTTATCAATTTAAGCTATCGCTCATAGCTATGCTGCCCTTGAGTCCCAAATAAAACACCGATAAAACTTCAAATGGCCCTAACTTCTATACGGTGCGTCCTATATCTATCAAAGTTTGCAACAATCAAATGCTTGTAACTTTTTACTGGAGCTTAATAAAATCTTGAAATTTTGTGACAATAAAGTACTCGAGCCACTTATCAATTTAAGCTATCGCTCATAGCTATGCTACCCTTGAGTCCCAAATCAAACACTGATAAATCTTCAAATGGCCCTAACTTCTATACGGTGCGTACTACACCTATCAAACTTTGCAACATTCAGAAGCTTGTAACTTTTAACGGAGCGTTATAAAAACTTGAAATTTGGTGACAATAAAGTACTCGAGCCTCTTATCAATTTAAGCTATCGCTCATAGCCATGCAACCCTTGAGTCCCAAATCAAACACTGATAAAACTTCAAATGGCTCTAACTTCTATACGGTGCGTCCTATACCTATCAAAGTTTGCAAAAATCCAATGCTTGTAACTTTTTACTGGAATTTAATAAAATCTTCAAATTTTGTGAGATTCAAGTACCCGAGCCGTTTGTCAATTTAAGTTATCTCTCATAGCTATGCTACCCTTGAGTCCCAAATCAAACACTGATAAAACTTCAAATGGCCCTAACTTCTATACGGTGCGTCCCACACCTATAAAAGTTTTGCAACAATCAAATAAATGGAAGTTTTTACTGGAGCGTCATAAAACCTTGAAATTTAGTGACAATAAAGTACTCGAGCCTCTTGTCAATTTAAGCTATCGCTCATAGCTATGCTACCCTTGAGTCCCAAATCAAACACTGATAAAACTTGAAATGGCCCTAACTTCTATACGATTCGTCCTATACCTAACAAAGTTTGCAACAATAAAATGCTTGTGACAATAAAGTAGTCGAGCCTCTTGTCAATTTAAGGTATCGCTAATAGCTATGCTACCCTTGAGTCCCAAATCAAAGACTGATAAAACTTTAAATGGCGCTAACTTCTATACGGTGCGATATATACCTATCAATGTAAGCAACAATAAAATGAATGGAAGTTTTTACTGGAGCGTCATAAAACCTTGAAATTTAGTGACTATAAAGTACTCGAGCCTCTTGTCAATTTAAGCTATCGCTCATAGCTATGCTAACCTTGAGTCCCAAATCAAACACTGATAAAACTTCAAATGGCCCTAACTTCTATACGATTCGTCCTATACCTAACAAAGTTTGCAACAATAAAATGCTTGTGACAATAAAGTACTCGTGCCTCTTGTCAATTTAAGGTATCGCTCATAGCTATGCTTGAGTCCCAAATCAAAGACTGATAAAACTTTAAATGGCGCTAACTTCTTTACGGTGCGATATATACCTATCAAAGTAAGCAACATTCAAATGCTTGTAACTTTTTACTGGAGCGTCATAAAACCTTGAAATTTGGTGACAATAAAGTACTCGAGCCTCTTATCAATTTAAGCTATAGCTCATAGCTATGCTACCCTTGAGTCGGAAATCAAACACTGCTAATGCTTCAAGTGGCCCTAACTTCTATACGGTGCGTCCCACACCTATAAAAGTTTGCAACAATCAAATGCTTGCAAGTTTTTACTGGAGCTTAATAAAATCTTGAAATTTTGTGACAATAAAGTACTCGAGCCTCTTATCAATTTAAGCTATCGCTCATAGCTATGCTACCCTTAAGTAGCAAATCAAACACTGATAAAACTTCAAATGGCCCTAACTTCTATACGGTGCGTCCCATACCTATCAAAGTTTGTAACAATCAAATGCTTGTAACTTTTTACTGGAGCGTCATAATAACTTGAAATTTTGTGACAATAATATACTCGAGCCTCTTGTCAATTTAAGCTATCACTCATAACTATGCTACCGTTGAGTCCCAAATCAACCACTGCTAAAACTTCAAATTGCCCTTACGGTGCGTCCTACACCTATCAAAGTTTGCAACAATCAAATGCTTGTAACTTTTTACTGGAGCGTCATAAAACCTTGAAATTTGGTGACAATAACGTACTCGAGCCTCTTATCAATTCAAGCTATCGCTCATAGTTATGCTACCATTGAGTTTCAAATCAAACTCTGATAAAGCTTCAAATGGCCCTAACTTCTATACGGTGCATCCTATACCTATCAAAGTTTGCAACAATCAAATGCTTGTAACTTTTTCCTGGAGCATAATAAAATCTTGAAATTTTGTGACAATAAAGTACTGGAGCCTCTTATCAATTTAAGCTATCGCTCATGGTTATGCTACCATTGAGTCCCAAATCAAACACTGATAAAACTTCAAATGGCCCTAACTTCTATACGGTGCGTCCTACACCTATCAAAGTTTGCAAGGATCAAATGCTTGTAACTTTTTACTGGAGCGTCATAAAACCTTGAAATTTGGTGACAATAAAGTACTCGAGCCTCTTATCAATTTAAGCTATCGCTCATAGCTATGCTACCCTTGAGTCCCAAATAAAACACCGATAAAACTTCAAATGGCCCTAACTTCTATACGGTGCGTCCTATATCTATCAAAGTTTGCAACAATCAAATGCTTGTAACTTTTTACTGGAGCTTAATAAAATCTTGAAATTTTGTGACAATAAAGTACTCGAGCCTCTTATCAATTTAAGCTATCGCTCATAGCTATGCTACCCTTGAGTCCCAAATCAAACAATGATAAAACTTCAAATGGCCCTAACTTCTATACGGTGCGTACTACCCTATCAAACTTTGCAACATTCAGAAGCTTGTAACTTTTTACTGGAGCGTCATAAAACCTTGAAATTTGGTGACAATAAAGTACTCGAGCCTCTTATCAATTTAAGCTATCGCTCATAGCCATGCAACCCTTGAGTCCCAAATCAAACACTGATAAAACTTCAAATGTCCCTAACTTCTATACGGTGCATCCTATACCTATCAAAGTTTGCATCAATCCAATGCTTGTAACTTTTTACTGGAATTTAATAAAATCTTGAAATTTTGTGAGATTGAAGTACCCGAGCCGCTTGTCAATTTAAGTTATCTCTCATAGCTATGCTACCCTTGAGTCCCAAATCAAACACTGATAAAACTTCAAATGGCCCTAACTTCTATACGGTGCGTCCCACAACTATAAAAGTTTTGCAACAATCAAATGAATGTAAGTTTTTACTGGAGCGTCATAAAACCTTGAAATTTTGTGACAATAAAGTACTCGAGCCTCTTGTCAATTTAAGCTATCGCTCATAGCTATGCTACCCTTGAGTCCCAAATCAAACACTGATAAAACTTCAAATGACCCTAACTTCTATACGATTCGTCCTATACCTAAGTTTGCACCAATAAAATGCTTGTGACAATAAAGTAGTGGAGCCTCTTGTCAATTTAAGGTATCGCTCATAGCTATGCTACCCTTGAGTCCCAAATCAAAGACTGATAAAACTTTAAATGGCGCTAACTTCTATACGGTGCGATATATACCTATCAAAGTAAGCAAAATTCAAATGCTTGTAACTTTTTACTGGAGCGTCATAAAATCTTGAAATTTTGTGACATTAAAGTACTCGAGCCTCTTATCAATTTAAGCTATACCTCATAGCTATGCTACCCTTGAGTCGGAAATCAAACACTGCTAAAGCTTCAAGTGGCCCTAACTTCTATACGGTGCGTCCCACGCCTATAAAAGTTTGCAACAATCAAATGCTTGCAAGTTTTTACTGGAGCGTCATAAAACGTTGAAATTTTGTGACAATAAAGTACTCGAGCCTCTTGTCAATTTAAGCTATCGCTCATAGCTATGCTACCCTTGAGTCCCAAATCAAACACTGATAAAACTTCAAATGGCCCTAACTTCTATACGGTGCATCCTACACCTATCAAAGTTTGCAAGAATCAAATGCTTGTAACTTTTTACTGGAGCGTCATAAAACCTTGAAATTTGGTGACAATAAAGTACTCGAGCCTCTTATCAATTTAAGCTATCGCTCATAGCTATGCTACCCTTGAGTCCCAAATCAAACACTGATAAAACTTCAAATGGCCCTAACTTCTATACGGTGCGTCCTATATCTATCAAAGTTTGCAACAATCAAATGCTTGCAACTTTTTACTGGAGCTTAATAAAATCTTGAAATTTTGTGACAATAAAGTACTCGAGCCTTTATCAATTTAAGCTATCGCTCATAGCTATGCTACCCTTGAGTCCCAAATCAAACACTGATAAAACTTCAAATGGCCCTAACTTTTATACGGTGCGTCCTATACCTAGCAAAGTTTGCAACAATCCAATGCTTGTAACTTTTTACTGGAATTTAATAAAATCTTGAAATTTTGTGAGATTGAAATACCCGCGCCGCTTGTCAGTTTAAGTTAACTCTCATAGATATGCTACCCTTGAGTCCCAAATCAAACACTGACAAAACTTCAAATGGCTCTTACTTCTATACGGTGCGTCCCACACCTATAAAAGTTTTGCAACAATCAAATGAATGGAAGTTTTTACTGGAGCGTCATAAAACCTTGAAATTTAGTGACAATAAAGTACTCGAGCCTCTTGTCAATTTAAGCTATCGCTCATAGCTATGCTACCCTTGAGTCCCAAATCAAACACTGATAAAACTTCAAATGGCCCTAACTTCTATACGATTCGTCCTATACCTAACAAAGTTTGCAACAATAAAATGCTTGTGACAATAAAGTAGTCGAGCCTCTTTTCAATTTAAGGTGTCGCTCATAGCTATGCTACCCTTGAGTCCCAAATCAAAGACTGATAAAACTTTAAATGGCGCTAACTTCTATACGGTGCGATATATACCTATCAAAGTAAGCAACATTCAAATGCTGAAATCCTGAAATTTTGTGACATTAAAGTACTCGAGCCTCTTATCAATTTAAGCTATACCTCATAGCTATGCTACCCTTGAGTCGCAAATGAAACACTGATAAAACTTCAAATGGCCCTAACTTCTATACGGTGAGTCCTATATCTATCAAAGTTTGCAACAATCAAATGCTTGTAACTTTTTACTGGAGCGTCATAAAACCTTGAAATTTGGTGACAATAAATTACTCGAGCCTCTTATCAATTTAAGCTATCGCTCATAGCCATGCAACCTTTGAGTCCCAAATCACACACTAATAAAACTTCAAATGGCCCTAACTTCTATACGGTGCGTCCTATACCTATCAAAGTTTGCAACAATCAAATGCTTGTAACTTTTTACTGGAATTTAATAAAATCTTGAAATTTTGTGAGATTGAAGTACTCGAGCCGCTTGTCAATTTAAGTTATCTCTCATAGCTATGCTACCCTTGAGTCCCAAATCACACACTGATAAAACTTCAAATGGCCTTAACTTCTATACCGTGCGTCCCACACCAATAAAAGTTTTGCAACAATCAAATGCTTTTAAGTTTTTACTGGAGCGTCATAAAACCTAGAAATTTTGTGATAATAAAGTACTCGAGCCTCTTATCAATTTAAGCTATCGCTCATAGCTACGCTACCCTTGAGTCCCAAATCAAACACTGATAAAACTTCAAATGGCCCTAACTTCTATAAGATTCGTCCTATACCTAACAAAGTTTGCAACAATAAAATGCTTGTGACAATAAAGTAGTCGAGCCTCTTGTCAATTTAAGGTATCGCTCATAGCTATGCTACCCTTGAGTCCCAAATCAAAGACTGATAAAACTTCAAATGGCCCTAACTTCTATACGGTGCGATATATACCTATCAAAGTAAGCAACATTCAATTGCTTGTAACTTTTTACTGGAGCGTCATAAAATCTTGAAATTTTGTGACATTAAAGTACTCGAGCCTCTTATCAATTTAAGCTTTAGCTCATAGCTATGCTACCCTTGATTTGGAAATCAAACACTGCTAGAACTTCAAGTGGCCCTAACTTCTATACGGTGTGTCCTACACCTATCAAACTTTGCAACATTCAGATGCTTGTAACTTTTTACTGGAGCGTCATAAGACCTTGAAATTTGGTGACAATAAAGTACTCGAGCCAATTATCAATTTAAGCTATCGCTCATAGCTATGCTACCCTTGAGTCCCAAATCAAACACTGATGAAACTTCAAATGGCCCTAACTTCTGTACGGTGCGTCCTATATCTATCAAAGTTTGCAACCATCAAATGCTTGTAACTTTTTACTGGAGCGTCATAAGACCTTGAAATTTGGTGACAATAAAGTACTCGAGCCTCTTGTCAATTGAAGCTACTTCTCATACCTATGCTACCCTTGAGTCCCAAATCAACCACTGCTAAAACTTCAAATGGCCCTTACCAATCAAAGTTTGCAACAATCAAATGCTTGTAACTTTTTACTGGAGCGTCATAAAATCTTGAAATTTTGTGACAATAAAGTACTCGAGCCTCTTATCAATTTATGCTATCGCTCATAGCTATGCTACCCTTGAGTCCCAAATCAAACACTGATAAAACTTAAAATGGCCTCACTTCTATACGATGCGTCCTATACCTATCAAAGTTTTCAACAATCAAATGCTTGTAACTTTTTATTGGAGCGTAATAAAGTCTTGAAATTTTGTGACAATAAAGTTGTCGAGACTCTTGTCAATTTAAGGTATCGCTCATAGTTATACTAGCCTTGAGTCCCAAATCAACGACTGATAAAACTTCAAATGGCCCTAACTTCTATACGATTCGTCCTATACCTATCAAAGTTTGCAACAATCAAATGCTTGTAACTTTTTACTGGAGCTTAATAAAATCTTGAAATTTTGTGACAATGAAGTTCTCGAGCCTCTTGTCAATTTAAGTTATCTCTCATAGCTATGCTTCCCTTGAGTCCTAAATCAAACACTGATAAAACTTCAAATGGCCATAACTGCTATACGATTCGTCCTACACCTATCAAAGTTTGCAAGAATCAAATGCTTGTAACTTTTTACTGGAGCGTCATAAAACCTTGAAATTTGGTGACAATAAAGTACTCGAGCCTCTTAAAAATTCAAGCTATCACTCATAGCTATGCTACCAAATCAAACACGTATAAAACTTCGACTGGCCCTAATTTCTATACGGTGCGTCCCACACCTATCAAGGTTTGCAACAATCAATTGCTTGCAACTTTTTACGGGAGCGTCATAAAACCTTGAAATTTTGTGACAATAAAGTACTCGAGCCTCTTATCAATTTAAGCTATCGCTCATAGCTATGCTACCCTTGAGTCCTAAATCAAACACTGATAAAACTTCAAATGGCCATAACTGCTATACGATTCGTCCTATACCTATCAAAGTTTGCAACAATCAAATGCTTGTAACTTTTTACTGGAGCTTAATAAAATCTTGAAATTTTGTGACAATGAAGTTCTCGAGCCTCTTGTCAATTTAAGTTATCTCTCATAGCTATGCTTCCCTTGAGTCCCAAATCAAACACTGGTAAAACTTCAAATGGCCCTAACTTCTATACGGTGCGTCCTACACCTATCAAATTTTGCAACATTTAGAAGCTTGTAACTTTTTAGTGGAGCGTCATAAAACCTTGAAATTTGGTGACAGTAAATTACTCGAGCCTCTTATCAATTTAAGCTATCGCTCATAGCCTTGCAACCTTTGAGTCCCAAATCACACGTTGATAAAACTTCAAATGGCCCTAACTTCTATACGGTGCGTCCTATACCTATCAAAGTTTGCAACAATCAAATGCTTGTAACTTTTAACTGGAATTTAATAAAATCTTGAAATTTTGTGAGATTGAAGTACTTGAGCCGCTTGTCAATTTAAGTTATCTCTCATAGCTATGCTACCCTTGAGTCCCAAATCACACACTGATAAAACTTCAAATGGCCTTAACTTCTATACCGTGCGTCCCACACCAATAAAAGTTTTGCAACAATCAAATGCTTGGAAATTTTTACTGGAGCGTCATAAAACCTAGAAATTTTGTGACAATAAAGTACTCGAGCCTCTTATCAATTTAAGTTATCGTTCATAGCTACGCTACCCTTGAGTCCCAAATCGAACACTGATAAAAATTCAAACGGCCCTAACTTATATAAGATTCGTCCTATACCTAACAAAGTTTGCAACAATAAAATGCTTGTGACAATAAAGTAGTCGAGCCTCTTGTCAATTTAAGGTATCGCTCATAGCTATGCTACCCTTGAGTCCCAAATCAAACACTGATAAAACTTCAAATGGCCCTAACTTCTATACGGTGCGTCCTATACCTATCAAAGTTTGCAACAATCAAATGCTTGTAACTTTTTACTGGAGCGTCATAAAATCTTGAAATTTTGTGACAATAAAGTACTCGAGCTTCTTATCAATTTAAGCTATCGCTCATAGCTATGCTACCCTTGAGTCCCAAATCAAACACTGATAAAACTTAAAATGGCCTCACTTCTATACGATGCGTCCTATACCTATCAAAGTTTTCAACAATCAAATGCTTGTAACTTTTTATTGGAACGTAATAAAGTCTTGAAATTTTGTGACAATAAAGTAGTCGAGCCTTTTGTCAATTTAAGGTATCGCTCATAGTTATGCTAGCCTTGAGTCCCAAATCAAAGACTGATAAAACTTCAAATGGCCCTAACTTCTATACGGTGCGATCTATACCTATCAAAGTATGCAACATTCAAATGCTTGTAACTTTTTATTGGAGCTTATTAAAATCTTGAAATTTTGTGACAATAAAGTACTCGAGCCTCTTATCAATTTAAGCTATCACTCATAGCTATGCTACCCTTGAGTCCCAAATCAAACACTGATAAAATTTCAAATGGCCCTAACTTCTATACGGTGCGATCTATACCTATCAAAGTTTGCAACATTCAAATGCTTGTAACTTTTTAGTGGAGCTTAAAAAAATCTTGAAATTTTGTGACAATAAAGTACTCGAGCCTCTTATCAATTTAAGCTATCGCTCATAGCTATGCTACCCTTGAGTCCCAAATCAAACAGTGATAAAACTTCAAATGGCCCTAACTTCTATACGGTGCGTCCCACACCTATAAAAGTTTGCAACAATCAAATGCTTGCCAGTTTTTACTGGATCGTCATAAAACCTTGAAATTTTGTGACAATAAAGTACTCGAGCCTCTTGTCAATTTAAGCTATCACTCATAACTATGCTACCCTTAGTCCCAAATCAACCACTGCTAAAACTTCAAATGGCCCTTACGATGCGTCCAATACCTATCAAAGTTTGCAACAATCAAATGCTTGTAACTTTTAACTGGAGCGTCATAATAACTTGAAATTTTGTGACAATAAAGTACTCGAGCCTCTTGTCAATTTAAGCTATCACTCATAACTATGCTTCCCTTGAGTCCCAAATCAACCACTGCTAAGACTTCATATGACCCTTACGGTGCGTCCTATACCTGTCAAAGTTTGCAACAATCAAATGCTTGGAACTTTTTGCTGGAGCGTCATAAAATCTTCAAATGTTGTGACAATAAAGTACTCGAGCCTCTTATCAATTTAAGCTATCGCTCATAGCTATGCTACCCTTGAGTCCCAAATCAAACACGGACAAAACTTAAAATGGCCTCACTTCTATACGATGCCTCCTATACCTATCAAAGTTTTCAACAATCAAATGCTTGAGACTTTTTATTGGAGCGTAATAAAGTCTTGAAATTTTGTGACAATAAAGTAGTCGAGCCTCTTGTCAATTTAAGGTATCGCTCATAGCTATGCTAGCCTTGAGTCCCAAATCAAAACATGATAAAACTTAAAATGGCCCTAACTTCTATACGGTGCGATCTATACCTATCAAAGTATGCAACATTCAAATGCATGCAACTTTTTACTGGAGCTCAATAAAATCTTGAAATTTTGTGAGAATAAAGTACTCGAGCCTCTTATCAATTTAAGCTATCGCTCATAGCTATGCTACCCTTGAGTCCCAAATCAAACACTGATAAAACTTCAAATGGCCCTAGCTTCTATACGGTGCGATATATACCTATCAAAGTTTGCAACAATCAAATGTTTGTAACTTTTTACTGGAGCTTAAAAAAATTTTGAAATTTTGTGACAATAAAGTACTCGAGCCTCTTGTCAATTTAAGCTATCTCTCATAGCTATGCTACCCTTGAGTCCCAAATCAAACACTGATAAAACTTCAAATCGCTCTAACTTCTATACGGTGCGTCCGACACCTATAAAAGTTTGCAACAATCAAATGCTTGCAAGTTTTTACTGGAACGTCATAAAACCTTGAAATTTTGTGACAATAAAGGACTCGAGCCTCTTGTCAATCTAAGCTATCGCTCATAGCTATGCCAGCCTCGAGTCCCAAATCAAACACGGATAAAACTTCAAATGGGCCTAACTTCTAGACGGTGCGGCCTATACCTATCAAAGTTTGCAACAATCAAATGCTTGTAACTTTTTACTGGAGCGTCATAAAACCTTGAAATTTGGTGACAATAAAGTACTCGAGCCTATTATCAATTCAAGTTATCGCTCATAGCTATGCTACCCTTGAGTCCCAAATCAAACACTGGTAAAACTTCAAATGGCCATAACTTCTTTACGGTGCGTCCTATACCTATCAAAGTTTTCAACAATCAAATGCTTGTAACTTTTTAATGGAGCGTAATAAAGTCTTGAAATTTTGTGACAAGAAAGTAGTCGAGCCTCTTGTCAATTTAAGGTATCGCTCATAGCTATGCTAGCCTTGAGTCCCAAATCAAAGACCGATAAAACTTCAAATGGCCCTAACTTCTATACGGTGCGATCTATACCTATCAAAGTATGCAACATTCAAATGCTTGTTACTTTTTACTGGTGTTGGGGATCTCGTGTCCTTGCTTGACTGGGGACGTCCTGTCACAGTCCTTTCGGGCGCGTGGCTGAAAAATCAAGAACCCTAACGTAGAAATTAAACACTGTGACTTCTTAGTTTCAAAACACAAGAGACCTTTATTCTTAAAAATACTAGTTCTTATATACTATTTACCAATAAACATTTCAGTCTACGTCTTGACTTTTCTGGTGTTCCAGTTACGCAATTGTTATTTGGTGTCAGTAGCTCAAGCCCACTGACCTACTTCAGTAAAAGTGCATTCGGTGCATTCTAAATGCCCCTCGTCAGCTTGACTGCGGAACTGTGACACCCTAAAAGTTTACATCATAATTAATGCTTAAATACTACTATTTACAATATTTGCACCCTAAAAATATGTGCTCTCTTAATAAATTTAATAGGAGCCGTTGCTGTGAGTCAACTACGCGTAGGTAGCTTGATTCTAACTCACAACATCCCTCCTTTTTTTCTAAAAGAAGTTAGTGCAACTAACTTCCATAAAATCTCTACAATTTTTTTCTTCCACTGTAAACAATTATGTGCATCTATTTAACTCTATAGTACATAAATATAATTTGTTTTATTTTTTCCATGAAATCGCCTTGTTTGGGTTCTATCACGGTTTTCTCTTCCTTTTTTATCCTTTTCTTTTCCATATATATATTTTTTTTTATATTCCCCTTTTTATAATTTGGTCTTTCATTGACTTTTCTCATTGGCGTATATACAAATATCTAAACAATAACACAATTCTATTCTATACCTAAAACCTTATATTATATTGCGCCCTCCGCTACCTGCTGGTCCAGTTGACGACCGTCGTTGTCCGAGTGAAGTCCCTCGATGAACTCTGCATACCCCTCCCTTCTTTCTGGAACGGTACTTACAAAGATGTTATAGGTTGGCGATCTGGTTTGCCATTAAAACTTTGCTTTTAGCGGCCTTCTTCTTTCCATTTATAGTGTGCCCCACGGCTGTAGGTGGTACTGCCTCTGCTTATAGTATTCAACCAGTAAAAATCATTTGGAATACATGAGAGATTACAATACACCTTCTTACTTTGCAGCAATGCGTTTTATGGTGGAAGTGTTTCTCTTGGGCTTCCTCATAATGGTATTTGACATCGTTTGGCTTTGATATGGAGACAATCGGTATTTTTCTGAGATACACGTTCAATTATGTAATTTGTGTACTCTGGTCGGTTACCAGTCTCTGTGTCCTCTTGTATTAAATCATATTTCATATGTAAATCACATATCATATGTTCATACTCTAGATTGGACATATACTTCAATGAAGCAGTTAACTTCCGAGAGCTAAATTTCCTCTGCTTATTATATTTGGTGGTGGTTTCAGTCACCCTCCTTAAGCTTTTACCCATCTTCAACTTATTCAAAATCGATTCTGTTGAGATCGTGATACACTGGGTGGACATTGTAATATAAAATTGTCCAATTCAAAACATGACTCCGCAAGAAAACTTATTTATTTTTCGTTACTTGTCAATTACTCATCCACAATGCGTTCAAATGCTGCGGCCATATGCCGTTTCGCAAAATTAAAATTACATCCGTCGCCATTCATCCCCAATCTAATATGTTGGCATATTTGGGGTCACAAACCTTAGAAAACTGCCAAAAATCTCTGTTTTCCAAAAACGCATCTTTCCGAATACTATGTTGGTCCCTTAGTCCGCACCGTATTCCAATATCCGTTCTTCACGGAACTTCCTGCTTCGCTTCAGATCATCAGAGCTAAATAGAGAACACCTATAATAATTTTCTTAATTTCCTAGTATATATTTTAGTTTGATATTTCTTCTATGTTTAATTTTGTCGAACCTTTCATAAGTCAATTTAATAAATGAATTTTAAATAAATACACTATAAGTACTATATATACTCTTGGGTATAATTTCCCAATTTAGTATGATTTTTGTTTTTAACACTTATTTCATTATAAAGTTAGATTTTAAACAATTAATTTTTAACTCTAATTTTTTCTAAACTACTTTTGTTTCTAATGTGCACTTTGCACAGATTATAATTTTTTTTTTTTTTAATTTTAACTTTTCTTAAACATACGCTATTCCTGAATATACATAAACAAAACAATATTTATACAACATGCTTATTCTATAATTGAATGCTATATCATTCAATTTGCATCCACTCGTCTTTTCCCCTTACATTATCGGATTCGCTACCGTATCCTAGAGGAAAAGAGGACTGCACTATGTGTTTTCATAGCCATATAGGGCATTAGTTTCGCTTCGATTAATTTTTCGTGCTCTTTTTCAACACGTGAGTTATCACTCATTTCAGTTTTGAACCAATTCATTGGTCCTCCGACTAAAACCAGATTATATAAAATAATCCCGTTTGTGTCAAAACTTTGTCCATTGCATGACTATATCTTTCATCGCATACAATTACTTTTTATTTAAATTTACTTCTAGCCTGATATGTATATATCCATTAACGTTTCTATCTTCCATCCTGTAATTAGCTCGTATATGGCTACATACATACATTCGAGGCGCTTTAAATTACCTAGAATTAATTACTAACGTTATTTTCCCAATTAACTATACATTTATTTTTTATATCCCGACATATACATTTATTCAAATTTCCATACGCTAATTTCCTAATCAATAAACAGTAAAAACCTATGTACAAGTATATTTACATATAGCCGACTGCAGTATCTGCAAAAATATACATACGCATATACCCATTCCTCTTAACTAGAATACTTACTTCTTTAAATATACATTCGTACATTCATTCTTTATCCTATACACATATATACATACTCGTATATATATGTACTTACTTCACCAACAGTTCCGTTGCCTGGCGTTAACGCTCACGCATCGAATTTCAGTGCATACACTGCCATATGTATGTATGTACATATTCGAAGTTTTATATTGCTTACCCACGACTGTCTTACTATCTTATTTTATTTTTTAATTACGTGCAATATTTATCATTTAATATTTAAAAAAAATATTCTTCCCTACTGTGCGTCGTTCGGCCATAGTGCATAATAAGCACATTTTTTATTGCGTCAACTTTACTTGCTCGAGTTTAATTGGCACACTTCTGCTGGTCTTGACTTTGAAAATCGGAGTTGTGTGTGTTATTTGATACGCACACGTACATGTTTACGTTGTTATTCTTGTGTTTACACTTGTAAAACACTGCTAACACATGTCTTCAGTTGTGTGGTCTAACGTGGAATAATTTCAGCAAATTATTATGTAGCTTTTTATTCTTGCCCTTAATCGTTACGACTGTTGTAACTGGGCTTCGGATCTCTACTACCATATACGGACCTATCCACACAGGTGAGAATTTGTTTCTCCTGGCTTGATTCCTCATGAGTACCTGATCACCCACGTTCAAAACGACTGGGTTTAGTACCTTGTTATAGGCCTCCCTAGCTACTCGTTTAGCACAATCCTGGTTTTCTCTGACCAACTCGTGCGCTCGCTGTAGCTGATACTTTTGTACTTTATTAGGGTCATCAGCATTGTACACCGGCGCACATGTGCGCTTCAGATTTGCTGGCATGTTGAAATCAAACCCGTAGAGTGTTCTAAACGGAGTTTGCTTCGTTGATACATGCACAGAATTGTTGTGTACATGCATTGCAGTGGTTAACCATTGATCCCAATTCGAGCCGTCTTCTTTGGCAAAACTGCACAAGTACTCGGCCAGAGGTCGATGACTACGTTCCAATTAGCCATTCGCCTGTGGATGATATGGTGTTATGTGCAACTTCTTGATTCCCAGCATTTTACACGTTTCTGAGAATAGTTTTGATACGAAATTTGAACCATTGTCGGTTATCAAAACCTTAGGTATGTTGTATCTTGCTATAATTTCATCAAAGAATGCTTTGGCCACCGTACTTGCTTCAGCATCGGGTATAGCCACGCACGCCATATACTTTGAGAAATCATCTTGGAACGTCAAGATGTATTTATTGCCCGAAACAGTCTCAGGTAAAATACCTACAATATCCATATGAACTTTATCAAATGGGTGTTTTGGTGTGTCAGTTAACACCATGGGCATCTTTGTTAGCCTTGAACTTTTGTTGGCCTGACATTTTGGACAACTCTTTAATGTCCTTGAGCATACCCTTCCATCCGTATACTCGCCTAATTCTGTCATGGGTTTTCCAGAATCCCTGGTGTCCTCCTAGCGGCGAATCATGGAAACCCTTTAACACAGCCTGGATATCCCTTATATCATCCAGCCATTCCACACTGATGGCTCTTTGTTCGTGGGCATCTTCACCCGTCTTGCTAACATCTGTTGTAGCATCAACTTTATCCTTTTGCATTCTCTCGGCCTTCTCCTTATCTGACCGTGCTTTGGACCTCGTTTGCACTACTGATACTCTCTGTGCCTGCGGTACTCTGCTGAGTGCATAGGCATTCAGATTCTTTTTCCCAGGTTTGTATATGATTTCAAAATCATACTCAGACAATTTGTGTCTGAACCTGGCTAGCCTAGACGTTTGGTCTTTCAAATTGGCTATGCCTCTCAACGGCTGGTGATCAGTATATATCCTAAATGGGCGTCCTAGCAGATATGCCCTAAAATTCTTCGTAGCCCACACTATGGCTAGAAATTCCTTTTCTATTGTGAAGTATCTTTTCTCCGTATCGCTTTGCGCTCTGCTTGCGAATGCTATTGGTCGGTCATTACCGACTTCCCCTTGTGACAATACTGCCCCTAATGCTTCATTGCTAGCATCGGTGGTCAACAAAAAAGTTTGCTCAAAGTCGGGGCACGCCAAAATTGGTGGCGAGCTAATTATTTCTTTTAGCCTCTCGAATGCTTGCTGACAGCTCTCTGTCCATTCGAACTTTGCTTCTTTTCGTAGCAACTTATTCACTGGCAACGCAATTCCGGCTAGTCCTTCCACGAACTTTCTATAATAGTTCACTAGTCCTAGGAATGCTTGCACTTCTTTTCTATTTCTTGGAACCGCTAAATTCTTCACGCATTCCACCTTCCGCGGATCGGGCAGTGCTCCTGCCTCTGAGCAACGATGGCCTAAATAAACCACCTCTTTTCGCAAAAATTGACACTTCTCCGTGTTCAATTTCAAATTGTGTTCTCGTAATTTCTGGAGCACCTTGCACAAGCGTTGCGAATGCTGCTGCAAGCTCTTCCCATAAATTACAATATCATCGAGATACATGGCACATGGTTCATTAGCCGTTGGAAAGTAGCCGGTGCTCCTGTTAATCCAAACGGCATTCTATTAAACTCATAATGCCCTAAACCGGTGCTGATCGCGGTTTTCTGCTTATCTTGG
Source organism: Clusia tigrina (assembly GCA_920105625.2). Lineage (NCBI taxonomy): Eukaryota > Metazoa > Arthropoda > Insecta > Diptera > Clusiidae > Clusia > Clusia tigrina. The sequence goes on from OV050030.1 coordinate 215,032,423, forward strand.
GTATCCACCAGAACTTGGTGGTAGCCACTCGCTAAATCAAGCGTAGAAAAATATCTACTATGCCCCAATTGATCCAGAATCTCTTCTATCCTTGGTATCGGGAACACCTGCTTGATAGTGGCGTCGTTCAATTTCCTAAAATCGACGACCATTCTCCACTTCTTCTGACCCTGAGCACCTCCCTTCTTTGGTACCAAAATTATTGGTGAGTTCCAAGGCGAGATACTCGGTGAAATTAAGTTATCTTTTAAAATTCCCTGCACTTGCCTATTTACCTCATCTTTGTGAGCCTGTGGCAATCTGTATTGCTTCTGGTTTATTAGTGTTTGATCCACCCTAGTAGGTATTTCATGCTCTACCTCTGGTGTATACGTCAACTGGTCTCCTTCCAGGAAAAATATGTCATGAAATGACGTACAAATGGCCTCTATTGATGCGTTTTCTTCTGAATTTACGCTTGGGTCTAACTTTAGTGATTCTAGCACTCTCTCCATTCTCTTTCTTGTATCTACCTGCTTAATTTGATTAACCGATCCATAACTCGGTTCCTTAAAACTATCATAACTAGTGAACTTAGGCCTAAAATCCTTATCCATATAGTAGTCCTCTACTGACGCATTTAGTACACAAGCGTACACTTTACCCTTATTAACATGCGTTATGGTCTCTCCCATATATACGCCGTCCGCTAGCTGCTACTTGTGCAAAACAACAGTCCTAAGCTTCGTGTTTACACGAATAGAAACTACTCTGGTTGACCTTGCGTTCACTACCTCTATACTACTCTTAACCCTATTCACGGTTCCTTCCTGCCATGACTTTAATGGGAGAATAAGGATTCTATTCTTATTCTCATCATCTTGTCGAGCGCATCCAGTATGGTGCGGCCCCAGAGGTTATCGCGGCCAATTATCCCATCGGCCGGAATACCTTCCCTATCCAATTCAACTGCGTGCACTCTAAAACTCATTTCCTGAACTTCACTGTGCCCTATTTTAAGTGACCCCAGTGTTCTGATGCAACCTCAGAACGCTCCATTAAGCGTTCTTACATCTTTTCGGTTAATAACTAGTCCTTTCCGTAAAACACTAGATTTGACGAGGCTAGTATCCGCCCCTGAATCTACCAAAAGCACTAGCTTTCCACTAACTGCCTCCTTGCAGGGTATATCGATGAAAGCATCTCCTACCCTGATCACAACGAAACAACGCCCTTTTGACTCCAAAATGGACGCGTATCTACTTCCTAATTCTTCCAATTTTCTCCTCCAAGCACCACAGTTATCCCTTACAATCCTATACTCTCTCAAAATTACAGCTAATACCTTAACTATACATCCTCCTACCACGTACGCGGCGATTGGCCTATACTCTCTAATCTTATTGAAACTTAATCTAAGCACTAGAACCACTACAGTTACCCAAATCAGTGCGCAATCAAAAATTTTCTCCCGGAGAGACTCTTGCTCATCCGTCACTTGAACCATTGTTCTTACAATTCTTGGTACGTGGTATTGGAGAGCCTCTTGCTCCTCCCTTTCCTGGACTGTACTTCCTACATTACCAGTCACACGTACCTTCGGCCTAACTGTTACTTCCTTCCTTTTGGCTTTCCAGTCTACTGGCCTCGACTGGGCCGCTGGAAGTTTCCCTGGTTCCTCTGTTGGAACTGCCTATCCCTGCACTCCGCAGCTCGATGTCCCATCCGTCCACACGAGAAGCATTTCAACCCCTGTTGGGTGTTGCCTATCCTTTGTCCATCTCTAGAATTCCAATTTGGTCGCTGCTGACCATTCCCCGTGTTGAAAGGTATTCTTCCTTGGTTAATCCCTTCCGTTGAGTTGACTCGAGGACTACTGCCCCTGCTGTCCCTTAAGGGTGGATCCGGGCGCCTCGTACCTGGCTGCCTTTCATTTTGATCCCATTTAATATCTATTCGGCACTGTCTACTTGCCTCATGACCATATGTTTGGCACTCCATACAATAGGGCGTATTCTTGCGTGTAATGCATTCATCCCTTGTATGGCCTGGCTTATGGCAGAATGAACATGTGGGAGCCCTCTGTACAACCTCCCTGTGCGGTTTTCTCTGATACGTGGCTCTGCTGTCGGAGACACCGGGATTATACGCTCCTCTCTACACGTTTGGGACGCAATTAATTCCTTCTCTATCCATGACAGCGGCAGTTAAACTGTCCTGTCTATTTTCAAACATATGTATCTCCCCCAAACCGGTCGTACTCCGTTCCACAAGGACTTATGCTCTAATTGCTTCTTCTACCAACTCCTCCAAATTTCCTGTTTTGCTATCCAGCATATGAATCTTTAGAGCGGAGTTGCGGAGCCCCACTACGAAAGACGTTAACACTGACTTGTCAACTTCGTATAATAACGCGGTATCACCAACGCCATCGTACTTCTTCTTGATTACCTCTTGGGCCATCATCCGAAGTGACTCCAAACGCCTGGCAAAGGCGCGTATGTCTTCCCCTGCCAGTTGTTTCCCGATTCTAATTTCTTGGGATATGTCTTCCAGAGTTCTCTCCTTTAGATAAGTTCTCTTCAGAAGGCCGTAAAGTTCATTCACACTGGCGAATTGTTTTGGCAGCACAAGGTTGTACGCATCTCCAAATAACCTTTGCTTAACACAGTCAAAGAAGTCCTGCAACTCATCAGGGCCTATGCTTCGCTTTGTAAGTTCACAACCTTGAATAAACCTACTGAGTTCGGATCTTAAATCTTCTGAAGCAGCACCAGTAAACACATGTACTAGCCTGGACACGGTCTTTGAAATCTCCTCTATACCCATTTTGCGTATTTTTGTTTTACTTATGACCGGTAAAACTTGAGCGCTATCTTTGTGGGTGGTTCCTAGATTCACTTCTCCCGGATCTGAGAGGTAATTGACCAATGACGGACTCAAACTAATTAGTCTTCGATCGTTTGTTCGTACAGGCGAAATACTCTCCACAGTATTGGGCCTGTCCTGTACCGTTACTGCTTCTGGCTCTTTTGGCGTATATCCCTTATTTTTATTAGTTACCGGACGTTCTGGAGAAAAAGGCTCGACCCCGATTTCAGATGCTCCAAACAAAAATCCCGCTTTACTTTCTCCAGTCAATACTAATCTAGGCTTTACCACACGACCTATCCCTTCCGGAGTTAAATACTCCGGCCAGCGAACTTCGGGAGGCAATGTCAACACTGTCTGTGTAAATCCAGCCGATGCTGATTTTGATCTCTCCTTTCTATGTGGGTTGCTATTGGTCGCCCGTCCTCTTTTCAATCCTGCACACTCTTCCTCCAACAGCGCTGCTGCTTCCTCTGTTTCCGACAATCTCTGAGAAAGTTCCTTTACCTTATTCTCAAGATACTCTTTTTGTGCTCTCAAATCTTCTGTTTTCTCATGAAATTTGAACAACTTTTCTTCTGTCCTTTTTTGGATTGCCGTCAAGGCTTGATCCGCTACTTCTAATGGTGGCGCAGCGCCTCCGGCGTTCGCCTGCCTCCACAATTCCTGAGCTTCTTCCCTGCTCGTACTCGCTTCGAACTGGTCAACTATTTTCCCAGTAAACAGTTTCACCTCTGACTGTATTGATTTTAATCTGTTCCTTACTTCCTCGTCTGGCGAAACCAAACTCACTGTTTGTTGCCCTAGTCCTTCTAATTCAGAACTAAATGTATCTGCCCATTCGTTGACCAGACTATTTATGTAGTCTGCGTATTTTTCCGCAAAATATTTTCCCTTGCCGTACTCAACTGCGTGAGGTAACAACAGTCCGTGATTATTGTTGAACTCTCTCCCCAGATCTTGCAACTGTGTTATTCGCTTGCGGTAATACACGTTGTCTTTACGTAACCTGCCGTCTTTCTTAAAGTTACGGACCAGCTTTTCAATCGTTTCGCCAATTTGTTCCTGTCTCAGCAGTAATCCTTGCGCTTCCTTCGTCATATCCCAAATGCCAGAACAGATGTCGTATCCCAATTACAACTAAAAATCCAATAATTGATAAAACTTGTTATTAACTTATCCCAATATTTTATTCCATCTTACTTATTGATAAATACCAATTTAAAAAAAACATTCCACCGTAAATTCTATATTTATATACATATTCTGCTATACTTGTTTTCCATCACAAAGTTCCGCTACCTACCGGCGTCCATTAAGTCCTTCCATCAATGCAAAGTGGTCCTTGACTTCCTCACAAATACTCCTTGTTTTCCTCTCACCATCCTTAATACTCCCAAAAATCCATAAAAAAGGCCATATGTTTGTAAAAACCGAAATTTGCTTTACCGGCAAAAGTGTCTTGATTCATTCCCGGAAATTTGAATCCATGTTTAAAAATAAACCCGTAACGTTTGCGGCACATAATAGCAGCATTTAGCTGTTATCTTCAACATTGCTACGCAAATTGTAGTTTCCGAACTACAAAAAACTTTACTGCAACAACACATGTTGTCTGCACCTCTTCACCTAATACCCTAGACTCAAAATGCCAAATATTTAAATCAATCTTTATTTTGATTTCAAAACAATATAAATTGAATCGTCCCTACCGACAAACAAACACAAATCCCCTATCATAACCGTACGAACCCTATACCGTGGCACGTTCTTTCCGAACCAAACCAACCGGTATACACAAGTTCGCAATTCAATAACGCAAAATCCGTGAATAAACAGACACGTCCCACATTCCCCGAGAATGCTGAAACAAAATGTATTAAAAAGTATGAGCCTAATCTCAGTGGAACAACACTATACAACCTGACCGTAAGTAAAAAATTTTTCTTTTGAATCGACCTATTGTCACCTAACCGCAGCGGCTAATCAGCCCCAATGCTGCTTCTTCTGCATGACCGGCGCAAAAGCGCCCACACGGCCACCGAAGAATCGTCGACAAAATTCACTTAGATACTAGAATGTCCTACCATAGACATACTCACCATTTTCGTTCCCTCCATTGCCCTCCTTTGGGATGGTTATCCTATTGGTGGATTCCCGCGTAGGAGTGCTCTTTTCCTGGCACTCGACGTTGGATCCTACCGGCTGCGCCAAAATGTTGGGGATCTCGTGTCCTTGCTTGACTGGGGACGTCACAGTCCTTTCGGGCGCGTGGCTGAAAAATCAAGAACCCTAACGTAGAAATTAAACACTGTGACTTCTTAGTTTCAAAACACAAGAGACCTTTATTCTTAAAAATACTAGTTCTTATATACTATTTACCAATAAACATTTCAGTCTACGTCTTGACTTTTCTGGTGTTCCAGTTACGCAATTGCTATTTGGTGTCAGTTGTTCAAGCCCACTGACCTACTTCAGTAAAAGTGTCGTCGGTGCATTCTAAATGCCCCTCGTCAGCTTGACTGCGGAACTGTGACACCCTAAAAGTTTACATCATAATTAATGCTTAAATACTACTATTTACAATATTTGCACCCTAAAAATATGTGCTCTCTTAATTAATTTAATAGGAGCCGTTGCTGTGAGTCAACTATGCGTAGGTAGCTTGATTCTAACTCACAACACTGGAGCTTAATAAAATCTTGAAATTTTGTTACAATAAAGTACTCGAGCCTCTTATCAATTTAAGCTATCGCTCATAGCTATACTACCCTTGAGTCCCAAATCAAACACTGATAAAACTTCAAATGGCCCTAACTTCTATACGGTGCGTCCCACACCTATAAAAGTTTGCAACAATCAAATGCTTGCCAGATTTTACTGGATCGTCATAAAACCTTGAAATTTTGTGACAATAAAGTACTCGAGCCTCTTGTCAATTTAAGCTATCGCTCAGAGCTATGCTACCCTCGAGTCCCAAATCAAACACTGATAAAACTTCAAATGGGATTATTTTCTAGACGGTGCGTCCAATACCTATCAAAGTTTGCAACAATCAAATGCTTGTAACTTTTTACTGGAGCGTCATAAAACCTTGAAATTTGGTGACAATAAAGTACTCGAGCCTCTTATCAATTCAAGTTATCGCTCATAGCTATGCTACCCTTGAGTCCCAAATCAAACACTGATAAAACTTCAAATGGCCATAACTTCTATACGGTGCGTCCTATACCTATCAAAGTTTGCAACAATCAAATGCTTGTAGCTTTTTACTGGAGCTTAATAAAATCTTGAAATTTTGTGACAATAAAGTACTCGAGCCTCTTATAAATTTAAGCTATCGCTCATAGCTATGCTACCCTTGAGTCGCAAATCAAACAGTGATAAAACTTCAAATGGCCCTAACTTCTATACGGTGCGTCCCATACCTATCAAAGTTTGTAACAATCAAATGCTTGCAACTTTTTACTGGAGCGTCATAATAACTTGAAATTTTGTGACAATAAAGTACTCGAGCCTCTTGTCAATTTAAGCTATCACTCATAACTATGCTACCCTTGAGTCCCAAATCAACCACTGCTCAAACTTCAAATGACCCTTACGGTGCTTCCTATACCTATCAAAGTTTGCAACAATCAAATGCTTGGAAATTTTTGCTGGAGCGTCATAAAATCTTGAAATTTTGTGACAATAAAGTACTCGAGCCTCTTATCAATTTAAGCTATCGCTCATAGCTATGCTACCCTTGAGTCCCAAATCAAACACTGATAAAACTTAAAATGGCCTCACTTCTATACGATGCGTCCTATACCTATCAAAGTATTCAACAATCAAATGCTTGTAACTTTTTATTGGAGCGTAATAAAGTCTTGAAATTTTGTGACAATAAAGTAGTCGAGCCTCTTGTCAATTTAAGGTATCGCTCATAGCTATGCTAGCCTTGAGTCCCAAATCAAAAGATGATAAAACTTCAAATGGCCCTAACTTCTATACGGTGCGATCTATACCTATGAAAGTATGCAACAATCAAATGCATGCAACTTTTTACTGGAGCTCAATAAAATCTTGAAATTTTGTGACAATAAAGTACTCGAGCCTCTTATCAATTTAAGCTATCGCTCATAGCTCTGATAACCTTGAGTCCCAAATCAAACACTGATAAAACTTCAAATGGCCCTAACTTCTATACGGTGCGATATACACCTATCAAAGTTTGCAACAATCAAATGTTTGTAGCTTTTTACTGGAGCTTAATAAAATCTTGAAATTTTGTGACAATAAAATACTCGAGCCTCTTGTCAATTTAAGCTATCTCTCATAGCTATGCTACCCTTGAGTCCCAAATCAACCACTGCTCAAACTTCAAATGACCCTTACGGTGCTTCCTATACCTATCAAAGTTTGCAACAATCAAATGCTTGGAAATTTTTGCTGGAGCGTCATAAAATCTTGAAATTTTGTGACAATAAAGTACTCGAGCCTCTTATCAATTTAAGCTATCGCTCATAGCTATGCTACCCTTGAGTCCCAAATCAAACACTGATAAAACTTAAAATGGCCTCACTTCTATACGATGCGTCCTATACCTATCAAAGTATTCAACAATCAAATGCTTGTAACTTTTTATTGGAGCGTAATAAAGTCTTGAAATTTTGTGACAATAAAGTAGTCGAGCCTCTTGTCAATTTAAGGTATCGCTCATAGCTATGCTAGCCTTGAGTCCCAAATCAAAAGATGATAAAACTTCAAATGGCCCTAACTTCTATACGGTGCGATCTATACCTATGAAAGTATGCAACAATCAAATGCATGCAACTTTTTACTGGAGCTCAATAAAATCTTGAAATTTTGTGAGAATAAAGTACTCGAGCCTCTTATCAATTTAAGCTATCGCTCATAGCTCTGATAACCTTGAGTCCCAAATCAAACACTGATAAAACTTCAAATGGCCCTAACTTCTATACGGTGCGATATACACCTATCAAAGTTTGCAACAATCAAATGTTTGTAGCTTTTTACTGGAGCTTAATAAAATCTTGAAATTTTGTGACAATAAAATACTCGAGCCTCTTGTCAATTTCAGCTATCTCTCATAGCTATGCTACCCTTGAGTCCCAAATCAAACACTGATAAAACTTCAAATCGCCCTAACTTCTATACGGTGCGTCCGACACCTATAAAAGTTTGCAACAATCAAATGCTTGCAAGTTTTTACTGGAGCGTCATAAAACCTTGAAATTTTGTGACAATAAAGTCCTCGAGCCTCTTATTAATTTAAGCTATCGCTCATAGCTATGCTACCATTGAGTGCCAAATCAAACACTGATAAAGCTTCAAATGGCCCTAACTTCTATACGGTGCCTCCTATACCTATCAAAGTTTTCAACAATCAAATGCTTGTAACTTTTTATTGGAGCGTAATAAAGTCTTGAAATTTTGTGACAATAAAGTAGTCGAGCCTCTTGTCAATTTAAAGTATCGCTCATAGCTATGCTAGGCTTGAGTCCCAAATCAAAGACTGATAAAACTTCAAATGGCCATAACTTCTATACGATGCGTCCTATACCTATCAAAGTTTGCAACAATCAAATGCTTGTAACTTTTTACTGGAGCTTAAAAAAATCTTGAAATTTTGTGACAATAAAGTACTCGAGCCTCTTGTCAATTTAAGCTATCTCTCATAGCTATGCTACCCTTGAGTCCCAAATCAAACACTGATAAAACTTCAAATCGCCCTAACTTCTGTGCGGTGCGTCCCACACCTATAAAAGTTTGCAACAATCAAATGCTTGGAAATTTTTGCTGGAGCGTCATAAAATCTTGAAATTTTGTGACAATAAAGTACTCGAGCCTCTTATCAATTTAAGCTATCGCTCATAGCTATGCTACCCTTGAGTCCCAAATCAAACACTGATAAAACTTAAAATGGCCTCACTTCTATACGATGCGTCCTATACCTATCAAAGTATTCAACAATCAAATGCTTGTAACTTTTTATTGGAGCGTAATAAAGTCTTGAAATTTTGTGACAATAAAGTAGTCGAGCCTCTTGTCAATTTAAGGTATCGCTCATAGCTATGCTAGCCTTGAGTCCCAAATCAAAAGATGATAAAACTTCAAATGGCCCTAACTTCTATACGGTGCGATCTATACCTATCAAAGTATGCAACATTCAAATGCATGCAACTTTTTACTGGAGCTCAATAAAATCTTGAAATTTTGTGAGAATAAAGTACTCGAGCCTCTTATCAATTTAAGCTATCGCTCATAGCTCTGATAACCTTGAGTCCCAAATCAAACACTGATAAAACTTCAAATGGCCCTAACTTCTATACGGTGCGATATACACCTATTAAAGTTTGCAACAATCAAATGTTTGTAGCTTTTTACTGGAGCTTAATAAAATCTTGAAATTTTGTGACAATAAAATACTCGAGCCTCTTGTCAATTTAAGCTATCTCTCATAGCTATGCTACCCTTGAGTCCCAAATCAAACACTGATAAAACTTCAAATCGCCCTAACTTCTATACGGTGCGTCCGACACCTATAAAAGTTTGCAACAATCAAATGCTTGCAAGTTCTTACTGGAGCGTCATAAAACCTTGAAATTTTGTGACAATAAAGTCCTCGAGCCTCTTATTAATTTAAGCTATCGCTCATAGCTATGCTACCATTGAGTGCCAAATCAAACACTGATAAAGCTTCAAATGGCCCTAACTTCTATACGGTGCCTCCTATACCTATCAAAGTTTTCAACAATCAAATGCTTGTAACTTTTTATTGGAGCGTAATAAAGTCTTGAAATTTTGTGACAATAAAGTAGTCGAGCCTCTTGTCAATTTAAAGTATCGCTCATAGCTATGCTAGCCTTGAGTCCCAAATCAAAGACTGATAAAACTTCAAATGGCCATAACTTCTATACGATGCGTCCTATACCTATCAAAGTTTGCAACAATCAAATGCTTGTAACTTTTTACTGGAGCTTAAAAAAATCTTGAAATTTTGTGACAATAAAGTACTCGAGCCTCTTGTCAATTTAAGCTATCTCTCATAGCTATGCTACCCTTGAGTCCCAAATCAAACACTGATAAAACTTCAAATCGCCCTAACTTCTGTGCGGTGCGTCCCACACCTATAAAAGATTGCAACAATCAAATGCTTGCAAGTTTTTACTGGAGCGTCATAAAACCTTGAAATTTAGTGACAATAAAGTACTCGAGCCTCTTATTAATTTAAGCTATCGCTCATAGCTATGCTACCCTCGAGTCCCAAATCAAACACTGATAAAACTTCAAATGGCCCTAACTTCTATACGGTGCGTCCTACACCTATCAAAGTTTGCAACAATCAAATGCTTGTAACTTTTTACTGGAGAGTCATAAAACCTGGAAATTTGGTGACAATAAAGTACTCGAGCCTCTTATCAATTCAAGCTATCGCTCATAGCTATGCTACTCTTGAGTCTCAAATCAAACACTGATAAAACTTCAAATGGCCCTAACTTCTATACGGTGCGTCCTATAACTATCAGAGTTTGCAATAATAAAATGCTTGTAACTTTTTACTGGAGCTTAATAAAATCTTGAAATTTTGTGACAATAAAGTACTCGAGCCTCTTATCAATTTAAGCTATAACTCATAGCTATGCTACCCTTGAGTCCCAAATCAAACACTGATAAAACTTCAAATGGCCATAACTTCTATACGGTGCGTCCTATACCTATCAAAGTTTGCAACAATCAAATGCTTGTAGCTTTTTACTGGAGCTTAATAAAATCTTGAAATTTTGTGACAATAAAGTACTCGAGCCTCTTATCAATTTAAGCTATCGCTCATAGCTATGCTACCCTTGAGTCGCAAATCAAACACTGATAAAACTTCAAATGGCCCTAACTTCTATACGGTGCGTCCCATACCTATCAAAGTTTGTAACAATCAAATGCTTGCAACTTTTTACTGGAGCGTCATAATAACTTGAAATTTTGTGACAATAAAGTACTCGAGCCTCTTGTCAATTTAAGCTATCACTCATAACTATGCTACCCTTGAGTCCCATATCAACCACTGCTAAAACTTCAAATGGCCCTTACGGTGCGTCCTATACCTATCAAAGTTTGCAACAATCAAATGCTTGGAAATTTTTGCTGGAGCGTCATAAAATCTTGAAATTTTGTGACAATAAAGTACTCGAGCCTCTTATCAATTTAAGCTATCGGTCATAGCTATGCTACCCTTGAGTCCCAAATCAAACACTGATAAAACTTAAAATGGCCTCACTTCTATACGATGCGTCCTACACCTATCAAAGTATTCAACAATCAAATGCTTGTAACTTTTTATTGGAGCGTAATAAAGTCTTGAAATTTTGTGACAATAAAGTAGTCGAGCCTCTTGTCAATTTAAGGTATCGCTCATAGCTATGCTAGCCTTGAGTCCCAAATCAAAAGATGATCAAACTTCAAATGGCCCTAACTTCTATACGGTGCGATCTATACCTATCAAAGTATGCAACATTCAAATGCATGCAACTTTTTACTGGAGCTCAATAAAATCTTGAAATTTTGTGAGAATAAAGTACTTGAGCCTCTTATCAATTTAAGCTATCGCTCATAGCTCTGATACCCTTGAGTCCCAAATCAAACACTGATAAAACTTCAAATGGCCCTAACTTCTATACGGTGCGATATACACCTATCAAAGTTTGCAACAATCAAATGCTTGTAGCTTTTTACTGGAGCTTAATAAAATCTTGAAATTTTGTGACAATAAAATACTCGAGCCTCTTGTCAATTTAAGTTATCTCTCATAGCTATGCTACCCTTGAGTCCCAAATCAAACACTGATAAAACTTCAAATCGCCCTAACTTCTATACGGTGCGTCCGACACCTATAAAAGTTTGCAACAATCAAATGCTTGCAAGTTTTTACTGGAGCGTCATAAAACCTTGAAATTTTGTGACAATAAAGTCCTCGAGCCTCTTATTAATTTAAGCTATCGCTTATAGCTATGCTACCATTGAGTGCCAAATCAAACACTGATAAAGCCTCAAATGGCCCTAACTTCTATACGGTGCGTCCTATACCTATCAAAGTTTTCAAGAATCAAATGCTTGTAACTTTTTATTGGAGCGTAATAAAGTCTTGAAATTTTGTGACAATAAAGTAGTCGAGCCTCTTGTCAATTTAAAGTATCGCTCATAGCTATGCTAGCCTTGAGTCCCAAATCAAAGACTGATAAAACTTCAAATGGCCCTAACTTCTATACGGTGCGATCTATTCCTATCAAAGTATACAACATTCAAATGCTTGTAACTTTTTACTGGAGCTTAATAAAATCTTGAAATTTTGTGACAATAAAGTACTCGAGAGTCTTATCAATTTAAGCTATCGCTCATAGCTATGCTACCCTTGAGTCCCAAATCAAACACTGATAAAACTTCAAATGGCCCTAACTTCTGTGCGGTGCGTCCCACACCTATAAAAGTTTGCAACAATCAAATGCTTGCCAGTTTTTACTGTATCGTCATAAAACCTTGAAATTTTGTGACAATAAAGTACTCGAGCCTCTTGTCAATTTAAGCTATCGCTCATAGCTATGCTACCCTCGAGTCCCAAATCATACACTGATAAAACTTCAAATGGGATTAACTTCTAGACGGTGCGTCCAATACCTATCAAAGTTTGCAACAATCAAATGCTTGTAACTTTTTACTGGAGCGTCATAAAATCTTGAAATTTTGTGTCAATAAAGTCCTCGAGCCTCTTTTCAATTCAAGTTGTCGCTCATAGCTATGCCACCCTTGAGTACCAAATCAAACACTGATAAAACTTCAAATGGCCATAACTTCTATACGATGCGTCCTATACCTATCAAAGTTTGCAACAATCAAATGCTTGTAACTTTTTACTGGAGCTTAAAAAAATCTTGAAATTTTGTGACAATAAAGTACTCGAGCCTCTTGTCAATTTAAGCTATCTCTCATAGCTATGCTACCCTTGAGTCCCAAATCAAACACTGATAAAACTTCAAATCGCCCTAACTTCTATACGGTGCGTCCGACACCTATAAAAGTTTGCAACAATCAAATGCTTGCAAGTTTTTACTGGAGCGTCATAAAACCTTGAAATTTTGTGACAATAAAGTACTCGAGCCTCTTATTAATTTAAGCTATCGCTCATAGCTATGCTACCCTCGAGTCCCAAATCAAACACTGATAAAACTTCAAATGGCCCTAACTTCTATACGGTGCGTCCTACACCTATCAAAGTCTGCAACAATCAAATGCTTGTAACTTTTTACTGGAGAGTCATAAAACCTGGAAATTTGGTGACAATAAAGTAGTCGAGCCTCTTATCAATTCAAGCTATCGCTCATAGCTATGCTACCCTTGAGTCTCAAATCAAACACTGATAAAACTTCAAATGGCCCTAACTTCTATACGGTGCGTCCTATAACTATCAGAGTTTGCAACAATAAAATGCTTGTAACTTTTTACTGGAGCTTAATAAAACCTTGAAATTTGGTGACAATAAAGTACTCGAGCCTCTTATCAATTCAAGTTATCGCTCATAGCTATGCTACCCTTGAGTCCCAAATCAAACACTGATAAAACTTCAAATGGCCATAACTTCTATACGGTGCGTCCTATACCTATCAAAGTTTGCAACAATCAAATGCTTGTAGCTTTTTACTGGAGCTTAATAAAATCTTGAAATTTTGTGACAATAAAGTACTCGAGCCTCTTATCAATTTAAGCTATCGCTCATAGCTATGCTACCCTTGAGTCGCAAATCAAACACTGATAAAACTTCAAATGGCCCTAACTTCTATACGGTGCGTCCCATACCTATCAAAGTTTGTAACAATCAAATGCTTGTAACTTTTTATTGGAGCGTAATAAAGTCTTGAAATTTTGTGACAATAAAGTAGTCGAGCCTCTTGTCAATTTAAGGTATCGCTCATAGCTATGCTAGCCTTGAGTCCCAAATGAAAAGATGATAAAACTTCAAATGGGATTAACTTCTAGACGGTGCGTCCAATACCTATCAAAGTTTGCAACAATCAAATGCTTGTAACTTTTTACTGGAGCGTCATAATAACTTGAAATTTTGTGACAATAAAGTACTCGAGCCTCTTGTCAATTTAAGCTATCACTCATAACTATGCTACCCTTGAGTCCCAAATCAACCACTGCTCAAACTTCAAATGACCCTTACGGTGCTTCCTATACCTATCAAAGTTTGCAACAATCAAATGCTTGGAAATTTTTGCTGGAGCGTCATAAAATCTTGAAATTTTGTGACAATAAAGTACTCGAGCCTCTTATCAATTTAAGCTATCGCTCATAGCTATGCTACCCTTGAGTCCCAAATCAAACTCTGATAAAACTTAAAATGGCCTCACTTCTATACGATGCGTCCTATACCTATCAAAGTATTCAACAATCAAATGCTTGTAACTTTTTATTGGAGCGTAATAAAGTCTTGAAATTTTGTGACAATAAAGTAGTCGAGCCTCTTGTCAATTTAAGGTATCGCTCATAGCTATGCTAGCCTTGAGTCCCAAATCAAAAGATGATAAAACTTCAAATGGCCCTAACTTCTATACGGTGCGATCTATACCTATCAAAGTATGCAACATTCAAATGCATGCAACTTTTTACTGGAGCTCAATAAAATCTTGAAATTTTGTGAGAATAAAGTACTCGAGCCTCTTATCAATTTAAGCTATCGCTCATAGCTCTGATAACCTTGAGTCCCAAATCAAACACTGATAAAACTTCAAATGGCCCTAACTTCTATACGGTGCGATATACACCTATCAAAGTTTGCAACAATCAAATGTTTGTAGCTTTTTACTGGAGCTTAATAAAATCTTGAAATTTTGTGACAATAAAATACTCGAGCCTCTTGTCAATTTAAGCTATCTCTCATAGCTATGCTACCCTTGAGTCCCAAATCAAACACTGATAAAACTTCAAATCGCCCTAACTTCTATACGGTGCGTCCGACACCTATAAAAGTTTGCAACAATCAAATGCTTGCAAGTTCTTACTGGAGCGTCATAAAACCTTGAAATTTTGTGACAATAAAGTCCTCGAGCCTCTTATTAATTTAAGCTATCGCTCATAGCTATGCTACCATTGAGTGCCAAATTAAACACTGATAAAGCTTCAAATGGCCCTAACTTCTATACGGTGCCTCCTATACCTATCAAAGTTTTCAACAATCAAATGCTTGTAACTTTTTATTGGAGCGTAATAAAGTCTTGAAATTTTGTGACAATAAAGTAGTAGTCGAGCCTCTTGTCAATTTAAAGTATCGCTCATAGCTATGCTAGCCTTGAGTCCCAAATCAAAGACTGATAAAACTTCAAATGGCCATAACTTCTATACGATGCGTCCTATACCTATCAAAGTTTGCAACAATCAAATGCTTGTAACTTTTTACTGGAGCTTAAAAAAATCTTGAAATTTTGTGACAATAAAGTACTCGAGCCTCTTGTCAATTTAAGCTATCTCTCATAGCTATGCTACCCTTGAGTCCCAAATCAAACACTGATAAAACTTCAAATGGCCCTAACTTCTATACGGTGCGATATACACCTATCAAAGTTTGCAACAATCAAATGTTTGTAGCTTTTTACTGGAGCTTAATAAAATCTTGAAATTTTGTGACAATAAAATACTCGAGCCTCTTGTCAATTTAAGCTATCTCTCATAGCTATGCTACCCTTGAGTCCCAAATCAAACACTGATAAAACTTCAAATCGCCCTAACTTCTATACGGTGCGTCCGACACCTATAAAAGTTTGCAACAATCAAATGCTTGCAAGTTCTTACTGGAGCGTCATAAAACCTTGAAATTTTGTGACAATAAATTCCTCGAGCCTCTTATTAATTTAAGCTATCGCTCATAGCTATGCTACCATTGAGTGCCAAATCAAACACTGATAAAGCTTCAAATGCCCCTAACTTCTATACGGTGCCTCCTATACCTATCAAAGTTTTCAACAATCAAATGCTTGTAACTTTTTATTGGAGCGTAATAAAGTCTTGAAATTTTGTGACAATAAAGTAGTCGAGCCTCTTGTCAATTTAAAGTATCGCTCATAGCTATGCTAGCCTTGAGTCCCAAATCAAAGACTGATAAAACTTCAAATGGCCATAACTTCTATACGATGCGTCCTATACCTATCAAAGTTTGCAACAATCAAATGCTTGTAACTTTTTACTGGAGCTTAAAAAAATCTTGAAATTTTGTGACAATAAAGTACTCGAGCCTCTTGTCAATTTAAGCTATCTCTCATAGCTATGCTACCCTTGAGTCCCAAATCAAACACTGATAAAACTTCAAATCGCCCTAACTTCTGTGCGGTGCGTCCCACACCTATAAAAGTTTGCAACAATCAAATGCTTGCAAGTTTTTACTGGAGCGTCATAAAACCTTGAAATTTTGTGACAATAAAGTACTCGAGCCTCTTATTAATTTAAGCTATCGCTCATAGCTATGCTACCCTCGAGTCCCAAATCAAACACTGATAAAACTTCAAATGGCCCTAACTTCTATACGGTGCGTCCTACACCTATCAAAGTTTGCAACAATCAAATGCTTGTAACTTTTTACTGGAGAGTCATAAAACCTGGAAATTTGGTGACAATAAAGTACTCGAGCCTCTTATCAATTCAAGCTATCGCTCATAGCTATGCTACCCTTGAGTCTCAAATCAAACACTGATAAAACTTCAAATGGCCCTAACTTCTATACGGTGCGTCCTATAACTATCAGAGTTTGCAATAATAAAATGCTTGTAACTTTTTACTGGAGCTTAGTAAAATCTTGAAATTTTGTGACAATAAAGTACTCGAGCCTCTTATCAATTTAAGCTATAACTCATAGCTATGCTACCCTTGAGTCCCAAATCAAACACTGATAAAACTTCAAATGGCCATAACTTCTATACGGTGCGTCCTATACCTATCAAAGTTTGCAACAATCAAATGCTTGTAGCTTTTTACTGGAGCTTAATAAAATCTTGAAATTTTGTGACAATAAAGTACTCGAGCCTCTTATCAATTTAAGCTATCGCTCATAGCTATGCTACCCTTGAGTCGCAAATCAAACACTGATAAAACTTCAAATGGCTCTAACTTCTATACGGTGCGTCCCATACCTATCAAAGTTTGTAACAATCAAATGCTTGCAACTTTTTACTGGAGCGTCATAATAACTTGAAATTTTGTGACAATAAAGTACTCGAGCCTCTTGTCAATTTAAGCTATCACTCATAACTATGCTACCCTTGAGTCCCATATCAACCACTGCTAAAACTTCAAATGGCCCTTACGGTGCGTCCTATACCTATCAAAGTTTGCAACAATCAAATGCTTGGAAATTTTTGCTGGAGAGTCATAAAACCTTGAAATTTTGTGACAATAAAGTCCTCGAGCCTCTTATTAATTTAAGCTATCGCTCATAGCTATGCTACCATTGAGTGCCAAATCAAACACTGATAAAGCCTCAAATGGCCCTAACTTCTATACGGTGCGTCCTATACCTAACAAAGTTTTCAACAATCAAATGCTTGTAACTTTTTATTGGAGCGTAATAAAGTCTTGAAATTTTGTGACAATAAAGTAGTCGAGCCTCTTGTCAATTTAAAGTATCGCTCATAGCTATGCTAGCCTTGAGTCCCAAATCAAAGACTGATAAAACTTCAAATGGCCCTAACTTCTATACGGTGCGATCTATTCCTATCAAAGTATACAACATTCAAATGCTTGTAACTTTTTACTGGAGCTTAATAAAATCTTGAAATTTTGTGACAATAAAGTACTCGAGAGTCTTATCAATTTAAGCAATCGCTCATAGCTATGCTACCCTTGAGTCCCAAATCAAACACTGATAAAACTTCAAATGGCCCTAACTTCTGTGCGGTGCGTCCCACACCTATAAAAGTTTGCAACAATCAAATGCTTGCCAGTTTTTACTGGATCGTCATAAAACCTTGAAATTTTGTGACAATAAAGTACTCGAGCCTCTTGTCAATTTAAGCTATCGCTCATAGCTATGCTACCCTCGAGTCCCAAATCAAACACTGATAAAACTTCAAATGGGATTAACTTCTAGACGGTGCGTCCAATACCTATCAAAATTTGCAACAATCAAATGCTTGTAACTTTTTACTGGAGCGTCATAAAATCTTGAAATTTTGTGTCAATAAAGTCCTCGAGCCTCTTTTCAATTCAAGTTGTCGCTCATAGCTATGCCACCCTTGAGTCCCAAATCAAACACTGATAAAACTTCAAATGGCCATAACTTCTATACGATGCGTCCTATACCTATCAAAGTTTGCAACAATCAAATGCTTGTAACTTTTTACTGGAGCTTAAAAAAATCTTGAAATTTTGTGACAATAAAGTACTCGAGCCTCTTGTCAATTTAAGCTATCTCTCATAGCTATGCTACCCTTGAGTCCCAAATCAAACACTGATAAAACTTCAAATCGCCCTAACTTCTATACGGTGCGTCCGACACCTATAAAAGTTTGCAACAATCAAATGCTTGCAAGTTTTTACTGGAGCGTCATAAAACCTTGAAATTTTGTGACAATAAAGTACTCGAGCCTCTTATTAATTTAAGCTATCGCTCATAGCTATGCTACCCTCGAGTCCCAAATCAAACACTGATAAAACTTCAAATGGCCCTAACTTCTATACGGTGCGTCCTACACCTATCAAAGTTTGCAACAATCAAATGCTTGTAACTTTTTACTGGAGAGTCATAAAACCTGGAAATTTGGTGACAATAAAGTAGTCGAGCCTCTTATCAATTCAAGCTATCGCTCATAGCTATGCTACCCTTGAGTCTCAAATCAAACACTGATAAAACTTCAAATGGCCCTAACTTCTATACGGTGCGTCCTATAACTATCAGAGTTTGCAACAATAAAATGCTTGTAACTTTTTACTGGAGCTTAAAAAAACCTTGAAATTTGGTGACAATAAAGTACTCGAGCCTCTTCTCAATTCAAGTTATCGCTCATAGCTATGCTACCCTTGAGTCCCAAATCAAACACTGATAAAACTTCAAATGGCCATAACTTCTATACGGTGCGTCCCACACCTATAAAAGTTTGCAACAATCAAATGCTTGTAGCTTTTTACTGGAGCTTAATAAAATCTTGAAATTTTGTGACAATAAAGTACTCGAGCCTCTTATCAATTTAAGCTATCGCTCATAGCTATGCTACCCTTGAGTCGCAAATCAAACACTGATAAAACTTCAAATGGCCCTAACTTCTATACGGTGCGTCCCATACCTATCAAAGTTTGTAACAATCAAATGCTTGCAACTTTTTACTGGAGCGTCGTAATAACTTGAAATTTTGTGACAATAAAGTACTCGAGCCTCTTGTCAATTTAAGCTATCACTCATAACTATGCTACCCTTGAGTCCCAAATCAACCACTGCTCAAACTTCAAATGACCCTTACGGTGCTTCCTATACCTATCAAAGTTTGCAACAATCAAATGCTTGGAAATTTTTGCTGGAGCGTCATAAAATCTTGAAATTTTGTGACAATAAAGTACTCGAGCCTCTTATCAATTTAAGCTATCGCTCATAGCTATGCTACCCTTGAGTCCCAAATCAAACTCTGATAAAACTTAAAATGGCCTCACTTCTATACGATGCGTCCTATACCTATCAAAGTATTCAACAATCAAATACTTGTAACTTTTTATTGGAGCGTAATAAAGTCTTGAAATTTTGTGACAATAAAGTAGTCGAGCCTCTTGTCAATTTAAGGTATCGCTCATAGCTATGCTAGCCTTGAGTCCCAAATCAAAAGATGATAAAACTTCAAATGGCCCTAACTTCTATACGGTGCGATCTATACCTATCAAAGTATGCAACATTCAAATGCATGCAACTTTTTACTGGAGCTCAATAAAATCTTGAAATTTTGTGAGAATAAAGTACTCGAGCCTCTTATCAATTTAAGCTATCGCTCATAGCTCTGATAACCTTGAGTCCCAAATCAAACACTGATAAAACTTCAAATGGCCCTAACTTCTATACGGTGCGATATACACCTATCAAAGTTTGCAACAATCAAATGTTTGTAGCTTTTTACTGGAGCTTAATAAAATCTTGAAATTTTGTGACAATAAAATACTCGAGCCTCTTGTCAATTTAAGCTATCTCTCATAGCTATGCTACCCTTGAGTCCCAAATCAAACACTGATAAAACTTCAAATCGCCCTAACTTCTATACGGTGCGTCCGTCACCTATAAAAGTTTGCAACAATCAAATCCTTGCAAGTTTTTACTGGAGCGTCATAAAACCTTGAAATTTTGTGACAATAAAGTCCTCGAGCCTCTTATTAATTTAAGCTATCGCTCATAGCTATGCTACCATTGAGTGCCAAATCAAACACTGATAAAGCTTCAAATGGCCCTAACTTCTATACGGTGCCTCCTATACCTATCAAAGTTTGCAACAATCAAATGCTTGTAACTTTTTACTGGAGCGTCATAAAATCTTGAAATTTTGTGTCAATAAAGTCCTCGAGCCTCTTTTCAATTCAAGTTGTCGCTCATAGCTATGCCACCCTTGAGTTCCAAATCAAACACTGATAAAACTTCAAATGGCCATAACTTCTATACGATGCGTCCTATACCTATCAAAGTTTGCAACAATCAAATGCTTGTAACTTTTTACTGGAGCTTAAAAAAATCTTGAAATTTTGTGACAATAAAGTACTCGAGCCTCTTGTCAATTTAAGCTATCTCTCATAGCTATGCTACCCTTGAGTCCCAAATCAAACACTGATAAAACTTCAAATCGCCCTAACTTCTATACGGTGCGTCCCACACCTATAAAAGTTTGCAACAAACAAATGCTTGCAAGTTTTTACTGGAGCGTCATAAAACCTTGAAATTTTGTGACAATAAAGTACTCGAGCCTCTTATTAATTTAAGCTATCGCTCATAGCTATGCTACCCTCGAGTCCCAAATCAAACACTGATAAAACTTCAAATGGCCCTAACTTCTATACGGTGCGTCCTACACCTATCAAAGTTTGCAACAATCAAATGCTTGTAACTTTTTACTGGAGAGTCATAAAACCTGGAAATTTGGTGACAATAAAGTACTCGAGCCTCTTATCAATTCAAGCTATCGCTCATAGCTATGCTACCCTTGAGTCTCAAATCAAACACTGATAAAACTTCAAATGGCCCTAACTTCTATACGGTGCGTCCTATAACTATCAGAGTTTGCAACAATAAAATGCTTGTAACTTTTTACTGGAGCTTAATAAAATCTTGAAATTTTGTGACAATAAAGTACTCGAGCCTCTTATCAATTTAAGCTATCACTCATAGCTCTGATACCCTTGAGTCCCAAATCAAACACTGATATAACTTCAAATGGCCCTAACTTCTATACGGTGCGATATACACCTATCAAAGTTTGCAACAATCAAATGCTTGTAGCTTTTTACTGGAGCTTAATAAAATCTTGAAATTTTGTGACAATAAAATACTCGAGCCTCTTGTCAATTTAAGCTATCTCTCATAGCTATGCTACCCTTGAGTCCCAAATCAAACACTGATAAAACTTCAAATCGCCCTAACTTCTATACGGTGCGTCCGACACCTATAAAAGTTTGCAACAATCAAATGCTTGCAAGTTTTTACTGGAGCGTCATAAAACCTTGAAATTTTGTGACAATAAAGTCCTCGAGCCTCTTATTAATTTAAGCTATCGCTCATAGCTATGCTACCATTGAGTGCCAAATCAAACACTGATAAAGCTTCAAATGGCCCTAACTTCTATACGGTGCGTCCTATACCTATCAAAGTTTTCAACAATCAAATGCTTGTAACTTTTTATTGGAGCGTAATAAAGTCTTGAAATTTTGTGACAATAAAGTAGTAGAGCCTCTTGTCAATTTAAAGTATCGCTCATAGCTATGCTAGCCTTGAGTCCCAAATCAAAGACTGATAAAACTTCAAATGGCCCTAACTTCTATATGGTGCGATCTATTCCTATCAAAGTATACAACATTCAAATGCTTGTAACTTTTTACTGGAGCTTAATAAAATCTTGAAATTTTGTGACAATAAAGTACTCGAGAGTCATCAATTTAAGCTATCGCTCATAGCTATGCTGCCCTTGACTCCAAAATAAAACACTGATAAAAACTCAAATGGCCCTAACTTCTGTACGGTGCGTCCTATACCTATCAAAGTTTGCAAACATTCAAATTCTTACTGGAGCGTCAAAAACCTTGAAATGTTGTGACAATAAAGAATTCGTGCCACTTATCAATTTAAGCTATCGCTCATAGCTATGCTACCCTTGACTCCAAAATCAAACACTGATAAAACTTCAAATGGCCCTAACATCTGTACGGTGTGTCCTACACCAATCAAAGTTTGCAACATTCAAATGCTTGTAACTTTTTACTGGAGCGTCATAAAATCTTGAAATTTTGTGTCAATAAAGTCCTCGAGCCTCTTTTCAATTCAAGTTGTCGCTCATAGCTATGCCACCCTTGAGTCCCAAATCAAACACTGATAAAACTTCAAATGGCCATAACTTCTATACGATGCGTCCGACACCTATAAAAGTTTGCAACAATCAAATGCTTGCCAGCTTTTACTGGATCGTCATAAAACCTTGAAATTTTGTGACAATAAAGTACTCGAGCCTCTTGTCAATTTAAGCTATCTCTCATAGCTATGCTACCCTTGAGTCCCAAATCAAACACTGATAAAACTTCAAATCGCCCTAACTTCTATACGGTTCGTCCGACACCTATAAAAGTTTGCAACAATCAAATGCTTGCCAGCTTTTACTGGATCGTCATAAAACCTTGAAATTTTGTGACAATAAAGTCCTCGAGCCTCTTATTAATTTAAGCTATCGCTCATAGCTATGCTACCATTGAGTGCCAAATCAAACACTGATAAAGCTTCAAATGGCCCTAACTTCTATACGGTGCCTCCTATACCTATCAAAGTTTGCAACAATCAAATGCTTGTAACTTTTTACTGGAGCGTCATAAAATCTTGAAATTTTGTGTCAATAAAGTCCTCGAGCCTCTTTTCAATTCAAGTTGTCGCTCATAGCTATGCCACCCTTGAGTTCCAAATCAAACACTGATAAAACTTCAAATGGCCATAACTTCTATACGATGCGTCCTATACCTATCAAAGTTTGCAACAATCACATGCTTGTAACTTTTTACTGGAGCTTAAAAAAATCTTGAAATTTTGTGACAATAAAGTACTCGAGCCTCTTGTCAATTTAAGCTATCTCTCATAGCTATGCTACCCTTGAGTCCCAAATCAAACACTGATAAAACTTCAAATCGCCCTAACTTCTATACGGTGCGTCCGACACCTATAAAAGTTTGCAACAAACAAATGCTTGCAAGTTTTTACTAGAGCGTCATAAAACCTTGAAATTTTGTGACAATAAAGTACTCGAGCCTCTTATTAATTTAAGCTATCGCTCATAGCTATGCTACCCTCGAGTCCCAAATCAAACACTGATAAAACTTCAAATGGCCCTAACTTCTATACGGTGCGTCCTACACCTATCAAAGTTTGCAACAATCAAATGCTTGTAACTTTTTACTGGAGAGTCATAAAACCTGGAAATTTGGTGACAATAAAGTACTCGAGCCTCTTATCAATTCAAGCTATCGCTCATAGCTATGCTACCCTTGAGTCTCAAATCAAACACTGATAAAACTTCAAATGGCCCTAACTTCTATACGGTGCGTCCTATAACTATCAGAGTTTGCAACAATAAAATGCTTGTAACTTTTTACTGGAGCTTAATAAAATCGTGAAATTTTGTGACAATAAAGTACTCGAGCCTCTTATCAATTTAAGCTATCACTCATAGCTCTGATACCCTTGAGTCCCAAATCAAACACTGATAAAACTTCAAATGGCCCTAACTTCTATACGGTGCGATATACACCTATCAAAGTTTGCAACAATCAAATGCTTGTAGCTTTTAACTGGAGCTTAATAAAATCTTGAAATTTTGTGACAATAAAAAACTCGAGCCTCTTGTCAATTTAAGCTATCTCTCATAGCTATGCTACCCTTGAGTCCCAAATCAAACACTGATAAAACTTCAAATCGCCCTAACTTCTATACGGTGCGTCCGACACCTATAAAAGTTTGCAACAATCAAATGCTTGCAAGTTTTTACTGGAGCGTCATAAAACCTTGAAATTTTGTGACAATAAAGTCCTCGAGCCTCTTATTAATTTAAGCTATCGCTCATAGCTATGCTACCATTGAGTGCCAAATCAAACACTGATAAAGCTTCAAATGGCCCTAACTTCTATACGGTGCGTCCTATACCTATCAAAGTTTTCAACAATCAAATGCTTGTAACTTTTTATTGGAGCGTAATAAAGTCTTGAAATTTTGTGACAATAAAGTAGTAGAGCCTCTTGTCAATTTAAAGTATCGCTCATAGCTATGCTAGCCTTGAGTCCCAAATCAAAGACTGATAAAACTTCAAATGGCCCTAACTTCTATATGGTGCGATCTATTCCTATCAAAGTATACAACATTCAAATGCTTGTAACTTTTTACTGGAGCTTAATAAAATCTTGAAATTTTGTGACAATAAAGTACTCGAGAGTCATCAATTTAAGCTATCGCTCATAGCTATGCTGCCCTTGACTCCAAAATAAAACACTGATAAAAACTCAAATGGCCCTAACTTCTGTACGGTGCGTCCTATACCTATCAAAGTTTGCAAACATTCAAATTCTTACTGGAGCGTCAAAAACCTTGAAATGTTGTGACAATAAAGAATTCGTGCCACTTATCAATTTAAGCTATCGCTCATAGCTATGCTACCCTTGACTCCAAAATCAAACACTGATAAAACTTCAAATGGCCCTAACATCTGTACGGTGTGTCCTACACCAATCAAAGTTTGCAACATTCAAATGCTTGTAACTTTTTACTGGAGCGTCATAAAATCTTGAAATTTTGTGTCAATAAAGTCCTCGAGCCTCTTTTCAATTCAAGTTGTCGCTCATAGCTATGCCACCCTTGAGTCCCAAATCAAACACTGATAAAACTTCAAATGGCCATAACTTCTATACGATGCGTCCGACACCTATAAAAGTTTGCAACAATCAAATGCTTGCCAGCTTTTACTGGATCGTCATAAAACCTTGAAATTTTGTGACAATAAAGTACTCTAGCCTCTTGTCAATTTAAGCTATCTCTCATAGCTATGCTACCCTTGAGTCCCAAATCAAACACTGATAAAACTTCAAATCGCCCTAACTTCTATACGGTGCGTCCGACACCTATAAAAGTTTGCAACAATCAAATGCTTGCCAGCTTTTACTGGATCGTCATAAAACCTTGAAATTTTGTGACAATAAAGTACTCGAGCCTCTTGTCAATTTAAGCTATCGCTCATAGCTATGCTACCCTCGAGTCCCAAATCAAACACTGATAAAACTTCAAATGGGATTAACTTCTAGACGGTGCGTCCAATACCTATCAAAGTTTGCAACAATCAAATGCTTGTAACTTTTTACTGGAGCGTCATAAAATCTTGAAATTTTGTGTCAATAAAGTCCTCGAGCCTCTTTTCAATTCAAGTTGTCGCTCATAGCTATGCCACCCTTGAGTCCCAAATCAAACACTGATAAAACTTCAAATGGCCATAACTTCTATACGATGCGTCCTATACCTATCAAAGTTTGCAACAATCACATGCTTGTAACTTTTTACTGGAGCTCAATAAAAT
The DNA here is from genome assembly GCA_920105625.2 of Clusia tigrina. NCBI lineage: Eukaryota > Metazoa > Arthropoda > Insecta > Diptera > Clusiidae > Clusia > Clusia tigrina. The sequence goes on from OV050030.1 coordinate 215,058,087, forward strand.
CTTGAAATTTTGTGAGAATAAAGTACTCGAGCCTCTTATCAATTTAAGCTATCGCTCATAGCTATGCTACCCTTGAGTCGCAAATCAAACACTGATAAAACTTCAAATGGCCCTAAATTCTATACGGTGCGTCCCATACCTATCAAAGTTTGTAACAATCAAATGCTTGCAACTTTTTACTGGAGCGTCATAATAACTTGAAATTTTGTGACAATAAAGTACTCGAGCCTCTTGTCAATTTAAGCTATCACTCATAACTATGCTACCCTTGAGTCCCAAATCAACCACTGCTAAAACTTCAAATGGCCCTTACGGTGCGTCCTATACCTATCAAAGTTTGCAACAATCAAATGCTTGGAAATTTTTGCTGGAGCGTCATAAAATCTTGAAATTTTGTGACAATAAAGTACTCGAACCTCTTATCAATTTAAGCTATCGCTCATAGCTATGCTACCCTTGAGTCCCAAATCAAACACTGATAAAACTTAAAATGGCCTCACTTCTATACGGTGCGATCTATACCTATCAAAGTATGCAACATTCAAATGCATGCAACTTTTTACTGGAGCTCAATAAAATCTTGAAATTTTGTGAGAATAAAGTACTCGAGCCTCTTATCAATTTAAGCTATCGCTCATAGCTCTGATACCCTTGAGTCCCGAATCAAACACTGATAAAACTTCAAATGGCCCTAACTTCTATACGGTGCGATATACACCTATCAAAGTTTGCAACAATCAAATGCTTGTAGCTTTTTACTGGAGCTTAATAAAATCTTGAAATTTTGTGACAATAAAATACTCGAGCCTCTTGTCAATTTAAGCTATCTCTCATAGCTATGCTACCCTTGAGTCCCAAATCAAACACTGATAAAACTTCAAATGGCCCTAACTTCTATACGGTGCGTCCTATACCTATCAAAGTTTTCAACAATCAAATGCTTGTAACTTTTTATTGGAGCGTAATAAAGTCTTGAAATTTTGTGACAATAAAGTAGTCGAGCCTCTTGTCAATTTAAAGTATCGCTCATAGCTATGCTAGCCTTGAGTCCCAAATCAAAGACTGATAAAACTTCAAATGGCCCTAACTTCTATACGGTGCGATCTATTCCTATCAAAGTATACAACATTCAAATGCTTGTAACTTTTTACTGGAGCTTAATAAAATCTTGAAATTTTGTGACAATAAAGTACTCGAGAGTCTTATCAATTTAAGCTATCGCTCATAGCTATGCTACCCTTGAGTCCCAAATCAAACACTGATAAAGCTTCAAATGGCCCTAACTTCTATACGGTGCGTCCTATACCTATCAAAGTTTTCAACAATCAAATGCTTGTAACTTTTTATTGGAGCGTAATAAACTCTTGAAATTTTGTGACAATAAAGTAGTCGAGCCTCTTGTCAATTTAAAGTATCGCTCATAGCTATGCTAGCCTTGAGTCCCAAATCAAAGACTGATAAAACTTCAAATGGCCATAACTTCTATACGGTGCGATCTATTCCTATCAAAGTATACAACATTCAAATGCTTGTAACTTTTTACTGGAGCTTAATAAAATCTTGAAATTTTGTGACAATAAAGTACTCGAGAGTCTTATCAATTTAAGCTATCGCTCATAGCTATGCTACCCTTGAGTCCCAAATCAAACACTGATAAAACTTCAAATGGCCATAACTTCTATACGATGCGTCCTATACCTATCAAAGTTTGCAACAATCACATGCTTGTAACTTTTTACTGGAGCTTAAAAAAATCTTGAAATTTTGTGACAATAAAGTACTCGAGCCTCTTGTCAATTTAAGCTATCTCTCATAGCTATGCTACCCTTGAGTCCCAAATCAAACACTGATAAAACTTCAAATCGCCCTAACTTCTATACGGTGCGTCCGACACCTATAAAAGTTTGCAACAAACAAATGCTTGCAAGTTTTTACTGGAGCGTCATAAAACCTTGAAATTTTGTGACAATAAAGTACTCGAGCCTCTTATTAATTTAAGCTATCGCTCATAGCTATGCTACCCTCGAGTCCCAAATCAAACACTGATAAAACTTCAAATGGCCCTAACTTCTATACGGTGCGTCCTACACCTATCAAAGTTTGCAACAATCAAATGCTTGTAACTTTTTACTGGAGAGTCATAAAACCTGGAAATTTGGTGACAATAAAGTACTCGAGCCTCTTATCAATTCAAGCTATCGCTCATAGCTATGCTACCCTTGAGTCTCAAATCAAACACTGATAAAACTTCAAATGGCCCTAACTTCTATACGGTGCGTCCTATAACTATCAGAGTTTGCAACAATAAAATGCTTGTAACTTTTTACTGGAGCTTAATAAAATCTTGAAATTTTGTGACAATAAAGTACTCGAGCCTCTTATCAATTTAAGCTATCACTCATAGCTCTGATACCCTTGAGTCCCAAATCAAACACTGATAAAACTTCAAATGGCCCTAACTTCTATACGGTGCGATATACACCTATCAAAGTTTGCAACAATCAAATGCTTGTAGCTTTTTACTGGAGCTTAATAAAATCTTGAAATTTTGTGACAATAAAATACTCGAGCCTCTTGTCAATTTAAGCTATCTCTCATAGCTATGCTACCCTTGAGTCCCAAATCAAACACTGATAAAACTTCAAATCGCCCTAACTTCTATACGGTGCGTCCGACACCTATAAAAGTTTGCAACAATCAAATGCTTGCAAGTTTTTACTGGAGCGTCATAAAACCTTGAAATTTTGTGACAATAAAGTACTCGAGCCTCTTATTAATTTAAGCTATCGCTCATAGCTATGCTACCATTGAGTGCCAAATCAAACACTGATAAAGCTTCAAATGGCCCTAACTTCTATACGGTGCGTCCTATACCTATCAAAGTTTTCAACAATCAAATGCTTGTAACTTTTTATTGGAGCGTAATAAAGTCTTGAAATTTTGTGACAATAAAGTAGTAGAGCCTCTTGTAAATTTAAAGTATCGCTCATAGCTATGCTAGCCTTGAGTCCCAAATCAAAGACTGATAAAACTTCAAATGGCCCTAACTTCTATATGGTGCGATCTATTCCTATCAAAGTATACAACATTCAAATGCTTGTAACTTTTTACTGGAGCTTAATAAAATCTTGAAATTTTGTGACAATAAAGTACTCGAGAGTCATCAATTTAAGCTATCGCTCATAGCTATGCTGCCCTTGACTCCAAAATAAAACACTGATAAAAACTCAAATGGCCCTAACTTCTGTACGGTGCGTCCTATACCTATCAAAGTTTGCAAACATTCAAATTCTTACTGGAGCGTCAAAAACCTTGAAATGTTGTGACAATAAAGAATTCGTGCCACTTATCAATTTAAGCTATCGCTCATAGCTATGCTACCCTTGACTCCAAAATCAAACACTGATAAAACTTCAAATGGCCCTAACATCTGTACGGTGTGTCCTACACCAATCAAAGTTTGCAACATTCAAATGCTTGTAACTTTTTACTGGAGCGTCATAAAATCTTGAAATTTTGTGTCAATAAAGTCCTCGAGCCTCTTTTCAATTCAAGTTGTCGCTCATAGCTATGCCACCCTTGAGTCCCAAATCAAACACTGATAAAACTTCAAATGGCCATAACTTCTATACGATGCGTCCGACACCTATAAAAGTTTGCAACAATCAAATGCTTGCCAGCTTTTACTGGAGCGTCATAAAACCTTGAAATTTTGTGACAATAAAGTACTCGAGCCTCTTGTCAATTTAAGCTATCTCTCATAGCTATGCTACCCTTGAGTCCCAAATCAAACACTGATAAAACTTCAAATGGCCCTAACTTCTATACGGTGCGTCCGACACCTATAAAAGTTTGCAACAATCAAATGCTTGCCAGCTTTTACTGGATCGTCATAAAACCTTGAAATTTTGTGACAATAAAGTACTCGAGCCTCTTGTCAATTTAAGCTATCGCTCATAGCTATGCTACCCTCGAGTCCCAAATCAAACACTGATAAAACTTCAAATGGGATTAACTTCTAGACGGTGCGTCCAATACCTATCAAAGTTTGCAACAATCAAATGCTTGTAACTTTTTACTGGAGCGTCATAAAATCTTGAAATTTTGTGTCAATAAAGTCCTCGAGCCTCTTTTCAATTCAAGTTGTCGCTCATAGCTATGCCACCCTTGAGTCCCAAATCAAACACTGATAAAACTTCAAATGGCCATAACTTCTATACGATGCGTCCTATACCTATCAAAGTTTGCAACAATCAAATGCTTGTAACTTTTTACTGGAGCTTAAAAAAATCTTGAAATTTTGTGACAATAAAGTACTCGAGCCTCATGTCAATTTAAGCTATCTCTCATAGCTATGCTACCCTTGAGTCCCAAATCAAACACTGATAAAACTTCAAATCGCCCTAACTTCTATACGGTGCGTCCGACACCTATAAAAGTTTGCAACAATCAAATGCTTGCAAGTTTTTACTGGAGCGTCATAAAACCTTGAAATTTTGTGACAATAAAGTACTCGAGCCTCTTATTAATTTAAGCTATCTCTCATAGCTATGCTACCCTCGAGTACCAAATCAAACACTGATAAAACTTCAAATGGCCCTAACTTCTATACGGTGCGTCCTACACCTATCAAAGTTTGCAACAATCAAATGCTTGTAACTTTTTACTGGAGAGTCATAAAACCTGGAAATTTGGTGACAATAAAGTACTCGAGCCTCTTATCAATTCAAGCTATCGCTCATAGCTATGCTACCCTTGAGTCTCAAATCAAACACTGATAAAACTTCAAATGGCCCTAACTTCTATACGGTGCGTCCTATAACTATCAGAGTTTGCAACAATACAATGCTTGTAACTTTTTACTGGAGCTTAATAAAATCTTGAAATTTTGTGACAATAAAGTACTCGAGCCTCTTATCAATTTAAGCTATAACTCATAGCTATGCTACCCTTGAGTCCCAAATCAAACACTGATAAAACTTCAAATGGCCATAACTTCTATACGGTGCGTCCTATACCTATCAAAGTTTGCAACAATCAAATGCTTGTAGCTTTTTACTGGAGCTTAATAAAATCTTGAAAATTTGTGACAATAAAGTACTCGAGCCTCTTATCAATTTAAGCTATCGCTCATAGCTATGCTACCCTTGAGTCGCAAATCAAACACTGATAAAACTTCAAATGGCCCTAAATTCTATACGGTGCGTCCCATACCTATCAAAGTTTGTAACAATCAAATGCTTGCAACTTTTTACTGGAGCGTCATAATAACTTGAAATTTTGTGACAATAAAGTACTCGAGCCTCTTGTCAATTTAAGCTATCACTCATAACTATGCTACCCTTGAGTCCCAAATCAACCACTGCTAAAACTTCAAATGGCCCTTACGGTGCGTCCTATACCTATCAAAGTTTGCAACAATCAAATGCTTGGAAATTTTTGCTGGAGCGTCATAAAATCTTGAAATTTTGTGACAATAAAGTACTCGAACCTCTTATCAATTTAAGCTATCGCTCATAGCTATGCTACCCTTGAGTCCCAAATCAAACACTGATAAAACTTAAAATGGCCTCACTTCTATACGGTGCGATCTATACCTATCAAAGTATGCAACATTCAAATGCATGCAACCTTTTACTGGAGCTCAATAAAATCTTGAAATTTTGTGAGAATAAAGTACTCGAGCCTCTTATCAATTTAAGCTATCGCTCATAGCTCTGATACCCTTGAGTCCCGAATCAAACACTGATAAAACTTCAAATGGCCCTAACTTCTATACGGTGCGATATACACCTATCAAAGTTTGCAACAATCAAATGCTTGTAGCTTTTTACTGGAGCTTAATAAAATCTTGAAATTTTGTGACAATAAAATACTCGAGCCTCTTGTCAATTTAAGCTATCTCTCATAGCTATGCTACCCTTGAGTCCCAAATCAAACACTGATAAAGCTTCAAATGGCCCTAACTTCTATACGGTGCGTCCTATACCTATCAAAGTTTTCAACAATCAAATGCTTGTAACTTTTTATTGGAGCGTAATAAAGTCTTGAAATTTTGTGACAATAAAGTAGTCGAGCCTCTTGTCAATTTAAAGTATCGCTCATAGCTATGCTAGCCTTGAGTCCCAAATCAAAGACTGATAAAACTTCAAATGGCCCTAACTTCTATACGGTGCGATCTATTCCTATCAAAGTATACAACATTCAAATGCTTGTAACTTTTTACTGGAGCTTAATAAAATCTTGAAATTTTGTGACAATAAAGTACTCGAGAGTCTTATCAATTTAAGCTATCGCTCATAGCTATGCTACCCTTGAGTCCCAAATCAAACACTGATAAAGCTTCAAATGGCCCTAACTTCTATACGGTGCGTCCTATACCTATCAAAGTTTTCAACAATCAAATGCTTGTAACTTTTTATTGGAGCGTAATAAACTCTTGAAATTTTGTGACAATAAAGTAGTCGAGCCTCTTGTCAATTTAAAGTATCGCTCATAGCTATGCTAGCCTTGAGTCCCAAATCAAAGACTGATAAAACTTCAAATGGCCCTAACTTCTATACGGTGCGATCTATTCCTATCAAAGTATACAACATTCAAATGCTTGTAACTTTTTACTGGAGCTTAATAAAATCTTGAAATTTTGTGACAATAAAGTACTCGAGAGTCTTATCAATTTAAGCTATCGCTCATAGCTATGCTACCCTTGAGTCCCAAATCAAACACTGATAAAACTTCAAATGGCCCTAACTTCTGTGCGGTGCGTCCCACACCTATAAAAGTTTGCAACAATCAAATGCTTGCCAGTTTTTACTGGATCGTCATAAAGTCTTGAAATTTTGTGACAATAAAGTAGTCGAGCCTCTTGTCAATTTAAGCTATCGCTCATAGCTATGCTACCCTCGAGTCCCAAATCAAACACTGATAAAACTTCAAATGGGATTAACTTCTAGACGGTGCGTCCAATACCTATCAAAGTTTGCAACAATCAAATGCTTGTAACTTTTTACTGGAGCGTCATAAAATCTTGAAATTTTGTGTCAGTAAAGTACTCGAGCCTCTTTTCAATTCAAGTTGTCGCTCACAGCTATGCCACCCTTGAGTCCCAAATCAAACACTGATAAAACTTCAAATGGCCATAACGTCTATACGATGCGTCCTATACCTATCAAAGTTTGCAACAATCAAATGCTTGTAACTTTTAACTGGAGCTTAAAAAAATCTTGAAATTTTGTGACAATAAAGTACTCGAGCCTCTTGTCAATTTAAGCTACCACTCATAGCCATGCTACCCTAGAGTCCCAAATCGAACACTGATAAAACTTCAAATCGCCCTAACTTCTATATGTTGCGTCCTATACCTATCAAAGTTTTCAACAATCAAATGCTTGTAACTTTTTATTGGAGCGTAATAAAGTCTTGAAATTTTGTGACAATAAAGTAGTCGAGCCTCTTGTCAATTTAAGGTATCGCTCATAGCTATGCTACCCTTGAGTCCCAAATCAAAGACTGATAAAACTTCAAATGGCCCTACCCTCTATACGGTGCGATCTATACCTATCAAAGTATGCAACATTCAAATGCTTGTAACTTTTTACTGGAGCTTAATAAAATCTATAAATTTTGTGACAAAAAAGTACTCGAGCCTCTTATCAATTTAAGCTATCGCTCATAGCTATGCTACCCTTAGGACGCATCGTATAGAAGTTATGGCCATTTGAAGTTTTATCAGTGTTTGATTTGGAACTCAAGGGTGGCATAGCTGTGAGCGACAACTTGAATTGAAAAGAGGCTCGAGTACTTTACTGACACAAAATTTCAAGATTTTATGACGCTCCAGTAAAAAGTTACAAGCATTTGATTGTTGCAAACTTTGATAGGTATTGGACGCACCGTCTAGAAGTTAATCCCATTTGAAGTTTTATCAGTGTTTGATTTGGGACTCGAGGGTAGCATAGCTATGAGCGATAGCTTAAATTGACAAGAGGCTCGAGTACTTTATTGTCACAAAATTTCAAGGTTTTATGACGATCCAGTAAAAACTGGCAAGCATTTGATTGTTGCAAACTTTTATAGGTGTGGGACGCACCGCACAGAAGTTAGGGCCATTTGAAGTTTTATCAGTGTTTGATTTGGGACTCAAGGTTAGCATAGCTATGAGCGTTAGCTTAAATTGATAAGACTCTCGAGTACTTTATTGTCACAAAATTTCAAGATTTTATTAAGCTCCAGTAAAAAGTTACAAGCATTTGAATGTTGTATACTTTGATAGGAATAGATCGCACCGTATAGAAGTTAGGGCCATTTGAAGTTTTATCAGTCTTTGATTTGGGACTCAAGGCTAGCATAGCTATGAGCGATACTTTAAATTGACAAGAGGCTCGACTACTTTATTGTCACAAAATTTCAAGACTTTATTACGCTCCAATAAAAAGTTACAAGCATTTGATTGTTGAAAACTTTGATATGTATAGGACGCACCGTATAGAAGTTAGGGCCATTTGAAGCTTTATCAGTGTTTGATTTGGGACTCAAGGGTAGCATAGCTATGAGCGATAGCTTAAATTGATAAGACTCTCGAGTACTTTATTGTCACAAAATTTCAAGATTTTATTAAGCTCCAGTAAAAAGTTACAAGCATTTGAATGTTGTATACTTTGATAGGAATAGATCGCGCCGTATAGAAGTTAGGGCCATTTGAAGTTTTATCAGTCTTTGATTTGGGACTCAAGGCTAGCATAGCTATGAGCGATACTTTAAATTGACAAGAGGCTCGACTACTTTATTGTCACAAAATTTCAAGACTTTATTACGCTCCAATAAAAAGTTACAAGCATTTGATTGTTGAAAACTTTGATAGGTATAGGACGCACCGTATAGAAGTTAGGGCCATTTGAAGCTTTATCAGTGTTTGATTTGGGACTCAAGGGTAGCATAGCTATGAGAGATAGCTTAAATTGACAAGAGGCTCGAGTATTTTATTGTCACAAAATTTCAAGATTTTATTAAGCTCCAGTAAAAAGCTACAAGCATTTGATTGTTGCAAACTTTGATAGGTGTATATCGCACCGTATAGAAGTTAGGGCCATTTGAAGTTTTATCAGTGTTTGATTCGGGACTCAAGGGTATCAGAGCTATGAGCGATAGCTTAAATTGATAAGAGGCTCGAGTACTTTATTCTCACAAAATTTCAAGATTTTATTGAGCTCCAGTAAAAAGTTGCATGCATTTGAATGTTGCATACTTTGATAGGTATAGATCGCACCGTATAGAAGTTAGGTCCATTTGAAGTTTGATCATCTTTTGATTTGGGACTCAAGGCTAGCATAGCTATGAGCGATACCTTAAATTGACAAGAGACTCGACTACTTTATTGTCACAAAATTTCAAGACTTTATTACGCTCCAATAAAAAGTTACAAGCATTTGATTGTTGAATACTTTGATAGGTATAGGACGCATCGTATAGAAGTGAGGCCATTTTAAGTTTTATCAGTGTTTGATTTGGGACTCAAGGGTAGCATAGCTATGAGCGATAGCTTAAATTGATAAGAGGTTCGAGTACTTTATTGTCACAAAATTTCAAGATTTTATGACGCTCCAGCAAAAATTTCCAAGCATTTGATTGTTGCAAACTTTGATAGGTATAGGACGCACCGTAAGGGCCATTTGAAGTTTTAGCAGTGGTTGATTTGGGACTCAAGGGTAGCATAGTTATGAGTGATAGCTTAAATTGACAAGAGGCTCGAGTACTTTATTGTCACAAAATTTCAAGTTATTATGACGCTCCAGAAAAAGGCTGCAAGCATTTGATTGTTACAAACTTTGATAGGTATGGGACGCACCGTATAGAAGTTAGGGCCATTTGAAGTTTTATCAGTGTTTGATTTGCGACTCAAGGGTAGCATAGCTATGAGCGATAGCTTAAATTGATAAGAGGCTCGAGTACTTTATTGTCACAAAATTTCAAGATTTTATTAAGCTCCAGTAAAAAGCTACAATCATTTGATTGTTGCAAACTTTGATAGGTATAGGACGCACCGTATAGAAGTTATGGCCATTTGAAGTTTTATCAGTGTTTGATTTGGGACTCAAGGGTAGCATAGCTATGAGTTAGAGCTTAAATTGATAAGAGGCTCGAGTACTTTATTGTCACAAAATTTCAAGATTTTATTAAGCTCCAGTAAAAAGTTACAAGCATTTTATTGTTGCAAACTCTGATAGTTATAGGACGCACCGTATAGAAGTTAGGGCCATTTGAAGTTTTATCAGTGTTTGATTTGAGACTCAAGGGTAGCATAGCTATGAGCGATAGCTTGAATTGATAAGAGGCTCGAGTACTTTATTGTCACCAAATTTCCAGGTTTTATGACTCTCCAGTAAAAAGTTACAAGCATTTGATTGTTGCAAACTTTGATAGGTGTAGGACGCACCGTATAGAAGTTAGGGCCATTTGAAGTTTTATCAGTGTTTGATTTGGGACTCGAGGGTAGCATAGCTATGAGAGATAGCTTAAATTAATAAGAGGCTCGAGTACTTTATTGTCACAAAATTTCAAGGTTTTATGACGCTCCAGTAAAAACTTGCAAGCATTTGATTGTTGCAAACTTTTATAGGTGTCGGACGCACCGTATAGAAGTTAGGGCGATTTGAAGTTTTATCAGTGTTTGATTTGGGACTCAAGGGTAGCATAGCTATGAGAGATAGCTTAAATTGACAAGAGGCTCGAGTACTTTATTGTCACAAAATTTCAAGATTTTTTTAAGCTCCAGTAAAAAGTTACAAGCATTTGATTGTTGCAAACTTTGATAGGTATAGGACGCATCGTATAGAAGTTATGGCCATTTGAAGTTTTATCAGTGTTTGATTTGGGACTCAAGGGTGGCATAGCTATGAGCGACAACTTGAATTGAAAAGAGGCTCGAGGACTTTATTGACACAAAATTTCAAGATTTTATGACGCTCCAGTAAAAAGTTACAAGCATTTGATTGTTGCAAACTTTGATAGGTATTGGACGCACCGTCTAGAAGTTAATCCCATTTGAAGTTTTATCAGTGTTTGATTTGGGACTCGAGGGTAGCATAGCTATGAGCGATAGCTTAAATTGACAAGAGGCTCGATTACTTTATTGTCACAAAATTTCAAGGTTTTATGACGATCCAGTAAAAACTGGCAAGCATTTGATTGTTGCAAACTTTTATAGGTGTGGGACGCACCGCAGAGAAGTTAGGGCCATTTGAAGTTTTATCAGTGTTTGATTTGGGACTCAAGGGTAGCATAGCTATGAGCGATAGCTTAAATTGATGACTCTCGAGTACTTTATTGTCACAAAATTTCAAGATTTTATTAAGCTCCAGTAAAAAGTTACAAGCATTTGAATGTTGTATACTTTGATAGGAATAGATCGCACCATATAGAAGTTAGGGCCATTTGAAGTTTTATCAGTCTTTGATTTGGGACTCAAGGCTAGCATAGCTATGAGCGATACTTTAAATTGACAAGAGGCTCTACTACTTTATTGTCACAAAATTTCAAGACTTTATTACGCTCCAATAAAAAGTTACAAGCATTTGATTGTTGAAAACTTTGATAGGTATAGGACGCACCGTATAGAAGTTAGGGCCATTTGAAGCTTTATCAGTGTTTTATTTGGCACTCAATGGTAGCATAGCTATGAGCGATAGCTTAAATTAATAAGAGGCTCGAGGACTTTATTGTCACAAAATTTCAAGGTTTTATGACGCTCCAGTAAAAACTTGCAAGCATTTGATTGTTGCAAACTTTTATAGGTGTCGGACGCACCGTATAGAAGTTAGGGCGATTTGAAGTTTTATCAGTGTTTGATTTGGGACTCAAGGGTAGCATAGCTATGAGAGATAGCTTAAATTGACAAGAGGCTCGAGTATTTTATTGTCACAAAATTTCAAGATTTTATTAAGCTCCAGTAAAAAGCTACAAGCATTTGATTGTTGCAAACTTTGATAGGTGTATATCGCACCGTATAGAAGTTAGGGCCATTTGAAGTTTTATCAGTGTTTGATTTGGGACTCAAGGGTATCAGAGCTATGAGTGATAGCTTAAATTGATAAGAGGCTCAAGTACTTTATTCTCACAAAATTTCAAGATTTTATTGAGCTCCAGTAAAAAGTTGCATGCATTTGAATGTTGCATACTTTGATAGGTATAGATCGCACCGTATAGAAGTTAGGGCCATTTGAAGTTTGATCATCTTTTGATTTGGGACTCAAGTCTAGCATAGCTATGAGCGATACCTTAAATTGACAAGAGGCTCGACTACTTTATTGTCACAAAATTTCAAGACTTTATTACGCTCCAATAAAAAGTTACAAGCATTTGATTGTTGAATACTTTGATAGGTATAGGACGCATCGTATAGAAGTGAGGCCATTTTAAGTTTTATCAGTGTTTGATTTGGGACTCAAGGGTAGCATAGCTATGACCGATAGCTTAAATTGATAAGAGGCTCGAGTACTTTATTGTCACAAAATTTCAAGATTTTATGACGCTCCAGCAAAAATTTCCAAGCATTTGATTGTTGCAAACTTTGTTAGGTATAGGACGCACCGTAAGGGCCATTTGAAGTTTTAGCAGTGGTTGATTTGGGACTCAAGGGTAGCATAGTTATGAGTGATAGCTTAAATTGACAAGAGGCTCGAGTACTTTATTGTCACAAAATTTCAAGTTATTATGACGCTCCAGTAAAAAGTTGCAAGCATTTGATTGTTACAAACTTTGATAGGTATGGGACGCACCGTATAGAAGTTAGGGCCATTTGAAGTTTTATCAGTGTTTGATTTGGGACTCAAGGGTAGCATAGCTATGAGTTATAGCTTAAATTGATAAGAGACTCGAGTACTTTATTGTCACAAAATTTCAAGATTTTATTAAGCTCCAGTAAAAAGTTACAAGCATTTTATTGTTGCAAACTCTGATAGTTATAAGACGCACCGTATAGAAGTTAGGGCCATTTGAAGTTTTATCAGTGTTTGATTTGAGACTCAAGGGTAGCATAGCTATGAGCGATAGCTTGAATTGATAAGAGGCTCGAGTACTTTATTGTCACCAAATTTCCAGGTTTTATGACTCTCCAGTAAAAAGTTACAAGCATTTGATTGTTGCAAACTTTGATAGATGTAGGACGCACCGTATAGAAGTTAGGGCCATTTGAAGTTTTATCAGTGTTTGATTTGGGACTCGAGGGTAGCATAGCTATGAGCGATAGCTTAAATTAATAAGAGGCTCGAGTACTTTATTGTCACAAAATTTCAAGGTTTTATGACGCTCCAGTAAAAACTTGCAAGCATTTGATTGTTGCAAACTTTTATAGGTGTCGGACGCACCGTATAGAAGTTAGGGCGATTTGAAGTTTTATCAGTGTTTGATTTGGGACTCAAGGGTAGCATAGCTATGAGAGATAGCTTAAATTGACAAGAGGCTCGAGTACTTTATTGTCACAAAATTTCAAGATTTTTTTAAGCTCCAGTAAAAAGTTACAAGCATTTGATTGTTGCAAACTTTGATAGGTATAGGACGCATCGTATTTGAAGTTTTATCAGTGTTTGATTTGGAACTCAAGGGTGGCATAGCTATGAGCGACAACTTGAATTGAAAAGAGGCTCGAGGACTTTATTGACACAAAATTTCAAGATTTTATGACGCTCCAGTAAAAAGTTACAAACATTTGATTGTTGCAAACTTTGATAGGTATAGGAGGCACCGTATAGAAGTTAGGGCCATTTGAAGCTTTATCAGTGTTTGATTTGGCACTCAATGGTAGCATAGCTATGAGCGATAGCTTAAATTAATAAGAGGCTCGAGGACTTTATTGTCACAAAATTTCAAGGTTTTATGACGCTCCAGTAAAAACTTGCAAGCATTTGATTGTTGCAAACTTTTATAGGTGTCGGACGCACCGTATAGAAGTTAGGGCGATTTGAAGTTTTATCAGTGTTTGATTTGGGACTCAAGGGTAGCATAGCTATGAGAGATAGGTTAAATTGACAAGAGGCTCGAGTATTTTATTGTCACAAAATTTCAAGATTTTATTAAGCTCCAGTAAAAAGCTACAAACATTTGATTGTTGCAAACTTTGATAGGTGTATATCGCACCGTATAGAAGTTAGGGCCATTTTAAGTTTTATCAGTGTTTGATTTGGGACTCAAGGGTAGCATAGCTATGAGCGATAGCTTAAATTGATAAGAGGCTCGAGTACTTTATTGTCACAAAATTTCAAGATTTTATGACGCTCCAGCAAAAATTTCCAAGCATTTGATTGTTGCAAACTTTGATAGGTATAGGAAGCACCGTAAGGGTCATTTGAAGTTTGAGCAGTGGCTGATTTGGGACTCAAGGGTAGCATAGTTATGAGTGATAGCTTAAATTGACAAGAGGCTCGAGTACTTTATTGTCACAAAATTTCAAGTTATTATGACGCTCCAGTAAAAAGTTGCAAGCATTTGATTGTTACAAACTTTGATAGGTATGGGACGCACCGTATAGAAGTTAGGGCCATTTGAAGTTTTATCAGTGTTTGATTTGCGACTCAAGGGTAGCATAGCTATGAGCGATAGCTTAAATTGATAAGAGGCTCGAGTACTTTATTGTCACAAAATTTCAAGATTTTATTAAGCTCCAGTAAAAAGCTACAAGCATTTGATTGTTGCAAACTTTGATAGGTATAGGACGCACCGTATAGAAGTTATGGCCATTTGAAGTTTTATCAGTGTTTGATTTGGGACTCAAGGGTAGCATAGCTATGAGCGATAACTTGAATTGATAAGAGGCTCGAGTACTTTATTGTCACCAAATTTCAAGGTTTTATTAAGCTCCAGTAAAAAGTTACAAGCATTTTATTGTTGCAAACTCTGATAGTTATAGGACGCAACGTATAGAAGTTAGGGCCATTTGAAGTTTTATCAGTGTTTGATTTGAGACTCAAGGGTAGCATAGCTATGAGCGATAGCTTGAATTGATAAGAGGCTCAAGTACTTTATTGTCACCAAATTTCCAGGTTTTATGACTCTCCAGTAAAAAGTTACAAGCATTTGATTGTTGCAAACTTTGATAGGTGTAGGACGCACCGTATAGAAGTTAGGGCCATTTGAAGTTTTATCAGTGTTTGATTTGGGACTCGAGGGTAGCATAGCTATGAGCGATAGCTTAAATTAATAAGAGGCTCGAGTACTTTATTGTCACAAAATTTCAAGGTTTTATGACGCTCCAGTAAAAACTTGCAAGCATTTGATTGTTGCAAACTTTTATAGGTGTCGGACGCACCGTATAGAAGTTAGGGCGATTTGAAGTTTTATCAGTGTTTGATTTGGGACTCAAGGGTAGCATAGCTATGAGAGATAGCTTAAATTGACAAGAGGCTCGAGTACTTTATTGTCACAAAATTTCAAGATTTTTTTAAGCTCCAGTAAAAAGTTACAAGCATTTGATTGTTGCAAACTTTGATAGGTATAGGACGCATCGTATAGAAACTATGGCCATTTGAAGTTTTATCAGTGTTTTATTTGGGACTCAAGGGTGGCATAGCTATGAGCGACAACTTGAATTGAAAAGAGGCTCGAGGACTTTATTGACACAAAATTTCAAGATTTTATGACGCTCCAGTAAAAAGTTACAAGCATTTGATTGTTGCAAACTTTGATAGGTATTGGACGCACCGTCTAGAAGTTAATCCCATTTGAAGTTTTATCAGTGTTTGATTTGGGACTCGAGGGTAGCATAGCTATGAGCGATAGCTTAAATTGACAAGAGGCTCGAGTACTTTATTGTCACAAAATTTCAAGGTTTTATGACGATCCAGTAAAAACTGGCAAGCATTTGATTGTTGCAAACTTTTATAGGTGTGGGACGCACCGCACAGAAGTTAGGTCCATTTGAAGTTTTATCAGTGTTTGATTTGGGACTCAAGGGTAGCATAGCTATGAGCGATAGCTTAAATTGATAAGACTCTCGAGTACTTTATTGTCACAAAATTTCAAGATTTTATTAAGCTCCAGTAAAAAGTTACAAGCATTTGAATGTTGTATACTTTGATAGGAATAGATCGCACCGTATAGAAGTTAGGGCCATTTGAAGTTTTATCAGTCTCTGATTTGGGACTCAAGGCTAGCATAGCTATGAGCGATACTTTAAATTGACAAGAGGCTCGACTACTTTATTGTCACAAAATTTCAGGACTTTATTACGCTCCAATAAAAAGTTACAAGCATTTGATTGTTGAAAACTTTGATAGGTATAGGACGCACCGTATAGAAGTTAGGGCCATTTGAAGCTTTATCAGTGTTTGATTTGGCACTCAATGGTAGCATAGCTATGAGCGATAGCTTAAATTAATAAGAGGCTCGAGGACTTTATTGTCACAAAATTTCAAGGTTTTATGACGCTCCAGTAAAAACTTGCAAGCATTTGATTGTTGCAAACTTTTATAGGTGTCGGACGCACCGTATAGAAGTTAGGGCGATTTGAAGTTTTATCAGTGTTTGATTTGGGACTCAAGGGTAGCATAGCTATGAGAGATAACTTAAATTGACAAGAGGCTCGAGTATTTTATTGTCACAAAATTTCAAGATTTTATTAAGCTCCAGTAAAAAGCTACAAGCATTTGATTGTTGCAAACTTTGATAGGTGTATATCGCACCGTTTAGAAGTTAGGGCCATTTGAAGTTTTATCAGTGTTTGATTTGGGTCTCAAGGGTAACAGAGCTATGAGCGATAGCTTAAATTGATAAGAGGCTCAAGTACTTTATTCTCACAAAATTTCAAGATTTTATTGAGCTCCAGTAAAAAGTTGCATGCATTTGAATGTTGTATACTTTGATAGGTATAGATCGCACCGTATAGAAGTTAGGGCCATTTGAAGTTTGATCATCTTTTGATTTGGGACTCAAGGCTAGCATAGCTATGAGCGATACCTTAAATTGACAAGAGGCTCGACTACTTTATTGTCACAAAATTTCAAGACTTTATTACGCTCCAATAAAAAGTTACAAGCATTTGATTGTTGAATACTTTGATAGGTGTAGGACGCATCGTATAGAAGTGAGGCCATTTTAAGTTTTATTAGTGTTTGATTTGGGACTCAAGGGTAGCATAGCTATGACCGATAGCTTAAATTGATAAGAGGCTCGAGTACTTTATTGTCACAAAATTTCAAGATTTTATGACGCTCCAGCAAAAATTTCCAAGCATTTGATTGTTGCAAACTTTGATAGGTATAGGACGCACCGTAAGGGCCATTTGAAGTTTTAGCAGTGGTTGATATGGGACTCAAGGGTAGCATAGTTATGAGTGATAGCTTAAATTGACAAGAGGCTCGAGTACTTTATTGTCACAAAATTTCAAGTTATTATGACGCTCCAGTAAAAAGTTGCAAGCATTTGATTGTTACAAACTTTGATAGGTATGGGACGCACCGTATAGAAGTTAGGGCCATTTGAAGTTTTATCAGTGTTTGATTTGCGACTCAAGGGTAGCATAGCTATGAGCGATAGCTTAAATTGATAAGAGGCTCGAGTACTTTATTGTCACAAAATTTCAAGATTTTATGACGCCCCAGTAAAAAGCTACAAGCATTTGATTGTTGCAAACTTTGATAGGTATAGGACGCACCGTATAGAAGTTATGGCCATTTGAAGTTTTATCAGTGTTTGATTTGGGACTCAAGGGTAGCATAGCTATGAGTTATAGCTTAAATTGATAAGAGGCTCGAGTACTTTATTGTCACAAAATTTCAAGATTTTATTAAGCTCCAGTAAAAAGTTAAAAGCATTTTATTGTTGCAAACTCTGATAGTTATAGGACGCACCGTATAGAAGTTAGGGCCATTTGAAGTTTTATCAGTGTTTGATTTGAGACTCAAGGGCAGCATAGCTATGAGCGATAGCTTGAATTGATAAGAGGCTCGAGTACTTTATTGTCACCAAATTTCCAGGTTTTATGACTCTCCAGTAAAAAGTTACAAGCATTTGATTGTTGCAAACTTTGATAGGTGTAGGACGCACCGTATAGAAGTTAGGGCCATTTGAAGTTTTATCAGTGTTTGATTTGGGACTCGAGGGTAGCATAGCTATGAGCGATAGCTTAAATTAATAAGAGGCTCGAGTACTTTATTGTCACAAAATTTCAAGGTTTTATGACGCTCCAGTAAAAACTTGCCAGCATTTGATTGTTGCAAACTTTTATAGGTGTGGGACGCACCGCACAGAAGTTAGGGCGATTTGAAGTTTTATCAGTGTTTGATTTGGGACTCAAGGGTAGCATAGCTATGAGAGATAGCTTAAATTGACAAGAGGCTCGAGTACTTTATTGTCACAAAATTTCAAGATTTTTTTAAGCTCCAGTAAAAAGTTACAAGCATTTGATTGTTGCAAACTTTGATAGGTATAGGACGCACCGTATAGAAGTTATGGCCATTTGAAGTTTTATCAGTCTTTGATTTGGGACTCAAGGCTAGCATAGCTATGAGCGATACTTTAAATTGACAAGAGGCTCGACTACTTTATTGTCACAAAATTTCAAGACTTTATTACGCTCCAATAAAAAGTTACAAGCATTTGATTGTTGAAAACTTTGATAGGTATAGGAGGCACCGTATAGAAGTTAGGGCCATTTGAAGCTTTATCAGTGTTTGATTTGGCACTCAATGGTAGCATAGCTATGAGCGATAGCTTAAATTAATAAGAGGCTCGAGGACTTTATTGTCACAAAATTTCAAGGTTTTATGACGCTCCAGTAAAAACTTGCAAGCATTTGATTGTTGCAAACTTTTATAGGTGTCGGACGCACCGTATAGAAGTTAGGGCGATTTGAAGTTTTATCAGTGTTTGATTTGGGACTCAAGGGTAGCATAGCTATGAGAGATAGCTTAAATTGACAAGAGGCTCGAGTATTTTATTGTCACAAAATTTCAAGATTTTATTAAGCTCCAGTAAAAAGCTACAAACATTTGATTGTTGCAAACTTTGATAGGTGTATATCGCACCGTATAGAAGTTAGGGCCATTTGAAGTTTTATCAGTGTTTGATTTGGGACTCAAGGTTATCAGAGCTATGAGCGATAGCTTAAATTGATAAGAGGCTCGAGTACTTTATTCTCACAAAATTTCAAGATTTTATTGAGCTCCAGTAAAAAGTTGCATGCATTTGAATGTTGCATACTTTGATAGGTATAGATCGCACCGTATAGAAGTTAGGGCCATTTGAAGTTTATAAGAGGCTCAAGTACTTTATTGTCACAAAATTTCAAGATTTTATTAATCTCCAGTAAAAAGTTACAAGAATTTTATTGTTGCAATCTTTGATAGGTATAGGATGCACCGCAAAGAAGTTATGGCCATTTGAAGTTTTACCAGTGTTTGATTTGGGACTCAAGGGTAGCATAGCTATGAGCGATAACTTGAATTGATAAGAGGCTCGAGTACTTTATTGTCACAAAATTTCAAGGTTTTATGACGCTCCAGAAAAACGGGCAAGCATTTGATTGTTGCAAACTTTTATAGGTATAGGACGCACCGTATAGAAGTTAGGGCCATTTGAAGTTTTATCAGTGTTTGATTTCGGACTCAAGGGTAGCATAGCTATGAGCGATAGCTTAAATTGATAAGAGGCTCGAGTACTTTATTGTCAGAAAATTTCAAGATTTTATTAAGCTCCAGTAAAAAGTTACAAGCATTTGAATGTTGCATACTTTGATAGGTAAAGATCGCACCGTATAGAAGTTAGGGCCATTTGAAGTTGTATCAGTCTTTGATTTGGGACTCAAGGCTAGCATAGCGATACCTTAAATTGACAAGAGGTTCGACTACTTTATTGTCACAAAATTTCAAGACTTTATTACGCTCCAATAAAAAGTTACAAGCATTTGATTGTTGAAAACATTGATAGGTATAGGACGCACCGTATAGAAGTTAGGGCAATTTGAAGCTTTATCAGTGTTTGATTTGGGACTCAATGGTAGCATAACTATGAGCGAAAGCTTGAATTGATAAGAGGCTCGAGTACTTTATTGTCACCAAATTTCAAGATTTTATGACGCTCCAGTAAAAAGTTACAAGCATTTGATTATTGCAAACTTTGATAGGTGTAGGACGCACCGTATAGAAGTTAGGGCCATTTGAAGTTTTGTCAGTGTTTGATTTGGGACTCGAGGGTAGCATAGCAATGAGCGATAGCTTACATTGATGAGGCTCGAGTACTATATTGTCACCAAATTTCAAGGTTTTATGACGCTCCAGTAAAAAGTTACAAGCATTTTATTGTTGCAAACTTTGATAGGTATAGGACGCACCGTAAAGAAGTTATGGCCATTTGAAGTTTTACCAGTGTTTGATTTGGGACCCAAGGGTAGCATAGCTATGAGCGATAACTTGAATTGATAAGAGGCTCGAGTACTTTATTGTCACCAAATTTCAAGGTTTTATGACGCTCCAGTAAAAAGTTACAAGCATTTGATTGTTGCAAACTTTGATAGGTGTAGGACGCACCGTGTAGAAGTTAGGGCCATTTGAAGTTTTGTCAGTGCTTGATTTGGGACTCAAGGGTAGCATAGCTATGAGCGATAGCTTAAATTGATAAGAGGCTCGAGTACTTTATTGTCACAAAATTTCAAGATTTTATTAAGCTCCAGTAAAAAGTTACAAGCATTTGAATGTTGCATACTTTGATAGGTATAGATCGCACCGTATAGAAGTTAGGGCGATTTGAAGTTTTATCAGTCTTTGATTTGGGACTCAAGGCTAGCATAGCTATGAGCGGTACCTTAAATTGACAAGAGGTTTGACTACTTTATTGTCACAAAATTTCAAGACTTCATTACGCTCCAATAAAAAGTTACAAACATTTGATTGTTGAAAACTTTGATAGGCATAAAACGCAACGTATAGAAGTTAGGGCCATTTGAATCTTTATCAGTGTTTGATTTGGGACTCAATGGTAGCATAACTATGAGCGATAGCTTGAATTGATAAGAGGCTCAAGTTCTTTATTGTCACCAAATTTCAAGTTTTTATGACGCTCCAGTAAAAAGTTACAAGCATTTGATTGTTGCAAACTTTGATAGGTGTAGGACGCACCGTATAGAAGTTAGGGCCATTTTAAGTTTTGTCAGTGTTTGATTTGGGACGCGAGCGTAGCATAGCTATGAGCGATAGCTTAAATTGATAAGAGGCTCAAGTACTTTATTGTCACAAAATTTCAAGATTTTATTAATCTCCAGTAAAAAGTTACAAGAATTTTATTGTTGCAAACTTTGATAGGTATAGGACGCACCGCAAAGAAGTTATGGCCATTTGAAATTTTACTAGTGTTTGATTTGGGACTCAAGGGTAGCATAGCTATGAGCGATAGCTTAAATTGATAAGAGGCTCGAGTACTTTATTGTCACAAAATTTCAAGATTTTATTAAGCTCCAGTAAAAAGTTACAAGCATTTGAATGTTGCATACTTTGATAGGTATAGATCGCACCGTATAGAAGTTAGGGCGATTTGAAGTTTTATCAGTCTTTGATTTGGGACTCAAGGCTAGCATAGCTATGAGCGGTACCTTAAATTGACAAGAGGTTCGACTACTTTATAGTCACAAAATTTCAAGACTTCATTACGCTTAAATAAAAAGTTACAAACATTTGATTGTTGAAAACTTTGATAGGCATAAAACGGAAGTTAGGGCCATTTGAAGTTTTCTCAGTTTGATTTTGGACTCGAGGGTAGCATAGCTATGAGCGATAGCTTAAATTGATAAGAGGCTCAAGTACTTTATTGTCACAAAATTTCAAGATTTTATTAAGCTCCAGTAAAAAGTTACAAGCATTTTATTGTTGCAAACTTTGATAGGTATAGATCGCACCGTATGGAAGTTAGGGCCATTTGAAGTTTTTTCAGTGTTTGATTTCGGACTCAAGGGTAGCATAGCTATGAGCGATAGCTTAAATTGATAAGAGGCTCGAGTACTTTATTGTCAGAAAATTTCAAGATTTTATTAAGCTCCAGTAAAAAGTTACAAGCATTTGAATGTTGCATACTTTGATAGGTAAAGATCGCACCGAATAGAAGTTAGGGCCATTTGAAGTTGTATCAGTCTTTGATTTGGGACTCAAGGCTAGCATAGCGATAACTTAAATTGACAAGAGGCTCGACTACTTTATTGTCACAAAATTTCAAGACTTTATTACGCTCCAATAAAAAGTTACAAGCATTTGATTGTTGAAAACATTGATAGGTATAGGACGCACTGTATAGAAGTTAGGGCAATTTGAAGCTTTATCAGTGTTTGATTTGGGACTCAATGGTAGCATAACTATGAGCGAAAGCTTGAATTGATAAGAGGCTCGAGTACTTTATTGTCACCAAATTTCAAGATTTTATGACGCTCCAGTAAAAAGTTACAAGCATTTGATTATTGCAAACTTTGATAGGTGTAGGACGCACCGTATAGAAGTTAGGGCCATTTGAAGTTTTGTCAGTGTTTGATTTGGGACTCGAGGGTAGCATAGCTATGAGCGATAGCTTAAATTGATAAGAGGCTCAAGTACTTTATTGTCACAAAAT
The DNA here is from genome assembly GCA_920105625.2 of Clusia tigrina. Lineage (NCBI taxonomy): Eukaryota > Metazoa > Arthropoda > Insecta > Diptera > Clusiidae > Clusia > Clusia tigrina. The sequence goes on from OV050030.1 coordinate 215,080,662, forward strand.
TTCAATTAATCAATTAATCAATTAATCAATTAATTCAATTCATTAATCTCCAGTAAAAAGTTACAAGCATTTTATTGTTGCAAACTTTGATAGGTATAGGACGCACCGTAAAGAAGTTATGGCCATTTGAAGTTTTACCAGTGTTTGATTTGGGACCCAAGGGTAGCATAGCTATGAGCGATAACTTGAATTGATAAGAGGCTCGAGTACTTTATTGTCACCAAATTTCAAGGATTTATGACGCTCCAGTAAAAAGTTACAAGCATTTGATTGTTGCAAACTTTGATAGGTGTAGGACGCACCGTGTAGAAGTTAGGGCCATTTGAAGTTTTGTCAGTGCTTGATTTGGGACTCAAGGGTAGCATAGCTATGAGCGATAGCTTAAATTGATAAGAGGCTCGAGTACTTTATTGTCACAAAATTTCAAGATTTTATTAAGCTCCAGTAAAAAGTTACAAGCATTTGAATGTTGCATACTTTGATAGGTATAGATCGCACCGTATATGTAGAAGTTAGGGCGATTTGAAGTTTTATCAGTCTTTGATTTGGGACTCAAGGCTAGCATAGCTATGAGCGGTACCTTAAATTGACAAGAGGTTCGACTACTTTATTGTCACAAAATTTCAAGACTTCATTACGCTCCAATAAAAAGTTACAAACATTTGATTGTTGAAAACTTTGATAGGCATAAAACGCAACGTATAGAAGTTAGGGCCATTTGAAGTTTTCTCAGTTTGATTTTGGACTCGAGGGTAGCATAGCTATGAGCGATAGCTTAAATTGATAAGAGGCTAAAGTACTTTATTGTCACAAAATTTCAAGATTTTATTAAGCTCCAGTAAAAAGTTACAAGCATTTTATTGTTGCAAACTTTGATAGGTATAGATCGCACCGTATAGAAGGTAGGGCCATTTGAAGTTTTATCAGTCTTTGATTTGGGACTCAAGGCTAGCATAGCTATGAGCGATACCTTAAATTGACAAGAGGCTCGACTACTTTATTGTCACAAAATTTCAAGGCTTTATTACGCTCCAATAAAAAGTTCCAAGCATTTGATTATTGACAACTTTGATAGATATAGGACGCATCGTATAGAAGTGAGGCCATTTTAAGTTTTATCAGTGTTGGATTTTGGACTCAAGGGTAGCATAGCTATGAGCGATAGCTTAAATTGATAAGAGGCTCGAGTACTTTATTGTCACCAAATTTCAAGGTTTTATGACTCTCCAGTTAAAAGTTACAAGCATTTGATTGTTGCAAACTTTGATAGGTGTAGGACGCACCGTATAGAAGTTAGGACCATTTGAAGTTTTATCAGTGTTTGATTTGGGACTCGAGGGTAGCATAGCTATGAGCGATAGCTTAAATTAATAAGAGGCTCGAGTACTTTATTGTCACAAAATTTCAAGGTTTTATGACGCTCCAGAAAAACTGGCAAGCATTTGATTGTTGCATACTTGTATAGGTGTGGGACACACCGTATAGAAGTTAGGGCCATTTGAAGTTTTATCAGTGTTTGATTTGGGACTCAAGGGTAGCATAGCTATGAGCGATAGCTTAAATTGATAAGAGGCTCGAGTACTTTATTGTCACAAAATTTCAAGATTTTATTAAGCTCCAGTAAAAAGTTACAAGCATTTGAATGTTGCATACTTTGATAGGTATAGATCGCACCGTATAGAAGTTAGGGCCATTTGAAGTTTTATCAGTCTTTGATTTGGGACTCAAGGCTAGCATAGCTATGAGCGATACCTTAAATTGACAAGAGGTTTGACTACTTTATTATCACAAAATTTCAAGACTTTATTACGCTCCAATAAAAAGTTACAAGCATTTGATTGTTGAAAACTTTGATAGGTATAGGACGCACCGTATAGAAGCTAGGGCCATTTGAAGATTTATCAGTGTTTGATTTGGGACTCAATGGTAGCATAACTATGAGCGAAAGCTTGAATTGATAAGTGGCTCGAGTTCTTTATTGTCACCAAATTTCAAGTTTTTATGACGCTCCAGTAAAAAGTTACAAGCATTTGATTGTTGCAAACTTTAATAGGTGTAGGACGCACCGTATAGAAGTTAGGGCCATTTTAAGTTTTGTCAGTGTTTGATTTGGGACGCGAGCGTAGCATAGCTATGAGCGATAGCTTAAATTGATAAGAAGCTCAAGTACTTTATTGTCACAAAATTTCAAGATTTTATTAATCTCCAGTAAAAAGTTACAAGAATTTTATTGTTGCAAACTTTGATAGGTATAGGACGCACCGCAAAGAAGTTATGGCCATTTGAAGTTTTACCAGTGTTTGATTTGGGACTCAAGGGTAGCATAGCTATGAGCGATAACTTTTATTGATAAGAGGCTCGAGTACTTTATTGTCACAAAATTTCAAGGTTTTATGGCGCTCCAGAAAAACGGGCAAGCATTTGATTGTTGCAAACTTTTATAGGTGTAGGACGCACCGTATAGAAGTTAGGGCCATTTGAAGTTTTATCAGTGTTTGATTTCGGACTCAAGGGTAGCATAGCTATGAGCGATAGCTTAAATTGATAAGAGGCTCGAGTACTTTTCAAGATTTCAAGATTTTATTAAGCTCCAGTAAAAAGTTACAAGCATTTGAATGTTGCATACTTTGATAGGTAAAGATCGCACCGTATAGAAGTTAGGGCCATTTGAAGTTGTATCAGTCTTTAATTTGGGACTCAAGGCTAGCATAGCGATACCTTCAATTGACAAGTGGGTCGACTACTTTATTGTCACAAAATTTCAAGACTTTATTACGCTCCAATAAAAAGTTACAAGCATTTGATTGTTGAAAACATTGATAGGTATAGGACGCACCGTATAGAAGTTAGGGCAATTTGAAGCTTTATCAGTGTTTGATTTGGGACTCAATGGTAGCATAACTATGAGCGAAAGCTTGAATTGATAAGAGGCTCGAGTACTTTATTGTCACCAAATTTCAAGATTTTATGACGCTCCAGTAAAAAGTTACAAGCATTTGATTATTGTAAACTTTGATAGGTGTAGGACGCACCGTATAGAAGTTAGGGCCATTTGAAGTTTTGTCAGTGCTTGATTTGGGACTCAAGGGTAGCATAGCTATGAGCGATAGCTTAAATTGATAAGAGGCTCGAGTACTTTATTGTCACAAAATTTCAAGACTTCATTACGCTCCAATAAAAAGTTACAAACATTTGATTGTTGAAAACTTTGATAGGCATAAAACGCAACGTATAGAAGTTAGGGCCATTTGAATCTTTATCAGTGTTTGATTTGGGACTCAATGGTAGCATAACTATGAGCGATAGCTTGAATTGATAAGAGGCTCGAGTTCTTTATTGTCACCAAATTTCAAGTTTTTATGACGCTCCAGTAAAAAGTTACAAGCATTTGATTGTTGCAAATTTTGATAGGTGTAGGACGCACCGTATAGAAGTTAGGGCCATTTTAAGTTTTGTCAGTGTTTGATTTGGGACGCGAGCGTAGCATAGCTATGAGCGATAGCTTAAATTGATAACAGGCTCAAGTACTTTATTGTCACAAAATTTCAAGATTTTATTAATCTCCAGTAAAAAGTTACAAGAATTTTATTGTTGCAAACTTTGATAGGTATAGGACGCACCGTAAAGAAGTTATGGCCATTTGAAGTTTTACCAGTGTTTGATTTGGGACTCAAGGCTAGCATAGCTATGAGCGATAGCTTAAATTGATAAGAGGCTCGAGTACTTTATTCTCACAAAATTTTAAGATTTTATTAAGCTCCAGTAAAAAGTTACAAGCATTTGAATATTGCTTACTTTGATAGTTATAGATCGCACCGTATAGAAGTTAGGGCCATTTGAAGTTTTATCAGTCTTTGATTTTGGACTCAAGGCTAGCATAGCTATGAGCGATACCTTAAATTGACAAGAGGCTCGACTACTTTATTGTCACAAAATTTCAAGACTTTATTACACTCCAATAAAAAGTTACAAACATTTGATTGTTGAAAACTTTGATAAGTATAGGACGCATCGTATAGAAGTGAGGCCATTTTAAGTTTTATCAGTGTTTGATTTGGGACTCAAGGGTAGCATAGCTATGAGTTATAGCTTAAATTGTTAAGAGGCTCGAGTACTTTATTGTCACAAAATTTCAAGATTTTATTAAGCTCCAGTAAAAAGTTACAAGCATTTTATTGTTGCAAACTCTGATAGGTATAGGACGCACCGTATATAAGTTAGGGCTATTTGAAGTTTTATCAGTGTTTGATTTGAGACTCAAGGGTAGCATATCTATGAGCGATAGCTTGAATTGATAAGAGGCTCGAGTACTTTATTGTCACCAAATTTCAAGGTTTTATGACTCTCCAGTAAAAAGTTACAAGCATTTGATTGTTGCAAACTTTGATACGTGTAGGACGCACCGTATAGAAGTTAGGGCCATTTGAAGTTGTATCAGTATTTGATTTGGGACTCAAGGGTAGCATAGCTATGAGCTATAGCTTAAATTGATAAGAGGCTCGAGTACTTTATTCTCACAAAATTTCAAGATTTTATTAAGCTCCAGTAAAAAGTTACAAGCATTTGAATGTTGCATACTTTTATAGGTATAGATCGCACCGTATAGAAGTTAGGTCCATTTGAAGTTCTATCAGTGTTTGATTTGGGACTCAAGGGTAGCATAGCTATGAGCGATAACTTGAATTGATAAGAGGCTCGAGTACTTTATTGTCACAAAATTTCAAGACTTTATTACGCTCCAATAAAAAGTTACAAGCATTTGAATATTGAAAACTTTGATAGGTATAGGACGCAACGTATAGAAGTTAGGGCCATTTGAAGCTTTATCAGTGTTTGATTTGGGACTCAATGGTAGCATAAATATGAGCGATAGCTTGAATTGATAAGAGGCTCGAGTACTTTATTGTCACCAAATTTCAAGGTTTTATTAAGCTCCAGTAAAAAGTTACAAGCATTTTATTGTTGCAAACTTTGATAGGTATAGATCGCACCGTATAGAAGTTAGGGCCATTTGAAGTGTTATCAGTCTTTGATTTGGGACTCAAGGCTAGCATAGCTATGAGCGATACCTTAAATTGACAAGAGGCTCGACTACTTTATTGTCACAAAATTTCAAGGCTTTATTACGCTCCAATAAAAAGTTCCAAGCATTTGATTGTTGACAATTTTGATAGATATAGGACGCATCGTATAGAAGGGAGGCCATTTTAAGTTTTATCAGTGTTGGATTTGGGACTCAAGGGTAGCATAGCTATGAGCGATAGCTTAAATTGATAAGAGGCTCGAGTACTTTATTGTCACCAAATTTCAAGGTTTTATGACTCTCCAGTTAAAAGTTACAAGCATTTGATTGTTGCAAACTTTGATAGGTGTAGGACACACCGTATAGAAGTTAGGACCATTTGAAGTTTTATCAGTGTTTGATTAGGGACTCGAAGGTAGCATAGCTATGAGCGATAGCTTAAATTAATAGGAGGCTTGAGTACTTTATTGTCACAAAATTTCAAGGTTTTATGACGCTCCAGTAAAAACTTGCAAGCATTTGATTGTTGCAAACTTTTATAGGTGTCGGACGCACCGTATAGAAGTTAGGGCCATTTGAAGTTTTATCAGTGTTTTATTTGAGACTCAAGGGTAGCATAGCTATGAGAGATAGCTTAAATTGACAAGAGGCTCGAGTTCTTTATTGTCACAAAATTTCAAGATTTTATTAAGCTGCAGTAAAAAGTTACAAACATTTGATTGTTGCAAACTTTGATAGATATAGGACGCACCGTATAGAAGTTAGAGTCATTTGAAGTTTTATCAGTGTTTGATTTGGGACTCAAGGGTAGCATAGCTATGAGCGATAGCTTAAATTGATAAGAGGCTCGAGTACTTTATTTTCACAAAATTTCAAGATTTTATTAAGCTCCAGTAAAAAGTTACAAGCATTTGAATGTTGCATACTTTGATAGGTATAGATCGCACCGTATAGAAGTTAGGGCCATTTGAAGTTCTATCAGTGTTTGATTTGGGACTCAAGGGTAGCATAGCTATGACCGATAACTTGAATTGATAAGAGGCTCGACTACTTTATTGTCACAAAATTTCAAGACTTTATTACACTCCAATAAGAAGTTACAAGCATTAGATTGTTGAAAACTTAGATAGGTATAGGACGCATCGTATAGAAGTGAGGCCATTTTAAGTTTTATCAGTATTTGATTTGGGACTCAAGGGTAGCATAGCTATGAGCGATAGCTTAAATTGATAAGAGGCTCGAGTACTTCATTGTCACAAAATTTCAAGATTTTATGACGCTCCAGCAAATAGTTACAAGCATTTGATTGTTGCAAACTTTGATAGGTATAGGACGCACCGTAAGGGCCATTTTAAGTTTTATCAGTGTTTGATTTGGGACTCAAGGGTAGCATAGCTATGAGCGATAGCTTAAATTGATAAGAGGCTCGAGTACTTTATTGTCACCAAATTTCAAGGTTTTATGACTCTCCAGTAAAAAGTTACAAGCATTTAATAGTTGCAAACTTTTATAGGTGTCGGACGCACCGTATAGAAGTTAGGGCCATTTGAATTTTTATCAGTGTTTGATTTGGGACTCAAGAGTAGCATAGCTATGAGGGATAGCTTAAATTGACAAGAGGCTCGAGTACTTTATTGTCACAAAATTTCAAGATTTTATTAAGCTCCAGTAAAAAGTTACAAACATTTGATTGTTGCAAACTTTGATAAGTATAGGACGCACCATATAGAAGTAAGAGCCATTTGAAGTTTTATCAGTGTTTGATTTGGGACTCAAGGGTAGCATAGCTATGAGCGATAGCTTAAATTGATAAGAGGCTCGAGTACTTTATTGTCACCAAATTTCAAGGTTTTATGACTCTCCAGTAAAAAGTTACAAGCATTTGATTATTGCAAACTTTGATAGGTGTAGGACGCACCGTATAGAAGTTAGGACCATTTGCAGTTTTATCAGTGTTTGATTTGGGACTCAAGGGTAGCATAGCTATGAGCGATAACTTGAATTGATAAGAGGCTCGAGTACTTTATTGTCACAAAATTTCAAGACTTTATTACGCTCCAATAAAAAGTTACAAGCATTTGATTATTGAAAACTTTGATAGGTATAGGACGCAACGTATAGAAGTTAGGGCCATTTGAAGCTTTATCAGTGTTTGATTTGGGACTCAATGGTAGCATAACTATGAGCGATAGCTTGAATTGATAAGAGGCTCGAGTACTTTATTGTCACCAAATTTCAAGTTTTTATGACGCTCCAGTAAAAAGTTACAAGCATTTGATTGTTGCAAACTTTGATAGGTGTAGTACGCAACGTATAGAAGTTAGGGCCATTTGAAGTTTTATCAGTGTTTTATTTGAGACTCAAGGGTAGCATAGCTATGAGAGATAGCTTAAATTGACAAGAGGCTCGAGTTCTTTATTGTCACAAAATTTCAAGATTTTATTAAGCTGCAGTAAAAAGTTACAAACATTTGATTGTTGCAAACTTTGATAGATATAGGACGCACCGTATAGAAGTTAGAGTCATTTGAAGTTTTATCAGTGTTTGATTTGGGACTCAAGGGTAGCATAGCTATGAGCGATAGCTTAAATTGATAAGAGGCTCGAGTACTTTATTTTCACAAAATTTCAAGATTTTATTAAGCTCCAGTAAAAAGTTACAAGCATTTGAATGTTGCATACTTTGATAGGTATAGATCGCACCGTATAGAAAGTTAGGGCCATTTGAAGTTCTATCAGTGTTTGATTTGGGACTCAAGGGTAGCATAGCTATGACCGATAACTTGAATTGATAGGAGGCTCGACTACTTTATTGTCACAAAATTTCAAGACTTTATTACACTCCAATAAGAAGTTACAAGCATTAGATTGTTGAAAACTTTGATAGGTATAGGACGCATCATATAGAAGTGAGGCCATTTTAAGTTTTATCAGTATTTGATTTGGGACTCAAGGGTAGCATAGCTATGAGCGATAGCTTAAATTGATAAGAGGCTCGAGTACTTTATTGTCACAAAATTTCAAGATTTTATGACGCTCCAGCAAAAAGTTACAAGCATTTGATTGTTGCAAACTTTGATAGGTATAGGACGCACCGTAAGGGCCATTTTAAGTTTTATCAGTGTTTGATTTGGGACTCAAGGGTAGCATAGCTATGAGCGATAGCTTAAATTGATAAGAGGCTCGAGTACTTTATTGTCACCAAATTTCAAGGTTTTATGACTCTCCAGTAAAAAGTTACAAGCATTTGATTGTTGCAAACTTTGATAGGTGTAGGACGCACCGTATAGAAGTTAGGACCATTTGCAGTTTTATCAGTGTTTGAGTTGGGACTCGAGTGTAGCATAGCTATGAGCAATAGATTAAATTAATAAGAGGCTCGAGTACTTTACTGTCACAAAATTTCAAGGTGTTATGACGCTCCAGTAAAAACTTACAAGCATTTGATTGTTGCAAACTTTTATAGGTGTCGGACGCACCGTATAGAAGTTAGGGCCATTTGAATTTTTATCAGTGTTTGATTTGGGACTCAAGAGTAGCATAGCTATGAGGGATAGCTTAAATTGACAAGAGGCTCGAGTACTTTATTGTCACAAAATTTCAAGATTTTATTAAGCTCCAGTAAAAAGTTACAAACATTTGATTGTTGCAAACTTTGATAAGTATAGGACGCACCATATAGAAGTAAGAGCCATTTGAAGTTTTATCAGTGTTTGATTTGGGACTCAAGGGTAGCATAGCTATGAGCGATAGCTTAAATTGATAAGAGGCTCGAGTACTTTATTGTCAGAAAATTTCAAGATTTTATTAAGCTCTAGTAAAAAGTTACAAGCATTTGAATTTTGCATACTTTGATAGGTAAAGATCGCACCGTATAGAAGTTAGGGCCATTTGAAGTTGTATCAGTTTTTGATTTGGGACTCAAGGCTAGCATAGCGATACCTTAAATTGACAAGAGGCTCGACTACTTTATTGTCACAAAATTTCAAGACTTTATTACGCTCCAATAAAAAGTTACAAGCATTTGATTGTTGAAAACATTGATAGGTATAGGACGCACCGTATAGAAGTTAGGGCAATTTGAAGCTTTATCAATGTTTGATTTGGGACTCAATGGTAGCATAACTATGAGCGAAAGCTTGAATTGATAAGAGGCTCGAGTACTTTATTGTCACCAAATTTCAAGATTTTATGACTCTCCAGTAAAAAGTTACAAGCATTTGATTATTGCAAACTTTGATAGGTGTAAAGTTAGGGCCATTTGAAGTTTTGTCAGTGTTTGATTTGGGACTCGAGGGTAGCATAGCTATGGGTGATAACTTAAATTGATAAGAGGCTCAAGTACTTTATTGTCACAAAATTTCAAGATTTTATTAATCTCCAGTAAAAAGTTACAAGCATTTTATTGTTGCAAACTTTGATAGGTATAGGACGCACCGTAAAGAAGTTATGGCCATTTGAAGTTTTACCAGTGTTTGATTTGGGACCATAGGGTAGCATAGCTATGAGCGATAACTTGAATTGATAAGAGGCTCGAGTACTTTATTGTCACCAAATTTCAAGGTTTTATGACGCTCCAGTAAAAAGTTACAAGCATTTGATTGTTGCAAACTTTGATAGGTGTAGGACGCACCGTGTAGAAGTTAGGGCCATTTGAAGTTTTGTCAGTGCTTGATTTGGGACTCAAGGGTAGCATAGCTATGAGCGATAGCTTAAATTGATAAGAGGCTCGAGTACTTTATTGTCACAAAATTTCAAGATTTTATTAAGCTCCAGTAAAAAGTTACAAGCATTTGAATGTTGCATACTTTGATAGGTATAGATCGCACCGTATAGAAGTTAGGGCGATTTGAAGTTTTATCAGTCTTTGATTTGGGACTCAAGGCTAGCATAGCTATGAGCGATAGCTTAAATTGATAAGAGGCTCGAGTACTTTATTCTCACAAAATTTTAAGATTTTATTAAGCTCCAGTAAAAAGTTACAAGCATTTGAATATTGCTTACTTTGATAGTTATAGATCGCACCGTATAGAAGTTAGGGCCATTTGAAGTTTTATCAGTCTTTGATTTTGGACTCAAGGCTAGCATAGCTATGAGCGATACCTTAAGTTGACAAGAGGCTCGACTACTTTATTGTCACAAAATTTCAAGACTTTATTACACTCCAATAAAAAGTTACAAACATTTGATTGTTGAAAACTTTGATAGGTATAGGACGCATCGTATAGAAGTGAGGCCGTTTTAAGTTTTATCAGTGTTTGATTTGGGACTCAAGGGTAGCATAGCTATGAGTTATAGCTTAAATTGTTAAGAGGCTCGAGTACTTTATTGTCACAAAATTTCAAGATTTTATTAAGCTCCAGTAAAAAGTTACAAGCATTTTATTGTTGCAAACTCTGATAGGTATAGGACGCACCGTATATAAGTTAGGGCTATTTGAAGTTTTATCAGTGTTTGATTTGAGACTCAAGGGTAGCATATCTATGAGCGATAGCTTGAATTGATAAGAGGCTCGAGTACTTTATTGTCACCAAATTTCAAGGTTTTATGACTCTCCAGTAAAAAGTTACAAGCATTTGATTGTTGCAAACTTTGATACGTGTAGGACGCACCGTATAGAAGTTAGGGCCATTTGAAGTTGTATCAGTATTTGATTTGGGACTCAAGGGTAGCATAGCTATGAGCTATAGCTTAAATTGATAAGAGGCTCGAGTACTTTATTCTCACAAAATTTCAAGATTTTATTAAGCTCCAGTAAAAAGTTACAAGCATTTGAATGTTGCATACTTTTATAGGTATAGATCGCACCGTATAGAAGTTAGGTCCATTTGAAGTTCTATCAGTGTTTGATTTGGGACTCAAGGGTAGCATAGCTATGAGCGATAACTTGAATTGATAAGAGGCTCGAGTACTTTATTGTCACAAAATTTCAAGACTTTATTACGCTCCAATAAAAAGTTACAAGCATTTGATTATTGAAAACTTTGATAGGTATAGGACGCAACGTGTATAAGTTAGGGCCATTTGAAGCTTTATCAGTGTTTGATTTGGGACTCAATGGTAGCATAACTATGAGCGATAGCTTGAATTGATAAGAGGCTCGAGTACTTTATTGTCACCAAATTTCAAGTTTTTATGACGCTCCAGTAAAAAGTTACAAGCATTTGATTGTTGCAAACTTTGATAGGTGTAGGACGCACCGTATAGAAGTTAGGGCCATTTGAAGTTTTCTCAGTGTTTGATTTTGGACTGGAGGGTAGCATAGCTATGAGCGATAGCTTAAATTGATAAGAGGCTCAAGTACTTTATTGTCACAAAATTTCAAGATTTTATTAAGCTCCAGTAAAAAGTTACAAGCATTTTATTGTTGCAAACTTTGATAGGTATAGATCGCACCGTATAGAAGTTAGGGCCATTTGAAGTGTTATCAGTCTTTGATTTGGGACTCAAGGCTAGCATAGCTATGAGCGATACCTTAAATTGACAAGAGGCTCGACTACTTTATTGTCACAAAATTTCAAGGCTTTATTACGCTCCAATAAAAAGTTCCAAGCATTTGATTGTTGACAATTTTGATAGATATAGGACGCATCGTATAGAAGTAGGGCCATTTGAAGTTTTATCAGTGTTTTATTTGAGACTCAAGGGTAGCATAGCTATGAGAGATAGCTTAAATTGACAAGAGGCTCGAGTTCTTTATTGTCACAAAATTTCAAGATTTTATTAAGCTGCAGTAAAAAGTTACAAACATTTGATTGTTGCAAACTTTGATAGATATAGGACGCACCGTATAGAAGTTAGAGTCATTTGAAGTTTTATCAGTGTTTGATTTGGGACTCAAGGGTAGCATAGCTATGAGCAATAGCTTAAATTGATAAGAGGCTCGAGTACTTTATTTTCACAAAATTTCAAGATTTTATTAAGCTCCAGTAAAAAGTTACAAGCATTTGAATGTTGCATACTTTGATAGGTATAGATCGCACCGTATAGAAGTTAGGGCCATTTGAAGTTCTATCAGTGTTTGATTTGGGACTCAAGGGTAGCATAGCTATGACCGATAACTTGAATTGATAAGAGGCTCGACTACTTTATTGTCACAAAATTTCAAGACTTAATTACACTCCAATAAGAAGTTACAAGCATTAGATTGTTGAAAACTTTGATAGGTATAGGACGCATCGTATAGAAGTGAGGCCCTTTTAAGTTTTATCAGTATTTGATTTGGGACTCGAAGGTAGCATAGCTATGAGCGATAGCTTAAATTAATAGGAGGCTTGAGTACTTTATTGTCACAAAATTTCAAGGTTTTATGACGCTCCAGTAAAAACTTGCAAGCATTTGATTGTTGCAAACTTTTATAGGTGTCGGACGCACCGTATAGAAGTTAGGGCCATTTGAAGTTTTATCAGTGTTTTATTTGAGACTCAAGGGTAGCATAGCTATGAGAGATAGCTTAAATTGACAAGAGGCTCGAGTTCTTTATTGTCACAAAATTTCAAGATTTTATTAAGCTGCAGTAAAAAGTTACAAACATTTGATTGTTGCAAACTTTGATAGATATAGGACGCACCGTATAGAAGTTAGAGTCATTTGAAGTTTTATCAGTGTTTGATTTGGGGTTTCAAGGGTAGCATAGCTATGAGCGATAGCTTAAATTGATAAGAGGCTCGAGTACTTTATTTTCACAAAATTTCAAGATTTTATTAAGCTCCAGTAAAAAGTTACAAGCATTTGAATGTTGCATACTTTGATAGGTATAGATCGCACCTCGACTACTTTATTGTCACAAAATTTCAAGACTTTATTACACTCCAATAAGAAGTTACAAGCATTAGATTGTTGAAAACTTTGATAGGTATAGGACGCATCATATAGAAGTGAGGCCATTTTAAGTTTTATCAGTATTTGATTTGGGACTCAAGGGTAGCATAGCTATGAGCGATAGCTTAAATTGATAAGAGGCTCGAGTACTTTATTGTCACAAAATTTCAAGATTTTATGACGCTCCAGCAAAAAGTTACAATCATTTGATTGTTGCAAACTTTGATAGGTATAGGACGCACCGTAAGGGCCATTTTAAGTTTTATCAGTGTTTGATTTTGGACTCAAGGGTAGCATAGCTATGAGCGATAGCTTAAATTGATAAGAGGCTCGAGTACTTTATTGTCACCAAATTTCAAGGTTTTATGACTCTCCAGTAAAAAGTTACAAGCATTTGATTGTTGCAAACTTTGATAGGTGTAGGACGCACCGTATAGAAGTTAGGACCATTTGCAGTTTTATCAGTGTTTGAGTTGGGACTCGAGTGTAGCATAGCTATGAGCAATAGATTAAATTAATAAGAGGCTCGAGTACTTTACTGTCACAAAATTTCAAGGTGTTATGACGCTCCAGTAAAAACTTACAAGCATTTGATTGTTGCAAACTTTTATAGGTGTCGGACGCACCGTATAGAAGTTAGGGCCATTTGAATTTTTATCAGTGTTTGATTTGGAACTCAAGAGTAGCATAGCTATGAGGGATAGCTTAAATTGACAAGAGGCTCGAGTACTTTATTGTCACAAAATTTCAAGATTTTATTAAGCTCCAGTAAAAAGTTACAAACATTTGATTGTTGCAAACTTTGATAAGTATAGGACGCACCATATAGAAGTAAGAGCCATTTGAAGTTTTATCAGTGTTTGATTTGGGACTCAAGGGTAGCATAGCTATGAGCGATAGCTTAAATTGATAAGAGGCTCGAGTACTTTATTGTCACCAAATTTCAAGGTTTTATGACTCTCCAGTAAAAAGTTACAAGCATTTGATTGTTGCAAACTTTGATAGGTGTAGGACGCACCGTATAGAAGTTAGGACCATTTGCAGTTTTATCAGTGTTTGATTTGGGACTCAAGGGTAGTATAGCTATGAGCGATAACTTGAATTGATAAGAGGCTCGAGTACTTTATTGTCACAAAATTTCAAGACTTTATTACGCTCCAATAAAAAGTTACAAGCATTTGATTATTGAAAACTTTGATAGGTATAGGACGCAACGTATAGAAGTTAGGGCCATTTGAAGCTTTATCAGTGTTTGGTTTGGGACTCAATGGTAGCATAACTATGAGCGATAGCTTGAATTGATAAGAGGCTCGAGTACTTTATTGTCACCAAATTTCAAGTTTTTATGACGCTCCAGTAAAAAGTTACAAGCATTTGATTGTTGCAAACTTTGATAGGTGTAGGACGCACCGTATAGAAGTTAGGGCCATTTGGAGTTTTCTCAGTGTTTGATTTTGGACTGGAGGGTAGCTATGAGCGATAGCTTAAATTGATAAGAGGCTCAAGTACATTATTGTCACAAAATTTCAAGATTTTATTAAGCTCCAGTAAAAAGTTACAAGCATTTTATTGTTGCAAACTTTGATAGGTATAGATCGCACCGTATAGAAGTTAGGGCCATTTGAAGTGTTATCAGTCTTTGATTTGGGACTCAAGGCTAGCATAGCTATGAGCGATACCTTAAATTGACAAGATGCTCGACTACTTTATTGTCACAAAATTTCAAGACTTTATTACACTCCAATAAGAAGTTACAAGCATTAGATTGTTGAAAACTTTGATAGGTATAGGACGCATCGTATAAAAGTGAGGCCATTTTAAGTTTTATCAGTGTTTGATTTGGGACTCAAGGGTAGCATAGCTATGAGCGATAGCTTAAATTGATAAGAGGCTCGAGTACTTTATTGTCACAAAATTTCAAGATTTTATGACGCTCCAGCAAAAAGTTACAAGCATTTGATTGTTGCAAACTTTGATAGGTATAGGACGCACCGTAAGGGCCATTTTAAGTTTTATTAGTGTTTGATTTGGGACTCAAGGGTAGCATAGCTATGAGCGATAGCTTAAATTGATAAGAGGCTCGAATACTTTATTGTCACCAAATTTCAAGGTTTTATGACTCTCCAGTAAAAAGTTACAAGCATTTAACTGTTGCAAACTTTGATAGGTGTAGGACGCACCGTATAGAAGTTAGGACCATTTGCAGTTTTATCAGTGTTTGAGTTGGGACTCGAGTGTAGCATAGCTATGAGCAATAGCTTAAATTAATAAGAGGCTCGAGTACTTTACTGTCACAAAATTTCAAGGTGTTATGACGCTCCAGTAAAAACTTGCAAGCATTTGATTGTTGCAAACTTTTATAGGTGTCGGACGCACCGTATAGAAGTTAGGGCCATTTGAAATTTTATCAGTGTTTGATTTGGTACTCAAGAGTAGCATAGCTATGAGGGATAGCTTAAATTGACAAGAGGCTCGAGTACTTTATTGTCACAAAATTTCAAGATTTTATTAAGCTCCAGTAAAAGGTTACAAACATTTGATTGTTGCAAACTTTGATAAGTATAGGACGCACCATATAGAAGTAAGAGCCATTTGAAGTTTTATCAGTGTTTGATTTGGGACTCAAGGGTAGCATAGCTATGAGCGATAGCTTAAATTGATAAGAGGCTCGAGTACTTTATTGTCACAAAATTTCAAGATTTTATTAAGCTCCAGTAAAAGGTTACAAGCATTTGAATGTTGCATACTTTGATAGGTATAGATCGCACCGTATAGAAGATAGGGCCATTTGAATTTCAATCAATGTTTGATTTGGGACTCAAGGGTAGCATAGCTATGAGCGATAACTTGAATTGATAAGAGGCTCGAGAACTTTATTGTCACCAAATTTCAAGGTTTTATAACGCTCCAGTAAAAAGTTACAAGCATTTGATTGTTGCAAACTTTGATAGGTATAGGACGCACCGTCTAGAAGTTAGGCCCATTTAAAGTTTATCAGTGTTTGATTTGGGACTCGAGGGTAGCATAGCTATGAGCGATAGCTTAAATTGACAAGAGGCTCGAGTACTTTATTGTCACAGAATTTCAAGGTTTTATGACGCTCCAGTAAAAACTGGCAAGCATTTGATTGTTGCAAACTTTTGTAGGTGTGGGACGCATCGTATAGAAGTTAGGGCCATTTTAAGTTTTATTAGTGTTTGATTTGGGACTCAAGGGTAGCTAGCTATGAGCGATAGCTTAAATTGATAAGAGGCTCGAGTACTTTATTGTCACCAAATTTCAAGGTTTTATGACGCTCCAGTAAAACGTTACAAGCATTTGATTGTTGCAAACTTTGATAGGTGTAGGATGCACCGTATATTAGTTAGGGCCATTTGAAGTTTTATCAGTGTTTGATTTGGGACTCAAGGGTAGCATAGCTATGAGCGATAGCTTAAATTGATAAGAGGCTCGAGTACTTTATTCTCACAAAATTTCAAAATTTTATTAAGCTCCAGTAAAAACTTACAAGCATTTGAATATTGCTTATTTTGATAGTTATAGATCGCACCGTATAGAAGTTAGGGCCATTTAAAGTTTTATCAGTCTTTGATTTGGGACTCAAGGCTAGCATAGCTATCAGCGATACCTTAAATTGACAAGAGGCTCGACTACTTTATTGTCACAAAATTTCAAGACTTTATTACGCTCCAATAAAAAGTTACAAACATTTGATTGTTGAAAACTTTGATAGGTATAGGACGCATCGTATAGAAGTGAGGCCATTTTAAGTTTTATCAGTGTTTGATTTGGGACTGAAGGGTAGCATAGCTATGAGCGATAGCTAAAATTGACAGAGGCTCGAGTTCTTTATTGTCACAAAATTTGAAGGTTTTATGACGCTCCAGTAAAAACTGGCAAGCATTTGATTGTTGCAAACTTTTATAGGTGTGGGACGCACCGTATAGAAGTTAGGGTCATTTGAAGTTTTATCAGTGGTTGATTTGGGACTCAAGGGTAGCATGGCTATGAGTTATAGCTTCAATTGTTAAGAGGCTCGAGTACTTTATTGTCACAAAATTTCAAGATTTTATTAAGCTCCAGTAAAAAGTTACAAGCATTTTGTTGTTGCAAACTCTGATAGGTATAGGACGCACCGTATAGAAATTAGGGCCATTTGAAGTTTTATCAGTGTTTGATTTGAGACTCAAGGGTAGCATAGCTATGAGCGATAGCTTGAATTGATAAGATGCTCGAGTACTTTATTGTCACCAAATTTCAAGGTTTTATGACTCTCCAGTAAAAAGTTACAAGCATTTGATTGTTGCAAACTTTGATAGGTGTAGGATGCACCGTATAGAAGTTAGGGCCATTTGAAGTTTTATCAGTGTTTGATTTGGGACTCAAGGGTAGCATAGCTAGGAGCGATAGCTTCAATTGATAAGAGGCTCGAGTACTTTATTCTCACAAAATTTCAAGATTTTATTAAGCTCCAGTAAAAAGTTACAAGCATTTGAATGTTGCATACTTTGATAGGTATAGGACGCACCGTAAAGACGTTATCGCCATTTGAAGTTTTACCAGTGTTTGATTTGGGACTCAAGGGTAGCATAGCTATGAGCGATAGCTTGAATTGATAAGATGCTCGAGTACTTAATTGTCACCAAATTTCAAGACTTTATTACGCTCCAATAAAAAGTTACAAGCATTTGATTGTTGAAAACTTTGATAGGTATAGGACGCAACGTATAGAAGTTAGGGCCATTTGAAGCTTTATCAGTGTTTGATTTGGGACTCAATGGTAGCATAACTATGAGCGATAGCTTGAATTGATAAGAGGCTCGAGTACTTTATTGTCACAAAATTTCAAGTTTTTATGACGCTCCAGTAAAAAGTTACAAGCATTTGATTGTTGCAAACTTTGATAGGTGTAGGACGCACCGTATAGAAGTTAAGGCCATTTGAAGTTTTCTCAGTGTTTGATTTTGGACTCGAGGGTAGCATAGCTATGAGCGATAGCTTAAATTGATAAGAGGTTCGAGTACTTTATTGTCACAAAATTTCAAGATTTTATTAAGCTCCAGTAAAAGGCTACAAGCATATGAATGTTGCATACTTTGATAGGTATAGATTGCACCGTATAGAAGTTAGGGCCATTTGAATTTCTATCAGTGTTTGATTTGGGACTCAAGGGTAGCATAGCTATGAGCGATAACTTGAATTGATAAGAGGCTCGAGTACTTTATTGTCACCAAATTTCAAGGTTTTATAACGCTCCAGTAAAAAGTTACAAGCATTTGATTGTTGCAAACTTTGATAGGTATAGGACGCACCGTCTAGAAGTTAGGCCCATTTTAAGTTTATCAGTGTTTGATTTGGGACTCGAGGGTAGCATAGCTATGAGCGATAGCTTAAATTGACAAGAGGCTCGAGTACTTTATTGTCACAGAATTTCAAGGTTTTATGACGCTCCAGTAAAAACTGGCAAGCATTTGGTTGTTGCAAACTTTTGTAGGTGTGGGACGCATCGTATAGAAGTTAGGGTCATTTGAAGCTTTACCGGTGTTTGATTTGGGACTCAAGGGTAGCATAGCTATGAGCGATAACTTGAATTGATAAGAGGCTCGAGTACTTTATTGTCACCAAATTTCAAGGTTTTATGACGCTCCAGTAAAACGTTACAAGCATTTGATTGTTGCAAACTTTGATAGGTGTAGGATGCACCGTATAGAAGTTAGGGCCATTTGAAGTTTTATCAGTGTTTGATTTGGGACTCAAGGGTAGCATAGCTATGAGCGATAGCTTAAATTGATAAGAGGCTCGAGTACTTTATTCTCACAAAATTTCAAGATTTTATTAAGCTCCAGTAAAAAGTTACAAGCATTTGAATATTGCTTACTTTGATAGTTATAGATCGCACCGTATAGAAGTTAGGGCCATTTAAAGTTTTATCAGTCTTTGATTTGGGACTCAAGGCTAGCATAGCTATGAGCGATACCTTAAATTGACAAGAGGCTCGACTACTTTATTGTCACAAAATTTCAAGACTTTATTACGCTCCAATAAAAAGTTACAAACAGTTGATTGTTGAAAACTTTGATAGGTATAGGACGCATCGTATAGAAGTGAGGCCATTTTAAGTTTTATCAGTGTTTGATTTGGGACTGAAGGGTAGCATAGCTATGAGCGATAGCTTAAATTGACAGAGGGTCGAGTTCTTTATTGTCACAAAATTTGAAGGTTTTATGACGCTCCAGTAAAAACTGGCAAGAATTTGATTGTTGCAAACTTTTATAGGTGTGGGACGCACCGTATAGAAGTTAGGGTAATTTGAAGTTTTATCAGTGTTTGATTTGGGACTCAAGGGTAGCATGGCTATGAGTTATAGCTTAAATTGTTAAGAGGCTCCAGTACTTTATTGTCACAAAATTTCAAGATTTTATTAAGCTCCAGTAAAAAGTTACAAGCATTTTATTGTTGCAAACTCTGATAGGTATAGGACGCACCGTATAGAAATTAGGGCCATTTGAAGTTTTATCAGTGTTTGATTTGAGACTCAAGGTAGCATAGCTATGAGCGATAGCTTGAATTGATAAGATGCTCGAGTACTTTATTGTCACCAAATTTCAAGGTTTTATGACTCTCCAGTAAAAAGTTACAAGCATTTGATTGTTGCAAACTTTGATAGGTGTAGGACGCACCGTATAGAAGTTAGGGCCATTTGAAGCTTTATCAGTGTTTGATTTGGGACTCAAGGGTAGCATAGCTAGGAGCGATAGCTTAAATTGATAAGAGGCTCGAGTACTTTATTCTCACAAAATTTCAAGATTTTATTAAGCTCCAGTAAAAAGTTACAAGCATTTGAATGTTGCATACTTTGATAGGTATAGGATGCACCGTAAAGACGTTGTGGCCATTTGAAGTTTTACCAGTGTTTGATTTGGGACTCTAGGGTAGCATAGCTATGAGCGATAGCTTGAATTGATAAGATGCTCGAGTACTTTATTGTCACCAAATTTCAAGGTTTTATGACTCTGCAGTAAAAAGTTACAAGCATTTGATTGTTGCAAACTTTGATAGGTGTAGGACGCACCGTATAGAAGTTAGGTCTATTTGAAGTTCTATCAGTGTTTGATTTGGGACTCAAGGGTAGCATAGCTATGAGCGATAACTTGAATTGATAAGAGGCTCGAGTACTTTATTGTCACAAAATTTCAAGACTTTATTACGCTCCAAAAAAAGTTACAAGCATTTGATTGTTGAAAACTTTGATAGGTATAGGACGCAACGTATAGAAGTTAGGGCCATTTGAAGCTTTATCAGTGTTTGATTTGGGACTCAATGGTAGCATAACTATGAGCGATAGCTTGAATTGATAAGAGGCTCGAGTACTTTATTGTCACAAAATTTCAAGTTTTTATAACGCTCCAGTAAAAAGTTACAAGCATTTGATTGTTGCAAACTTTGATAGGTGTAGGACGCACCGTATAGAAGTTACGGCCATTTGAAGTTTTCTCAGTGTTTGATTTTGGACTCGAGGGTAGCATAGCTATGAGCGATAGCTTAAATTGATAAGAGGCTCAAGTACTTTATTGTCACAAAATTTCAAGATTTTATTAATCTCCAGTAAAAAGTTACAAGCATTTTATTGTTGCAAACTTTGATAGGTATAGGACGCACCGTAAAGACGTTATGGCCATTTGAAGTTTTACCAGTGTTTGATTTGGGACTCAAGGGTAGCATAGCTATGAGCGATAGCTTAAATTTATAAGAGGCTCGAGTACTTTATTGTCACAAAATTTCAAGATTTTATGACGCTCCAGCAAAAAGTGGCAAGCATTTGATTGTTGCAAACTTTTATAGGTGTGGGACGCACCGTATAGAAGTTAGGGAAATTTGAAGTTTTATGAGTGTTTGATTTGGGACTCAAGGGTAGCATAGCTGTGAGAGATAGCTTAAATTGATAAGAGGCTCGAGTACTTTTTTGTCACAAAATTTCTAGATTTTATTAAGCTCCAGTAAAAAGTTACAAGCATTTGATTGTTCCAAACTTTGATAGGAATAGGACGCACCGTCTAGAAGTTAGGCCCATTTGAAGTTTTATCAGTGTTTGATTTGGGACTCGAGGGTAGCATAGCTATGGGCGATAGCTTAAATTGATAAGAGGCTCGAGTACTTTATTGTCACAAAATTTCAAGATTTTTTTAAGCTCCATTAAAAAGTTACAAGCATTTGATTGTTGCAAACTTTGATAGGTATAGGACGCACCGTATAGAAGTTATGGCCATTTGAAGTTTTATCAGTGCTTGATTTGGGATTCAAGGGTAGCATAGCTATGAGCGATAGCTTAAATTGATAAGAGGCTCGAGTACTTTTTTGTCACAAAATTTCTAGATTTTATTAAGCTCCAGTAAAAAGTTACAAGCATTTGAATGTTGCATACTTTGATAGGTATAGATCGCACCGTATAGAGGGTAGGGCCATTTAAAGTTTTATCAGTCTTTGATTTGGGACTCAAGGCTAGCATAGCTATGAGCGATACCTTAAATTGACAAGAGGTTCGACTACTTTATTGTCACAAAATTTCAAGACTTTATTACGCTCCAATAAAAAGTTACAAGCATTTGATTGTTGAAAACTTTGATAGGTATAGGACGCAACGTATAGAAGTTAGGGCCATTTGAAGCTTTATCAGTGTTTGATTTGGGTCTCAATGGTAGCATAACTATGAGCGATAGCTTGAATTGATAAGAGGCTCGAGTACTTTATTGTCACCAAATTTCAAGTTTTTATGAGGCTCCAGTAAAAAGTTACAAGCATTTGATTGTTGCAAACTTTGATAGGTGTAGGACGCACTGTATAAACGTTAGTGCCATTTGAAGTTTGTCAGTGTTTGATTTTGGACTCGAGGGTAGCATAGCTATGAGCGACAGCTTAAATTGATAAGAGGCTCAAGTACTTTATTGTCACAAAATTTCAAGATTTTATTAATCTGCAGTAAAAAGTTACAAGCATTTTATTGTTGCAAACTTTGATAGGTATAGGACGCACCGTAAAGAAGTTATGGCCATTTGAAGTTTTACCAGTGCTTGATTTGGGACTCAAGGGTAGCATAGCTATGAGCGATAGCTTAAATTGACAAGAGGCTCGAGTACTTTATTGTCACAAAATTTCAAGGTTTTATGACGCTCCAGTAAAAACTGGCAAGCATTTGATTGTTGCAAACTTTTATAGGTGTGGGACGCATCGTATAGAAGTTAGGGCCATTTGAAGTTTTATGAGTGTTTGATTTGGGACTCAAGGGGACCATAGATATGAGAGATAACTTAAATTGACAAGAGGCTCGAGTACTTCATTGTCACAAAATTTCAAGATTTTATTAAGCTCCAGTAAAAAGTTACAAGCATTTGATTGTTGCAATTGCCTCTTATCAATTTAAGCTATCGCTCATAGCTATGCTACCCTTGAGTCCCAAATCAAACACTGATATAACTTCAAATGGCCCTAACTTCTATACGGTGCGTCCCACACCTATAAAAGTTTGCAACAATCAAATGCTTGCCAGTTTTTACTGGAGCGTCATAAAACCTTGAAATTTTGTGACAATAAAGTACTCGAGCCTCTTGTCAATTTAAGCTATCGCTCATAGCTATGCTACCCTCGTGTCGCAAATCAAACACTGATAAAACTTCAAATGGGCCTAACTTCTAGACGGTGCGTCCTATACCTATCAAAGTTTGCAACAATCAAATGCTTGTAACTTTTTACTGGAGCGTCATAAAATCTTGAAATTTTGTGACAATGAAGTACTCGAGCCTCTTGTCAATTTAAGTTATCTCTCATAGCTATGCTACCCTTGAGTCCCAAATGAAACACTCATAAAACTTCAAATTTCCCTAACTTCTATACGGTGCGTCCCACACCTATAAAAGTGTGCAACAATCAAATGCTTGCCAGTTTTTACTGGAGCGGCATAAAACCTTGAAATTTTGTGACAATAAAGTACTCGAGCCTCTTGTCAATTTAAGCTATCGCTCATAGCTATGCTAATCTCGAGTCCCAAATCAAACACTGATAAAACTTCAAATGGGCCTAACTTCTAGACGGTGCGTCCTATACCTATCAAAGTTTGCAACAATCAAATGCTTGTAACTTTTTGCTGGAGCGTCATAAAATCTTCAAATTTGGTGACAATAAAGTACTCGAGCCTCTTATCAATTCAAGTTACCGCTCATAGCTATGCTACCCTTGAGTCCCAAATCAAACACTGATAAAACTTCAAATGGCCATAACTTTTATACGGTGCGTCCTATACCTATCAAAGTTTGCAACAATCAAATGCTTGTAACTTTTTACTGGAGCGTCATAAAACCGTGAAATTTTGTGACAATAAAGTACTCGAGCCTCTTGCCAATTTAAGCTATCTCTCATAGCTATGCTACCCTTGCGTCCCAAATCAAACACTGATAAAACTTCAAATCGCCCTAACTTCTATACGGTGCGTCCGACACCTATAAAAGTTTGCAACAATCAAATGCTTGCAAGTTGTTACTGGAGCGTCATAAAACCTTGAAATTTTGTGACAATAAAGTACTCGAGCCTCTTATTAATTTAAGCTATCGCTCATAGCTATGCTACCCTTGAGTCCCAAATCAAACACTGATAAAACTTCAAATGGCCCTAACTTCTATACGGTGCGTCCTGTACCTATCAAAGTTTGCAACAATCAAATGCTTGTAACTTTTTACTGGAGCTTAATAAAATCTTGAAATTTTGTGACAATGAAGTACTCGAGCCTCTTGTCAATTTAAGTTATCTCTCATATCTATGGTCCCCTTGAGTCCCAAATCAAACACTCATAAAACTTCAAATGGCCCTAACTTCTATACGATGCGTCCCACACCTATAAAAGTTTGCAACAATCAAATGCTTGCCAGTTTTTACTGGAGCGTCATAAAACCTTGAAATTTTGTGACAATAAAGTACTCGAGCCTCTTGTCAATTTAAGCTATCGCTCATAGCTATGCTACCCTTGAGTCCCAAATCAAGCACTGGTAAAACTTCAAATGGCCATAACTTCTTTACGGTGCGTCCTATACCTATCAAAGTTTGCAACAATAAAATGCTTGTAACTTTTTACTGGAGATTAATAAAATCTTGAAATTTTGTGACAATAAAGTCCTTGAGCCTCTTATCAATTTAAGCTGTCGCTCATAGCTATGCTACCCTCGAGTCCAAAATCAAACATTGACAAACTTCAAATGGCACTAACGTTTATACAGTGCGTCCTACACCTATCAAAGTTTGCAACAATCAAATGCTTGTAACTTTTTACTGGAGCCTCATAAAAACTTGAAATTTGGTGACAATAAAGTACTCGAGCCTCTTATCAATTCAAGCTATCGCTCATAGTTATGCTACCATTGAGACCCAAATCAAACACTGATAAAGCTTCAAATGGCCCTAACTTCTATACGTTGCGTCCTATACCTATCAAAGTTTTCAACAATCAAATGCTTGTAACTTTTTATTGGAGCGTAATAAAGTCTTGAAATTTTGTGACAATAAAGTAGTCGAACCTCTTGTCAATTTAAGGTATCGCTCATAGCTATGCTAGCCTTGAGTCCCAAATCAAAGACTGATAAAACTTTAAATGGCCCTACCCTCTATACGGTGCGATCTATACCTATCAAAGTATGCAACATTCAAATGCTTGTAACTTTTTACTGGAGCTTAATAAAATCTAGAAATTTTGTGACAAAAAAGTACTCGAGCCTCTTATCAATTTAAGCTATCGCTCATAGCTATGCTACCCTTGAGTCCCAAATCAAGCACTGATAAAACTTCAAATGGCCATAACTTCTATATGGTGCGTCCTATACCTATCAAAGTTTGCAACAATCAAATGCTGGTAACTTTTTAATGGAGCTTAAAAAAATCTTGAAATTTTGTGACAATAAAGTACTCGAGCCTCTTATCAATTTAAGCTATCGCTCATAGCTATGCTACCCTCGAGTCCCAAATCAAACACTGATAAAACTTCAAATCGCACTAACTTCTATACGATGCGTCCCACAGCTATAAAAGTTTGCAACAATCAAATGCTTGCCAGTTTTTACTGGAGCGTCAGAAAACCTTGAAATTTTGTGACAACAAAGTACTCGAGCCTCTTGTCAATTTAAGCTATCGCTCATAGCTATGCTACCCTCGAGTCCCAAATCAAACACTGATAAAACTTCAAATGGGCCTAACTTCTAGACGGTGCGTCCTGTACCTATCAAAGTTTGCAACAATCAAATGCTTGTAACTTTTTGCTGGAGCGTCATAAAATCTTGAAATTTGGTGACAATAAAGTACTCGAGCCTCTTATCAATTCAAGTTATCGCTCATAGCTATGCTACCCTTGAGTCCCAAATCAAACACTGATAAAACTTCAAATGGCCATAACTTCTATACGTTGCGTCCTATACCTATCAAAGTTTTCAACAATCAAATGCTTGTAACTTTTTACTGGAGCGTCATAAAACCTTGAAATTTTGTGACACCAAAGTATTCGAGCCTCTTGTCAATTTAAGCTATCGCTCATAGCTATGCTACCCTCGAGTCCCAAATCAAACACTGATAAAACTTCAAATGGGCCTAACTTCTAGACGGTGCGTCCTATACCTATCAAAGTTTGCAACAATCAAATGCTTGTAACTTTTTGCTGGAGCGTCATAAAATCTTGAAATTTTGTGACAATAAAGTACTCGAGCCTCTTATCAATTCAAGCTATCGTTCATAGTTATGCTACTATTGAGTCCCAAATCAAACACTGATAAAGCTTCAAATGGCCCTAACTTCTATACGTTGCGTCCTATACCTATCAAAGTTCTCAACAATCAAATGCTTGTAACTTTTTATTGGAGCGTAATAAAGTCTTGAAATTTTGTGACAATAAAGTAGTCGAGCCTCTTGTTAATTTAAGGTATCGCTCATAGCTATGCTAGCCTTGAGTCCCAAATCAAAGACTGATAAAACTTCAAATGGCCCTACCTTCTATACGGTGCGATCTATACCTATCAAAGTAAGCAACATTCAAATGCTTGTAACTTTTTACTGGAGCTTAATAAAATCTAGAAATTTTGTGACAAAAAAGTACTCGAGCCTCTTATCAATTTAAGCTATCGCTCATAGCTATGCTACCCTTGAGTCCCAAATCAAACACTGATAAAAGTTCAAATGACCCTAACTTCTATACGGTGCGTCCCACACCTATAAAAGTTTGCAACAATCAAATGCTTGCCAGTTTTTACTGGAGCGTCATAAAACCTTGAAATTTTGTGACAATAAAGTACTCGACCCTCTTGTCAATTTAAGCTATCGCTCATAGCTATGCTACCCTCGAGTCGCAAATCAAACACTGATAAAACTTAAAATGGGCCTAACTTCTAGACGGTGCGTCCTATACCTATCAAAGTTTGCCACAATCAAATGCTTGTAAATTTTTACTGGAGCGTCATAAAATCTTGAAATTTTGTGACAATGAAGTACTCGAGCCTCTTGTCAATTTAAGGTATCTCTCACAGCTATGCTACCCTTGAGTCCCAAATCAAACACTCATAAAACTTCAAATTTCCCTAACTTCTATACGGTGCGTCCCACACCTATAAAAGTTTGCAACAATCAAATGCTTGCCACTTTTTGCTGGAGCGTCATAAAATCTTGAAATTTTGTGACAATAAAGTACTCGAGCCTCTTATAAATTTAAGCTATCGCTCATAGCTATGCTACCCTTGAGTCCCAAATCAAACACTGGTAAAACTTCAAATGGCCATAACGTCTTTACGGTGCGTCCTATACCTATCAAAGTTTGCAACAATAAAATGCTTGTAACTTTTTACTGGAGATTAATAAAATCTTGAAATTTTGTGACAATAAAGTACTTGAGCCTCTTATCAATTTAAGCTATCGCTCATAGCTATGCTACCCTCGAGTCCAAAATCAAACACTGAGAAAACTTCAAATGGCCCTAACTTCTATACGGTGCGTCCTACACCTATCAAAGTTTGCAACAATCAAATGCTTGTAACTTTTTACTGGAGCGTTATAAAAACTTGAAATTTTGTGACAATAAAGTACTCGAGCCTCTTATCAATTCAAGCTCTCGCTCATAGTTATGCTACCATTGAGTCCCAAATCAAACACTGATAAAGCTTCAAATGGCCCTAACTTCTCTACGTTGCGTCCTATACCTATCAAAGTTCTCAACAATCAAATGCTTGTAACTTTTTATTGGAGCGTAATAAAGTCTTGAAATTTTGTGACAATAAAGTAGTCGAGCCTCTTGTTAATTTAAGGTATCGCTCATAGCTATGCTAGCCTTGAGTCCCAAATCAAAGACTGATAAAACTTCAAATGGCCCTACCTTCTATACGGTGCGATCTATACCTATCAAAGTAAGCAACATTCAAATGCTTGTAACTTTTTACTGGAGCTTAATAAAATCTAGAAATTTTGTGACAAAAAAGTACTCGAGCCTCTTATCAATTTAAGCTATCGCTCATAGCTATGCTACCCTTGAGTCCCAAATCAAACACTGATAAAAGTTCAAATGACCCTAACTTCTATACGGTGCGTCCCACACCTATAAAAGTTTGCAACAATCAAATGCTTGCCAGTTTTTACTGGAGCGTCATAAAACCTTGAAATTTTGTGACAATAAAGTACTCGACCCTCTTGTCAATTTAAGCTATCGCTCATAGCTATGCTACCCTCGAGTCGCAAATCAAACACTGATAAAACTTCAAATGGGCCTAACTTCTAGACGGTGCGTCCTATACCTATCAAAGTTTGCCACAATCAAATGCTTGTAAATTTTTACTGGAGCGTCATAAAATCTTGAAATTTTGTGACAATGAAGTACTCGAGCCTCTTGTCAATTTAAGGTATCTCTCACAGCTATGCTACCCTTGAGTCCCAAATCAAACACTCATAAAACTTCAAATTTCCCTAACTTCTATACGGTGCGTCCCACACCTATAAAAGTTTGCAACAATCAAATGCTTGCCACTTTTTGCTGGAGCGTCATAAAATCTTGAAATTTTGTGACAATAAAGTACTCGAGCCTCTTATAAATTTAAGCTATCGCTCATAGCTATGCTACCCTTGAGTCCCAAATCAAACACTGGTAAAACTTCAAATGGCCATAACGTCTTTACGGTGCGTCCTATACCTATCAAAGTTTGCAACAATAAAATGCTTGTAACTTTTTACTGGAGATTAATAAAATCTTGAAATTTTGTGACAATAAAGTACTTGAGCCTCTTATCAATTTAAGCTATCGCTCATAGCTATGCTACCCTCGAGTCCAAAATCAAACACTGAGAAAACTTCAAATGGCCCTAACTTCTATACGGTGCGTCCTACACCTATCAAAGTTTGCAACAATCAAATGCTTGTAACTTTTTACTGGAGCGTTATAAAAACTTGAAATTTTGTGACAATAAAGTACTCGAGCCTCTTATCAATTCAAGTTAACGCTCATAGCTATGCTACCCTTGAGTCCCAAATCAAACACTGATAGAACTTCAAATAGACCTAACTTCTATACGGTGCGTCCTACACCTATCAAAGTTTGCAACAATCAAATGCTTGTAACTTTTTACTGGAGAGTCATAAAACCTTGAAATTTGGTGACAATAAAGTACTCGAGCATCTTATCAATTCAAGCTATCGCTCATAGCTATGCTACCCTTGAGTCCCAAATCAAACACTGGTAAAACTTCAAATGGCCATAACGTCTTTACGGTGCATCCTATACCTATCAAAGTATGCAACATTCAAATGCTTGTAACTTTTTACTGGAGCTTAATAAAATCTTGAAATTTTGTGAGAATAAAGTACTCGAGCCTCTTATCAATTTAAGCTATCGCTCCTAGCTATGCTACCCTTGAGTCCCAAATCAAACACTGATAAAGCTTCAAATGGCCCTAACTTCTATACGGTGCGTCCTACACCTATCAAAGTTTGCAACAATCAAATGCTTGTAACTTTTTACTGGAGAGTCATAAAACCTTGAAATTTGGTGACAATAAAGTACTCGAGCATCTTATCAATTCAAGCTATCGCTCATAGCTATGCTACCTTGAGTCTCAAATCAAACACTGATAAAACTTCAAATGGCCCTAATTTCTATACGGTGCGTCCTATACCTATCAGAGTTTGCAACAATAAAATGCTTGTAACTTTTTACTGGAGCTTAATAAAATCTTGAAATTTTGTGACAATAAAGTACTCGAGCCTCTTAACAATTTAAGCTATACCTCATAGCCATGCTACCCTTGAGTCCCAAATCAAACACTGATAAAACTTCAAATTACCCTAACTTCTATACGGTGCGTCCCACACCTATAAAAGTTTGCAACAATCAAATGCTTGCCAGTTTTTACTGGAGCGTCATAAAACCTTCAAATTTTGTGACAATAAAGAACTCGACCCTCTGTCAATTTAAGCTATCGCTCATAGCTATGCTACCCTTCAGTCCCAAATCAAACACTGATAAAACTTAAAATGGCCTCACTTCTATACGATGCGTCCTATACCTATCAAAGTTTTCAACAATCAACTGTTTGTAACTTTTTATTGGAGCGTAATAAAGTCTTGAAATTTTGTGACAATAAAGTAGTCGAGCCTCTTGTCAATTTAAGGTATCGCTCATAGCTATGCTAGCCTTGAGTCCCAAATCAAAGACTGATAAAACTTTAAATGGCCCTAACTTCTATACGGTGCGATCTATAACTATCAAAGTAAGCAATATTCAAATGCTTGTAACTTTTTACTGGAGCTTAATAAAATCTTGAAACTTTGTGAGAATAAAGTACTCGAGCCTCTTATCAATTTAAGCTATCGCTCATAGCTATGCTACCCTTGAGTCCCAAATCAAACACTGATAAAACTTCAAATGGCCCTAACTTCTATACGGTGCATCCTACACCTATCAAAGTTTGCAACAATCAAATGCTTGTAACGTTTTACTGGAGCGTCATAAAACCTTGAAATTTGGTGACAATAAAGTACTCGAGCCTCTTATCAATTCAAGTTATCGCTCATAGCTATGCTACCCTTGAGCCCCAAATCAAACACCGGTAAAGCTTCAAATGACCCTAACTTCTATACGATGCGTCCCACACCTACAAAAGTTTGCAACAATCAAATGCTTGCCAGTTTTTACTGGAGCGTCATAAAACCTTGAAATTCTGTGACAATAAAGTACTCGAGCCTCTTGTCAATTTAAGCTATCGCTCATAGCTATGCTACCCTCGAGTCCCAAATCAAACACTGATAAACTGCAAATGGTCCTAACTTCTATACGGTGCGTCCTACACCTATCAAAGTTTGCAACAATCAAATGCTTGTAACTTTTTACTGGAGCGTTATAAAACCTTGAAATTTGGTGACAATAAAGTACTCGAGCCTCTTATCAATTCAAGTTATCGCTCATAGCTATGCTACCCTTGAGTCCCAAATCAAACACTGATAGAAATTCAAATGGCCCTAACTTCTGTACGGTGCGATCTATACCTATCAAAGTATGCAACATTCAAATGCTTGTAGCCTTTTACTGGAGCTTAATAAAATCTTGAAATTTTGTGACAATAAAGTACTCGAGCCTCTTATCAATTTAAGCTATCGCTCATAGCTATGCTACCCTCGAGTCCAAAATCAAACACTGAGAAAACTTCAAATGGCCCTAACTTCTATACGGTGCGTCCTACACCTATCAAAGTTTGCAACAATCAAATGCTTGTAACTTTTTACTGGAGCGTCATAAAAACTTGAAATTTTGTGACAATAAAGTACTCGAGCCTCTTATCAATTCAAGCTATCGCTCATAGTTATGCTACCATTGCGTCCCAAATCAAACACTGATAAAGCTTCAAATGGCCCTAACTTCTATACGTTGCGTCCTATACCTATCAAAGTTTTCAACAATCAAATGCTTGTAACTTTTTATTGGAGCGTAATAAAGTCTTGAAATTTGGTGACAATTAAGTACTCGAGCATCTTATCAATTCAAGCTATCGCTCATAGCTATGCTACCCTTGAGTCCCAAATCAAACACTGGTAAAACTTCAAATGGCGATAACGTCTTTACGGTGCGTCCTATACCTATCAAAGTATGCAACATTCAAATGCTTGTAACTTTTTACTGGAGCTTAATAAAATCTTGAAATTTTGTGAGAATAAAGTACTCGAGCCTCTTATCAATTGAAGCTATCGCTCCTAGCTATGCTACCCTTGAGTCCCAAATCAAACACTGATAAAACTTCAAATGACCCTAACTTCTATACGGTGCATCCTACACCTATCAAATTTTGCAACAATCAAATGCTTGTAACTTTTTACTGGAGAGTCATAAAACCTTGAAATTTGGTGACAATAAAGTACTCGAGCATCTTATCAATTCAAGCTATCGCTCATAGCTATGCTAACCTTGAGTCTCAAATCAAACACTGATAAAACTTCAAATGGCCCTAATTTCTATACGGTGCGTCCTATACCTATCAGAGTTTGCAACAATAAAATGCTTGTAACTTTTTACTGGAGCTTAATAAAATCTTGAAATTTTGTGACAATAAAGTACTCGAGCCTCTTAACAATTTAAGCTATAACTCATAGCCATGCTACCCTTGAGTCCCAAATCAACCACTGATAAAACTTCAAATGACCCTAACTTCTATACGGTGCGTCCCACACCTATAAAGGTTTGCAACAATCAAATGCTTGCCAGTTTTTACTGGAGCGTCATAAAACCTTCAAATTTTGTGACAATAAAGAACTCGAGCCTCTGTCAATTTAAGCTATCGCTCATAGCTATGCTACCCTTCAGTCCCAAATCAAACACTGATAAAACTTAAAATGGCCTCACTTCTATACGATGCGTCCTATACCTATCAAAGTTTTCAACAATCAAATGTTTGTAACTTTTTATTGGAGCGTAATAAAGTCTTGAAATTTTGTGACAATAAAGTAGTCGAGCCTCTTGTCAATTTAAGGTATCGCTGATAGCTATGCTAGCCTTGAGTCCCAAATCAAAGACTGATAAAACTTTAAATGGCCCTAACTTCTATACGGTGCGATCTATAACTATCAAAGTAAGCAATATTCAAATGCTTGTAACTTTTTACTGGAGCTTAATAAAATTTTGAAATTTTGTGAGAATAAAGTACTCGAGCCTCTTATCAATTTAAGCTATCGCTCATAGCTATGCTACCCTTGAGTCCCAAATCAAACACTGATAAAACTTCAAATGGCCCTAACTAATATACGGTGCATCCTACACCTATCAAAGTTTGCAACAATCAAATGCTTGTAACGTTTTACTGGAGCGTCGTAAAACCTTGAAATTTGGTGACAATAAAGTACTCGAGCCTCTTATCAATTCAAGTTATCGCTCATAGCTATGCTACCCTTGAGTCCCAAATCAAACACAGGTAAAGCTTCAAATGACTCTAACTTCTATACGATGCGTCCCACACCTACAAAAGTTTGCAACAATCAAATGCTTGCCAGTTTTTACTGGAGCGTCATAAAACCTTGAAATTCTGTGACAATAAAGTACTCGAGCCTCTTGTCAATTTAAGCTATCGCTCATAGCTATGCTACCCTCGAGTCCCAAATCAAACACTGATAAACTTCAAATGGGCCTAACTTCTAGACGGTGCGTCCTATACCTATCAAAGTTTGCAACAATCAAATGCTTGTAACTATTTACTGGAGCGTTATAAAACCTTGAAATTTGGTGACAATAAAGTTCTCGAGCCTCTTATCAATTCAAGTTATCGCTCATAGCTATGCTACCCTTGAGTCCCAAATCAAACACTGATTGAAATTCAAATGGCCCTAACTTCTATACGGTGCGATCTATACCTATCAAAGTATGCAACATTCAAATGCTTGTAACCTTTTACTGGAGCTTAATAAAATCTTGAAATTTTGTGACAATAAAGTACTCGAGCCTCTTATCAATTTAAGCTATCGCTCATAGCTATGCTACCCTTGAGTCCCAAATCAAACACTGATAAAACTTCAAATGGCTCTTACTTCTATATGGTGCGTCCTATACTTATCAAAGTTTGCAACAATCAAATGTTTGTAACTTTTTACTGGAGCTTAATAAAATCTTGAAATTTTGTGACAATAAAGTACTCGAGCCTCTTGTCAATTTAAGCTATCCCTCATAGCTATGCTACTCTTGAGTACCAAATCAAACACTGATAAAAATTCAAATGGCCCTAACTTCTATACGGTGCGTCCGACACCTATAAAAGTTTGCAACAATCAAATGCTTGCAAGTTTTTACTGGAGCGTCATAACACCTTGAAATTTTGTGACAGTAAAGTACTCGAGCCTCTTATTAATTTAAGCTATTGCTCATAGCTATGCTACACTCGAGTCCCAACTCAAACACTGATAAAACTGCAAATGGTCCTAACTTCTATACGGTGCGTCCTACACCTATCAAAGTTTGCAACAATTAAATGCTTGTAACTTTTTACTGGAGAGTCATAAAACCTTGAAATTTGGTGACAATAAAGTACTCGAGCCTCTTATCAATTTAAGCTATCGCTCATAGCTATGCTACCCTTGAGTCCCAAATCAAACACTAATAAAACTTAAAATGGCCCTTACGGTGCGTCCTATACCTATCAAAGTTTGCAACAATCAAATGCTTGTAACTTTTTGCTGGAGCGTCATAAAATCTTGAAATTTTGTGACAATAAAGTACTCGAGCCTCTTATCAATTTAAGCTATCGCTCATAGCTATGCTACCCTTGAGTCCCAAATCAAACACTGATAAAACTTAAAATGGCCTCACTTTTATACGATGCGTCCTATACCTATCAAAGTTTTCAACAATCTAATGCTTGTAACTTCTTATTGGAGTGTAATAAAGTCTTGAAATTTTGTGACAATAAAGTAGTCGAGCATCTTGTCAATTTAAGGTATCGCTCATAGCTATGCTAGCCTTGAGTCCCAAATCAAAGACTGATAACACTTCAAATGGCCCTAACTTCTATACGGTGCGATCTATACCTATCAAAGTTTGCAACAATAAAATGCTTGTAACTTTTTACTGGAGCTTAATAAAATCTTGAAATTTTGTGACAATAATGTACTTGAGCCTCTTATCAATTTAAGCTATCGCTCATAGCTACCCTCCAGTCCAAAATCAAACACTGAGAAAACTTCAAATGGCCCTTACTTCTATACGGTGCGTCCTACACCTATCAAAGTTTGCAACAATCAAATGCTTGTAACTTTTTACTGGAGCGTCATAAAAACTTGAAATTTGGTGACAATAAAGTACTCGAGCCTCTTATCAATTCAAGCTATCGCTCATAGTTATGCTACCATTGAGTCCCAAATCAAACACTGATAAAGCTTCAAATGGCCCTAACTTCTATACGTTGCGTCCTATACCTATCAAAGTTTTCAATAATCAAATGCTTGTAACTTTTTATTGGAGCGTAATAAAGTCTTGAAATTTTGTGACAATAAAGTACTCGAGCCTCTTATCAATTCAAGTTATCGCTCATAGCTATGCTACCCTTGAGTCCCAAATCAAACACTGATAAAACTGCAAATGGTCCTAACTTCTATACGGTGCGTCCTACACCTATCAAAGTTTGCAACAATCAAATGCTTGTAACTTTTTACTGGAGAGTCATAAAACCTTGAAATTTGGTGACAATAAAGTACTCGAGCCTCTTATCAATTTAAGCTATCGCTCATAGCTATGCTACCCTTGAGTCCCAAATCAAACACTGATAAAACTTCAAATGGCTCTTACTTCTATATGGTGCGTCCTATACTTATCAAAGTTTGCAACAATCAAATGTTTGTAACTTTTTACTGGAGCTTAATAAAATCTTGAAATTTTGTGACAATAAAGTACTCGAGCCTCTTGTCAATTTAAGCTATCCCTCATAGCTATGCTACTCTTGAGTCCCAAATCAAACACTGATAAAAATTCAAATGGCCCTAACTTCTATACGGTGCGTCCTACTCCTATAAAAGTTTGCAACAATCAAATGCTTGTAAGTTTTTACTGGAGCGTCATAACACCTTGAAATTTTGTGACAGTAAAGTACTCGAGCCTCTAATTAATTTAATCTATTGCTCATAGCTATGCTACACTCGAGTCCCAACTCAAACACTGATAAAACTGCAAATGGTCCTAACTTCTATACGGTGCGTCCTACACCTATCAAAGTTTGCAACAATCAAATGCTTGTAACTTTTTACTGGAGAGTCATAAAACCTTGAAATTTGGTGACAATAAAGTACTCGAGCCTCTTATCAATTTAAGCTATCGCTCATAGCTATGCTACCCTTGAGTCCCAAATCAAACACTGATAAAACTTAAAATGGCCCTTACGGTGCGTCCTATACCTATCAAAGTTTGCAACAATCAAATGCTTGTAACTTTTTGCTGGAGCGTCATAAAATCTTGAAATTTTGTGACAATAAAGTACTCGAGCCTCTTATCAATTTAAGCTATCGCTCATAGCTATGCTACCCTTGAGTCCCAAATCAAATACTGATAAAACTTAAAATGGCCTCACTTCTATATGATGCGTCCTATACCTATCAAAGTTTTCAACAATCTAATGCTTGTAACTTCTTATTGGAGTGTAATAAAGTCTTGAAATTTTGTGACAATAAAGTAGTCGAGCCTCTTATCAATTCAAGTTATCGGTCATAGCTATGCTACCCTTGAGTCCCAAATCAAACACTGATAGAACTTCAAATGGCCCTAACTTCTATACGGTGCGATCTATACCTATCAAAGTATGCAACATTCAAATGCTTGTAACTTTTTACTGGAGCTTAATAAAATCTTGAAATTTTGTGAAAATAAAGTACTCGAGCCTCTTATCAATTTAAGCTATCGCTCATAGTTATGCTACCATTGAGTCCCAAATCAAACACTGATAAAGCTTCAAATGGCCCTAACTTCTATACGTTGCGTCCTATACCTATCAAAGTTTTCAATAATCAAATGCTTGTAACTTTTTATTGGAGCGTAATAAAGTCTTGAAATTTTGTGACAATAAAGTACTCGAGCCTCTTATCAATTCAAGTTATCGCTCATAGCTATGCTACCCTTGAGTCCCAAATCAAACACTGATAAAACTGCAAATGGTCCTAACTTCTATACGGTGCGTCCTACACCTATCAAAGTTTGCAACAATCAAATGCTTGTAACTTTTTACTGGAGAGTCATAAAACCTTGAAATTTGGTGACAATAAAGTACTCGAGCCTCTTATCAATTTAAGCTATCGCTCATAGCTATGTTACCCTTGAGTCCCAAATCAAACACTGATAAAACTTCAAATGGCTCTTACTTCTATATGGTGCGTCCTATACTTATCAAAGTTTGCAACAATCAAATGTTTGTAACTTTTTACTGGAGCTTAATAAAATCTTGAAATTTTGTGACAATAAAGTACTCGAGCCTCTTGTCAATTTAAGCTATCCCTCATAGCTATGCTACTCTTGAGTCGCAAATCAAACACTGATAAAAATTCAAATGGCCCTAACTTCTATACGGTGCGTCCGACACCTATAAAAGTTTGCAACAATTAAATGCTTGCAAGTTTTTACTGGAGCGTCATAACACCTTGAAATTTTGTGACAGTAAAGTACTCGAGCCTCTTATTAATTTAAGCTATTGCTCATAGCTATGCTACACTCGAGTCCCAACTCAAACACTGATAAAACTGCAAATGGTCCTAACTTCTATACGGTGCGTCCTACACCTATCAAAGTTTGCAACAATCAAATGCTTGTAACTTTTTACTGGAGAGTCATAAAACCTTGAAATTTGGTGACAATAAAGTACTCGAGCCTCTTATCAATTTAAGCTATCGCTCATAGCTATGCTACCCTTGAGTCCCAAATCAAACACTGATAAAACTTAAAATGGCCCTTACGGTGCGTCCTATACCTATCAAAGTTTGCAACAATCAAATGCTTGTAACTATTTGCTGGAGCGTCATAAAATCTTGAAATTTTGTGACAATGAAGTACTCGAGCCTCTTATCAATTTAAGCTATCGCTCATAGCTATGCTACCCTTGAGTCCCAAATCAAATACTGATAAAACTCAAAATGGCCTCACTTCTATACGATGCGTCCTATACCTATCATAGTTTTCAACAATCTAATGCTTGTAACTTCTTATTGGAGTGTAATAAAGTCTTGAAATTTTGTGACAATAAAGTAGTCGAGCCTCTTATCAATTCAAGTTATCGGTCATAGCTATGCTACCCTTGAGTCCCAAATCAAACACTGATAGAACTTCAAATGGCCTTAACTTCTATACGGTGCGATCTATACCTATCAAAGTATGCAACATTCAAATGCTTGTAACTTTTTACTGGAGCTTAATAAAATCTTGAAATTTTGTGAAAATAAAGTACTCGAGCCTCTTATCAATTTAAGCTATCGCTCATAGCTATGCTACCCTTGAGTCCCAAATCAAACACTGATAAAACTTCAAATGACTCTAACTTCTATACGGTGCGTCCTATATCTATCAAAGTTTGCAACAATCAAATGTTTGTAACTTTTTACTGCAGCTTAATAAAATCTTGAAATTTTGTGACAATAAAGAACTCGAGCCTCTTGTCAATTTAAGCTACCTCTCATAGCTATGCTACCCTTGAGTCTCAAATAAAACACTGATAAAACTTCAAATGGCCCTAACTTCTATACGGTGCGTCCGACACCTATAAAAGTTTGCAACAATCAAATGCTTGCAAGTTTTTACTGGAGCGTCATAAAACCTTGAAATTTTGTGACAATAAAGTACTCAAGCCTCCTATTAATTTAAGCTATCGCTCATAGCTATGCTACCTTCGAGTCCCTAATCAAACACTGATAAAACTTCAAATGGTCCTAACTTCTATACGGTGTGTCCTACACCTATCAAAGTTTGCAACAATCAAATGCTTGTAACTTTTAACTGGAGAGTCATAAAACCTTGAAATTTGGTGACAATAAAGTACTCGAGCCTCTTATCAATTTAAGCTATCGCTCATAGCTATGCTACCCTCCAGTCCAAAATCAAACACTGAGAAAACTTCAAATGGCCCTAACTTCTATACGGTTCGTCCTATACCTATCAGAGTTTGCAACAATAAAATGCTTGTAACTTTTTACTGGAGCTTAATAAAATCTTGAAATTTTGTGACAATAAAGCACTCGAGCCTCTTAACAATTTAAGCTATAACTCATAGCTATGCTACCCTTGAGTCCCAAATCAAACACTGATAAAACTTAAAATGGCCTCACTTCTATACGATGCGTCCTATACCTATCAAAGTTTTCAACAATCAAATGTTTGTAACTTTTTATTGGAGTGTAATAAAGTCTTGAAATTTTGTGACAATAAAGTAGTCGAGCCTCTTGTCAATTTAAGGTATCGCTCATAGCTATGCTACCATTGAGTCCCAAATCAAACACTGATAAAGCTTCAAATGACCCTAACTTCTATACGATGCGTCCTATACCTATCAAAGTTTTCAACAATCAAATGTTTGTAACTTTTTATTGGAGTGTAATAAAGTCTTGAAATTTTGTGACAATAAAATACTCGAGCCTCTTATCAATTCAAGCTATCGCTCATAGTTATGCTACCCTTGAGTCCCAAATCAAACACTGATAGAACTTCAAATGGACCTAACTTCTATACGGTGCGATCTATACCTATAAAAGTATGCAACATTCAAATGTTTGTAACTTTTTACTGGAGCTTAATAAAATCTTGAAATTTTGTGAGAATAAAGTACTCGAGCCTCTTATCAATTTAAGCTATAGCTCATAGCTATGCTACCCTTGAGTCCCAAATCAAATACTGATACAACTTCAAATGGCCCTAACTTCTATACGGTGCGTCCTACACGTATCAAAGTTTGCAACAATCAAATGCTTGTAACTTTTTACTGGAGAGTCATAAAACCTTGAAATTTGGTGACAATAAAGTACTCGAGCCTCTTATCAATTCAAGCTATCGCTCATAGATATGCTACCCTTGAGTCTCAAATCAAACACTGATAAAACTTCAAATAGCCCTAACTTATATACGGTGCGTCCTATACCTATCAGAGTTTGCAACAATAAAATGCTTGTAACTTTTTACTGGAGCTTAATAAAATCTTGAAATTTTGTGACAATAAAGCACTCGAGCCTCTTAACAATTTAAGCTATAACTCATAGCTATGCTACCCTTGAGTCCCAAATCAAACACTGATAAAACTTAAAATGGCCTCACTTCTATACGATGCGTCCTATACCTATCAAAGTTTTCAACAATCAAATGTTTGTAACTTTTTATTGGAGTGTAATAAAGTCTTGAAATTTTGTGACAATAAAGTAGTCGAGCCTCTTGTCAATTTAAGGTATCGCTCATAGCTATGCTAGCCTTGAGTCCAAAATTAAAGACTGATAAAACTTCAAATGGCCCTAACTTCTATACGGTGCGATCTATAACTATCAAAGTAAGCAATATTCAAATGCTTGTAACTTTTTACTGGAGCTTAATAAAATCTTAAAATTTTGTGAGAATAAAGTACTCGAGCCTCTTATCAATTTAAGCTATCGCTCATAGCTATGCTAGCCTTGAGTCCCAAATCAAAGACTGATAAAACTTCAAATCGCCCTAACTTCTATACGGTGCGATCTATACCTATCAAAGTATGCAACATTCAAATGCTTGTAACTTTTTACTGGAGCTTAACAAAATCTTGAAATTTTGTGACAATAAAGTACTCGAGCCTCTTATCAATTTAAGCTATCGCTCATAGCTATGCTACCCTTGAGTCCCAAATCAAGCACTGACAAAACTTCAAATGGCCCTAACTTCTACACGGTGCGTCCTACACCTATCAAAGTTTGCAACAATCAAATGCTTGTAACTTTTTACTGGAGCGTCATAAAACCTTGAAATTTGGTGACAATAAAGTACTCGAGCCTCTTATCAATTCAAGTTATCGCTCATAGCTATGCTACCCTTGGGTCCCAAATCAAACACTGGTAAAACTTCAAATGGCCATAACTTCTTTACGGTGCGTCCTATACCTATCAAAGTTTGCAACAATAAAATGTTTGTAACTTTTTACTGGAGATTAATAAAATCTTGAAATTTTGTGACAATAAAGTACTTGAGCCTCTTATCAATTTAAGTTATCACCCATAGCTATGCTACCCTCGAGTCCCAAATCAAACACTGACAAAACTTCAAATGGCCCTAACTTCTATACGGTGCGTCCTACACCTATCAAAGTTTGCAATAATCAAATGCTTGTAACTTTTTACTGGAGAGTCATAAAATCTTGAAATTTGGTGACAATAAAGTACTCGAGCCTCTTATCAATTCAAGCTTTCGCTCATAGTTATGCTACCATTGAGTCCCAAATCAAACACTGATAAAGCTTCAAATTGCCCTAACTTCTATACGGTGCGTCCTATACCTATCAATGTTTTCAACAATCAAATGCTTGTAACTTTTTATTGGAGCGTAATAAAGTCTTGAAATTTTGTGACAATAAAGTAGTCGAGCCTCTTGTCAATTTAAGGTATCGCTATGCTAGCCTTGAGTCCCAAATCAAAAACTGATACAACTTCAAATGGCCCTAACTTCTATACGGTGCGATCTTTACCTATCAAAGTATGCAAAATTCAAATGCTTGTAACTTTTTACTAGAGCTTAATAAAATCTTGAAATTTTCTGACAATAAAGTACTCGAGCCTCTTATCAATTTAAGCTATCGCTCATAGCTATGCTACCCTTGAGACCGAAATCAAACACTGATAAAACTTCAAATGGCCCTAACTTCTATACGGTGCGTCCTACACCTATAAAAGTTTGCAACAACCAAATGCTTGCCCGTTTTTCTGGAGCGTCATAAAACCTTGAAATTTTGTGACAATAAAGTACTCGAGCCTCTTATCAATTCAAGTTATCGCTCATAGCTATGCTACCCTTGAGTCCCAAATCAAACACTGGTAAAACTTCAAATGGCCCTAACTTCTTTGCGGTGCGTCCTATATCTATCAAAGTTTGCAACAATAAAATTCTTGTAACTTTTTACTGGAGATTAATAAAATCTTGAAATTTTGTGACAATAAAGTACTTGAGCCTCTTATCAATTTAAGCTATCGCTCATAGCTATGCTACGCTCGCGTCCCAAATCAAACACTGACAAAACTTAAAATGGCCCTAACTTCTATACGGTGCGTCCTACACCTATCAAAATTTGCAACAATCAAATGCTTGTAACTTTTTACTGGAGCGTCATAAAAACTTGAAATTTGGTGACAATAAAGAACTCGAGCCTCTTATCAATTCAAGCTATCGCTCATAGTTATGCTACCATTGAGTCCCAAATCAAACACTGATAAAGATTCAAATGGCCCTAACTTCTATACGTTGCGTTTTATGCCTATCAAAGTTTTCAACAATCAAATGTTTGTAACTTTTTATTGGAGCGTAATGAAGTCTTGAAATTTTGTGACAATAAAGTAGTCGAACCTCTTGTCAATTTAAGGTACCGCTCATAGCTATGCTAGCCTTGAGTCCCAAATCAAAGACTGATAAAACTTCAAATCGCCCTAACTTCTATACGGTGCGATCTATACCTATCAAAGTATGCAACATTCAAATGCTTGTAACTTTTTACTGGAGCTTAATAAAATCTTGAAATTTTGTGACAATAAAGTACTCGAGCCTCTTATCAATTTAAGCTATCGCTCATAGCTATGCTGCCCTTGAGTCCCAAATCAAGCACTGACAAAACTTCAAATGGCCCTAACTTCTACACGGTGCGTCCTACACCTATCAAAGTTTGCAACAATCAAATGCTTGTAACTTTTTACTGGAGCGTCATAAAACCTTGAAATTTGGTGACAATAAAGTACTCGAGCCTCTTATCAATTCAAGTTATCGCTCATAGCTATGCTACCCTTGGGTCCCAAATCAAACACTGGTAAAACTTCAAATGGCCATAACTTCTTTACGGTGCGTCCTATACCTATCAAAGTTTGCAACAATAAAATGCTTGTAACTTTTTACTGGAGATTAATAAAATCTTGAAATTTTGTGACAAGAAAGTACTTGAGCCTCTTATCAATTTAAGCTATCGCTCATAGCTATGCTACCCTTGAGTCCGAAATCAAACACTGATAAAACTTCAAATGGCCCTAACTTCTATACGGTGCGTCCTACACCTATAAAAGTTTGCAACAATCAAATGCTTGCCCGTTTTTCTGGAGCGTCATAAAACCTTGAAATTTTGTGACAATAAAGTACTCGAGCCTCTTATCAATTCAAGTTATCGCTCATAGCTATGCTACCCTTGAGTCCCAAATCAAACACTGGTAAAACTTCAAATGGCCATAACTTCTTTGCGGTGCGTCCTATACCTATCAAAGTTTGCAACAATAAAATTCTTGTAACTTTTTACTGGAGATTAATAAAATCTTGAAATTTTGTGACAATAAAGTACTTGAGCCTCTTATCAATTTAAGCTATCGCTCATAGCTATGCTACGCTCGCGTCCCAAATCAAACACTTACAAAACTTAAAATGGCCCTAACTTCTATACGGTGCGTCCTACACCTATCAAAATTTGCAACAATCAAATGCTTGTAACTTTTTACTGGAGCGTCATAAAAACTTGAAATTTGGTGACAATAAAGAACTCGAGCCTCTTATCAATTCAAGCTATCGCTCATAGTTATGCTACCATTGAGTCCCAAATCAAACACTGATAAAGATTCAAATGGCCCTAACTTCTATACGTTGCGTTTTATGCCTATCAAAGTTTTCAACAATCAAATGTTTGTAACTTTTTATTGGAGCGTAATGAAGTCTTGAAATTTTGTGACAATAAAGTAGTCGAACCTCTTGTCAATTTAAGGTACCGCTCATAGCTATGCTAGCCTTGAGTCCCAAATCAAAGACTGATAAAACTTCAAATCGCCCTAACTTCTATACGGTGCGATCTATACCTATCAAAGTATGCAACATTCAAATGCTTGTAACTTTTTACTGGAGCTTAATAAAATCTTGAAATTTTGTG
This sequence comes from Clusia tigrina, assembly GCA_920105625.2. Lineage (NCBI taxonomy): Eukaryota > Metazoa > Arthropoda > Insecta > Diptera > Clusiidae > Clusia > Clusia tigrina. The sequence continues at coordinate 215,123,615 of OV050030.1, forward strand.
ACAATAAAGTACTCGAGCCTCTTATCAATTTAAGCTATCGCTCATAGCTATGCTGCCCTTGAGTCCCAAATCAAGCACTGACAAAACTTCAAATGGCCCTAACTTCTACACGGTGCGTCCTACACCTATCAAAGTTTGCAACAATCAAATGCTTGTAACTTTTTACTGGAGCGTCATAAAATCTTGAAATTTTGTGACAATAAAGTACTCGAGCCTCTTATCAATTTAAGTTATCGCTCATAGCTATGCTACCCTTGGGTCCCAAATCAAACACTGGTAAAACTTCAAATGGCCATAACTTCTTTACGGTGCGTCCTATACCTATCAAAGTTTGCAACAATAAAATGCTTGTAACTTTTTACTGGAGATTAATAAAATCTTGAAATTTTGTGACAATAAAGTACTTGAGCCTCTTATCAATTTAAGCTATCGCTCATAGCTATGCTACCCTTGAGTCCGAAATCAAACACTGATAAAACTTCAAATGGCCCTAACTTCTATACGGTGCGTCCTACACCTATAAAAGTTTGCAACAATCAAATGCTTGCCCGTTTTTCTGGAGCGTCATAAAACCTTGAAATTTTGTGACAATAAAGTACTCGAGCCTCTTATCAATTCAAGTTATCGCTCATAGCTATGCTACCCTTGAGTCCCAAATCAAACACTGGTAAAACTTCAAATGGCCATAACTTCTTTGCGGTGCGTCCTATACCTATCAAAGTTTGCAACAATAAAATTCTTGTAACTTTTTACTGGAGATTAATAAAATCTTGAAATTTTGTGACAATAAAGTACTTGAGCCTCTTATCAATTTAAGCTATCGCTCATAGCTATGCTACGCTCGCGTCCCAAATCAAACACTGACAAAACTTAAAATGGCCCTAACTTCTATACGGTGCGTCCTACACCTATTAAAGTTTGCAACAATCAAATGCTTGTAACTTTTTACTGAAGCGTCATAAAAACTTGAAATTTGGTGACAATAAAGAACTCGAGCCACTTATCAATTCAAGCTTTCGCTCATAGTTATGCTACCATTGAGTCCCAAATCAAACACTGATAAATCTTCAAATGGCCCTAGCTTCTATACGGTGCGTCCTATACCTATCAAAGTTTTCAACAATCAAATGCTTGTAACTTTTTATTGGAGCGTAATAAAGTCTTGAAATTTTGTGATAATAAAGTAGTCAAACCTCTTGTCAATTTAAGGTATCGCTCATAGCTATGCTAGCCTTGAGTCCCAAATCAAAGACTGATAAAACTTCAAATGGCCCTAACTTCTATACGGTGCGATCTATACCTATCAAAGTATGCAACATTCAAATGCTTGTAACTTTTTACTGGAGCTTAATAAAATCTTGAAATTTTGTGACAATAAAGTACTCGAGCCTCTTATCAATTTAAGCTATCGCTCATAGCTATGCTACCCTTGAGTCCCAAATCAAACACTGATAAAACTTCAAATGGCCCTAACTTCTATACGGTGCGTCCCACACCTATACAAGTATGCAACAATCAAATGCTTGCCAGTTTTTCTGGAGCGTCATAAAACCTTGAAATTTTGTGACAATAAAGTACTCGAGCCTCTTATTAATTTAAGCTATCGCTCATAGCTATGCTACCCTCGAGTCCCAAATCAAACACTGATAAAACTTCAAATGGTCCTAACTTCTATACGGTGCGTCCTACACCTATCAAAGTTTGCAACAATCAAATGCTTGTAACTTTTAACTGGAGAGTCATAAAACCTTGAAATTTGGTGACAATAAAGTACTCGAGCCTCTTATCAATTTAAGCTATCGCTCATAGCTATGCTACCCTTGAGTCCAAAATCCAACACTGATAAAACTTAAAATGGCCTCACTTCTATACGATGCGTCCTATATCTATCAAAGTTGTCAACAATCAAATGCTTGGAACTTTTTATTGGAGCGTAATAAAGCCTTGAAATTTTGTGACAATAAAGTAGTCGAGCCTCTTGTCAATTTAAGGTATCGCTCATAGCTATGCTAGCCTTGAGTCCCAAATCAAAGACTGATAAAACTTCAAATGGCCCTAACTTCTATACGGTGCGATCTATGCCTATCAAAGTTTGCAACAATAAAATGCTTGTAACTTTTTACTGGAGCTTAATAAAATCTTGAAATTTTGTGACAATAAAGTACTTTAGCCTCTTATCAATTTAAGCTATCGCTCATAGCTATGCTACCCTCGAGTCCAAAATCAAACTGAGAAAACTTCAAATGGCCCTAACTTCTATACGTTGCGTTTTATGCCTATCAAAGTTTTCAACAATCAAATGTTTGTAACTTTTTATTGGAGCGTAATGAAGTCTTGAAATTTTGTGACAATAAAGTAGTCGAACCTCTTGTCAATTTAAGGTACCGCTCATAGCTATGCTAGCCTTGAGTCCCAAGTCAAAGACTGATAAAACTTCAAATCGCCCTAACTTCTATACGGTGCGATCTATACCTATCAAAGTATGCAACATTCAAATGCTTGTAACTTTTTACTGGAGCTTAATAAAATCTTGAAATTTTGTGACAATAAAGTACTCGAGCCTCTTATCAATTTAAGCTATCGCTCATAGCTATGCTTCCCTTGAGTCCCAAATCAAGCACTGACAAAACTTCAAATGGCCCTAACTTCTACACGGTGCGTCCTACACCTATCAAAGTTTGCAACAATCAAATGCTTGTAACTTTTTACTGGAGCGTCATAAAACCTTGAAATTTGGTGACAATAAAGTACTCGAGCCTCTTATCAATTCAAGCTATCGCTCATAGCTATGCTACCCTTGGGTCCCAAATCAAACACTGGTAAAACTTCAAATGGCCATGACTTCTTTACGGTGCGTCCTATACCTATCAAAGTTTGCAACAATAAAATGCTTGTAACTTTTTACTGGAGATTAATGAATTGAATTAATTGATTAATTGATTAATTGATTAATTGAAATTTTGTGACAATAAAGTACTTGAGCCTCTTATCAATTTAAGCTATCGCTCATAGCTATGCTACCCTCGAGTCCCAAATCAAACACTGACAAAACTTCAAATGGCCCTAACTTCTATACGGTGCGTCCTACACCTATCAAAGTTTGCAATAATCAAATGCTTGTAACTTTTTACTGGAGCGTCATAAAATCTTGAAATTTGGTGACAATAAAGTACTCGAGCCTCTTATCAATTCAAGCTTTCGCTCATAGTTATGCTACCATTGAGTCCCAAATCAAACACTGATAAAGCTTCAAATTGCCCTAACTTCTATACGGTGCGTCCTATACCTATCAATGTTTTCAACAATCAAATGCTTGTAACTTTTTATTGGAGCGTAATAAAGTCTTGAAATTTTGTGACAATAAAGTAGTCGAGCCTCTTGTCAATTTAAGTTATCGCTATGCTAGCCTTGAGTCCCAAATCAAAGACTGATACAACTTCAAATGGCCCTAACTTCTATTCGGTGCGATCTTTACCTATCAAAGTATGCAACATTCAAATGCTTGTAACTTTTTACTGGAGCTTAATAAAATCTTGAAATTTTCTGACAATAAAGTACTCGAGCCTCTTATCAATTTAAGCTATCGCTCATAGCTATGCTACCCTTGAGTCCGAAATCAAACACTGAAAAAACATCAAATGGCCCTAACTTCTATACGGTGCGATCTATACCTATCAAAGTTTGCAACAATAAAATGCTTGTAACTTTTTACTGGAGCTTAATAAAATCTTGAAATTTTGTGACAATAAAGTACTTGAGCCTCTTATCAATTTAAGCTATCGCTCATAGCTATGCTACCCTCGAGTCCAAAATCAAACTGAGAAAACTTCAAATGGCCCTAACTTCCGTTTTGTGCCTATCAAAGTTTTCAACAATCAAATGTTTGTAACTTTTTATTTAAGCGTAATGAAGTCTTGAAATTTTGTGACAATAAAGTAGTCGAACCTCTTGTCAATTTAAGGTACCGCTCATAGCTATGCTAGCCTTGAGTCCCAAATCAAAGACTGATAAAACTTCAAATCGCCCTAACTTCTATACGGTGCGATCTATACCTATCAAAGTATGCAACATTCAAATGCTTGTAACTTTTTACTGGAGCTTAATAAAATCTTGAAATTTTGTGACAATAAAGTACTCGAGCCTCTTATCAATTTAAGCTATCGCTCATAGCTATGCTACCCTTGAGTCCCAAATCAAGCACTGACAAAACTTCAAATGGCCCTAACTTCTACACGGTGCGTCCTACACCTATCAAAGTTTGCAACAATCAAATGCTTGTAACTTTTTACTGGAGCGTCATAAAACCTTGAAATTTGGTGACAATAAAGTACTCGAGCCTCTTATCAATTCAAGTTATCGCTCATAGCTATGCTACCCTTGGGTCCCAAATCAAACACTGGTAAAACTTCAAATGGCCGTAACTTCTTTACGGTGCGTCCTATACCTATCAAAGTTTGCAACAATAAAATGCTTGTAACTTTTTACTGGAGATTAATAAAATCTTGAAATTTTGTGACAATAAAGTACTTGAGCCTCTTATCAATTTAAGCTATCGCTCATAGCTATGCTACCCTCGAGTCCCAAATCAAACACTGACAAAACTTCAAATGGCCCTAACTTCTATACGGTGCGTCCTACACCTATCAAAGTTTGCAATAATCAAATGCTTGTAACTTTTTACTGGAGCGTCATAAAATCTTGAAATTTGGTGACAATAAAGTACTCGAGCCTCTTATCAATTCAAGCTTTCGCTCATAGTTATGCTACCATTGAGTCCCAAATCAAACACTGATAAAGCTTCAAATTGCCCTAACTTCTATACGGTGCGTCCTATACCTATCAATGTTTTCAACAATCAAATGCTTGTAACTTTTTATTGGAGCGTAATAAAATCTTGAAATTTTGTGACAATAAAGTAGTCGAGCCTCTTGTCAATTTAAGGTATCGCTATGCTAGCCTTGAGTCCCAAATCAAAGACTGATACAACTTCAAATGGCCCTAACTTCTATTCGGTGCGATCTTTACCTATCAAAGTATGCAACATTCAAATGCTTGTAACTTTTTACTGGAGCTTAATAAAATCTTGAAATTTTCTGACAATAAAGTACTCGAGCCTCTTATCAATTTAAGCTATCGCTCATAGCTATGCTACCCTTGAGTCCCAAATCAAGCACTGACAAAACTTCAAATGGCCCTAACTTCTACACGGTGCGTCCTACACCTATAAAAGTTTGCAACAATCAAATGCTTGCCCGTTTTTCTTGAGCGTCATAAAACCTTGAAATTTTGTGACAATAAAGTACACGAGCCTCTTATCAATTCAAGTTATCGCTCATAGCTATGCTACCCTTGAGTCCCAAATCAAACACTGGTAAAATTTCAAATGGCCATAACTTCTTTGCGGTGCGTCCTATACCTATCAAAGTTTGCAACAATAAAATTCTTGTAACTTTTTACTGGAGATTAATAAAATCTTGAAATTTTGTGACAATAAAGTACTTGAGCCTCTTATCAATTTAAGCTATCGCTCATAGCTATGCTACGCTCGCGTCCCAAATCAAACACTGACAAAACTTAAAATGGCCCTAACTTCTATACGGTGCGTCCTACACCTATCAAAGTTTGCAACAATCAAATGCTTGTAACTTTTTACTGGAGCGTCATAAAAACTTGAAATTTGGTGACAATAAAGAACTCGAGCCTCTTATCAATTCAAGCTATCGCTCATAGTTATGCTACCATTGAGTCCCAAATCAAACACTGATAAAGATTTAAATGGCCCTAACTTCTATACGTTGCGTTTTATGCCTATCAAAGTTTTCAACAATCAAATGTTTGTAACTTTTTATTGGAGCGTAATGAAGTCTTGAAATTTTGTGACAATAAAGTAGTCGAACCTCTTGTCAATTTAAGGTGCCGCTCATAGCTATGCTACCCTTGAGTCCCAAATCAAGCACTGACAAAACTTCAAATGGCCCTAACTTCTACACGGTGCGTCCTACACCTATCAAAGTTTGCAACAATCAAATGCTTGCAACTTTTTACTGGAGCGTCATAAATCCTTGAAATTTGGTGACAATAAAGTACTCGAGCCTCTTATCAATTCAAGTTATCGCTCATAGCTATGCTACCCTTGGGTCCCAAATCAAACACTGGTAAAACTTCAAATGGCCATAACTTCTTTACGGTGCGTCCTATAAATATCAAAGTTTGCAACAATAAAATGCTTGTAACTTTTTACTGGAGCGTCATAAAACCTTGAAATTTGGTGACAATATAGTACTCGAGCCTCATCAATGTAAGCTATCGCTCATAGCTATGCTACCCTCGAGTCCCAAATCAAACACTGACAAAACTTCAAATGGCCCTAACTTCTATACGGTGCGTCCTACACCTATCAAAGTTTGCAATAATCAAATGCTTGTAACTTTTTACTGGAGCGTCATAAAATCTTGAAATTTGGTGACAATAAAGTACTCGAGCCTCTTATCAATTCAAGCTTTCGCTCATAGTTATGCTACCATTGAGTCCCAAATCAAACACTGATAAAGCTTCAAATTGCCCTAACTTCTATACGGTGCGTCCTATACCTATCAATGTTTTCAACAATCAAATGCTTGTAACTTTTTATTGGAGCGTAATAAAGTCTTGAAATTTTGTGACAATAAAGTAGTCGAACCTCTTGTCAATTTAAGGTATCGCTATGCTAGCCTTGAGTCCCAAATCAAAGACTGATACAACTTCAAATGGCCCTAACTTCTATACGGTGCGATCTTTACCTATCAAAGTATGCAACATTCAAATGCTTGTAACTTTTTACTGGAGCTTAATAAAATCTTGAAATTTTCTGACAATAAAGTACTCGAGCCTCTTATCAATTTAAGCTATCGCTCATAGCTATGCTACCCTTGAGTCCGAAATCAAACACTGATAAAACTTCAAATGGCCCTAACTTCTATACGGTGCGTCCCACACCTATAAAAGTTTGCAACAATCAAATGCTTGCCAGTTTTTTCTGGAGCGTCATAGAACCTTCAAATTTTGTGACAATAAAGAACTCGAGCCTCTGTCAATTTAAGCTATCGCTCATAGCTATGCTACCCTTGAGTCCCAAATCAAACACTGATAAAACTTAAAATGTCCTCACTTCTATACGATGCGTCCCATACCTATCAAAGTTTTCAACAATCAAATGTTTGTAACTTTTTATTGGAGCGTAATAAAGTCTTGCAATTTTGTGACAATAAAGTAGTCGAGCCTCTTGTCAATTTAAGGTATCGCTCATAGCTATGCTAGCCTTGAGTCCAAAATCAAAGACTGATAAAACTTCAAATGGCCCTAACTTCTATACGGTGCGTCCTACACCTATAAAAGTTTGCAACAATCAAATGCTTGCCCGTTTTTCTTGAGCGTCATAAAACCTTGAAATTTTGTGACAATAAAGTACACGAGCCTCTTATCAATTCAAGTTATCGCTCATAGCTATGCTACCCTTGAGTCCCAAATCAAACACTGGTAAAATTTCAAATGGCCATAACTTCTTTGCGGTGCGTCCTATACCTATCAAAGTTTGCAACAATAAAATTCTTGTAACTTTTTACTGGAGATTAATAAAATCTTGAAATTTAGTGACAATAAAGTACTTGAGCCTCTTATCAATTTAAGCTATCGCTCATAGCTATGCTACGCTCGCGTCCCAAATCAAACACTGACAAAACTTAAAATGGCCCTAACTTCTATACGGTGCGTCCTACACCTATCAAAGTTTGCAACAATCAAATGCTTGTAACTTTTTACTGGAGCGTCATAAAAACTTGAAATTTGGTGACAATAAAGAACTCGAGCCTCTTATCAATTCAAGCTATCGCTCATAGTTATGCTACCATTGAGTCCCAAATCAAACACTGATAAAGATTTAAATGGCCCTAACTTCTATACGTTGCGTTTTATGCCTATCAAAGTTTTCAACAATCAAATGTTTGTAACTTTTTATTGGAGCGTAATGAAGTCTTGAAATTTTGTGACAATAAAGTAGTCGAACCTCTTGTCAATTTAAGGTGCCGCTCATAGCTATGCTACCCTTGAGTCCCAAATCAAGCACTGACAAAACTTCAAATGGCCCTAACTTCTACACGGTGCGTCCTACACCTATCAAAGTTTGCAACAATCAAATGCTTGCAACTTTTTACTGGAGCGTCATAAATCCTTGAAATTTGGTGACAATAAAGTACTCGAGCCTCTTATCAATTCAAGTTATCGCTCATAGCTATGCTACCCTTGGGTCCCAAATCAAACACTGGTAAAACTTCAAATGGCCATAACTTCTTTACGGTGCGTCCTATACCTATCAAAGTTTGCAACAATAAAATGCTTGTAACTTTTTACTGGAGCGTCATAAAACCTTGAAATTTGGTGACAATATAGTACTCGAGCCTCATCAATGTAAGCTATCGCTCATAGCTATGCTACCCTCGAGTCCCAAATCAAACACTGACAAAACTTCAAATGGCCCTAACTTCTATACGGTGCGTCCTACACCTATCAAAGTTTGCAATAATCAAATGCTTGTAACTTTTTACTGGAGCGTCATAAAATCTTGAAATTTTGTGACAATAAAGTACTCGAGCCTCTTATCAATTCAAGCTTTCGCTCATAGTTATGCTACCATTGAGTCCCAAATCAAACACTGATAAAGCTTCAAATTGCCCTAACTTCTATACGGTGCGTCCTATACCTATCAATGTTTTCAACAATCAAATGCTTGTAACTTTTTATTGGAGCGTAATAAAGTCTTGAAATTTTGTGACAATAAAGTAGTCGAACCTCTTGTCAATTTAAGGTATCGCTATGCTAGCCTTGAGTCCCAAATCAAAGACTGATACAACTTCAAATGGCCCTAACTTCTATACGGTGCGATCTTTACCTATCAAAGTATGCAACATTCAAATGCTTGTAACTTTTTACTGGAGCTTAATAAAATCTTGAAATTTTCTGACAATAAAGTACTCGAGCCTCTTATCAATTTAAGCTATCGCTCATAGCTATGCTACCCTTGAGTCCGAAATCAAACACTGATAAAACTTCAAATGGCCCTAACTTCTATACGGTGCGTCCCACACCTATAAAAGTTTGCAACAATCAAATGCTTGCCAGTTTTTACTGGAGCGTCATAGAACCTTCAAATTTTGTGACAATAAAGAACTCGAGCCTCTGTCAATTTAAGCTATCGCTCATAGCTATGCTACCCTTGAGTCCCAAATCAAACACTGATAAAACTTAAAATGTCCTCACTTCTATACGATGCGTCCCATACCTATCAAAGTTTTCAACAATCAAATGTTTGTAACTTTTTATTGGAGCGTAATAAAGTCTTGCAATTTTGTGACAATAAAGTAGTCGAGCCTCTTGTCAATTTAAGGTATCGCTCATAGCTATGCTAGCCTTGAGTCCAAAATCAAAGACTGATAAAACTTCAAATGGCCCTAACTTCTATACGGTGCGATCTATAACTATCAAAGTAAGCAATATTCAAATGCTTGTAACTTTTTACTGGAGCTTAATAAAATCTTGAAATTTTGTGAGAATAAAGTACTCCAGCCTCTTATCAATTTAAGCTATCGCTCATAGCTATGCTAGCCTTGAGTCCCAAATCAAAGACTGATAAAACTTCAAATCGCCCTAACTTCTATACGGTGCGATCTATACCTATCAAAGTATGCAACATTCAAATGCTTGTAACCTTTTTCTGGAGCTTAATAAAATCTTGAAATTTTGTGACAATAAAGTACTCTAGCCTCTTATCAATTTAAGCTATCGCTCATAGCTATGCTACCCTTGAGTCCCAAATCAAGCACTGACAAAACTTCAAATGGCCCTAACTTCTACAAGGTGCGTCCTACACCTATCAAAGTTTGCAACAATCAAATGCTTGTAACTTTTTACTGGAGCGTCATAAAACCTTGAAATTTGGTGACAATAAAGTACTCGAGCCTCTTATCAATTCAAGTTATCGCTCATAGCTATGCTACCCTTGGGTCCCAAATCAAACACTGGTAAAACTTCAAATGGCCATAACTTCTTTACGGTGCGTCCTATACCTATCAAAGTTTGCAACAATAAAATGCTTGTAACTTTTTACTGGAGATTAATAAAATCTTGAAATTTTGTGACAATAAAGTACTTGAGCCTCTTATCAATTTAAGCTATCGCTCATAGCTATGCTACCCTCGAGTCCCAAATCAAACACTGACAAAACTTCAAATGGCCCTAACTTCTATACGGTGCGTCCTACACCTATCAAAGTTTGCAATAATCAAATGCTTGTAACTTTTTACTGGAGCGTCATAAAATCTTGAAATTTGGTGACAATAAAGTATTCGAGCCTCTTACCAATTCAAGCTTTCGCTCATAGTTATGCTACCATTGAGTCATAAATCAAACACTGATAAAGCTTCAAATTGCCCTAACTTCTATACGGTGCGTCCTATACCTATCAATGTTTTCAACAATCAAATGCTTGTAACTTTTTATTGGAGCGTAATAAAGTCTTGAAATTTTGTGACAATAAAGTAGTCGAGCCTCTTGTCAATTTAAGGTATCGCTATGCTAGCCTTGAGTCCCAAATCAAAGACTGATACAACTTCAAATGGCCCTAACTTCTATACGGTGCGATCTTTACCTATCAAAGTATGCAACATTCAAATGCTTGTAACTTTTTACTGGAGCTTAATAAAATCTTGAAATTTTCTGACAATAAAGTACTCGAGCCTCTTATCAATTTAAGCTATCGCTCATAGCTATGCTACCCTTGAGTCCGAAATCAAACACTGATAAAACTTCAAATGGCCCTAACTTCTATACGGTGCGTCCTATACCTATAAAAGTTTGCAACAATCAAATGCTTGCCCGTTTTTCTGGAGCGTCATAAAACCTTGAAATTTTGTGACAATAAAGTACTCGAGCCTCTTATCAATTCAAGTTATCGCTCATAGCTATGCTACCCTTGAGTCCCAAATCAAACACTGGTAAAACTTCAAATGGCCATAACTTCTTTGCGGTGCATCCTATACCTATCAAAGATTGCAACAATAAAATTCTTGTAACTTTTTACTGGAGATTAATAAAATCTTGAAATTTTGTGACAATAAAGTACTTGAGCCTCTTATCAATTTAAGCTATCGCTCATAGCTATGCTACGCTCGCGTCCCAAATCAAACACTGACAAAATTTAAAATGGCCCTAACTTCTATACGGTGCGTCCTACACCTATCAAAGTTTGCAACAATCAAATGCTTGTAACTTTTTACTGGAGCGTCATAAAAACTTGAAATTTGGTGACAATAAAGAACTCGAGCCTCTATATCAATTCAAGCTTTCGCTCATAGTTATGCTACCATTAAGTCCCAAATCAAACACTGATAAATCTTCAAATTGCCCTAGCTTCTATACGGTGCGTCCTATACCTATCAAAGTTTTCAACAATCAAATGCTTGTAACTTTTTATTGGAGCGTAATAAAGTCTTGAAATTTTGCGATAATAAAGTAGTCAAACCTCTTGTCAATTTAAGGTATCGCTCATAGCTATGCTAGCCTTGAGTCCCAAATCAAAGACTGATAAAACTTCAAATGGCCCTAACTTCTATACGGTGCGATCTATACCTATCAAAATATGCAACATTCAAATGCTTGTAACTTTTTACTGGAGCTTAATAAAATCTTGAAATTTTGTGACAATAAAGTACTCGAGCCTCTTATCAATTTAAGCTATCGCTCATAGCTATGCTACCCTTGAGTCCCAAATCAAACACTAATAAAACTTCAAATGGCCCTAACTTCTATACGGTGCGTCCCACACCTATACAAGTATGCAACAATCAAATGCTTGCCCGTTTTTCTGGAGCGTCATAAAACCTTGAAATTTTGTGACAATAAAGTACTCGAGCCTCTTATTAATTTAAGCTATCGCTCATAGCTATGCTACCCTCGAGTCCCAAATCAAACACTGATAAAACTTCAAATGGTCCTAACTTCTATACGGTGCGTCCTACACCTATCAAAGTTTGCAACAATCAAATGCTTGTAACTTTTAACTGGAGAGTAATAAAACCTTGAAATTTGGTGACAAAAAAGTACTCGAGCCTCTTATCAATTTAAGCTATCGCTCATAGCTATGCTACCCTTGAGTCCAAAATCCAACACTGATAAAACTTAAAATGGCCTCACTTCTATACGATGCGTCCTATATCTATCAAAGTTGTCAACAATCAAATGCTTGGAACTTTTTATTGGAGCGTAATAAAGCCTTGAAATTTTGTGACAATAAAGTAGTCGAGCCTCTTGTCAATTTAAGGTATCGCTCATAGCTATGCTAGCCTTGAGTCCCAAATCAAAGACTGATAAAACTTCAAATGGCCCTAACTTCTATACGGTGCGATCTATACCTATCAAAGTTTGCAACAATAAAATGCTTGTAACTTTTTACTGGAGATTAATAAAATCTTGAAATTTTGTGACAATAAAGTACTTGAGCCTCTTATCAATTTAAGCTATCGCTCATAGCTATGCTACCCTCGAGTCCAAAATCAAACTGAGAAAACTTCAAATGGCCCTAACTTCTATACGGTGCGTCCTACACCTATCAAAGTTTGCAACAATCAAATGCTTGTAACTTTTTACTGGAGCGTCATAAAAACTTGAAATTTGGTGACAATAAAGTACTCGAGCCTCTTATCAATTCAAGCTATCGCTCATGGTTATGCTACCATTGAGTCCCAAATCAAACACTGATAAAGCTTCAAATGGCCCTAACTTCTATACGATGCGTCCTATACCTATCAAAGTTTTCAACAATCAAATGTTTGTAACTTTTTATTAGAGCGTAATAAAGTCTTGAAATTTTGTGACAATAAAGTAGTCGAGCCTCTTGTCAATTTAAGGTATCGCTCATAGCTATGCTAGCCTTGAGTCCAAAATCAAAGACTGATAAAACTTCAAATGACCCTAACTTCTATACGGTGCGATCTATAACTATCAAAGTAGGCAACATTCAAATGCTTGTAACTTTTTACTGGAGCTTAATAAAATCTTGAAATTTTGTGAGAATAAAGTACTCGAGCCTCTTATCAATTTAAGCTATCGCTCATAGCTATGCTACCCTTGAGTCCCAAATCAAACACTGATAAAACTTCAAATAGCCCTAACTTCTATACGGTGCATCCTACACCTATAAAAGTTTGCAACAATCAAATGCTTGCCCGTTTTTCTGGAGCGTCATAAAACCTTGAAATTTTGTGACAATAAAGTACTCGAGCCTCTTATCAATTCAAGTTATCGCTCATAGCTATGCTACCCTTGGGTCCCAAATCAAACACTGGTAAAACTTCAAATGGCCATAACTTCTTTACGGTGCGTCCTATACCTATCAAAGTTTGCAACAATTAAATGCTTGTAACTTTTTACTGGAGATTAATAAAATCTTGAAATTTTGTGACAATAAAGTACTCGAGCCTCTTATCAATTCAAGTTATCGTTCATAGCTATGCTACCCTTGGGTCCCAAATCAAACACTGACAAAACTTCAAATGGCCCTAACTTCTATACGGTGCGTCCTACACCTATCAAAGTTTGCAATAATCAAATGCTTGTAACTTTTTACTGGAGCGTCATAAAATCTTGAAATTTGGTGACAATAAAGTACTCGAGCCTCTTATCAATTCAAGCTTTCGCTCATAGTTATGCTACCATTGAGTCCCAAATCAAACACTGATAAAGCTTCAAATTGCCCTAACTTCTATACGGTGCGTCCTATACCTATCAATGTTTTCAACAATCAAATGCTTGTAACTTTTTATTGGAGCGTAATAAAGTCTTGAAATTTTGTGACAATAAAGTAGTCGAGCCTCTTGTCAATTTAAGGTATCGCTATGCTAGAATTGAGTCCTAAATCAAAGACTGATACAACTTCAAATGGCCCCAACTTCTATACGGTGCGATCTTTACCTATCAAAGTATGCAACATTCAAATGCTTGTAACTTTTTACTGGAGCTTAATAAAATCTTGAAATTTTCTGACAATAAAGTACTCGAGCCTCTTATCAATTTAAGCTATCGCTCATAGCTATGCTACCCTTGAGTCCGAAATCAAACACTGATAAAACTTCAAATGGCCCTAAATTCTATACGGTGCGTCCTACACCTATAAAAGTTTGCAACAATCAAATGCTTGCCCGTTTTTCTGGAGCGTCATAAAACCTTGAAATTTTGTGACAATAAAGTACTCGAGCCTCTTATCAATTCAAGTTATCGCTCATAGCTATGCTACCCTTGAGTCCCAAATCAAACACTGGTAAAACTTTAAATGGCCATAACTTCTATGCGGTGCATCCAATACCTATCAAAGTTTGCAACAATAAAATTCTTGTAACTTTTTACTGGAGATTAATAAAATCTTGAAATTTTGTGACAATAAAGTACTTGAGCCTCTTATCAATTTAAGCTATCGCTCATAGCTATGCTACGCTCGCGTCCCAAATCAAACACTGACAAAACTTAAAATGGCCCTAACTTCTATACGGTGCGTCCTACACCTATCAAAGTTTGCAACAATCAAATGCTTGTAACTTTTTACTGGAGCGTCATAAAAACTTGAAATTTGGTGACAATAAAGAACTCGAGCCTCTTATCAATTCAAGCTTTCGCTCATAGTTATGCTACCATTGAGTCCCAAATCAAACACTGATAAATCTTCAAATGGCCCTAGCTTCTATACGGTGCGTCCTATACCTATCAAAGTTTTCAACAATCAAATGCTTGTAACTTTTTATTGGAGCGTAATAAAGTCTTGAAATTTTGTGATAATAAAGTAGTCAAACCTCTTGTCAATTTAAGGTATCGCTCATAGCTATGCTAGCCTTGAGTCCCAAATCAAAGACTGATAAAACTTCAAATGGCCCTAACTTCTATACGGTGCGATCTATACCTATCAAAGTATGCAACATTCAAATGCTTTTAACTTTTTACTGGAGCTTAATAAAATCTTGAAATTTTGTGACAATAAAGTACTCGAGCCTCTTATCAATTTAAGCTATCGCTCATAGCTATGCTACCCTTGAGTCCCAAATCAAACACTGATAAAACTTCAAATGGCCCTAACTTCTATACGGTGCGTCCCACACCTATACAAGTATGCAACAATCAAATGCTTGCCAGTTTTTCTGGAGCGTCAT
The DNA here is from genome assembly GCA_920105625.2 of Clusia tigrina. Lineage (NCBI taxonomy): Eukaryota > Metazoa > Arthropoda > Insecta > Diptera > Clusiidae > Clusia > Clusia tigrina. The sequence continues at coordinate 215,138,839 of OV050030.1, forward strand.
AAAACCTTGAAATTTTGTGACAATAAAGTACTCGAGCCTCTTATTAATTTAAGCTATCGCTCATAGCTATGCTACCCTCGAGTCCCAAATCAAACACTGATAAAACTTCAAATGGCCCTAACTTCTATACGGTGCGTCCTACACCTATCAAAGTTTGCAACAATCAAATGCTTGTAACTTTTAACTGGAGAGTCATAAAACCTTGAAATTTGGTGACAATAAAGTACTCGAGCCTCTTATCAATTTAAGCTATCGCTCATAGCTATGCTACCCTTGAGTCCAAAATCCAACACTGATAAAACTTAAAATGGCCTCACTTCTATACGATGCGTCCTATATCTATCAAAGTTGTCAACAATCAAATGCTTGGAACTTTTTATTGGAGCGTAATAAAGCCTTGAAATTTTGTGACAATAAAGTAGTCGAGCCTCTTGTCAATTTAAGGTATCGCTCATAGCTATGCTAGCCTTGAGTCCCAAATCAAAGACTGATAAAACTTTAAATGGCCCTAACTTCTATACGGTGCGATCTATACCTATCAAAGTTTGCAACAGTAAAATGCTTGTAACTTTTTACTGGAGCTTAATAAAATCTTGAAATTTTGTGACAATAAAGTACTTGAGCCTCTTATCAATTTAAGCTATCGCTCATAGCTATGCTACCCTTGAGTCCCAAATCAAACACTGATAGAACTTCAAATGGACCTAACTTCTATACGGTGCGATCTATACCTATCAAAGTATGCAACATTCAAATGCTTGTAACTTTTTACTGGAGCTTAATAAAATCTTGAAATTTTGTGAGAATAAAGTACTCGAGCCTCTTATCAATTTAAGCTATCGCTCATAGCTATGCTACCCTTGACTCCCAAATCAAACACTGATAAAACTTCAAATGGCCCTATGTCCAAAATCAAACTGAGAAAACTTCAAATGGCCCTAACTTCTATACGGTGCGTCCTACAACTATCAAAGTTTGCAACAATCAAATGCTTGTAACTTTTTACTGGAGCGTCATAAAAACTTGAAATTTGGTGACAATAAAGTACTCGAGCCTCTTATCAATTCAAGTTATCGTTCATAGCTATGCTACCCTTGAGTCCAGAATCAAACACTGATAGAACTTCAAATGGACCTAATTTCTATACGGTGCGATCTATACCTATCAAAGTATGCAACATTCAAATGCTTGTAACTTTTTACTGGAGCTTAATAAAATCTTGAAATTTTGTGAGAATAAAGTACTCGAGCCTCTTATCAATTTAAGCTATCGCTCATAGCTATGCTACCCTTGACTCCCAAATCAAACACTGATAAAACTTCAAATGGCCCTAACTTCTATACGGTGCATCCTACACCTATCAAAGTTTGCAACAATCAAATGCTTGTAACTTTTTACTGGAGAGTCATAAAACCTTGAAATTTGGTGACAATAAAGTACTCGAGCCTCTTATCAATTCAAGGTATCGCTCATAGGTATGCTACCCTTGAGTCTCAAATCAAACACTGATAAAACTTCAAATGGCTCTAACTTCTATACGGTGCGTCCTATACCTATCAGAGTTTGCAACAATAAAATGCTTGTAACTTTTTACTGGAGCTTAATAAAATCTTGAAATTTTGTGACAATAAAGTACTCGAGCCTCTTAACAATTTAAGCTAAAACTCATAGCCATGCTTCCCTTGAGTCCCAAATCAAACACTGATAAAACTTCAAATGACCCTAACTTCTATACGGTGCGTCCTGTACCTATCAAAGTTTGCAACAATCAAATGCTTGTAACTTTTTACTGGAGCTTTATAAAATCTTGAAATTTTGTGACAATGAAGTACTCGAGCCTCTTGTCAATTTAAGTTATCTCTCATAGCTATGCTACCCTTGACTCCCAAATCAAACACTCATAAAACTTCAAATGGCCCTAACTTCTATACGGTGCGTCCTACACCTATAAAAGTTTGCAACAATCAAATGCTTGCCCGTTTTTCTGGAGCGTCATAAAACCTTGAAATTTTGTGACAATAAAGTACTCGAGCCTCTTATCAATTCAAGTTATCGCTCATAGCTATGCTACCCTTGAGTCCCAAATCAAACACTGGTAAAACTTCAAATGGCCATCACTTCTATGCGGTGCATCCTATACCTATCAAAGTTTGCAACAATAAAATTCTTGTAACTTTTTACTGGAGATTAATAAAATCTTGAAATTTTGTGACAATAAAGTACTTGAGCCTCTTATCAATTTAAGCTATCGCTCATAGCTATGCTACGCTCGCGTCCCAAATCAAACACTGACAAAACTTAAAATGGCCCTAACTTCTATACGGTGCGTCCTACACCTATCAAAGTTTGCAACAATCAAATGCTTGTAACTTTTTACTGGAGCGTCATAAAAACTTGAAATTTGGTGACAATAAAGAACTCGAGCCTCTTATCAATTCAAGCTTTCGCTCATAGTTATGCTACCATTGAGTCCCAAATCAAACACTGATAAATCTTCAAATGGCCCTAGCTTCTATACGGTGCGTCCTATACCTATCAAAGTTTTCAACAATCAAATGCTTGTAACTTTTTATTGGAGCGTAATAAAGTCTTGAAATTTTGTGATAATAAAGTAGTCAAACCTCTTGTCAATTTAAGGTATCGCTCATAGCTATGCTAGCCTTGAGTCCCAAATCAAAGACTGATAAAACTTCAAATGGCCCTAACTTCTATACGGTGCGATCTATACCTATCAAAGTATGCAACATTCAAATGCTTGTAACTTTTTACTGGAGCTTAATAAAATCTTGAAATTTTGTGACAATAAAGTACTCGAGCCTCTTATCAATTTAAGCTATCGCTCAAAGCTATGCTACCCTTGAGTCCCAAATCAAACACTGATAAAACTTCAAATGGCCCTAACTTCTATACGGTGCGTCCCACACCTATACAAGTATGCAACAATCAAATGCTTGCCAGTTTTTCTGGAGCGTCATAAAACCTTGAAATTTTGTGACAATAAAGTACTCGAGCCTCTTATTAATTTAAGCTATCGCTCATAGCTATGCTACCCTCGAGTCCCAAATCAAACACTGATAAAACTTCAAATGGTCCTAACTTCTATACGGTGCGTCCTACACCTATCAAAGTTTGCAACAATCAAATGCTTGTAACTTTTAACTGGAGAGTCATAAAACCTTGAAATTTGGTGACAATAAAGTACTCCAGCCTCTTATCAATTTAAGCTATCGCTCATAGCTATGCTACCCTTGAGTCCAAAATCCAACACTGTTAAAACTTAAAATGGCCTCACTTCTATACGATGCGTCCTATATCTATCAAAGTTGTCAACAATCAAATGCTTGGAACTTTTTATTGGAGCGTAATAAAGCCTTGAAATTTTGTGACAATAAAGTAGTCGAGCCTCTTGTCAATTTAAGGTATCGCTCATAGCTATGCTAGCCTTGAGTCCCAAATCAAAGACTGATAAAACTTTAAATGGCCCTAACTTCTATACGGTGCGATCTATACCTATCAAAGTTTGCAACAATAAAATGCTTGTAACTTTTTACTGGAGCTTAATAAAATCTTGAAATTTTGTGACAATAAAGTACTTGAGCCTCTTATCAATTTAAGCTATCGCTCATAGCTATGCTACCCTCTTGTCCAAAATCAAACTGAGAAAACTTCAAATGGCCCTAACTTCTATACGGTGCGTCCTACAACTATCAAAGTTTGCAACAATCAAATGCTTGTAACTTTTTACTGGAGCGTCATAAAAACTTGAAATTGGGTGACAATAAAGTACTCGAGCCTCTTATCAATTCAAGTTATCGCTCATAGCTATGCTACCCTTGAGTCCCAAATCAAACACTGATAGAACTTCAAATGGACCTAACTTCTATACGGTGCGATCTATACCTATCAAAGTATGCAACATTCAAATGCTTGTAACTTTTTACTGGAGCTTAATAAAATCTTGAAATTTGGTGAGAATAAAGTACTCGAGCCTCTTATCAATTTAAGCTATCGCTCATAGCTATGCTACCCTTGACTCCCAAATCAAACACTGATAAAACTTCAAATGGCCCTAACTTCTATACGGTGCATCCTACACCTATCAAAGTTTGCAACAATCAAATGCTTGTAACTTTTTACTGGAGAGTCATAAAACCTTGAAATTTGGTGACAATAAAGTACTGGAGCCTCTTATCAATTCAAGGTATCGCTCATAGGTATGCTACCCTTGAGTCTCAAATCAAACACTGATAAAACTTAAAATGGCTCTAACTTCTATACGGTGCGTCCTATACCTATCAGAGTTTGCAACAATAAAATGCTTGTAACTTTTTACTGGAGCTTAATAAAATCTTGAAATTTTGTGACAATAAAGTACTCGAGCCTCTTAACAATTTAAGCTATCGCTCATAGCTATGCTACCCTTGACTCCCAAATCAAACACTGATAAAACTTCAAATGGCCCTAACTTCTATACGGTGCATCCTACACCTATCAAAGTTTGCAACAATCAAATGCTTGTAACTTTTTACTGGAGAGTCATAAAACCTTGAAATTTGGTGACAATAAAGTACTCGAGCCTCTTGTCAATTTAAGTTATCTCTCATAGCTATGCTAGCCTTGAGTCCCAAATCAAAGACTGATAAAACTTCAAATGGCCCTAACTTCTATACGCTGCGATCTATAACTATCAAAGTAAGCAATATTCAAATGCTTGTAACTTTTGACTGGAGCTTAATAAAATCTTGAAATTTTGTGAGAATAAAGTACTCGAGCCTCTTATCAATTTAAGCTATCGCTCATAGCTATGCTACCCTTGAGTCCCAAATCAAACACTGATAAAACTTCAAATGGCCCTAACTTATATACGGTGCGTCCTACACCTATCAAAGTTTGCAACAATCAAATGCTTGTAACGTTTTACTGGAGCGTCATAAAACCTTGAAATTTGGTGACAATAAAGTACTCGAGCCTCTTATCAATTCAAGTTATCGCTCATAGCTATGCTACCCTTGAGTCCCAAATCAAACACCGGTAAAACTTCAAATGACCATAACTTCTTTACGGTGCGTCCTATACCTATCAAAGTTTGCGACAATAAAATGTTTGTAACTTTTTACTGGAGATTAATAAGATCTTGAAATTTTGTGACAATAAAGTACCTGAGCCTCTTATCAATTTAAGCTATCACTCATAGCTATGCTACCCTCGAGTCCAAAATCAAACACTGACAAAATTTCAAATGGCCCTAACTTCTATACGGTGCGTCCTACACCTATCAAAGTTTGCAACAATCAAATGCTTGTAACTTTTTACTGATGCGTCATAAAACCTTGAAATTTGGTGACAATAAAGTACTCGAGCCTCTTATCAATTCAAGTTATCGCTCATAGCTATGCTACCCTTGGGTCCCAAATCAAACACTGGTAAAACTTCAAATGGCCATAACTTCTTTGCGGTGCGTCCTATACCTATCAAAGATTGCAACAATAAAATTCTTGTAACTTTTTACTGGAGATTAATAAAATCTTGAAATTTTGTGACAATAAAGTACTCGAGCCTCTTATCAATTCAAGCTTTCGCTCATAGTTATGCTACCATTGAGTCCCAAATCAAACACTGATAAAGCTTCAAATGGCCCTAACTTCTATACGGTGCGTCATATACCTATCAATGTTTTCAACAATCAAATGCTTGTAACTTTTTATTGGAGCGTAATAAAGTCTTGAAATTTTGTGACAATAAAGTAGTCGAGCCTCTTGTCAATTTAAGGTATCGCTATGCTAGCCTTGAGTCCCAAATCAAAGACTGATACAACTTCAAATGGCCCTAACTTCTATACGGTGCGATCTTTACCTATCAAAGTATGCAACATTCAAATGCTTGTAACTTTTTACTGGAGCTTAATAAAATCTTGAAATTTTGTGACAATAAAGTACTCGAGCCTCTTATCAATTTAAGCTATCGCTCATAGCTATGCTACCCTTGAGTCCCAAATCAAACACTGACAAAACTTCAAATGGCCCTAACTTCTATACGGTGCGTCCTACACCTATCAAAATTTGCAACAATCAAATGCTTGCAACTTTTTACTGGAGCGTCATAAAACCTTGAAATTTGGTGACAATAAAGTACTCGAGCCTCTTATCAATTCAAGTTATCGCTCATAGCTATGCTACCCTTGGGTCCCAAATCAAACACTGGTAAAACTTCAAATGGCCATAACTTCTTTACGGTGCATCCTATACCTATCAAGGTTTGCAACAATAAAATGCTTGTAACTTTTTACTGGAGATTAATAAAATCTTGAAATTTTGTGACAATAAAGTAGTTGAGCCTCTTATCAATTTAAGCTATCGCTCATAGCTATGCTACCCTCGAGTCCCAAATCAAACACTGACAAAACTTCAAATGGCCCTAACTTCTATACGGTGCGTCCTGCACCTATCAAAGTTTGCAATAGTCAAATGCTTGTAACTTTTTACTGGAGCGTCATAAAATCTTGAAATTTGGTGACAATAAAGTATTCGAGCCTCTTATCAATTCAAGCTTTCGCTCATAGTTATGCTACCATTGAGTCCCAAATCAAACACTGATAAAGCTTCAAATTGCCCTAACTTCTATACGGTGCGTCCTATACCTATCAATGTTTTCAACAATCAAATGCTTGTAACTTTTTATTGGAGCGTAATAAAGTCTTGAAATTTTGTGACAATAAAGTAGTCGAGCCTCTTGTCAATTTAAGGTATCGCTATGCTAGCCTTGAGTCCCAAATCAAACACTGACAAAACTTCAAATGGCCCTAACTTCTATACGGTGCGTCCTGCACCTATCAAAGTTTGCAATAGTCAAATGCTTGTAACTTTTTACTGGAGCTTAATAAAATCTTGAAATTTTCTGACAATAAAGTACTCGAGCCTCTTATCAATTTAAGCTATCGCTCATAGCTATGCTACCCTTGAGTCCGAAATCAAACACTGATAAAACTTCAAATGGCCCTAACTTCTATACGGTGCGTCCTACACCTATAAAAGTTTGCAACAATCAAATGCTTGCCCGTTTTTCTGGAGCGACATAAAACCTTGAAATTTTTTGACAATAAAGTACTCGAGCCTCTTATCAATTCAAGTTATCGCTCATAGCTATGCTACCCTTGAGTCCCAAATCAAACACTGGTAAAACTTCAAATGGCCATAACTTCTTTGCGGTGCGTCCTATACCTATCAAAGTTTGCAACAATAAAATTCTTGTAACTTTTTACTGGAGCTTAATAAAATCTTGAAATTTTGTGACAATAAAGTACTCGAGCCTCTTATCAATTTAAGCTATCGCTCATAGCTATGCTACCCTTGAGTCCCAAATCAAACACTGACAAAACTTCAAATGGCCCTAACTTCTATACGGTGCGTCCTTCACCTATCAAAATTTGCAACAATCAAATGCTTGCAACTTTTTACTGGAGCGTCATAAAACCTTGAAATTTGGTGACAATAAAGTACTCGAGCCTCTTATCAATTCAAGTTATCGCTCATAGCTATGCTACCCTTGGGTCCCAAATCAAACACTGGTAAAACTTCAAATGGCCATAACTTCTTTACGGTGCGTCCTATACCTATCAAGGTTTGCAACAATAAAATGCTTGTAACTTTTTACTGGAGATTAATAAAATCTTGAAATTTTGTGACAATAAAGTAGTTGAGCCTCTTATCAATTTAAGCTATCGCTCATAGCTATGCTACCCTCGAGTCCCAAATCAAACACTGACAAAACTTCAAATGGCCCTAACTTCTATACGGTGCGTCCTGCACCTATCAAAGTTTGCAATAGTCAAATGCTTGTAACTTTTTACTGGAGCGTCATAAAATCTTGAAAGTTGGTGACAATAAAGTATTCGAGCCTCTTATCAATTCAAGCTTTCGCTCATAGTTATGCTACCATTGAGTCCCAAATCAAACACTGATAAAGCTTCAAATTGCCCTAACTTCTATACGGTGCGTCCTATACCTATCAATGTTTTCAACAATCAAATGCTTGTAACTTTTTATTGGAGCGTAATAAAGTCTTGAAATTTTGTGACAATAAAGTAGTCGAGCCTCTTGTCAATTTAAGGTATCGCTATGCTAGCCTTGAGGCCCAAATCAAACACTGACAAAACTTCAAATGGCCCTAACTTCTATACGGTGCGTCCTGCACCTATCAAAGTTTGCAATAGTCAAATGCTTGTAACTTTTTACTGGAGCTTAATAAAATCTTGAAATTTTCTGACAATAAAGTACTCGAGCCTCTTATCAATTTAAGCTATCGCTCATAGCTATGCTAGCCTCTTGTCCAAAATCAAACTGAGAAAACTTCAAATGGCCCTAACTTCTATACGGTGCGTCCTGCACCTATCAAAGTTTGCAATAGTCAAATGCTTGTAACTTTTTACTGGAGCGTAATAAAGTCTTGAAATTTTGTGATAATAAAGTAGTCAAACCTCTTGTCAATTTAAGGTATCGCTCATAGCTATGCTAGCCTTGAGTCCCAAATCAAAGACTGATAAAACTTCAAATGGCCCTAACTTCTATACGGTGCGCTCTATACCTATCAAAGTATGCAACATTCAAATGCTTGTAACTTTTTACTGGAGCTTAATAAAATCTTGAAATTTTGTGACAATAAAGTACTCGAGCCTCTTATCAATTTAAGCTATCGCTCATAGCTATGCTACCCTTGAGTCCCAAATCAAACACTGATAAAACTTCAAATGGCCCTAACTTCTATACGGTGCGTCCCACACCTATACAAGTATGCAACAATCAAATGCTTGCCAGTTTTTCTGGAGCGTCATAAAACCTTGAAATTTTGTGACAATAAAGTACTCGAGCCTCTTATTAATTTAAGCTATCGCTCATAGCTATGCTACCCTCGAGTCCCAAATCAAACACTGATAAAACTTCAAATGGTCCTAACTTCTATACGGTGCGTCCTACACCTATCAAAGTTTGCAACAATCAAATGCTTGTAACTTTTAACTGGAGAGTCATAAAACCTTGAAATTTGGTGACAATAAAGTACTCGAGCCTCTTATCAATTTAAGCTATCGCTCATAGCTATGCTACCCTTGAGTCCCAAATCAAACACCGGTAAAACTTCAAATGACCATAACTTCTTTACGGTGCGTCCTATATCTATCAAAGTTGTCAACAATCAAATGCTTGGAACTTTTTATTGGAGCGTAATAAAGCCTTGAAATTTTGTGACAATAAAGTAGTCGAGCCTCTTGTCAATTTAAGGTATCGCTCATAGCTATGCTAGCCTTGAGTCCCAAATCAAAGACTGATAAAACTTCAAATGGCCCTAACTTCTATACGGTGCGATCTATACCTATCAAAGTTTGCAACAATAAAATGCTTGTAACTTTTTACTGGAGCTTAATAAAATCTTGAAATTTTGTGACAATAAAGTACTTGAGCCTCTTATCAATTTAAGCTATCGCTCATAGCTATGCTACCCTCGAGTCCAAAATCAAACTGAGAAAACTTCAAATGGCCCTAACTTCTATACGGTGCGTCCTACACCTATCAAAGTTTGCAACAATCAAATGCTTGTAACTTTTTACTGGAGCGTCATAAAAACTTGAAATTTGGTGACAATAAAGTACTCGAGCCTCTTATCAATTCAAGCTATCGCTCATGGTTATGCTACCATTGAGTCCCAAATCAAACACTGATAAAGCTTCAAATGGCCCTAACTTCTATACGGTGCGTCCTGTACCTATCAAAGTTTGCAACAATCAAATGCTTGTAACTTTTTACTGGAGCTTTATAAAATCTTGAAATTTTGTGACAATGAAGTACTCGAGCCTCTTGTCAATTTAAGTTATCTCTCATAGCTATGCTACCCTTGACTCCCAAATCAAACACTCATAAAACTTCAAATGGCCCTAACTTCTATACGGTGCGTCCCACACCTATAAAAGTTTGCAACAATCAAATGCTTGCCAGTTTTTACTGGAGCGTCATAAAACCTTTAAATTTTGTGATAATAAAGAACTCGAGCCTCTGTCATTTAAGCTATCGCTCATAGCTATGCTAGCCTTGAGTCCCAAATCAAAGACTGATAAAACTTCAAATGGCCCTAACTTCTATACGGTGCTATCTATAACTATCAAAGTAAGCAATATTCAAATGCTTGTAACTTTTGACTGGAGCTTAATAAAATCTTGAAATTTTGTGAGAATAAAGTACTCGAGCCTCTTATCAATTTAAGCTATCGCTCATAGCTATGCTACCCTTGAGTCCCAAATCAAACACTGATAAAACTTCAAATGGCCCTAACTTCTATACGGTGCGTCCTACAGCTATCAAAGTTTGCAACAATCAAATGCTTGTAACGTTTTACTGGAGCGTCATAAAACCTTGAAATTTGGTGACAATAAAGTACTCGAGCCTCTTATCAATTCAAGTTATCGCTCATAGCTATGCTACCCTTGAGTCCCAAATCAAACACCGGTAAAACTTCAAATGACCATAACTTCTTTACGGTGCGTCCTATACCTATCAAAGTTTGCGACAATAAAATGTTTGTAACTTTTTACTGGAGACTAATAAAATCTTGAAATTTTGTGACAATAAAGTACCTGAGCCTCTTATCAATTTAAGCTATCACTCATAGCTATGCTACCCTCGAGTCCAAAATCAAACACTGACAAAATTTCAAATGGCCCTAACTTCTATACGGTGCGTCCTACACCTATCAAAGTTTGCAACAATCAAATGCTTGCAACTTTTTACTGATGCGTCATAAAAACTTGAAATTTGGTGACAATAAAGTACTCGAGCCTCTTATCAATTCAAGCCATCGCTCATAGTTATGCTACCATTGAGTCCCAAATCAAACACTGATAAAGATTCAAATGGCCCTAACTTCTATACGTTGCGTTTTATGCCTATCAAAGTTTTCAACAATCAAATGCTTGTAACTTTTTATTGGAGCGTAATGAAGTCTTAAAATTTTGTGACAATAAAGTAGTCGAGCCTCTTGTCAATTTAAGGTACCGCTCATAGCTATGCTAGCCTTGAGTCCCAAATCAAAGACTGATAAAACTTCAAATCGCCCTAACTTCTATACGGTGCGATCTATACCTATCAAAGTATGCAACATTCAAATGCTTGTAACTTTTTACTGGAGCTTAATAAAATCTTGAAATTTTGTGACAATAAAGTACTTGAGCCTCTTATCAATTTAAGCTATCGCTCATAGCTATGCTACCCTCGAGTCCAAAATCAAACTGAGAAAACTTCAAATGGCCCTAACTTCTATACGGTGCGTCCTACACCTATCAAAGTTTGCAACAATCAAATGCTTGTAACTTTTTACTGGAGCGTCATAAAAACTTGAAATTTGGTGACAATAAAGTACTCGAGCCTCTTATCAATTCAAGCTATCGCTCATGGTTATGCTACCATTGAGTCCCAAATCAAACACTGATAAAGCTTCAAATGGCCCTAACTTCTATACGGTGCGTCCTGTACCTATCAAAGTTTGCAACAATCAAATGCTTGTAACTTTTTACTGGAGCTTTATAAAATCTTGAAATTTTGTGACAATGAAGTACTCGAGCCTCTTGTCAATTTAAGTTATCTCTCATAGCTATGCTACCCTTGACTCCCAAATCAAACACTCATAAAACTTCAAATGGCCCTAACTTCTATACGGTGCGTCCCACACCTATAAAAGTTTGCAACAATCAAATGCTTGCCAGTTTTTACTGGAGCGTCATAAAACCTTTAAATTTTGTGATAATAAAGAACTCGAGCCTCTGTCATTTAAGCTATCGCTCATAGCTATGCTAGCCTTGAGTCCCAAATCAAAGACTGATAAAACTTCAAATGGCCCTAACTTCTATACGGTGCGATCTATAACTATCAAAGTAAGCAATATTCAAATGCTTGTAACTTTTGACTGGAGCTTAATAAAATCTTGAAATTTTGTGAGAATAAAGTACTCGAGCCTCTTATCAATTTAAGCTATCGCTCATAGCTATGCTACCCTTGAGTCCCAAATCAAACACTGATAAAACTTCAAATGGCCCTAACTTCTATACGGTGCGTCCTACAGCTATCAAAGTTTGCAACAATCAAATGCTTGTAACGTTTTACTGGAGCGTCATAAAACCTTGAAATTTGGTGACAATAAAGTACTCGAGCCTCTTATCAATTCAAGTTATCGCTCATAGCTATGCTACCCTTGAGTCCCAAATCAAACACCGGTAAAACTTCAAATGACCATAACTTCTTTACGGTGCGTCCTATACCTATCAAAGTTTGCGACAATAAAATGTTTGTAACTTTTTACTGGAGACTAATAAAATCTTGAAATTTTGTGACAATAAAGTACCTGAGCCTCTTATCAATTTAAGCTATCACTCATAGCTATGCTACCATTGAGTCCCAAACCAAACACTGATAAAGCTTCAAATGGCCCTAACTTCTATACGGTGCGTCCTATACCTATCAATGTTTTCAACAATCAAATGCTTGTAACTTTTTATTGGAGCGTAATAAAGTCTTGAAATTTTGTGACAATAAAGTAGTCGAGCCTCTTGTCAATTTAAGGTTTCGCTATGCTACCCTTGAATCCCAAATCAAACACTGATAAAACTTCAAAAGGCCCTAACTTCTATTCGGTGCGTCCTATATCTATCAAAGTTTACAACAATCAAATGCTTGTAACTTTTTACTTGAGCTTAATAAAATCTTGAAATTTTGTGACAATAAAGTACTAGAGCCTCTTGTCAATTTAAATTATCTCTCATAGCTATGCTACCCATGAGTCCCAAATCAAACACTGATAAAACTTCAAATGGCCCTAACTTCTATACGGTGCGTCCGACACCTATAAAAGTTTGCAACAATCAAATGCTTGCAAGTTTTTACTGGAGCGTCATAAAACCTTGAAATTTTGTGACAATAAAGTACTCGAGCCTCTTGCCAATTTAAGCTATCGCTCATGGCTATGCTACCCTTGAGTCCCAAATCAAACACTGATAAAACTTCAAAAGGCGATAACTTCTATACGGTGCGTCCTATACCTATCAAAGTTTGCAAAAATCAAATGCTTGTAACTTTTTACTGGAGCTTAATAAAATCTTGAAATTTTGTGACAATGAAGTGCTCGAGCCTCTTGTCAGTTTAAGTTATCTCTCATAGCTATGCTACGCTTGAGTCCCAAATCAAACACTCATAAAACTTCAAATGGCCCTAACTTCTATACGGTGCCTCCCACACCTATAAAAGTTTGCAACAACCAAATGCTTGCAAGTTTTTACTGGAGCGTCATAAAACCTTGAAATTTTGTGACAATAAAGTACTCAAGCCTCTTGTCAATTTAAGCTATCGCTCATAGCTGGGCTACCCTCGAGTCCCAAATCAAACACTGATAAAATTTCAAATGGGCCTAATTTCTAGACGGTGCGTCCTATACCTATCAAAGTTTGCAACAATCAAATGTTTGTAATTTTTTACTGGAGCGTCATAAAACCTTGAAATTTGGTGACAATAAAGTTCTCGAGCCTCTTATCAATTAAAGTTATCGCTCATAGCTATGCTACCCTTGAGTCCCAAATCACAGACTGATAAAACTTCAAATGGCCCTAACTTCTATACGGTGCGATCTATACCTATCAAAGTATGCAACATTCAAATGCTTGTAACTTTTTACTGGAACTTAATAAAATCTTCAAATTTTGTGACAATAAAGTACTGGAGCCTCTTATCAATTTAAGCTATCACTCATAGCTATGCTACCCTTGAGTCCCAAATCAAACACTGATAAAACTTCAAATGGCCCTAACTTCTATACGGTGCGTCCGACACCTATAAAAGTTTGCAACAATCAAATGCTTGCAAGTTTTTACTGGAGCGTCATAAACCCTTGAAATTTTGTGACAATAAAGTACTCGAGCCTCTTAACAATTTAAGTTATCGCTCATAGCTATGCTACCCTTGAGTCCCAAATCAAAGACTGATAAAACTTCAAATGGCCCTAACTTCTATACGGTGCGATCTATACCTATCAAAGTTTGCAACAATAAAATGCTTGTAACTTTTTACTGGAGATTAATAAAATCATGAAATTTTGTGACAATAAAGTATTCGAGACTCTTATCAATTCAAGCTATCGCTCATAGCTATGCTACCATTGAGTCCCAAATCAAACACTGATAAAGCTTCAAATGGCCCTAACTTCTATACGATTCGTCCTATACCTATCAAGGTTTGCAACAATAAAATGCTTGTAACTTTTTATAGTAGCGTATTAAAGTCTTGAAATTTTGTGACAATAAAGTAGTCGAGCCTCTTGTCAATTTAAGGTATCGCTCATAGTTATGCTACCCTTGAGTCCCAAATCAAAGACTGATAAAACTTCAAATGGCCCTAACTTCTATACGGTGCGATATATACCTATCAAAGTATGCAACATTCAAATGCTTGTAACGTTTTACTGGAGCGTCATAAAATCTTGATATTTTGTGACATTAAAGTTCTCGAGCCTCATATCAATTTAAGCTATAGCTCATAGCTATGCTACCCTTGAGTCGCAAATCAAACACTGCTAAAGCTTCAAGTGGCCCTAACTTCTATACGGCGCGTCCTACACCTATCCAACTTTGCAACATTCAGATGCTTGTAACTTTTTACTGGAGCGTCTTATCAATTTAAATATATTAAAATTTAGTACTCGAGCCTCTTATCAATTTAAGCTATCACTCACAGCTATGCCACCCTTGAGTCCCAAATCAAAAACTGAAAAAACTTCAAATGGCCCTAACTTCTATACGGTGCGTCCTACACCTATCAAAGTTTGCAACAATCAAATGCTTGTAACTTTTTACTGGAGCATAAGAAAATCTTGAAATTTTGTGACAATAAAGTACTCGAGCCTCTTGTCAATTTAAGCTATCACTCATAGCTATGCTACCCTTGAGTCTCAAATCAAACACTGATAAAACTTCAAATGGCCCTAACTTCTATAGGGTGCGATATATACCTACCAAAGTATGCAACATTCAAATGCTTGTAACTTTTAACTGGAGCGTCATAAAATTTGGAAATTTTGTGACATTAAAGTACTCGAGCCTCTTATCAATTTAAGCTATAGCTCATACCTATGCTACCCTTGAGTCGCAAATCAAAGACTGCTAAACCTTCAAATGGCCCTAACTTTTATACGGTGCGTCCTATACCTATCAAAGTTTGCAACAAACAAATGCTCGTAACTTTTTACTGGAGCATAATAAAATCTTGAAATTTTGTGACAATAAAGTACTCGAGCCTCTTGTCAATTTAAGCTATCACTCATAGCTATGCTACCCTTGAGTCGCAAATCAAACACTGCTAAACCTTCAAATGGCCCTGACTTCTATACGGTGCGCCCTATACCTATCAAAGTTTGCAACAATCAACTGCTTGTAACTTTTTACTGGAGCATAAGAAAATCTTGAAATTTTGTGACAATAAAGTACTCGAGCCTCTTGTCAATTTAAGCTATCACTCATTGCTATGCTACCCTTGAGTCTCAAATCAAACACTGATAAAACTTCAAATGGCCCTAACTTCTATAGGGTGCGATATATACCTACCAAAGTATGCAACATTCAAATGCTTGTAACTTTTAACTGGAGCGTCATAAAATTTTGAAATTTTGTGACATTAAAGTACTCGAGCCTCTTATCAATTGAGGCTATAGCTCATAGCTATGCTACCCTTGAGTCGCAAATCAAAGACTGCTAAACCTTCAAATGGCCCTAACTTCTATACGGTGCGTCCTATACCTATCAAAGTTTGCAAAAATCAAATGCTTGTAACTTTTTACTGGAGCATAATAAAATCTTGAAATTTTGTGACAATAAAGTACTCGAGCCTCTTGTCAATTTAAGCTATCACTCATAGCTATGCTACCCTTGAGTCGCAAATCAAACACTGCTAAACCTTCAAATGGTCCTGACTTCTACATATACGGTGCGTCCTATACCTATCAAAGTTTGCAACAATCAAGTGCTTGTAACTTTTTACTGGAGCATAAGAAAATCTTGAAATTTTGTGACAATAAAGTACTCGAGCCTCTTGTCAATTTAAGCTATCACTCATTGCTATGCTAGCCTTGAGTCTCAAATCAAACACTGATAAAACTTCAAATGGCCCTAACTTCTATAGGGTGCGATATATACCTACCAAAGTATGCAACATTCAAATGCTTGTAACTTTTAACTGGAGCGTCATAAAATTTTGAAATTTTGTGACATTAAAGTACTCGAGCCTCTTATCAATTGAGGCTATAGCTCATAGCTATGCTACCCTTGAGTCGCAAATCAAAGACTGCTAAACCTTCAAATGGCCCTAACTTCTATACGGTGCGTCCTATACCTATCAAAGGTTGCAACAATCAAATGCTTGTAACTTTTTATTGGAGCGTCATAAAATCTTGAAATTTTGTGACAATAAAGTTGTCGAGCCTCTTGGCAATTTAAGGTATCGCTCATAGCTATGCTACCCTTGAGTCCTAAATCAAAGACTGATAAAACAATGGCCCTAAATTCTGTAGTTTGCGTCTTACACTTATCAGAGTTTGCAACAATCAAGTGCTTGTAACTTTTTACTGGAGCGTCATAAAATCTTGATATTTTGTGACAATAAAGTACTCGAGCCTCTTATCAATTTAAGCTACCGCTCATAGCTATGCTACCCTTGAGTTCCAAATCAAACACTGATAAAACTTCAAATGGCCCTAACTTTTATACGATGCGTCGTACACCTATCAAAGTTTACAACAATCAAATGCTTGTAACTTTTTACTGGAGCGTCATAAAACATTGAAAATTGGTGAAAATAAAGTACTCGTGCCTCTTGTCAATTAAAGTTGTCGCGCATTGCTATGCTACCCTTGAGTCCCAAATCAAACACTGATAAAACTTCAAATTGGCCTAACTTCTATACGGTGCGATATATACCTCTCAAACTCTCCAACAATCAAATGCTTGTAACTTTTTACTGGAGCATAATAAAATCTTGAAATTTTGTGATAATAAAGTACTCGAGCCTCTTGTCAATTAAAGTTGTCGCTCATTGCTATGCTACCCTTGTGTCCCAAATCAAACACTGATAAAACAATGGCCCTAAATTCAGTAGTTTGCGTCTTACACTTATCAGAGTTTGCAACAATCAAATGCTTGTAACTTTTTACTGGAGCGTCATAAAATCTTGAAATTTTGTGACAATAAAGTACTCGAGCCTCTTGTCAATTTAAGCTAACGCTCATAGCTATGCTACCCTCTTGTCAATTTAAGGTATTGCTCATAGCTATGCTACCCTTGAGTCCCAAATCAAAGACTGATAAAACTTCAAATTGCCCTAACTTCTATACTGTGCGATATATACCTATCAAAGTATGCAACATTCAAATGCTTGTAACTTTTTATTGGAGCGTCATAAACTCTTGAAATTTTGTGACATTAAAGTGCTCGAGCCTCTTATCAATTTAAGCTATAGTTCATAGCTATGCTACCCTTGAGTCGCAAATCAAACACTGCTAAACCTTCAAATGGCCCTAACTTCTATACGGTGCGTCCTATACCTATCAAAGTTTGCAACAATCAAATGCTTGTAACTTTTTACTGGAGCGTCATAAAACCTTGAAATTTGGTGACAATAAAGTGCTCGTGCCTCTTGTCAATTAAAGTTGTCGATCATTGCTATGCTACCCTTGAGTTCCAAATCAAACACTGATAAAACAATGGCCCTAAATTCTGTAGTTTGCGTCTTACACTTATCAGAGTTTGCAACAATCAAATGCTTCTAACTTTTTACTGGAGCGTCATAAAATCTTGATATTTTGTGACAATGAAGTACTCGAGCCTCTTATCAATTTAAGGTATCGCTCATAGCTATGCTACCCTTGAGTTCCAAATCAAACACTGATAAAACTTCAAATGGCCCTAACTTTTATACGATGCATCCTATACCTATCAAAGTTTGCAACAGTCAAATGCTTGTAACTTTTTATTGGAGCGTAATAAAGTTTTGAAATTTTGTGACAATAAAGTTGTCGAGCCTCTTGTCAATTTAAAGTATCCCTCATAGCTATGCTACCCTTGAGTCCCAAATCACACACTGATAAAACTTCAAATGGCCCTAACTTCTATACGGTGCGTTTTTACTGGAGCGTCATAAAACCTTGAAACTTTGTGACAATAAAGTACTCGAGCCTCTTGTCAATTTAAGCTAACGCTCATAGCTATGCTACCCTCGAGTCCCAAATCAAACACTGATAAAACTTCAGATGGCCCTAACTTCTATACGGTGCGTCCTACACCTGTCAAAGTTTGCAACAATCAAATGCTTGTAACCTTTTATTGGAGCGAAATTTTGTGACAATAAAGTAGTCGAGCCTCTTGTCAATTTAAGGTATCGCTCATAGCTATGCTACCCTTGAGTCCCAAATCAAAGACTGCTAAAACTTCAAATTGCCCTAACTTCTATACGGTGCGATATATACCTATCAAAGTATGCAACATTCAAATGCTTGTAACTTTTTACTGGAGCGTCATAAACTCTTGAAATTTTGTGACATTAAAGTGCTCGAGCCTCTTATCAATTTAAGCTATAGTTCATAGCTATGCTACCCTTGAGTCGCAAATCAAACACTGCTAAACCTTCAAATGGCCCTAACTTCTATATGGTGCGTCCTATACCTATCAAAGTTTGCAACAATCAAATGCTTGTAACTTTTTACTGGAGCGTCATAAAACCTTCAAATTTGGTGACAATAAAGTACTCGTGCCTCTTGTCAATTAAAGTTGTCGCTCATTGCTATGCTACCCTTGAGTCCCAAATCAAACACTGATAAAACAATGGCCCTAAATTCTGTAGTTTGCGTCTTACACTTATCAGAGTTTGCAACAATCAAATGCTTCTAACTTTTTACTGGAGCGTCATAAAATCGTGATATTTTGTGACAATGAAGTACTCGACCCTCTTATCAATTTAAGCTATCGCTCATAGCTATGCTACCCTTGAGTCCCAAATCAAACACGTATAAAACTTCAAATGGCCATAACTTCTATACAGTCCTTCCCACACCTATCAAAGTTTGCAACAATCAATTGATTGCAACTTTTTACGGGAGAGTCATAAAACCTTGAAATTTTGTGACAATAAAGTACTCGAGCGTCTTATCCATTTAAGCTATCGCTCATAGCGATGCTACCCTCGAGTCCCAAATCAAACACTGATAAAACTTCAAATGGCCCTAACTTCTATACGGTGCGATATATACCTATCAAAGTATGCAACATTCAAATGCTTGTAACTTTTTACTGGAGCGTCATAAAATCTTGAAATTTTGTGACAATAAACTACTCGAGCGTCTTATCAATTTAAGCAATCGCTCATAGCTATGCTACCCTTGAGTCCCAAATCAAAGACTGATAAAACTTCAAATGGCCCTAACTTCTATTCGGTGCGTTTTTACTGGAGCGTCATAAAACCTTGAAACTTTGTGACAATAAAGTACTCGAGCCTCTTGTCAAATTAAGCTAACGCTCATAGCTATGCTACCCTCGAGTCCCAAATCAAACACTGATAAAGCTTCCGATGGCCCTAACTTCTATACGGTGCGTCCTACACCTATCAAAGTTTGCAACAATCAAATGCTTGTAACCTTTTATTGGAGCGAAATTTTGTGACAATAAGGTAGTCGAGCCTCTTGTCAATTTAAGGTATCGCTCATAGCTATTCTAACCTTGAGTCGCAAATCAAAGACTGCTAAACCTTCAAATGGCCCTAACTTCTATACGGTGCGTCCTATACCTATCAAAGTTTGCAACAATCAAATGCTTGTAACTTTTTACTGGAAAAAAATCTCAAATCCAAATCAAACACTGATAAAACTTCAAATGGCCCTAACTTTTATACGGTGCGTCCTACACCTATCAAAGTTTGCAACAATCAAATGCTTGTAACTTTTTACTGGAACGTCATAAAATCTGGAAATTTTTGACAATAAAGTACTCGAGCCTCTTATCAATTTAAGCTATCGCTCATAGCTATGCTACCCTTGAGTCCCAAATCAAACACGTATAAAACTTCAAATGGCCCTAACTTCTATACGGTCCTTCCCACACCTATCAAAGTTTGCAACAATCAATTGATTGCACCTTTTTACGGGAGCGTCATAAAACCTAGAAATTTTGTGACAATAAAGTACTCGAGCCTCATATCAATTTAAGCTATCGCTCATAGCGATGCTACCCTCGAGTCCTAAATCAAACACTGAAAAACTTCAAATGGCCCTAACTTCTATAGGGTGTGATATATACCTATCAAAGTATGCAACATTCAAATGCTTGTAACTTTTTACTGGAGCGTCATAAACTCTTGAAATTTTGTGACATTAAAGTACACGAGCCTCTTATCAATTTAAGCTATAGTTCATAGCTATGCTACCCTTGAGTCGCAAATAAAACACTGCTAAACCTTCAAATGGCCCTAACTTCTATACGGTGCGTCCTATACCTATCAAAGTTTGCAACAATCAAATGCTTGTAACTTTTTACTGGAGCTTAATAAAATCTTGAAATTTTGTGACAATAAAGTACTCCAGCCTCTTGTCAATTTAAGCTATCACTCATAGCTATGCTACCCATGAGTCCCAAATCAAACACTGATAAAACTTCAAATGGCCTTAACTTCTATAGGGTGCGATATATACCTATCAAAGTATGCAGCATTCAAATGCTTGTAACTTTTAACTGGAGCGTCATAAAATTTTGAAATTTTGTGACAATAAATTACTCGAGCCTCTTATCAATTTAAGCTATAGCTCTTAGCTATGCTACCCTTGATTCGCAAATCAAAGACTGCCAAACCTTCAAATGGCCCTAACTTCTATACGGTGCGTCCTATACCTATCAAAGTTTGCAACAATCTAATGCTTGTAACGTTTTACTGGAGCATAATAAAATCTTGAAATTTTGTGACAATAAAGTACTCGAGCCTCTTGTCAATTTAAGCTATCACTCATAGCTATGCTACCCTTGAGTCCCAAATCAAACACTGACAAAACTTCAAATGGCCCTAACTTCTATACGGTGCGTCCTAAACCTATCAAAGTTTGCAACAATCAAATGCTTGCAACTTCTTACTGGATCGTCATAAGAACTTGAAATTTGGTGACAATAAAGTACTCGAGCCTCTTATCAATCTAAGTTATCGCTCATAGCTATGCTACCCTCGAGTCCCAAATCAAACACTGATAAAACTGCAAATGGCCCTAACTTTTATACGGTGCGTCCTACACCTATCAAAATTTGCAACAATCAAATGCTTGTAACTTTTTACTGGAGCGTCATAAAATCTTGAAATTTTGTGACAATAAAGTACTCGAGCCTCTTATCAATTTAAGCATACGCTCATAGCTATGCTACCCTTGAGTCCCAAATCAAACATGTATAAAGCTTCAAATGGCCCTAACTTCTATACGTTGCTTCCCAAACCTATCAAAGTTTGCAACAATCAATTGATTGCAACTTTTTACGGGAGCGTCATAAAACCTTGAAATTTTGTGACAATAAAGTACTCAAGCATCTTATCAATTTAAGCTATCGCTCATAGCTATGCTACCCTTGAGTCCCAAATCAAACACTGATAAAACTTCAAATGGCCTCACTTCTATACGATTCGTCCTATCCCTATCAAAGTTTGCAACAATCAAATACTTGTAACTTTTTATTGGAGCGAAATAAAGTCTTGAAATTTTGTGACAATAAAGTAGTCGAGCCTCTTGTCAATTTAAGGTTTCGCTCATATCTATGCTACCCTTAAGTTCCAATTCAAAGACTGATAAAACTTCAAATGGCCCTAAAATCTATACGGTGCGATCTATACCTATCAAAGTATGCAACATTCAAATGCTTGTAACTTTTTACTGGAGCATCATAAAATCTTGAAATCTTGTGACATTAAAGTACTCGAGCCTCAAATCAATTTAAGCGATAGCTCATAGCTATGCTACCCTTGAGTCGCAAATCAAACACTGCTAAACCTTCAAATGGCCCTAACTTCTATACGGTGTGTCCAATACTATCAAAGTTTGCAACAATCAAATTCTTGTAATTTTTTACTGGAGCATAAAAAAATCTTGAAATTTTGTGACAATAATGTACTCGAGCCTCTTGTCAATTTAAGCTATCACTCATAGCTATGCTACCCTTGAGTCCCAAATCAAACACTGACAAAACTTCAAATGGCCCTAACTTCTATACGGTACGTCCTACACCTATCAAAGTTTGCAACAATCAAATGCTTGTAACCTTTTATTGGAGTGAAATTTTGTGACAATAAGGTAGTCGAGCCTCTTGTCAATTTAAGGTATCGCTCATAGCTATTCTACCCTTGAGTCGCAAATCAAAGACTGCTAAACCTTCAAATGGCCCTAACTTCTACACGGTGCGTCCTATACCTATCAAAGTTTGCAACAATCAAATGCTTGTAACTTTTTACTGGAGCGTCATAAAATCTTGATATTTTGTGACAATGAAGTACTCGACCCTCTTATCAATTTAAGCTATCGCTCATAGCTATGCTACCCTTGAGTCCCAAATCAAACACGTATAAAACTTCAAATGGCCATAACTTCTATACAGTCCTTCCCACACCTATCAAAGTTTGCAACAATCAATTGATTGCAACTTTTTACGGGAGAGTCATAAAACCTTGAAATTTTGTGACAATAAAGTACTCGAGCGTCTTATCCATTTAAGCTATCGCTCATAGCGATGCTACCCTCGAGTCCCAAATCAAACACTGATAAAACTTCAAATGGCCCTAACTTCTATACGGTGCGATATATACCTATCAAAGTATGCAACATTCAAATGCTTGTAACTTTTTACTGGAGCGTCATAAAATCTTGAAATTTTGTGACAATAAACTACTCGAGCGTCTTATCAATTTAAGCAATCGCTCATAGCTATGCTACCCTTGAGTCCCAAATCAAAGACTGATAAAACTTCAAATGGCCCTAACTTCTATACGGTGCGTTTTTACTGGAGCGTCATAAAACCTTGAAACTTTGTGACAATAAAGTACTCGAGCCTCTTGTCAATTTAAGCTAACGCTCATAGCTATGCTACCCTCGAGTCCCAAATCAAACACTAATAAAGCTTCAGATGGCCCTAACTTCTATACGGTGCGTCCTACACCTATCAAAGTTTGCAACAATCAAATGCTTGTAACCTTTTATTGGAGCGAAATTTTGTGACAATAAGGTAGTCGAGCCTCTTGTCAATTTAAGGTATCGCTCATAGCTATTCTACCCTTGAGTCGCAAATCAAAGACTGCTAAACCTTCAAATGGCCCTAACTTCTACACGGTGCGTCCTATACCTATCAAAGTTTGCAACAATCAAATGCTTGTAACTTTTTACTGGAAAAAAATCTCAAATCCAAATCAAACACTGATAAAACTTCAAATGGCCCTAACTGTTATACGGTGCGTCCTACACCTATCAAAGTTTGCAACAATCAAATGCTTGTAACTTTTTACTGGAACGTCATAAAATCTGGAAATTTTTGACAATAAAGTACTCGAGCCTCTTATCAATTTAAGCTATCGCTCATAGCTATGCTACCCTTGAGTCCCAAATCAAACACGTATAAAACTTCAAATGGCCCTAACTTCTATACGGTCCTTCCCACACCTATCAAAGTTTGCAACAATCAATTGATTGCAACTTTTTACGGCAGCGTCATAAAACCTAGAAATTTTGTGACAATAAAGTACTCGAGCCTCATATCAATTTAAGCTATCGCTCATAGCGATGCTACCCTCGAGTCCCAAATCAAACACTGATAAAACTTCAAATGGCCCTAACTTCTATAGGGTGTGATATATACCTATCAAAGTATGCAACATTCAAATGCTTGTAACTTTTTACTGGAGCGTCATAAACTCTTGAAATTTTGTGACATTAAAGTACACGAGCCTCTTATCAATTTAAGCTATAGTTCATAGCTATGCTACCCTTGAGTCGCAAATAAAACACTGCTAAACCTTCAAATGGCCCTAACTTCTATACGGTGCGTCCTATACCTATCAAAGTTTGCAACAATCAAATGCTTGTAACTTTTTACTGGAGCTTAATAAAATCTTGAAATTTTGTGACAATAAAGTACTCCAGCCTCTTGTCAATTTAAGCTATCACTCATAGCTATGCTACCCATGAGTCCCAAATCAAACACTGATAAAACTTCAAATGGCCTTAACTTCTATAGGGTGCGATATATACCTATCAAAGTATGCAACATTCAAATGCTTGTAACTTTTAACTGGAGCGTCATAAAATTTTGAAATTTTGTGACAATAAATTACTCGAGCTCTTATCAATTTAAGCTATAGCTCATAGCTATGCTACCCTTGAGTCGCAAATCAAAGACTGCCAAACCTTCAAATGGCCCTAACTTCTATACGGTGCGTCCTATACCTATCAAAGTTTGCAACAATCAAATGCTTGTAACTTTTTACTGGAGCATAATAAAATCTTGAAATTTTGTGACAATAAAGTACTCGAGCCTCTTGTCAATTTAAGCTATCACTCATAGCTATGCTACCCTTGAGTCCCAAATCAAACACTGACAAAACTTCAAATGGCCCTAACTTCTATACGGTGCGTCCTAAACCTATCAAAGTTTGCAACAATCAAATGCTTGCAACTTCTTACTGGAGCGTCATAAGAACTTCAAATTTGGTGACAATAAAGTACTCGAGCCTCTTATCAATCTAAGCTATCGCTCATAGCTATGCTACCCTCGAGTCCCAAATCAAACACTGATAAAACTGCAAATGGCCCTAACTTTTATACGGTGCGTCCTACACCTATCAAAATTTGCAACAATCAAATGCTTGTTACTTTTTACCGGAGCGTCATAAAATCTTGAAATTTTGTGACAATAAAGTACTCGAGCCTCTTATCAATTTAAGCATACGCTCATAGCTATGCTACCCTTGAGTACCAAATCAAACATGTATAAAGCTTCAAATGGCCCTAACTTCTATACGTTGCTTCCCAAACCTATCAAAGTTTGCAACAATCAATTGATTGCAACTTTTTACGGGAGCGTCATAAAACCTTGAAATTTTGTGACAATAAAGTACTCAAGCCTCTTATCAATTTAAGCTATCGCTCATAGCTATGCTACCCTTGAGTCCCAAATCAAACACTGATAAAACTTCAAATGGCCTCACTTCTATACGATTCGTCCTATCCCTATCAAAGTTTGCAACAATCAAATACTTGTAACTTTTTATTGGAGCGAAATAAAGTCTTGAAATTTTGTGACAATAAAGTAGTCGAGCCTCTTGTCAATTTAAGGTTTCGCTCATATCTATGCTACCCTTAAGTTCCAATTCAAAGACTGATAAAACTTCAAATGGCCCTAAATTCTATACGGTGCGATCTATACCTATCAAAGTATGCAACATTCAAATGCTTGTAACTTTTTACTGGAGCATCATAAAATCTTGAAATCTTGTGACATTAAAGTACTCGAGCCTCAAATCAATTTAAGCGATAGCTCATAGCTATGCTACCCTTGAGTCGCAAATCAAACACTGCTAAACCTTCAAATGGCCCTAACTTCTATACGGTGTGTCCAATACTATCAAAGTTTGCAACAATCAAATTCTTGTAATTTTTTACTGGAGCATAAAACAATCTTGAAATTTTGTGACAATAATGTACTCGAGCCTCTTGTCAATTTAAGCTATCACTCATAGCTATGCTACCCTTGAGTCCCAAATCAAACACTGATAAATCTTGAAATGGCCCTAACTTCTATATGGTGCGTCCTACACCTATCAAAGTTTGCAATAATCAAATGCTTGTAACTTTTTACTTTAGCGTCATAAAACTTTGAAATTTTGTGACAATAAAGTACTCGAGCCTCTTGTCAATTTAAGCAACCGATCATAGCTATGCTACCCTTGAGTCCCAAATCAAACACTGATAAAACAATCGCCATAAAATCTGTACTCTGCGTCCTACACTTATCAGAGTTTGCAACAATCCAATGCTTGTAACTTTTTACTGGACCGTCATAAAACCTTGAAATTTTGTGACAATAATGTACTCGAGCCTCTTGTCAATTTAAGCTATCACTCACAGCTATGCTACCCTTGAGTCCCAAATCAAACACTGATAAATCTTGAAATGGCCCTAACTTCTATATGGTGCGTCCTACACCTATCAAAGTTTGCAATAATCAAATGCTTGTAACTTTTTACTTTAGCGTCATAAAACTTTGAAATTTTGTGACAATAAAGTACTCGAGCCTCTTGTCAATTTAAGCTATCACTCATAGCTATGCTACCCTTGAGTCCCAAATCAAACACTAACAAAACTTCAAATGGCCCTAACTTCTATACGGTGCGTCCTACACCTATCAAAGTTTGCAACAATCAAATGCTTGCAACTTCTTACTGGAGCGTCATAAGAACTTGAAATTTGGTGACAATAAAGTACTCGAGCCTCTTATCAATCTAAGCTATCGCTCATAGCTATGCTACCCTCGAGTCCCAAATCAAACACTGATAAAACTTCAAATGGCCCTAACTTTTATACGGTGCGTCCTACACCTATCAAAATTTGCAACAATCAAATGCTTGTAACTTTTTACTGGAGCGTCATAAAATCTTGAAATTTTGTGACAATAAAGTACTCGAGCCTCTTATCAATTTAAGCATACGCTCATAGCTATGCTACCCTTGAGTCCCAAATCAAACATGTATAAAGCTTCAAATGGCCCTAACTTCTATACGTTGCTTCCCAAACCTATCAAAGTTTGCAACAATCAACTGATTGCAACTTTTTACGGGAGTGTCATAAAACCTTGAAATTTTGTGACAATAAAGTACTCAAGCCTCTTATCAATTTAAGGTATCGCTCATAGCTATGCTACCCTTGAGTCCCAAATCAAACACTGATAAAACTTCAAATGGCCTCACTTCTATACGATTCGTCCTATCCCTATCAAAGTTTGCAACAATCAAATACTTGTAACTTTTTATTGGAGCGAAATAAAGTCTTGAAATTTTGTGACAATAAAGTATTCGAGCCTCTTGTCAATTTAAGGTTTCGCTCATAGCTATGCTACCCTTAAGTTCCAATTCAAAGACTGATAAAACTTCAAATGGCCCTAAGTTCTATACGGTGCGATCTATACCTATCAAAGTATGCAACATTCAAATGCTTGTAACTTTTTACTGGAGCATCATAAAATCTTGAAATTTTGTGACTTTAAAGTACTCGAGCCTCATATCAATTTAAGCGATAGCTCATAGCTATGCTACCCTTGAGTCACAAATCTATACGGTGCGTCCAATACTATCAAAGTTTGCAACAATCAAATTCTTGTAATTTTTTACTGGAGCATAAAAAAATCTTGAAATTTTGTGACAATAATGTACTCGAGCCTCTTGTCAATTTAAGCTATCACTCATAGCTATGCTACCCTTGAGTCCCAAATCAAACACTGATAAATCTTCATATGGCCCTAACTTCTATACGGTGCGTCCTACACCTATCAAAGTTTGCAATAATCAAATGCTTGTAACTTTTTACTTTAGCGTCATAAAACGTTGAAATTTTGTGACAATAAAGTACTCGAGCCTCTTGTCAATTTAAGCAACCGATCATAGCTATGCTACCCTTGAGTCCCAAATCAAACGCTGATAAAACACTCGCCCTAAAATCTGTACTCTGCGTCCTACACTTATCAGAGTTTGCAACAATCCAATGCTTGTAACTTTTTACTGGACCGTCATAAAATCTTGAAATTTTGTGACAATACAGTACTCGAGCCTCTTATCAATTTAAGCTATCGCTCATAGCTATACTACCCTTGAGTCCCAAATCAAACACTGATAAAACTTCAAATGGCCCTAACTTCTATACGGTGCGTCCCACACCTATCAAGGTTTGCAACAATCTATTGCTTGCAACTTTTTACGGGAGCGTCATAAAACCTTTGAAATTTTGTGACAATAAAGTACTCGAGCCTCTGGTCAATTTAAGCTATCGGTCATAGCTATGCTACCCTTGAGTCCCAAACCAAACACTGATAAAACTTCAAATGGCCCTAACTTCTATACAGTTCGGCCTATACCTATCAAAGTTTGCAACAATCAAATGCTTGTAACTTTTTACTGGAGCATAATAAAATCTGGAAATTTTGTGACAATAAAGTACTCGAGCCACTTGTCAATTTAACCTATCACTCATAGCTATGCTACCCTTCAGTCCCAAATCAAACACTGATAAAACTTCAAATGGCCCTAACTTCTATACGGTGCGTCCTACACCTATCAAAGTTTGCAACAATAAAATGCTTGTAACTTTTTACTGGAGCGTCATAAAACCTTGAAATTTGGTGACAATAAAGTACTCGTGCCTCTTGTCAATTAAAGTTGTCGCTCATTGCTATGCTACCCTTGAGTCCCAAATCAAACACTGATAAAACTTCAAATGGCCCTAACTTCTATACGGTACGTCCTACACCTATCAAAGTTTCCAACAATCAAATGCTTGGAACTTTTTACTGGAGCGTCATAAAACCTTTAAATTTGGTGACAATAAAGTACTCGTGCCTCTCGTCAAATAAAGATGTCGCTCATAGCTATGCTACCCTTGAGTCGCAAATCAAAGATTGCTAAACCTTCAAATGGCCCTAACTTCTATACGGTGCATCCTATACCTATCAAAGTTTGCAACAATCAAATGCTTGTAACTTTTTACTGGAGCATAATAAAATCTTGAAATTTTGTGACAATAAAGTACTCGAGCCTCTTGACAATTTAAGCTATCACTCATAGCTATGCTACCCTTGAGTCCAAAATCAAACACTGAAAAAACTTCAAATAGCCCTAACTTCTATACGGTGCGTCCTACACCTATCAAAGTTTCCAACAATCAAATGCTTGTAACTTTTTACTGGAGCATAATAAAATTTTGAAATTTTGTGACAATAAAGTAATCGAGCCTCTTGTCAATTTAAGTTATCACTCATAGCTATGCTACCCTTGAGTACCAAATCAAACACAGATAAAACTTCAAATGGCCCTAACTTCTATACGGTGCGTCCTATACCTATCAAAGTTTGCAACAATCAAATGCTTGTAACTTTTTACTGGAGCATAATAAAATCTTGAAATTTTGTGACAATAAAGTAGTCGAATCTCTTGTCAATTTAAGGTATCGCTCATAGCTATGCTACCCTTGAGTCCCGAATCAAACACTGATAAAACTTCAAATGGCCCTAAATTCTATACGGTGCGTCCTATACCTATCAAAGTTTGCAACAATCAAATGCTTGTAACTTTTTACTGGAGCATAATAAAATCTTGAAATTTTGTGACAATATAGTACTCGAGCCTCTTGACAATTTAAGCTATCACTCATAGCTATGCTACCCTTGAGTCCAAACTCAAACACTGATAAAACTTCAAATGGCCCTAACTTCTATACGGTGCGTCCTACACCTATCTAAGTTTCCAACAATCAAATGCTTGCAACTTTTTACTGGAGCGTCATAGAACCTTGAAATTTGGTGACAATAAAGTACTCGAGCCTCTTTTCAATTTAAGCTATCGCTCATAGCTATGCTACCCTCGAGTCCAAATCAAACACTGATAAAACTTCAAATGGCCCTAACTTTTATACGGTGCGTCCCACACCTATCAAAGTTTGCAACAATCAAATGCTTATAACTTTTTATTGGAGCGTAATAAAGTCTTGAAATTTTGTGACAATAAAGTAGTCGAGGCTCTTGTCAATTTAAGGTATCGCTCATAGCTATGCTACCCTTGAGTCCTAAATCAAACACTGATAAAACTTCAAATGGCCCTAATTTCTTTACGGTGCGTCCTATACCTCTCAAAGTTTGCAACAATCAAATGCTTGTAACTTTTTACTGGAGCATAATAAAATCTTGAAATTTTGTGACAATAAAGTAATCGAGCCTCTTGTCAATTTAAGCTATCACTCATAGCTATGCTACCCTTGAGTACCAAATCAAACACAGATAAAACTTCAAATGGCCCTAACTTCTATACGGTGCGTCCTATACCTATCAAAGTTTGCAACAATCAAATGCTTGTAACTTTTTACTGGAGCATAATAAAATCTTGAAATTTTGTGACAATAAAGTACTCGAGCCTCTTGTCAATTTAAGCTGTCGCTCATAGCTATGCTACCCTTGAGTCGCAAATCAAAGACTGCTAAACCTTCAAATGGCCCTAAATTCTATACAGTGCGTCCTATACCTATAAAAGTTTGCAACAATCAAATGCTTGTAACCTTTTATTGGAGCATAATAAAATCTGGAAATTTTGTGACAATAAAGTACTCGAGCCTCTTGTCAATTTAAGCTATCACTCATAGCTATGCTACCCTTGAGTCCAAAATCAAACACTGATAAAACTTCAAATGGCCCTAACTTCTATACGGTGCGTCCTACACCTATCAAAGTTTCCAACAATCAAATGCTTGCAACTTTTTACTGGAGCGTCATAGAACCTTGAAATTTGGTGACAATAAAGTACTCGAGCCTCTTTTCAATTTAAGCTATCGCTCATAGCTATGCTACCCTCGAGTCCCAAATCAAACACTGATAAAACTTCAAATGGCCCTAACTTTTATACGGTGCGTCCCACACCTATCAAAGTTTGCAACAATCAAATGCTTATAACTTTTTATTGGAGCGTAATAAAGTCTTGAAATTTTGTGACAATAAAGTAGTCGAGGCTCTTGTCAATTTAAGGTATCGCTCATAGCTATGCTACCCTTGAGTCCTAAATCAAACACTGATAAAACTTCAAATGGCCCTAACTTCTATACGGTGCGTCCTATACCTCTCAAAGTTTGCAACAATCAAATGCTTGTAACTTTTTACTGGAGCATAATAAAATCTTAAAATTTTGTGACAATAAAGTAATCGAGCCTCTTGTCAATTTAAGCTATCACTCATAGCTATGCTACCCTTGAGTACCAAATCAAACACAGATAAAACTTCAAATGGCCCTAACTTCTATACGGTGCGTCCTATACCTATCAAAGTTTGCAACAATCAAATGCTTGTAACTTTTTACTGGAGCATAATAAAATCTTGAAATTTTGTGACAATAAAGTACTCGAGCCTCTTGTCAATTTAAGTTGTCGCTCATAGCTATGCTACCCTTGAGTCGCAAATCAAAGACTGCTAAACCTTCAAATGGCCCTAAATCCTATACAGTGCGTCCTATACCTATCAAAGGTTGCAACAATCAAATGCTTGTAACCTTTTATGGGAGCATAATAAAATCTGGAAGTTTTTTGACAATAAAGTACTCGAGCCTCTTGTCAATTTAAGCTATCACTCATAGCTATGCTACCCTTGAGTCCAAAATCAAACACTGATAAAACTTCAAATGGCCCTTACTTCTATACGGTGCGTCCTACACCTATCAAAGTTTGCAACAATCAAATGCTTGGAACTTTTTACTGGAGCGTCATAAAACCTTGAAATTTGGTGACAATAAAGTACCCGTGCCTCTTGTCAATTAAAGTTGTCGCTCATTGCTATGCTACCCTTGAGTCCCAAATCAAACACTGATAAAACAATGGCACTAAATTCTGTAGTTTGCGTCTTACACTTATCAGAGTTTGCAACATTCAAATGCTTGTAACTTTTTACTGGAGCATCATAAAATCTTGAAACTTTGTGACAATAAAGTACTCGAGCCTCTTGTCAATTTAAGCTAACGCTCATAGCTATGCTACCCTCGAGTCCCAAATCAAACACTAATAAAGCTTCAGATGGCCCTAACTTCTATACGGTGCGTCCTACACCTATCAAAGTTTGCAACAATCAAATGCTTGTAACCTTTTATTGGAGCGAAATTTTGTGACAATAAGGTAGTCGAGCCTCTTGTCAATTTAAGGTATCGCTCATAGCTATTCTACCCTTGAGTCGCAAATCAAAGACTGCTAAACCTTCAAATGGCCCTAACTTCTACACGGTGCGTCCTATACCTATCAAAGTTTGCAACAATCAAATGCTTGTAACTTTTTACTGGAAAAAAATCTCAAATCCAAATCAAACACTGATAAAACTTCAAATGGCCCTAACTTTTATACGGTGCGTCCTACACCTATCAAAGTTTGCAACAATCAAATGCTTGTAACTTTTTACTGGAACGTCATAAAATCTGGAAATTTTTGACAATAAAGTACTCGAGCCTCTTATCAATTTAAGCTATCGCTCATAGCTATGCTACCCTTGAGTCCCAAATCAAACACGTATAAAACTTCAAATGGCCCTAACTTCTATACGGTCCTTCCCACACCTATCAAAGTTTGCAACAATCAATTGATTGCAACTTTTTACGGGAGCGTCATAAAACCTAGAAATTTTGTGACAACAAAGTACTCGAGCCGCATATCAATTTAAGCTATCGCTCATAGCGATGCTACCCTCGAGTCCCAAATCAAACACTGATAAAACTTCAAATGGCCCTAACTTCTATAGGGTGTGATATATGCCTATCAAAGTATGCAACATTCAAATGCTTGTAACTTTTTACTGGAACGTCATAAACTCTTGAAATTTTGTGACATTAAAGTACACGAGCCTCTTATCAATTTAAGCTATAGTTCATAGCTATGCTACCCTTGAGTCGCAAATAAAACACTGCTAAACCTTCAAATGGCCCTAATTTCTATACGGTGCGTCCTATACCTATCAAAGTTTGCAACAATCAAATGCTTGTAACTTTTTACTGGAGCTTAATAAAATCTTGAAATTTTGTGACAATAAAGTACTCCAGCCTCTTGTCAATTTAAGCTATCACTCATAGCTATGCTACCCATGAGTCCCAAATCAAACACTGACAAAACTTCAAATGGCCCTAACTTCTATACGGTGCGTCCTAAACCTATCAAAGTTTGCAACAATCAAATGCTTGCAACTTCTTACTGGAGCGTCATAAGAACTTGAAATTTGGTGACAATAAAGTACTCGAGCCTCTTATCAATCTAAGCTATCGCTCATAGCTATGCTACCCTCGAGTCCCAAATCAAACACTGATAAAACTGCAAATGGCCCTAACTTTTATACGGTGCGTCCTACACCTATCAAAATTTGCAACAATCAAATGCTTGTAACTTTTTACCGGAGCGTCATAAAATCTTGAAATTTTGTGACAATAAAGTACTCGAGCCTCTTATCAATTTAAGCATACGCTCATAGCTATGCTACCCTTGAGTCCCAAATCAAACATGTATAAAGCTTCAAATGGCCCTAACTTCTATACGTTGCTTCCCAAACCTATCAAAGTTTGCAACAATCAATTGATTGCAACTTTTTACGGGAGCGAAATAAAGTCTTGAAATTTTGTGACAATAAAGTAGTCGAGCCTCTTGTCAATTTAAGGTTTCGCTCATATCTATGCTACCCTTAAGTTCCAATTCAAAGACTGATAAAACTTCAAATGGCCCTAAATTCTATACGGTGCGATCTATACCTATCAAAGTATGCAACATTCAAATGCTTGTAACTTTTTACTGGAGCATCATAAAATCTTGAAATCTTGTGACATTAAAGTACTCGAGCCTCATATCAATTTAAGCGATAGCTCATAGCTATGTTACCCTTGAGTCGCAAATCAAACACTGCTAAACCTTCAAATGGCCCTAACTTCTATACGGTGCGTCCAATACTATCAAAGTTTGCAACAATCAAATTCTTGTAATTTTTTACTGGAGCATAAAAAAATCTTGAAATTTTGTGACAATAATGTACTCGAGCCTCTTGTCAATTTAAGCTATCACTCACAGCTCTGCTACCCTTGAGTCCCAAATCAAACACTGATAAATCTTCAAATGGCCCTAACTTCTATACGGTGCGTCCTACACCTATCAAAGTTTGCAATAATCAAATGCTTGTAACTTTTTACTTTAGCGTCATAAAACCTTGAAATTTTGTGACAATAAAGTACTCAAGCCTCTTATCAATTTAAGGTATCGCTCATAGCAATGCTACCCTTGAGTCCCAAATCAAACACTGATAAAACTTCAAATGGCCTCACTTCTATACGATTCGTCCTATCCCTATCAAAGTTTGCAACAATCAAATACTTGTAACTTTTTATTGGAGCGAAATAAAGTCTTGAAATTTTGTGACAATAAAGTAGTCGAGCCTCTTGTCAATTTAAGGTTTCGCTCATAGCTATGCTACCCTTAAGTTCCAATTCAAAGACTGATAAAACTTCAAATTTTCCTAAGTTCTATACGGTGCGATCTTTACCTATCAAAGTATGCAACATTCAAATGCTTGTAACTTTTTACTGGAGCATCATAAAATCTGGAAATTTTGTGACATTAAAGTACTCGAGCCTCATATCAATTTAAGCGATAGCTCATAGCTATGTTACCCTTGAGTCGCAAATCAAACACTGCTAAACCTTCAAATGGCCCTAACTTCTATACGGTGCGTCCAATACTATCAAAGTTTGCAACAATCAAATTCTTGTAATTTTTTACTGGAGCATAAAAAAATCTTGAAATTTTGTGACAATAATGTACTCGAGCCTCTTGTCAATTTAAGCTATCACTCATAGCTATGCTACCCTTGAGTCCCAAATCAAACACTGATAAATCTTCAAATGGCCCTAACTTCTATACGGTGCGTCCTACACCTATCAAAGTTTGCAATAATCAAATGCTTGTAACTTTTTACTTTAGCGTCATAAAACGTTGAAATTTTGTGACAATAAAGTACTCGAGCCTCTTGTCAATTTAAGCAACCGATCATAGCTATGCTAGCCTTGAGTCCCAAATCAAACACTGATAAAACACTCGCCCTAAAATCTGTACTCTGCGTCCTACACTTATCAGAGTTTGCAACAATCCAATGCTTGTAACTTTTTACTGGACCGTCATAAAATCTTGAAATTTTGTGACAATACAGTACTCGAGCCTCTTATCAATTTAAGCTATCGCTCATAGCTATACTACCCTTGAGTCCCAAATCAAACACTGATAAAACTTCAAATGGCCCTAACTTCTATACGGTGCGTCCCACACCTATCAAGGTTTGCAACAATCTATTGCTTGCAACTTTTTACGGGAGCGTCATAAAACCTTTGAAATTTTGTGACAATAAAGTACTCGAGCCTCTGGTCAATTTAAGCTATCGGTCAAAGCTATGCTACCCTTGAGTCTCAAATCAAACACTGATAAAACTTCAAATGGCCCTAACTTCTATACAGTGCGGCCTATACCTATCAAAGTTTGCAACAATCAAATGCTTGTAACTTTTTACTGGAGCATAATAAAATCTGGAAATTTTGTGACAATAAAGTACTCGAGCCACTTGTCAATTTAACCTATCACTCATAGCTATGCTACCCTTGAGTCCCAAATCAAACACTGATAAAACTTCAAATGGCCCTAACTTCTATACGGTGCGTCCTACACCTATCAAAGTTTGCAACAATAAAATGCTTGTAACTTTTTACTGGAGCGTCATAAAACCTTGAAATTTGGTGACAATAAAGTACTCGTGCCTCTTGTCAATTAAAGTTGTCGCTCATTGCTATGCTACCCTTGAGTCCCAAATCAAACACTGATAAAACTTCAAATGGCCCTAACTTCTATACGGTACGTCCTACACCTATCAAAGTTTCCAACAATCAAATGCTTGGAACTTTTTACTGGAGCGTCATAAAACCTTGAAATTTGGTGACAATAAAGTACTCGTGCCTCTCGTCAAATAAAGATGGCGCTCATTGCTATGCTACCCTTGAGTCCCAAATCAAACACTGATAAAACAATGGCCCTAATTTCTGTAGTTTGCGTCTTACACTTATCAGAGTTTGCAACAATCAAATGCTTGTAACTTTTTACTGGAGCATAATAAAATCTTGAAATTTTGTGACAATAAAGTACTCGAGCCTCTTGTCAATTTAAGCTATCACTCATAGCTATGCTACCCTTGAGTCCCAAATCAAACACTGATAAAACTTCAAATGGCCCTAACTTCTATACGGTGCGATATATACCTATCAAAGAATGCAACATTCAAATGCTTGCAACTTTTAACTGGAGCGTCATAAAATTTTGAAATTTTGTGACATTAAAGTACTCGAGCCTCTTATCAATTTAAGCTATAGCTCATAGCTATGCTACCCTTGAGTCGCAAATCAAAGATTGCTAAACCTTCAAATGGCCCTAACTTCTATACGGTGCATCCTATACCTATCAAAGTTTGCAACAATCAAATGCTTGTAACTTTTTACTGGAGCATAATAAAATCTTGAAATTTTGTGACAATAAAGTACTCGAGCCTCTTGACAATTTAAGCTATCACTCATAGCTATGCTACCCTTGAGTCCAAAATCAAACACTGAAAAAACTTCAAATGGCCCTAACTTCTATACGGTGCGTCCTACACCTATCAAAGTTTCCAACAATCAAATGCTTGTAACTTTTTACTGGAGCATAATAAAATCTTGAAATTTTGTGACAATAAAGTAATCGAGCCTCTTGTCAATTTAAGCTATCACTCATAGCTATGCTACCCTTGAGTACCAAATCAAACACAGATAAAACTTCAAATGGCCCTAACTTCTATACGGTGCGTCCTATACCTATCAAAGTTTGCAACAATCAAATGCTTGTAACTTTTTACTGGAGCATAATAAAATCTTGAAATTTTGTGACAATAAAGTAGTCGAGGCTCTTGTCAATTTAAGGTATCGCTCATAGCTATGCTACCCTTGAGTCCCGAATCAAACACTGCTAAAACTTCAAATGGCCCTAAATTCTATACGGTGCGTCCTATACCTATCAAAGTTTGCAACAATCAAATGCTTGTAA
Source organism: Clusia tigrina (assembly GCA_920105625.2). Taxonomy (NCBI): domain Eukaryota; kingdom Metazoa; phylum Arthropoda; class Insecta; order Diptera; family Clusiidae; genus Clusia; species Clusia tigrina. The sequence continues at coordinate 215,175,784 of OV050030.1, forward strand.
CTTTTTACTGGAGCATAATAAAATCTTGAAATTTTGTGACAATAAAGTACTCGAGCCTCTTGACAATTTAAGCTATCACTCATAGCTATGCTACCCTTGAGTCCAAACTCAAACACTGATAAAACTTCAAATGGCCCTAACTTCTATACGGTGCGTCCTACACCTATCTAAATTTCCAACAATCAAATGCTTGCAACTTTTTACTGGAGCGTCATAGAACCTTGAAATTTGGTGACAATAAAGTACTCGAGCCTCTTTTCAATTTAAGCTATCGCTCATAGCTATGCTACCCTCGAGTCCAAATCAAACACTGATAAAACTTCAAATGGCCCTAACTTTTATACGGTGCGTCCCACACCTATCAAAGTTTGCAACAATCAAATGCTTATAACTTTTTATTGGAGCGTAATAAAGTCTTGAAATTTTGTTACAATAAAGTAGTCGAGGCTCTTGTCAATTTAAGGTATCGCTCATAGCTATGCTACCCTTGAGTCCTAAATCAAACACTGATAAAACTTCAAATGGCCCTAACTTCTATACGGTGCGTCCTATACCTCTCAAAGTTTGCAACAATCAAATGCTTGTAACTTTTTACTGGAGCATAATAAAATCTTGAAATTTTGTGACAATAAAGTAATCGAGCCTCTTGTCAATTTAAGCTATCACTCATAGCTATGCTACCCTTGAGTACCAAATCAAACACAGATAAAACTTCAAATGGCCCTAACTTCTATACGGTGCGTCCTATACCTATCAAAGTTTGCAACAATCAAATGCTTGTAACTTTTTACTGGAGCATAATAAAATCTTGAAATTTTGTGACAATAAAGTACTCGAGCCTCTTGTCAATTTAAGCTGTCGCTCATAGCTATGCTACCCTTGAGTCGCAAATCAAAGACTGCTAAACCTTCAAATGGCCCTAAATTCTATACAGTGCGTTCTATACCTATCAAAGTTTGCAACAATCAAATGCTTGTAACCTTTTATTGGAGCATAATAAAATCTGGAAATTTTGTGACAATAAAGTACTCGAGCCTCTTGTCAATTTAAGCTATCACTCATAGCTATGCTACCCTTGAGTCCAAAATCAAACACTGATAAAACTTCAAATGGCCCTAACTTCTATACGGTGCGTCCTACACCTATCAAAGTTTGCAACAATCAAATGCTTGGAACTTTTTACTGGAGCGTCATAAAACCTTGAAATTTGGTGACAATAAAGTACCCGTGCCTCTTGTCAATTAAAGTTGTCGCTCATTGCTATGCTACCCTTGAGTCCCAAATCAAACACTGATAAAACAATGGCCCTAAATTCTGTAGTTTGCGTCTTACACTTATCAGAGTTTGCAACACTCAAATGCTTCTAACTTTTTACTGGAGCATAATAAAATCTTTAAATTTTGCGACAATAATGTACTCGAGCCTCTTATCAATTTAAGCTATCGCTCATAGCTATGCTACCTTTGAGTCGCAAATCAAACACAGATAAAACTTCAAATGGCCCTAACTTCTATACGGTGCGTCCTATACCTATCAAAGTTTGCAACAATCAAATGCTTGTAACTTTTTACTGGAGCATAATAAAATCTTGAAATTTTGTGACAATAAAGTAGTCGAGGCTCTTGTCAATTTAAGGTATCGCTCATAGCTATGCTACCCTTGAGTCCCGAATCAAACACTGATAAAACTTCAAATGGCCCTAAATTCTATACGGTGCGTCCTATACCTATCAAAGTTTGCAACAATCAAATGCTTGTAACTTTTTACTGGAGCATAATAAAATCTTGAAATTTTGTGACAATAAAGTACTCGAGCCTCTTGACAATTTAAGCTATCACGGATAGCTATGCTACCCTTGAGTCCAAAATCAAACACTGATAAAACTTCAAATGGCCCTAACTTCTATACGGTGCGTCCTACACCTATCAAAGTTTCCAACAATCAAATGCTTGCAACTTTTTACTGGAGCATAATAAAATCTTGAAATTTTGTGACAATAAAGTACTCGAGCCTCTAGTCAATTTAAGCTGTCGCTCATAGCTATGCTACCCTTGAGTCGCAAATCAAAGACTGCTAAACCTTCAAATGGCCCTAAATCCTATACAGTGCGTCCTATACCTATCAAAGGTTGCAACAATCAAATGCTTGTAACCTTTTATTGGAGCATAATAAAATCTGGAAATTTTGTGACAATAAAGTACTCGAGCCTCTTGTCAATTTAAGCTATCACTCATAGCTATGCTACCCTTGAGTCCAAAATCAAACACTGATAAAACTTCAAATGGCCCTAACTTCTATACGGTGCGTCCTACACCTATCAAAGTTTGCAACAATCAAATGCTTGGAACTTTTTACTGGAGCGTCATAAAACCTTGAAATTTGGTGACAATAAAGTACCCGTGCCTCTTGTCAATTAAAGTTGTCGCTCATTGCTATGCTACCCTTGAGTCCCAAATCAAACACTGATAAAACAATGGCCCTGAATTCTGTAGTTTGCGTCTTACACTTATCAGAGTTTGCAACAATCAAATGCTTCTAACTTTTTACTGGAGCTTCATAAAATCTTGAAATTTTGCGACAATAATGGACTTGAGCCTCTTTTCAATTTAAGCTATCGCTCATAGCTATGCTACCCTCGAGTCCCAAATCAAACACTGATAAAACTTCAAATGGCCCTACCTTTTATACGGTGCGTCCTATACCTATCAAAGTTTGCAACAATCAAATGCTTGTAACCTTTTACTGGAGCATAATAAAATCTTGAAATTTTGTGACAATAAAGTACTTGAGCCTCTTTTCAATTTAAGCTATCGCTCATAGCTATGCTACCCTCGAGTCCCAAATCAAACACTGATAAAACTTCAAATGGCCCTAACTTCTATACGGTGTGTCCTATACCTCTCAAAGTTTGCAACAATCAAATGCTTGTAACTTTTTACTGGAGCATAATAAAATCTTGAAATTTTGTGACAATAAAGTAATCGAGCCTCTTGTCAATTTAAGGTATCGCTCATAGCTATGCTACCCTTGAGTCCCGAATCAAACACTGATAAAACTTCAAGTGGCCCTAACATCTATACGGTGCGTCCTATACCTATCAAAGTTTGCAACAATCAAATGCTTGTAACTTTTTACTAGAGCATAATAAAATCTTGAAATTCTGTGACAATAAAGTAATCGAGCCTCTTGTCAATTTAAGCTATCACTCATAGCTATGCTACCCTTGAGTCCCAAATCAAACACAGATAAAACTTCAAATGGCCCTAACTTCTATACGGTTCGTCCTATACCTATCAAAGTTTGCAACAATCAAATGCTTGTAAATTTTTACTGGAGCATAATAAAATCTTGAAATTTTGTGAAAATAAAGTACTCGAGCCTCTTGTCAATTTAAGCTATCACTCATAGCTATGCTACCCTTGAGTCCCAAATCAAACACTGATAAAACTTCAAATGGCCCTAACTTTTATACGGTGCGTCCCACACCTATCAAAGTTTGCAACAATCAAATGCTTATAACTTTTTATTGGAGCGTAGTAAAGTCTTGAAATTTTGTGACAATAAAGTAGTCGAGGCTCTTGTCAATTTAAGGTATCGCTCATAGCTATGCTACCCTTGAGTCCTAAATCAAACACTGATAAAACTTCAAATGGCCCTAACTTCTATACGGTGCGTCCTACACCTATCAAAGTTTGCAACAATCAAATGCTTGGAACTTTTTACTGGAGCGTCATAAAACCTTGAAATTTGGTGACAATAAAGTACCCGTGCCTCTTGTCAATTAAAGTTGTCGCTCATTGCTATGCTACCCTTGAGTCCCAATTCAAACACTGATAAAACAATGGCCCTAAATTCTGTAGTTTGCGTCTTACACTTATCAGAGTTTGCAACAATCAAATGCTTCTAACTTTTTACTGGAGCTTCATAAAATCTTGAAATTTTGCGACAATAATGTACTCGAACCTCTTATCAATTTAAGCTATCGCTCATAGCTATGCTACCTTTGAGTCGCAAATCAAAGACTGCTAAACCTTCAAATGGCCCTAACTTCTATACAGTGCGTCCTATACCTATCAAAGTTTGCAACAATCAAATGCTTGTAACCTTTTACTGGAGCATAATAAAATCTTGAAATTTTGTGACAATAAAGTACTTGAGCCTCTTTTCAATTTAAGCTATCGCTCATAGCTATGCTACCCTTGAGTCCCAAATCAAACACTGATAAAACTTCAAATGGCCCTAACTTCTATACGGTGTGTCCTATACCTCTCAAAGTTTGCAACAATCAAATGCTTGTAACTTTTTACTGGAGCATAATAAAATCTTGAAATTTTGTGACAATAAAGTAATCGAGCCTCTTGTCAATTTAAGCTATCACTCATAGCTATGCTACCCTTGAGTACCAAATCAAACACAGATAAAACTTCAAATGGCCCTAACTTCTATACGGTGCGTCCTATACCTATCAAAGTTTGCAACAATCAAATGCTTGTAACTTTTTACTGGAGCATAATAAAATCTTGAAATTTTGTGACAATAAAGTACTCGAGCCTCTTGTCAATTTAAGCTGTCGCTCATAGCTATGCTACCCTTGAGTCGCAAATCAAAGACTGCTAAACCTTCAAATGGCCCTAAATTCTATAGAGTGCGTCCTATACCTATCAAAGTTTGCAACAATCAAATGCTTGTAACCTTTTATTGGAGCATAATAAAATCTGGAAATTTTGTGACAATAAAGTACTCGAGCCTCTTGTCAATTTAAGCTATCACTCATAGCTATGCTACCCTTGAGTCCAAAATCAAACACTGATAAAACTTCAAATGGCCCTAACTTCTATACGGTGCGTCCTACACCTATCAAAGTTTGCAACAATCAAATGCTTGGAACTTTTTACTGGAGCGTCATAAAACCTTGACATTTGGTGACAATAAAGTACCCGTGCCTCTTGTCAATTAATGTTGTCGCTCATTGCTATGCTACCCTTGAGTCCCAAATCAAACACTGATAAAACAATGGCCCTAAATTCTGTAGTTTGCGTCTTACACTTATCAGAGTTTGCAACAATCAAATGCTTCTAACTTTTTACTGGAGCTTCATAAAATCTTGAAATTTTGCGACAATAATGTACTCGAGCCTCTTATCAATTTAAGCTATCGCTCATAGCTATGCTACCTTTGAGTCGCAAATCAAAGACTGCTAAACCTTCAAATGGCCCTAAATTCTACACAGTGCGTCCTATACCTATCAAAGTTTGCAACAATAAAATGCTTGTAACCTTTTACTGGAGCATAATAAAATCTTGAAATATTGTGACAATAAAGTACTTGAGCCTCTTTTCAATTTAAGCTATCGCTCATAGCTATGCTACCCTCGAGTCCCAAATCAAACACTGATAAAACTTCAAATGGCCCTACCTTTTATACGGTGCGTCCTACACCTATCAAAGTTTGCAACAATCAAATGCTTATAACTTTTTATTGGAGCGTAATAAAGTCTTGAAATTTTGTGACAATAAAGTAGTCGAGGCTCTTGTCAATTTAAGGTATCGCTCATAGCTATGCTACCCTTGAGTCCCGAATCAAACACTGATAAAACTTCAAGTGGCCCTAACATCTATACGGTGCGTCCTATACCTATCAAAGTTTGCAACAATCAAATGCTTGTAACTTTTTACTAGAGCATAATAAAATCTTGAAATTTTGTGACAATAAAGTAATCGTGCCTCTTGTCAATTTTAGCTATCACTCATAGCTATGCTACCCTTGAGTCCCAAATCAAACACAGATAAAACTTCAAATGGCCCTAACTTCTATACGGTTCGTCCTATACCTATCAAAGTTTGCAACAATCAAATGCTTGTAAATTTTTACTGGAGCATAATAAAATCTAGAAATTTTGTGAAAATAAAGTACTCGAGCCTCTTGTCAATTTAAGCTATCACTCATAGCTATGCTACCCTTGAGTCTCAAATCAAACACTGATAAAACTTCAAATGGCCCTAACTTTTATACGGTGCGCCCTACACCTATCAAAGTTTGCAACAATCAAATTCTTATAACTTTTTATTGGAGCGTAATAAAGTCTTGAAATTTTGTGACAATAAAGTAGTCGAGGCTCTTGTCAATTTAAGGTATCGCTCATAGCTATGCTACCCTTGAGTCCCAAATCAAACACTGATAAAACTTCAAATGGCCCTAACTTTTATACGGTGCGTCCCACACCTATCAAAGTTTGCAACAATCAAATGCTTGGAACTTTTTACTGGAGCGTCATAAAACCTTGAAAATTGGTGACAATAAAGTACCCGTGCCTCTTGTCAATTAAAGTTGTCGCTCATTGCTATGCTACCCTTGAGTCCCAAATCAAACACAGATAAAACAATGGCCCTTAATTCTGTAGTTTGCGTCTTACACTTATCAGAGTTTGCAACAATCAAATGCTTCTAACTTTTTACTGGAGCTTCATAAAATCTTGAAATTTTGCGACAATAATGTACTCGAGCCTCTTATCAATTTAAGCTATCGCTCATAGCTATGCTACCTTTGAGTCGCAAATCAAAGACGGCTAAACCTTCAAATGGCCCTAAATTCTATACAGAGCGTCCTATACCTATCAAAGTTTGCAACAATCAAATGCTTGTAACCTTTTACTGGAGCATAATAAAATCTTGAAATTTTGTGACAATAAAGTACTTGAGCCTCTTTTCAATTTAAGCTATCGCTCATAGCTATGCTACCCTCGAGTCCCAAATCAAACACTGATAAAACTTCAAATGGCCCTACCTTTTATACGGTGCGTCCTACACCTATCAAAGTTTGCAACAATCAAATGCTTATAACTTTTTATTGGAGCGTAATAAAGTCTTGAAATTTTGTGACAATAAAGTAGTCGAGGCTCTTGTCAATTTAAGGTATCGCTCATAGCTATGCTACCCTTGAGTCCCGAATCAAACACTGATAAAACTTCAAGTGGCCCTAACATCTATACGGTGCGTCCTATACCTATCAAAGTTTGGAACAATCAAATGCTTGTAACTTTTTACTAGAGCATAATAAAATCTTGAAATTTTGTGACAATAAAGTAATCCAGCCTCTTGTCAATTTAAGCTATCACTCATAGCTATGCTACCCTTGAGTCCCAAATCAAACACAGATAAAACTTCAAACGGCCCTAACTTCTATACGGTTCGTCCTATACCTATCAAAGTTTGCAACAATCAAATGCTTGTAAATTTTTACTGGAGCATAATAAAATCTTGAAATTTTGTGAAAATAAAGTACTCGAGCCTCTTGACAATTTAAGCTATCACTCATAGCTATGCTACCCTTGAGTCCAAACTCAAACACTGATAAAACTTCAAATGGCCCTAACTTCTATACGGTGCGTCCTACACCTATCTAAGTTTCCAACAATCAAATGCTTGCAACTTTTTACTGGAGCGTCATAGAACCTTGAAATTTGGTGACAATAAAGTACTCGAGCCTCTTTTCAATTTAAGCTATCGCTCATAGCTATGCTACCCTCGAGTCCAAATCAAACACTGATAAAACTTCAAATGGCCCTACCTTTTATACGGTGCGTCCTACACCTATCAAAGTTTGCAACAATCAAATGCTTATAACTTTTTATTGGAGCGTAATAAAGTCTTGAAATTTTGTGACAATAAAGTAGTCGAGGCTCTTGTCAATTTAAGGTATCGCTCATAGCTATGCTACCCTTGAGTCCCGAATCAAAGACTGATAAAACTTCAAGTGGCCCTAACATCTATACGGTGCGTCCTACACCTATCAAAGTTTGCAACAATCAAATGCTTGTAACTTTTTACTAGAGCATAATAAAATCTTGAAATTTTGTGACAATAAAGTAATCGAGCCTCTTGTCAATTTTAGCTATCACTCATAGCTATGCTACCCTTGAGTCCCAAATCAAACACAGATAAAACTTCAAATGGCCCTAACTTCTATACGGTTCGTCCTATACCTATCAAAGTTTGCAACAATCAAATGCTTGTAAATTTTTACTGGAGCATAATAAAATCTTGAAATTTTGTGAAAATAAAGTACTCGAGCCTCTTGTCAATTTAAGCTATCACTCATAGCTATGCTACCCTTGAGTCTCAAATCAAACACTGATAAAACTTCAAATGGCCCTAACTTTTATACGGTGCGCCCTACACCTATCAAAGTTTGCAACAATCAAATTCTTATAACTTTTTATTGGAGCGTAATAAAGTCTTGAAATTTTGTGACAATAAAGTAGTCGAGGCTCTTGTCAATTTAAGGTATCGCTCATAGCTATGCTACCCTTGAGTCCCAAATCAAACACTGATAAAACTTCAAATGGCCCTAACTTTTATACGGTGCGTCCCACACCTATCAAAGTTTGCAACAATCAAATGCTTGGAACTTTTTACTGGAGCGTCATAAAACCTTGAAAATTGGTGACAATAAAGTACCCGTGCCTCTTGTCAATTAAAGTTGTCGCTCATTGCTATGCTACCCTTGAGTCAAAAATCAAACACAGATAAAACAATGGCCCTAAATTCTGTAGTTTGCGTCTTACACTTATCAGAGTTTGCAACAATCAAATGCTTCTAACTTTTTACTGGAGCTTCATAAAATCTTGAAATTTTGCGACAATAATGTACTCGAGCCTCTTATCAATTTAAGCTATCGCTCATAGCTATGCTACCTTTGAGTCGCAAATCAAAGACTGCTAAACCTTCAAATGGCCCTAAATTCTATACAGAGCGTCCTATACCTATCAAAGTTTGCAACAATCAAATGCTTGTAACCTTTTACTGGAGCATAATAAAATCTTGAAATTTTGTGACAATAAAGTACTTGAGCCTCTTTTCAATTTAAGCTATCGCTCATAGCTATGCTACCCTCGAGTCCCAAATCAAACACTGATAAAACTTCAAATGGCCCTACCTTTTATACGGTGCGTCCTACACCTATCAAAGTTTGCAACAATCAAATGCTTATAACTTTTTATTGGAGCGTAATAAAGTCTTGAAATTTTGTGACAATAAAGTAGTCGAGGCTCTTGTCAATTTAAGGTAAAGCTCATAGCTATGCTACCCTTGAGTCCCGAATCAAACACTGATAAAACTTCAAGTGGCCCTAACATCTATACGGTGCGTCCTATACCTATCAAAGTTTGCAACAATCAAATGCTTGTAACTTTTTACTAGAGCATAATAAAATCTTGAAATTTTGTGACAATAAAGTAATCCAGCCTCTTGTCAATTTAAGCTATCACTCATAGCTATGCTACCCTTGAGTCCCAAATCAAACACAGATAAAACTTCAAATGGCCCTAACTTCTATACGGTTCGTCCTATACCTATCAAAGTTTGCAACAATCAAATGCTTGTAAATTTTTACTGGAGCATAATAAAATCTTGAAATTTTGTGAAAATAAAGTACTCGAGCCTCTTGTCAATTTAAGCTATCACTCATAGCTATGCTACCCTTGAGTCCCAAATCAAACACTGATAAAACTTCAAATGGCCCTAACTTTTATACGGTGCGTCCCACACCTATCAAAGTTTGCAACAATCAAATGCTTATAATTTTTTATTGGAGCGTAATAAAGTCTTGAAATTTTGTTACAATAAAGTAATCGAGCCTCTTGTCAATTTAAGCTATCACTCATAGCTATGCTACCCTCGAGTCCCAAATCAAACACTGATAAAACTGCAAATGGCCCTAACTTCTATACGGTGCGTCCTAAACCTATCAAAGTTTGCAACAATCAAATGCTTGCAACTTCTTACTGGAGCGTCATAAGAACTTGAAATTTGGTGACAATAAAGTACTCGAGCCTCTTATCAATCTAAGCTATCGCTCATAGCTATGCTACCCTCGAGCCCCAAATCAAACACTGATAAAACTGCAAATGGCCCTAACTTTTATACGGTGCGTCCTACACCTATCAAAATTTGCAACAATCAAATGCTTGTAACTTTTTACTGGAGCGTCATAAAATCTTGAAATTTTGTGACAATAAAGTACTCGAGCCTCTTATCAATTTAAGCATACGCTCATAGCTATGCTACCCTTGAGTCCCAAATCAAACATGTATAAAGCTTCAAATGGCTCTAACTTCTATACGTTGCTTCCCAAACCTATCAAAGTTTGCAACAATCAATTGATTGCAACTTTTTACGGGAGCGTCATAAAACCTTGAAATTTTGTGACAATAAAGTACTCAAGCATCTTATCAATTTAAGCTATCGCTCATAGCTATGCTACCCTTGAGTCCCAAATCAAACACTGATAAAACTTCAAATGGCCTCACTTCTATACGATTCGTCCTATCCCTATCAAAGTTTGCAACAATCAAATACTTGTAACTTTTTATTGGAGCGAAATAAAGTCTTGAAATTTTGTGACAATAAAGTAGTCGAACCTCTTGTCAATTTAAGGTTTCGCTCATATCTATGCTACCCTTAAGTTCCAATTCAAAGACTGATAAAACTTCAAATGGCCCTAAATTCTATACGGTGCGATCTATACCTATCAAAGTATGCAACATTCAAATGCTTGTAACTTTTTACTGGAGCATCATAAAATCTTGAAATCTTGTGACATTAAAGTACTCGAGCCTCAAATCAATTTAAGCGATAGCTCATAGCTATGCTACCCTTGAGTCGCAAATCAAACACTGCTAAACCTTCAAATGGCCCTAACTTCTATACGGTGTGTCCAATACTATCAAAGTTTGCAACAATCAAATTCTTGTAATTTTTTACTGGAGCATAAAAAAATCTTGAAATTTTGTGACAATAATGTACTCGAGCCTCTTGTCAATTTAAGCTATCACTCATAGCTATGCTACCCTTGAGTCCCAAATCAAACACTGACAAAACTTCAAATGGCCCTAACTTCTATACGGTACGTCCTACACCTATCAAAGTTTGCAACAATCAAATGCTTGTAACCTTTTATTGGAGCGAAATTTTGTGACAATAAGGTAGTCGAGCCTCTTGTCAATTTAAGGTATCGCTCATAGCTATTCTACCCTTGAGTCGCAAATCAAAGACTGCTAAACCTTCAAATGGCCCTAACTTCTACACGGTGCGTCCTATACCTATCAAAGTTTGCAACAATCAAATGCTTGTAACTTTTTACTGGAGCGTCATAAAATCTTGATATTTTGTGACAATGAAGTACTCGACCCTCTTATCAATTTAAGCTATCGCTCATAGCTATGCTACCCTTGAGTCCCAAATCAAACACGTATAAAACTTCAAATGGCCATAACTTCTATACAGTCCTTCCCACACCTATCAAAGTTTGCAACAATCAATTGATTGCAACTTTTTACGGGAGAGTCATAAAACCTTGAAATTTTGTGACAATAAAGTACTCGAGCGTCTTATCCATTTAAGCTATCCCTCATAGCGATGCTACCCTCGAGTCCCAAATCAAACACTGATAAAACTTCAAATGGCCCTAACTTCTATACGGTGCGATATATACCTATCAAAGTATGCAACATTCAAATGCTTGTAACTTTTTACTGGAGCGTCATAAAATCTTGAAATTTTGTGACAATAAACTACTCGAGCGTCTTATCAATTTAAGCAATCGCTCATAGCTATGCTACCCTTGAGTCCCAAATCAAAGACTGATAAAACTTCAAATGGCCCTAACTTCTATACGGTGCGTTTTTACTGGAGCGTCATAAAACCTTGAAACTTTGTGACAATAAAGTACTCGAGCCTCTTGTCAATTTAAGCTAACGCTCATAGCTATGCTACCCTCGAGTCCCAAATCAAACACTAATAAAGCTTCAGATGGCCCTAACTTCTATACGGTGCGTCCTACACCTATCAAAGTTTGCAACAATCAAATGCTTGTAACCTTTTACTGGAAAAAAATCTCAAATCCAAATCAAACACTGATAAAACTTCAAATGGCCCTAACTTTTATACGGTGCGTCCTACACCTATCAAAGTTTGCAACAATCAAATGCTTGTAACTTTTTACTGGAACGTCATAAAATCTGGAAATTTTTGACAATAAAGTACTCGAGCCTCTTATCAATTTAAGCTATCGCTCATAGCTATGCTACCCTTGAGTCCCAAATCAAACACGTATAAAACTTCAAATGGCCCTAACTTCTATACGGTGCTTCCCACACCTATCAAAGTTTGCAACAATAAATTGATTGCAACTTTTTACGGCAGCGTCATAAAACCTAGAAATTTTGTGACAATAAAGTACTCGAGCCTCATATAAATTTAAGCTATCGCTCATAGCGATGCTACCCTCGAGTCCCAAATCAAACACTGATAAAACTTCAAATGGCCCTAACTTCTATAGGGTGTGATATATACCTATCAAAGTATGCAACATTCAAATGCTTGTAACTTTTTACTGGAGCGTCATAAACTCTTGAAATTTTGTGACATTAAAGTACACGAGCCTCTTATCAATTTAAGCTATCACTCATAGCTATGCTACCCATGAGTCCCAAATCAAACACTGATAAAACTTCAAATGGCCTTAACTTCTATAGGGTGCGATATATACCTATCAAAGTATGCAACATTCAAATGCTTGTAACTTTTAACTGGAGCGTCATAAAATTTTGAAATTTTGTGACAATAAATTACTCGAGCCTCTTATCAATTTAAGCTATAGCTCATAGCTATGCTACCCTTGAGTCGCAAATCAAAGACTGCCAAACCTTCAAATGGCCCTAACTTCTATACGGTGCGTCCTATACCTATCAAAGTTTGCAACAATCAAATGCTTGTAACTTTTTACTGGAGCATAATAAAATCTTGAAATTTTGTGACAATAAAGTACTCGAGCCTCTTGTCAATTTAAGCTATCACTCATAGCTATGCTACCCTTGAGTCCCAAATCAAACACTGACAAAACTTCAAATGGCCCTAACTTCTATACGGTGCGTCCTAAACCTATCAAAGTTTGCAACAATCAAATGCTTGCAACTTCTTACTGGAGCGTCATAAGAACTTGAAATTTGGTGACAATAAAGTACTCGAGCCTCTTATCAATCTAAGCTATCGCTCATAGCTATGCTACCCTCGAGTCCCAAATCAAACACTGATAAAACTGCAAATGGCCCTAACTTTTATACGGTGCGTCCTACACCTATCAAAATTTGCAACAATCAAATGCTTGTAACTTTTTACCGGAGCGTCATAAAATCTTGAAATTTTGTGACAATAAAGTACTCGAGCCTCTTATCAATTTAAGCATACGCTCATAGCTATGCTACCCTTGAGTCCCAAATCAAACATGTATAAAGCTTCAAATGGCCCTAACTTCTATACGTTGCTTCCCAAACCTATCAAAGTTTGCAACAATCAATTGATTGCAACTTTTTACGGGAGCGTCATAAAACCTTGAAATTTTGTGACAATAAAGTACTCAAGCCTCTTATCAATTTAAGCTATCGCTCATAGCTATGCTACCCTTGAGTCCCAAATCAAACACTGATAAAACTTCAAATGGCCTCACTTCTATACGATTCGTCCTATCCCTATCAAAGTTTGCAACAATCAAATACTTGTAACTTTTTATTGGAGCGAAATAAAGTCTTGAAATTTTGTGACAATAAAGTAGTCGAGCCTCTTGTCAATTTAAGGTTTCGCTCATATCTATGCTACCCTTAAGTTCCAATTCAAAGACTGATAAAACTTCAAATGGCCCTAAATTCTATACGGTGCGATCTATACCTATCAAAGTATGCAACATTCAAATGCTTGTAACTTTTTACTGGAGCACCATAAAATCTTGAAATCTTGTGACATTAAAGTACTCGAGCCTCAAATCAATTTAAGCGATAGCTCATAGCTATGCTACCCTTGAGTCGCAAATCAAAGACTGCCAAACCTTCAAATGGCCCTAACTTCTATACGGTGCGTCCTATACCTATCAAAGTTTGCAACAATCAAATGCTTGTAACTTTTTACTGGAGCATAATAAAATCTTGAAATTTTGTGACAATAAAGTACTCGAGCCTCTTGTCAATTTAAGCTATCACTCATAGCTATGCTACCCTTGAGTCCCAAATCAAACACTGACAAAACTTCAAATGGCCCTAACTTCTATACGGTGCGTCCTAAACCTATCAAAGTTTGCAACAATCAAATGCTTGCAACTTCTTACTGGAGCGTCATAAGAACTTGAAATTTGGTGACAATAAAGTACTCGAGCCTCTTATCAATCTAAGCTATCGCTCATAGCTATGCTACCCTCGAGTCCCAAATCAAACACTGATAAAACTGCAAATGGCCCTAACTTTTATACGGTGCGTCCTACACCTATCAAAATTTGCAACAATCAAATGCTTGTAACTTTTTACCGGAGCGTCATAAAATCTTGAAATTTTGTGACAATAAAGTACTCGAGCCTCTTATCAATTTAAGCATACGCTCATAGCTATGCTACCCTTGAGTCCCAAATCAAACATGTATAAAGCTTCAAATGGCCCTAACTTCTATACGTTGCTTCCCAAACCTATCAAAGTTTGCAACAATCAATTGATTGCAACTTTTTACGGGAGCGTCATAAAACCTTGAAATTTTGTGACAATAAAGTACTCAAGCCTCTTATCAATTTAAGCTATCGCTCATAGCTATGCTACCCTTGAGTCCCAAATCAAACACTGATAAAACTTCAAATGGCCTCACTTCTATACGATTCGTCCTATCCCTATCAAAGTTTGCAACAATCAAATACTTGTAACTTTTTATTGGAGCGAAATAAAGTCTTGAAATTTTGTGACAATAAAGTAGTCGAGCCTCTTGTCAATTTAAGGTTTCGCTCATATCTATGCTACCCTTAAGTTCCAATTCAAAGACTGATAAAACTTCAAATGGCCCTAAATTCTATACGGTGCGATCTATACCTATCAAAGTATGCAACATTCAAATGCTTGTAACTTTTTACTGGAGCACCATAAAATCTTGAAATCTTGTGACATTAAAGTACTCGAGCCTCAAATCAATTTAAGCGATAGCTCATAGCTATGCTACCCTTGAGTCGCAAATCAAACACTGCTAAACCTTCAAATGGCCCTAACTTCTATACGGTGTGTCCAATACTATCAAAGTTTGCAACAATCAAATTCTTGTAATTTTTTACTGGAGCATAAAACAATCTTGAAATTTTGTGACAATAATGTACTCGAGCCTCTTGTCAATTTAAGCTATCACTCATAGCTATGCTACCCTTGAGTCCCAAATCAAACACTGACAAAACTTCAAATGGCCCTAACTTCTATACGGTGCGTCCTACACCTATCAAAGTTTGCAACAATCAAATGCTTGCAACTTCTTACTGGAGCGTCATAAGAACTTGAAATTTGGTGACAATAAAGTACTCGAGCCTCTTATCAATCTAAGCTATCGCTCATAGTTATGCTACCCTCGAGTCCCAAATCAAACACTGATAAAACTTCAAATGGCCCTAACTTTTATACGGTGCGTCCTACACCTATCAAAATTTGCAACAATCAAATGCTTGTAACTTTTTACTGGAGCGTCATAAAATCTTGAAATTTTGTGACAATAAAGTACTCGAGCCTCTTATCAATTTAAGCATACGCTCATAGCTATGCTACCCTTGAGTCCCAAATCAAACATGTATAAAGCTTCAAATAGCCCTAACTTCTATACGTTGCTTCCCAAACCTATCAAAGTTTGCAAGAATCAATTGATTGCAACTTTTTACGGGAGCGTCATAAACCCTTGAAATTTTGTGACAATAAAGTACTCAAGCCTCTTATCAATTTAAGGTATCGCTCATAGCTATGCTACCCTTGAGTCCCAAATCAAACACTGATAAAACTTCAAATGGCCTCACTTCTATACGATTCGTCCTATCCCTATCAAAGTTTGCAACAATCAAATACTTGTAACTTTTTATTGGAGCGAAATAAAGTCTTGAAATTTTGTGACAATAAAGTAGTCGAGCCTCTTGTCAATTTAAGGTTTCGCTCATAGCTATGCTACCCTTAAGTTCCAATTCAAAGACTGATAAAACTTCAAATTTCCCTAAGTTCTATACGGTGCGATCTATACCTATCAAAGTATGCAACATTCAAATGCTTGTAACTTTTTACTGGAGCATCATAAAATCTGGAAATTTTGTGACATTAAAGTACTCGAGCCTCATATCAATTTAAGCGATAGCTCATAGCTATGTTACCCTTGAGTCGCAAATCAAACACTGCTAAACCTTCAAATGGCCCTAACTTCTATACGGTGCGTCCAATACTATCAAAGTTTGCAACAATCAAATTCTTGTAATTTTTTACTGGAGCATAAAAAAATCTTGAAATTTTGTGACAATAATGTACTCGAGCCTCTTGTCAATTTAAGCTATCACTCATAGCTATGCTACCCTTGAGTCCCAAATCAAACACTGATAAATCTTCAAATGGCCCTAACTTCTATACGGTGCGTCCTACACCTATCAAAGTTTGCAATAATCAAATGCTTGTAACTTTTTACTTTAGCGTCATAAAACGTTGAAATTTTGGGACAATAAAGTACTCGAGCCTCTTGTCAATTTAAGCAACCGATCATAGCTATGCTACCCTTGAGTCCCAAATCAAACACTGATAAAACAATCGCCCTAAAATCTGTACTCTGCGTCCTACACTTATCAGAGTTTGCAACAATCCAATGCTTGTAACTTTTTACTGGACCGTCATAAAACCTTGAAATTTTGTGACAATAATGTACTCGAGCCTCTTGTCAATTTAAGCTATCACTCACAGCTATGCTACCCTTGAGTCCCAAATCAAACACTGATAAATCTTGAAATGGCCCTAACTTCTATATGGTGCGTCCTACACCTATCAAAGTTTGCAATAATCAAATGCTTGTAACTTTTTACTTTAGCGTCATAAAACGTTGAAATTTTGTGACAATAAAGTACTCGAGCCTCTTGTCAATTTAAGCTATCACTCATAGCTATGCTACCCTTGAGTCCCAAATCAAACACTGACAAAACTTCAAATGGCCCTAACTTCTATACGGTGCGTCCTACACCTATCAAAGTTTGCAACAATCAAATGCTTGCAACTTCTTACTGGAGCGTCATAAGAACTTGAAATTTGGTGACAATAAAGTACTCGAGCCTCTTATCAATCTAAGCTATCGCTCATAGCTATGCTACCCTCGAGTCCCAAATCAAACACTGATAAAACTTCGAATGGCCCTAACTTTTATACGGTGCGTCCTACACCTATCAAAATTTGCAACAATCAAATGCTTGTAACTTTTTACTGGAGCGTCATAAAATCTTGAAATTTTGTGACAATAAAGTACTCGAGCCTCTTATCAATTTAAGCATACGCTCATAGCTATGCTACCCTTGAGTCCCAAATCAAACATGTATAAAGCTTCAAATGGCCCTAACTTCTATACGTTGCTTCCCAAACCTATCAAAGTTTGCAACAATCAACTGATTGCAACTTTTTACGGGAGTGTCATAAAACCTTGAAATTTTGTGACAATAAAGTACTCAAGCCTCTTATCAATTTAAGCTATCGCTCATAGCTATGCTACCCTTGAGTCCCAAATCAAACACTGATAAAACTTCAAATGGCCTCACTTCTATACGATTCGTCCTATCCCTATCAAAGTTTGCAACAATCAAATACTTGTAACTTTTTATTGGAGCGAAATAAAGTCTTGAAATTTTGTGACAATAAAGTATTCGAGCCTCTTGTCAATTTAAGGTTTCGCTCATAGCTATGCTACCCTTAAGTTCCAATTCAAAGACTGATAAAACTTCAAATGGCCCTAAGTTCTATACGGTGCGATCTATACCTATCAAAGTATGCAACATTCAAATGCTTGTAACTTTTTACTGGAGCATCATAAAATCTTGAAATTTTGTGACTTTAAAGTACTCGAGCCTCATATCAATTTAAGCGATAGCTCATAGC
This sequence comes from Clusia tigrina, assembly GCA_920105625.2. Taxonomy (NCBI): domain Eukaryota; kingdom Metazoa; phylum Arthropoda; class Insecta; order Diptera; family Clusiidae; genus Clusia; species Clusia tigrina. The sequence continues at coordinate 215,193,731 of OV050030.1, forward strand.
TATGCTACCCTTGAGTCACAAATCTATACGGTGCGTCCAATACTATCAAAGTTTGCAACAATCAAATTCTTGTAATTTTTTACCGGAGCATAAAAAAATCTTGAAATTTTGTGACAATAATGTACTCGAGCCTCTTGTCAATTTAAGCTATCACTCATAGCTATGCTACCCTTGAGTCCCAAATCAAACACTGATAAATCTTCATATGGCCCTAACTTCTATACGGTGCGTCCTACACCTATCAAAGTTTGCAATAATCAAATGCTTGTAACTTTTTACTTTAGCGTCATAAAACGTTGAAATTTTGTGACAATAAAGTACTCGAGCCTCTTGTCAATTTAAGCAACCGATCATAGCTATGCTACCCTTGAGTCCCAAATCAAACACTGATAAAACACTCGCCCTAAAATCTGTACTCTGCGTCCTACACTTATCAGAGTTTGCAACAATCCAATGCTTGTAACTTTTTACTGGACCGTCAAAAAATCTTGAAATTTTGTGACAATACAGTACTCGAGCCTCTTATCAATTTAAGCTATCGCTCATAGCTATACTACCCTTGAGTCCCAAATCAAACACTGATAAAACTTCAAATGGCCCTAACTTCTATACGGTGCGTCCCACACCTATCAAAGTTTGCAACAATCTATTGCTTGCAACTTTTTACGGGAGCGTCATAAAACCTTTGAAATTTTGTGACAATAAAGTACTCGAGCCTCTGGTCAATTTAAGCTATCGGTCATAGCTATGCTACCCTTGAGTCCCAAACCAAACACTGATAAAACTTCAAATGGCCCTAACTTCTATACAGTTCGGCCTATACCTATCAAAGTTTGCAACAATCAAATGCTTGTAACTTTTTACTGGAGCATAATAAAATCTGGAAATTTTGTGACAATAAAGTACTCGAGCCACTTGTCAATTTAACCTATCACTCATAGCTATGCTACCCTTCAGTCCCAAATCAAACACTGATAAAACTTCAAATGGCCCTAACTTCTATACGGTGCGTCCTACACCTATCAAAGTTTGCAACAATAAAATGCTTGTAACTTTTTACTGGAGCGTCATAAAACCTTGAAATTTGGTGACAATAAAGTACTCGTGCCTCTTGTCAATTAAAGTTGTCGCTCATTGCTATGCTACCCTTGAGTCCCAAATCAAACACTGATAAAACTTCAAATGGCCCTAACTTCTATACGGTACGTCCTACACCTATCAAAGTTTCCAACAATCAAATGCTTGGAACTTTTTACTGGAGCGTCATAAAACCTTGAAATTTGGTGACAATAAAGTACTCGTGCCTCTCGTCAAATAAAGATGTCGCTCATAGCTATGCTACCCTTGAGTCGCAAATCAAAGATTGCTAAACCTTCAAATGGCCCTAACTTCTATACGGTGCATCCTATACCTATCAAAGTTTGCAACAATCAAATGCTTGTAACTTTTTACTGGAGGATAATAAAATCTTGAAATTTTGGGACAATAAAGTACTCGAGCCTCTTGACAATTTAAGCTATCACTCATAGCTATGCTACCCTTGAGTCCAAAATCAAACACTGAAAAAACTTCAAATGGCCCTAACTTCTATACGGTGCGTCCTACACCTATCAAAGTTTCCAACAATCAAATGCTTGTAACTTTTTACTGGAGCATAATAAAATTTTGAAATTTTGTGACAATAAAGTAATCGAGCCTCTTGTCAATTTAAGTTATCACTCATAGCTATGCTACCCTTGAGTACCAAATCAAACACAGATAAAACTTCAAATGGCCCTAACTTCTATACGGTGCGTCCTATACCTATCAAAGTTTGCAACAATCAAATGCTTGTAACTTTTTACTGGAGCATAATAAAATCTTGAAATTTTGTGACAATAAAGTAGTCGAGGCTCTTGTCAATTTAAGGTATCGCTCATAGCTATGCTACCCTTGAGTCCCGAATCAAACACTGATAAAACTTCAAATGGCCCTAAATTCTATACGGTGCGTCCTATACCTATCAAAGTTTGCAACAATCAAATGCTTGTAACTTTTTACTGGAGCATAATAAAATCTTGAAATTTTGTGACAATAAAGTACTCGAGCCTCTTGACAATTTAAGCTATCACTCATAGCTATGCTACCCTTGAGTCCAAACTCAAACACTGATAAAACTTCAAATGGCCCTAACTTCTATACGGTGCGTCCTACACCTATCTAAGTTTCCGACAATCAAATGCTTGCAACTTTTTACTGGAGCGTCATAGAACCTTGAAATTTGGTGACAATAAAGTACTCGAGCCTCTTTTCAATTTAAGCTATCGCTCATAGCTATGCTACCCTCGAGTCCAAATCAAACACTGATAAAACTTCAAATGGCCCTAACTTTTATACGGTGCGTCCCACACCTATCAAAGTTTGCAACAATCAAATGCTTATAACTTTTTATTGGAGCGTAATAAAGTCTTGAAATTTTGTGACAATAAAGTAGTCGAGGCTCTTGTCAATTTAAGGTATCGCTCATAGCTATGCTACCCTTGAGTCCTAAATCAAACACTGATAAAACTTCAAATGGCCCTAATTTCTTTACGGTGCGTCCTATACCTCTCAAAGTTTGCAACAATCAAATGCTTGTAACTTTTTACTGGAGCATAATAAAATCTTGAAATTTTGTGACAATAAAGTACTCGAGCCTCTTGTCAATTTAAGCTGTCGCTCATAGCTATGCTACCCTTGAGTCGCAAATCAAAGACTGCTAAACCTTCAAATGGCCCTAAATTCTATACAGTGCGTCCTATACCTATCAAAGTTTGCAACAATCAAATGCTTGTAACCTTTTATTGGAGCATAAAAAAATCTGGAAATTTTGTGACAATAAAGTACTCGAGCCTCTTGTCAATTTAAGCTATCACTCATAGCTATGCTACCCTTGAGTCCAAAATCAAACACTGATAAAACTTCAAATGGCCCTAACTTCTATACGGTGCGTCCTACACCTATCAAAGTTTGCAACAATCAAATGCTTGGAACTTTTTACTGGAGCGTCATAAAACCTTGAAATTTGGTGACAATAAAGTACCCGTGCCTCTTGTCAATTAAAGTTGTCGCTCATTGCTATGCTACCCTTGAGTCCCAAATCAAACACTGATAAAACAATGGCCCTAAATTCTGTAGTTTGCGTCTTACACTTATCAGAGTTTGCAACAATCAAATGCTTCTAACTTTTTACTGGAGCTTCATAAAATCTTTAAATTTTGCGACAATAATGTACTCGAGCCTCTTAGCAATTTAAGCTATCGCTCATAGCTATGCTACCTTTGAGTCGCAAATCAAACACAGATAAAACTTCAAATGGCCCTAACTTCTATACGGTGCGTCCTATAACTATCAAAGTTTGCAACAATCAAATGCTTGTAACTTTTTACTGGAGCATAATAAAATCTTGAAATTTTGTGACAATAAAGTAGTCGAGGCTCTTGTCAATTTAAGGTATCGCTCATAGCTATGCTACCCTTGAGTCCCGAATCAAACACTGATAAAACTTTAAATGGCCCTAAATTCTATACGGTGCGTCCTATACCTATCAAAGTTTGCAACAATCAAATGCTTGTAACTTTTTACTGGAGCATAATAAAATCTTGAAATTTTGTGACAATAAAGTACTCGAGCCTCTTGACAATTTAAGCTATCACTCATAGCTATGCTACCCTTGAGTCCAAAATCAAACACTGATAAAACTTCAAATGGCCCTAACTTCTATACGGTGCGTCCTACACCTATCAAAGTTTCCAACAATCAAATGCTTGCAACTTTTTACTGGAGCGTCATAGAACCTTGAAATTTGGTGACAATAAAGTACTCGAGCCTCTTTTCAATTTAAGCTATCACTCATAGCTATGCTACCCTCGAGTCCCAAATCAAACACTGATAAAACTTCAAATGGCCCTAACTTTTATACGGTGCGTCCCACACCTATCAAAGTTTGCAACAATCAAATGCTTATAACTTTTTATTGGAGCGTAATAAAGTCTTGAAATTTTGTGACAATAAAGTAGTCGAGGCTCTTGTCAATTTAAGGTATCGCTCATAGCTATGCTACCCTTGAGTCCTAAATCAAACACTGATAAAACTTCAAATGGCCCTAACTTCTATACGGTGTGTCCTATAACTCTCAAAGTTTGCAACAATCAAATGCTTGTAACTTTTTACTGGAGCATAATAAAATCTTAAAATTTTGTGACAATAAAGTAATCGAGCCTCTTGTCAATTTAAGCTATCACTCATAGCTATGCTACCCTTGAGTACCAAATCAAACACAGATAAAACTTCAAATGGCCCTAACTTCTATACGGTGCGTCCCATACCTATCAAAGTTTGCAACAATCAAATGCTTGTAACTTTTTACTGGAGCATAATAAAATCTTGAAATTTTGTGACAATAAAGTACTCGAGCCTCTTGTCAATTTAAGCTGTCGCTCATAGCTATGCTACCCTTGAGTCGCAAATCAAAGACTGCTAAACCTTCAAATGGCCCTAAATTCTATACAGTGCGTCCTATACCTATCAAAGTTTGCAACAATCAAATGCTTGTAACCTTTTATTGGAGCATAAAAAAATCTGGAAATTTTGTGACAATAAAGTACTCGAGCCTCTTGTCAATTTAAGCTATCACTCATAGCTATGCTACCCTTGAGTCCAAAATCAAACACTGATAAAACTTCAAATGGCCCTAACTTCTATACGGTGCGTCCTACACCTATCAAAGTTTGCAACAATCAAATGCTTGGAACTTTTTACTGGAGCGTCATAAAACCTTGAAATTTGGTGACAATAAAGTACCCGTGCCTCTTGTCAATTAAAGTTGTCGCTCATTGCTATGCTACCCTTGAGTCCCAAATCAAACACTGATAAAACAATGGCCCTAAATTCTGTAGTTTGCGCCTTACACTTATCAGAGTTTGCAACAATCAAATGCTTCTAACTTTTTACTGGAGCTTCATAAAATCTTTAAATTTTGCGACAATAATGTACTCGAGCCTCTTATCAATTTAAGCTATCGCTCATAGCTATGCTACCTTTGAGTCGCAAATCAAACACAGATAAAACTTCAAATGGCCCTAACTTCTATACGGTGCGTCCTATAACTATCAAAGTTTGCAACAATCAAATGCTTGTAACTTTTTACTGGAGCATAATAAAATCTTGAAATTTTGTGACAATAAAGTAGTCGAGGCTCTTGTCAATTTAAGGTATCGCTCATAGCTATGCTACCCTTGAGTCCCGAATCAAACACTGATAAAACTTTAAATGGCCCTAAATTCTATACGGTGCGTCCTATACCTATCAAAGTTTGCAACAATCAAATGCTTGTAACTTTTTACTGGAGCATAATAAAATCTTGAAATTTTGTGACAATAAAGTACTCGAGCCTCTTGACAATTTAAGCTATCACTCATAGCTATGCTACCCTTGAGTCCAAAATCAAACACTGATAAAACTTCAAATGGCCCTAACTTCTATACGGTGCGTCCTACACCTATCAAAGTTTCCAACAATCAAATGCTTGCAACTTTTTACTGGAGCGTCATAGAACCTTGAAATTTGGTGACAATAAAGTACTCGAGCCTCTTTTCAATTTAAGCTATCACTCATAGCTATGCTACCCTCGAGTCCCAAATCAAACACTGATAAAACTTCAAATGGCCCTAACTTTTATACGGTGCGTCCCACACCTATCAAAGTTTGCAACAATCAAATGCTTATAACTTTTTATTGGAGCGTAATAAAGTCTTGAAATTTTGTGACAATAAAGTAGTCGAGGCTCTTGTCAATTTAAGGTATCGCTCATAGCTATGCTACCCTTGAGTCCTAAATCAAACACTGATAAAACTTCAAATGGCCCTAACTTCTATACGGTGTGTCCTATAACTCTCAAAGTTTGCAACAATCAAATGCTTGTAACTTTTTACTGGAGCATAATAAAATCTTAAAATTTTGTGACAATAAAGTAATCGAGCCTCTTGTCAATTTAAGCTATCACTCATAGCTATGCTACCCTTGAGTACCAAATCAAACACAGATAAAACTTCAAATGGCCCTAACTTCTATACGGTGCGTCCCATACCTATCAAAGTTTGCAACAATCAAATGCTTGTAACTTTTTACTGGAGCATAATAAAATCTTGAAATTTTGTGACAATAAAGTACTCGAGCCTCTTGTCAATTTAAGCTGTCGCTCATAGCTATGCTACCCTTGAGTCGCAAATCAAAGACTGCTAAACCTTCAAATGGCCCTAAATCCTATACAGTGCGTCCTATACCTATCAAAGGTTGCAACAATCAAATGCTTGTAACCTTTTATTGGAGCATAATAAAATCTGGAAATTTTTTGACAATAAAGTACTCGAGCCTCTTGTCAATTTAAGCTATCACTCATAGCTATGCTACCCTTGAGTCCAAAATCAAACACTGATAAAACTTCAAATGGCCCTAACTTCTATACGGTGCGTCCTACACCTATCAAAGTTTGCAACAATCAAATGCTTGGAACTTTTTACTGGAGCGTCATAAAACCTTGAAATTTGGTGACAATAAAGTACCCGTGCCTCTTGTCAATTAAAGTTGTCGCTCATTGCTATGCTACCCTTGAGTCCCAAATCAAACACTGATAAAACAATGGCCCTAAATTCTGTAGTTTGCGTCTTACACTTATCAGAGTTTGCAACATTCAAATGCTTGTAACTTTTTACTGGAGCATCATAAAATCTTGAAACTTTGTGACAATAAAGTACTCGAGCCTCTTGTCAATTTAAGCTAACGCTCATAGCTATGCTACCCTCGAGTCCCAAATCAAACACTAATAAAGCTTCAGATGGCCCTAACTTCTATACGGTGCGTCCTACACCTATCAAAGTTTGCAACAATCAAATGCTTGTAACCTTTTATTGGAGCGAAATTTTGTGACAATAAGGTAGTCGAGCCTCTTGTCAATTTAAGGTATCGCTCATAGCTACTCTACCCTTGAGTCGCAAATCAAAGACTGCTAAACCTTCAAATGGCCCTAACTTCTACACGGTGCGTCCTATACCTATCAAAGTTTGCAACAATCAAATGCTTGTAACTTTTTACTGGAAAAAAATCTCAAATCCAAATCAAACACTGATAAAACTTCAAATGGCCCTAACTTTTATACGGTGCGTCCTACACCTATCAAAGTTTGCAACAATCAAATGCTTGTAACTTTTTACTGGAACGTCATAAAATCTGGAAATTTTTGACAATAAAGTACTCGAGCCTCTTATCAATTTAAGCTATCTCTCATAGCTATGCTACCCTTGAGTCCCAAATCAAACACGTATAAAACTTCAAATGGCCCTAACTTCTATACGGTCCTTCCCACACCTATCAAAGTTTGCAACAATCAATTGATTGCAACTTTTTACGGGAGCGTCATAAAACCTAGAAATTTTGTGACAATAAAGTACTCGAGCCTCATATCAATTTAAGCTATCGCTCATAGCGATGCTACCCTCGAGTCCCAAATCAAACACTGATAAAACTTCAAATGGCCCTAACTTCTATAGGGTGTGATATATACCTATCAAAGTATGCAACATTCAAATGCTTGTAACTTTTTACTGGAGCGTCATAAACTCTTGAAATTTTGTGACATTAAAGTACACGAGCCTCTTATCAATTTAAGCTATAGTTCATAGCTATGCTACCCTTGAGTCGCAAATAAAACACTGCTAAACCTTCAAATGGCCCTAATTTCTATACGGTGCGTCCTATACCTATCAAAGTTTGCAACAATCAAATGCTTGTAACTTTTTACTGGAGCTTAATAAAATCTTGAAATTTTGTGACAATAAAGTACTCCAGCCTCTTGTCAATTTAAGCTATCACTCATAGCTATGCTACCCATGAGTCCCAAATCAAACACTTATAAAACTTCAAATGGCCTTAACTTCTATAGGGTGCGATATATACCTATCAAAGTATGCAACATTCAAATGCTTGTAACTTTTAACTGGAGCGTCATAAAATTTTGAAATTTTGTGACAATAAATTACTCGAGCCTCTTATCAATTTAAGCTATAGCTCATAGCTATGCTACCCTTGAGTCGCAAATCAAAGACTGCCAAACCTTCAAATGGCCCTAACTTCTATACGGTGCGTCCTATACCTATCAAAGTTTGCAGCAATCAAATGCTTGTAACTTTTTACTGGAGCATAATAAAATCTTGAAATTTTGTGACAATAAAGTACTCGAGCCTCTTGTCAATTTAAGCTATCACTCATAGCTATGCTACCCTTGAGTCCCAAATCAAACACTTGTAGGGGTAATCTACGATGTGTAGTAAGAGTTGATTGAACATCAACTGCGTTGGCCTTGCAAGATCGGCTTACGCATCGATTGCAGATTTCACACAACGTATGAATGCAATTATATGTATGTATGAACCTAGTGCAAAGCGGAATGTCGCCCTCAGCAGAGTTTTTGACCGGCAGAGTGTGCCGTTGGCCAAGCTACTTGTTTGTGCTGTTCTGTGACTATGCCTAGTCCAGAGCACGAGAGAAGAAATAAGAATTCTAATGCAGGATTGCAGTTTTAGAGGTTCAGATTAATTCTCGTTTATTTGGTGGCTCGCTGGCCTTTTTATATTATTCAATTCTTATTGTTTTCTTATTCTAACTAATATAAAATGTATCTATCTTATTTACACTAGTTACAAATCATATTCCCGAAATTTGTCTCAAGTATCGGATTACCGATATTATTCATTGACGAATCATCGTCTTTGTTTATGTTAATTATTTTGAGTGCAAGTACAGGGCTAAAAGTCACTGCACTGTCTAACATGCATGCGCTGCAATATATGCAGCGTGTGTTATTTCACCCCCAAAACGCTGGTCTAGCGTATTTGGACATTGAGTGTAATTGCGCACGCTGCGCTATTGTCAGTTTGTTTGCATATGCGACTTGCTGCTGTGCTTATGACGATGTGTGGTCGTCAGTGTACACTTGTATGGTACACTACACCCTCACCCTTAAGAGAAAAATTAGGGGTGTTAGCAAATAATTTTTCTGGAAATATGGTTTGCGTTGTATTACAATTGTCTTATGTTAGATGATTTACATATTAATTGTTTCTTATTATTAATGTTACATAGTAGCGTTTTTAAAATTACAAATTATGCAGTTTACATATTTTTATGATTATTAATTACATTGTTTTGCTTATATATTGTGATATTTTTAATTATAAATTTAAATTACATTGTATGGTTTTAATTGATTATTATGTACTTTCTTAGGTGTACCATTATATTCTATTAATGAATTTACTCCTAACTTATCTAGTATCTTATATGGTCCTTTATATGGATTTACATTCTTTTTTCTGTTTTCTACTTTTAATAGAACTAAATCTCCTATTTCTACATTAAGTGTATTTGTATTAGTTTTTGAATCGGTTAGTGTACGTTTTTGTTTTGCTTTTATTAGCATTTGTTTTGCCTTTTCGTGGGCATAGCGTAATCTCGCTTTTAGCTCGTTGGCGTAATTTTCAAAGTTGTAAATTTTTGTGTTACTTTCTATTATTTCATTGGGTAAACCTGGGAGTTTCCCATATATTAATTCATATGGCGTGTAGCCCGTGTCAACATGTGGCATTGTGTTGTACGTAAAAGTGAAGTAGGGAATCCACTTATCCCATTCGTCGTCGTTTGTCGATGTCAGTAGGAATTCATTCAAGACTCTGTGGTTGCGTTCTAGTGAGCCTATCGTTTGGTGGTGGTACGGTGTCGAAAATTTCTGTTGTATTTTGAGCAGTGTACATATGTTTGCCATTAGCTCGTTTGTAAATTCTGTCCCGTTGTCAGATTTAAGAATTTTGAAGTGTCCGTATTTGAGTATAAATTGTTCAACTAATGTTTTGGCTGTTGTGAGTGCGTCTTTTGTTATCATTGGATGTGCGATTACGAACTTTGTCAGCTCGCACTGCATGGTCAGTATGTAGCGGTATTCGTTTGAAATTTTTAGTGGTCCTATGGTGTCAATTGATATGACTTCGAAACTTGTGTTAGGGGTGTCTGTTATGGTTTGTGGTTCTTTGATGTGTCTTGTTTGTTTACACTTCACGCATGTGTCACAGTTGGATACGAATTTCTTTACCATTTGGTTCATATTTTTCCAAATGTATCTTTGTTTTAGTTTGAGTAGAGTTTTTCTTACTCCGGGATGTCCTGTTCTGTGGCATTCATCTATTAGTTTGTATTTTAAAATATCCTCCGTTATTCTCTTTGGAGGTATATAAATTAATATTTTTAGCTGAGGACTTTTGCTATTAATTTTTATTTTTGCGTAGGCTTCTTTAAATTCTTCTTTTGTATATATTTTGAATATTTCATCATTATTTGCAATTGCTAATTCTTTAATTTTTTCTTTCTTCGTTTTGGATATCAATTTCCTCAGAATCGAGTCTAGTCTCGCTGATTTATCATTGATTCCTGCATGCTTTATATTTTCATTTATATTTTTATTTTTAGGTCGGAGCTTCTTCAGAGTCGAATCTTGATTCGGTGAATTATCGCTTTCGCCTATGTGCACAATATCATTTTTCATATATATATTCATTTTTTCAAAGCTTTGATTTTTCTTGTCGACATTAAATTTTAATTTTTTAATATTCTTGACGTCATTTATTGATGTACATTCCCATATTTGAAGGTGATCAGTCTCCTGAGATATGCAATTTCTCAATTTCTTATTTTCATTTTTATTTGCCTCTTTATTTATTTCATTTTTAATTTCCTCTTTATTTATTTCATTTTTATTTGCCTCTTTATTTATTTCATTTTTATTTGCCATCCCTCTCGTTATTACTAGGGTTCTTTTGGCTTTTTCATCAATTTCTTTCGGTATCATCTCTTTTAGAATGTCTGAATCGATTTGTATTCTTGACAATGCATCTGCATTTGTTATTAATCTTTCCAGTTTTATATACTATGTTAAAATCATAGTCACTGAGGTCTAATCTAATTCTGGTCATTTTAGATGAAGGGTTTTTGTGAGAGAATAGCGATATCAGTGGTCGATGGTCAGTTACTACCGTGAACTTTTGACCATATAGATAGGGTTTGAAGAAGTTAATACCCCAATGTATTGCTAGTAGCTCTTTTTCTATTACTGGCTTATTCAAATCGTGTTTTTGTAATGATTTGCTAGCATATGATATTGGTAAATCTTGTCCTATTTCGCCTTGTGATAGTACGGCGCCTAATGCATAATTCGATGCATCTGTAGTTAATATGAAAGGTTTATCAAAATTTGGGTATTGCAATAGTGGTGGGTTTATTAATTTTAGTTTAAGAGTTTCAAAAGATTTTTGGCATTCATCTGTCCATACAAATTTGGCTGATTTCTTTAGTAAGGAGTTTAAACATTTTGCAATATCTGCAAATTCTGGTATAAATTTTCTATAGTAGTTGCAGAATGCAACGAATCTTCTTACTTCGTCTGCGTTTTTCGGTTGAGGGTAATTTTTTACAGTCTCGTATTTTGCTGGGTCAGTTTTAACTCCGTCTTGTGTAATCAAATGTCCTAAATATACGACTTCTGGTCTCAGAAAGTTGCATTTTGCTGCGTTTAATTTTAAGTTATGTTGTTTTAGTCTGTCTAGTACTTTGATTAAATTTTGGTTATGGTGGTTTAGACTGCATCCATAGATGATTATGTCATCTACATAAAGGAATGCTTCTGAGTCAAGTCCTGAGAGTGCTATTGTTAACATTCTCTGAAAGCTGTTGGATGAAATTTTTAGTCCGAAAGGTAGTCTTTTAAATTGATAATGTCCATTAGATGTGGAAAAAGCTGTTAATGGTCGTGATTGTTTTTCTAATTTTATTTGATGAAATGAACTGGTCATGTCTAAGGTTGAAAACCATTTTGCTCTGCCTAACTTGTCTAGAATGTCTTCTAGGCGAGTTAGCGGGAATTTATCATTTACTATTTTGTCATTCAGTTTTCTAAAATCCACTACTAGTCTCCATTTCTTTTTGTCAATAGTGTTCTTTTTAGGAACCAAAAGGAGTGGAGCATTGTATGGGCTGACTGAAGGTTCAATGATATCCTCTTGTAGCATTTTCTTTACCTGTTCATTCACAATTTCTGTGTGTGTGTGTGGCAGTCTGTAGTTTTTAATGTAAACGGGGGTGTTGTCATGTGTCGTTATGTTTTGTGTGTAAAAATTGTTTGTCGAAAGTGGTTCGTCTTCAAGATGAAAAACTTCTTGGTATTGTCTTAGGATGTTTATGAGTTGGGTTTTTGTAGTTTCGTCTGTGCAGTTAAAATTTAAAGTTTCAATGATTTTCTGTAGTCTATTTTCATTGTAATTATCTTGCGTACTGTACTTTAGTATGTCATAATTTTTTAGTGAGTCAGTTTCAAATTGTATTCCGTCTAAAATTACCTCTTTGTTTGTTGTATTTAAAATTTTTATGTGGGTTATACCACTTTTGGGTGCTATTGAGTTGCTTAGAAATATGCCTTCTTGTAATTCTTTATTTAGAATTATTTTGTCTTCATTTATGTTTAATTTTAAGGCTTGTATTATTTCTGTTCTTGCTGGTATTTTTATTGTTTGAGTATCGTGAGATTTAGTGTGCATGGGTATAATGAATGTTTGTTTGTTTACGTACGCGGAAATTGTAAACGTTTCATAATCGATTTTACATATATATTTTTCAAAAAAATCCCTACCTAGAATGCCATCTGTTTCTATTGGAAATGTTTTGTTTACTAATTGGAAAGGGTGGTTGCAAGATTCTTCTCCAATATCTAATTGTAATTCTATTTGACCTTCAGAATATACCTCTTCGTTTGTTATGCCTGTTAATTTGCATTTGTCATCAGGAAAGTATTCGTGGTTTTCTAATTTGCTGCTTATTTTGCATAATGAGATGTCGGCACCTGTGTCTATCAAAAATGTCATTTTTTGCTTTTTGTGTATCAGCGTGACGAAATTTGTGTGGTTATCCGAGATTTTATACACATTTAATTTTGGCTGTCCAGAATGGTTATACATTCTGGGCCTTGTTCGTTTCCCGTATCGTGTATCATGTTTATGCGGCGGTTTCTGTTTGAGTTGTAATTGTTGTTGTTGTTCTGTTGTCTGCCTTGTGAGTTGTAGTTGTTGTTGTTGTTGTAGCTGTTGTTGTGTCTGAAGTTGTTATTATTTTGATTGTTGGTGTTGTTGTAGTTATTGTTTCTTTGACTGTAATTTGTATTGCTACGGTTATTGTTATTGTATTTATTTTTGTCATAGCGTGTGCTGAAATTATGTCGTGTGTTGTTTGTGTATTGTGGAGTAGGGTTGAATGAATTATATTTGCGCGGAGCGTTGAAATTGGACCTTGTACCTTGTGAGTTGAATGAATTATGTCTTACTTGCATCAGCTGTGATGTGTTTGGCATTATTCTAGATTCGCTCTCAAGTTCAAGTGCCAATTCTGTTGCTTCTGCTAGATCTTGTGGTCTTGCAGCAAAAATTGTCGCTTTGTAATTTTCATTCAGTCCTTTCTTGAAAGTGTCCAATGCTAACTTGTTGTTTGTTTTTATAATTACGTTCTTTTCTGCTTGTGTAGCTGTCTCTCCTAAAGTGAGTATGTTGATTCTGTTTAAACTTTCTATTATTGTTAGTATTTTTTCTTTGTATGAATTGATTCCTGAATTCCTTTGTTGTAGATTAGTTAGTCTGGCTTGTAGCTGTGGTATTGTTGTCGCGTCTTTGTACCTCTGTTGTAGTAGAGTGGTAAGTGTATTTAAGTCTTCTGGTTTTGTGTAACCTCCTATTGCTGTTCTTACATTGGCAGATAATTTGGCATGGTAGATATACTCTAGTAAATCTGTCTGTCCTGACTCGTTGAGTGATTTGTTTATCAGCTCAGCTGTGATTATGAAACTATCTAATTCTCTGAAGTTGCCCGTAAATGTGGGTAGAGATTTTGATGCTGTTTCTATGCTAAAAGATGCCATGTTGTCTATTGGTTCAGTCTCTTCGGTTAATTGTTGTAGTAAAATGGTTTTTATTGTGGAATAAGTATTGGCGAAGCTAATTTTTATTCCAGTTAGGTCTTTATTGTCAGTGTCGGTCTCTATTATATTATTAAATTCCTCTCTTAAAGTGTCAATTAGTCTAAGTTTTGCTGTCACTGTTCTGTTTGTATGTCTTCTGCTGGGATTTTTCCTAAGTGTTGCTAGTATGTCTTTTAAAGAATTGAATTTTAAATCCATTTAGGATTACAGCGAGAAATTTTTGTTAAGAAATTTTATTTATTTTTGTATAGGATTTGAAATTTTTATTTAGATGTTTAAATGTTTATTTAATATATTGTTTGAGTTAGACTGCTGTAATAGCGTTGCCATTAGCGTCATTCTTATATTTATGGACATATTTCTTAAAATATTTATCTACTTTGTATGCTACGATAATAATAATTAATACTAAAAATATTACTATGTATGACTCCGGGATCGATGGGTAGGTGATTTCTGTCTGTAGCTGGTTGTTGTTTATTGTAGCATCTTGGTGCTGTGGCTTACTCTTGCTTGTTCCCATTCTTCGAGCGCCTCGATCATTCGTATAGTCTCGTCTTCGACTGTGGATTGGTCTTTGTAGTCCTCTACTGTTGGAATGCCAGGTTTTCCGATCATATGCCAAGTTATTCGCATGCACGCTATCTGGTCACTTTCTTCTGTTTTTGATTTGGCGTTTGAGTTCTTCAATTTCCTCCCAGATTCGTGTGGCCTCATTCCACGGAGGTGGGTTGGTTTCGTCTCTAACGATTGAAAGTAAGTGTGCTAATTTGTGCTTCTGTTTGGTCAACAGTCCTCCTCGTTTCTTTATAGGTTTTATTGTGCACGGTGGGATTGTTGTTTTCTTTAGCTCTTTCTGGAGTGTTTGGCGTCGTTGGTACTCCTTGATTGTTAGTGGAAGTGGTCCGACTTTTAGTGGAGGTTGTGCAACGTATATTGGTGCAGGAACGGTTGGCTTGCATGCAGATTGTGGCACGTATTCTTCCATGAGTTGGGTTGCTGTTTTTGTTGCTTTGTTGATCGGTTGCAGGAACGGTTGCAGGAACTGTTGCAGAAACTGTTGCAGGATTTTTGAGCGGTTGCAGGAATTTAGAGCGGTTGCAGGAACTGTTGCAGGAACGGTTGCAGGATCTGTTGCAGTATCGGTTGCAGTAATTTTTGCGGGAACTGTTGCAGGATTTTTGAGCGGTGCAGGAATTTAAAGCGGTTGCAGGAACTGTTGCAGGAACGGTTGCAGGATCTGTTGCAGGATTTTATAACGGTTACAGGAACGGTTGCAGGAACTGTTGCAGGAACGGTTGCAGGATCTGTTGCAGGAATTTTTGCAGGAACTGTTGCAGGATTTTATAACGGTTACAGGAACGGTTGCAGGATCGCCATGTAGGGGTAATCTACGATGTGTAGTAAGAGTTGATTGAACATCAACTGCGTTGGCCTTGCAAGATCGGCTTACGCATCGATTGCAGATTTCACACAACGTATGAATGCAATTATATGTATGTATGAACCTAGTGCAAAGCGGAATGTCGCCCTCAGCAGAGTTTTTGACCGGCAGAGTGTGCCGTTGGCCAAGCTACTTGTTTGTGCTGTTCTGTGACTATGCCTAGTCCAGAGCACGAGAGAAGAAATAAGAATTCTAATGCAGGATTGCAGTTTTAGAGGTTCAGATTAATTCTCGTTTATTTGGTGGCTCGCTGGCCTTTTTATATTATTCAATTCTTATTGTTTTCTTATTCTAACTAATATAAAATGTATCTATCTTATTTACACTAGTTACAAATCATATTCCCGAAATTTGTCTCAAGTATCGGATTACCGATATTATTCATTGACGAATCATCGTCTTTGTTTATGTTAATTATTTTGAGTGCAAGTACAGGGCTAAAAGTCACTGCACTGTCTAACATGCATGCGCTGCAATATATGCAGCGTGTGTTATTTCACCCCCAAAACGCTGGTCTAGCGTATTTGGACATTGAGTGTAATTGCGCACGCTGCGCTATTGTCAGTTTGTTTGCATATGCGACTTGCTGCTGTGCTTATGACGATGTGTGGTCGTCAGTGTACACTTGTATGGTACACTACACACTGACAAAACTTCAAATGGCCCTAACTTCTATACGGTGCGTCCTAAACCTATCAAAGTTTGCAACAATCAAATGCTTGCAACTTCTTACTGGAGCGTCATAAGAACTTGAAATTTGGTGACAATAAAGTACTCGAGCCTCTTATCAATCTAAGCTATCGCTCATAGCTATGCTACCCTCGAGTCCCAAATCAAACACTGATAAAACTGCAAATGGCCCTAACTTTTATACGGTGCGTCCTACACCTATCAAAATTTGCAACAATCAAATGCTTGTAACTTTTTACCGGAGCGTCATAAAATCTTGAAATTTTGTGACAATAAAGTACTCGAGCCTCTTATCAATTTAAGCATGCGCTCATAGCTATGCTACCCTTGAGTCCCAAATCAAACATGTATAAAGCTTCAAATGGCCCTAACTTCTATACGTTGCTTCCCAAACCTATCAAAGTTTGCAACAATCAATTGGTTGCAACTTTTTACGGGAGCGTCATAAAACCTTGAAATTTTGTGACAATAAAGTACTCAAGCCTCTTATCAATTTAAGCTATCGCTCATAGCTATGCTACCCTTGAGTCCCAAATCAAACACTGATAAAACTTCAAATGGCCTCACTTCTATACGATTCGTCCTATCCCTATCAAAGTTTGCAACAATCAAATACTTGTAACTTTTTATTGGAGCGAAATAAAGTCTTGAAATTTTGTGACAATAAAGTAGTCGAGCCTCTTGTCAATTTAAGGTTTCGCTCATATCTATGCTACCCTTAAGTTCCAATTCAAAGACTGATAAAACTTCAAATGGCCCTAAATTCTATACGGTGCGATCTATACCTATCAAAGTATGCAACATTCAATTGCTTGTAACTTTTTACTGGAGCATCATAAAATCTTGAAATCTTGTGACATTAAAGTACTCGAGCCTCATATCAATTTAAGCGATAGCTCATAGCTATGTTACCCTTGAGTCGCAAATCAAACACTGCTAAACCTTCAAATGGCCCTAACTTCTATACGGTGTGTCCAATACTATCAAAGTTTGCAACAATCAAATTCTTGTAATTTTTTACTGGAGCATAAAAAAATCTTGAAATTTTGTGACAATAATGTACTCGAGCCTCTTGTCAATTTAAGCTATCACTCATAGCTATGCTACCCTTGAGTCCCAAATCAAACACTGATAAATCTTCAAATGGCCCTAACTTCTATACGGTGCGTCCTACACCTATCAAAGTTTGCAATAATCAAATGCTTGTAACTTTTTACTTTAGCGTCATAAAACGTTGAAATTTTGTGACAATAAAGTACTCGAGCCTCTTGTCAATTTAATCAACCGATCATAGCTATGCTACCCTTGAGTCCCAAATCAAACACTGATAAAACAATCGCCCTAAAATCTGTACTCTGCGTCCTACACTTATCAGAGTTTGCAACAATCCAATGCTTGTAACTTTTTACTGGACCGTCATAAAACCTTGAAATTTTGTGACAATAATGTACTCGAGCCTCTTGTCAATTTAAGCTATCACTCACAGCTATGCTACCCTTGAGTCCCAAATCAAACACTGATAAATCTTGAAATGGCCCTAACTTCTATACGGTGCGTCCTACACCTATCAAAGTTTGCAATAATCAAATGCTTGTAACTTTTTACTTTAGCGTCATAAAACCTTGAAATTTTGTGACAATAAAGTACTCAAGCCTCTTATCAATTTAAGGTATCGCTCATAGCTATGCTACCCTTGAGTCCCAAATCAAACACTGATAAAACTTCAAATGGCCTCACTTCTATACGATTCGTCCTATCCCTATCAAAGTTTGCAACAATCAAATACTTGTAACTTTTTATTGGAGCGAAATAAAGTCTTGAAATTTTGTGACAATAAAGTAGTCGAGCCTCTTGTCAATTTAAGGTTTCGCTCATAGCTATGCTACCCTTAAGTTCCAATTCAAAGACTGATAAAACTTCAAATTTCCCTAAGTTCTATACGGTGCGATCTATACCTATCAAAGTTTGCAACAATCAATTGATTGCAACTTTTTACGGGAGCGTCATAAAACCTAGAAATTTTGTGACAATAAAGTACTCGAGCCTCATATCAATTTAAGCTATCGCTCATAGCGATGCTACCCTCGAGTCCCAAATCAAACACTGATAAAACTTCAAATGGCCCTAACTTCTATAGGGTGTGATATATACCTATCAAAGTATGAAACATTCAAATGCTTGTAACTTTTTACTGGAGCGTCATAAACTCTTGAAATTTTGTGACATTAAAGTACACGAGCCTCTTATCAATTTAAGCTATAGTTCATAGCTATGCTACCCTTGAGTCGCAAATAAAACACTGCTAAACCTTCAAATGGCCCTAATTTCTATACGGTGCGTCCTATACCTATCAAAGTTTGCAACAATCAAATGCTTGTAACTTTTTACTGGAGCTTAATAAAATCTTGAAATTTTGTGTCAATAAAGTACTCCAGCCTCTTGTCAATTTAAGCTATCACTCATAGCTATGCTACCCATGAGTCCCAAATCAAACACTGATAAAACTTCAAATGGCCTTAACTTCTATAGGGTGCGATATATACCTATCAAAGTATGCAACATTCAAATGCTTGTAACTTTTAACTGGAGCGTCATAAAATTTTGAAATTTTGTGACAATAAATTACTCGAGCCTCTTGTCAATTTAAGCTATAGCTCATAGCTATGCTACCCTTGAGTCGCAAATCAAAGACTGCCAAACCTTCAAATGGCCCTAACTTCTATACGGTGCGTCCTATACCTATCAAAGTTTGCAGCAATCAAATGCTTGTAACTTTTTACTGGAGCATAATAAAATCTTGAAATTTTGTGACAATAAAGTACTCGAGCCTCTTGTCAATTTAAGCTATCACTCATAGCTATGCTACCCTTGAGTCCCAAATCAAACACTGACAAAACTTCAAATGGCCCTAACTTCTATACGGTGCGTCCTAAACCTATCAAAGTTTGCAACAATCAAATGCTTGCAACTTCTTACTGGAGCGTCATAAGAACTTGAAATTTGGTGACAATAAAGTACTCGAGCCTCTTATCAATCTAAGCTATCGCTCATAGCTATGCTACCCTTGAGTCCCAAATCAAACATGTATAAAGCTTCAAATGGCCCTAACTTCTATACGTTGCTTCCCAAACCTATCAAAGTTTGCAACAATCAATTGATTGCAACTTTTTACGGGAGCGTCATAAAACCTTGAAATCTTGTGACATTAAAGTACTCGAGCCTCATATCAATTTAAGCGATAGCTCATAGCTATGTTACCCTTGAGTCGCAAATCAAACACTGCTAAACCTTCAAATGGCCCTAACTTCTATACGGTGCGTCCTACACCTATCAAAGTTTGCAATAATCAAATGCTTGTAACTTTTTACTTTAGCGTCATAAAACCTTGAAATTTTGTGACAATAAAGTACTCAAGCCTCTTATCAATTTAAGGTATCGCTCATAGCTATGCTACCCTTGAGTCCCAAATCAAACACTGATAAAACTTCAAATGGCCTCACTTCTATACGATTCGTCCTATCCCTATCAAAGTTTGCAACAATCAAATACTTGTAACTTTTTATTGGAGCGAAATAAAGTCTTGAAATTTTGTGACAATAAAGTAGTCGAGCCTCTTGTCAATTTAAGGTTTCGCTCATAGCTATGCTACGACTTAAGTTCCAATTCAAAGACTGATAAAACTTCAAATTTCCCTAAGTTCTATACGGTGCGATCTATACCTATCAAAGTTTGCAACAATCAATTGATTGCAACTTTTTACGGGAGCGTCATAAAACCTAGAAATTTTGTGACAATAAAGTACTCGAGCCTCATATCAATTTAAGCTATCGCTCATAGCGATGCTACCCTCGAGTCCCAAATCAAACACTGATAAAACTTCAAATGGCCCTAACTTCTATAGGGTGTGATATATACCTATCAAAGTATGCAACATTCAAATGCTTGTAACTTTTTACTGGAGCGTCATAAACTCTTGAAATTTTGTGACATTAAAGTACACGAGCCTCTTATCAATTTAAGCTATAGTTCATAGCTATGCTACCCTTGAGTCGCAAATAAAACACTGCTAAACCTTCAAATGGCCCTAATTTCTATACGGTGCGTCCTATACCTATCAAAGTTTGCAACAATCAAATGCTTGTAACTTTTTACTGGAGCTTAATAAAATCTTGAAATTTTGTGACAATAAAGTACTCCAGCCTCTTGTCAATTTAAGCTATCACTCATAGCTATGCTACCCATGAGTCCCAAATCAAACACTGATAAAACTTCAAATGGCCTTAACTTCTATAGGGTGCGATATATACCTATCAAAGTATGCAACATTCAAATGCTTGTAACTTTTAACTGGAGCGTCATAAAATTTTGAAATTTTGTGACAATAAATTACTCGAGCCTCTTGTCAATTTAAGCTATAGCTCATAGCTATGCTACCCTTGAGTCGCAAATCAAAGACTGCCAAACCTTCAAATGGCCCTAACTTCTATACGGTGCGTCCTATACCTATCAAAGTTTGCAGCAATCAAATGCTTGTAACTTTTTACTGGAGCATAATAAAATCTTGAAATTTTGTGACAATAAAGTACTCGAGCCTCTTGTCAATTTAAGCTATCACTCATAGCTATGCTACCCTTGAGTCCCAAATCAAACACTGACAAAACTTCAAATGGCCCTAACTTCTATACGGTGCGTCCTAAACCTATCAAAGTTTGCAACAATCAAATGCTTGCAACTTCTTACTGGAGCGTCATAAGAACTTGAAATTTGGTGACAATAAAGTACTCGAGCCTCTTATCAATCTAAGCTATCGCTCATAGCTATGCTACCCTTGAGTCCCAAATCAAACATGTATAAAGCTTCAAATGGCCCTAACTTCTATACGTTGCTTCCCAAACCTATCAAAGTTTGCAACAATCAATTGATTGCAACTTTTTACGGGAGCGTCATAAAACCTTGAAATTTTGTGACAATAAAGTACTCAAGCCTCTTATCAATTTAAGCTATCGCTCATAGCTATGCTACCCTTGAGTCCCAAATCAAACACTGATAAAACTTCAAATGGCCTCACTTCTATACGATTCATCCTATCCCTATCAAAGTTTGCAACAATCAAATACTTGTAACTTTTTATTGGAGCGAAATAAAGTCTTGAAATTTTGTGACAATAAAGTAGTCGAGCCTCTTGTCAATTTAAGGTTTCGCTCATATCTATGCTACCCTTAAGTTCCAATTCAAAGACTGATAAAACTTCAAATGGTCCTAAATTCTATACGGTGCGATCTATACCTATCAAAGTATGCAACATTCAAATGCTTGTAACTTTTTACTGGAGCATCATAAAATCTTGAAATCTTGTGACATTAAAGTACTCGAGCCTCATATCAATTTAAGCGATAGCTCATAGCTATGTTACCCTTGAGTCGCAAATCAAACACTGCTAAACCTTCAAATGGCCCTAACTTCTATACGGTGCGTCCAATACTATCAAAGTTTGCAACAATCAAATTCTTGTAATTTTTTACTGGAGCATAAAAAAATCTTGAAATTTTGTGACAATAATGTACTCGAGCCTCTTGTCAATTTAAGCTATCACTCATAGCTATGCTACCCTTGAGTCCCAAATCAAACACTGATAAATCTTCAAATGGCCCTAACTTCTATACGGTGCGTCCTACACCTATCAAAGTTTGCAATAATCAAATGCTTGTAACTTTTTACTTTAGCGTCATAAAACGTTGAAATTTTGTGACAATAAAGTACTCGAGCCTCTTGTCAATTTAAGCAACCGATCATAGCTATGCTACCCTTGAGTCCCAAATCAAACACTGATAAAACAATCGCCCTAAAATCTGTACTCTCCGTCCTGCACTTATCAGAGTTTGCAACAATCCAATGCTTGTAACTTTTTACTGGACCGTCATAAAACCTTGAAATTTTGTGACAATAATGTACTCGAGCCTCTTGTCAATTTAAGCTATCACTCACAGCTATGCTACCCTTGAGTCCCAAATCAAACACTGATAAATCTTCAAATGGCCCTAACTTCTATACGGTGCGTCCTACACCTATCAAAGTTTGCAATAATCAAATGCTTGTAACTTTTTACTTTAGCGTCATAAAACCTTGAAATTTTGTGACAATAAAGTACTCAAGCCTCTTATCAATTTAAAGTATCGCTCATAGCTATGCTACCCTTGAGTCCCAAATCAAACACTGATAAAACTTCAAATGGCCTCACTTCTATACGATTCGTCCTATCCCTATCAAAGTTTGCAACAATCAAATACTTGTAACTTTTTATTGGAGCGAAATAAAGTCTTGAAATTTTGTGACAATAAAGTAGTCGAGCCTCTTGTCAATTTAAGGTTTCGCTCATAGCTATGCTACCCTTAAGTTCCAATTCAAAGACTGATAAAACTTCAAATTTCCCTAAGTTCTATACGGTGCGATCTATACCTATCAAAGTATGCAACATTCAAATGCTTGTAACTTTTTACTGGAGCATCATAAAATCTGGAAATTTTGTGACATTAAAGTACTCGAGCCTCATATCAATTTAAGCGATAGCTCATAGCTATGTTACCCTTGAGTCGCAAATCAAACACTGCTAAACCTTCAAATGGCCCTAACTTCTATACGGTGCGTCCAATACTATCAAAGTTTGCAACAATCAAATTCTTGTAATTTTTTACTGGAGCATAAAAAAACCTTGAAATTTTGTGACAATAATGTACTCGAGCCTCTTGTCAATTTAAGCTATCACTCACAGCTATGCTACCCTTGAGTCCCAAATCAAACACTGATAAATCTTCAAATGGCCCTAACTTCTATACGGTGCGTCCTACACCTATCAAAGTTTGCAATAATCAAATGCTTGTAACTTTTTACTTTAGCGTCATAAAACCTTGAAATTTTGTGACAATAAAGTACTCAAGCCTCTTATCAATTTAAGGTATCGCTCATAGCTATGCTACCCTTGAGTCCCAAATCAAACACTGATAAAACTTCAAATGGCCTCACTTCTATACGATTCGTCCTATCCCTATCAAAGTTTGCAACAATCAAATACTTGTAACTTTTTATTGGAGCGAAATAAAGTCTTGAAATTTTGTGACAATAAAGTAGTCGAGCCTCTTGTCAATTTAAGGTTTCGCTCATAGCTATGCTACCCTTAAGTTCCAATTCAAAGACTGATAAAACTTCAAATTTCCCTAAGTTCTATACGGTGCGATCTATACCTATCAAAGTATGCAACATTCAAATGCTTGTAACTTTTTACTGGAGCATCATAAAATCTGGAAATTTTGTGACATTAAAGTACTCGAGCCTCATATCAATTTAAGCGATAGCTCATAGCTATGTTACCCTTGAGTCGCAAATCAAACACTGCTAAACCTTCAAATGGCCCTAACTTCTATACGGTGCGTCCAATACTATCAAAGTTTGCAACAATCAAATTCTTGTAATTTTTTACTGGAGCATAAAAAAATCTTGAAATTTTGTGACAATAATGTACTCGAGCCTCTTGTCAATTTAAGCTATCACTCATAGCTATGCTACCCTTGAGTCCCAAATCAAACACTGATAAATCTTCAAATGGCCCTAACTTCTATACGGTGCGTCCTACACCTATCAAAGTTTGCAATAATCAAATGCTTGTAACTTTTTACTTTAGCGTCATAAAACGTTGAAATTTTGTGACAATAAAGTACTCGAGCCTCTTGTCAATTTAAGCAACCGATCATAGCTATGCTACCCTTGAGTCCCAAATCAAACACTGATAAAACAATCGCCCTAAAATCTGTACTCTGCGTCCTACACTTATCAGAGTTTGCAACAATCCAATGCTTGTAACTTTTTACTGGACCGTCATAAAACCTTGAAATTTTGTGACAATAATGTACTCGAACCTCTTGTCAATTTAAGCTATCACTCACAGCTATGCTACCCTTGAGTCCCAAATCAAACACTGATAAATCTTGAAATGGCCCTAACTTCTATATGGTGCGTCCTACACCTATCAAAGTTTGCAATAATCAAATGCTTGTAACTTTTTACTTTAGCGTCATAAAACGTTGAAATTTTGTGACAATAAAGTACTCGAGCCTCTTGTCAATTTAAGCTATCACTCTTAGCTATGCTACCCTTGAGTCCCAAATCAAACACTGACAAAGCTTCAAATGGCCCTAACTTCTATACGGTGCGTCCTACACCTATCAAAGTTTGCAACAATCAAATGCTTGCAACTTCTTACTGGAGCGTCATAAGAACTTGAAATTTGGTGACAATAAAGTACTCGAGCCTCTTATCAATCTAAGCTATCGCTCATAGCTATGCTACCCTCGAGTCCCAAATCAAACACTGATAAAACTTCAAATGGCCCTAACTTTTATACGGTGCGTCCTACACCTATCAAAATTTGCAACAATCAAATGCTTGTAACTTTTTACTGGAGCGTCATAAAATCTTGAAATTTTGTGACAATAAAGTATTCAAGCCTCTTATCAATTTAAGCTATCGCTCATAGCTATGCTACCCTTGAGTCCCAAATCAAACACTGATAAAACTTCAAATGGCCTCACTTCTATACGATTCGTCCTATCCCTATCAAAGTTTGCAACAATCAAATACTTGTAACTTTTTATTGGAGCGAAATAAAGTCTTGAAATTTTGTGACAATAAAGTATTCGAGCCTCTTGTCAATTTAAGGTTTCGCTCATAGCTATGCTACCCTTAAGTTCCAATTCAAAGACTGATAAAACTTCAAATGGCCCTAAGTTCTATACGGTGCGATCTATACCTATCAAAGTATGCAACATTCAAATGCTTGTAACTTTTTACTGGAGCATCATAAAATCTTGAAATTTTGTGACTTTAAAGTACTCGAGCCTCATATCAATTTAAGCGATA
Organism: Clusia tigrina; assembly: GCA_920105625.2. Lineage (NCBI taxonomy): Eukaryota > Metazoa > Arthropoda > Insecta > Diptera > Clusiidae > Clusia > Clusia tigrina. The sequence continues at coordinate 215,218,855 of OV050030.1, forward strand.
GCTCATAGCTATGCTACCCTTGAGTCACAAATCTATACGGTGCGTCCAATACAAAGTTTGCAACAATCAAATTCTTGTAATTTTTTACTGGAGCATAATAAAATCTGGAAATTTTGTGACAATAAAGTACTCGAGCCACTTGTCAATTTAACCTATCACTCATAGCTATGCTACCCTTGAGTCCCAAATCAAACACTGATAAAACTTCAAATGGCCCTAACTTCTATACGGTGCGTCCTACACCTATCAAAGTTTGCAACAATAAAATGCTTGTAACTTTTTACTGGAGCGTCATAAAACCTTGAAATTTGGTGACAATAAAGTACTCGTGCCTCTTGTCAATTAAAGTTGTCGCTCATTGCTATGCTACCCTTGAGTCCCAAATCAAACACTGATAAAATTTCAAATGGCCCTAACTTCTATACGGTACGTCCTACACCTATCAAAGTTTCCAACAATCAAATGCTTGGAACTTTTTACTGGAGCGTCATAAAACCTTGAAATTTTGTGACAATAAAGTACTCAAGCCTCTTATCAATTTAAGGTATCGCTCATAGCTATGCTACCCTTGAGTCCCAAATCAAATACTGATAAAACTTCAAATGGCCTCACTTCTATACGATTCGTCCTATCCCTATCAAAGTTTGCAACAATCAAATACTTGTAACTTTTTATTGGAGCGAAATAAAGTCTTGAAATTTTGTGACAATAAAGTAGTCGAGCCTCTTGTCAATTTAAGGTTTCGCTCATAGCTATGCTACCCTTAAGTTCCAATTCAAAGTCTGATAAAACTTCAAATTTCCCTAAGTTCTATACGGTGCGATCTATACCTATCAAAGTATGCAACATTCAAATGCTTGTAACTTTTTACTGGAGCATCATAAAATCTGGAAATTTTGTGACATTAAAGTACTCGAGCCTCATATCAATTTAAGCGATAGCTCATAGCTATGTTACCCTTGAGTCGCAAATCAAACACTGCTAAACCTTCAAATGGCCCTAACTTCTATACGGTGCGTCCAATACTATCAAAGTTTGCAACAATCAAATTCTTGTAATTTTTTACTGGAGCATAAAAAAATCTTGAAATTTTGTGACAATAATGTACTCGAGCCTCTTGTCAATTTAAGCTATCACTCATAGCTATGCTACCCTTGAGTCCCAAATCAAACACTGATAAATCTTCAAATGGCCCTAACTTCTATACGGTGCGTCCTACACCTATCAAAGTTTGCAATAATCAAATGCTTGTAACTTTTTACTTTAGCGTCATAAAACGTTGAAATTTTGTGACAATAAAGTACTCGAGCCTCTTGTCAATTTAAGCAACCGATCATAGCTATGCTACCCTTGAGTCCCAAATCAAACACTGATAAAACAATCGCCCTAAAATCTGTACTCTGCGTCCTACACTTATCAGAGTTTGCAACAATCCAATGCTTGTAACTTTTTACTGGACCGTCATAAAACCTTGAAATTTTGTGACAATAATGTACTCGAACCTCTTGTCAATTTAAGCTATCACTCACAGCTATGCTACCCTTGAGTCCCAAATCAAACACTGATAAATCTTGAAATGGCCCTAACTTCTATATGGTGCGTCCTACACCTATCAAAGTTTGCAATAATCAAATGCTTGTAACTTTTTACTTTAGCGTCATAAAACGTTGAAATTTTGTGACAATAAAGTACTCGAGCCTCTTGTCAATTTAAGCTATCACTCTTAGCTATGCTACCCTTGAGTCCCAAATCAAACACTGACAAAGCTTCAAATGGCCCTAACTTCTATACGGTGCGTCCTACACCTATCAAAGTTTGCAACAATCAAATGCTTGCAACTTCTTACTGGAGCGTCATAAGAACTTGAAATTTGGTGACAATAAAGTACTCGAGCCTCTTATCAATCTAAGCTATCGCTCATAGCTATGCTACCCTCGAGTCCCAAATCAAACACTGATAAAACTTCAAATGGCCCTAACTTTTATACGGTGCGTCCTACACCTATCAAAATTTGCAACAATCAAATGCTTGTAACTTTTTACTGGAGCGTCATAAAACCTTGAAATTTTGTGACAATAAAGTATTCAAGCCTCTTATCAATTTAAGCTATCGCTCATAGCTATGCTACCCTTGAGTCCCAAATCAAACACTGATAAAACTTCAAATGGCCTCACTTCTATACGATTCGTCCTATCCCTATCAAAGTTTGCAACAATCAAATACTTGTAACTTTTTATTGGAGCGAAATAAAGTCTTGAAATTTTGTGACAATAAAGTATTCGAGCCTCTTGTCAATTTAAGGTTTCGCTCATAGCTATGCTACCCTTAAGTTCCAATTCAAAGACTGATAAAACTTCAAATGGCCCTAAGTTCTATACGGTGCGATCTATACCTATCAAAGTATGCAACATTCAAATGCTTGTAACTTTTTACTGGAGCATCATAAAATCTTGAAATTTTGTGACTTTAAAGTACTCGAGCCTCATATCAATTTAAGCGATAGCTCATAGCTATGCTACCCTTGAGTCACAAATCTATACGGTGCGTCCAATACAAAGTTTGCAACAATCAAATTCTTGTAATTTTTTACTGGAGCATAATAAAATCTGGAAATTTTGTGACAATAAAGTACTCGAGCCACTTGTCAATTTAACCTATCACTCATAGCTATGCTACCCTTGAGTCCCAAATCAAACACTGATAAAACTTCAAATGGCCCTAACTTCTATACGGTGCGTCCTACACCTATCAAAGTTTGCAACAATAAAATGCTTGTAACTTTTTACTGGAGCGTCATAAAACCTTGAAATTTGGTGACAATAAAGTACTCGTGCCTCTTGTCAATTAAAGTTGTCGCTCATTGCTATGCTACCCTTGAGTCCCAAATCAAACACTGATAAAATTTCAAATGGCCCTAACTTCTATACGGTACGTCCTACACCTATCAAAGTTTCCAACAATCAAATGCTTGGAACTTTTTACTGGAGCGTCATAAAACCTTGAAATTTTGTGACAATAAAGTACTCAAGCCTCTTATCAATTTAAGGTATCGCTCATAGCTATGCTACCCTTGAGTCCCAAATCAAATACTGATAAAACTTCAAATGGCCTCACTTCTATACGATTCGTCCTATCCCTATCAAAGTTTGCAACAATCAAATACTTGTAACTTTTTATTGGAGCGAAATAAAGTCTTGAAATTTTGTGACAATAAAGTAGTCGAGCCTCTTGTCAATTTAAGGTTTCGCTCATAGCTATGCTACCCTTAAGTTCCAATTCAAAGACTGATAAAACTTCAAATTTCCCTAAGTTCTATACGGTGCGATCTATACCTATCAAAGTATGCAACATTCAAATGCTTGTAACTTTTTACTGGAGCATCATAAAATCTGGAAATTTTGTGACATTAAAGTACTCGAGCCTCATATCAATTTAAGCGATAGCTCATAGCTATGTTACCCTTGAGTCACAAATCTATACGGTGCGTCCAATACAAAGTTTGCAACAATCAAATTCTTGTAATTTTTTACTGGAGCATAATAAAATCTGGAAATTTTGTGACAATAAAGTACTCGAGCCACTTGTCAATTTAACCTATCACTCATAGCTATGCTACCCTTGAGTCCCAAATCAAACACTGATAAAACTTCAAATGGCCCTAACTTCTATACGGTGCGTCCTACACCTATCAAAGTTTGCAACAATAAAATGCTTGTAACTTTTTACTGGAGCGTCATAAAACCTTGAAATTTTGTGACAATAAAGTACTCGTGCCTCTTGTCAATTAAAGTTGTCGCTCATTGCTATGCTACCCTTGAGTCCCAAATCAAACACTGATAAAATTTCAAATGGCCCTAACTTCTATACGGTACGTCCTACACCTATCAAAGTTTCCAACAATCAAATGCTTGGAACTTTTTACTGGAGCGTCATAAAACCTTGAAATTTTGTGACAATAAAGTACTCAAGCCTCTTATCAATTTAAGGTATCGCTCATAGCTATGCTACCCTTGAGTCCCAAATCAAATACTGATAAAACTTCAAATGGCCTCACTTCTATACGATTCGTCCTATCCCTATCAAAGTTTGCAACAATCAAATACTTGTAACTTTTTATTGGAGCGAAATAAAGTCTTGAAATTTTGTGACAATAAAGTAGTCGAGCCTCTTGTCAATTTAAGGTTTCGCTCATAGCTATGCTACCCTTAAGTTCCAATTCAAAGACTGATAAAACTTCAAATTTCCCTAAGTTCTATACGGTGCGATCTATACCTATCAAAGTATGCAACATTCAAATGCTTGTAACTTTTTACTGGAGCATCATAAAATCTGGAAATTTTGTGACATTAAAGTACTCGAGCCTCATATCAATTTAAGCGATAGCTCATAGCTATGTTACCCTTGAGTCGCAAATCAAACACTGCTAAACCTTCAAATGGCCCTAACTTCTATACGGTGCGTCCAATACTATCAAAGTTTGCAACAATCAAATTCTTGTAATTTTTTACTGGAGCATAAAAAAATCTTGAAATTTTGTGACAATAATGTACTCGTGCCTCTTGTCAATTTAAGCTATCACTCATAGCTATGCTACCCTTGAGTCCCAAATCAAACACTGATAAATCTTCAAATGGCCCTAACTTCTATACGGTGCGTCCTACACCTATCAAAGTTTGCAATAATCAAATGCTTGTAACTTTTTACTTTAGCGTCATAAAACGTTGAAATTTTGTGACAATAAAGTACTCGAGCCTCTTGTCAATTTAAGCAACCGATCATAGCTATGCTACCCTTGAGTCCCAAATCAAACACTGATAAAACAATCGCCCTAAAATCTGTACTCTGCGTCCTACACTTATCAGAGTTTGCAACAATCCAATGCTTGTAACTTTTTACTGGACCGTCATAAAACCTTGAAATTTTGTGACAATAATGTACTCGAACCTCTTGTCAATTTAAGCTATCACTCACAGCTATGCTACCCTTGAGTCCCAAATCAAACACTGATAAATCTTGAAATGGCCCTAACTTCTATATGGTGCGTCCTACACCTATCAAAGTTTGCAATAATCAAATGCTTGTAACTTTTTACTTTAGCGTCATAAAACGTTGAAATTTTGTGACAATAAAGTACTCGAGCCTCTTGTCAATTTAAGCTATCACTCTTAGCTATGCTACCCTTGAGTCCCAAATCAAACACTGACAAAGCTTCAAATGGCCCTAACTTCTATACGGTGCGTCCTACACCTATCAAAGTTTGCAACAATCAAATGCTTGCAACTTCTTACTGGAGCGTCATAAGAACTTGAAATTTGGTGACAATAAAGTACTCGAGCCTCTTATCAATCTAAGCTATCGCTCATAGCTATGCTACCCTCGAGTCCCAAATCAAACACTGATAAAACTTCAAATGGCCCTAACTTCTATACGGTGCGTCCTACACCTATCAAATTTTGCAACAATCAAATGCTTGTAACTTTTTACTGGAGCGTCATAAAATCTTGAAATTTTGTGACAATAAAGTATTCAAGCCTCTTATCAATTTAAGCTATCGCTCATAGCTATGCTACCCTTGAGTCCCAAATCAAACACTGATAAAACTTCAAATGGCCTCACTTCTATACGATTCGTCCTATCCCTATCAAAGTTTGCAACAATCAAATACTTGTAACTTTTTATTGGAGCGAAATAAAGTCTTGAAATTTTGTGACAATAAAGTATTCGAGCCTCTTGTCAATTTAAGGTTTCGCTCATAGCTATGCTACCCTTAAGTTCCAATTCAAAGACTGATAAAACTTCAAATGGCCCTAAGTTCTATACGGTGCGATCTATACCTATCAAAGTATGCAACATTCAAATGCTTGTAACTTTTTACTGGAGCATCATAAAATCTTGAAATTTTGTGACTTTAAAGTACTCGAGCCTCATATCAATTTAAGCGATAGCTCATAGCTATGCTACCCTTGAGTCACAAATCTATACGGTGCGTCCAATACAAAGTTTGCAACAATCAAATTCTTGTAATTTTTTACTGGAGCATAATAAAATCTGGAAATTTTGTGACAATAAAGTACTCGAGCCACTTGTCAATTTAACCTATCACTCATAGCTATGCTACCCTTGAGTCCCAAATCAAACACTGATAAAACTTCAAATGGCCCTAACTTCTATACGGTGCGTCCTACACCTATCAAAGTTTGCAACAATAAAATGCTTGTAACTTTTTACTGGAGCGTCATAAAACCTTGAAATTTGGTGACAATAAAGTACTCGTGCCTCTTGTCAATTAAAGTTGTCGCTCATTGCTATGCTACCCTTGAGTCCCAAATCAAACACTGATAAAATTTCAAATGGCCCTAACTTCTATACGGTACGTCCTACACCTATCAAAGTTTCCAACAATCAAATGCTTGGAACTTTTTACTGGAGCGTCATAAAACCTTGAAATTTTGTGACAATAAAGTACTCAAGCCTCTTATCAATTTAAGGTATCGCTCATAGCTATGCTACCCTTGAGTCCCAAATCAAATACTGATAAAACTTCAAATGGCCTCACTTCTATACGATTCGTCCTATCCCTATCAAAGTTTGCAACAATCAAATACTTGTAACTTTTTATTGGAGCGAAATAAAGTCTTGAAATTTTGTGACAATAAAGTAGTCGAGCCTCTTGTCAATTTAAGGTTTCGCTCATAGCTATGCTACCCTTAAGTTCCAATTCAAAGACTGATAAAACTTCAAATTTCCCTAAGTTCTATACGGTGCGATCTATACCTATCAAAGTATGCAACATTCAAATGCTTGTAACTTTTTACTGGAGCATCATAAAATCTGGAAATTTTGTGACATTAAAGTACTCGAGCCTCATATCAATTTAAGCGATAGCTCATAGCTATGTTACCCTTGAGTCACAAATCTATACGGTGCGTCCAATACAAAGTTTGCAACAATCAAATTCTTGTAATTTTTTACTGGAGCATAATAAAATCTGGAAATTTTGTGACAATAAAAGTACTCGAGCCACTTGTCAATTTAACCTATCACTCATAGCTATGCTACCCTTGAGTCCCAAATCAAACACTGATAAAACTTCAAATGGCCCTAACTTCTATACGGTGCGTCCTACACCTATCAAAGTTTGCAACAATAAAATGCTTGTAACTTTTTACTGGAGCGTCATAAAACCTTGAAATTTGGTGACAATAAAGTACTCGTGCCTCTTGTCAATTAAAGTTGTCGCTCATTGCTATGCTACCCTTGAGTCCCAAATCAAACACTGATAAAATTTCAAATGGCCCTAACTTCTATACGGTACGTCCTACACCTATCAAAGTTTCCAACAATCAAATGCTTGGAACTTTTTACTGGAGCGTCATAAAACCTTGAAATTTTGTGACAATAAAGTACTCAAGCCTCTTATCAATTTAAGGTATCGCTCATAGCTATGCTACCCTTGAGTCCCAAATCAAATACTGATAAAACTTCAAATGGCCTCACTTCTATACGATTCGTCCTATCCCTATCAAAGTTTGCAACAATCAAATACTTGTAACTTTTTATTGGAGCGAAATAAAGTCTTGAAATTTTGTGACAATAAAGTAGTCGAGCCTCTTGTCAATTTAAGGTTTCGCTCATAGCTATGCTACCCTTAAGTTCCAATTCAAAGACTGATAAAACTTCAAATTTCCCTAAGTTCTATACGGTGCGATCTATACCTATCAAAGTATGCAACATTCAAATGCTTGTAACTTTTTACTGGAGCATCATAAAATCTGGAAATTTTGTGACATTAAAGTACTCGAGCCTCATATCAATTTAAGCGATAGCTCATAGCTATGTTACCCTTGAGTCGCAAATCAAACACTGCTAAACCTTCAAATGGCCCTAACTTCTATACGGTGCGTCCAATACTATCAAAGTTTGCAACAATCAAATTCTTGTAATTTTTTACTGGAGCATAAAAAAATCTTGAAATTTTGTGACAATAATGTACTCGAGCCTCTTGTCAATTTAAGCTATCACTCATAGCTATGCTACCCTTGAGTCCCAAATCAAACACTGATAAATCTTCAAATGGCCCTAACTTCTATACGGTGCGTCCTACACCTATCAAAGTTTGCAATAATCAAATGCTTGTAACTTTTTACTTTAGCGTCATAAAACGTTGAAATTTTGTGACAATAAAGTACTCGAGCCTCTTGTCAATTTAAGCAACCGATCATAGCTATGCCACCCTTGAGTCCCAAGTCAAACACTGATAAAACAATCGCCCTAAAATCTGTACTCTGCGTCCTACACTTATCAGAGTTTGCAACAATCCAATGCTTGTAACTTTTTACTGGACCGTCATAAAACCTTGAAATTTTGTGACAATAATGTACTCGAGCCTCTTGTCAATTTAAGCTATCACTCACAGCTATGCTACCCTTGAGTCCCAAATCAAACACTGATAAATCTTGAAATGGCCCTAACTTCTATATGGTGCGTCCTACACCTATCAAAGTTTGCAATAATCAAATGCTTGTAACTTTTTACTTTAGCGTCATAAAACGTTGAAATTTTGTGACTATAAAGTACTCGAGCCTCTTGTCAATTTAAGCTATCACTCTTAGCTATGCTACCCTTGAGTCCCAAATCAAACACTGACAAAACTTCAAATGGCCCTAACTTCTATACGGTGCGTCCTACACCTATCAAAGTTTGCAACAATCAAATGCTTGCAACTTCTTACTGGAGCGTCATAAGAACTTGAAATTTGGTGACAATAAAGTACTCGAGCCTCTTATCAATCTAAGCTATCGCTCATAGCTATGCTACCCTCGAGTCCCAAATCAAACACTGATAAAACTTCAAATGGCCCTAACTTTTATACGGTGCGTCCTACACCTATCAAAATTTGCAACAATCAAATGCTTGTAACTTTTTACTGGAGCGTCATAAAATCTTGAAATTTTGTGACAATAAAGTATTCAAGCCTCTTATCAATTTAAGCTATCGCTCATAGCTATGCTACCCTTGAGTCCCAAATCAAACACTGATAAAACTTCAAATGGCCTCACTTCTATTCGATTCGTCCTATCCCTATCAAAGTTTGCAACAATCAAATACTTGTAACTTTTTATTGGAGCGAAATAAAGTCTTGAAATTTTGTGACAATAAAGTATTCGAGCCTCTTGTCAATTTAAGGTTTCGCTCATAGCTATGCTACCCTTAAGTTCCAATTCAAAGACTGATAAAACTTCAAATGGCCCTAAGTTCTATACGGTGCGATCTATACCTATCAAAGTATGCAACATTCAAATGCTTGTAACTTTTTACTGGAGCATCATAAAATCTTGAAATTTTGTGACTTTAAAGTACTCGAGCCTCATATCAATTTAAGCGATAGCTCATAGCTATGCTACCCTTGAGTCACAAATCTATACGGTGCGTCCAATACAAAGTTTGCAACAATCAAATTCTTGTAATTTTTTACTGGAGCATAATAAAATCTGGAAATTTTGTGACAATAAAGTACTCGAGCCACTTGTCAATTTAACCTATCACTCATAGCTATGCTACCCTTGAGTCCCAAATCAAACACTGATAAAACTTCAAATGGCCCTAACTTCTATACGGTGCGTCCTACACCTATCAAAGTTTGCAACAATAAAATGCTTGTAACTTTTTACTGGAGCGTCATAAAACCTTGAAATTTGGTGACAATAAAGTACTCGTGCCTCTTGTCAATTAAAGTTGTCGCTCATTGCTATGCTACCCTTGAGTCCCAAATCAAACACTGATAAAATTTCAAATGGCCCTAACTTCTATACGGTACGTCCTACACCTATCAAAGTTTGCAACAATCAAATGCTTGCAACTTCTTACTGGAGCGTCATAAGAACTTGAAATTTGGTGACAATAAAGTACTCGAGCCTCTTATCAATCTAAGCTATCGCTCATAGCTATGCTACCCTCGAGTCCCAAATCAAACACTGATAAAACTTCAAATGGCCCTAACTTTTATACGGTGCGTCCTACACCTATCAAAATTTGCAACAATCAAATGCTTGTAACTTTTTACTGGAGCGTCATAAAATCTTGAAATTTTGTGACAATAAAGTATTCAAGCCTCTTATCAATTTAAGCTATCGCTCATAGCTATGCTACCCTTGAGTCCCAAATCAAACACTGATAAAACTTCAAATGGCCTCACTTCTATTCGATTCGTCCTATCCCTATCAAAGTTTGCAACAATCAAATACTTGTAACTTTTTATTGGAGCGAAATAAAGTCTTGAAATTTTGTGACAATAAAGTATTCGAGCCTCTTGTCAATTTAAGGTTTCGCTCATAGCTATGCTACCCTTAAGTTCCAATTCAAAGACTGATAAAACTTCAAATGGCCCTAAGTTCTATACGGTGCGATCTATACCTATCAAAGTATGCAACATTCAAATGCTTGTAACTTTTTACTGGAGCATCATAAAATCTTGAAATTTTGTGACTTTAAAGTACTCGAGCCTCATATCAATTTAAGCGATAGCTCATAGCTATGCTACCCTTGAGTCACAAATCTATACGGTGCGTCCAATACAAAGTTTGCAACAATCAAATTCTTGTAATTTTTTACTGGAGCATAATAAAATCTGGAAATTTTGTGACAATAAAGTACTCGAGCCACTTGTCAATTTAACCTATCACTCATAGCTATGCTACCCTTGAGTCCCAAATCAAACACTGATAAAACTTCAAATGGCCCTAACTTCTATACGGTGCGTCCTACACCTATCAAAGTTTGCAACAATAAAATGCTTGTAACTTTTTACTGGAGCGTCATAAAACCTTGAAATTTGGTGACAATAAAGTACTCGTGCCTCTTGTCAATTAAAGTTGTCGCTCATTGCTATGCTACCCTTGAGTCCCAAATCAAACACTGATAAAATTTCAAATGGCCCTAACTTCTATACGGTACGTCCTACACCTATCAAAGTTTCCAACAATCAAATGCTTGGAACTTTTTACTGGAGCGTCATAAAACCTTGAAATTTGGTGACAATAAAGTACTCGTGCCTCTCGTCAAATAAAGATGTCGCTCATTGCTATGCTACCCTTGAGTCCCAAATGAAACACTGATAAAACAATGGCCCTAATTTCTGTAGTTTGCGTCTTACACTTATCAGAGTTTGCAACAATCAAATGCTTGTAACTTTTTACTGGAGCATAATAAAATCTTGAAATTTTGTGACAATAAAGTACTCGAGCCTCTTGTCAATTTAAGCTATCACTCATAGCTATGCTACCCTTGAGTCCCAAATCAAACACTGATAAAACTTCAAATGGCCCTAACTTCTATACGGTGCGATATATACCTATCAAAGAATGCAACATTCAAATGCTTGCAACTTTTAACTGGAGCGTCATAAAATTTTGAAATTTTGTGACATTAAAGTACTCGAGCCTCTTATCAATTTAAGCTATAGCTCATAGCTATGCTACCCTTGAGTCGCAAATCAAAGATTGCTAAACCTTCAAATGGCCCTAACTTCTATACGGTGCATCCTATACCTATCAAAGTTTGCAACAATCAAATGCTTGTAACTTTTTACTGGAGCATAATAAAATCTTGAAATTTTGTGGCAATAAAGTACTCGAGCCTCTTGACAATTTAAGCTATCACTCATAGCTATGCTACCCTTGAGTCCAAAATCAAACACTGAAAAAACTTCAAATGGCCCTAACTTCTATACGGTGCGTCCTACACCTATCAAAGTTTCCAACAATCAAATGCTTGTAACTTTTTACTGGAGCATAATAAAATCTTGAAATTTTGTGACAATAAAGTAATCGAGCCTCTTGTCAATTTAAGCTATCACTCATAGCTATGCTACCCTTGAGTACCAAATCAAACACAGATAAAACTTCAAATGGCCCTAACTTCTATACGGTGCGTCCTATACCTATCAAAGTTTGCAACAATCAAATGCTTGTAACTTTTTACTGGAGCATAATAAAATCTTGAAATTTTGTGACAATAAAGTAGTCGAGGCTCTTGTCAATTTAAGGTATCGCTCATAGCTATGCTACCCTTGAATCCCGAATCAAACACTGATAAAACTTCAAATGGCCCTAAATTCTATACGGTGCGTCCTATACCTATCAAAGTTTGCAACAATCAAATGCTTGTAACTTTTTACTGGAGCATAATAAAATCTTGAAATTTTGTGACAATAAAGTACTCGAGCCTCTTGACAATTTAAGCTATCACTCATAGCTATGCTACCCTTGAGTCCAAACTCAAACACTGATAAAACTTCAAATGGCCCTAACTTCTATACGGTGCGTCCTACACCTATCTAAGTTTCCAACAATCAAATGCTTGCAACTTTTTACTGGAGCGTCATAGAACTTTGAAATTTGGTGACAATAAAGTACTCGAGCCTCTTTTCAATTTAAGCTATCGCTCATAGCTATGCTACCCTCGAGTCCAAATCAAACACTGATAAAACTTCAAATGGCCCTAACTTTTATACGGTGCGTCCCACACCTATCAAAGTTTGCAACAATCAAATGCTTATAACTTTTTATTGGAGCGTAATAAAGTCTTGAAATTTTGTGACAATAAAGTAGTCGAGGCTCTTGTCAATTTAAGGTATCGCTCATAGCTATGCTACCCTTGAGTCCTAAATCAAACACTGATAAAACTTCAAATGGCCCTAACTTCTATACGGTGCGTCCTATACCTCTCAAAGTTTGCAACAATCAAATGCTTGTAACTTTTTACTGGAGCATAATAAAATCTTGAAATTTTGTGACAATAAAGTAATCGAGCCTCTTGTCAATTTAAGCTATGACTCATAGCTATGCTACCCTTGAGTACCAAATCAAACACAGATAAAACTTCAAATGGCCCTAACTTCTATACGGTGCGTCCTATACCTATCAAAGTTTGCAACAATCAAATGCTTGTAACTTTTTACTGGAGCATAATAAAATCTTGAAATTTTGTGACAATAAAGTACTCGAGCCTCTTGTCAATTTAAGCTGTCGCTCATAGCTATGCTACCCTTGAGTCGCAAATCAAAGACTGCTAAAAATTCAAATGGCCCTAAATTCTATACAGTGCGTCCTATACCTATCAAAGTTTGCAACAATCAAATGCTTGTAACCTTTTATTGGAGCATAATAAAATCTGGAAATTTTGTGACAATAAAGTACTCGAGCCTCTTGTCAATTTAAGCTATCTCATAGCTATGCTACCCTTGAGTCCAAAATCAAACACTGTTAAAACTTCAAATGGCCCTAACTTCTATACGGTGCGTCCTACACCTATCAAAGTTTGCAACAATCAAATGCTTGGAACTTTTTACTGGAGCGTCATAAAACCTTGAAATTTGGTGACAATAAAGTACCCGTGCCTCTTGTCAATTAAAGTTGTCGCTCATTGCTATGCTACCCTTGAGTCCCAAATCAAACACTGATAAAACAATGGCCCTAAATTCTGTAGTTTGCGTCTTACACTTATCAGAGTTTGCAACAATCAAATGCTTCTAACTTTTTACTGGAGCTTCATAAAATCTTTAAATTTTGCGACAATAATGTACTCGAGCCTCTTATCAATTTAAGCTATCGCTCATAGCTATGCTACCTTTGAGTCGCAAATCAAACACAGATAAAACTTCAAATGGCCCTAACTTCTATACGGTGCGTCCTATACCTATCAAAGTTTGCAACAATCAAATGCTTGTAACTTTTAACTGGAGCATAATAAAATCTTGAAATTTTGTGACAATAAAGTAGTCGAGGCTCTTGTCAATTTAAGGTATCGCTCATAGCTATGCTACCCTTGAGTCCCGAATCAAACACTCATAAAACTTCAAATGGCCCTAAATTCTATACGGTGCGTCCTATACCTATCAAAGTTTGCAACAATCAAATGCTTGTAACTTTTTACTGGAGCATAATAAAATCTTGAAATTTTGTGACAATAAAGTACTCGAGCCTCTTGACAATTTAAGCTATCACTCATAGCTATGCTACCCTTGAGTCCAAAATCAAACACTGATAAAACTTCAAATGGCCCTAACTTCTATACGGTGCGTCCTACACCTATCAAAGTTTCCAACAATCAAATGCTTGCAACTTTTTACTGGAGCATAATAAAATCTTGAAATTTTGTGACAATAAAGTACTCGAGCCTCTTGTCAATTTAAGCTGTCGCTCATAGCTATGCTACCCTTGAGTCGCAAATCAAAGACTGCTAAACCTTCAAATGGCCCTAAATCCTATACAGTGCGTCCTATACCTATCAAAGGTTGCAACAATCAAATGCTTGTAACCTTTTATTGGAGCATAATAAAATCTGGAAATTTTGTGACAATAAAGTACTCGAGCCTCTTGTCAATTTAAGCTATCACTCATAGCTATGCTACCCTTGAGTCCAAAATCAAACACTGATAAAACTTCAAATGGCCCTAACTTCTATACGGTGCGTCCTACACCTATCAAAGTTTGCAACAATCAAATGCTTGGAACTTTTTACTGGAGCGTCATAAAACCTTGAAATTTGGTGACAATAAAGTACCCGTGCCTCTTGTCAATTAAAGTTGTCGCTCATTGCTATGCTACCCTTGAGTCCCAAATCAAACACTGATAAAACAATGGCCCTAAATTCTGTAGTTTGCGTCTTACACTTATCAGAGTTTGCAACAATCAAATGGTTCTAACTTTTTATTGGAGCTTCATAAAATCTTGAAATTTTGCGACAATAATGTACTTGAGCCTCTTTTCAATTTAAGCTATCGCTCATAGCTATGCTACCCTCGAGTCCCAAATCAAACACTGATAAAACTTCAAATGGCCCTACCTTTTATACGGTGCGTCCTACACCTATCAAAGTTTGCAACAATCAAATGCTTATAACTTTTTATTGGAGCGTAATAAAGTCTTGAAATTTTGTGACAATAAAGTAGTCGAGGCTCTTGTCAATTTAAGGTATCGCTCATAGCTATGCTACCCTTGAGTCCCGAATCAAACACTGATAAGACTTCAAGTGGCCCTAACATCTATACGGTGCGTCCTATACCTATCAAAGTTTGCAACAATCAAATGCTTGTAACTTTTTACTAGAGCATAATAAAATCTTGAAATTCTGTGACAATAAAGTAATCGAGCCTCTTGTCAATTTAAGCTATCACTCATAGCTATGCTACCCTTGAGTCCCAAATCAAACACAGATAAAACTTCAAATGGCCCTAACTTCTATACGGTTCGTCCTATACCTATCAAAGTTTGCAACAATCAAATGCTTGTAAATTTTTACTGGAGCATAATAAAATCTTGAAATTTTGTGAAAATAAAGTACTCGAGCCTCTTGTCAATTTAAGCTATCACTCATAGCTATGCTACCCTTGAGTCCCAAATCAAACACTGATAAAACTTCAAATGGCCCTAACTTTTATACGGTGCGTCCCACACCTATCAAAGTTTGCAACAATCAAATGCTTATAACTTTTTATTGGAGCGTAGTAAAGTCTTGAAATTTTGTGACAATAAAGTAGTCGAGGCTCTTGTCAATTTAAGGTATCGCTCATAGCTATGCTACCCTTGAGTCCTAAATCAAACACTGATAAAACTTCAAATGGCCCTAACTTCTATACGGTGCGTCCTAACCCTATCAAAGTTTGCAACAATCAAATGCTTGGAACTTTTTACTGGAGCGTCATAAAACCTTGAAATTTGGTGACAATAAAGTACCCGTGCCTCTTGTCAATTAAAGTTGTCGCTCATTGCTATGCTACCCTTGAGTCCCAAATCAAACACTGATAAAACAATGGCCCTAAATTCTGTAGTTTGCGTCTTACACTTATCAGAGTTTGCAACAATCAAATGCTTCTAACTTTTTACTGGAGCTTCATAAAATCTTGAAATTTTGCGACAATAATGTACTCGAACCTCTTATCAATTTAAGCTATCGCTCATAGCTATGCTACCTTTGAGTCGCAAATCAAAGACTGCTAAACCTTCAAATGGCCCTAACTTCTATACAGTGCGTCCTATACCTATCAAAGTTTGCAACAATCAAATGCTTGTAACCTTTTACTGGAGCATAATAAAATCTTGAAATTTTGTGACAATAAAGTACTTGAGCCTCTTTTCAATTTAAGCTATCGCTCATAGCTATGCTACCCTCGAGTCCCAAATCAAACACTGATAAAACTTCAAATGGCCCTAACTTCTATACGGTGTGTCCTATACCTCTCAAAGTTTGCAACAATCAAATGCTTGTAACTTTTTACTGGAGCATAATAAAATCTTGAAATTTTGTGACAATAAAGTAATCGAGCCTCTTGTCAATTTAAGCTATCACTCATAGCTATGCTACCCTTGAGTACCAAATCAAACACAGATAAAACTTCAAATGGCCCTAACTTCTATACGGTGCGTCCTATACCTATCAAAGTTTGCAACAATCAAATGCTTGTAACTTTTTACTGGAGCATAATAAAATCTTGAAATTTTGTGACAATAAAGTACTCGAGCCTCTTGTCAATTTAAGCTGTCGCTCATAGCTATGCTACCCTTGAGTCGCAAATCAAAGACTGCTAAACCTTCAAATGGCCCTAAATTCTATAGAGTGCGTCCTATACCTATCAAAGTTTGCAACAATCAAATGCTTGTAACCTTTTATTGGAGCATAATAAAATCTGGAAATTTTGTGACAATAAAGTACTCGAGCCTCTTGTCAATTTAAGCTATCACTCATAGCTATGCTACCCTTGAGTCCAAAATCAAACACTGATAAAACTTCAAATGGCCCTAACTTCTATACGGTGCGTCCTACACCTATCAAAGTTTGCAACAATCAAATGCTTGGAACTTTTTACTGGAGCGTCATAAAACCTTGACATTTGGTGACAATAAAGTACCCGTGCCTCTTGTCAATTAATGTTGTCGCTCATTGCTATGCTACCCTTGAGTCCCAAATCAAACACTGATAAAACAATGGCCCTAAATTCTGTAGTTTCCGTCTTACACTTATCAGAGTTTGCAACAATCAAATGCTTCTAACTTTTTACTGGAGCTTCATAAAATCTTGAAATTTTGCGACAATAATGTACTCGAGCCTCTTATCAATTTAAGCTATCGCTCATAGCTATGCTACCTTTGAGTCGCAAATCAAAGACTGCTAAACCTTCAAATGGCCCTAAATTCTACACAGTGCGTCCTATACCTATCAAAGTTTGCAACAATCAAATGCTTGTAACCTTTTACTGGAGCATAATAAAATCTTGAAATATTGTGACAATAAAGTACTTGAGCCTCTTTTCAATTTAAGCTATCGCTCATAGCTATGCTACCCTCGAGTCCCAAATCAAACACTGATAAAACTTCAAATGGCCCTACCTTTTATACGGTGCGTCCTACACCTATCAAAGTTTGCAACAATCAAATGCTTATAACTTTTTATTGGAGCGTAATAAAGTCTTGAAATTTTGTGACAATAAAGTAGTCGAGGCTCTTGTCAATTTAAGGTATCGCTCATAGCTATGCTACCCTTGAGTCCCGAATCAAACACTGATAAAACTTCAAGTGGCCCTAACATCTATACGGTGCGTCCTATACCTATCAAAGTTTGCAACAATCAAATGCTTGTAAATTTTTACTAGAGCATAATAAAATCTTGAAATTTTGTGACAATAAAGTAATCGAGCCTCTTGTCAATTTTAGCTATCACTCATAGCTATGCTACCCTTGAGTCCCAAATCAAACACAGATAAAACTTCAAATGGCCCTAACTTCTATACGGTTCGTCCTATACCTATCAAAGTTTGCAACAATCAAATGCTTGTAAATTTTTACTGGAGCATAATAAAATCTTGAAATTTTGTGAAAATAAAGTACTCGAGCCTCTTGTCAATTTAAGCTATCACTCATAGCTATGCTACCCTTGAGTCTCAAATCAAACACTGATAAAACTTCAAATGGCCCTAACTTTTATACGGTGCGCCCTACACCTATCAAAGTTTGCAACAATCAAATTCTTATAACTTTTTATTGGAGCGTAATAAAGTCTTGAAATTTTGTGACAATAAAGTAGTCGAGGCTCTTGTCAATTTAAGGTATCGCTCATAGCTATGCTACCCTTGAGTCCCAAATCAAACACTGATAAAACTTCAAATGGCCCTAACTTTTATACGGTGCGTCCCACACCTATCAAAGTTTGCAACAATCAAATGCTTGGAACTTTTTACTGGAGCGTCATAAAACCTTGAAAATTGGTGACAATAAAGTACCCGTGCCTCTTGTCAATTAAAGTTGTCGCTCATTGCTATGCTACCCTTGAGTCCCAAATCAAACACAGATAAAACAATGGCCCTAAATTCTGTAGTTTGCGTCTTACACTTATCAGAGTTTGCAACAATCAAATGCTTCTAACTTTTTACTGGAGCTTCATAAAATCTTGAAATTTTGCGACAATAATGTACTCGAGCCTCTTATCAATTTAAGCTATCGCTCATAGCTATGCTACCTTTGAGTCGCAAATCAAAGACTGCTAAACCTTCAAATGGCCCTCAATTCTATACAGAGCGTCCTATACCTATCAAAGTTTGCAACAATCAAATGCTTGTAACCTTTTACTGGAGCATAATAAAATCTTGAAATTTTGTGACAATAAAGTACTTGAGCCTCTTTTCAATTTAAGCTATCGCTCATAGCTATGCTACCCTCGAGTCCCAAATCAAACACTGATAAAACTTCAAATGGCCCTACCTTTTATACGGTGCGTCCTACACCTATCAAAGTTTGCAACAATCAAATGCTTATAACTTTTTATTGGAGCGTAATAAAGTCTTGAAATTTTGTGACAATAAAGTAGTCGAGGCTCTTGTCAATTTAAGCTATCGCTCATAGCTATGCTACCCTTGAGTCCCGAATCAAACACTGATAAAACTTCAAGTGGCCCTAACATCTATACGGTGCGTCCTATACCTATCAAAGTTTGCAACAATCAAATGCTTGTAACTTTTTACTAGAGCATAATAAAATCTTGAAATTTTGTGACAATAAAGTAATCCAGAATCTTGTCAATTTAAGCTATCACTCATAGCTATGCTACCCTTGAGTCCCAAATCAAACACAGATAAAACTTCAAATGGCCCTAACTTCTATACGGTTCGTCCTATACCTATCAAAGTTTGCAACAATCAAATGCTTGTAAATTTTTACTGGAGCATAATAAAATCTTGAAATTTTGTGAAAATAAAGTACTCGAGCCTCTTGTCAATTTAAGCTATCACTCATAGCTATGCTACCCTTGAGTCCCAAATCAAACACTGATAAAACTTCAAATGGCCCTAACTTTTATACGGTGCGTTCCACACCTATCAAAGTTTGCAACAATCAAATGCTTATAATTTTTTATTGGAGCGTAATAAAGTCTTGAAATTTTGTTACAATAAAGTAGTCGAGGCTCTTGTCAATTTAAGGTATCGCTCATAGCTATGCTACCATTGAGTCCCAAATCAAACACTGATAAAACTTCAAATGGCCCTAACTTTTATACGGTGCGTCCCACACCTATCAAAGTTTGCAACAATCAAATGCTTGGAACTTTTTACTGGAGCGTCATAAAACCTTGAAAATTGGTGACAATAAAGTACCCGTGCCTCTTGTCAATTAAAGTTGTCGCTCATTGCTATGCTACCCTTGAGTCCCAAATCAAACACAGATAAAACAATGGCCCTAAATTCTGTAGTTTGCGTCTTACACTTATCAGAGTTTGCAACAATCAAATGCTTCTAACTTTTTACTGGAGCTTCATAAAATCTTGAAATTTTGCGACAATAATGTACTCGAGCCTCTTATCAATTTAAGCTATCGCTCATAGCTATGCTACCTTTGAGTCGCAAATCAAAGACTGCTAAACCTTCAAATGGCCCTCAATTCTATACAGAGCGTCCTATACCTATCAAAGTTTGCAACAATCAAATGCTTGTAACCTTTTACTGGAGCATAATAAAATCTTGAAATTTTGTGACAATAAAGTACTTGAGCCTCTTTTCAATTTAAGCTATCGCTCATAGCTATGCTACCCTCGAGTCCCAAATCAAACACTGATAAAACTTCAAATGGCCCTACCTTTTATACGGTGCGTCCTACACCTATCAAAGTTTGCAACAATCAAATGCTTATAACTTTTTATTGGAGCGTAATAAAGTCTTGAAATTTTGTGACAATAAAGTAGTCGAGGCTCTTGTCAATTTAAGGTATCGCTCATAGCTATGCTACCCTTGAGTCCCGAATCAAACACTGATAAAACTTCAAGTGGCCCTAACATCTATACGGTGCGTCCTATACCTATCAAAGTTTGCAACAATCAAATGCTTGTAACTTTTTACTAGAGCATAATAAAATCTTGAAATTTTGTGACAATAAAGTAATCCAGAATCTTGTCAATTTAAGCTATCACTCATAGCTATGCTACCCTTGAGTCCCAAATCAAACACAGATAAAACTTCAAATGGCCCTAACTTCTTTACGGTTCGTCCTATACCTATCAAAGTTTGCAACAATCAAATGCTTGTAAATTTTTACTGGAGCATAATAAAATCTTGAAATTTTGTGAAAATAAAGTACTCGAGCCTCTTGTCAATTTAAGCTATCACTCATAGCTATGCTACCCTTGAGTCCCAAATCAAACACTGATAAAACTTCAAATGGCCCTAACTTTTATACGGTGCGTTCCACACCTATCAAAGTTTGCAACAATCAAATGCTTATAATTTTTTATTGGAGCGTAATAAAGTCTTGAAATTTTGTTACAATAAAGTAATCGAGCCTCTTGTCAATTTAAGCTATCACTCATAGCTATGCTACCCTTGAGTCCCAAATCAAACACAGATAAAACTTCAAATGGCCCTAACTTCTATACGGTTCGTCCTATACCTATCAAAGTTTGCAACAATCAAATGCTTGTAAATTTTTACTGGAGCATAATAAAATCTTGAAATTTTGTGAAAATAAAGTACTCGAGCCTCTTGTCAATTTAAGCTGTCACTCATAGCTATGCTACCCTTGAGTCCCAAATCAAACACTGATAAAACTTCAAATGGCCCTAACTTTTATACGGTGTGTCCCACACCTATCAAAGTTTGCAACAATCAAATGCTTATAACTTTTTATTGGAGCGTAATAAAGTCTTGAAATTTTGTGACAATAAAGTAGTCGAGGCTCTTGTCAATTTAAGGTATCGCTCATAGCTATGCTACCCTTGAGTCCTAAATCAAACACTGATAAAACTTCAAATGGCCCTAACTTCTATACGGTGCGTCCTATACTTAATAAAGTTTGCAACAATCAAATGCTTGTAACTTTTTACTGGAGCATAATAAAATCTTGAAATTTTGTTACAATAAAGTAATCGAGCCTCTTGTCAATTTAAGCTATCACTCATATCTATGCTACCCTTGAGTACCAAATCAAACACAGATAAAACTTCAAATGGCCCTAACTTCTATACGGTGCGTCCTATACCTATCAAAGTTTGCAACAATCAAATGCTTGTAACTTTTTACTGGAGCATAATAAAATCTTGAAATTTTGTGACAATAAAGTACTCGAGCCTCTTGTCAATTTAAGCTGTCGCTCATAGCTATGCTACCCTTGAGTCGCAAATCATAGACTGCTAAACCTTCAAATGGCCCTAAATTCTATACAGTGCGTCCTATACCTATCAAAGTTTGCAACAATCAAATGCTTGTAACCTTTTATTGGAGCATAATAAAATCTGGAAATTTTGTGACAATAAAGTACTCGAGCCTCTTGTCAATTTAAGCTATCACTCATAGCTATGCTACCCTTGAGTCCAAAATCAAACACTGATAAAACTTCAAATGGCCCTAACTTCTATACGGTGCGTCCTACACCTATCAAAGTTTGCAACAATCAAATGCTTGGAACTTTTTACTGGAGCGTCATAAAACCTTGAAATTTGGTGACAATAAAGTACCCGTGCCTCTTGTCAATTAAAGTTGTCGCTCATTGCTATGCTACCCTTGAGTCCCAAATCAAACACTGATAAAACAATGGCCCTACATTCTGTAGTTTGCGTCTTACACTTATCAGAGTTTGCAACAATCAAATGCTTCTAACTTTTTACTTGAGCTTCATAAAATCTTGAAATTTTGCGACAATAATGTACTCGAGCCTCTTATCAATTTAAGCTATCGCTCATAGCTATGCTACCCTTGAGTCGCAAATCAAAGACTGCTAAACCTTCAAATGGCCCTAAATTCTATACAGTGCGTCCTATACCTATCAAAGTTTGCAACAATCAAATGCTTGTAACTTTTTACTGGAGCATAATAAAATCTTGAAATTTTGTGACAATAAAGTACTTGAGCCTCTTTTCAATTTAAGCTATCGCTCATAGCTATGCTACCCTCGAATCCCAAATCAAACACTGATAAAACTTCAAATGGCCCTACCTTTTATACGGTGCGTCCTACACCCATCAAAGTTTGCAACAATCAAATGCTTATAACTTTTTATTGGAGCGTAATAAAATCTTGAAATTTTATGACAATAAAGTAGTCGAGGCTCTTGTCAATTTAAGCTATCACTCATAGCTATGCTACCCTTGAGTCCCGAGTCAAACACAGATAAAACTTCAAATGGCCCTAACTTCTATACGGTTCGTCCTATACCTATCAAAGTTTGCAACAATCAAATGCTTGTAACTTTTTACTAGAGCATAATAAAATCTTGAAATTTTGTGACAATAAAGTAATCGAGCCTCTTGTCAATTTAAGCTATCACTCATAGCTATGCTACCCTTGAGTCCCAAATCAAACACAGATAAAACTTCAAATGGCCCTAACTTCTATACGGTTCGTCCTATACCTATCAAAGTTTGCAACAATCAAATGCTTGTAAATTTTTACTGGAGCATAATAAAATCTTGAAATTTTTTGAAAATAAAGTACTCGAGCCTCTTGTCAATTTAAGCTATCACTCATAGCTATGCTACCCTTGAGTCCCAAATCAAACACTGATAAAACTTCAAATGGCCCTAACTTTTATACGGTGCGTCCCACACCTATCAAAGTTTGCAACAATCAAATGCTTATAATTTTTTATTGGAGCGTAAAAAAGTCTTGAAATTTTGTGACAATAAAGTAGTCGAGGCTCTTGTCAATTTAAGGTATTGCTCATAGCTATGCTACCCTTGAGTCCTAAATCAAACACTGATAAAACTTCAAATGGCCCTAACTTCTATACGGTGCGTCCTATACCTATCAAAGTTTGCAACAATCAAATGCTTGTAACTTTTTACTGGAGCATAATAAAATCTTGAAATTTTGTTACAATAAAGTAATCGAGCCTCTTGTCAATTTAAGCTATCACTCATAGCTATGCTACCCTTGAGTACCAAATCAAACACAGATAAATTTTCAAATGGCCCTAACTTCTATACGGTGCATCCTATACCTAGCAAAGTTTGCAACAATCAAATGCTTGTAACTTTTTACTGGAGCATAATAAAATCTTGAAATTTTGTGACAATAAAGTACTCGAGCCTCTTGTCAATTTAAGCTGTCGCTCATAGCTATGC
This sequence comes from Clusia tigrina, assembly GCA_920105625.2. NCBI lineage: Eukaryota > Metazoa > Arthropoda > Insecta > Diptera > Clusiidae > Clusia > Clusia tigrina. The sequence continues at coordinate 215,242,450 of OV050030.1, forward strand.
TACCCTTGAGTCGCAAATCAAAGACTGCTAAACCTTCAAATGGCCCTAAATTCTATACAGTGCGTCCTATACCTATCAAAGTTTGCAACAATCAAATGCTTGTAACCTTTTATTGGAGCATAATAAAATCTGGAAATTTTGTGACAATAAAGTACTCGAGCCTCTTGTCAATTTAAGCTATCACTCATAGCTATGCTACCCTTGAGTCCCAAATCAAACACTGATAAAACTTCAAATGGCCCTAACTTTTATACGGTGCGTCCCACACCTATCAAAGTTTGCAACAATCAAATGCTTATAATTTTTTATTGGAGCGTAAAAAAGTCTTGAAATTTTGTGACAATAAAGTAGTCGAGGCTCTTGTCAATTTAAGGTATTGCTCATAGCTATGCTACCCTTGAGTCCTAAATCAAACACTGATAAAACTTCAAATGGCCCTAACTTCTATACGGTGCGTCCTACACCTATCAAAGTTTGCAACAATCAAATGCTTGGAACTTTTTACTGGAGCGTCATAAAACCTTGAAATTTGGTGACAATAAAGTACCCGTGCCTCTTGTCAATTAAAGTTGTCGCTCATTGCTATGCTACCCTTGAATCCCAAATCAAACACTGATAAAACAATGGCCCTAAATTCTGTAGTTTGCGTCTTACACTTATCAGAGTTTGCAACAATCAAATGCTTCTAACTTTTTACTGGAGCTTCATAAAATCTTGAAATTTTGCGACAATAATGTACTCGAGCCTCTTATCAATTTAAGCTTTCGCTCATAGCTATGCTACCTTTGAGTCGCAAATCAAAGACTGCTAAACCTTCAAATGGCCCTAAATTCTATACAGTGCGTCCTATACCTATCAAAGTTTGCAACATAAAATGCTTGTAACTTTTAACTGGAGCGTCATAAAATTTTGAAATTTTGTGACATTAAAGTACTCGAGCCTCTTGTCAATTTAAGCTATCACTTATAGCTATGCTACCCTTGAGTCCCAAACCAAACACAGATAAATCTTCAAATGGCCCTAACTTCTATACGGTGCGTCCTATACCTATCAAAGTTTGCAACAATCAAATGCTTGTAACTTTTTACTGGAGCATAATAAAATCTTGAAATTTTGTGACAATAAAGTACTCGAGCCTCTTGTCAATTTAAGCTATCACTCATAACTATGCTACCCTTGAGTCCCAAATCAAACACTGATAAAAATTCTAATGGCCCTAACTTCTATACTGTGCGTCCTACACCTATCAAAATTTGGAACAATCAAATGCTTGGAACTTTTTACTAGAGCGTCATAAAACCTTGAAATTTGGTGACAATAAAGTACTCGTGCCTCTTGTCAATTAAAGTTGTCGCTCATTGCTATGCTACCCTTGAGTCCCAAATCAAACACTGATAAAACAACGGCCCTAAATTCTCTAGTTTGCGTCTTACACTTATCAGAGTTTGCAACAAACAAATGCTTGTAACTTTTTATTGGAGCTTCATAAAATCTTGAAATTTTGCGACAATAATGTACTCGAGCCTCTCAAACACTGATAAAACTTCAAATGGGCCTAAATGTTATACGGTGCGTCCTACACCTATCAAAGTTTGCAACAATCAAATGCTTATAACTTTTTATTGGAGCGTAATAAAGTCTTGAAATTTTGTGACAATAAAGTAGTCGAGGCTCTTGTCAATTAAAGTTGTCGCTCATTGCTATACTACCCTTGAGTCCCAAATCAAACACTGATAAAACAATGGCCCTAAATGCTGTAGTTTGCGTCTTACACTTATCAGAGTTTGCAACAATCAAATGCTTCTAACTTTCTACTGGAGCTTCATAAAATCTTGAAATTTTGCGACAATAATGTACTCGAGCCTCTTATCAATTTAAGCTATCGCTCATAGCTATGCTATCCTTGAGTCGCAAATCAAGGACTGCTAAACCTTCAAATGGCCCTAAATTCTATACAGTGCGTCCTATACCTATCAAAGTTTGCAACAATCAAATGCTTGTAACTTTTTACTGGAGCATAATAAAATCTTGAAATTTTGTGACAATAAAGTACTCGAGACTCTTGTCAATTTAAGCTATCACTCATAGCTATGCTACCCTTGATTCCCAAATCAAACACTGATAAAACTTCAAATGGCCCTAACTTCTATACGGTGCGTCCTACACCTATCAAAGTTTGCAACAATCAAATGCTTGCAACTTTTTACTGGAGCGTCATAGAACCTTGGAATTTGGTGACAATAAAGTACACGAGCCTCTTTTCAATTTAAGCTTTCGCTCATAGCTATGCTACCCTAGAGTCCCAAATCAAACACTGATAAAACTTCAAAGGCCCTAACTTTTATACGGTGCGTCCTACACCTATCAAAGTTTGCAACAATCAAATGCTTGCAACTTTTTACTGGAGCGTCATAAAACCTTGAAATTTGGTGACAATAAAGTACTCGTGCCTCTTGTCAATTAAAGTTGTCGCTCATTGCTATGCTACCCTTGAGTCCCAAATCAAACACTGATAAAACAATGGCCCTAATTTTTGTAGTTTGCGTCTTACACTTATCAGAGTTTGCAACAATCAAATGCTTGTAACTTTTTACTGGAGCTTCATAAAATCTTGAAATTTTGCGACAATAATGTACTCGAGCCTCTCTTCAATTTAAGCTATCGCTCATAGCTATGCTACCCTCGAGTCCCAAATCAAACACTGATAAAACTTCAAAGGCCCTAACTTTTATACGGTGCGTCCTATACCTATCAAAGTTTGCAACAATCAAATTCTTGCAACTTTTTACTGGAGCGTCATAAAACCTTGAAATTTGGTGACAATAAAGTACTCGAGCTTCTTTTCAATTTAAGATATCGCTCATAGCTATGCGACCCTCGAGTCCCAAATCAAACACTGATAAAACTTCAAAGGCCCTAACTTTTATACGGTGCGTCCTATACCTATCAAAGTTTGCAACAATCAAATGCTTATAACTTTTTATTGGAGCGTAATAAAGTCTTGAAATTTTGTGACAATAAAGTAGTCGAGGCTCTTGTCAATTTAAGGTATCGCTCATAGCTATGCTACCCTTGAGTCCCGAATCAAACACTGATAAAACTTCAAATGGCCCTAACTTCTATACGGTGCGTCCTATACTTATCAAAGTTTGCAACAATCAAATGCTTGTAACTTTTTACTAGAGCATAATAAAATCTTGAAATTTTCTGACAATAAAGTAATCGAGCCTCTTGTCAATTTAAGCTATCACTCATAGCTATGCTACCCTTGAGTCCCAAATCAAAAACAGATAAAACTTCAAATGGCCCTAACTTCTATACGGTTCGTCCTATACCTAACAAAGTTTGCATCAATCAAATGCTTGTAACTTTTTACTGGAGCATAATAAAATCTTGAAATTTTGTGACAATAAAGTACTCGAGCCTCTTGTCAATTTTAGCTATCACTCATAGATATGCTACCCTTGAGTCCCAAATCAAACACTGATAAAACTTCAAATGGCCCTAACTTCTATACGGTGCGATATATACCTATCAACGAATGAAACATTCAAATGCTTGTAACTTTTAACTGGAGCGTCATAAAATTTTGAAATTTTGTGACATTAAAGTACTCGAGCCTCTTATCAATTTAAGGTATAGCTCATAACTATGCTACCCTTGAGTCGCTAATCAAAGAATGCTAAACCTTCAAATGGACCTAACTTCTATACGGTGCATCCTATACCTATCAAAGTTTGCAACAATCAAATGCTTGTAACTTTTTACTGGAGCATAATAAAATCTTGAAATTTTGTGACAATAAAGTACTCGAGCCTCTTGACAATTTAAGCTATCACTCATAGCTATGCTACCCTTGAGTCCAAAATCAAACACTGATAAAACTTCAAATGGCCCTAACTTCTATACGGTGCGTCCTACACCTATCAAAGTTTCCAACAATCAAATTCTTGCAACTTTTTACTGGAGCGTCATAAAACCTTGAAATTTGGTGACAATAAAGTACTCGAGCTTCTTTTCAATTTAAGATATCGCTCATAGCTATGCGACCCTCGAGTCCCAAATCAAACACTGATAAAACTTCAAATGGCCCTAACTTTTATACGGTGCGTCCTACACCTATCAAAGTTTGCAACAATCAAATGCTTATAACTGTTTATTGGAGCGTAATAAAGTCTTTAAATTTTGTGACAATAAAGTAGTCGAGGCTCTTGTCAATTTAAGGTATCGCTCATAGCTATGCTACCCTTGAGTCCTAAATCAAACACTGATAAAACTTCAAAGGCCCTAACTTTTATACGGTGCGTCCTACACCTATCAAAGTTTGCAACAATCAAATGCTTGCAACTTTTTACTGGAGCGTCATAAAACCTTGAAATTTGGTGACAATAAAGTACTCGTGCCTCTTGTCAATTAAAGTTGTCGCTCATTGCTATGCTACCCTTGAGTCCCAAATCAAACACTGATAAAACAATGGCCCTAAATGCTGTAGTTTGCGTCTTACACTTATCAGAGTTTGCAACAATCAAATGCTTCTAACTTTCTACTGGAGCTTCATAAAATCTTGAAATTTTGCGACAATAATGTACTCGAGCCTCTTATCAATTTAAGCTATCGCTCATAGCTATGCTATCCTTGAGTCGCAAATCAAGGACTGCTAAACCTTCAAATGGCCCTAAATTCTATACAGTGCGTCCTATACCTATCAAAGTTTGCAACAATCAAATGCTTGTAACTTTTTATTGGAGCGTAATAAAGTCTTGAAATTTTGTGACAATAAAGTAGTCGAGGCTCTTGTCAATTAAAGTTGTCGCTCATTGCTATACTACCCTTGAGTCCCAAATCAAACACTGATAAAACAATGGCCCTAAATGCTGTAGTTTGCGTCTTACACTTATCAGAGTTTGCAACAATCAAATGCTTCTAACTTTCTACTGGAGCTTCATAAAATCTTGAAATTTTGCGACAATAATGTACTCGAGCCTCTTATCAATTTAAGCTATCGCTCATAGCTATGCTATCCTTGAGTCGCAAATCAAGGACTGCTAAACCTTCAAATGGCCCTAAATTCTATACAGTGCGTCCTATACCTATCAAAGTTTGCAACAATCAAATGCTTGTAACTTTTTACTGGAGCATAATAAAATCTTGAAATTTTGTGACAATAAAGTACTCGAGACTCTTGTCAATTTAAGCTATCACTCATAGCTATGCTACCCTTGATTCCCAAATCAAACACTGATAAAACTTCAAATGGCCCTAACTTCTATACGGTGCGTCCTACACCTATCAAAGTTTGCAACAATCAAATGCTTGCAACTTTTTACTGGAGCGTCATAGAACCTTGGAATTTGGTGACAATAAAGTACACGAGCCTCTTTTCAATTTAAGCTTTCGCTCATAGCTATGCTACCCTAGAGTCCCAAATCAAACACTGATAAAACTTCAAAGGCCCTAACTTTTATACGGTGCGTCCTACACCTATCAAAGTTTGCAACAATCAAATGCTTGCAACTTTTTACTGGAGCGTCATAAAACCTTGAAATTTGGTGACAATAAAGTACTCGTGCCTCTTGTCAATTAAAGTTGTCGCTCATTGCTATGCTACCCTTGAGTCCCAAATCAAACACTGATAAAACAATGGCCCTAATTTTTGTAGTTTGCGTCTTACACTTATCAGAGTTTGCAACAATCAAATGCTTGTAACTTTTTACTGGAGCTTCATAAAATCTTGAAATTTTGCGACAATAATGTACTCGAGCCTCTCTTCAATTTAAGCTATCGCTCATAGCTATGCTACCCTCGAGTCCCAAATCAAACACTGATAAAACTTCAAAGGCCCTAACTTTTATACGGTGCGTCCTATACCTATCAAAGTTTGCAACAATCAAATGCTTATAACTTTTTATTGGAGCGTAATAAAGTCTTGAAATTTTGTGACAATAAAGTAGTCGAGGCTCTTGTCAATTTAAGGTATCGCTCATAGCTATGCTACCCTTGAGTCCCGAATCAAACACTGATAAAACTTCAAATGGCCCTAACTTCTATACGGTGCGTCCTATACTTATCAAAGTTTGCAACAATCAAATGCTTGTAACTTTTTACTAGAGCATAATAAAATCTTGAAATTTTCTGACAATAAAGTAATCGAGCCTCTTGTCAATTTAAGCTATCACTCATAGCTATGCTACCCTTGAGTCCCAAATCAAAAACAGATAAAACTTCAAATGGCCCTAACTTCTATACGGTTCGTCCTATACCTATCAAAGTTTGCAACAATCAAATGCTTGTAACTTTTTACTGGAGCATAATAAAATCTTGAAATTTTGTGACAATAAAGTAGTCGAGGCTCTTGTCAATTTAAGGTATCGCTCATAGCTATGCTACCCTTGAGTCCCGAATCAAACACTGATAAAACTTCAAATGGCCCTAACTTCTATACGGTGCGTAATATACTTATCAAAGTTTGCAACAATCAAATGCTTGTAACTTTTTACTAGAGCATAATAAAATCTTGAAATTTTGTGACAATAAAGTACTCGAGCCTCTTGTCAATTTTAGCTATCACTCATAGATATGCTACCCTTGAGTCCCAAATCAAACACTGATAAAACTTCAAATGGCCCTAACTTCTATACGGTGCGATATATACCTATCAACGAATGAAACATTCAAATGCTTGTAACTTTTAACTGGAGCGTCATAAAATTTTGAAATTTTGTGACATTAAAGTACTCGAGCCTCTTATCAATTTAAGCTATAGCTCATAACTATGCTACCCTTGAGTCGCTAATCAAAGAATGCTAAACCTTCAAATGGACCTAACTTCTATACGGTGCATCCTATACCTATCAAAGTTTGCAACAATCAAATGCTTGTAACTTTTTACTGGAGCATAATAAAATCTTGAAATTTTGTGACAATAAAGTACTCGAGCCTCTTGACAATTTAAGCTATCACTCATAGCTATGCTACCCTTGAGTCCAAAATCAAACACTGATAAAACTTCAAATGGCCCTAACTTCTATACGGTGCGTCCTACACCTATCAAAGTTTCCAACAATCAAATTCTTGCAACTTTTTACTGGAGCGTCATAAAACCTTGAAATTTGGTGACAATAAAGTACTCGAGCTTCTTTTCAATTTAAGATATCGCTCATAGCTATGCGACCCTCGAGTCCCAAATCAAACACTGATAAAACTTCAAAGGCCCTAACTTTTATACGGTGCGTCCTATACCTATCAAAGTTTGCAACAATCAAATGCTTATAACTTTTTATTGGAGCGTAATAAAGTCTTGAAATTTTGTGACAATAAAGTAGTCGAGGCTCTTGTCAATTTAAGGTATCGCTCATAGCTATGCTACCCTTGAGTCCCGAATCAAACACTGATAAAACTTCAAATGGCCCTAACTTCTATACGGTGCGTCCTATACTTATCAAAGTTTGCAACAATCAAATGCTTGTAACTTTTTACTGGAGCATAATAAAATCTTGAAATTTTGTGACAATAAAGTACTCGAGCCTCTTGACAATTTAAGCTATCACTCATAGCTATGCTACCCTTGAGTCCAAAATCAAACACTGATAAAACTTCAAATGGCCCTAACTTCTATACGGTGCGTCCTACACCTATCAAAGTTTCCAACAATCAAATTCTTGCAACTTTTTACTGGAGCGTCATAAAACCTTGAAATTTGGTGACAATAAAGTACTCGAGCTTCTTTTCAATTTAAGATATCGCTCATAGCTATGCGACCCTCGAGTCCCAAATCAAACACTGATAAAACTTCAAAGGCCCTAACTTTTATACGGTGCGTCCTATACGTATCAAAGTTTGCAACAATCAAATGCTTATAACTTTTTATTGGAGCGTAATAAAGTCTTGAAATTTTGTGACAATAAAGTAGTCGAGGCTCTTGTCAATTTAAGGTATCGCTCATAGCTATGCTACCCTTGAGTCCCGAATCAAACACTGATAAAACTTCAAATGGCCCTAACTTCTATACGGTGCGTCCTATACTTATCAAAGTTTGCAACAATCAAATGCTTGTAACTTTTTACTAGAGCATAATAAAATCTTGAAATTTTCTGACAATAAAGTAATCGAGCCTCTTGTCAATTTAAGCTATCACTCATAGCTATGCTACCCTTGAGTCCCAAATCAAAAACAGATAAAACTTCAAATGGCCCTAACTTCTATACGGTTCGTCCTATACCTATCAAAGTTTGCAACAATCAAATGCTTGTAACTTTTTACTGGAGCATAATAAAATCTTGAAATTTTGTGACAATAAAGTAGTCGAGGCTCTTGTCAATTTAAGGTATCGCTCATAGCTATGCTACCCTTGAGTCCCGAATCAAACACTGATAAAACTTCAAATGGCCCTAACTTCTATACGGTGCGTCCTATACTTATCAAAGTTTGCAACAATCAAATGCTTGTAACTTTTTACTAGAGCATAATAAAATCTTGAAATTTTGTGACAATAAAGTACTCGAGCCTCTTGTCAATTTTAGCTATCACTCATAGATATGCTACCCTTGAGTCCCAAATCAAACACTGATAAAACTTCAAATGGCCCTAACTTCTATACGGTGCGATATATACCTATCAACGAATGAAACATTCAAATGCTTGTAACTTTTAACTGGAGCGTCATAAAATTTTGAAATTTTGTGACATTAAAGTACTCGAGCCTCTTATCAATTTAAGCTATAGCTCATAACTATGCTACCCTTGAGTCGCTAATCAAAGAATGCTAAACCTTCAAATGGACCTAACTTCTATACGGTGCATCCTATACCTATCAAAGTTTGCAACAATCAAATGCTTGTAACTTTTTACTGGAGCATAATAAAATCTTGAAATTTTGTGACAATAAAGTACTCGAGCCTCTTGACAATTTAAGCTATCACTCATAGCTATGCTACCCTTGAGTCCAAAATCAAACACTGATAAAACTTCAAATGGCCCTAACTTCTATACGGTGCGTCCTATACCTATCAAAGTTTGCAACAATCAAATGCTTATAACTTTTTATTGGAGCGTAATAAAGTCTTGAAATTTTGTGACAATAAAGTAGTCGAGGCTCTTGTCAATTTAAGGTATCGCTCATAGCTATGCTACCCTTGAGTCCCGAATCAAACACTGATAAAACTTCAAATGGCCCTAACTTCTATACGGTGCGTCCTATACTTATCAAAGTTTGCAACAATCAAATGCTTGTAACTTTTTACTAGAGCATAATAAAATCTTGAAATTTTCTGACAATAAAGGAATCGAGCCTCTTGTCAATTTAAGCTATCACTCATAGCTATGCTACCCTTGAGTCCCAAATCAAAAACAGATAAAACTTCAAATGGCCCTAACTTCTATACGGTTCGTCCTATACCTATCAAAGTTTGCAACAATCAAATGCTTGTAACTTTTTACTGGAGCATAATAAAATCTTGAAATTTTGTGACAATAAAGTACTCGAGCCTCTTGTCAATTTTAGCTATCACTCATAGATATGCTAAACTTGAGTCCCAAATCAAACACTGATAAATCTTCAAATGGCCCTAACTTCTATACGGTGCGATATATACCTATCAACGAATGAAACATTCAAATGCTTGTAACTTTTAACTGGAGCGTCATAAAATTTTGAAATTTTGTGACATTAAAGTACTCGAGCCTCTTATCAATTTAAGCTATAGCTCATAACTATGCTACCCTTGAGTCGCTAATCAAAGAATGCTAAACCTTCAAATGGACCTAACTTCTATACGGTGCATCCTATACCTATCAAAGTTTGCAACAATCAAATGCTTGTAACTTTTTACTGGAGCATAATAAAATCTTGAAATTTTGTGACAATAAAGTACTCGAGACTCTTGACAATTTAAGCTATCACTCATAGCTATGCTACCCTTGAGTCCAAAATCAAACACTGATAAAACTTCAAATGGCCCTAACTTCTATACGGTGCGTCCTACACCTATCAAAGTTTCCAACAATCAAATTCTTGCAACTTTTTACTGGAGCGTCATAAAACCTTGAAATTTGGTGACAATAAAGTACTCGAGCTTCTTTTCAATTTAAGATATCGCTCATAGCTATGCGACCCTCGAGTCCCAAATCAAACACTGATAAAACTTCAAATGGCCCTAACTTTTATACGGTGCGTCCTACACCTATCAAAGTTTGCAACAATCAAATGCTTATAACTGTTTATTGGAGCGTAATAAAGTCTTTAAATTTTGTGACAATAAAGTAGTCGAGGCTCTTGTCAATTTAAGGTATCGCTCATAGCTATCCTACCCTTGAGTCCTAAATCAAACACTGATAAAACTTCAAAGGCCCTAACTTTTATACGGTGCGTCCTACACCTATCAAAGTTTGCAACAATCAAATGCTTGCAACTTTTTACTGGAGCGTCATAAAACCTTGAAATTTGGTGACAATAAAGTACTCGTGCCTCTTGTCAATTAAAGTTGTCGCTCATTGCTATGCTACCCTTGAGTCCCAAATCAAACACTGATAAAACAATGGCCCTAATTTTTGTAGTTTGCGTCTTACACTTATCAGAGTTTGCAACAATCAAATGCTTGTAACTTTTTACTGGAGCTTCATAAAATCTTGAAATTTTGCGACAATAATGTACTCGAGCCTCTCTTCAATTTAAGCTATCGCTCATAGCTATGCTACCCTCGAGTCCCAAATCAAACACTGATAAAACTTCAAAGGCCCTAACTTTTATACGGTGCGTCCTATACCTATCAAAGTTTGCAACAATCAAATGCTTATAACTTTTTATTGGAGCGTAATAAAGTCTTGAAATTTTGTGACAATAAAGTAGTCGAGGCTCTTGTCAATTTAAGGTATCGCTCATAGCTATGCTACCCTTGAGTCCCGAATCAAACACTGATAAAACTTCAAATGGCCCTAACTTCTATACGGTGCGTCCTATACTTATCAAAGTTTGCAACAATCAAATGCTTGTAACTTTTTACTAGAGCATAATAAAATCTTGAAATTTTCTGACAATAAAGTAATCGAGCCTCTTGTCAATTTAAGCTATCACTCATAGCTATGCTACCCTTGAGTCCCAAATCAAAAACAGATAAAACTTCAAATGGCCCTAACTTCTATACGGTTCGTCCTATACCTATCAAAGTTTGCAACAATCAAATGCTTGTAACTTTTTACTGGAGCATAATAAAATCTTGAAATTTTGTGACAATAAAATACTCGAGCCTCTTGTCAATTTTAGCTATCACTCATAGATATGCTACCCTTGAGTCCCAAATCAAACACTGATAAAACTTCAAATGGCCCTAACTTCTATACGGTGCGATATATACCTATCAACGAATGAAACATTCAAATGCTTGTAACTTTTAACTGGAGCGTCATAAAATTTTGAAATTTTGTGACATTAAAGTACTCGAGCCTCTTATCAATTTAAGCTATAGCTCATAACTATGCTACCCTTGAGTCGCTAATCAAAGAATGCTAAACCTTCAAATGGACCTAACTTCTATACGGTGCATCCTATACCTATCAAAGTTTGCAACAATCAAATGCTTGTAACTTTTTACTGGAGCATAATAAAATCTTGAAATTTTGTGACAATAAAGTACTCGAGCCTCTTGACAATTTGAGCTATCACTCATAGCTATGCTACCCTTGAGTCCAAAATCAAACACTGATAAAACTTCAAATGGCCCTAACTTCTATACGGTGCGTCCTACACCTATCAAAGTTTCCAACAATCAAATTCTTGCAACTTTTTACTGGAGCGTCATAAAACCTTGAAAATTGGTGACAATAAAGTACTCGAGCTTCTTTTCAATTTAAGATATCGCTCATAGCTATGCGACCCTCGAGTCCCAAATCAAACACTGATAAAACTTCAAATGGCCCTAACTTTTATACGGTGCGTCCCTACACCTATCAAAGTTTGCAACAATCAAATGCTTATAACTGTTTATTGGAGCGTAATAAAGTCTTTAAATTTTGTGACAATAAAGTAGTCGAGGCTCTTGTCAATTTAAGGTATCGCTCATAGCTATGCTACCCTTGAGTCCTAAATCAAATACTGATAAAATTTCAAATGGCCGTAACTTCTATACGGTGCGTCCTACACCTATCAAAGTTTGCAACAATCAAATGCTTGGAACTTTTTACTGGAGCGTCATAAAACCTTGAAATTTGGTGACAATAAAGTACTCGTGCCTCTTGTCAATTAAAGTTGTCGCTCATTGCTATGCTACCCTTGAGTCCCAAATCAAACACTGATAAAACAATGGCCCTAATTTTTGTAGTTTGCGTCTTACACTTATCAGAGTTTGCAACAATCAAATGCTTGCAACTTTTTACTGGAGCGTCATAGAACCTTGGAATTTGGTGACAATAAAGTACACGAGCCTCTTTTCAATTTAAGCTTTCGCTCATAGCTATGCTACCCTAGAGTCCCAAATCAAACACTGATAAAACTTCAAAGGCCCTAACTTTTATACGGTGCGTCCTACACCTATCAAAGTTTGCAACAATCAAATGCTTGCAACTTTTTACTGGAGCGTCATAAAACCTTGAAATTTGGTGACAATAAAGTACTCGTGCCTCTTGTCAATTAAAGTTGTCGCTCATTGCTATGCTACCCTTGAGTCCCAAATCAAACACTGATAAAACAATGGCCCTAATTTTTGTAGTTTGCGTCTTACACTTATCAGAGTTTGCAACAATCAAATGCTTGTAACTTTTTACTGGAGCTTCATAAAATCTTGAAATTTTGCGACAATAATGTACTCGAGCCTCTCTTCAATTTAAGCTATCGCTCATAGCTATGCTACCCTCGAGTCCCAAATCAAACACTGATAAAACTTCAAAGGCCCTAACTTTTATACGGTGCGTCCTATACCTATCAAAGTTTGCAACAATCAAATGCTTGTAACTTTTTGCTGGAGCGTCATAAAACCTTGAAATTTTGTGACAATAAAGTACTCGAGCCTCTTATCAATTTAAGGTATCGCTCATAGCTATGCTACCCTTGAGTCCCAAATCAAAAACAGATAAAACTTCAAATGGCCCTAACTTCTATACGGTGCGTCCTATACTTATCAAAGTTTGCAACAATCAAATGCTTGTAACTTTTTACTCGAGCATAATAAAATCTTGAAATTTTCTGACAATAAAGTAATCGAGCCTCTTGTCAATTTAAGCTATCACTCATAGCTATGCTACCCTTGAGTCCCAAATCAAAAACAGATAAAACTTCAAATGGCCCTAACTTCTATACGGTTCGTCCTATACCTATCAAAGTTTGCAACAATCAAATGCTTGTAACTTTTTACTGGAGCATAATAAAATCTTGAAATTTTGTGACAATAAAGTACTCGAGCCTCTTGTCAATTTTAGCTATCACTCATAGATATGCTACCCTTGAGTCCCAAATCAAACACTGATAAAACTTCAAATGGCCCTAACTTCTATACGGTGCGTCCTACACCTATCAAAGTTTGCAACAATCAAATGCTTATAACTTTTTATTGGAGCGTAATAAAGTCTTTAAATTTTGTGACAATAAAGTAGTCGAGGCTCGTGTCAATTTAAGGTATCGCTCATAGCTATGCTACCCTTGAGTCCTAAATCAAATACTGATAAAATTTCAAATGGCCGTAACTTCTATACGGTGCGTCCTACACCTATCAAAGTTTGCAACAATCAAATGCTTGGAACTTTTTACTGGAGCGTCATAAAACCTTGAAATTTGGTGACAATAAAGTACTCGTGCCTCTTGTCAATTAAAGTTGTCGCTCATTGCTATGCTACCCTTGAGTCCCAAATCAAACACTGATAAAACAATGGCCCTAATTTTTGTAGTTTGCGTCTTACACTTATCAGAGTTTGCAACAATCAAATGCTTGTAACTTTTTACTGGAGCTTCATAAAATCTTGAAATTTTGCGACAATAATGTACTCGAGCCTCTTTTCAATTTAAGCTATCGCTCATAGCTATGCTACCCTCGAGTCCCAAATCAAACACTGATAAAACTTCAAATGGCCCTAACTTCTATACGGTGCGTCATATACCTATCAAAGTTTGCAACAATCAAATGCTTGTAACTTTTTACTGGAGCATAATAAAATCTTGAAATTTTGTGACAATAAAGTACTCCAGCCTCTTGTCAATTTAAGCTATCACTCATAGCTATGCTACCCTTGAGTCCCAAATCAAACACTGATAAAACTTCAAATGGCCCTCACTTCTACACGGTGCGATATATACCTATCAAAGAAAGCAACATTCAAATGCTTGTAACTTTTAACTGGAGCGTCATAAAATCTTGAAATTTTGCGACAATAATGTACTCGAGCCTCTTTTCAATTTAAGCTATCGCTCATACCTATGCTACCCTTGAGTCCAACATCAAACACTGATAAAGCTTCAAATGGCCCTAACTTATATACGGTGCGTCCTACACCTATCAAAGTTTCCAACAATCAAATGCTTGCAACTTTTTACTGGAGCGTCATAGAACCTTGAAATTTGGTGACAATAAAGTACTCGAGCCACTTTTCAATTTAAGCTATCGCTCATAGCTATGCTACCCTCGAGTCCCAAATCAAACACTAATAAAACTTCAAATGGCCCTAACTTTTATACGGTGCGTCCTACACCTATCAAAGTTTGCAACAATCAAATGCTTATAACTTTTTATTGGAGCGTAATAAAGTCTTGAAATTTTGTGACAATAAAGTAGTCGAGGCTCTTGTCAATTTAAGGTATCGCTCATAGCTATGCTACCCTTGAGTCCTAAATAAAACACTGATAAAACTTCAAATGGCCCTAACTTCTATACGGTGCGTCCTATACCTATCAAAGTTTGCAACAATCAAATGCTTGTAACTTTTTACTGGAGCATAATAAAATCTTGAAATTTTGTGACAATAAAGTAATCGAGCCTCTTGTCAATTTAAGCTATCACTCATAGCTATGCTACCCTTGAGTCCCAAAACAAACACTGATAAAACTTCAAATGGCCCTAACTTCTATACGGTGCGTCCTATACCTATCAAAGTTTGCAACAATCAAATGCTTGTAACTTTTTACTGGAGCATAATAAAATCTTGAAATTTTGTGACAAAAAAGTAATCGAGCCTCTTGTCAATTTAAGCTATCACTCATAGCTATGCTACCCTTGAGTCCCAAATCAAACACAGATAAAACTTCAAATGGCCCTAACTTCTATACGGTGCGTCCTATACCTATCAAAGTTTGCAACAATCAAATGCTTGTAACTTTTTACTGGAGCATAATAAAATCTTGAAATTTTGTGACAATAAAGTACTCCAGCCTCTTGTCAATTTAAGCTATCACTCATAGCTATGCTACCCTTGAGTCCCAAATCAAACACTGATAAACTTTAAATGGCCCTCACTTCTATACGGTGCGATATATACCTATCAAAGAATGCGACATTCAATTGCTTGTAACTTTTAACTGGAGCGTCATAAAATTTTGAAAATTTGTGACAATAAAGTAATCGAGCCTCTTGTCAATTTAAGCTATCACTCATAGCTATGCTACCCTTGAGTACCAAATCAAACACTGATAAAACTTCAAATGGCCCTAACTTCTATACGGTGCGTCCTATACCTATCAAAGTTTTTAACAATCAAATGCTTGCAACTTTTTACTGGAGCGTCATAGAACCTTGAAATTTGGTGACAATAAAGTACTCGAGCCACTTTTCAATTTAAGCTATCGCTCATTGCTATGCTACCCTTGAGTCCCAAATCAAACACTGATAAAACAATGGCCCTAAATTCTGTAGTTTGCGTCTTACACTTATCAGAGTTTGCAACAATCAAATGATTCTAACTTTTTACTGGAGCTTCATAAAATCTTGAAATTTTGCGACAATAATGTACTCGAGCCTCTTGTCAATTTAAGGTATCACTCATAGCTATGCTGCCCTTGAGTCCCAAATCAAAGACAGATAAAACTTCAAATGGCCCTAACTTCTATACGGTGCGTCCTATACCTATCAAAGTTTGCAACAATCAAATGCTTGTAACTTTTTACTGGGGCATAATAGAACCTTGAAATTTTGTGACAATAAAGTACTCGAGCCTCTTGTCACTTTAAGCTATCACTCATAGCTATGCTGCCCTTGAGTCCCAAATCAAAGACTGATAAAACTTCAAATGGCCCTAACTTCTATACGGTGCGTCCTACACCTATCAAAGTTTGCAACAATCAAATGCTTGCAACTTTTTACTGGAGCGTCATAGAACCTTGAAATTTGGTGACAATAAAGTACTCGAGCCTCTTTTCAATTTAAGCTATCGCTCATAGCTATGCTACCCTTGACTCGCAAATCAAAGACTGCTAAACCTTCAGATGGCCCTAAATTCTATACAGTGCGTCCTATACCTATCAAAGTTTGCAACAATCAAATGCTTGTAACTTTTTACTGGAGCATAATAAAATCTTGAAATTTTGTGACAATAAAGTACTCGAGCCTCTTGTCAATTTAAGCTATCACTCATAGCTATGCTGCCCTTGAGTCCCAAATCAAAGACTGATAAAACTTCAAATGGCCCTAACTTCTATACGGTGCTTCCTACACCTATCAAAGTTTGCAACAATCAAATGCTTGGAACTTTTACTGGAGCGTCATAAAACCTTGAAATTTGGTGACAATAAAGTACTCGTGCGTCTTGTCAATTAAAGGTGTCGCTCATTGCTATGCTACCCTTGAGTCCCAAATCAAACACTGATAAAACAATGGCCCTAAATTCTGTAGTTTGCTTCTTACACTTATCAGAGTTTGCAACAATCAAATGCTTCTAACTTTTTACTGGAGCTTCATAAAATCTTGAAATTTTGCGACAATAATGTACTCGAGCCTCTTATCAATTTAAGCTATCGCTCATAGCTATGCTACCCTTGACTCGCAAATCAAAGACTGCTAAACCTTCAGATGGCCCTAAATTCTATAGAGTGCGTCCTATACCTATCAAAGTTTGCAACAATCAAATGCTTGTAACTTTTTACTGGAGCATAATAAAATCTTGAAATTTTGAGACAATAAAGTACTCGAGCCTCTTGTCAATTTAAGCTATCACTCATAGCTATGCTACCCTTGAGTCCCAAATCAAACACTAATAAAACTTCAAATGGCCCTAACTTCTATACGGTGCGTCCTACACCTATCAAAGTTTGCAACAATCAAATGCTTGCAACTTTTTACTGGAGCGTCATAGAACCTTGAAATTTGGTGACAATAAAGTACTCGAGCCTCTTTCCAATTTAAGCTATCGCTCATAGCTATGCTACCCTCGAGTCCCAAATCAAACACTGATAAAACTTCAAATGGCCCTAACTTTTATACGGTGCGTCCTACACCTATCAAAGTTTGCAACAATCAAATGCTTATAACTTTTTATTGGAGCGTAATAAAGTCTTGAAATTTTGTGACAATAAAGTAGTCGAGGCTCTTGTCAATTTAAGGTATCGCTCATAGCTATGCTACCCTTGAGTCCCGAATCAAACACTGATAAAACTTCAAATGGCCCCAACTTCTATACGGTGCGTCCTATACCTATCAAAGTTTGCAACAATCAAATGCTTGCAACTTTTTACTAGAGCATAATAAAATCTTGAAATTTTGTGACAATAAAGTAATCGAGTCTCTTGTCAATTTAAGCTATCACTCATAGCTATGCTACCCTTGAGTCCCAAATCAAACACAGATAAAACTTCAAATGGCCCTAACTTCTATACGGTGCGTCCTATACCTATCAAAGTTTGCAACAATCAAATGCTTATAACTTTTTATTGGAGCGTAATAAAGTCTTGAAATTTTGTGACAATAAAGTAGTCGTGGCTCTTGTCAATTTAAGGTATCGCTCATAGCTATGCTACCCTTGAGTCCTAAATCAAACACTGGTAAAACTTCAAATGGCCCTAACTTCTATACGGTGCGTCCTATACCTATCAAAGTTTGCAACAATCAAATGCTTGTAACTTTTTACTGGAGCATAATAGAACCTTGAAATTTTGTGACAATAAAGTACTCGAGCCTCTTGTCACTTTAAGCTATCACTCATAGCTATGCTGCCCTTGAGTCCCAAATCAAAGACTGATAAAACTTCAAATGGCCGTAACTTCTATATGGTGCGTCCTACACCTATCAAAGTTTGCAACAATCAAATGCTTGGAACTTTTTACTGGAGCGTCATAAAACCTTGAAATTTGGTGACAATAAAGTACTCGTGCGTCTTGTCAATTAAAGGTGTCGCTCATTGCTATGCTACCCTTGAGTCCCAAATCAAACACTGATAAAACAATGGCCCTAAATTCTGTAGTTTGCTTCTTACACTTATCAGAGTTTGCAACAATCAAATGCTTCTAACTTTTTACTGGAGCTTCATAAAATCTTGAAATTTTGCGACAATAATGTACTCGAGCCTCTTATCAATTTAAGCTATCGCTCATAGCTATGCTACCCTTGACTCGCAAATCAAAGACTGCTAAACCTTCAGATGGCCCTAAATTCTATAGAGTGCGTCCTATACCTATCAAAGTTTGCAACAATCAAATGCTTGTAACTTTTTACTGGAGCATAATAAAATCTTGAAATTTTGAGACAATAAAGTACTCGAGCCTCTTGTCAATTTAAGCTATCACTCATAGCTATGCTACCCTTGAGTCCCAAATCAAACACTGATAAAACTTCAAATGGCCCTAACTTCTATACGGTGGGTCCTACACCTATCAAAGTTTGCAACAATCAAATGCTTGCAACTTTTTACTGGAGCGTCATAGAACCTTGAAATTTGGTGACAATAAAGTACTCGAGCCTCTTTCCAATTTAAGCTATCGCTCATAGCTATGCTACCCTCGAGTCCCAAATCAAACACTGATAAAACTTCAAATGGCCCTAACTTTTATACGGTGCGTCCTACACCTATCAAAGTTTGCAACAATCAAATGCTTATAACTTTTTATTGGAGCGTAATAAAGTCTTGAAATTTTGTGACAATAAAGTAGTCGAGGCTCTTGTCAATTTAAGGTATCGCTCATAGCTATGCTACCCTTGAGTCCCGAATCAAACACTGATAAAACTTCAAATGGCCCCAACTTCTATACGGTGCGTCCTATACCTATCAAAGTTTGCAACAATCAAATGCTTGCAACTTTTTACTAGAGCATAATAAAATCTTGAAATTTTGTGACAATAAAGTAATCGAGTCTCTTGTCAATTTAAGCTATCACTCATAGCTATGCTACCCTTGAGTCCCAAATCAAACACAGATAAAACTTCAAATGGCCCTAACTTCTATACGGTGCGTCCTATACCTATCAAAGTTTGCAACAATCAAATGCTTATAACTTTTTATTGGAGCGTAATAAAGTCTTGAAATTTTGTGACAATAAAGTAGTCGTGGCTCTTGTCAATTTAAGGTATCGCTCATAGCTATGCTACCCTTGAGTCCTAAATCAAACACTGGTAAAACTTCAAATGGCCCTAACTTCTATACGGTGCGTCCTATACCTATCAAAGTTTGCAACAATCAAATGCTTGTAACTTTTTACTGGAGCATAATAGAACCTTGAAATTTTGTGACAATAAAGTACTCGAGCCTCTTGTCACTTTAAGCTATCACTCATAGCTATGCTGCCCTTGAGTCCCAAATCAAAGACTGATAAAACTTCAAATGGCCGTAACTTCTATATGGTGCGTCCTACACCTATCAAAGTTTGCAACAATCAAATGCTTGGAACTTTTTACTGGAGCGTCATAAAACCTTGAAATTTGGTGACAATAAAGTACTCGTGCCTCTTGTCAATTAAAGTTGTCGCTCATTGCTATGCTACCCTTGAGTCCCAAATCAAACACTGATAAAACAATGGCCCTAATTTTTGTAGTTTGCGTCTTACACTTATCAGAGTTTGCAACAATCAAATGCTTGTAACTTTTTACTGGAGCTTCATAAAATCTTGAAATTTTGCGACAATAATGTACTCGAGCCTCTTTTCAATTTAAGCTATCGCTCATAGCTATGCTACCCTCGAGTCCCAAATCAAACACTGATAAAACTTCAAATGGCCCTAACTTCTATACGGTGCGTCATATACCTATCAAAGTTTGCAACAATCAAATGCTTGTAACTTTTTACTGGAGCATAATAAAATCTTGAAATTTTGTGACAATAAAGTACTCCAGCCTCTTGTCAATTTAAGCTATCACTCATAGCTATGCTACCCTTGAGTCCCAAATCAAACACTGATAAAACTTCAAATGGCCCTCACTTCTACACGGTGCGATATATACCTATCAAAGAAAGCAACATTCAAATGCTTGTAACTTTTAACTGGAGCGTCATAAAATTTTGAAATTTTGTGACATTAAAGTACTCGAGCCTCTTATCAATTTAAGCTATAGCTCATAGCTATGCTACCCTTGAGTCGCAAATCAAAGACTGCTAAACCTTCAAATGGCCCTAACTTCTATACGGTGCATCATATACCTATCAAAGTTTGCAATAATCAAATGCTTGTAACTTTTTACTGGAGCATAATAAAATCTTGAAATTTTGTGACAATAAAGTACTCGAGCCTCTTGACAATTTAAGCTATCACTCATAGCTATGCTACCCTTGAGTCCAAAATCAAACACTGATAAAGCTTCAAATGGCCCTAACTTATATACGGTGCGTCCTACACCTATCAAAGTTTCCAACAATCAAATGCTTGCAACTTTTTACTGGAGCGTCATAGAACCTTGAAATTTGGTGACAATAAAGTACTCGAGCCACTTTTCAATTTAAGCTATCGCTCAGAGCTATGCTACCCTCGAGTCCCAAATCAAACACTAATAAAACTTCAAATGGCCCTAACTTTTATACGGTGCGTCCTACACCTATCAAAGTTTGCAACAATCAAATGCTTATAACTTTTTATTGGAGCGTAATAAAGTCTTGAAATTTTGTGACAATAAAGTAGTCGAGGCTCTTGTCAATTTAAGGTATCGCTCATAGCTATGCTACCCTTGAGTCCTAAATAAAACACTGATAAAACTTCAAATGGCCCTAACTTCTATACGGTGCGTCCTATACCTATCAAAGTTTGCAACAATCAAATGCTTGTAACTTTTTACTGGAGCATAATAAAATCTTGAAATTTTGTGACAATAAAGTAATCGAGCCTCTTGTCAATTTAAGCTATCACTCATAGCTATGCTACCCTTGAGTCCCAAAACAAACACTGATAAAACTTCAAATGGCCCTAACTTCTATACGGTGCGTCCTATACCTATCAAAGTTTGCAACAATCAAATGCTTGTAACTTTTTACTGGAGCATAATAAAATCTTGAAATTTTGTGACAAAAAAGTAATCGAGCCTCTTGTCAATTTAAGCTATCACTCATAGCTATGCTACCCTTGAGTCCCAAATCAAACACAGATAAAACTTCAAATGGCCCTAACTTCTATACGGTGCGTCCTATACCTATCAAAGTTTGCAACAATCAAATGCTTGTAACTTTTTACTGGAGCATAATAAAATCTTGAAATTTTGTGACAATAAAGTACTCCAGCCTCTTGTCAATTTAAGCTATCACTCATAGCTATGATACCCTTGAGTCCCAAATCAAACACTGATAAACTTTAAATGGCCCTCACTTCTATACGGTGCGATATATACCTATCAAAGAATGCGACATTCAATTGCTTGTAACTTTTAACTGGAGCGTCATAAAATTTTGAAAATGTGTGACAATAAAGTAATCGAGCCTCTTGTCAATTTAAGCTATCACTCATAGCTATGCTACCCTTGAGTACCAAATCAAACACTGATAAAACTTCAAATGGCCCTAACTTCTATACGGTGCGTCCTATACCTATCAAAGTTTTTAACAATCAAATGCTTGCAACTTTTTACTGGAGCGTCATAGAACCTTGAAATTTGGTGACAATAAAGTACTCGAGCCACTTTTCAATTTAAGCTATCGCTCATTGCTATGCTACCCTTGAGTCCCAAATCAAACACTGATAAAACAATGGCCCTAAATTCTGTAGTTTGCGTCTTACACTTATCAGAGTTTGCAACAATCAAATGATTCTAACTTTTTACTGGAGCTTCATAAAATCTTGAAATTTTGCGACAATAATGTACTCGAGCCTCTTGTCAATTTAAGCTATCACTCATAGCTATGCTGCCCTTGAGTCCCAAATCAAAGACTGATAAAACTTCAAATGGCCCTAACTTCTATACGGTGCGTCCTATACCTATCAAAGTGTGCAACAATCAAATGCTTGTAACTTTTTACTGGAGCATAATAGAACCTTGAAATTTTGTGACAATAAAGTACTCGAGCCTCTTGTCACTTTAAGCTATCACTCATAGCTATGCTGCCCTTGAGTCCCAAATCAAAGACTGATAAAACTTCAAATGGCCCTAACTTCTATACGGTGCGTCCTACACCTATCAAAGTTTGCAACAATCAAATGCTTGCAACTTTTTACTGGAGCGTCATAGAACCTTGAAATTTGGTGACAATAAAGTACTCGAGCCTCTTTTCAATTTAAGCTATCGCTCATAGCTATGCTACCCTCGAGTCTAAAATCAAACACTGATAAAACTTCAAATGGCCCTAACTTTTATACGGTGCGTCCTACACCTATCAAAGTTTGCAATAATCAAATGCTTCTAACTTTTTACTGGAGCTTCATAAAATCTTGAAATTTTGCGACAATAATGTACTCGAGCCTCTTATCAATTTAAGCTATCGCTCATAGCTATGCTACCCTTGACTCGCAAATCAAAGACTGCTAAACCTTCAGATGGCCCTAAATTCTATAGAGTGCGTCCTATACCTATCAAAGTTTGCAACAATCAAATGCTTGTAACTTTTTACTGGAGCATAATAAAATCTTGAAATTTTGTGACAATAAAGTACTCGAGCCTCTTGTCAATTTAAGCTATCACTCATAGCTATGCTGCCCTTGAGTCCCAAATCAAAGACTGATAAAACTTCAAATGGCCCTAACTTCTATACGGTGCTTCCTACACCTATCAAAGTTTGCAACAATCAAATGCTTGGAACTTTTACTGGAGCGTCATAAAACCTTGAAATTTGGTGACAATAAAGTACTCGTGCGTCTTGTCAATTAAAGGTGTCGCTCATTGCTATGCTACCCTTGAGTCCTAAATCAAACACTGATAAAACAATGGCCCTAAATTCTGTAGTTTGCTTCTTACACTTATCAGAGTTTGCAACAATCAAATGCTTCTAACTTTTTACTGGAGCTTCATAAAATCTTGAAATTTTGCGACAATAATGTACTCGAGCCTCTTATCAATTTAAGCTATCGCTCATAGCTATGCTACCCTTGACTCGCAAATCAAAGACTGCTAAACCTTCAGATGGCCCTAAATTCTATAGAGTGCGTCCTATACCTATCAAAGTTTGCAACAATCAAATGCTTGTAACTTTTTACTGGAGCATAATAAAATCTTGAAATTTTGAGACAATAAAGTACTCGAGCCTCTTGTCAATTTAAGCTATCACTCATAGCTATGCTACCCTTGAGTCCCAAATCAAACACTGATAAAACTTCAAATGGCCCTAACTTCTATACGGTGCGTCCTACACCTATCAAAGTTTGCAACAATCAAATGCTTGCAACTTTTTACTGGAGCGTCATAGAACCTTGAAATTTGGTGACAATAAAGTACTCGAGCCTCTTTCCAATTTAAGCTATCGCTCATAGCTATGCTACCCTCGAGTCCCAAATCAAACACTGATAAAACTTCAAATGGCCCTAACTTTTATACGGTGCGTCCTACACCTATCAAAGTTTGCAGCAATCAAATGCTTATAACTTTTTATTGGAGCGTAATAAAGTCTTGAAATTTTGTGACAATAAAGTAGTCGAGGCTCTTGTCAATTTAAGGTATCGCTCATAGCTATGCTACCCTTGAGTCCCGAATCAAACACTGATAAAACTTCAAATGGCCCCAACTTCTATACGGTGCGTCCTATACCTATCAAAGTTTGCAACAATCAAATGCTTGTAACTTTTTACTAGAGCATAATAAAATCTTGAAATTTTGTGACAATAAAGTAATCGAGTCTCTTGTCAATTTAAGCTATCACTCATAGCTATGCTACCCTTGAGTCCCAAATCAAACACAGATAAAACTTCAAATGGCCCTAACTTCTATACGGTGCGTCCTATATCTATCAAAGTTTGCAACAATCAAATGCTTATAACTTTTTATTGGAGCGTAATAAAGTCTTGAAATTTTGTGACAATAAAGTAGTCGTGGCTCTTGTCAATTTAAGGTATCGCTCATAGCTATGCTACCCTTGAGTCCTAAATCAAACACTGGTAAAACTTCAAATGGCCCTAACTTCTATACGGTGCGTCCTATACCTATCAAAGTTTGCAACAATCAAATGCTTGTAACTTTTTACTGGAGCATAATAGAACCTTGAAATTTTGTGACAATAAAGTACTCGAGCCTCTTGTCACTTTAAGCTATCACTCATAGCTATGCTGCCCTTGAGTCCCAAATCAAAGACTGATAAAACTTCAAATGGCCCTAACTTCTATACGGTGCGTCCTACACCTATCAAAGTTTGCAACAATCAAATCCTTGCAACTTTTTACTGGAGCGTCATAGAACCTTGAAATTTGGTGACAATAAAGTACTCGAGCCTCTTTTCAATTTAAGCTATCGCTCATAGCTATGCTACCCTCGAGTCTAAAATCAAACACTGATAAAACTTCAAATGGCCCTAACTTTTATACGGTGCGTCCTACACCTATCAAAGTTTGCAATAATCAAATGCTTCTAACTTTTTACTGGAGCTTCATAAAATCTTGAAATTTTGCGACAATAATGTACTCGAGCCTCTTATCAATTTAAGCTATCGCTCATAGCTATGCTACCCTTGACTCGCAAATCAAAGACTGCTAAACCTTCAGATGGCCCTAAATTCTATAGAGTGCGTCCTATACCTATCAAAGTTTGCAACAATCAAATGCTTGTAACTTTTTACTGGAGCATAATAAAATCTTGAAATTTTGTGACAATAAAGTACTCGAGCCTCTTGTCAATTTAAGCTATCACTCATAGCTATGCTGCCCTTGAGTCCCAAATCAAAGACTGATAAAACTTCAAATGGCCCTAACTTCTATACGGTGCTTCCTACACCTATCAAAGTTTGCAACAATCAAATGCTTGGAACTTTTTACTGGAGCGTCATAAAACCTTGAAATTTGGTGACAATAAAGTACTCGTGCGTCTTGTCAATTAAAGGTGTCGCTCATTGCTATGCTAGCCTTGAGTCCCAAATCAAACACTGATAAAAACAATGGCCCTAAATTCTGTAGTTTGCTTCTTACACTTATCAGAGTTTGCAACAATCAAATGCTTGTAACTTTTTACTGGAGCTTCATAAAATCTTGAAATTTTGCGACAATAATGTACTCGAGCCTCTTATCAATTTAAGCTATCGCTCATAGCTATGCTACCCTTGACTCGCAAATCAAAGACTGCTAAACCTTCAGATGGCCCTAAATTCTTTAGAGTGCGTCCTATACCTATCAAAGTTTGCAACAATCAAATGCTTGTAACTTTTTACTGGAGCATAATAAAATCTTGAAATTTTGAGACAATAAAGTACTCGAGCCTCTTGTCAATTTAAGCTATCACTCATAGCTATGCTACCCTTGAGTCCCAAATCAAACACTGATAAAACTTCAAATGGCCCTAACTTCTATACGGTGCGTCCTACACCTATCAAAGTTTGCAACAATCAAATGCTTGCAACTTTTTACTGGAGCGTCATAGAACCTTGAAATTTGGTGACAATAAAGTACTCGAGCCTCTTTCCAATTTAAGCTATCGCTCATAGCTATGCTACCCTCGAGTCCCAAATCAAACACTGATAAAACTTCAAATGGCCCTAACTTTTATACGGTGCGTCCTACACCTATCAAAGTTTGCAACAATCAAATGCTTATAACTTTTTATTGGAGCGTAATAAAGTCTTGAAATTTTGTGACAATAAAGTAGTCGAGGCTCTTGTCAATTTAAGGTATCGCTCATAGCTATGCTACCCTTGAGTCCCGAATCAAACACTGATAAAACTTCAAATGGCCCCAACTTCTATACGGTGCGTCCTATACCTATCAAAGTTTGCAACAATCAAATGCTTGTAACTTTTTACTAGAGCATAATAAAATCTTGAAATTTTGTGACAATAAAGTAATCGAGTCTCTTGTCAATTTAAGCTATCACTCATAGCTATGCTACCCTTGAGTCCCAAATCAAACACAGATAAAACTTCAAATGGCCCTAACTTCTATACGGTTCTTCCTATACCTATCAAAGTTTGCAACAATCAAATGCTTGTAACTTTTTTCTGGAGCATAATAAAATCTTGAAATTTTGTGACAATAAAGTACTCGAGCCTCTTGTCAATTTAAGCTATCACTCATAGCTATGCTACCCTTGAGTCCCAAATCAAACACAGATAAAACTTCAAATGGCCCTAACTTCTATACGGTGCGTCAAATACCTATCAAAGTTTGCAACAATCAAATGCTTGTAACTTTTTACTGGAGCATAATCAAATCTTGAAATTTTGTGACAATAAAGTACTCGAGCCTCTTGTCAATTTAGGCTATCACTCATAGCTATGCTACCCTTGAGTCCCAAATCAAACACTGATAAAACTTCAAATGGCCCTAACTTCTATACGGTGCGTCCTACACCTATCAAAGTTTGCAACAATCAAATGCTTGGAACTTTTTACTGTAGCGTCATAGAACCTTGAAATTTGGTGACAATTAAGTACTCGTGCCGCTTGTCAATTAAAGTTCTCGCTCATTGCTATGCTACCCTTGAGCCCCAAATCAAACACTGATAAAACAACGGCCCTAAATTCTGTAGTTTGCGTCTTACACTTATCAGAGTTTGCAACAATCAAATGCTTCTAACTTTTTACTGGAGCTTCATAAAATCTGGAAATTTTGCGACAATAATGTACTCGAACCTCTTTTCAATTTAAGCTATCGCTCATAGCTATGCTACCCTCAAGTCCCAAATCAAACACTGATAAAACTTCAAATGGCCCTAACTTTTATACGGTGCGTCCTACACCAATCAAAGTTTGCAACAATCAATTGCTTATAACTTTTTATTGGAGCTTAATAAAGTCTTGAAATTCTGTGACAATAAAGTAGTCGAGGCTCTTGACAATTTAAGGTATCGCTCATATCAAAGTTTGCAACAATCAAATGCTTATAACTTTTTATTGGAGCTTAATAAAGTCTTGAAATTTTGTGACAATAAAGTACTACAGCCTCTTGTCAATTTAAGCTATACCTCATAGCTATGCCACCCTTGAGTCGCAAATCAAAGACTGCTAAACCTTCAAATGGCCCTAACTTCTATACGGTGCGTCCTATACCTATCAAAGTTTGCAACAATTAAATGCTTGTACCTTTTTACTGGAGCTTAATAAAATCTTGAAATTTTGTGACAATAAAGTACTCGTGCCTCTTGTCAATTAAAGTTGTCGCTCATTGCTATGCTACCCTTGAGTCCAAAATCAAACACTGATAAAACAATGGCCCTAAATTCTGTAGTTTGCGTCTTACACTTATCAGAGTTTGCAACAATCAAATGCTTCTAACTTTTTACTGGAGCTTCATAAAATCTGGAAATTTTGCGACAATAATGTACTCGAACCTCTTTTCAATTTAAGCTATCGCTCATAGCTATGCTACCCTCAAGTCCCAAATCAAACACTGATAAAACTTCAAATGCCCTAACTTTTATACGGTGCGTCCTACACCAATCAAAGTTTGCAACAATCAATTGCTTATAACTTTTTATTGGAGCTTAATAAAGTCTTGAAATTTTGTGACAATAAAGTAGTCGAGGCTCTTGTCAATTTAAGGTATCGCTCATAGCTATGCTACCCTTGAGTCCAAAATCAAACACTGATAAAACTTCAAATGGCCCTAACTTCTATACGGTGCGTCCTACACCTATCAAAGTTTCCAACAATCAAATGCTTGCAACTTTTTACTGGAGCGTCATAGAACCTTGAAATTTGGTGACAATAAAGTACTCGAGCCTCTTTTCAATTTAAGCTATCGCTCATAGCTATGCTACCCTCAAGTCCCAAATCAAACACTGATAAAACTTCAAATGCCCTAACTTTTATACGGTGCGTCCTACACCAATCAAAGTTTGCAACAATCAATTGCTTATAACTTTTTATTGGAGCTTAATAAAGTCTTGAAATTTTGTGACAATAAAGTAGTCGAGGCTCTTGTCAATTTAAGGTATCGCTCATAGCTATGCTACCCTTGAGTCCCAAATCAAACACTGATAAAACTTCAAATGGCCCTAACTTCTATACGGTGCGTCCTATACCTATCAAAGTTTGCAACAATCAAATGCTTGTCACTTTTTACTGGAGCATAATAAAATCTTGAAATTTTGTGACAATAAAGTAATCGAGCCTCTTGTCAATTTAAGCTATCACTCATAGCTATGCTACCCTTGAGTACCAAATCAAACACACATAAAACTTCAAATGGCCCTAACTTCTATACGGTGCGTCCTATACCTATCAAAGTTTGCAACAATCAAATGCTTGTAAGTTTTTACTGGAGCATAATAAAATCTTGACATTTTTTTACAATAAAGTACTCGAGCCTCTTGTCAATTTAAGCTATCACTCATAGCTATGCTACCCTTGAGTCCCAGATCAAACACTGATAAAATTTCAAATGGCCCTAACTTCTATACGGTGCGTCCTACACCTATCAAAGTTTGCAACAATCAAATGCTTGGAACTTTTTACTGTAGCGTCATAGAACCTTGAAATTTGGTGACAATTAAGTACTCGTGCCGCTTGTCAATTAAAGTTCTCGCTCATTGCTATGCTACCCTTGAGCCCCAAATCAAACACTGATAAAACAACGGCCCTAAATTCTGTAGTTTGCGTCTTACACTTATCAGAGTTTGCAACAATCAAATGCTTCTAACTTTTTACTGGAGCTTCATAAAATCTGGAAATTTTGCGACAATAATGTACTCGAACCTCTTTTCAATTTAAGCTATCGCTCATAGCTATGCTACCCTCAAGTCCCAAATCAAACACTGATAAAACTTCAAATGGCCCTAACTTTTATACGGTGCGTCCTACACCAATCAAAGTTTGCAACAATCAATTGCTTATAACTTTTTATTGGAGCTTAATAAAGTCTTGAAATTCTGTGACAATAAAGTAGTCGAGGCTCTTGACAATTTAAGGTATCGCTCATATCAAAGTTTGCAACAATCAAATGCTTATAACTTTTTATTGGAGCTTAATAAAGTCTTGAAATTTTGTGACAATAAAGTACTACAGCCTCTTATCAATTTAAGCTATAGCTCATATGCTAAGCTATGCTACCCTTGAGTCGCAAATCAAAGACGGCTAAACCTTCAAATGGCCCTAACTTCTATACAGTGCATTCTATACCTATCAAAGTTTGCAATAATCAAATGCTTGTAACTTTTTACTGGAGCATAATAAAATCTTGAAATTTTGTGACAATAAAGTACTCGAGCCTCTTGACAATTTAAGCTATCACTCATAGCTGTGCTACCCTTGAGTCCCAAATCAAACACTGATAAAACAATGGCCCTAAATTCTGTAGTTTGCGTCTTACACTTATCAGAGTTTGCAACAATCAAATGCTTCTCACTTTTTAGTGGAGCTTTATAAAATCTTGAAATTTTGCGACAATAATGTACTCGAGCCTCTTATCAATTTAAGCTATCGCTCATAGCTATGCTACCCTCAAGTCCCAAATCAAACACTGATAAAACTTCAAATGGCCCTAACTTTTATACGGTGCGTCCTACACCAATCAAAGTTTGCAACAATCAATTGCTTATAACTTTTTATTGGAGCTTAATAAAGTCTTGAAATTTTGTGACAATAAAGTAGTCGAGGCTCTTGTCAATTTAAGGTATCGGTCATAGCTATGCTACCCTTGAGTCCCGAATCAAACACTGATAAAACTTCAAATGGCCCTAACTTCTATACGGTGCGTCCTATACCTATCAAAGTTTGCAACAATCAAATGCTTGTCACTTTTTACTGGAGCATAATAAAATCTTGAAATTTTGTGACAATAAAGTAATCGAGCCTCTTGTCAATTTAAGCTATCACTCATAGCTATGCTACCCTTGAGTACCAAATCAAACACACATAAAACTTCAAATGGCCCTAACTTCTATACGGTGCGTCCTATACCTATCAAAGTTTGCAACAATCAAATGCTTGTAAGTTTTTACTGGAGCATAATAAAATCTTGACATTTTTTTACAATAAAGTACTCGAGCCTCTTGTCAATTTAAGCTATCACTCATAGCTATGCTACCCTTGAGTCCCAGATCAAACACTGATAAAATTTCAAATGGCCCTAACTTCTATACGGTGCGTCCTACACCTATCAAAGTTTGCAACAATCAAATGCTTGGAACTTTTTACTGTAGCGTCATAGAACCTTGAAATTTGGTGACAATTAAGTACTCGTGCCGCTTGTCAATTAAAGTTCTCGCTCATTGCTATGCTACCCTTGAGCCCCAAATCAAACACTGATAAAACAACGGCCCTAAATTCTGTAGTTTGCGTCTTACACTTATCAGAGTTTGCAACAATCAAATGCTTCTAACTTTTTACTGGAGCTTCATAAAATCTGGAAATTTTGCGACAATAATGTACTCGAACCTCTTTTCAATTTAAGCTATCGCTCATAGCTATGCTACCCTCAAGTCCCAAATCAAACACTGATAAAACTTCAAATGGCCCTAACTTTTATACGGTGCGTCCTACACCAATCAAAGTTTGCAACAATCAATTGCTTATAACTTTTTATTGGAGCTTAATAAAGTCTTGAAATTCTGTGACAATAAAGTAGTCGAGGCTCTTGACAATTTAAGGTATCGCTCATATCAAAGTTTGCAACAATCAAATGCTTATAACTTTTTATTGGAGCTTAATAAAGTCTTGAAATTTTGTGACAATAAAGTACTACAGCCTCTTATCAATTTAAGCTATAGCTCATATGCTAAGCTATGCTACCCTTGAGTCGCAAATCAAAGACGGCTAAACCTTCAAATGGCCCTAACTTCTATACAGTGCATTCTATACCTATCAAAGTTTGCAATAATCAAATGCTTGTAACTTTTTACTGGAGCATAATAAAATCTTGAAATTTTGTGACAATAAAGTACTCGAGCCTCTTGACAATTTAAGCTATCACTCATAGCTGTGCTACCCTTGAGTCCCAAATCAAACACTGATAAAACAATGGCCCTAAATTCTGTAGTTTGCGTCTTACACTTATCAGAGTTTGCAACAATCAAATGCTTCTCACTTTTTAGTGGAGCTTTATAAAATCTTGAAATTTTGCGACAATAATGTACTCGAGCCTCTTATCAATTTAAGCTATCGCTCATAGCTATGCTACCCTCAAGTCCCAAATCAAACACTGATAAAACTTCAAATGGCCCTAACTTTTATACGGTGCGTCCTACACCAATCAAAGTTTGCAACAATCAATTGCTTATAACTTTTTATTGGAGCTTAATAAAGTCTTGAAATTTTGTGACAATAAAGTAGTCGAGGCTCTTGTCAATTTAAGGTATCGGTCATAGCTATGCTACCCTTGAGTCCCGAATCAAACACTGATAAAACTTCAAATGGCCCTAACTTCTATACGGTGCGTCCTATATCTATCAAAGTTTGCAACAATCAAATGGTTGTAACTTTTTACTGGAGCATAATAAAATCTTGAAATTTTGTGACAATAAAGTACTACAGCCTCTTGTCAATTTAAGCTATAGCTCATAGCTATGCTACCCTTGAGTCCCAAATCAAACACTGATAAAACTTCAAATGGCCCTAACATCTATACGGTGCGTCCTATACCTATCAAAGTTTGCAACAATCAAATGCTTGTAACTTTTTACTGGAGCATAATAAAATCTTGAAATTTTGTGACAATAAAGTACTCTAGCCTCTTGTCAATTTTAGCTATCACTCATAGCTATGCTACCCTTGAGTCCCAAATCAAACACTGA
This sequence comes from Clusia tigrina, assembly GCA_920105625.2. Classification (NCBI taxonomy): domain Eukaryota; kingdom Metazoa; phylum Arthropoda; class Insecta; order Diptera; family Clusiidae; genus Clusia; species Clusia tigrina. The sequence goes on from OV050030.1 coordinate 215,274,618, forward strand.
TAAAACTTCAAATGGCCCTAACTTCTATACGGTGTGTACTACACCTATCAAAGTTTGCAACAATCAAATGCTTGTAACTTTTTACTGGAGCGTCATAAAACCTTAAAATTTGATGACAATAAAGTACTCGTGCCTCTTGTCAATTAAAGTTGTCGCTCATTGCTATGCTAACCTTGAGTCCCAAATCAAACACTGATAAAACTTCAAATGGCCCTAACTTCTATACGGTGCGATATATACCTATCAAAGAATGCAACATTCAAATGCTTTTAACTTTTAACTGGAGCGTCATAAAATTTTGAAAATTTGTGACATTAAAGTACTCGAGCCTCTTATCAATTTAAGCTATAGCTCATAGCTATGCTACACTTGAGTCGCAAATCAAAGACTGCTAAACCTTCAAATGGCCCTAACTTCTATACGGTGCATCCTATACCTATCAAAGTTTGCAAACAATCAAATGCTTGTAACTTTTTACTGGAGCATAATAAAAACTTGAAATTTTGTGACAATAAAATACTCGAGCCTCTTGTCAATTTAAGCTATCACTCATAGCTATGCTACCTTGAGTCCCAAATCAAACACTGATAAAACATCAAATGGCCCTAACTTCTATACGGTGCGATATATACCTATCAAAGAACGCAACATTCAAATGCTTGTAACTTTTAACTGGAGCGTCATAAAATTTTGAAATTTTTTGACATTAAAGTACTCGAGCCTCTTATCAATTTAAGCTATAGCTCATAGCTATGCTACCCTTGAGTCGCAAATCAAAGACTGCTAACCCTTCAAATGGCCCTAACTTCTATACGGTGCATCCTATACCTATCAAAGTTTGCAACAATCAAATGCTTGTAACTTTTTACTGGAGCATAATAAAATCTTGAAATTTTGTGACAATAAAGTACTCGAGCCTCTTCTCAATTTAAGCTATCGGTCATAGCTATGCTACCCTCGAGTCCCAAATCAAACACTGATAAAACTTCAAATGGCCCTAACTTTTATGCGGTGCATCCTACACCTATCAAAGTTTGCAACAATCAAATGCTTGTAACTTTTTATTGGAGGGTAATAAAGTCTTGAAATTTTGTGACAATAAAGTAGTCGAGGCTCTTGCCAATTTAAGGTATCGCTCATAGCTATGCTACCCTTGAGTCCCAAATCAAACACAGATAAAACTTCAATTGGCCCTAACTTTTCTACGATGCATCCTATACCTATCAAAGTTTGCAACAATCAAATGCTTGTAACTTTTTACTGGAGCGTCATAAAACCTTGAAATTTGGTGACAATAAAGTACTCGAGCCTCTTATCAATTTAAGCTATAGCTCATAGCTATGCTACCCTTGAGTCGCAAATCAAAGACTGCTAAACCTTGAAATGGCCCTAACTTTTATACGGTGCGTCCTACACCTAACAAAGTTTGCAACAATCAAATGCTTATAACTTTTTATTGGATCGTAGTAAAGTCTTGAAATTTTGTGACAATAAAGTAGTCGAGGCTCTTGTCAATTTAAGGTATCGCTCAGAGCTATGCTACCCTTGAGTCCCAAATCAAACACTGATAAAACTTCAAATGGCCCTAACATCTATACGGTGCGTCCTATACCTATCAAAGTTTGCAACAATCAAATGCTTGTAACTTTTTACTGGAGCATAATAAAATCTTGAAATTTTGTGACAATAAAGTACTCTAGCCTCTTGTCAATTTTAGCTATCACTCATAGCTATGCTACCCTTGAGTCCCAAATCAAACACTGATAAAACTTCAAATGGCCCTAACTTCTATACGGTGCGTACTACACCTATCAAAGTTTGCAACAATCAAATGCTTGTAACTTTTTACTGGAGCGTCATAAAACCTTAAAATTTGATGACAATAAAGTACTCGTGCCTCTTGTCAATTAAAGTTGTCGCTCATTGCTATGCTAACCTTGAGTCCCAAATCAAACACTGATAAAACTTCAAATGGCCCTAACTTCTATACGGTGCGATATATACCTATCAAAGAATGCAACATTCAAATGCTTTTAACTTTTAACTGGAGCGTCATAAAATTTTGAAAATTTGTGACATTAAAGTACTCGAGCCTCTTATCAATTTAAGCTATAGCTCATAGCTATGCTACACTTGAGTCGCAAATCAAAGACTGCTAAACCTTCAAATGGCCCTAACTTCTATACGGTGCATCCTATACCTATCAAAGTTTGCAAACAATCAAATGCTTGTAACTTTTTACTGGAGCATAATAAAATCTTGAAATTTTGTGACAATAAAATACTCGAACCTCTTGTCAATTTAAGCTATCACTCATAGCTATGCTACCTTGAGTCCCAAATCAAACACTGATAAAACTTCAAATGGCCCTAACTTCTATACGGTGCGATATATACCTATCAAAGTTTGCAAACAATCAAATGCTTGTAACTTTTTACTGGAGCATAATAAAATCTTGAAATTTTGTGACAATAAAATACTCGAGCCTCTTGTCAATTTAAGCTATCACTCATAGCTATGCTGCCTTGAGTCCCAAATCAAACACTGACAAAACTTCAAATGGCCCTAACTTCTATACGGTGCTTCCTACACCTATCAAAGTTTCCAACAATCAAATGCTTGCAACTTTTTACTGGAGCGTCATAAAACCTTGAAATTTGGTGACAATAAAGTACTCGAGCCTCTTATCAATTTAAGCTATCGCTCATAGCTATGTTACCCTCGAGTCCCAAATCAAACACTGATAAAACTTCAAATGGCCCTAACTTTTATGCGGTGCGTCCTACACCTATCAAAGTTTGCAACAATCAAATGCTTGTAACTTTTTATTGGAGGGTAATAAAGTCTTGAAATTTTGTGACAATAAAGTAGTCGAGGCTCTTGCCAATTTAAGGTATCGCTCATAGCTATGCTACCCTTGAGTCCCAAATCAGATAAAACTTCAAATGGCCCTAACTTTTATACGATGCATCCTATACCTATCAAAGTTTGCAACAATCAAATGCTTGTAACTTTTTATTGGAGCGTCATAAAATTTAGAAATTTTGTGACATTAAAGTACTCGAGCCTCTTATCAATTTAAGCTATAGCTCATAGCTATGCTACCCTTGAGTCGCAAATCAAAGACTGCTAAACCTTGAAATGGCCCTAACTTTTATACGGTGCGTCCTACACCTAACAAAGTTTGCAACAATCAAATGCTTATAGCATTTTATTGGAGCGTAATAAAGGCTTGAAATTTTGTTACAATAAAGTAGTCGAGGCTCTTGTCAATTTAAGGTATCGCTCATAGCTATGCTACCCATGAGTCCCAAATCAAACATTGATAAAACTTCAAATGGCCCTAACTTCTATACGGTGCGTCCTATACCTATCAAAGTTTGCAACAATCAAATGCTTGTAACTTTTTACTGGAGCATAATAAAATCTTGAAATTTTGTGACAATAAAGTACTCGAGCCTCTTCTCAATTTAAGCTATCACTCATAGCTATGCTACCCTTGAGTCCAAAATCAAAAACTGATAAAACTTCAAATGGCCCTAACTTCTATACGGTGCGTCCTACAACTATCAAAGTTTGCAACAATCAAATGCTTGTAACTTTTTATTGGAGGGTAATAAAGTCTTGAAATTTTGTGACAATAAAGTAGTCGAGGCTCTTGCCAATTTAAGGTATCGCTCATAGCTATGCTACCCTTGAGTCCCAAATCAAACACAGATAAAACTTCAATTGGCCCTACTTTTATACGATGCATCCTATACCTATCAAAGTTTGCAACAATCAAATGCTTGTAACTTTTTATTGGAGCGTCATAAAATTTAGAAATTTTGTGACATTAAAGTAGTCGAGCCGCTTATCAATTTAAGCTATAGCTCATAGCTATGCTACCCTTGAGTCGCAAATCAAAGACTGATAAACCTTGAAATGGCCCTAACTTTTATACGGTGCGTCCTACACCTAACAAAGTTTGCAACAATCAAATGATTATAACTTTTTATTGGATCGTAATAAAGTCTTGAAATTTTGTGACAATAAAGTAGTCGAGGCTCTTGTCAATTTAAGGTATCGCTCATATATATGCTACCCTTGAGTCCCAAATCAAACACTGATAAAACTTCAAATGGCCCTAACATCTATACGGTGCGTCCTATACCTATCAAAGTTTGCAACAATCAAATGCTTGTAACTTTTTACTGGAGCATAATAAAATCTTGAAATTTTGTGACAATAAAGTACTCTAGCCTCTTGTCAATTTTAGCTATCACTCATAGCTATGCTACCCTTGAGTCCCAAATCAAACACTGATAAAACTTCAAATGGCCCTAACTTCTATACGGTGCGTACTACACCTATCAAAGTTTGCAACAATCAAATGCTTGTAACTTTTTACTGGAGCGTCATAAAACCTTAAAATTTGATGACAATAAAGTACTCGTGCCTCTTGTCAATTAAAGTTGTCGCTCATTGCTATGCTAACCTTGAGTCCCAAATCAAACACTGATAAAACTTCAAATGGCCCTAACTTCTATACGGTGCGATATATACCTATCAAAGAATGCAACATTCAAATGCTTTTAACTTTTAACTGGAGCGTCATAAAATTTTGAAAATTTGTGACATTAAAGTACTCGAGCCTCTTATCAATTTAAGCTATAGCTCATAGCTATGCTACACTTGAGTCGCAAATCAAAGACTGCTAAACCTTCAAATGGCCCTAACTTCTATACGGTGCATCCTATACCTATCAAAGTTTGCAAACAATCAAATGCTTGTAACTTTTTACTGGAGCATAATAAAATCTTGAAATTTTGTGACAATAAAATACTCGAGCCTCTTGTCAATTTAAGCTATCACTCATAGCTATGCTACCTTGAGTCCCAAATCAAACACTGATAAAACTTCAAATGGCCCTAACTTCTATACGGTGCGATATATACCTATCAAAGAACGCAACATTCAAATGCTTGTAACTTTTAACTGGAGCGTCATAAAATTTTGAAATTTTTTGACATTAAAGTACTCGAGCCTCTTATCAATTTAAGCTATAGCTCATAGCTATGCTACCCTTGAGTCGCAAATCAAAGACTGCTAAACCTTCAAATGGCCCTAACTTCTATACGGTGCGTCCTATAACTATGAAAGTTTGCAACAATCAAATGCTTGTAACTTTTTACTGGAGCATAATAAAATCTTGAAATTTTGTGACAATAAAATACTCGAGCCTCTTGTCAATTTAAGCTATCACTCATAGCTATGCTACCTTGAGTCCCAAATCAAACACTGACAAAACTTCAAATGGCCCTAACTTCTATACGGTGCTTCCTACACCTATCAAAGTTTCCAACAATCAAATGTTTGCAACTTTTTACTGGAGCGTCATAAAACCTTGAAATTTGGTGACAATAAAGTACTCGAGCCTCTTATCAATTTAAGCTATCGCTCATAGCTATGTTACCCTCGAGTCCCAAATCAAACACTGATAAAACTTCAAATGGCCCTAACTTTTATGCGGTGCGTCCTACACCTATCAAAGTTTGCAACAATCAAATGCTTGTAACTTTTTATTGGAGGGTAATAAAGTCTTGAAATTTTGTGACAATAAAGTAGTCGAGGCTCTTGCCAATTTAAGGTATCGCTCATAGCTATGCTACCCTTGAGTCCCAAATCAGATAAAACTTCAAATGGCCCTAACTTTTATACGATGCATCCTATACCTATCAAAGTTTGCAACAATCAAATGCTTGTAACTTTTTATTGTAGCGTCATAAAATTTAGAAATTTTGTGACATTAAAGTACTCGAGCCTCTTATCAATATAAGCTATAGCTCATAGCTATGCTACCCTTGAGTCGCAAATCAAAGACTGCTAAACCTTGAAATGGCCCTAACTTTTATACGGTGCGTCCTACACCTAACAAAGTTTGCAACAATCAAATGCTTATATTTTATTGGAGCGTAATAAAGACTTGAAATTTTGTGACAATAAAGTAGTCGAGGCTCTTGTCAATTAAAGTTGTCGCTCATTGCTATGCTAACCTTGAGTCCCAAATCAAACACTGATAAAACAATGACCCTAAATTCTGTTGTTTGCGTCTTACACTTATCAGAGTTTGCAACAATCAAATGCTTGTAACTTTTTACTGGAGCGTCATAAAATCTTGAAATTTTGCGACAATAAATTACTCGAGCCTCTTATCAATTTAAGCTATCGCTCATAGCTATGCTACCCTTGAGTTCCAAATCAAACACTGATAAAACTTCAAATGGTCCTAACTTCTATACGGTGCGATATATACCTATCAAAGAACGCAACATTCAAATGCTTGTAACTTTTAACTGGAGCGTCATAACATTTTGAAATTTTTTGACATTAAGGTACTCGAGCCTCTTATCAATTTAAGCTATAGCTCATAGCTATGCTAACCTTGAGTCGCAAATCAAAGACTGCTAAACCTTGAAATGGCCCTAACTTCTATACGGTGCGTCCTATACCTATCAAAGTTTGCAACAATCAAATGCTTGTATCTTTTTACTGGAGCATAACAAAATCTTGAAATTTTGTGACAATAAAATACTCGAGCCTCTTGTCAATTTAAGCTATCACTCATAGCTATGCTACCTTGAGTCCCAAATCAAACACTGATAAAACAATGACCCTAAATTCTGTTGTTTGCGTCTTACACTTATCAGAGTTTGCAACAATCAAATGCTTGTAACTTTTTACTGCAGCGTCATAAAATCTTGAAATTTTGTGACAATAAATTACTCGAGCCTCTTATCAATTTAAGCTATCGCTCATAGCTATGCTACCCTTGAGTTCCAAATCAAACACTGATAAAACTTCAAATGGCCCTAACTTCTATACGGTGCGATATATACCATTTCAAAGAACGCAACATTCAAATGCTTGTAACTTTTAACTGGAGCGTCATAAAATTTTGAAATTTTTTGACATTAAAGTACTCGAGCCTCTTATCAATTTAAGCTATAGCTCATAGCTATGCTACCCTTGAGTCGCAAATCAAAGACTGCTAAACCTTCAAATGGCCCTAACTTCTATACGGTGCGTCCTATACCTATGAAAGTTTGCAACAATCAAATGCTTGTAACTTTTTACTGGAGCATAATAAAATCTTGAAATTTTGTGACAATAAAATACTCGAGCCTCTTGTCAATTTAAGCTATCACTCATAGCTATGCTACCTTGAGTCCCAAATCAAACACTGATAAAACTTCAAATGGGCCTAACTTCTATACGGTGCGTCCTACACCTATCAAAGTTTCCAACAATCAAATGCTTGCAACTTTTTACTGGAGCGTCATAAAACCTTGAAATTTGGTGACAATAAAGTACTCGAGCCTCTTATCAATTTAAGCTATCGCTCATAGCTATGTTACCCTCGAGTCCCAAATCAAACACTGATAAAACTTCAAATGGCCCTAACTTTTATGCGGTGCGTCCTACACCTATCAAAGTTTGCAACAATCAAATGCTTGTAACTTTTTATTGGAGGGTAATAAAGTCTTGAGATTTTGTGACAATAAAGTAGTCGAGGCTCTTGCCAATTTAAGGTATCGCTCATAGCTATGCTACCCTTGAGTCCCAAATCAGATAAAACTTCAAATGGCCCTAACTTATATACGATGCATCCTATACCTATCAAAGTTTGCAACAATCAAATGCTTGTAACTTTTTATTGGAGCGTCATAAAATTTAGAAATTTTGTGACATTAAAGTACTCGAGCCTCTTATCAATTTAAGCTATAGCTCATAGCTATGTTACCCTTGAGTCGCAAATCAAAGACTGCTAAACCTTGAAATGGCCCTAACTTTTATACGGTGCGTCCTACACCTAACAAAGTTTGCAACAATCAAATGCTTATAGCATTTTATTGGAGCGTAATAAAGACTTGAAATTTTGTGACAATAAAGTAGTCGAGGCTCTTGTCAATGTAAGGTATCGCTCATAGCTATGCTACCCATGAGTCCCAAATCAAACACTGATAAAACTTCAAATGGCCCTAACTTCTATACGGTGCGTCCTATACCTATCAAAGTTTGCAACAATCAAATGCTTGTAACTTTTTACTGGAGCATAATAAAATCTTGAAATTTTGTGACAATAAAGTACTCTAGCCTCTTGTCAATTTTAGCTATCACTCATAGCTATGCTACCCTTGAGTCCCAAATCAAACACTGATAAAACTTCAAATGGCCCTAACTTCTATACGGTGCGTACTTCACCTATCAAAGTTTGCAACAATCAAATGCTTGTAACTTTTTACTGGAGCGTCATAAAACCTTATAATTTGATTACAATAAAGTACTTGTGATAATTGTCAATTAAAGTTGTCGCTCATTGCTATGCTAACCTTGAGTCCCAAATCAAACACTTATAAAACAATGACCCTAAATTCTGTTGTTTGCGTCTCACACTTATCAGAGTTTGCAACAATCAAATGCTTGTAACTTTTTACTGGAGCGTCATAAAATCTTGAAATTTTGCGACAATAAATTACTCGAGCCTCTTATCAATTTAAGCTATCGCTCATAGCTATGCTACCCTTGAGTTCCAAATCAAACACTGATAAAACTTCAAATGGTCCTAACTTCTATACGGTGCGATATATACCTATCAAAGAACGCAACATTCAAATGCTTGTAACTTTTAACTGGAGCGTCATAACATTTTGAAATTTTTTGACATTAAAGTACTCGAGCCTCTTATCAATTTAAGCTATAGCTCATAGCTATGCTAACCTTGAGTCGCAAATCAAAGACTGCTAAACCTTGAAATGGCCCTAACTTCTATACGGTGCGTCCTATACCTATCAAAGTTTGCAACAATCAAATGCTTGTAACTTTTTACTGGAGCATAACAAAATCTTGAAATTTTGTGACAATAAAATACTCGAGCCTCTTGTCAATTTAAGCTATCACTCATAGCTATGCTACCCTTGAGTCCCAAATCAAACACTGATAAAACTTCAAATGGCCCTAACTTCTGTACGGTGCGTACTACACCTATCAAAGTTTGCAACAATCAAATGCTTGTAACTTTTTACTGGAGCGTCATAAAACCTTAAAATTTTATGACAATAAAGTACTCGTGCCTCTTGTCAATTAAAGATGTCGCTCATTGCTATGCTAACCTTGAGTCCTAAATCAAACACTGATAAAACAATGACCCTAAATTCTGTTGTTTGCGTCTTACACTTATCAGAGTTTGCAACAATCAAATGCTTGTAACTTTTTACTGGAGCGTCATAAAATCTTGAAATTTTGTGACAATAAATTACTCGAGCCTCTTATCAATTTAAGCTATCGCTCATAGCTATGCTACCCTTGAGTTCCAAATCAAACACTGATAAAACTTCAAATGGCCCTAACTTCTATACGGTGCGATATATACCATTTCAAAGAACGCAACATTCAAATGCTTGTAACTTTTAAGTGGAGCGTCATAAAATTTTGAAATTTTTTGACATTAAAGTACTCGAGCCTCTTATCAATTTAAGCTATAGCTCATAGCTATGCTACCCTTGAGTCGCAAATCAAAGACTGCTAAACCTTCAAATGGCCCTAACTTCTATACGGTACGTCCTATACCTATCAAAGTTTGCAACAATCAAATGCTTGTAACTTTTTACTGGAGCATAATAAAATCTTGAAATTTTGTGACAATAAAATACTCGAGCCTCTTGTCAATTTAAGCTATCACTCATAGCTATGCTACCTTGAGTCCCAAATCAAACACTGATAAAACTTCAAATGGCCCTAACTTCTATACGGTGCGATATATACCTATCAAAAAATGCAACATTCAAATGCTGGAGCATAATAAAGTCTTGAAATTTTGTGACAATAAAGTAGTCGAGCCTCTTGTCAATTTAAGGTATAGCTCATAGCTATGCTACCCTTGAGTTCCAAATCAAACACTGATAAAACTTCAAATGGCCCTAACTTCTATACGGTGCGATATATACCTATCAAAGAACGCAACATTCAATTGCTTGTAGCTTTTAACTGGTGCGTCATAAAATTTTGAAATTTTGTGACATTAAAGTACTCGAGCCTCTTATCAATTTAAGCTATAGCTCATAGCTATGCTAACCTTGAGTCGCAAATCAAAGACTGCTAAACCTTCAAATGGCCCTAACTTCTATACGGTGCGTCCTATACCTATCAAAGTTTGCAACAATCAAATGCTTGTAACTTTTTACTGGAGCATAATAAAATCTTGAAATTTTGTGACATTAAAGTACTCGAGCCTCTTATCAATTTAAGCTATCACTCATAGCGATGCTACCTTGAGTCCCAAATCAAACACTGATAAAACTTCAAATGGCCCTAACTTCTATACGGTGCGATATATACCTATCAAAGAATGCAACATTAAAATGCTTGTAACTTTTAACTGGAGCGTCATAAAATTTTGAAATTTTGTGACATTAAAGTACTCGAGCCTCTTATCAATTTAAGCTATAGCTCATAGCTATGCTACCCCTGAGTCGCAAATCAAAGACTGCTAAACCTTCAAATGGCCCTAACTTCTATACGGTGCATCCTATACCTATCAAAGTTTGCAACAATCAAATGCTTGTAACTTTTTACTGGAGCATAATAAAATCTTGAAATTTTGTGACAATAAAGTACTCGAGCCTCTTCTCAATTTAAGCTATCACTCATAGCTATGCTACCCTTGAGTCCAAAATCAAACACTGATAAAACTACAAATGGCCCTAACTTCTATACGGTGCGTCCTACACCTATTAAAGTTTCCAATAATCAAATGCTTGCAACTTTTTACTGGAGCGTCATAAAACCTTAAAATTTAATGACAATAAAGTACTCGTGCCTCTTGTCAATTAAAGTTGTCGCTCATTGCTATGCTAACCTTGAGTCCCAAATCAAACACTGATAAAACAATGACCCTAAATTCTGTTGTTTGCGTCTTACACTTATCAGAGTTTGCAACAATCAAATGCTTGTAACTTTTTACTGGAGCGTCATAAAATCTTGAAATTTTGCGACAATAAATTACTCGAGCCTCTTATCAATTTAAGCTATCGCTCATAGCTATGCTACCCTTGAGTTCCAAATCAAACACTGATAAAACTTCAAATGGCCCTAACTTCTATACGGTGCGATATATAGCTATCAAAGAACGCAACATTCAAATGCTTGTAACTTTTAACTGGAGCGTCATAAAATTTTGAAATTTTGTCACATTAAAGTATTCGAGCCTCTTATCAATTTAAGCTATAGCTCATAGCTATGCTACCCTTAAGTCGCAAATCAAAGACTGCTAAACCTTCAAATGGCCCTAACTTCTATACGGTGCATCCTATACCTATCAAAGTTTGCAACAATCAAATGCTTGTAACTTTTTACTGGAGCATAATAAAATCTTGAAATTTTGTGACAATAAAGTTCTCGAGCCTCTTGTCAATTTAAGCTATCACTCATAGCTATGCTACCCTTGAGTTCAAAATCAAACTTTGATAAAACTTCAAATGGCCCTAACTTCTATACGGTGCGATATATACCTATCAAAGAATGCAACATTCAAATGCTTGTAACTTTTAACTGGAGCGTCATAAAATTTTGAAATTTTGTCACATTAAAGTACTCGAGCCTCTTATCAATTTAAGCTATAGCTCATAGCTATGCTACCCTTGAGTCGCAAATCAAAGACTGCTAAACCTTCAAATGGCCCTAACTTCTATACGGTGCATCCTATACCTATCAAAGTTTGCAACAATCAAATGCTTGTAACTTTTTACTGGAGCATAATAAAATCTTGAAATTTTGTGACAATAAAGTACTCGAGCCTCTTGTCAATTTAAGCTATCACTCATAGCGGTGCTACCCTTGAGTCCAAAATCAAACTTTGATAAAACTTCAAATGGCCCTAACTTCTATACGGTGCGTCCTACACCTATCAAAGTTTGCAACAATCAAATGCTTGTAACTTTTTACTGGAGCATAATAAAGTCTTGAAATTTTGTGACAATAAAGTAGTCGAGCCTCTTGTCAATTTAAGGTATCGCTCATAGCTATGCTACCCTTGAGTCCCAAATCAAACACTGATAAAACTTCAAATGGCCCTAGCTTCTATACGGTGCGTCCTATACCTATCAAAGTTTGCAACAATCAAATGCTTGTAACTTTTTACTGGAGCATAATAAAATCTTGAAATTTTCTGATACTAAAGTAATCGAGCCTCTTGTCAATTTAAGCTATCACTCATAGCTATGCTACCCTTGAGTCCCAAATCAAACACAGATAAAACTTCAAATGGTCCTAACTTCTATACGGTGCGTCCTATACCTATCAAAGTTTGCAACAATCAAATGCTTGTAACTTTTTACTGGAGCAAAATAAAATCTTGAAATTTTGTGACAATAAAGTACTCGAGCCTCTTGTCAATTTAAGCTATCACTCATAGCTATGCTAACGTTGAGTCCCAAATCAAACACTAATAAAACTTCAAATGGCCCTAGCTTCTATACGGTGCGTACTACACCTATTAAAGTTTGCAACAATCAAATGCTTGTAACTTTTGACTGGAGCGACATAAAACCTTGAAATTTGGTGATAATAAAGTACTCGTGCCTTTTGTCAATTAAAGTTGTCGCTCATTGCTATGCTACCCTTGCGTCCCAAATCAAACACTGATAAAACAATGTCCCTAAATTCTGTAGTTTGCGTCTTACACTTATCAGAGTTTGCAACAATCAAATGCTTGTAACTTTTTACTGGAGCGTCATAAAATCTTGAAATTTTGCGACAATAAAGTACTCGAGCCTCTTATCACTTTAAGCTATCGCTCATAGCTATGCTACCCTTGAGTTCCAAATCAAACACTGATAAAACTTCAAATGGCCGTAACTTCTATACGGTGCGATATATACCTATCAAAGAACGCAACATTCAATTGCTTGTAGCTTTTAACTGGTGCGTCATAAAATTTTGAAATTTTGTGACATTAAAGTACTCGAGCCTCTTATCAATTTAAGCTATAGCTCATAGCTATGCTAACCTTGAGTCGCAAATCAAAGACTGCTAAACCTTCAAATGGCCCTAACTTCTATACGGTGCATCCTATACCTATCAAAGTTTGCAACAATCAAATGCTTGTAACTTTTTACTGGAGCATAATAAAATCTTGAAATTTTGTGACAATAAAGTACTCGAGCCTCTTCTCAATTTAAGCTATCACTCATAGCTATGCTACCCTTGAGTCCAAAATCAAACACAGATAAAACTTCAAATGGCCCTAACTTCTATACGGTGCGTCCTACACCTATCAAAGTTTCCAATAATCAAATGCTTGCAACTTTTTACTGGAGCGTCATAAAACCTTAAAATTTGATGACAATAAAGTACTCGTGCCTCTTGTCAATTAAAGTTGTCGCTCATTGCTATGCTAACCTTGAGTCCCAAATCAAACACTGATAAAACAATGACCCTAAATTCTGTTGTTTGCGTCTTACACTTATCAGAGTTTGCAACAATCAAATGCTTGTAACTTTTTACTGGAGCATAATAAAATCTTGAAATTTTGTGACAATAAAGTACTCGAGCCTCTTGTCAATTTAAGCTATCACTCATAGCTATGCTACCCTTGAGTCCAAAATCAAACTTTGATAAAACTTCAAATGGCCCTAACTTCTATACGGTGCGATATATACCTATCAAAGAATGCAACATTCAAATGCTTGTAACTTTTAACTGGAGCGTCATAAAATTTTGAAATTTTGTCACATTAAAGTACTCGAGCCTCTTATCAATTTAAGCTATAGCTCATAGCTATGCTACCCTTGAGTCGCAAATCAAAGACTGCTAAACCTTCAAATGGCCCTAACTTCTATACGGTGCATCCTATACCTATCAAAGTTTGCAACAATCAAATGCTTGTAACTTTTTACTGGAGCATAATAAAATCTTGAAATTTTGTGACAATAAAGTACTCGAGCCTCTTGTCAATTTAAGGTATCGCTCATAGCTATGCTACCCTTGAGTCCCAAATCAAACACTGATAAAACTTCAAATGGCCCTAGCTTCTATACGGTGCGTCCAATACCTATCAAAGTTTGTAACAATCAAATGCTTGTAACTTTTTACGGGAGCATAATAAAATCTTGAAATTTTCTGACACTAAAGTAATCGAGCCTCTTGTCAATTTAAGCTATCACTCATAGCTATGCTACCCTTGAGTCCCAAATCAAACACAGATAAAACTTCAAATGGTCCTAACTTCTATACGGTGCGTCCTATACCTATCAAAGTTTGCAACAATCAAATGCTTGTAACTTTTTACTGGAACAAAATAAAATCTTGAAATTTTGTGACAATAAAGTACTCGAGCCTCTTGTCAATTTAAGCTATCACTCATAGCTATGCTAACGTTGAGTCCCAAATCAAACACTAATAAAACTTCAAATGGCCCTAGCTTCTATACGGTGCGTACTACACCTATCAAAGTTTGCAACAATCAAATGCTTGTAACTTTTTACTGGAGCGACATAAAACCTTGAAATTTGGTGATAATAAAGTACTCGTGCCTTTTGTCAATTAAAGTTGTCGCTCATTGCTATGCTACCCTTGCGTCCCAAATCAAACACTGATAAAACAATGTCCCTAAATTCTGTAGTTTGCGTCTTACACTTATCAGAATTTGCAACAATCAAATGCTTGTAACTTTTTACTGGAGCGTCATAAAATCTTGAAATTTTGCGACAATAAAGTACTCGAGCCTCTTATCAATTTAAGCTATCGCTCATAGCTATGCTACCCTTGAGTTCCAAATCAAACACTGATAAAACTTCAAATGGCCGTAACTTCTATACGGTGCGATATATACCTATCAAAGAACGCAACATTCAATTGCTTGTAGCTTTTAACTGGTGCGTCATAAAATTTTGAAATTTTGTGACATTAAAGTACTCGAGCCTCTTATCAATTTAAGCTATAGCTCATAGCTATGCTAACCTTGAGTCGCAAATCAAAGACTGCTAAACCTTCAAATGGCCCTAACTTCTATACGGTGCGTCCTATACCTATCAAAGTTTGCAACAATCAAATGCTTGTAACTTTTTACTGGAGCATAATAAAATCTTGAAATTTTGTGACAATAAAATACTCGAGCCTCTTGTCAATTTAAGCTATCACTCATAGCTATGCTACCCTTGAGCCCCAAATCAAACACTGATAAAACTTCAAATGGCCCTAACTTCTGTACGGTGCGTACTACACCTATCAAAGTTTGCAACAATCAAATGCTTGTAACTTTTTACTGGAGCGTCATAAAACCTTAAAATTTGATGACAATAAAGTACTCGTGCCTCTTGTCAATTAAAGTTGTCGCTCATTGCTATGCTAACCTTGAGTCCCAAATCAAACATTGATAAAACAATGACCCTAAATTCTGTTGTTTGCGTCTTACACTTATCAGAGTTTGCAACAATCAAATGCTCGTAACTTTTTACTGGAGCGTCATAAAATCTTGAAATTTTGCGACAATAAATTACTCGAGCCTCTTATCAATTTAAGCTTTCGCTCATAGCTATGCTACCCTTGAGTTCCAAATCAAACACTGATAAAACTTCAAATGGCCCTAACTTCTATACGGTGCGATATATAGCTATCAAAGAACGCAACATTCAAATGCTTGTAACTTTTAACTGGAGCGTCATAAAATTTTGAAATTTTGTCACATTAAAGTATTCGAGCCTCTTATCAATTTAAGCTATAGCTCATAGCTATGCTACCCTTAAGTCGCAAATCAAAGACTGCTAAACCTTCAAATGGCCCTAACTTCTATACGGTGCATCCTATACCTATCAAAGTTTGCAACAATCAAATGCTTGTAACTTTTTACTGGAGCATAATAAAATCTTGAAATTTTGTGACAATAAAGTTCTCGAGCCTCTTGTCAATTTAAGCTATCACTCATAGCTATGCTACCCTTGAGTCCAAAATCAAACTTTGATAAAACTTCAAATGGCCCTAACTTCTATACGGTGCGATATATACCTATCAAAGAATGCAACATTCAAATGCTTGTAACTTTTAACTGGAGCGTCATAAAATTTTGAAATTCTGTCACATTAAAGTACTCGAGCCTCTTATCAATTTAAGCTATAGCTCATAGCTATGCTACCCTTGAGTCGCAAATCAAAGACTGCTAAACCTTCAAATGGCCCTAACTTCTATACGGTGCATCCTATACCTATCAAAGTTTGCAACAATCAAATGCTTGTAACTTTTTACTGGAGCATAATAAAATCTTGAAATTTTGTGACAATAAAGTACTCGAGTCTCTTGTCAATTTAAGCTATCACTCATAGCGGTGCTACCCTTGAGTCCAAAATCTAACTTTGATAAAACTTCAAATGGCCCTAACTTCTATACGGTGCGTCCTACACCTATCAAAGTTTGCAACAATCAAATGCTTGTAACTTTTTACTGGAGCATAATAAAGTCTTGAAATTTTGTGACAATAAAGTAGTCGAGCCTCTTGTCAATTTAAGGTATCGCTCATAGCTATGCTACCCTTGAGTCCCAAATCAAACACTGATAAAACTTCAAATGGCCCTAGCTTCTATACGGTGCGTCCTATACCTATCAAAGTTTGCAACAATCAAATGCTTGTAACTTTTTACTGGAGCATAATAAAATCTTGAAATTTTCTGATACTAAAGTAATCGAGCCTCTTGTCAATTTAAGCTATCACTCATAGCTATGCTACCCTTGAGTCCCAAATCAAACACAGATAAAACTTCAAATGGTCCTAACTTCTATACGGTGCGTCCTATACCTATCAAAGTTTGCAACAATCAAATGCTTGTAACTTTTTACTGGAGCAAAATAAAATCTTGAAATTTTGTGACAATAAAGTACTCGAGCCTCTTGTCAATTTAAGCTATCACTCATAGCTATGCTAACGTTGAGTCCCAAATCAAACACTAATAAAACTTCAAATGGCCCTAGCTTCTATACGGTGCGTACTACACCTATCAAAGTTTGCAACAATCAAATGCTTGTAACTTTTTACTGGAGCGACATAAAACCTTGAAATTTGGTGATAATAAAGTACTCGTGCCTTTTGTCAATTAAAGTTGTCGCTCATTGCTATGCTACCCTTGCGTCCCAAATCAAACACTGATAAAACAATGTCCCTAAATTCTGTAGTTTGCGTCTTACACTTATCAGAGTTTGCAACAATCAAATGCTTGTAACTTTTTACTGGAGCGTCATAAAATCTTGAAATTTTGCGACAATAAAGTACTCGAGCCTCTTATCAATTTAAGCTATCGCTCATAGCTATGCTACCCTTGAGTTCCAAATCAAACACTGATAAAACTTCAAATGGCCGTAACTTCTATACGGTGCGATATATACCTATCAAAGAACGCAACATTCAATTGCTTGTAGCTTTTAACTGGTGCGTCATAAAATTTTGAAATTTTGTGACATTAAAGTACTCGAGCCTCTTATCAATTTAAGCTATAGCTCATAGCTATGCTAACCTTGAGTCGCAAATCAAAGACTGCTAAACCTTCAAATGGCCCTAACTTCTATACGGTGCGTCCTATACCTATCAAAGTTTGCAACAATCAAATGCTTGTAACTTTTTACTGGAGCATAATAAAATCTTGAAATTTTGTGACAATAAAATACTCGAGCCTCTTGTCAATTTAAGCTATCACTCATAGCTATGCTACCCTTGAGCCCCAAATCAAACACTGATAAAACTTCAAATGGCCCTAACTTCTGTACGGTGCGTACTACACCTATCAAAGTTTGCAACAATCAAATGCTTGTAACTTTTTACTGGAGCGTCATAAAACCTTAAAATTTGATGACAATAAAGTACTCGTGCCTCTTGTCAATTAAAGTTGTCGCTCATTGCTATGCTAACCTTGAGTCCCAAATCAAACATTGATAGAACAATGACCCTAAATTCTGTTGTTTGCGTCTTACACTTATCAGAGTTTGCAACAATCAAATGCTTGTAACTTTTTACTGGAGCGTCATAAAATCTTGAAATTTTGCGACAATAAATTACTCGAGCCTCTTATCAATTTAAGCTTTCGCTCATAGCTATGCTACCCTTGAGTTCCAAATCAAACACTCATAAAACTTCAAATGGCCCTAACTTCTATACGGTGCGATATATACCATTTCAAAGAACGCAACATTCAAATGCTTGTAACTTTTAACTGGAGCGTCATAAAATTTTGAAATTTTTTGACATTAAAGTACTCGAGCCTCTTATCAATTTAAGCTATAGCTCATAGCTATGCTACCCTTGAGTCGCAAATCAAAGACTGCTAAACCTTCAAATGGCCCTAACTTCTATACGGTGCGTCCTATACCTATCAAAGTTTGCAACAATCAAATGCTTGTAACTTTTTACTGGAGCATAATAAAATCTTGAAATTTTGTGACAATAAAATACTCGAGCCTCTTGTCAATTTAAGCTATCACTGATAGCGATGCTACCTTGAGTCCCAAATCAAACACTGATAAAACTTCAAATGGCCCTAACTTCTATACGGTGCGATATATACCTATCAAAGAATGCAACATTCAAATGCTTGTAACTTTTAACTGGAGCGTCATAAAATTTTGAAATTTTGTGACATTAAAGTACTCGAGCCTCTTATCAATTTAAGCTATAGCTCATAGCTATGCTACCCCTGAGTCGCAAATCAAAGACTGCTAAACCTTCAAATGGCCCTAACTTCTATACGGTGCATCCTATACCTATCAAAGTTTGCAACAATCAAATGCTTGTAACTTTTTACTGGAGCATAATAAAATCTTGAAATTTTGTGACAATAAAGTACTCGAGCCTCTTCTCAATTTAAGCTATCACTCATAGCTATGCTACCCTTGAGTCCAAAATCAAACACTGATAAAACTTCAAATGGCCCTAACTTCTATACGGTGCGTCCTACACCTATCAAAGTTTCCAATAATCAAATGCTTGCAACTTTTTACTGGAGCGTCATAAAACCTTGAAATTTGGTGACAATAAAGTACTCGAGCCTCTTATCAATTTAAGCTATCGCTCATAGCTATGCTACCCTCGAGTCCCAAATCAAACACTGATAAAACTTCAAATGGCCCTAACTTTTATGCGGTGCGTCCTACACCTATCAAAGTTTGCAACAATCAAATGCTTGTAACTTTTTATTGGAGGGTAATGAAGTCTTGAAATTTTGTGACAATAAAGTAGTCGAGGCTCTTGCCAATTTAAGGTATCGCTCATAGCTATGCTACCCTTGAGTCCCAAATCAGATAAAACTTCAAATGGCCCTAACTTTTATACGATGCATCCTATACCTATCAAAGTTTGCAACAATCAAATGCTTGTAACTTTTTATTGGAGCGTCATAAAATTTTGAAATTTTGTGACATTAAAGTACTCGAGCCTCTTATCAATTTAAGCTATTGCTCATAGCTATGCTACCCTTGAGTCGCAAATCAAAGACTGCTAAACCTTGATATGGCCCTAACTTTTATACGGTACGTCCTACACCTAACAAAGTTTGCAACAATCAAATGCTTATAACATTTTATTGGAGCGTAACAAAGTCTTGAAATTTTGTGACAATAAAGTAGTCGAGGCTCTTGTCAATTTAAGGTATCGCTCATAGCTATGCTACCCTTGAGTCCCAAATCAAACACTGATAAAACTTCAAATGGCCCTAACTTCTATACGGTGCGTCCTATACCTATCAAAATTTGCAACAATCAAATGCTTGTAACTTTTTACTGGAGCATAATAAAATCTTGAAATTTTGTGACAATAAAGTACTCTAGCCTCTTGTCAATTTTAGCTATCACTCATATATATGCTACCCTTGAATCCCAAATCAAACACTGATAAAACTTCAAATGGCCCTAACTTCTATACGGTGCGTACTACACCTATCAAAGTTTGCAACAATCAAATGCTTGTAACTTTTTACTGGAGCGTCATAAAACCTTAAAATTTGATGACAATAAAGTACTCGTGCCTCTTGTCAATTAAAGTTGTCGCTCATTGCTATGCTAACCTTGAGTCCCAAATCAAACACTGATAAAACAATGACCCTAAATTCTGTTGTTTGCGTCTTACACATATCAGAGTTTGCAACAATCAAATGCTTGTAACTTTTTACTGGAGCGTCATAAAATCTTGAAATTTTGCGACAATAAATTACTCGAGCCTCTTATCAATTTAAGCTATCGCTCATAGCTATGCTACCCTTGAGTTCCAAATCAAACACTGATAAAACTTCAAATGGCCCTAACTTCTATACGGTGCGATATATAGCTATCAAAGAACGCAACATTCAAATGCTTGTAACTTTTAACTGGAGCGTCATAAAATTTTGAAATTTTGTCACATTAAAGTATTCGAGCCTCTTATCAATTTAAGCTATAGCTCATAGCTATGCTACCCTTGAGTCGCAAATCAAAGACTGCTAAACCTTGAAATGGCCCTAACTTCTATACGGTGCATCCTATACCTATCAAAGTTTGCAACAATCAAAAGCTTGTAACTTTTTACTGGAGCATAATAAAATCTTGAAATTTTGTGACAATAAAGTACTCGAGCCTCTTGTCAATTTAAGCTATCACTCATAGCTATGCTTCCCTTGAGTCCAAAATCAAACTTTGATAAAACTTCAAATGGCCCTAACTTCTATACGGTGCGATATATACCTATCAAAGAATGCAACATTCAAATGCTTGTAACTTTTAACTGGAGCGTCATAAAATTTTGAAATTTTGTCACATTAAAGTACTCGAGCCTCTTATCAATTTAAGCTATAGCTCATAGCTATGCTACCCTTGAGTCGCAAATCAAAGACTGCTAAACCTTCAAATGGCCCTAACTTCTATACGGTGCATCCTATACCTATCAAAGTTTGCAACAATCAAATGCTTGTAACTTTTTACTGGAGCATAATAAAATCTTGAAATTTTGTGACAATAAAGTACTCGAGCCTCTTGTCAATTTAAGCTATCACTCATAGCTATGCTACCCTTGAGTCCAAAATCAAACTTTGATAAAACTTCAAATGGCCCTAACTTCTATACGGTGCGTCCTACACCTATCAAAGTTTGCAACAATCAAATGCTTGTAACTTTTTACTGGAGCATAATAAAGTCTTGAAATTTTGTGACAATAAAGTAGTCGAGCCTCTTGTCAATTTAAGCTATCACTCATAGCTATGCTACCCTTGAGTCCCAAATCAAACACAGATAAAACTTCAAATGGCCCTAACTTCTATACGGTGCGTCCTATACCTATCAAAGTTTGCAACAATCAAATGCTTGTAACTTTTTACTGGAGCATAATAAAATCTTGAAATTTTGTGACAATAAAGTACTCGAGCCTCTTGTCAATTTAAGCTATCACTCATAGCTATGCTAACGTTGAGTCCCAAATCAAACACTGATAAAACTTCAAATGGCCCTAGCTTCTATACGGTGCGTACTACACCTATCAAAGTTTGCAACAATCAAATGCTTGTAACTTTTTACTGGAGCGTCATAAAACCTTGAAATTTGGTGATAATAAAGTACTCGTGCCTTTTGTCAATTAAAGTTGCCGCTCATTGCTATGCTACCCTTGAGTCCCAAATCAAACACTGATAAAACAATGTCCCTAAATTCTGTAGTTTGCGTCTTACACTTATCAGAGTTTGCAACAATCCAATGCTTGTAACTTTTTACTGGAGCGTCATAAAATCTTGAAATTTTGCGACAATAAAGTACTCGAGCCTCTTATCAATTTAAGCTATCGCTCATAGCTATGCTACCCTTGAGTTCCAAATCAAACACTGATAAAACTTCAAATGGCCCTAACTTCTATACGGTGCGATATATACCTATCAAAGAACGCAACATTCAATTGCTTGTAGCTTTTAACTGGTGCGTCATAAAATTTTGAAATTTTGTGACATTAAATTACTCGAGCCTTTTATCAATTTAAGCTATAGCTCATAGCTATGCTACCCTTGAGTCGCAAATCAAAGACTGCTAAACCTTCAAATGGCCCTAACTTCTATACGGTGCGTCCTATACCTATTAAAGTTTGCAACAATCAAATGCTTGTAACTTTTTACTGGAGCATAATAAAATCTTGAAATTTTGTGACAATAAAATACTCGAGCCTCTTGCCAATGTAAGCCATCACTCATAGCTATGCTACCCTTGAGTCCCAAATCAAACACTGAAAAAACTTCAAATGTCCCTAACTTCTATACGGTACGATATATACCTATCAAAGAATGCAACATTCAAATGCTTGTTACTTTTAGCTGGAGCGTCATAAAATTTTCAAATTTTGTCACATTAAAGTACTCGAGCCTCTTATCAATTTAAGCTATAGCTCATAGCTATGCTACCCTTGAGTCGCACATCAAAGACTGCTAAACCTTCAAATGGCCCTAACTTCTATACGGTGCATCCTATACCTATCAAAGTTTGCAACAATCAAATGCTTGTAACTTTTTACTGGAGCATAATAAAATCTTGAAATTTTGTGACAATAAAGTACTCGAGCCTCTTGTCAATTTAAGCTATCACTCATAGCTATGCTACCCTTGAGTCCAAAATCAAACTTTGATAAAACTTCAAATGGCCCTAACTTCTATACGGTGCGTCCTATACCTATCAAAGTTTGCAACAATCAAATGCTTGTAACTTTTTACTGGAGCATAATAAAATCTTGAAATTTTGTGACAATAAAGTACTCGAGCCTCTTGTCAATTTAAGCTATCACTCATAGCTATGCTAACGTTGAGTCCCAAATCAAACACTGATAAAACTTCAAATGGCCCTAGCTTCTATACGGTGCGATATATACCTATCAAAGAACGCAACATTCAATTGCTTGTAGCTTTTAACTGGTGCGTCATAAAATTTTGAAATTTTGTGGCATTAAATTACTCGAGCCTTTTATCAATTTAAGCTATAGCTCATAGCTATGCTACCCTTGAGTCGCAAATCAAAGACTGCTAAACCTTCAAATGGCCCTAACTTCTATACGGTGCGTCCTATACCTATTAAAGTTTGCAACAATCAAATGCTTGTAACTTTTTACTGGAGCATAATAAAATCTTGAAATTTTCTGACAATAAAGTACTCGAGCCTCTTGTCAATTTAAGCTATCACTCATAGCTATGCTACCCTTGAGTCCAAAATCAAACTTTGATAAAACTTCAAATGGCCCTAACTTCTATACGGTGCGTCCTACACCTATCAAAGTTTGCAACAATCAAATGCTTGTAACTTTTTACTGGAGCATAATAAAGTCTTGAAATTTTCTGACAATAAAGTACTCGAGCCTCTTGTCAATTTAAGCTATCACTCATAGCTATGCTACCCTTGAGTCCAAAATCAAACTTTGATAAAACTTCAAATGGCCCTAACTTCTATACGGTGCGTCCTACACCTATCAAAGTTTGCAACAATCAAATGCTTGTAACTTTTTACTGGAGCATAATAAAGTCTTGAAATTTTGTGACAATAAAGTAGTCGAGCCTCTTGTCAATTTAAGGTATCGCTCATAGCTATGCTACCCTTGAGTCCCAAATCAAACACTGACAAAACTTCAAATGGCCCTAACTTCTATACGGTGCGTCCTATACCTATCAAAGTTTGCAACAATCAAATGCTTGTAACTTTTTACTGGAGCATAATAAAATCTTGAAATTTTCTGACACTAAAGTAATCGAGCCTCTTGTCAATTTAAGCTATCACTCAAAGCTATGCTACCCTTGAGTCCCAAATCAAACACAGATAAAACTTCAAATGGCCCTAACTTCTATACGGTGCGTCCTATACCTATCAAAGTTTGCAACAATCAAATGCTTGTAACTTTTTACTGGAGCATAATAAAATCTTGAAATTTTGTGACAATAAAGTACTCGAGCCTCTTGTCAATTTAAGCTATCACTCATAGCTATGCTAACCTTGAGTCCCAAATCAAACACTGATAAAACTTCAAATGGCCCTAGCTTCTATACGGTGCGTACTACACCTATCAAAGTTTGCAACAATCAAATGCTTGTAACTTTTTACTGGAGCGTCATAAAACCTTGAAATTTGGTGATAATAAAGTACCCGTGCCTTTTGTCAATTAAAGTTGTCGCTCATTGCTATGCTACCCTTGAGTCCCAAATCAAACACTGATAAAACAATGTCCCTAAATTCTGTAGTTTGCGTCTTACACTTATCAGAGTTTGCAACAATCAAATGCTTGTAACTTTTTACTGGAGCGTCATAAAATCTTGAAATTTTGCGACAATAAAGTACTCGAGCCTCTTATCAATTTAAGCTATCGCTCATAGCTATGCTACCCTTGAGTTCCAAATCAAACACTGATAAAACTTCAAATGGCCCTAACTTTTATACGGTGCGTCGTACACCTATCAAAGTTTGCAACAATCAAATGCTTGTAACTTTTTACTGGAGAATAATAAAATCTTGAAATTTTGTGACAATAAAGTACTCGAGCCTCTTGTCAATTTAAGCTATCACTCATAGCTATGCTACCCTTGAGTCCCAAATCAAACACAGATAAAACTTCAAATGGCCCTAACTTCTATACGGTGCGTCCTATACCTATCGAAGTTTGCAACAATCAAATGCTTGTAACTTTTTACTTGAGCATAATAAAATCTGGAAATTTTGTGACAATAAAGTACTCGAGCCTCTTGTCAATTTAAGGTATCACTTATAGCTATGCTACCCTTGAGTTCCAAATCAAACACTGATAAAACTTCAAATGGCCCTAACTTCTATACAGTGCGATATATACCTATCAAAGAATGCAACATTCAAATGCTTGTAACTTTTAACTGGAGCGTCATAAAATTTTCAAATTTTGTCACATTAAAGTACTCGAGCCTCTTATCAATTTAATCTATAGCTCATAGCTATGCTACCCTTGCGTCGCAAATCAAAGACTGCTAAACCTTCAAATGGCCCTAACTTCTATAGGGTGCATCCTATACCTATCAAAGTTTGCAACAATCAAATGCTTGTAACTTTTTTTAAAGTACTCGAGCCTCTTATCAATTTAAGCTATCGCACATAGGTATGCTACCCTTGAGTCCCAAATCAAACACTGATAAAATTTCAAATAGCCCTAACTTCTCTACGGTGCGTCCTATACCTATCAAAGTATGCAACAATCAAATGCTTGTAACTTTTTACTGGAGCTTAATAAAATCTGGAAATTTTGTGACAATAAAGTTCTCGAGCCTCTTGTCAATTTAAGCTATCTCTCATAGCAATGCTACCCTTGAGTCCCAAATCAAACACTGATAAAACTTCAAATGGCCCTGACTTCTATACGGAGCGTGCTACACCTATCAAAGTTTGCCACAATCAAATGCTTGTAACTTTTTACTGGAGCGTCATAAAACCTTGAAATTTGGTGACAATGAAGTACTCGTGCCTCTTGTCAATTAAAATTGTCGCTCATTGCTATGCTTCCCGTGAGTCCCGAATCAAACACTGATAAAACAATCGCCCTAAATTCTGTACTTGCGTCCTACACTTATCAGAGTTTGCAACAATCCAATGCTTGTAACTTTTTACTGGAGCGTCATAAAACCTTGAAATTTTCTGACAATCAAGTACTCGAGCCTCTTGTCAATTTAAGCTACAACTCATAGCCATGCTACCCTTGAGTCCCAAATCAAACACTGATAAAACTTCAAATGGCCCTAATTTCTATACGGTGCGTCCTACACCTGTCAAGGTTTGCAACAATCTATTGCTTGCAACTTTTTACGGGAGCGTCATAAAACCTTGAAATTTTGTGACAATAAAGTACTCGAGCCTCTTGTCAATTTAAGCTATCGCTCATTGCTATGCTACCCTTGAGTCCCAAATCAAACACTGATAAAACAATGTCCCTAAATTCTGTAGTTTGCGTCTTACACTTATCAGAGTTTGCAACAATCCAATGCTTGTAACTTTTTACTGGAGCGTCATAAAATCTTGAAATTTTGCGACAATAAAGTACTCGAGCCTCTTATCAATTTAAGCTATCGCTCATAGCTATGCTACCCTTGAGTTCCAAATCAAACACTGATAAAACTTCAAATGGCCCTAACTTCTATACGGTGCGATATATACCTATCAAAGAACGCAACATTCAATTGCTTGTAGCTTTTATCTGGTGCGTCATAAAATTTTGAAATTTTGTGACATTAAATTACTCGAGCCTTTTATCAATTTAAGCTATAGCTCATAGCTATGCTACCCTTGAGTCGCAAATCAAAGACTGCTAAACCTTCAAATGGCCCTAACTTCTATACGGTGCGTCCTATACCTATTAAAGTTTGCAACAATCAAATGCTTGTAACTTTTTACTGGAGCATAATAAAATCTTGAAATTTTGTGACAATAAAATACTCGAGCCTCTTGCCAATGTAAGCCATCACTCATAGCTATGCTACCCTTGAGTCCCAAATCAAACACTGAAAAAACTTCAAATGTCCCTAACTTCTATACGATACGATATATACCTATCAAAGAATGCAACATTCAAATGCTTGTTACTTTTAGCTGGAGCGTCATAAAATTTTCAAATTTTGTCACATTAAAGTACTCGAGCCTCGTATCAATTTAAGCTATAGCTCATAGCTATGCTACCCTTGAGTCGCACATCAAAGACTGCTAAACCTTCAAATGGCCCTAACTTCTATACGGTGCATCCTATACCTATCAAAGTTTGCAACAATCAAATGCTTGTAACTTTTTACTGGAGCATAATAAAATCTTGAAATTTTGTGACAATAAAGTACTCGAGCCTCTTGTCAATTTAAGCTATCACTCATAGCTATGCTACCCTTGAGTCCAAAATCAAACTTTGATAAAACTTCAAATGGCCCTAACTTCTATACGGTGCGTCCTATACCTATCAAAGTTTGCAACAATCAAATGCTTGTAACTTTTTACTGGAGCATAATAAAATCTTTAAATTTTGTGACAATAAAGTACTCGAGCCTCTTGTCAATTTAAGCTATCACTCATAGCTATGCTAACGTTGAGTCCCAAATCAAACACTGATAAAACTTCAAATGGCCCTAGCTTCTATACGGTGCGATATATACCTATCAAAGAACGCAACATTCAATTGCTTGTAGCTTTTAACTGGTGCGTCATAAAATTTTGAAATTTTGTGGCATTAAATTACTCGAGCCTTTTATCAATTTAAGCTATAGCTCATAGCTATGCTACCCTTGAGTCGCAAATCAAAGACTGCTAAACCTTCAAATGGCCCTAACTTCTATACGGTGCGTCCTATACCTATTAAAGTTTGCAACAATCAAATGCTTGTAACTTTTTACTGGAGCATAATAAAATCTTGAAATTTTCTGACAATAAAGTACTCGAGCCTCTTGTCAATTTAAGCTATCACTCATAGCTATGCTACCCTTGAGTCCAAAATCAAACTTTGATAAAACTTCAAATGGCCCTAACTTCTATACGGTGCGTCCTACACCTATCAAAGTTTGCAACAATCAAATGCTTGTAACTTTTTACTGGAGCATAATAAAGTCTTGAAATTTTCTGACAATAAAGTACTCGAGCCTCTTGTCAATTTAAGCTATCACTCATAGCTATGCTACCCTTGAGTCCAAAATCAAACTTTGATAAAACTTCAAATGGCCCTAACTTCTATACGGTGCGTCCTACACCTATCAAAGTTTGCAACAATCAAATGCTTGTAACTTTTTACTGGAGCATAATAAAGTCTTGAAATTTTGTGACAATAAAGTAGTCGAGCCTCTTGTCAATTTAAGGTATCGCTCATAGCTATGCTACCCTTGAGTCCCAAATCAAACACTGACAAAACTTCAAATGGCCCTAACTTCTATACGGTGCGTCCTATACCTATCAAAGTTTGCAACAATCAAATGCTTGTAACTTTTTACTGGAGCATAATAAAATCTTGAAATTTTCTGACACTAAAGTAATCGAGCCTCTTGTCAATTTAAGCTATCACTCATAGCTATGCTACCCTTGAGTCCCAAATCAAACACAGATAAAACTTCAAATGGCCCTAACTTCTATACGGTGCGTCCTATACCTATCAAAGTTTGCAACAATCAAATGCTTGTAACTTTTTACTGGAGCATAATAAAATCTTGAAATTTTGTGACAATAAAGTACTCGAGCCTCTTGTCAATTTAAGCTATCACTCATAGCTATGCTAACCTTGAGTCCCAAATCAAACACTGATAAAACTTCAAATGGCCCTAGCTTCTATACGGTGCGTACTACACCTATCAAAGTTTGCAACAATCAAATGCTTGTAACTTTTTACTGGAGCGTCATAAAACCTTGAAATTTGGTGATAATAAAGTACCCGTGCCTTTTGTCAATTAAAGTTGTCGCTCATTGCTATGCTACCCTTGAGTCCCAAATCAAACACTGATAAAACAATGTCCCTAAATTCTGTAGTTTGCGTCTTACACTTATCAGAGTTTGCAACAATCAAATGCTTGTAACTTTTTACTGGAGCGTCATAAAATCTTGAAATTTTGCGACAATAAAGTACTCGAGCCTCTTATCAATTTAAGCTATCGCTCATAGTTATGCTACCCTTGAGTCCCAAATCAAACACTGATAAAACTTCGAATAGCCCTAACTTTTATACGGTGCGTCGCACACCTATCAAAGTTTGAAACAATCAAAAGCTTGTAACTTTTTACTGGAGCATCATAAAATCTTGAAATTTTGTGACAATAAAGTACTCGAGCCTCTTGTCAATTTAAGCTATCACTCATAGCTATGCTACCCTTGAGTCCCAAATCAAACACAGATAAAACTTCAAATGGCCCTAACTTCTATACGGTGCGTCCTATACCTATCGAAGTTTGCAACAATCAAATGCTTGTAACTTTTTACTTGAGCATAATAAAATCTGGAAATTTTGTGACAATAAAGTACTCGAGCCTCTTGTCAATTTAAGGTATCACTTATAGCTATGCTACCCTTGAGTTCCAAATCAAACACTGATAAAACTTCAAATGGCCCTAACTTCTATACGGTGCGATATATACCTATCAAAGAATGCAACATTCAAATGCTTGTAACTTTTAACTGGAGCGTCATAAAATTTTCAAATTTTGTCACATTAAAGTACTCGAGCCTCTTATCAATTTAATCTATAGCTCATAGCTATGCTACCCTTGCGTCGCAAATCAAAGACTGCTAAACCTTCAAATGGCCCTAACTTCTATAGGGTGCATCCTATACCTATCAAAGTTTGCAACAATCAAATGCTTGTAACTTTTTTTAAAGTACTCGAGCCTCTTATCAATTTAAGCTATCGCTCATAGGTATGCTACCCTTGAGTCCCAAATCAAACACTGATAAAACTTCAAATGGCCCTAACTTCTATACGGAGCGTGCTACACCTATCAAAGTTTGCCACAATCAAATGCTTGTAACTTTTTACTGGAGCGTCATAAAACCTTGAAATTTGGTGATAATAAAGTACCCGTGCCTTTTGTCAATTAAAGTTGTCGCTCATTGCTATGCTACCCTTGAGTCCCAAATCAAACACTGATAAAACAATGTCCCTAAATTCTGTAGTTTGCGTCTTACACTTATCAGAGTTTGCAACAATCAAATGCTTGTAACTTTTTACTGGAGCGTCATAAAATCTTGAAATTTTGCGACAATAAAGTACTCGAGCCTCTTATCAATTTAAGCTATCGCTCATAGCTATGCTACCCTTGAGTTCCAAATCAAACACTGATAAAACTTCAAATGGCCCTAACTTTTATACGGTGCGTCGTACACCTATCAAAGTTTGCAACAATCAAATGCTTGTAACTTTTTACTGGAGCATAATAAAATCTTGAAATTTTGTGACAATAAAGTACTCGAGCCTCTTGTCAATTTAAGCTATCACTCATAGCTATGCTACCCTTGAGTCCCAAATCAAACACAGATAAAACTTCAAATGACCCTAACTTCTATACGGTGCGTCCTATACCTATCGAAGTTTGCAACAATCAAATGCTTGTAACTTTTTACTTGAGCATAATAAAATCTGGAAATTTTGTGACAATAAAGTACTCGAGCCTCTTGTCAATTTAAGGTATCACTTATAGCTATGCTACCCTTGAGTTCCAAATCAAACACTGATAAAACTTCAAATGGCCCTAACTTCTATACGGTGCGATATATACCTATCAAAGAATGCAACATTCAAATGCTTGTAACTTTTAACTGGAGCGTCATAAAATTTTCAAATTTTGTCACATTAAAGTACTCGAGCCTCTTATCAATTTAATCTATAGCTCATAGCTATGCTACCCTTGCGTCGCAAATCAAAGACTGCTAAACCTTCAAATGGCCCTAACTTCTATAGGGTGCATCCTATACCTATCAAAGTTTGCAACAATCAAATGCTTGTAACTTTTTTTAAAGTACTCGAGCCTCTTATCAATTTAAGCTATCGCTCATAGGTATGCTACCCTTGAGTCCCAAATCAAACACTGATAAAACTTCAAATGGCCCTAACTTCTATACGGAGCGTGCTACACCTATCAAAGTTTGCCACAATCAAATGCTTGTAACTTTTTACTGGAGCGTCATAAAACCTTGAAATTTGGTGACAATGAAGTACTCGTGCCACTTGTCAATTAAAATTGTCGCTCATTGCTATGCTTCCCGTGAGTCCCGAATCAAACACTGATAAAACAATCGCCCTAAATTCTGTACTTGCGTCCTACACTTATCAGAGTTTGCAACAATCCAATGCTTGTAACTTTTTACTGGAGCGTCATAAAACCTTGAAATTTTCTGACAATCAAGTACTCGAGCCTCTTGTCAATTTAAGCTACCACTCATAGCCATGCTACCCTTGAGTCCCAAATCAAACACTGATAAAACTTCAAATGGCCCTAATTTCTATACGGTGCGTCCTACACCTGTCAAGGTTTGCAACAATCTATTGCTTGCAACTTTTTACGGGAGCGTCATAAAACCTTGAAATTTTGTGACAATAAAGTACTCGAGCCTCTTGTCAATTTAAGCTATCGCTCATTGCTATGCTACCCTTGAGTCCCAAATCAAACACTGATAAAACAATGTCCCTAAATTCTGTAGTTTGCGTCTTACACTTATCAGAGTTTGCAACAATCCAATGCTTGTAACTTTTTACTGGAGCGTCATAAAATCTTGAAATTTTGCGACAATAAAGTACTCGAGCCTCTTATCAATTTAAGCTATCGCTCATAGCTATGCTACCCTTGAGTTCCAAATCAAACACTGATAAAACTTCAAATGGCCCTAACTTCTATACGGTGCGATATATACCTATCAAAGAACGCAACATTCAATTGCTTGTAGCTTTTAACTGGTGCGTCATAAAATTTTGAAATTTTGTGACATTAAATTACTCGAGCCTTTTATCAATTTAAGCTATAGCTCATAGCTATGCTACCCTTGAGTCGCAAATCAAAGACTGCTAAACCTTCAAATGGCCCTAACTTCTATACGGTGCGTCCTATACCTATTAAAGTTTGCAACAATCAAATGCTTGTAACTTTTTACTGGAGCATAATAAAATCTTGAAATTTTGTGACAATAAAATACTCGAGCCTC
Organism: Clusia tigrina; assembly: GCA_920105625.2. Taxonomy (NCBI): domain Eukaryota; kingdom Metazoa; phylum Arthropoda; class Insecta; order Diptera; family Clusiidae; genus Clusia; species Clusia tigrina. The sequence goes on from OV050030.1 coordinate 215,306,274, forward strand.
TTGCCAATGTAAGCCATCACTCATAGCTATGCTACCCTTGAGTCCCAAATCAAACACTGAAAAAACTTCAAATGTCCCTAACTTCTATACGGTACGATATATACCTATCAAAGAATGCAACATTCAAATGCTTGTTACTTTTAGCTGGAGCGTCATAAAATTTTCAAATTTTGTCACATTAAAGTACTCGAGCCTCTTATCAATTTAAGCTATAGCTCATAGCTATGCTACCCTTGAGTCGCACATCAAAGACTGCTAAACCTTCAAATGGCCCTAACTTCTATACGGTGCATCCTATACCTATCAAAGTTTGCAACAATCAAATGCTTGTAACTTTTTACTGGAGCATAATAAAATCTTGAAATTTTGTGACAATAAAGTACTCGAGCCTCTTGTCAATTTAAGCTATCACTCATAGCTATGCTACCCTTGAGTCCAAAATCAAACTTTGATAAAACTTCAAATGGCCCTAACTTCTATACGGTGCGTCCTATACCTATCAAAGTTTGCAACAATCAAATGCTTGTAACTTTTTACTGGAGCATAATAAAATCTTTAAATTTTGTGACAATAAAGTACTCGAGCCTCTTGTCAATTTAAGCTATCACACATAGCTATGCTAACGTTGAGTCCCAAATCAAACACTGATAAAACTTCAAATGGCCCTAGCTTCTATACGGTGCGATATATACGTATCAAAGAACGCAACATTCAATTGCTTGTAGCTTTTAACTGGTGCGTCATAAAATTTTGAAATTTTGTGGCATTAAATTACTCGAGCCTTTTATCAATTTAAGCTATAGCTCATAGCTATGCTACCCTTGAGTCGCAAATCAAATACTGCTAAACCTTCAAATGGCCCTAACTTCTATACGGTGCGTCCTATACCTATTAAAGTTTGCAACAATCAAATGCTTGTAACTTTTTACTGGAGCATAATAAAATCTTGAAATTTTCTGACAATAAAGTACTCGAGCCTCTTGTCAATTTAAGCTATCACTCATAGCTATGCTACCCTTGAGTCCAAAATCAAACTTTGATAAAACTTCAAATGGCCCTAACTTCTATACGGTGCGTCCTACACCTATCAAAGTTTGCAACAATCAAATGCTTGTAACTTTTTACTGGAGCATAATAAAGTCTTGAAATTTTCTGACAATAAAGTACTCGAGCCTCTTGTCAATTTAAGCTATCACTCATAGCTATGCTACCCTTGAGTCCAAAATCAAACTTTGATAAAACTTCAAATGGCCCTAACTTCTATACGGTGCGTCCTACACCTATCAAAGTTTGCAACAATCAAATGCTTGTAACTTTTTACTGGAGCATAATAAAGTCTTGAAATTTTGTGACAATAAAGTAGTCGAGCCTCTTGTCAATTTAAGGTATCGCTCATAGCTATGCTACCCTTGAGTCCCAAATCAAACACTGACAAAACTTCAAATGGCCCTAACTTCTATACGGTGCGTCCTATACCTATCAAAGTTTGCAACAATCAAATGCTTGTAACTTTTTTCTGGAGCATAATAAAATCTTGAAATTTTCTGACACTAAAGTCATCGAGCCTCTTGTCAATTTAAGCTATCACTCATAGCTATGCTACCCTTGAGTCCCAAATCAAACACAGATAAAACTTCAAATGGCCCTAACTTCTATACGGTGCGTCCTATACCTATCAAAGTTTGCAACAATCAAATGCTTGTAACTTTTTACTGGAGCATAATAAAATCTTGAAATTTTGTGACAATAAAGTACTCGAGCCTCTTGTCAATTTAAGCTATCACTCATAGCTATGCTAACCTTGAGTCCCAAATCAAACACTGATAAAACTTCAAATGGCCCTAGCTTCTATACGGTGCGTACTACACCTATCAAAGTTTGCAACAATCAAATGCTTGTAACTTTTTACTGGAGCGTCATAAAACCTTGAAATTTGGTGATAATAAAGTACCCGTGCCTTTTGTCAATTAAAGTTGTCGCTCATTGCTATGCTACCCTTGAGTCCCAAATCAAACACTGATAAAACAATGTCCCTAAATTCTGTAGTTTGCGTCTTACACTTATCAGAGTTTGCAACAATCAAATGCTTGTAACTTTTTACTGGAGCGTCATAAAATCTTGAAATTTTGTGACAATAAAGTACTCGAGCCTCTTATCAATTTAAGCTATCGCTCATAGTTATGCTACCCTTGAGTCCCAAATCAAACACTGATAAAACTTCCAATAGCCTTAACTTTTATACGGTGCGTCGTACACCTATCAAAGTTTGCAACAATCAAATGCTTGTAACTTTTTACTGGAGCATCATAAAATCTTGAAATTTTGTGACAATAAAGTACTCGAGCCTCTTGTCAATTTAAGCTATCACTCATAGCTATGCTACCCTTGAGTCCCAAATCAAACACAGATAAAACTTCAAATGGCCCTAACTTCTATACGGTGCGTCCTATACCTATCGAAGTTTGCAACAATCAAATGCTTGTAACTTTTTACTTGAGCATAATAAAATCTGGAAATTTTGTGACAATAAAGTACTCGAGCCTCTTGTCAATTTAAGGTATCACTTATAGCTATGCTACCCTTGAGTTCCAAATCAAGCACTGATAAAACTTCAAATGGCCCTAACTTCTATACGGTGCGATATATACCTATCAAAGAATGCAACATTCAAATGCTTGTAACTTTTAACTGGAGCGTCATAAAATTTTCAAATTTTGTCACATTAAAGTACTCGAGCCTCTTATCAATTTAATCTATAGCTCATAGCTATGCTACCTTTGCGTCGCAAATCAAAGACTGCTAAACCTTCAAATGGCCCTAACTTCTATAGGGTGCATCCTATACCTATCAAAGTTTGCAACAATCAAATGCTTGTAACTTTTTTTAAAGTACTCGAGCCTCTTATCAATTTAAGCTATCGCTCATAGGTATGCTACCCTTGAGTCCCAAATCAAACACTGATAAAATTTCAAATAGCCCTAACTTCTATACGGTGCGTCCTATACCTATCACAGTATGCAACAATCAAATGCTTGTAACTTTTTACTGGAGCTTAATAAAATCTGGAAATTTTGTGACAATAAAGTTCTCGAGCCTCTTGTCAATTTAAGCTATCTCTCATAGCAATGCTACCCTTGAGTCCCAAATCAAACACTGATAAAACTTCAAATGGCCCTAACTTCTATACGGAGCGTGCTACACCTATCAAAGTTTGCCACAATCAAATGCTTGTAACTTTTTACTGGAGCGTCATAAAACCTTGAAATTTGGTGACAATGAAGTACTCGTGCCTCTTGTCAATTAAAATTGTCGCTCATTGCTATACTTCCCGTGAGTCCCGAATCAAACACTGATAAAACAATCGCCCTAAATTCTGTACTTGCGTCCTACACTTATCAGAGTTTGCAACAATCCAATGCTTGTAACTTTTTACTGGAGCGTCATAAAACCTTGAAATTTTCTGACAATCAAGTACTCGAGCCTCTTGTCAATTTAAGCTACCACTCATAGCCATGCTACCCTTGAGTCCCAAATCAAACACTGATAAAACTTCAAATGGCCCTAATTTCTATACGGTGCGTCCTACACCTGTCAAGGTTTGCAACAATCTATTGCTTGCAACTTTTTACGGGAGCGTCATAAAACCTTGAAATTTTGTGACAATAAAGTACTCGAGCCTCTTGTCAATTTAAGCTATCGCTCATAGCTATGATACTCTTGAGTCGCAAATCAAACACTGATAAAGCTTCAAATGGCCCTAACTTCTATACGGTGCGTCCTACACTTATCAGAGTTTGCAACAATCCAATGCTTGTAACTTTTTACTGGAGCGTCATAAAACCTTGAAATTTTCTGACAATCAAGTACTCGAGCCTCTTGTCAATTTAAGGTACCACTCATAGCCATGCTACCCTTGAGTCCCAAATCAAACACTGATAAAACTTCAAATGGCCCTAATTTCTATACGGTGCTTCCTACACCTGTCAAGGTTTGCAACAATCCAATGCTTGTAACTTTTTACTGGAGCGTCATAAAACCTTGAAATTTTCTGACAATCAAGTACTCGAGCCTCTTGTCAATTTAAGCTACCACTCATAGCCATGCTACCCTTGAGTCCCAAATCAAACACTGATAAAACTTCAAATTGCCCTAACTTCTACACGGTGCGATATATACCTATCACAGTATGCAACATTCAAATGCTTGTAACTTTTTACTGGAGCGTCAGCAAATCTTGAAATTTTGTGACATTAAAGTACTCGAGCCTCTTATCAATTTAAGCTATAGCTCATAGCTATGCTACCCTTGAGTCGCAAATCAAACACTGTTAAAACTTCACATGGCCCTAACTTCTATACAGTGTGTCCCACAGCTATCAAGGTTTGCAACAATTTTTTGCTTGTAACTTTTTACTGGAACGTCATAAAACCTTGAAATTTGGTGACAACAAAGTACTCGTGCCTTTTGTCAATTAAAATTGTCGCTCATTGCTATGCTACCCGTGAGTCCCGAATCAAACACTGATAAAACAATGGCCCTAAATTCTGTACTTTGCGTCCTACACTTATCAAAGTTTGCAACAATCCAATGCTTGTAACTTTTTACTGGAGCGTCATAAAATCTTGAAATTTTGTGACAATAAAGTACTCGAGCCTCTTATCTATTTAAGCTATCGCTCATAGCTATGCTACCCTTGAGTTCCGAATCAAAGACTGATAAAACTTCAAATGGCCCTAATTTCTATACGGTGCGATATATACCTATCAAAGTATGCAACATTCAAATGCTGGTAACTTTTTACTGGAGCGTCGTAAAATCTTGAAATTTTGTGACATTAAAGTACTCGAGCCTCTTATCAATTTAAGCTGTAGCTATAAAACTTTGCAACAATCAAATGCTTGCAAGTTTTTACTGGAGCGTCATAAAACCTTGAAATTTTGTGACAATAAAGTACTCGAGCCTCTTATTTATTTAAGCTATCGCTCATAGCTATGCTACCCTCGAGTCCCAAATCAAACACTGATAAAGCTTCAAAAGGCCCTAACTTTTATAAGATGCGTCCTACACCTATCAAAGTTTGCAACAATCAAATGCTTGTAACTTTTTACTGGAGCGTCATAAAACCTTGAAATTTGGTGACAATAAAGTACTCGAGCCTCTTATCAATTCAAGCTATCGCTCATAGCTATGCTACCATTGAGTCCGAAATCAAACACTGATAAAGCTTCAAATGGCCCTAACTTCTATACGGTGCGTCCTATACCTATCAAAGTTTGCAACAATTAAATGCTTGTAACTTTTTACTGGAGCGTCATAAAAGCTTGAAATTTTGTGACAATAAAGTACTCGACCCTCTTATCAATTTAAGCGATAGCTTATAGCTATGCTGCCCTTGAGTCGCAAATTAAACACTGCTAAACTTTCAAATGGCCCTAATTTCTATACGGTGCGTCCTATACCTATCAAAGTTTGCAACAATCAAATGCTTGTAACTTTTTACTGGAGCATAATAAAATCTTGAAATTTTGTGACAATAAAGTACTCGAGCCTCTTGTCAATTTAAGCTACTACTCATAGCCATGCCACCCTTGAGTCCCAAATCAAAAACTGATAAAACTTCAAATGACCCTAACTTCTATACGGTGCGTCCTATACCTATCAAAGTTTGCAACAATCAAATGCTTGTAACTTTTTACTGGAGCGTCATAAAACCTTGAAATTTTGTGACAATAAAGTACTCGAGCCTCTTATCAATTTAAGCTATCGCTCATAGCTATGCTACACTTGAGTTCCAAATCAAACACGTATAAATCTTCAAATGGCCCTACTTTCTATACGGTGCGTCCCACACCTATCAAAGTTTGCAACAATCAATTGATTATAACTTTTTACGGGAGCGTCATAAAACCTTGAAATTTTGTGACAATCAAGTACTCGAGCCTCTTGTCAATTTAAGCTATCACTCATAGCTATGTCACCCTTGAGTCAAAAATCAAACACTGATAAAACTTCAAATGGCTATAAATGCTATACGGAGCGTCCTACACCTATCAAAGTTTGCAACAATCAAATGCTTGTAACTTTTTACTGGAGCATCATAAAACCTTGAAATTTGGTGACAATAAAGTACTCGTGCCTCTTGTCAATTAAAATTGTCGCTCATTGCTATGCTTCCCGTGAGTCCCGAATCAAACACTGATAAAACAATCGCCCTAAATTCTGTACTTTGCGTCCTACACTTATCAGAGTTTGCAACAATCCAATGCTTGTAACCTTTTACTGGAGCGTCATAAAACCTTGAAATTTTCTGACAATCAAGTACTCGAGCCTCTTGTCAATTTAAGCTACCACACATAGCCATGCTACCCTTGAGTCCCAAATCAAACACTGATAAAACTTCAAATGGCCCTAATTTCTATACGGTGCGTCCTACACCTGTCAAGGTTTGCAACAATCTATTGCTTGCAACTTTTTACGGGAGCGTCATAAAACCTTGAAATTTTGTGACAATAAAATACTCGAGCCTCTTGTCAATTTAAGCTATCGCTCATAGCTATGCTACGCTTAAGTCGCAAATCAAATACTAATAAAACTTCAAATGGCCCTAACTTCTATACGGTGCATCCTATACCTATCAAAGTATGCAGCAATAAAATGCTTGTAACTTTTTATTGGAGCGTAATAAAGTCTTGAAATTTTGTGACATTAAAGTACTCGAGCCTCTTATCAATTTAAGCGATGGCTCATAGCTATGCTACGCTTGAGTCGCAAATCAAACACTGCTAAACCTTCAAATGGCCCTAACTTCTATACGGTGCGTCCTATACCTATCAAAGTTTGCAACAATCAAATGCTTGTAACTTTTTACTGGAGCATAATAAAATCTTGAAATTTTGTGACAATAAAGTACTCGAGCCTCTTGTCAATTTAAGGTATCGCTCATAGCTATGCTACCCTTGAGACCCAAATCAAAGACTGATAAAACTTCAAATTGCCCTAACTTCTACACGGTGCGATATATACCTATCACAGTATGCAACATTCAAATGCTTGTAACTTTTTACTGGAGCGTCATAAAATCTTGAAATTTTGTGACATTAAAGTACTCGAGCCTCTTATCAATTTAAGCTATAGCTCATAGCTATGCTACCCTTGAGTCGCAAATCAAACACTGTTAAAACTTCAAATGGCCCTAACTTCTATACAGTGTGTCCCACAGCTATCAAGGTTTGCAACAATTTTTTGCTTGTAAGTTTTTACTGGAACGTCATAAAACCTTGAAATTTGGTGACAATAAAGTACTCGTGCCTTTTGTCAATTAAAATTGTCGCTCATTGCTATGCTTCCCGTGAGTCCCGAATCAAACACTGATAAAACAATGGCCCTAAATTCTGTACTTTGCGTCCTACACTTATCAAAGTTTGCAACAATCCAATGCTTGTAACTTTTTACTGGAGCGTCATAAAATCTTGAAATTTTGTGACAATAAAGTACTCGAGACTCTTATCTATTTAAGCTATCGCTCACAGCTATGCTACCCTTGAGTTCCAAATCAAAGACTGATAAAACTTCAAATGGCCCTAATTTCTATACGGTGCGATATATACCTATCAAAGTAAGCAACATTCAAATGCTGGTAACTTTTTACTGGAGCGTCGTAAAATCTTGAAACTTTGTGACATTAAAGTACTCGATCCTCTTATCAATTTAAGCTGTAGCTATAAAAGTTTGCAACAATCAAATGCTTGCAAGTTTTTACTGGAGCGTCATAAAACCTTGAACTTTTGTGACAATAAATTACTCGAGCCTCTTATCTATTTAAGCTATCGCTCATAGCTATGCTACCCTCGAGTCCCAAATTAAACACTGATAAAGCTTCAAATGGCCCTAACTTTTATAAGATGCGTCCTACACCTATCAAAGTTTGCAACAATCAAATGCTTGTAACTTTTTACTGGAGCGTCATAAAACCTTGAAATTTGGTGACAATAAAGTACTCGAGCCTCTTATCAATTCAAGCTATCGCTCATAGCTATGCTACCATTGAGTCCCAAATCAAACACTGATAAAGCGTCAAATGGCCCTAACTTCTATACGGTGCGTCCTATACCTATCAAAGTTTGCAACAATTAAATGCTTGTAACTTTTTACTGGAGCGTCATAAAATCTTGAAATTTTGTGACAATAAAGTACTCGACCCTCTTATCAATTTAAGCGATAGCTTATAGCTATGCTGCCCCTGAGTCGCAAATTAAACACTGCTAAACCTTCAAATGGCCCTAATTTCTATACGGTGCGTCCTATACCTATCAAAGTTTGCAACAATCAAATGCTTCTAACTTTTTACTGGAGCATAATAAAATCTTGAAATTTTGTGACAATAAAGTACTCGAGCCTCTTGTCAATTTAAGGTATCGCTCATAGCTATGCTACCCTTGAGTCCCAAATCAAAGACTGATAAAATTTCAAATTGCCCTAACTTCTACACGGTGCGATATATACCTATCACAGTATGCAACATTCAAATGCTTGTAACTTTTTACTGGAGCGTCATCAAATCTTGAAATTTTGTGACATTAAAGTACTCGAGCCTCTTATCAATTTAAGCTATAGCTCATAGCTATGCTACCCTTGAGTCGCAAATCAAACACTGTTAAAACTTCAACTGGCCCTAACTTCTATACAGTGTGTCCCACAGCTATCAAGGTTTGCAACAATTTTTTGCTTGTAAGTTTTTACTGGAACGTCATAAAACCTTGAAATTTGGTGACAATAAAGTACTCGTGCCTTTTGTCAATTAAAATTGTCGCTCATTGCTATGCTACCCGTGAGTCCCGAATCAAACACTGATAAAACAATGGCCCTAAATTCTGTACTTTGCGTCCTACACTTATCAAAGTTTGCAACAATCCAATGCTTGTAACTGGAGCGTCATAAAATCTTGAAATTTTGTGACAATAAAGTACTCGAGCCTCTTATCTATTTAAGCTATCGCTCATAGCTATGCTACCCTTGAGTTCCAAATCAAAGACTAATAAAACTTCAAATGGCCCTAATTTCTATACGGTGCGATATATACCTATCAAAGTATGCAACATTCAAATGCTGGTAACTTTTTACTGGAGCGTCGTAAAATCTTGAAATTTTGTGACATTAAAGTACTCGAGCCTCTTATCAATTTAAGCTGTAGCTATAAAAGTTTGCAACAATCAAATGCTTGCAAGTTTTTACTGGAGCGTCATAAAACCTTGAAATTTTGTGACAATAAAGTACTCGAGCCTCTTATCTATTTAAGCTATCGCTCATAGCTATGCTACCCTCGAGTCCCAAATCAAACACTGATAAAGCTTCAAATGGCCCTAACTTTTATAAGATGCGTCCTACACCTATCAAAGTTTGCAACAATCAAATGCTTGTAACTTTTTACTGGAGCGTCATAAAACCTTGAAATTTGGTGACAATAAAGTACTCGAGCCTCTTATCAATTCAAGCTATCGCTCATAGCTATGCTACCATTGAGTCCCAAATCAAACACTGACAAAGCTTCAAATGGCCCTAACTTCTATACGGTGTGTCCTATACCTATCAAAGTTTGCAACAATTAAATGCTTGTAACTTTTTACTGGAGCGTCATAAAATCTTGAAATTTTGTGACAATAAAGTACTCGACGCTCTTATCAATTTAAGCGATAGCTTATAGCTATGCTGCCCTTGAGACGCAAATTAAACACTGCTAAACCTTCAAATGGCCCTAATTTCTATACGGTGCGTCCTATACCTATCAAATTTTGCAACAATCAAATGCTTGTAACTTTTTACTATAGCATAATAAAATCTTGAAATTTTGTGACAATAAAGTACTCGAGCCTCTTGTCAATTTAAGCTACTACTCATAGCCATGCCACCCTTGAGTCCCAAATCAAAAACTGATAAAACTTCAAATGACCCTAACTTCTATACGGTGCGTCCTATACCTATCAAAGTTTGCAACAATCAAATGCTTGTAACTTTTTACTGGAGCGTCATAAAACCTTGAAATTTGGTGACAATAAAGTACTCGTGCCTCTTGTCAATTAAAATTGTCGGTCATTGCTATGTTACCCGTGAGTCCCGAATCAAACACTGATAAAACAATGACCCTAAATTCAGTACTTTGCGTCCTACACTTATCAGAGTTTGCAACAATGCAATGCTTGTAACTTTTTACTGGAGCGTCATAAAATCTTGAAATTTTGTGACATTAAAGTACTCGAGCCTTTTATCAATTTAAGCTATAGCTATAAAAGTTTGCAACAATCAAATGCTTTCAAATTTTTACTGGAGCGTCAAAAAACCTTGAAATTTTGTGACAATAAAGTACTCGAGCCTCTTATCAATTTAAGCTATCGCTCATAGCTATGCTACCCTCGAGACCCAAATCAAACACTGATAAAACTTCAAATGGCCCTAACTTTTATACGGTGCGTCCTACACCTATCAAAGTTCCCACTAATCAAATGCTTGTAACTTTTTACTGGAGCGTCATAAAAACTTGACATTTTGCGACAATAAAGTACTCGAGCCTCTTATCAATTCAAGCTATCGCTCATAGCTATGCTACCCTTGAGTCCAAAATCAAACACTGATAAAACTTCAAATGGCCCTAACTTCTATACGGTGCGTCCCACAGCTATCAAGGTTTGCAACAATCTATTGCTTGCAACTTTTTACGGGAGCGTCATAAATCCTTGAAATTTTGTGACAATAAAGTACGAGCCTCTCATCAATTTAAGCTATCGCTCATAGCTATGGTACCCTTGAGTCCCAAATATAACACTGATAAAACTACAAATGGCCCTAATTTCTATACGTTGCGATATATACCTATCAAAGTATGCAACATTCAAATGCTTGTAACTTTTTACTGGAGCATAATAAAATCTTGAAATTTTGTGACAATAAAATACTCGAGCCTCTTGTCAATTTAAGCTATCACTCATAGCTATGCTACCCTTGAGTCCCAAATCAAACACTGATAAAACTTCAAATGTCCCTAACTTCTATACGGTGCGATATATATCTATCAAAGAATGCAACATTCAAATGCTTGTAACTTTTAACTGGAGCGTCATAAAACCTAGAAATCTGGTGACAATAAAGTACTCGAGCCTCTTATCAATTTCAGCTAACGCTCATAGCTATGCTACCCTCGAGTCCCAAATCAAACACTGATAGAACTTCAAATGGCCCTAACTTGTATATGGTGCGTCCTACACCTATCAAAGTGTGCAACAATCAAATGCTTGTAACTTTTTTCTGGAGCATAACAAAATCTTGAAATTTTGTGACAATAAAGTACTCGAGCCTCTTGTCAATTTAAGCTATCACTCATAGCTATGCTACCCTTGAGTCCCAAATCAAACACTGATAAAACTTCAAATGGCCCTAACTTCTATACGGTGCTTCCTATACCTATCAAAGTTTGCAACAATCAAATGCTTGTAACTTTTTACTGGAGCGTCATAAAACCTTGAAATTTGGTGACAATAAAGTACTCGAGCCTCTTATCAATTCAAGCTATCGCTCATAGCTATGCTACCATTGAGTCCCAAATCAAACACTGATAAAGCTTAAAATGGCCCTAACTTCTATACGGTGCATCCTATACCTATCAAAGTTTGCAACAATTAAATGCTTGTAACTTTTTACTGGAGCGTCATAAAATCTTGAAATTTTGTGACAATAAAGTACTCGACCCTCTTATCAATTTAAGCGATAGCTTATAGCTATGCTGCCCCTGAGTCGCAAATTAAACACTGCTAAACCTTCAAATGGCCCTAATTTCTATACGGTGCGTCCTATACCTATCAAAGTTTGCAACAATCAAATGCTTGTAACTTTTTACTATAACATAATAAAATCTTGAAATTTTGTGACAATAAAGTACTCGAGCCTCTTGTCAATTCAAGCTATCGCTCATAGCTATGCTACCCTTGAGTCCCAAATCAAACACTGATAAAACTTCAAATGGCCCTAACTTCTATACGGTGCGTCCTATACCTATCAAAGTTTGCAACAATTAAATGCTTGTAACTTTTTACTGGAGCGTCATAAAACCTTGAAATTTTGTGACAATAAAGTACTCGAGCCTCTTATCAATTCAAGCTATCGCTTATAGCTATGCTACCATTGAGTCCCAAATCAAACACTGATAAAGCTTCAAATGGCCCTAACTTCTATACGGTGCGTCCTATACCTATCAAAGTTTGCAACAATTAAATGCTTGTAACTTTTTACTGGAGCGTCATAAAACCTTGAAATTTTGTGACAATAAAGTACTCGACGCTCTTATCAATTTAAGCGATAGCTTATAGCTATGCTGCCCTTGAGACGCAAATTAAACACTGCTAAACCTTCAAATGGCCCTAATTTCTATACGGTGCGTCCTATACCTATCAAAGTTTGCAACAATCAAATGCTTGTAACTTTTTACTATAGCATAATAAAATCTTGAAATTTTGTGACAATAAAGTACTCGAGCCTCTTGTCAATTCAAGCTATCGCTCATAGCTATGCTACCCTTGAGTCCCAAATCAAACACTGATAAAACTTCAAATGGCCCTAACTTCTATACGGTGCGTCCTATACCTATCAAAGTTTGCAACAATCAAATGCTTGTAACTTTTTACTGGAGCGTCATAAAACCTTGAAATTTGGTGACAATAAAGTACTCGTGCCTCTTGTCAATTAAAATTGTCGGTCATTGCTATGCTACCCGTGAGTCCCGAATCAAACACTGATAAAACAATGACCCTAAATTCAGTACTTTGCGTCCTACACTTATCAGAGTTTGCAACAATGCAATGCTTGTAACTTTTTACTGGAGCGTCATAAAATCTTGAAATTTTGTGACATGAAAGTACTCGAGCCTTTTATCAATTTAAGCTATAGCTATAAAAGTTTGCAACAATCAAATGCTTTCAAATTTTTACTGGAGCGTCATAAAACCTTGAAATTTTGTGACAATAAAGTACTCGAGCCTCTTATCAATTTAAGCTATCGCTCATAGCTATGCTACCCTCGAGACCCAAATCAAACACTGATAAAACTTCAAATGGCCCTAACTTTTATACGGTGCGTCCTACACCTATCAAAGTTCGCACTAATCAAATGCTTGTAACTTTTTACTGGAGCGTCATAAAAACTTGAAATTTTGCGACAATAAAGTACTCGAGCCTCTTATCAATTCAAGCTATCGCTCATAGCTATGCTACCCTTGAGTCCCAAATCAAACACTGATAAAACTTCAAATGGCCCTAACTTCTATACGGTGCGTCCCACAGCTATCAAGGTTTGTAACAATCTATTGCTTGCAACTTTTTACGGGAGCGTCATAAATCCTTGAAATTTTGTGACAATAAAGTACGAGCCTCTCATCAATTTAAGCTATCGCTCATAGCTATGCTACCCTTGAGTCCCAAATCAAACACTGATAAAACTTCAAATGGCCCTAATTTCTATACGGTGCGATATATACCTATCAAAGTATGCAACATTCAAATGCTTGTAACTTTTTACTGAAGCATAATAAAATCTTGAAATTTTGTGACAATAAAATACTCGAGCCTCTTGTCAATTTAAGCTATCACTCATAGCTATGCTACCCTTGAGTCCCAAATCAAACACTGATAAAACTTCAAATGTCCCTAACTTCTATACGGTGCGATATATACCTATCAAAGAATGCAACATTCAAATGCTTGTAACTTTTAACTGGAGCGTCATAAAACCTAGAAATCTGGTGACAATAAAGTACTCGAGCCTCTTATCAATTTCAGCTATCGCTCATAGCTATGCTACCCTCGAGTCCCAAATCAAACACTGATAGAACTTCAAATGGCCCTAACTTTTATACGGTGCGTCCAACACCTATCAAAGTGTGCAACAATCAAATGCTTGTAACTTTTTTCTGGAGCATAACAAAATCTTGAAATTTTATGACAATAAAGTACTCGAGCCTCTTGTCAATTTAAGCTATCACTCATAGCTATGCTACCCTTGAGTCCCAAATCAAACACTGATAAAACTTCAAATGGCCCTAACTTCTATACGGTGCTTCCTATACCTATCAAAGTTTGCAACAATCAAATGCTTGTAACTTTTTACTGGAGCGTCATAAAACCTTGAAATTTGGTGACAATAAAGTACTCGAGCCTCTTATCAATTCAAGCTATCGCTCATAGCTATGCTACCATTGAGTCCCAAATCAAACACTGATAAAGCTTCAAATGGCCCTAACTTCTATACGGTGGGTCCTATACCTATCAAAGTTTGCAATAATTAAATGCTTGTAACTTTTTACTGGAGCGTCATAAAATCTTGAAATTTTGTGACAATAAAGTACCCGACCCTCTTATCAATTTAAGCGATAGCTTATAGCTATGCTGCCCCTGAGTCGCAAATTAAACACTGCTAAACCTTCAAATGGCCCTAATTTCTATACGGTGCGTCCTATACCTATCAAAGTTTGCAACAATCAAATGCTTGTAACTTTTTACTATAGCATAATAAAATCTTGAAATTTTGTGACAATAAAGTACTCGAGCCTCTTGTCAATTCAAGCTATCGCTCATAGCTATGCTACCCTTGAGTCCCAAATCAAACACTGATAAAACTTCAAATGGCCCTAACTTCTATACGGTGCGTCCTATACCTATCAAAGTTTGCAACAATTAAATGCTTGTAACTTTTTACTGGAGCGTCATAAAACCTTGAAATTTGGTGACAATAAAGTACTCGAGCCTCTTATCAATTCAAGCTATCGCTTATAGCTATGCTACCATTGAGTCCCAAATCAAACACTGATAAAGCTTCAAATGGCCCTAACTTCTATACGGTGCGTCCTATACCTATCAAAGTTTGCAACAATTAAATGCTTGTAACTTTTTACTGGAGCGTCATAAAACCTTGAAATTTTGTGACAATAAAGTACTCGACGCTCTTATCAATTTAAGCGATAGCTTATAGCTATGCTGCCCTTGAGACGCAAATTAAACACTGCTAAACCTTCAAATGGCCCTAATTTCTATACGGTGCGTCCTATACCTATCAAAGTTTGCAACAATCAAATGCTTGTAACTTTTTACTATAGCGTCATAAAATCTTGAAATTTTCTGACAATAAAGTACTCGAGCCTCTTGTCAATTCAAGCTATCGCTCATAGCTATGCTACCCTTGAGTCCCAAATCAAACACTGATAAAACTTCAAATGGCCCTAACTTCTATACGGTGCGTCCTATACCTATCAAAGTTTGCAACAATCAAATGCTTGTAACTTTTTACTGGAGCGTCATAAAACCTTGAAATTTGGTGACAATAAAGTACTCGTGCCTCTTGTCAATTAAAATTGTCGGTCATTGCTATGCTACCCGTGAGTCCCGAATCAAACACTGATAAAACAATGACCCTAAATTCAGTACTTTGCGTCCTACACTTATCAGAGTTTGCAACAATGCAATGCTTGTAACTTTTTACTGGAGCGTCATAAAATCTTGAAATTTTGTGACATGAAAGTACTCGAGCCTTTTATCAATTTAAGCTATAGCTATAAAAGTTTGCAACAATCAAATGCTTTCAAATTTTTACTGGAGCATCATAAAACCTTGAAATTTTGTGACAATAAAGTACTCGAGCCTCTTATCAATTTAAGCTATCGCTCATAGCTATGCTACCCTCGAGACCCAAATCAAACACTGATAAAACTTCAAATGGCCCTAACTTTTATACGGTGCGTCCTACACCTATCAAAGTTCGCACTAATCAAATGCTTGTAACTTTTTACTGGAGCGTCATAAAAACTTGAAATTTTGCGACAATAAAGTACTCGAGCCTCTTATCAATTCAAGCTATCGCTCATAGCTATGCTACCCTTGAGTCCCAAATCAAACACTGATAAAACTTCAAATGGCCCTAACTTCTATACGGTGCGTCCCACAGCTATCAAGGTTTGTAACAATCTATTGCTTGCAACTTTTTACGGGAGCGTCATAAATCCTTGAAATTTTGTGACAATAAAGTACGAGCCTCTCATCAATTTAAGCTATCGCTCATAGCTATGCTACCCTTGAGTCCCAAATCAAACACTGATAAAACTTCAAATGGCCCTAATTTCTATACGGTGCGATATATACCTATCAAAGTATGCAACATTCAAATGCTTGTAACTTTTTACTGAAGCATAATAAAATCTTGAAATTTTGTGACAATAAAATACTCGAGCCTCTTGTCAATTTAAGCTATCACTCATAGCTATGCTACCCTTGAGTCCCAAATCAAACACTGATAAAACTTCAAATGTCCCTAACTTCTATACGGTGCGATATATACCTATCAAAGAATGCAACATTCAAATGCTTGTAACTTTTAACTGGAGCGTCATAAAACCTAGAAATCTGGTGACAATAAAGTACTCGAGCCTCTTATCAATTTCAGCTATCGCTCATAGCTATGCTACCCTCGAGTCCCAAATCAAACACTGATAGAACTTCAAATGGCCCTAACTTTTATACGGTGCGTCCAACACCTATCAAAGTGTGCAACAATCAAATGCTTGTAACTTTTTTCTGGAGCATAACAAAATCTTGAAATTTTATGACAATAAAGTACTCGAGCCTCTTGTCAATTTAAGCTATCACTCATAGCTATGCTACCCTTGAGTCCCAAATCAAACACTGATAAAACTTCAAATGGCCCTAACTTCTATACGGTGCTTCCTATACCTATCAAAGTTTGCAACAATCAAATGCTTGTAACTTTTTACTGGAGCGTCATAAAACCTTGAAATTTGGTGACAATAAAGTACTCGAGCCTCTTATCAATTCAAGCTATCGCTCATAGCTATGCTACCATTGAGTCCCAAATCAAACACTGATAAAACATCAAATGGCCCTAACTTCTATACGGTGCGTCCTATACCTATCAAAGTTTGCAATAATTAAATGCTTGTAACTTTTTACTGGAGCGTCATAAAATCTTGAAATTTTGTGACAATAAAGTACCCGACCCTCTTATCAATTTAAGCGATAGCTTATAGCTATGCTGCCCCTGAGTCGCAAAATAAACACTGCTAAACCTTCAAATGGCCCTAATTTCTATACGGTGCGTCCTATACCTATCAAAGTTTGCAACAATCAAATGCTTGTAACTTTTTACTGGAGCATAATAAAATCTTGAAATTTTGTGACAATAAAGTACTCGAGCCTCTTGTCAATTTAAGGTATCGCTCATAGCTATGCTACCCCTGAGTCCCAAATCAAAGACTGATAAAACTTCAAATTGCCCTAACTTCTACACGGTGCGATATATACCTATCACAGTATGCAACATTCAAATGCTTGGAACTTTTTACTGGAGCGTCATCAAATCTTGAAATTTTGTGACATTAAAGTACTCGAGCCTCTTATCAATTTAAGCTATAGCTCATAGCTATGCTACCCTTGAGTCGCAAATCAAACACTGTTAAAACTTCAAATGGCCCTAACTTCTATACAGTGTGTCCCACAGCTATCAAGGTTTGCAACAATTTTTTGCTTGTAAGTTTTTACTGGAACGTCATAAAACCTTGAAATTTGGTGACAATAAAGTACTCGTGCCTTTTGTCAATTAAAATTGTCGCTCATTGCTATGCTACCCGTGAGTCCCGAATCAAACACTGATAAAACAATGGCCCTAAATTCTGTACTTTGCGTCCTACACTTATCAAAGTTTGCAACAATCCAATGCTTGTAACTTTTTACTGGAGCGTCATAAAATCTTGAAATTTTGTGACAATAAAGTACTCGAGCCTCTTATCTATTTAAGCTATCGCTCATAGCTATGCTACCCTTGAGTTCCAAATCAAAGACTAATAAAACTTCAAATGGCCCTAATTTCTATACGGTGCGATATATACCTATCAAAGTATGCAACATTCAAATGCTGGTAACTTTTTACTGGAGCGTCGTAAAATCTTGAAATTTTGTGACATTAAAGTACTCGAGCCTCTTATCAATTTAAGCTGTAGCTATAAAAGTTTGCAACAATCAAATGCTTGCAAGTTTTTACTGGAGCGTCATAAAACCTTGAAATTTTGTGACAATAAAGTACTCGAGCCTCTTATCTATTTAAGCTATCGCTCATAGCTATGCTACCCTCGAGTCCCAAATCAAACACTGATAAAGCTTCAAATGGCCCTAACTTTTATAAGATGCGTCCTACACCTATCAAAGTTTGCAACAATCAAATGCTTGTAACTTTTTACTGGAGCGTCATAAAACCTTGAAATTTGGTGACAATAAAGTACTCGAGCCTCTTATCAATTCAAGCTATCGCTCATAGCTATGCTACCATTGAGTCCCAAATCAAACACTGATAAAGCTTCAAATGGCCCTAACTTCTATACGGTGCGTCCTATACCTATCAAAGTTTGCAACAATTAAATGCTTGTAACTTTTTACTGGAGCGTCATAAAATCTTGAAATTTTGTGACAATAAAGTACTCGACGCTCTTATCAATTTAAGCGATAGCTTATAGCTATGCTGCCCTTGGGACGCAAATTAAACACTGCTAAACCTTCAAATGGCCCTAATTTCTATACGGTGCGTCCTATACCTATCAAAGTTTGCAACAATCAAATGCTTGTAACTTTTTACTATAGCATAATAAAATCTTGAAATTTTGTGACAATAAAGTACTCGAGCCTCTTGTCAATTTAAGCTACTACTCATAGCCATGCCACCCTTGAGTCCCAAATCAAAAACTGATGAAACTTCAAATGACCCTAACTTCTATACGGTGCGTCCTATACCTATCAAAGTTTGCAACAATCAAATGCTTGTAACTTTTTACTGGAGCGTCATAAAACCTTGAAATTTGGTGACAATAAAGTACTCGTGCCTCTTGTCAATTAAAATTGTCGGTCATTGCTATGCTACCCGTGAGTCCCGAATCAAACACTGATAAAACAATGACCCTAAATTCAGTACTTTGCGTCCTACACTTATCAGAGTTTGCAACAATGCAATGCTTGTAACTTTTTACTGGAGCGTCATAAAATCTTGAAATTTTGTGACATTAAAGTACTCGAGCCTTTTATCAATTTAAGCTATAGCTATAAAAGTTTGCAACAATCAAATGCTTTCAAATTTTTACTGGAGCGTCATAAAACCTTGAAATTTTGTGACAATAAAGTACTCGAGCCTCTTATCAATTTAAGCTATCGCTCATAGCTATGCTACCCTCGAGACCCAAATCAAACACTGATAAAACTTCAAATGGCCCTAACTTTTATACGGTGCGTCCTACACCTATCAAAGTTCGCACTAATCAAATGCTTGTAACTTTTTACTGGAGCGTCATAAAAACTTGAAATTTTGCGACAATAAAGTACTCGAGCCTCTTATCAATTCAAGCTATCACTCATAGCTATGCTACCCTTGAGTCCCAAATCAAACACTGATAAAACTTCAAATGGCCCTAACTTCTATACGGTGCGTCCCACAGCTATCAAGGTTTGCAACAATCTATTGCTTGCAACTTTTTACGGGAGCGTCATAAATCCTTGAAATTTTGTGACAATAAAGTACGAGCCTCTCATCAATTTAAGCTATCGCTCATAGCTATGCTACCCTTGAGTCCCAAATCAAACACTGATAAAACTTCAAATGGCCCTAATTTCTATACGGTGCGATATATACCTATCAAAGTATGCAATATTCAAATGCTTGTAACTTTTTACTGGAGCATAATAAAATCTTGAAATTTTGTGACAATAAAATACTCGAGCCTCTTGTCAATTTAAGCGATCACTCATAGCTATGCTACCCTTGAGTCCCAAATCAAACACTGATAAAACTTCAAATGTCCCTAACTTCTATACGGTGCGATATATACCTATCAAAGAATGCAACATTCAAATGCTTGTAACTTTTAACTGGAGCGTCATAAAACCTAGAAATCTGGTGACAATAAAGTACTCGAGCCTCTTATCAATTTCAGCTATCGCTCATAGCTATGCTACCCTCGAGTCCCAAATCAAACACTGATAGAACTTCAAATGGCCCTAACTTTTATACGGTGCGTCCTACACCTATCAAAGTGTGCAACAATCAAATGCTTGTAACTTTTTTCTGGAGCATAACAAAATCTTGAAATTTTGTGACAATAAAGTACTCGAGCCTCTTGTCAATTTAAGCTATCACTCGTAGCTATGCTACCCTTGAGTCCCAAATCAAACACTGATAAAACTTCAAATGGCCCTAACTTCTATACGGTGCTTCCTATACCTATCAAAGTTTGCAACAATCAAATGCTTGTAACTTTTTATTGGAGCGTCATAAAATTTTGAAATTTTGTGACATTAAAGTACTCGAGCCTCTTATCAATTTAAGCTATAGCTCAATGCTATGCTAACCTTGAGTCGCAAATCATAGACTGCTAAACCTTCAAATGGCCCTAACTTCTATACGGTGCGTCCTATACCTATCAAAGTTTGCAACAATCAAATGCTTGTAACTTTTTACTTCAGCAAAATAAAATCTTGAAATTTTGTGACAATAAAGTACTCGAGCCTCTTGTCAATTTAAGCTATCACTCATAGCTATGCTACCCTTGAGTCCCAAATCAAACACTGATAAAACTTCATATGGCCCTAACTTCTATACGGTGCGATATATACCTATCAAAGAATGCAACTTTCAAATGCTTGTAACTTTTAACTGGAGCGTCATAAAATTTTGAAATGTTGTGACATTAAAGTACTCGAGCCTCTTATCAATTTAAGCTATAGCTCATAGCTATGCTACCCTTGAGTCGCAAATCAAAGACTGCTAAACCTTGAAATGGCCCTAACTTCTATACGGTGCGTCCTATACCTATCAAAGTTTGCAACAATCAAATGCTTGTAACTTTTTACTGGAGAATAATAAAATCTTGAAATTTTGTGACAATAAAGTACTCGAGCCTCTTGTCAATTTAAGCTATCGCTCATAGCTATACTACCCTCGAGTCCCAAATCAAACACTGATAAAACTTCAAATGGCCCTAACTTTTATACGGTGCGTGCTACACCTATCAAAGTTTGCAACAATCAAATGCTTGTAACTTGTTACTGGAGCGTCATAAAATCTTGAAATTTTGTGACAATAAAGTACTCGAGCCTCTTATCAATTTAATCTATCGCTCATAGCTATGCTACCCTCGAGTCCCAAATCAAACACTGATAAAATTTCAAATGGCCCTAACTTTTATACGGTGCGTCCTACACCTATCAAAGTTTGCAACAATCAAATGCTTGTAACTTGTTACTGGAGCGTCATAAAATCTTGAAATTTTGTGACAATAAAGTACTGGAGCCTCTTATCAATTTAAGCTATTGCTCATAGCTATGCTACCCTCGAGTCGCAAATCAAACACTGATAAAACTTCAAATGGCCCTAACTTTTATACGGTGCGTCCTACACCTATCAAAGTTTGGAACAATCAAATGCTTGCAACTTGCTACTGGAGCGTCATAAAATCTTGAAATTTTGTGACAATAAAGTACTCGAGCCTCTTATCAATTTAATCTATCGCTCATAGCTATGCTACCCTTGAGTCCCAAATCAAACACGTATAAAACTACAAATGGCCCTAACTTCCATACGGTGCGTCCCGCCTCTATCAAAGTTTGCAACAATCAATTGATTGCAATTTTTTACGGGAGCGTCATAAAACCTTGAAATTTTGTGACAATAAAGTACTCGAGCCTCTTATCAATTTAAGGTATCGCTCATAGCTATGCTACGCTTAAGTTCCAATTCAAAGACTGATAAAACTTCAAATGGCCCTAAGTTCTATACGGTGCGTCCCACATCTATCAAAGTTTGCAACAATCAATTGATTGCAACTTTTTACGGGAGCGTCATAAAACCTTGAAATTTTGTGACAATAAAGTACTCGAGCCTCTTATCAATTTAAGCTATCACTCATAGCTATGCTACCCTTGAGTCCCAAATCAAACACTGATAAAAATTCAAATATCCCTAACTTCTATACGGTGCGTCCTACACCTATCAAAGTTTCCAACAATCAAATGCTTGCAACTTTTTACTGGAACTTCATAACACCTTGAAATTTGGTGACAATAAAGTACTCGAGCCTCTTATCAATTTAAGCTATAGCTCATAGCTATGCTACCCTTGAGTCGCAAATCAAAGACTGCTAAACCTTCAAATGGCCCTAACTTCTATTCGGTGCATCCTATACCTATCAAAGTTTGCAACAAACAAATGCTTGTAACTTTTTACTGGAGCATAATAAAATCTTGAAATTTTGTGACAATAAAGTACTCGAGCCTCTTGTCAATTTAAGCCATCACTCATAGCTATGCTACCCTTGAGTCCCAAATCAAACACTGATAAAATTTCAAATAGCCCTACCTTTTATACGGTGCGTCCTACACCTATCAAAGTGTGCAACAATCAAATGCTTGTAACTTTTTACTGGAGCATAATAAAATCTTGAAATTTTGTGACAATAAAGTACTCGAGCCTCTTGTCAATTTAAGCTATCACTCATAGCTATGCTACCCTTGAGTCCCAAATCAAACACTGATAAAACTTCAAATGGCCCTAACTTCTATACGGTGCGTCCTATACCTATCAAAGTTTGCAACAATCAAATGCTTGTAACTTTTTACTGGAACATAATAAAATATTGAAATTTTGTGACAATAAAGTACTCGAGCCTCTTGTCAATTTAAGGTATCACTCATAGCTATGCTACCCTTGAGTTCCATATCAAACACTGATAAAACTTCAAATGGCCCTAACTTTTATACGATGCATCCTATACCTATCAAAGTTTGCAACAATCAAATGCTTGTAACTTTTTATTGGAGCGTCATAAAATTTTGAAATTCTGTGACATTAAAGTACTCGAGCCTCTTATCAATTTAAGCTATAGCTAAATGCTATGCTACCTTTGAGTCGCAAATCAAAGACTGCTAAACCTTCAAATGGCCCTAACTTCTATACGGTGCGTCCTATACCTATCAAAGTTTGCAACAATCAAATGCTTGTAACGTTTTACTGGAGCAAAATAAAATCTTGAAATTTTGTGACAATAAAGTACTCGAGCCTCTTGTCAATTTAAGCTATCACTCATAGCTATGCTACCCTTGAGTCCCAAATCAAACACTGATAAAACTTCAAATGGCCCTAACTACTATACGGTGCGATATATACCTATCAAAGAATGCAACTTTCAAATGCTTGTAACTTTTAACTGGAGCGTCATAAAATTTTGAAATTTTGTGACATTAAAGTACTCGAGCCTCTTATCAATTTAAGCTATAGCTCATAGCAATGCTACCCTTGAGTCGCAAATCAAAGACTGCTAAACCTTGAAATGTCCCTAACTTCTATACGGTGCGTCCTATACCTATCAAAGTTTGCAACACTCAAATGCTTGTAACTTTTTACTGGAGCATAATAAAATCTTGAAATTTTGTGACAATAAAGTACTCGAGCCTCTTGTCAATTTAAGCTATCCCTCATAGCTATGCTACCCTCGAGTCCCAAATCAAACACTGATAAAACTTCAAGTGGCCCTAACTTTTATACGGTGCGTCCTACACCTATCAAAGTTTGCAACAATCAAATGCTTGTAACTTGTTACTGGAGCGTCATAAAATCTTGAAATTTTGTGACAATAAAGTACCCGAGCCTCTTATCAATTTAATCTATCGCTCATAGCTATGCTACCCTCGAGTCCCAAATCAAACACTGATAAAACTTCAAATGACCCTAACTTTTATACGGTCCTACACCTATCAAAGTTTGCAACAATCAAATGCTTGTAACTTGTTACTGGAGCTTCATAAAATCTTGAAATTTTGTGACAATAAAGTACTCGAGCCTCTTATCAATTTAAGCTATCGCTCATAGATATGCTACCCTCGAGTCCCAAATCAAACACAGATAAAACTTCAAATGGCCCTAACTTTTATACGGTGCGTCCTATACCTATCAAAGTTTGGAACAATCAAATGCTTGTAACTTGTTACTGGAGCGTCATAAAATCTTGAAATTTTGTGGCAATAAAGTACTCGAGCCTGTTATCAATTTAATCTATCGCTCATAGCTATGCTACCCTTGAGTCCCAAATCAAACACGTATAAAACTACAAATGGCCCTAACTTCCATACGGTGCGTCCCGCATCTATCAAAGTTTGCAACAATCAATTGATTGCAATTTTTAACGGGAGCGTCATAAAACCTTTAAATTTTGTGACAATAAAGTACTCGAGCCTCTTATCAATTTAAGGTATCGCTCATAGCTATGCTACCCTTGAGTTCCAATTCAAAGACTGATAAAACTTCAAATGGTCCTAAGTTCTATACGGTGCTATATATACCTATCAAAGAATGCAACATTCAAATGCTTGTAACTTTTAACTAGAGCGTCATAAAATTTTGAAATTTTGTGATAATAAAGTACTCGAGCCTCTTATCAATTTAAGCTATCGCTCATAGCTATGCTACCCTTGAGTCCCAAATCAAACACGTATAAAACTACAAATGGCCCTAACTTCTATACGGTGCGTCGCACATCTATCAAAGTTTGCAACAATCAATTGATTGCAACTTTTTACGGGAGCGTCATAAAACTTTTAAATTTTGTGACAATAAAGTACTCGAGCCTCTTATCAATTTAAGCTATCACTCATAGCTATGCTACTCTTGAGTCCCAAATCAAACACTGATAAGAATTCAAATGGCCCTAACTTCTATACGGTGCGACCTACACCTATCAAAGTTTCCAACAATCAAATGCTTGCAACTTTTTACTGGAACGTCATAAAACCTTGAAATTTGGTGACAATAAAGTACTCGAGCCTCTTATCAATTTAAGCTATCGCTCATAGCTATGCTACCCTCCAGTCCCACATCAAACACTGATAAAACTTCAAATGGCCCTAACTTTTATACGGTGCATCCTACACCTATCAAAGTTTGCAACAATCAAATGCTTGTAACTTTTTACTGTAGCATAATAAAATCTTGAAATTTTGTGACAATAATGTACTCGAGCCTCTTATCGATTTAAGATATCGCTCATAGCTATGCTACCCTCGAGTCCCAAATCAAACACTGATAAAACTTCAAATGGCCCTAACTTTTATACGGTGCCTCCTACACCTTTCAAAGTTTGCAACAATCAAATGCTTGTAACTTTTTACTGGAGCATAATAAAATCTTGAAATTTTGTGACAATAATGTACTCGAGCCTCTTGTCAATTTGAGCTATCACTCATAGCTATGCTACCCTTGAGTCCCAAATCAAACACTGATAAAACAATCGCCCTAAGTTCTGTACTTTGCGTCCTACACTTATCAGAGTTTGCAACAATTCAATGCTTGTAACTTTTGACTGGAACGTCATAAAATCTTGAAATTTGTGACAATAAATTACTCGAGCCTCTTGTCAATTTAAGCTATCGCTCATAGCTATGCTACCCTTGAGTCCCAAATCAAACACTGATAAAACTTCAAATAGCCCTAACTTCTATACGGTGCGTCCTATACCTATCAAAGTTTGCAACAATCAAATGCTTGTAACTTTTTATTGAAGCGTCATAAAATCTTGAAATTTTGTGACAATAAAGTACTCGAGCCTCTTATCAATTTAAGCTATCGCTCATAGCTCTGATACCCTTGAGTAACAAATCAAACACGTATAAATCTTCAAATGGCCCTACTTTCTATACGGTGCGTCCCACACCTATCAAAGTTTGCAACAATCAATTGATTGCAACTTTTTACGGGAGCGTCATAAAACCTTGAAATTTTGTGACAATCAAGTACTCGAGCCTCTTGTCATTTTAAGCTACCACTCATAGCCATGCTACCCTAGAGTCCCAAATCAAACACTGATAAAACTTCAAATGGCCCTAACTTTTAAACGGTGCGTCCTACACCTATCAAAGTTTGCAACAATCAAATGCTTGTAACTTTTTACTGGAGCGTCATAAAACCTTGAAATTTGGTGACAATAAAGTACTTGAGCCTCTTATCAATTCAAGCTATCGCTCATAGCTATGCTACCATTGAGTCCCAAACCAAACACTGATAAAGCTTCAAATGGCCCTAACTTCTAACCGGTGCGTCCTATACCTATCAAAGTATGCAACATACAAATGCTTGTAACTTTTTACTGGAGCGTCATCAAATCTTGAAATTTTGTGACATTAAAATACTCGAGCCTCTTATCAATTTATGCTATAGCTCATAGCTATGCTACCCTTGAGTCGCAAATCAAACACTGTTAAAACTTCAAATGGAACTAACTTCTATACAGTGTGTCCTACACCTATCAAACTTTGCAACATTCAGATGCTTGTAACTTTTTACTGGAGCGTCATAAAATCTTAAAATTTTGTGACATTAAAGTACTCGAGCCTCTTATCAATTTAAGTTATAGCTATAAAAGTTTGCAACAATCAAATGCTTTCAAGTTTTTACTGGAGCGTCATAAAACCTTGAAATTTTGTGACAATAAAGTACTTGAGCCTCTTATCAATTCAAGCTATCGCTCATAGCTATGCTACCATTGAGTCCCAAATCAAACACTGATAAAGCTTCAAATGGCCCTAACTTCTATACGGTGCGTCATATACCTATCAAAGTTTGCAACAATTAAATACTTGTAACTTTTTACTGGAGCGTCACAAAATCTTGAAATTTTGTGACAATAAAGTACTCGAGCCTCTTATCAAATTAAGCTATCGCTCATAGCTATGCTACCCTTGAGTCCCAAATCAAATACGTATAAAACTTCAAATGGCCCTAACTTCTATACGGTGCGTCCCACACCTATCAACGTTTGCAACAATCAATTCCTTGCAACTTTTTACGGGAGCGTCATAAAACCTTGAAATTTTGTGACAATAAAGTACTCGAACCTCTTATCAATTTAAGCTATCGCTCATTGCTATGCTACCCTTGAGTCCCAAATCAAACACTGATAAAACTTCAAATGACCTCACTTCTATACGATGCGTCCTATACCTATGAAAGTTTGCAACAATTAAATGCTTGTAACTTTTTATTGGAGCGTAAAATTTTGTGACAATAAAGTAGTCGAGCCTCTTGTCAATTTAAGGTATCGCTCATAGCTATGCTACCCTTGAGTTCCAAATCAAACACTGATAAAACTTCAAATGGCCCTAACTTCTATACGGTGCGATCTACACCTATCAGAGTATGCAACATTCAAATGCTTGTAACTTTTTACTGGAGCGTCATAAAATCTTGAAATTTTGTAACATTAAAGTACTCGAGCCTCTTATCAATTTAAGCGATAGCTCATAGCTATGCTATCCTTGAGTCGCAAATCAAACACTGCTAAACCTTCAAATGGTCCTGACTTCTATACGGTGCATCCTATACCTATCAAGGTTTGCAACAATCTATTGCTTGCAACTTTTTACGGGAGCGTCATAAAACCTTGAAATTTTGTGACAAAGTACTCGAGCCTCTTATCAATTTAAGCTATCGCCCATAGCTATGCTACACTTGAGTCCCAAATCAAACACTAATAAAACTTCCAGTGGCTCTAACTTCTATACGATGCGTCCTATACTTATCAAAGCTTGCAACAATAAAATGCTTGTAACTTTTTAATGGAGCGTAATAAAGTCTTGAAATTTTGTGTCAATAAAGTAGTCGAGCCTCTTGTCAATTTAAGGTATCGCTCATAGTTATGCTACCCTTGAGTCCCAAGTCAAAGACTGATAAAACTTCAAATGGCCCTAACTTCTGTACGGTGCGTCCTATACCTATCAAAGTTTGCAACAATCAAATGCTTGTAACTTTTTACTGGAGCGTCATAAAACCTTGAAATTTGGTGACAATAAAGTACTCTTGCCTCTTCTCAATTAAAATTGTCGGTCATTGCTATGCTACCCGTGAGTCCCGAATCAAACACTGATAAAACAATGGCCCTAAATTCTGTACTTTGCGTCCTACACTTATCAGAGTTTGCAACAATCCAATGCTTGTAACTTTTTACTGGAGCGTCATAAAATCTTGAAATTTTGTGACAATAAAGTACTCGAGCCTCTTATCAATTTAAGCTATCGCTCATAGCTATGCTACCCTTGAGTCCCAAATCAAACACTGATAAAACTTCAAATGGCCCTAACTTCTATACGGTGCGTCCCACAGCTATAAAGGTTTGCAACAATCTATTGCTTGCAACTTTTTACGGGAGCGTCATAAATCCTTGAAATTTGGTGACAATAAAGTACGAGCCTCTTATCAATTTAAGCTATCGCTCATAGCTGTGCTACCCTTGAGTCCCAAATCAAACACTGATAAAACTTCAAATGGCCCTAACTTCTATACGATGCGTCCTATACCTATCAAAGCTTGCAACAATAAAATGCTTGAAACTTTTTATTGGAGCGTAATAAAGTCTTGAAATTTTGTGACAATAAAGAAGTCGAGCCTCTTGTCAATTTAAGGTATCGCTCATAGCTATGCTACCCTTGAGTCCCAAATCAAAGACTGATAAAACTTCAAATGGCCCTAATTTCTATACGGTGCGATATATACCTATCAAAGTATGCAACATTCAAATGCTGGTAACTTTTTAATGGAGCGTCGTAAAATCTTGAAATTTTGTGACATTAAAGTACTCGAGCCTCTTATCAATTTAAGCTGTAGCTATAAAAATTTGCAACAATCAAATGCTTTCAAGTTTTTACTGGAGCGTCATAAAACCTTGAAATTTTGTGACAATAAAGTACTCGAGACTCTTATCAATTTAAACTATCGCTCATGGCTATGCTACCCTCGAGTCCCAAATCAAACACTGATAAAGCCCTAACTTTTATACGGTGCGTCCTACACCTATCAGAGTTCGCACTAATCAAATGCTTGTAACTTTTTACTAGAGCGACATAAAAACTTGAAATTTTGTGACAATAAAGTACTCGAGCCTTTTCTCAATTTAAGCTATCGCTCATAGCTATGCTACCCTCGAGTCCCAAATCAAACACTGATAAAGCTTCAAATGGCCCTAACTTTTATACGGCGCGTCCTACAAATATCAAAGTTTGCAACAATCAAATGCTTGTAACTTTTTACTGGAGCGTCATAAAACCCTGAAATTTGGTGACAATAAAGTACTCGAGCCTCTTATCAATTCAAGCTATCGCTCATAGCTATGCTACCATTCAGTCCCGAATCAAACACTGATAAAACAATGGCCCTAAATTCAGTACTTTGCGTCCTACACTTATCAGAGTTTGCAACAATCCAATGCTTGTAACTTTTTACTGGAGCGTCATAAAATCTTGAAATTTTGTGACAATAAAGTACTCGAGCCTCTTATCAATTTAAGCTGTCGCTCATAGCTATGCTACCATTGAGTCCCAAATCAAACACTGATAAAACTTCAAATGGCTCTAACTTCTATACGATGCATCCTATACCTATCAAAGTTTGCAAGAATCAAATGATTGTAACTTTTTACTGGAGCGTCATAAAATCTTGAAATTTTGTGTCAATAAAGTAGTCGAGCCTCTTGTCAATTTAAGGTATCGCTCATAGTTATGCTACCCTTGAGTCCCAAGTCAAAGACTGATGAAACTTCAAATGGCCCTAACTTCTGTACGGTGCGTCCTATACCTATCAAAGTTTGCAACAATCAAATGCTTGTAACTTTTTACTGGAGCGTCATAAAATCTTGAAATTTTGTGACATTAAAGTACTCGAGCCTCTTATCAATTTAAGCTATAGCTATAAAAGTTTGCAACAATCTAATGCTTTCAAGCTTTTACTGGAGCGTCATAAAACCTTGAAATTTTGTGACAATAAAGTACTCGAGCCTCTTATCAATTTAAGCTATCGCTCATAGCTATGCTACCCTCGAGTCCCAAATCAAACACTGATAAAGCTTCAAATGGCCCTAACTTTTATA
Organism: Clusia tigrina; assembly: GCA_920105625.2. NCBI lineage: Eukaryota > Metazoa > Arthropoda > Insecta > Diptera > Clusiidae > Clusia > Clusia tigrina. Next base: position 215,336,257 of record OV050030.1, read on the forward strand.
CGGTGCGTCCTACACCTATCAAAGTTCGCACTAATCAAATGCTTGTAACTTTTTACTTGAGCGTCATAAAAACTTGAAATTTTGTGACAATAAAGCACTCGAGCCTCTTATCAATTCAAGCTATCGCTCATAGGTATGCTACCATTGAGTCCCAAATCAAACACTGATAAAGCTTCAAATGGCCCTAACTTCTATACGGTGCGTCCTATACCTATCAAAGTTTGCAACAATTAAATACTTGTAACTTTTTATTGGAGCGTAAAATTTTGTGACAATAAAGTAGTCGAGCCTCTTGTCAATTTAAGGTATCGCTCATAGCTATGCTACCCTTGAGTCCCAAATCAAAGACTGATAAAACTTCAAATGGCCCTAACTTCTATACGGTGCGATCTATATCTATCAGAGTATGCAACATTCAAATGCTTGTAACTTTTTACTGGAGCGTCATAAAATCTTGAAATTTTGTGACATTAAAGTACTCCAGCCTCTTATCAATTTAAGCGATAGCTCATAGCTATGCTATCCTTGAGTCGCAAATCAAACACTGCTAAACCTTCAAATGGCCCTGACTTCTATACTGTGCGTCCCACAGCTATCAAAGTTTGTAACAATCAAATGCTTGTAACTTTTTAATGGAGCTTCATAAAACCTTGAAATTTGGTGACAATAAAGTACTCGAGCCTCTTCAAGCTATCGCTCATAGCTTTGCTACCATTGAGTCCCAAATCAAACACTGATAAAGCTTCAAATGGCCCTAACTTCTATACGGTGCGTCCTATACCTATCAAAATTTGCAACAATTAAATGCTTGTAACTTTTTACTGGAGCGTCATAAAATCTTGAAATTTTGTGACAATAAAGTACTCGAGCCTCTTACCAACTTAAGCTATCGCTCATAGCTATGCTACCATTGAGTCCCAAATCAAACACGTATAAAACTTCAAATGGCCCTAACTTCTATACTGTGCGTCCCACACCTATCAACGTTTGCAACAATCAATTGCTTGCAACTTTTTACGGGAGCGTCATAAAACCTTGAAATTTTGTGACAATAAAGTACTCGAACTTCTTATCAATTTAAGCTATCGCTCATAGCTATGCTAAAATTGAGTCCCAAATCAAAAACTGATAAAACTTCAAATGGCCTCACTTCTATACGATGCATCCTATGCCTATGAAAGTTTGCAACAATCAAATGCTTGAAACTTTTTATTGGAGCGTAAAATTTTGTGACAATAAAGTAGTCGAGCCTCTTGTCAATTTAAGGTATCGCTCATAGCTATGCTACCCTTGAGTCATAAATCAAATACTGATAAAACTTCAAATGGCCCTAACTTCTATACGGTGCGATCTATACCTATCAGAGTATGCAACATTCAAATGCTTGTAAGTTTTTACTGGAGCGTCATAAAATCTTGAAATTTTGTGACATTAAAGTACTCGAGCCTCTTATCAATTTAAGCGATAGCTCATAGCTATGCTATCCTTGAGTCGCAACTCAAACACTGCTAAACCTTCAAATGGCCCTAACTTCTATACGATGCATCCTATACCTATCAAAGTTTGCAACAATCAAATGCTTGTAACTTTTTACTGGAGCTTCATAAAACTTTGAAATTTGGTGACAATAAAGTACTCGTGCCTCTTGTCAATTAAAATTATCGCTCATTGCTATGCTACCCGTCAGTCCCGAATCAAACACTGATAAAACAATGGCCCTAAATTCTGTACTTTGCGTCCTACACTTATCAGAGTTTGCAACAATCCAATGCTTGTAACTTTTTACTGAAGCGTCATAAAATCTTGAAATTTTGTGACAATAAAGTACTCGAGCCTCTTATCAATTTAAGCTATCGCTTATAGCTATGCTACCCTTGAGTCCCAAATCAAACACTGATAAAACTTCAAATGGCCCTAAATTCTATACGATGCGTCCTATACCTATTAAAGCTTGCAACAATAAAATGCTAGTAACTTTTTATTGGAGCGTAATAAAGTCTTGAAATTTTGTGACAATTAAATAGTCGAGCCTCTTGTCAATTTAAGGTATCGCTCATAGCTATGCTACCCTTGAGTCCCAAATCAAAGACTGATAAAACTTCAAATGGCCCTAACTTCTATACGGTGCGATATATACCTATCAAAGTATGCAACATTCAAATGCATGTAACTTTTTACTGGAGCTTCATAAAAGCTTGAAATTTTGTGACAATAAAGTACTCGAGCCTCTTATCAATTCAAGCTATCGCTCATAGCTATGCTACCATTGAGTCCCAAATCAAACACTGATAAAGCTTCAAATGGCCCTAACTTCTATACGGTGCGTCCTATACCTATAAAAATTTGCTACAATTAAATGCATGTAACTTTTTACTGGAGCGTCATAAAATCTTGAAATTGTGTGACAATAAAGTACTCGAGCCTCTTACCAACTTAAGCTATCGCTCATAGCTATGCTACCCTTGAGTCCCAAATGAAACATGTATAAAACTTCAAATGGCCCTAACTTCTATACTGTGCGTCCCACACCTATCAACGTTTGCAACAATCAATTGCTTGCAACTTTTTACGGGAGCGGCATAAAACCTTGAAATTTTGTGACAATAATGTACTCGAACCTCTTATCAATTTAAGCTATCGCTCATAGCTATGCTAAAATTGAGTCCCAAATCAAAAACTGATAAAACTTCAAATGGCCTCACTTCTATACGATGCATCCTATACCTATGAAAGTTTGCAACAATCAAATGCTTGTAACTTTTTATTGGAGCTTAAAATTTTTTGACAATAAAGTAGTCGAGCCTCTTGTCAATTTAAGGTATCGCTCATAGCTATGCTACCCTTGAGTCCCAAATCAAAGACTGATAAAACTTCAAATGGCCCTAACTTCTATACGGTGCGATCTATACTTATCAGAGTATGCAACATTCAAATGCTTGTAAGTTTTTACTGGAGCGTCATAAAATCTTGAAATTTTGTGACATTAAAGTACTCGAGCCTCTTATCAATTTAAGCGATAGCTCATAGCTATGCTATAATTGAGTCGCAAATCAAACACTGCTAAACTTTCAAATGGCCCTAACTTCTATACGGTGCGTCCCACACCTATCAACGTTTGCAACAATAAATTGCTTGTAACTTTTTACTGGAGCTTCCTAAAACCTTGAAATTAGGTGACAATAAAGTACTCGAGCCTCTTATCAATTCAAGCTATCGCTCATAGCTATGCTACCATTGAGTCCCAAATCGAACTCTGATAAAGCTTCAAATGGCCCTAACTTCTATACGGTGCGTCCTACACCTATCAAAGTTTGCAACAATCAAATTCATGTAACTTTTTACGGGAGCGTCATAAAACCTTGAAATTTTGTGACAATAAAGTAACCGAGCCTCTTGTCAATTTAGGCTACCACTCATAGCCATGCTACCCTTGAGTCCCAAATCAAACACTGATAAAACTTCAAATGGCCCTAACTTCTATACGGTGCGTCCTACACCTATCAAAGTTTGCAACAATCAAATGCTTGTAACTTTTTACTGGAGCTTCCTAAAACCTTGAAATTAGGTGACAATAAAGTACTCGAGCCTCTTATCAATTCAAGCTATCGCTCATAGCTATGCTACCATTGAGTCCCAAATCGAACTCTGATAAAGCTTCAAATGGCCCTAACTTCTATACGGTGCGTCCTACACCTATCAAAGTTTGCAACAATCAAATTCATGTAACTTTTTACTGGAGCGTCATAAAACCTTGAAATTTGGTGACAATAAAGTACTCGAGCTTCTTATCAATTCAAGCTATCGCTCATAGCTATGCTACCATTGAGTCCCAAATCAAACTCTGATAAAGCTTCAAATGGCCCTAACTTCTATACGGTGCGTCCTATACCTATTAAAGTTTGCAACAATTAAATGCTTATAACTTTTTACTGGTGCATCATAAAATCTTGAAATTTTGTGACAATAAAGTACTCGAGTCTCCTATCAATTTAAGCTATCGCTCATAGCTATGCTACCCTTGAGTCCCAAATCAAACACGTATAAAACTTCAAATGGCCCTAACTTCTATACGGTGCGTCCCACACCTATCAGCGTTTGCAACAATCAATTGCTTGCAACTTTTTACGGGAGCGTCATAAAACCTTGAAATTTTGTGACAATAAAGTACTCGAACCTCTTATCAATTTAAGCTATCGCTTATAGCTATGCTAGCCTTGAGTCCCAAACCAAACACTTGTAAAGCTTCAAATGGCCTCACTTCTATACAATGCGTCCTATATCTATCAAAGTTTGCAACAATCAAATGCTTGTAACTTTTTATTGGAGCGTAAAATTTTGTGGCAATAAAGTAGTCGAGCCTCTTGTCAATTTAAGGTATCGCTCATAGCTATGCTACCCTTGAGTCCCAAATCAAAGACTGATAAAACTTCACATGGCCCTAACTTCTATTCGGTACGATCTATACCTATCAAAGTATGCAACATTCAAATGCTTGTAACTTTTTACTGGAGCATCATAAAATCTTGAAATTTTGTGACATTAAAGTACTCGAGCCTCTTATCAATTTAAGCGATAGCTCATTGCTATGCTATCCTTGAGTCGCAAATCAAACACTGCTAAACCTTCAAATGGCCCTAACTTCTATACGATGCATCCTATACCTATCAAAGTTTGCAACAATCAAATGCTTCTAACTTTTTACTGGAGCATAATAAAATCTTGAAATTTGGTAACAAAAAAGTACTCGAGCCTCTTGCCATTTTAGGCTACCACTCATAGCCATGCTACCCTTGAGTCCCAAATCAAACACTGAAAAAACTTCAAATGGCCCTAACTTCTATACGGTGCGTCCTACACCTATCAAAGTTTGCAACAATCAAATGCTTTTAACTTTTTACTGGAGCTTCATAAAACCTTCAAATTTGGTGACAATAAAGTACCCGTGCCTCTTGTCAATTAAAATTATCGCTCATTGCTATGCTACCCGTCAGTCCCGAATCAAACACTGATAAAACAATGGCCCTAAATTCTGTACTTTGCGTCCTACACTTATCAGAGTTTGCAACAATCCAATGCTTGTAACTTTTTACTGAAGCGTCATAAAATCTTGAAATTTTGTGACAATAAAGTACTCGAGCCTCTTATCAATTTAAGCTATCGCTTATAGCTATGCTACCCTTGAGTCCCAAATCAAACACTGATAAAACTTCAAATGGCCCTAAATTCTATACGATGCGTCCTATACCTATTAAAGCTTGCAACAATAAAATGCTTGTAACTTTTTATTGGAGCGTAATAAAGTCTTGAAATTTTGTGACAATTAAATAGTCGAGCCTCTTGTCAATTTAAGGTATCGCTCATAGCTATGCTACCCTTGAGTCCCAAATCAAAGACTGATAAAACTTCAAATGGCCCTGACTTCTATACGGTGCGATATATACCTATCAAAGTATGCAACATTCAAATGCTTGTAACTTTTTACGGGAGCGTCATAAAATCTTGAAATTTTGTGACATTAAAGTACTCGAGCCTTTTATCAATTTAAGCTATAGCTATAAAAGTTTGCAACAATCAAATGCTTGCAAGTTTTTACTAGAGCGTCATAAAACCTTGAAATTTTGTGACAATAAAGTACTCGAGCCTCTTATCAATTTAAGCTATCGCTCATAGCTATGCTACCCTCGAGTCCCAAATCAAACACTGATAAAGCTTCAAATGGCCCTAACTTTTATACGGTGCGTCCTACACATCAAAATTTGCAACAATTAAATGCTTGTAACTTTTTACTGGAGCGTCATAAAATCTTGAAATTGTGTGACAATAAAGTACTCGAGCCTCTTACCAACTTAAGCTATCGCTCATAGCTATGCTACCCTTGAGTCCCAAATCAAACACGTATAAAACTTCAAATGGCCCTAACTTCTATACTGTGCGTCCCACACCTATCAACGTTTGCAACAATCAATTGCTTGCAACTTTTTACGGAGCGTCATAAAACCTTGAAATTTTGTGACAAATGGTACTCGAACCTCTTATTAATTTAAGCTATCGCTCATAGCTACGCTAAAATTGAGTCCCAAATCAAAAACTGATAAAACTTCAAATGGCCTCACTCCTATACCTATGAAAATTTGCAACAATCAAATGCTTGTAACATTTTATTGTGGCGTAAAATTTTGTGACAATAAAGTAGTCGAGCCTCTTGCCAATTTAAGGTATCGCTCATAGCTATGCTACCCATGAGTCCCAATTCAAAGACTGATGAAACTTCAAATGGCCCAACTTCTATACGGTGCGATCTATACCTATCAGAGGATGCAAGATTCAAATGCTTGTAAATTTTTACTGGAGCGTCATTAAATCTTGAAATTTTGTGACATTAAAGTACTCGAGCCTCTTATCAATTTAAGCGATAGCTCATAGCTATGCTATCCTTGAGTCGCAAATCAAACACTGCTAAACCTTCAAATGGCCCTAACTTCTATACGGTGCATCCTATACCTATCAAAGTTTGCAACAATCAAATGCTTGTAACTTTTTACTGGAGCATAATAAAATCTTGAAATTTTGTGACAATAAAGTTCTCGAGCCTCTTGTCATTTTAGGCTACCACTCATAGCCATGCTACCCTTGAGTCCCAAATCAAACACTGAAAAAACTTCAAATGGCGCTAACTTCTATACGGTGCGTCCTACACCTATCAAAGTTTGCAACAATCAAATGCTTGTAACTTTTTACTGGAGTTCATAAAACCTTGAAATTTGGTGACAATAAAGTACTCGTGCCTCTTGTCAATTAAAATTGTCGCTCATTGCTATGCTACCCGTCAGTCCCGAATCAAACACTGATAAAACAATGGCCCTAAATTCTGTACTTTGCGTCCTACACTTATCAGAGTTTGCAACAATCCAATGCTTGTAACTTTTTACTGGAGCGTCATAAAATCTTGAAATTTTGTGACAATAAAGTACTCGAGCCTCTTATCAATTTAAGCTATCGCTCATAGCTATGCTACCCTTGAGTCCCAAATCAAACACTGATAAAACTTCAAATGGCCTCACTTCTATACGATGCGTCCTATACCTATAAAAGTTTGCAACAATAAAATACTTGTAACTTTTTATTGGAGCGTATTAAAGTCTTGAAATTTTGTGACAATTAAGTTGTCGAGCCTCTTGTCAATTTAAGGTATCGCTCATAGCTATACTACCCTTGAGTCCCAAATCAAAGACTGATAAAACTTCAAATGGCCCTAACTTCTATACGGTGCGATATATACCTATCAAAGTATGCAACATTCAAATGCTTGTAACTTTTTACTGGAGCGTCATAAAATCTTGAAATTTTGTGACATTAAAGTACTCGAGCCTCTTATCAATTTAAGCTATAGCTATAAAAGTTTGCAATAATCAAATGCTTGCAAGTTTTTACTGGAGCGTCATAAAACTTTGAAATTTTGTGACAATAAAGTACTCGAGCCTCTTATCAATTCAAGCTATCGCTCATAGCTATGCTACCATTGAGTCCCAAATCAAACACTGATAAAGCTTCAAATGGCCCTAACTTCTATACGGTGCGTCCTATACCTATCAAAATTTGCAACAATTAAATGCTTGTAACTTTTTACTGGAGCGTCATAAAATCTTGAAATTGTGTGACAATAAAGTACTCGAGCCTCTTATCAATTCAAGCTATCGCTCATAGCTATGCTACCATTGAGTCCCAAATCAAACACTGATAAAGCTTCAAATGGCCCTAACTTCTATACGGTGCGTCCTATACCTATCAAAATTTGCAACAACTAAATGCTTGTAACTTTTTACTGGAGCGTCTTAAAATCTTGAAATTGTGTGACAATAAAGTACTCGAGCCTCTTACCAACTTAAGCTATCGCTCATAGCTATGCTACCCTTGAGTCCCAAATCAAACACGTATAAAACTTCAAATGGCCCTAACTTCTATACTGTGCGTCCCACACCTATCAACGTTTGCAACAATCAATTGCTTGCAACTTTTTACGGGAGCGTCATAAAACCTTGAAATTTTGTGACAATAAAGTACTCGAACCTCTTATCAATTTAAGCTATCGCTCATAGCTATGCTAAAATTGAGTCCCAAATCAAAAATTGATAAAACTCAAATGGCCCTAACTTCTATACGGTGCTATCTATACCTATCAGAGGATACAACATTCAAATCCTTGTAAGTTTTTACTGGAGCGTCATAAAATCTTGAAATTTTGTGACATTAAAGTACTCGAGCCTCTTATCAATTTAAGCGATAGCTCATAGCTATGCTATCCTTGAGTCGCAAATCAAACACTGCTAAACCTTCAAATGGCCCTAACTTCTATACGGTCCATCCTATTCCTATCAAAGTTTGCAACAATCAAATGCTTGTAACTTTTTACTGGAGCATAATAAAATCTTGAAATTTTGTGACAATAAAGTGCTCGAGCCTCTTGTCATTTTAGGCTACCACTCATAGCCATGCTACCCTTGAGTCCCAAATCAAACACTGAAAAAACTTCAAATGGCGCTAACTTCTATACGGTGCGTCCTACACCTATCAAAGTTTTCAACAATCAAATGCTGGTAACATTTTACTGGAGTTCATAAAACCTTGAAATTTGGTGACAATAAAGTACTCGTGCCTCTTGTCAATTAAAATTGTCGCTCATTGCTATGCTACCCGTCAGTTCCGATTCAAACACTGATAAAACAATAGCCCTAAATTCTGTACTTTGCGTCCTACATCTATCAGAGTTTGCAACAATCCAATGCTTGTAACTTTTTACTGGAGCGTCATAAAATCTTGAAATTTTGTGACAATAAAGTACTCGAGCCTCTTATCAATTTAAGCTATCGCTCATAGCTATGCTACCCTTGAGTCCCAAATCAAACACTGATAAAACTTCAAATGGCCTCACTTCTATACGATGCGTCCTATACCTATAAAAGTTTGCAACAATCAAATGCTTGTAACATTTTATTGGAGCGTAAAATTTTGTGACAATAATGTAGTCGAGCCTCTTGTCAATTTAAGGTATCGCTCATAGCTATGCTACCCTTGAGTCCCAAATCAAAGACTGATATAACTTCAAATGGCCCTAACTTCTATACGGTGCGATCTATACCTATCAGAGTATGCAACATTCAAATGCTTGCAACTTTTTACTGGAGCGTCATAAAATCTTGAAATTTTGTGACATTAAAGTACTCGAGCCTCTTATCAATTTAAGCGATAGCTCATAGCTATGCTATCCTTGAGTCGCAAATCAAACACTGCTAAACCTTCAAATGGCCCTAACTTCTATACGGTGCATCCTATTCCTATCAAAGTTTGCAACAATCAAATGCTTGTAACTTTTTACTGGAGCATAATAAAATCTTGAAATTTTGTGACAATAAAGTGCTCGAGCCTCTTGTCATTTTAGGCTACCACTCATAGCCATGCTACCCTTGAGTCCCAAATCAAACACTGAAAAAACTTCAAATGGCCCTAACTTCTATACGGTGCGTGCTACACCTATCAAAGTTTGCAACAATCAAATGCTTGTAACTTTTTACTGGAGCTTCTAAAACCTTGAAATTTGGTGACAATAAAGTACTCGTGCCTCTTGTCAATTAAAATTGTCGCTCATTGCTATGCTACCCGTCAGTCCCGAATCAAACACTGATAAAACAATGGCTCTAAATTCTGTACTTTGCGTCCTATACTTATCACAGTTTGCAACAAGCCAATGCTTGTAACTTTTTACTGGAACGTCATAAAATCTTGAAATTTTGTGACAATAAAGTACTCCAGCCTCTTATCAATTTAAGCCATCGCTCATAGCTATGCTACCCTTGACTCCCAAATCAAACACTGATAAAACTTCAAATGGCCCTAACTTCTATGCAACATTCAAATGCTTGTAACTTTTTACGGGAGCGTCATAAAATCTTGAAATTTTGTGACATTAAAGTACCGGAGCCCCCTTATCAATTTAAGCTATAGCTATAAAAGTTTGCAACAATCAAATGCTTGCAAGTTTTTACTGGAGCGTCATAACACCTTGAAATTTTGTGACAATGAAGTACTCGAGCCTCTTATCAATTTAAGCTATCGCTTATAGCTATGCTACCCTTGAGTCCCAAATCAAACACTGATAAAACTTCAAATGGCCCTAAATTCTATACGATGCGTCCTATACCTATTAAAGCTTGCAACAATAAAATGCTTGTAACTTTTTATTGGAGCGTAATAAAGTCTTGAAATTTTGTGACAATTAAATAGTCGAGCCTCTTGTCAATTTAAGGTATCGCTCATAGCTATGCTACCCTTGAGTCCCAAATCAAAGACTGATAAAACTTCAAATGGCCCTGACTTCTATACGGTGCGATATATACCTATCAAAGTATGCAACATTCAAATGCTTGTAACTTTTTACGGGAGCGTCATAAAATCTTGAAATTTTGTGACATTAAAGTACTCGAGCCTTTTATCAATTTAAGCTATAGCTATAAAAGTTTGCAACAATCAAATGCTTGCAAGTTTTTACTAGAGCGTCATAAAACCTTGAAATTTTGTGACAATAAAGTACTCGAGCCTCTTATCAATTTAAGCTATCGCTCATAGCTATGCTACCCTCGAGTCCCAAATCAAACACTGATAAAGCTTCAAATGGCCCTAACTTTTATACGGTGCGTCCTACACCTATCAAAATTTGCAACAATTAAATGCTTGTAACTTTTTACTGGAGCGTCATAAAATCTTGAAATTGTGTGACAATAAAGTACTCGAGCCTCTTACCAACTTAAGTTATCGCTCATAGCTATGCTACCCTTGAGTCCCAAATCAAACACGTATAAAACTTCAAATGGCCCTAACTTCTATACTGTGCGTCCCACACCTATCAACGTTTGCAACAATCAATTGCTTGCAACTTTTTACGGAGCGTCATAAAACCTTGAAATTTTGTGACAAATGGTACTCGAACCTCTTATTAATTTAAGCTATCGCTCATAGCTACGCTAAAATTGAGTCCCAAATCAAAAACTGATAAAACTTCAAATGGCCTCACTCCTATACCTATGAAAATTTGCAACAATCAAATGCTTGTAACATTTTATTGTGGCGTAAAATTTTGTGACAATAAAGTAGTCGAGCCTCTTGCCAATTTAAGGTATCGCTCATAGCTATGCTACCCATGAGTCCCAATTCAAAGACTGATGAAACTTCAAATGGCCCAACTTCTATACGGTGCGATCTATACCTATCAGAGGATGCAAGATTCAAATGCTTGTAAATTTTTACTGGAGCGTCATTAAATCTTGAAATTTTGTGACATTAAAGTACTCGAGCCTCTTATCAATTTAAGCGATAGCTCATAGCTATGCTATCCTTGAGTCGCAAATCAAACACTGCTAAACCTTCAAATGGCCCTAACTTCTATACGGTGCATCCTATACCTATCAAAGTTTGCAACAATCAAATGCTTGTAACTTTTTACTGGAGCATAATAAAATCTTGAAATTTTGTGACAATAAAGTTCTCGAGCCTCTTGTCATTTTAGGCTACCACTCATAGCCATGCTACCCTTGAGTCCCAAATCAAACACTGAAAAAACTTCAAATGGCGCTAACTTCTATACGGTGCGTCCTACACCTATCAAAGTTTGCAACAATCAAATGCTTGTAACTTTTTACTGGAGTTCATAAAACCTTGAAATTTGGTGACAATAAAGTACTCGTGCCTCTTGTCAATTAAAATTGTCGCTCATTGCTATGCTACCCGTCAGTCCCGAATCAAACACTGATAAAACAATGGCCCTAAATTCTGTACTTTGCGTCCTACACTTATCAGAGTTTGCAACAATCCAATGCTTGTAACTTTTTACTGGAGCGTCATAAAATCTTGAAATTTTGTGACAATAAAGTACTCGAGCCTCTTATCAATTTAAGCTATCGCTCATAGCTATGCTACCCTTGAGTCCCAAATCAAACACTGATAAAACTTCAAATGGCCTCACTTCTATACGATGCGTCCTATACCTATAAAAGTTTGCAACAATAAAATACTTGTAACTTTTTATTGGAGCGTATTAAAGTCTTGAAATTTTGTGACAATTAAGTTGTCGAGCCTCTTGTCAATTTAAGGTATCGCTCATAGCTATACTACCCTTGAGTCCCAAATCAAAGACTGATAAAACTTCAAATGGCCCTAACTTCTATACGGTGCGATATATACCTATCAAAGTATGCAACATTCAAATGCTTGTAACTTTTTACTGGAGCGTCATAAAATCTTGAAATTTTGTGACATTAAAGTACTCGAGCCTCTTATCAATTTAAGCTATAGCTATAAAAGTTTGCAATAATCAAATGCTTGCAAGTTTTTACTGGAGCGTCATAAAACTTTGAAATTTTGTGACAATAAAGTACTCGAGCCTCTTATCAATTCAAGCTATCGCTCATAGCTATGCTACCATTGAGTCCCAAATCAAACACTGATAAAGCTTCAAATGGCCCTAACTTCTATACGGTGCGTCCTATACCTATCAAAGTTTGCAACAATTAAATGCTTGTAACTTTTTACTGGAGCGTCATAAAATCTTGAAATTGTGTGACAATAAAGTACTCGAGCCTCTTATCAATTCAAGCTATCGCTCATAGCTATGCTACCATTGAGTCCCAAATCAAACACTGATAAAGCTTCAAATGGCCCTAACTTCTATACGGTGCGTCCTATACCTATCAAAATTTGCAACAACTAAATGCTTGTAACTTTTTACTGGAGCGTCTTAAAATCTTGAAATTGTGTGACAATAAAGTACTCGAGCCTCTTACCAACTTAAGCTATCGCTCATAGCTATGCTACCCTTGAGTCCCAAATCAAACACGTATAAAACTTCAAATGGCCCTAACTTCTATACTGTGCGTCCCACACCTATCAACGTTTGCAACAATCAATTGCTTGCAACTTTTTACGGGAGCGTCATAAAACCTTGAAATTTTGTGACAATAAAGTACTCGAACCTCTTATCAATTTAAGCTATCGCTCATAGCTATGCTAAAATTGAGTCCCAAATCAAAAATTGATAAAACTCAAATGGCCCTAACTTCTATACGGTGCTATCTATACCTATCAGAGGATACAACATTCAAATCCTTGTAAGTTTTTACTGGAGCGTCATAAAATCTTGAAATTTTGTGACATTAAAGTACTCGAGCCTCTTATCAATTTAAGCGATAGCTCATAGCTATGCTATCCTTGAGTCGCAAATCAAACACTGCTAAACCTTCAAATGGCCCTAACTTCTATACGGTCCATCCTATACCTATCAAAGTTTGCAACAATCAAATGCTTGTAACTTTTTACTGGAGCATAATAAAATCTTGAAATTTTGTGACAATAAAGTGTCGAGCCTCTTGTCATTTTAGGCTACCACTCATAGCCATGCTACCCTTGAGTCCCAAATCAAACACTGAAAAAACTTCAAATGGCGCTAACTTCTATACGGTGCGTCCTACACCTATCAAAGTTTTCAACAATCAAATGCTGGTAACATTTTACTGGAGTTCATAAAACCTTGAAATTTGGTGACAATAAAGTACTCGTGCCTCTTGTCAATTAAAATTGTCGCTCATTGCTATGCTACCCGTCAGTTCCGATTCAAACACTGATAAAACAATAGCCCTAAATTCTGTACTTTGCGTCCTACATCTATCAGAGTTTGCAACAATCCAATGCTTGTAACTTTTTACTGGAGCGTCATAAAATCTTGAAATTTTGTGACAATAAAGTACTCGAGCCTCTTATCAATTTAAGCTATCGCTCATAGCTATGCTACCCTTGAGTCCCAAATCAAACACTGATAAAACTTCAAATGGCCTCACTTCTATACGATGCGTCCTATACCTATAAAAGTTTGCAACAATCAAATGCTTGTAACATTTTATTGGAGCGTAAAATTTTGTGACAATAATGTAGTCGAGCCTCTTGTCAATTTAAGGTATCGCTCATAGCTATGCTACCCTTGAGTCCCAAATCAAAGACTGATATAACTTCAAATGGCCCTAACTTCTATACGGTGCGATCTATACCTATCAGAGTATGCAACATTCAAATGCTTGCAACTTTTTACTGGAGCGTCATAAAATCTTGAAATTTTGTGACATTAAAGTACTCGAGCCTCTTATCAATTTAAGCGATAGCTCATAGCTATGCTATCCTTGAGTCGCAAATCAAACACTGCTAAACCGTCAAATGGCCCTAACTTCTATACGGTGCATCCTATTCCTATCAAAGTTTGCAACAATCAAATGCTTGTAACTTTTTACTGGAGCATAATAAAATCTTGAAATTTTGTGACAATAAAGTGCTCGAGCCTCTTGTCATTTTAGGCTACCACTCATAGCCATGCTACCCTTGAGTCCCAAATCAAACACTGAAAAAACTTCAAATGGCCCTAACTTCTATACGGTGCGTGCTACACCTATCAAAGTTTGCAACAATCAAATGCTTGTAACTTTTTACTGGAGCTTCTAAAACCTTGAAATTTGGTGACAATAAAGTACTCGTGCCTCTTGTCAATTAAAATTGTCGCTCATTGCTATGCTACCCGTCAGTCCCGAATCAAACACTGATAAAACAATGGCTCTAAATTCTGTACTTTGCGTCCTATACTTATCACAGTTTGCAACAAGCCAATGCTTGTAACTTTTTACTGGAACGTCATAAAATCTTGAAATTTTGTGACAATAAAGTACTCCAGCCTCTTATCAATTTAAGCCATCGCTCATAGCTATGCTACCCTTGACTCCCAAATCAAACACTGATAAAACTTCAAATGGCCCTAACTTCTATGCAACATTCAAATGCTTGTAACTTTTTACGGGAGCGTCATAAAATCTTGAAATTTTGTGACATTAAAGTACCGGAGCCCCCTTATCAATTTAAGCTATAGCTATAAAAGTTTGCAACAATCAAATGCTTGCAAGTTTTTACTGGAGCGTCATAACACCTTGAAATTTTGTGACAATGAAGTACTCGAGCCTCTTATCAATTTAAGCTATCGCTCATAGCTATGCTACCCTCGAGTCCCAAATCAAACACTGATAAAACTTCAAATGGCCCTAACTTTTATAAGGTGCGTCCTACATTTATCAGAGTTTGCAACAATCCAATACTTGTAACTTTTTACTGGAGCGTCATAAAATCTTGAAACTTTGTGACAATATAGTACTCGAGTCTCTTATCAATTTAAGCTATCGCTCATAGCTATGCTACCCTTGTGTCCCAAATCAAACACTGATAAAACTTCAAATGGCCCTAAATTCTATACGATGCGTCCGATATCTAGTAAAGCTTGCAACAATAAAATGCTTGTAACTTTTTATTGGAGCGTAATAAAGTCTTGACATTTTGTGACAATTAAGTTGTCGAGCCTCTTGTCAATTTAAGGTATCGCTCATAGCTATGCTACCCTTGAGTCCCAAAGAAATCAAACACGTATAAAACTTCAAATGGCCCTAACTTCTATACGGTGCGTCCAACACCTATCAACGTTTGCAACAATCAATTGCTTGCCACTTTTTACGGGAGCGTCATAAAACCTTGAAATTTTGTGACAATAAAGTACTCGAACCCCTTATCAATTTAAGCTATCGCTCATAGCTATGCTAAAATTGAGTCCCAAATCAAAAACTGATAAAACTTCAAATGGCCGCACTTCTATACGATGCATCCTATACCTATGAAAGGTTGCAACAATCAAATGCTTGTAACATTTTATTGGAGCGTAAAATTTTGTGACTATAAAGTAGTCGAGCCTCTTGTCAATTTAAGGTATAGCTCATAGCTATGCTACCCTTGAGTCCCAAATCAAAGACTGATAAAACTTCAAATGGCCCTAACTTCTATACGGTGCGATCTATACCTATCAGAGTATGCAACATTCAGATGCTTGTAACTTTTTACTGGAGCGTCATAAAATCTTGAAATTTTGTGACATTAAAGTACTCGAGCCTCTTATCAATTTAAGCGATAGCTCATAGCTATGCTATCCTTGAGTCGCAAATCAAACACTGCTAAACCTTCAAATGGCCTTAACTTCTATACGGTGCATCCTATACCTATCAAAGTTTGCAACAATCGAATGCTTGTAACTTTTTACTGGAGCATAATAAAATCTTGAAATTTTGTGACAATAAAGTTCTCGAGAATTTGTCATTTTAGGCTACCACTCATAGCCATGCTACCCTTGACTCCCAAATCAAACACTGAAAAAACTTCAAATGGCCCTAACTTCTATACGGTGCGTGCTACACCTATCAAAGTTTGCAACAATCAAATGCTTGAAACTTTTTACTGGAGCTTCTCAAACCTTGAAATTTGGTGACAATAAAGTACTCGTGCCTCTTGTCAATTAAAATTGTCGCTCATTGCTATGCTACCCGTAAGTCCCGAATCAAACACTGATAAAACAATGGCCCTAAATTCTGTACTTTGCGTCCTACACTTATCACAGTTTGCAACAAGCCAATGCTTGTAACTTTTTACTGGAACGTCATAAAATCTTGAAATTTTGTGACAATAGAGTACTCCAGCCTCTTATCAATTTAAGCTATCGCTCATAGCTATGCTACCCTTGACATAGCTATGCTACCCTTAAGCTATCGCTCATTGTTATGCTACCCTTAAGTCCCAAATCAAACACTGATAAATATTCAAATGGCCCTAAATTCCATACGATGCGTCCTATACCTATCAAAGCTTGCAACAATAAAATGCTTGTAACTTTTTATTGGAGCGTAATAAAGCCTTGAAATTTTGTGACAATAAAGTAGTCGAGCCTCTTGTCAATTTAAGGTATCGCTCATAGCAATGCTACCCTTGAGTCCCAAATCAAAGACTGATAAAACTTCAAATGGCCCTAACTTCTATACGGTGCGATATATACCTATCAAAGTACGCAACATTCAAATGCTTGCAACTTTTTACTGGAGCGTCATAAAATCTTGAAATTTTGTGACATTAAAGTACTCGAGCCTCTTATCAATTTAAGCTATAGCTATAAAAGTTTGCAACAATCAAAGGCTTACAAGTTTTTACTGGAGCGTTATAAAACCTTGAAATTTTCTGACAATAAAGTACTCGAGCCTCTTATCAATTTAAGCTGTCGCTCATAGCTATGCTACCCTCAAGTCCCAAATCAAACACTGATAAAGCTTCAAATGGCCCTAACTTTTATACGTTGCGTCCTACAACTATCAAGTTTGCAACAATCAAATGCATGTACCTTTTTACTGGAGCTTCATAAAATCTTGAAATTTGGTGACAATAAAGTACTCGAGCCTCTTATCAATTCAAGCTATCGCTCATAGCTATGCTACCCTTGAGTCCCAAATCAAACACTGATAAAACTTCAAATGGCCCTAACTTCTATGCAACATTCAAATGCTTGTAACTTTTTACTGGAGCGTCATAAAATCTTGAAATTTTGTGACATTAAAGTAGCGGAGCCTCTTATCAATTTAAGCTATCGCTCATAGCTATGCTACCCTCGAGTCCCAAATCAAACACGTATAAAACTTCAAATGGCCCTAACTTCTATACGGTGCGTCAAACACCTATCAACGTTTGCAACAATCAATTGCTTGCCACTTTTTACGGGAGCGTCATAAAACCTTGAAATTTTGTGACAATAAAGTACTCGAACCCCTTATCAATTTAAGCTATCGCTCATAGCTATGCTAAAATTGAGTCCCAAATCAAAAACTGATAAAACTTCAAATGGCCGCACTTCTATACGATGCATCCTATACCTATGAAAGGTTGCAACAATCAAATGCTTGTAACATTTTATTGGAGCGTAAAATTTTGTGACAATAAAGTAGTCGAGCCTCTTGTCAATTTAAGGTATCGCTCATAGCTATGCTACCCTTGAGTCCCAAATCAAAGACTGATAAAACTTCAAATGGCCCTAACTTCTATACGGTGCATCCTATACCTATCAAAGTTTGCAACAATCAAATGCTTGTAACTTTTCACTGGAGCTTCTAAAACCTTGAAATTTGGTGACAATAAAGTGCTCGTGCCTCTTGTCAATTAAAATTGTCGCTCATTGCTATGCTACCCGTCAGTCCCGAATCAAACACTGATAAAACAATGGCCCTAAATTCTGTACTTTGCGTCCTACACTTATCACAGTTTGCAACAAGCCAATGCTTGTAACTTTTTACTGGAACGTCATAAAAGCTTGAAATTTTGTGACAATAAAGTACTCCAGCCTCTTATCAATTTAAGCTATCGCTCATAGCTATGCTACCCTTGACTCCCAAATCAAACACTGATAAAACTTCAAATGGCCCTAACTTCTATACGGTGCGTCCCACAGCTATCAAGGTTTGCAGCTTTTTACGGGAGCGTCATAAAACCTTGAAATTTTGTGACAATAAAGTACTCGAGCCTCTTATCAATTTAAGCTATCGCTCATTGCTATGCTACCCTTGAGTCCCAAATCAAACACTGATAAAACTTCAAATGGCCCTAAATTCCATACGATGCGTCCTATACCTATCAAAGCTTGCAACAATAAAATGCTTGTAACTTTTTATTGGAGCGTAATAAAGTCTAGAAATTTTGTGACAATAAAGTAGTCGAGCCTCTTGTCAATTTAAGGTATCGCTCATAGCAATGCTACCCTTGAGTCCCAAATCAAAGACTGATAGAACTTCAAATGGCCCTAACTTCTATACGGTGATATATATACCTATCAAAGTATGCAACATTCAAATGCTTGCAACTTATTACTGGAGCGTCATAAAATCTTGAAATTTTGTGACATTAAAGTACTCGAGCCTCTTATCAATTTAAGCTATAGCTATAAAAGTTTGGAACAATCAAATGCGTGCCAGTTTTCACTGGAGCGTCATAAAACCTTGAAATTTTGTGACAATAAAGTACTCGAGCCTCTTATCAATTTAAGCTATCGCTCATAGCTATGCTACCCTCGAGCCCCAAATCAAACACTGATAAAGCTTCAAATGGCCCTAACTTTTATACGGTGCGTCCTACACCTATCAAAGTTTGCAACAATCAAATGCATCTAACTTTTTACTGGAGCTTCATAAAAGCTTGAAATTTGGTGACAATAAAGTACTCGAGCCTTTTATCAATTCAAGCTATCGCTCATAGCTATGCTACCCTTGAGTCCCAAAGCAAACACTGAAAAAACTTCAAATGGCCCTAACTTTTATACGGTGCGTCCTACACCTATCAAAGTTTGCAACAATCAAATGCTTGTAACTTTTTACTGGAGCTTCATAAAACCTTGAAATTTGGTGACAATAAAGTACTCGTGCCTCTTGTCAATTAAAATTGTCGCTCATTGCTATGCTACCCGTCAGTCCCGAATCAAACACTGATAAAACAATGGCCCTAAATTCTGTACTTTGCGTCCTACACTTATCAGATTTTGCAACAATCCAATGCTTGTAACTTTTTACTGGAGCGTCATAAAACCTTGAAATTTGGTGACAATAAAGTACTCGAGCCTTTTATCAATTCAAGCTATCGCTCATAGCTATGCTACCATTGAGTCCCAAATCAAACACTTATAAAGCTTAAAATGGCCCTAACTTCTATACGGTGCGTCCTATACCTATCGAAGTTTGCAACAATTAAATGCTTGTAACTTTTTACTGGTGCTTCATAAAATCTTGAAATTTTGTGACAATAAAGTATTCGAACCTCTTATCAATTTAAGCTATCGTTCATAGCTATGCTACCCTTGAGTCCCAAATCAAACACTGATAAAACTTCAAATGGCCTCACTTCTATACGATGCGTCCTATACCTATGAAAGTTTGCAACAATCAAATGATTGTAACATTTTATTGGAGCGTAAAATTTTGTGACAATAAAGTAGTCGAGCCTCTTGTCAATTAGGTATCGCTCATAACTATGCTACCCTTGAGTCCCAAATCAAAGACTGATAAAACTTCAAATTGTCCTAACTTCTATACGGTGCGATCTATACCTATCAGAGTATGCAACATTCAAATGCTTGTAACTTTTTACTGGAGCGTCATAAAATCTTGAAATTTAGTGATATTAAAGTACTCGAGCCTCTTATCAATTTAAGCGATAGCTCATAGCCATGCTACCCTTGAGTCCCAAATCAAACACTGAAAAAACTTCAAATGGCCCTAACTTCTATACGGTGCATCCTACACCTATCAAATTTTGCAACAATCCAATGCTTGTAACTTTTTACTGGAGCGTCATAAAATCTTGAAATTTTGTGACAATAAAGTACTCGAGCCTCTTATCAATTTAAGCTATGGCTCATAGCTATGCTACCCTTGACTCCCAAATCAAACACTGATAAAACTTCAAATGGCCCTAACTTCTATACTGTGCGTCCAACAGCTATCAAGGTGTGCAACAATCTATTGCTTGCAAGTTTTTACGGGAGCGTCATAAAACCTTGAAATTTTGTGACAATAAAGTACTCGAGCCTCTTATCAATTTAAGCTATCGCTCATTGCTATGCTACCCTTGAGTCCCAAATCAAACACTGATAAAACTTCAAATGGCCTTAAATTCTACGATACGTCCTATACCTACCAAACCTTGCAACAATAAAATGCTTGTAACTTTTTATTGGAATGTAATAAAGTCTTGAAATTTTGTGACAATAAAGTCGTCAAGCCTCTTGTCAATTTAAGGTATCGCTCATAGCTATGCTACCCTTGAGTCCCAAAACAAAGACTGATAAAACTTCAAATGGCCTCACTTCTATACGATGCGTCCTATACCTATGAAAGTTTGCAACAATCAAATGCTTGTAACTTTTTTTTGGAGCGTAAAATTTTGTGACAATAAAGTAGTCGAGCCTCTTGTCAATTTAAGGTATCGCTCATAGCTATGCTACCCTTGAGTCCCAAATCAAAGACTGATAAAACTTCAAATGGCCCTAACTTCTATACGGTGCGATCTATACCTTTCAGAGTATGCAACATTCAAATGCTTGTAAGTTTTTACTGGAGCGTCATAAAATCTTGAAATTTTGTGACATTAAAGTACTCGAGCCTCTTATCTATTTAAGCGATAGCTCATAGCTATGCTATCATTGAGTCGCAAATCAAACACTTCTAAACCTTCAAATGGCCCTAACTTCTATACGGTGCATCCTATACCTATCAAAGTTTGCAACAATCAAATGCTTGTAACTTTTTACTGGAGCATAATAAAATCTTGAAATTTTGTGACAATAAAGTACTCGAGACTCTTGTCATTTTAGGCTACCACTCATAGCCATGCTACCCTTGAGTCCCAAAGCAAACACTGAAAAAACTTCAAATGGCCCTAACTTCTATACGGTGCGTCCTACACCTATCAAAGTTTGCAACAATAAAATGCTTGTAACTTTTTACTGGAGCTTCATAAAACCTTGAAATTTGGTGACAATAAAGTACTCGAGCCTCTTATCAATTTAAGCTATCGCTCATAGCTATGCTAACCTTGAGTCCCAAATCAAACACGTATAAAAACTTCAAATGGCCCTAACTTCTATACGGTGCGTCCTACACCTATTAACGTTTGCAACAATCAATTGCTTGCACTTTTTACGGGAGCGTCATAAAACCTTGAAATTTTGTCACAATAAAGTACTCGAACCTCTTACCAATTTAAGCTATCGTTCATAGCTATGCTACCCTTGAGTCCCAAATCAAACACTGATAAAACTTCAAATGGCCTCACTTCTATACGATGCGTCCTATACCTATGAAGGTTTGCAACAATCAAATGCTTGTAACATTTTATTGGAGCGTAAAATTTTGTGACAATAAAGTAGTCGAGCCTCTTGTCAATTAGGTATCGCTCATAACTATGCTACCCTTGAGTCCCAAATCAAAGACTGATAAAACTTCAAATGGCCCTAACTTCTATACGGTGCGATCAATACCTATCAGAGTATGCAACATTCAAATGCTTGTAACTTTTTACTGGAGCGTTATAAAATCTTGAAATTTTGTGATATTAAAGTACTCGAGCCTCTTATCAATTTAAGCGATAGATCATAGCCTTGCTACCCTTGAGTCCCAAATCAAACACTGAAAAAATTTCAAATGGCCCTAACTTCTATACGGTGCATCCTACACCTATCAAAGTTTGCAACAATCAAATGCTTGTAACTTTTTACTGGCGCTTCTAAAACCTTGAAATTTGGTGACAATAAAGTACTCGTGCCTCTTGTCAATTAAAATTGTCACTCATTGCTATGCTACCCGTCAGTCCCGAATCAAATACTGATAAAACAATGGCCCTAAATTCTGTACTTTGCGTCCTACAGTTATCAGAGTTTGCAACAATCCAATGCCTGTAACTTTTTACTGGAGCGTCATAAAATCTTGAAATTTTCTGACAATAAAGTACTCGAGCCTCTTATCAATTTAAGCTATCGCTCATAGCTATGCTACCCTTGACTCCCAAATCAAACACTGATAAAACTTCAAATGGCCCTAACTTCTATACTGTGCGTCCCACAGCTATCAAGGTGTGCAACAATCTATTGCTTGCAACTTTTTACGGGAGCGTCATAAAACCTTGAAATTTTGTGACAATAAAGTACTCGAGCCTCTTATCAATTTAAGCTATCGCTCATTGCTATGCTACCCTTGAGTCCCAAATCAAACACTGATAAAACTTCAAATGGCCTTAAATTCTATACGATACGTCCTATACCTATCAAAGCTTGCAACAATAAAATGCTTGTAACTTTTCATTGGAACGTAATAAAGTCTTGAAATTTTGTGACAATAAAGTAGTCGAGCCTCTTGTCAATTTAAGGTATCGCTCATAGCTATGCTACCCTTGAGTCCCAAATCAAAGACTGATAAAACTTCAAATGGCCCTAACTTCTATACGGTGCGATCTATACCTATCAGAGTATGCAACATTCAAATGCTTGTAAGTTTTTACTGGAGCGTCATAAAATCTTGAAATTTTGTGACATTAAAGTACTCGAGCCTCTTATCAATTTAAGCGATAGCTCATAGCTATGCTCTCCTTGAGTCGCAAATCAAACACTGCTAAACCTTCAAATGGCCCTAACTTCTATACGGTGCATCCTATACCTATCAAAGTTTGCAACAATCAAATGCTTGTAACATTTTACTGTAGCATAATAAAATCTTGAAATTTTGTGACAATAAAGTACTCGAGCCTCTTGTCATTTTAGGCTACCACTCATAGCCATGCTACCCTTGAGTCCCAAAGCAAACACTGAAAAAACTTCAAATGGCCCTAACTTCTATACGGTGCGTCCTACACATATCAAAGTTTGCAACAATCAAATGCTTGTAACTTTTTACTGGAGCTCATAAAACCTTGAAATTTGGTGACAATAAAGTACTCGTGCCTCTTGTCAATTAAAATTGTCGCTCATTGCTATGCTACCCGTCAGTCCCAAATCAAACACTGATAAAACAATGGCCCTAAATTCTGTACTTTGCGTCCTACACTTATCAGAGTTTGCAACAATCCAATGCTTGTAACTTTTTACTGGAGCGTCATAAAATCTTGAAATTTTGTGACAATAAACTACTCGAGCCTCTTATCAATTTAAGCTATCGCTCATAGCTAAGCTACCCTTGAGTCCCAAATCAAACACTGATAAAACTTCAAATGGCCCTAAATTCTATACGATGCGTCCTATACCTATCAAAGCTTGCAACAATAAAATGCTTGTAACTATTTATTGGAGCGTAATAAAGTCTTGAAACTTTCTGACACTAAAGTAGTCGAGCCTCTTGTCAATTTAAGGTATCGCTCATAGTTATGCTACCCCTGAGTCCCAAATCAAAGACTGATAAAACTTCAAATGACCCTAACTTCTATACGGTGCGATCTATACCTATCAGAGTATGCAACATTCAAATGCTTCTAAGTTTTTACTGGAGCGTCATAAAATCTTGAAATTTTGTGACATTAAAGTACTCGAGCCTCTTATCAATTTAAGCGATAGCTCATAGCTATGCTCTCCTTGAGTCGCAAATCAAACACTGCTAAACCTTCAAATGGCCCTAACTTCTATACGGTGCATCCTATACCTATCAAAGTTTGCAACAATCAAATGCTTGTAACTTTTTACTGTAGCATAATAAAATCTTGAAATTTTGTGACAATTAAGTACTCGAGCCTCTTGTCATTTTAGGCTACCACTCATAGCCATGCTACCCTTGGGTCCCAAATCAAAGACTGATAAAACTTCAAATGGCCCTAACTTCTATACTGTGCGTCCGACAGCTATCAAGGTGTGCAACAATCTATTGCTTGCAACTTTTTACGGGAGCGTCATAAAACCTTGAAATTTTGTGACAATAAAGTACTCGAGCCTCTTATCAATTTAAGCTATCGCTCATTGCTATGCTACCCTTGAGTCCCAAATCAAACACTGATAAAACTTCAAATGGCCTTAAATGCTATACGATACGTCCTATACCTATCAAAGCTTGCAACAATAAAATGCTTGTAACTTTTTATTGGAACGTAATAAAGTCTTGGAATTTTGTGACAATAAAGTAGTCGAGCCTCTTGTCAATTTAAGGTATCGCTCATAGCTATGCTACCCTTGAGTCCCAAATCAAATACTGATAAAGCTTCAAATGGCCCTAACTTTTATACGGTGCGTCCTACACCTATCAAAGTTTGCAACAATCAAATGCATGTAACTTTTTACTGGAGCTTCATAAAAGCTTGAAATTTGGTGACAATAAAGTACTCGAGCCTCATATCAATTCAAGCTATCGCTCATAGCTATGCTACCATTGAGTCCCAAATCAAACACTGATAAAGCTTCAAATGGCCCTAACTTCTATACGGTGCGTCCTATGCCTATCAAAGTTTGCAACAATCAATTGCTTGTAACTTTTTACTGGAGCGTCATAAAATCTTGAAATTTTGTGACAATAAAGTACTCGAGCCTCTTGTCATTTTAGGCTACCACTCATAGCCATGCTACCCTTGAGTCCCAAATCAAACACTGATAAAGCTTCAAATGGCCCTAACTTCTATACGGTGCGTCCTACACCTATCAAAGTTTGCAACAATCAAATGCATGTAACTTTTTACTGGAGCTTCATAAAACCTTGAAATTTGGTGACAATTAAGTACTCGGGCCTCTTGTCAATTAAAATTGTCGCTCATTGCTATGCTACCCGTCAGTCCCGAATCAAACACTGATAAAACAATGGCCCTAAATTCTGTACTTTGCGTCCTACACTTATCAGATTTTGCAACAATCCAATGCTTGTAACTTTTTACTGGAGCGTCATAAAATCTTGAAATTTTGTGACAATAAAGTACTCGAGCCTCTTATCAATTTAAGATATCGCTCATAGCTATGCTACCCTTGAGTCCCAAATCAAACACTGATAAAACTTCAAATGGCCCTAAATTCTATACGATGCGTCCTATACCTATCAAAGCTTGCAAGAATAAAATGCTTGTAACTTTTTATTGGAGCGTAATAAAGTCTTGAAATTTTCTGGCACTAAAGTAGTCGAGCCTCTTGTCAATTTAAGGTATCGCTCATAGCTATGCTACCCTTGAGTCCCAAATCAAAGACTGATAAAACTTCAAATGGCCCTAACTTCTATACGGTGCGATATATACCTATCAAAATATGCAACATTCAAATGCTTGAAACTTTTTACTGGAGCGTCATAAAATCTTGAAATTTTGTCACATTAAAGTACTCGAGCCTCTTATCAATTTATGCTATAGCTATAAAAGTTTGCAACAATCAAATGCTTGCAAGTTTTTACTGGAGCGTCATAAAACCTTGAAATTTTGTGACAATAAAGTACTCGAGCCTATTATCAATTTAAGCTATCGCTCATAGCTATGCTACCCTCGAGTCCCAAATCAAACACTGATAAATCTTCAAATGGCCCTAACTTTTATACGGTGCGTCCTACACCTATCAAAGTTTGCAACAATCAAATGCATGTAACTTTTTACTGGAGCTTCATAAAAGCTTGAAATTTGGTGACAATAAAGTACTCGAGCCTCTTATCAATTCAAGCTATCGCTAATAGCTATGCTACCATTGAGTCCCAAATCAAACACGTATAAAACTTCAAATGGCCCTAACTTCTATACGGTGCGTCCCACACCTATCAACGTTTGCAGCAATCAATTGCTTGCCACTTTTTACGGGAGCGTCATAAAACCTTGAAATTTTGTCACAATAAAGTACTCGAACCTCTTATCAATTTAAGCTATCGTTCATAGCTATGCTACCCTTGAGTCCCAAATCAAACACTGATAAAACTTCAAATGGCCTCACTTCTATACGATGCGTCCTATACCTATGGAAGTTTGCAACAATCAAATGCTTGTAACATTTTATTGGATCGTAAAATTTTGTGACAATAAAGTAGTCGAGCCTCTTGTCAATTAGGTATCGCTCATAACTAAGCTACCCTTGAGTCCCTAATCAAAGACTGATAAAACTTCAAATGGCCCTAACTTCTAGACGGTGCGATCTATGCCTATCAGAGTATGCAACATTCAAATGCTTGTAACTTTTTACTGGAGCGTCAAAAAATCTTGAAACTTTGTGATATTAAAGTACTCGAGCCTCTTATCAATTTAAGCGATAGCTCATAGCTATGCTATCCTTGAGTCGCAAATCAAACACTGCTAAACCTTCAAATGGCCCTAACTTCTTTACAGTGCATCCTATACCTATCAAAGTTTGCAACAATCAAATGCTTGTAACTTTTTACTGGAGCATAATAAAATCTTGAAATTTTGTGACAATAAAGTACTCGAGCCTCTTGTCATTTTAGGCTACCACTCATAGCCATGCTACCCTTGAGTCCCATAGCAAACACTGAAAAAACTTCAAATGGCCCTAACTTCTATACGGTGCGTCCTACACCTATCAAAGTTTGCAACAATAAAATGCTTGTAACTTTTTACTGGAGCTTCATAAAACCTTGAAATTTGGTGACAATAAAGTACTCGAGCCTCTTATCAATTTAAGCTATCGCTCATAGCTATGCTAACCTTGAGTCCCAAATCAAACACGTATAAAAACTTCAAATGGCCCTAACTTCTATACGGTGCGTCCTACACCTATTAACGTTTGCAACAATCAATTGCTTGCACTTTTTACGGGAGCGTCATAAAACCTTGAAATTTTGTCACAATAAAGTACTCGACCCTCTTACCAATTTAAGCTATCGTTCATAGCTATGCTACCCTTGAGTCCCAAATCAAACACTGATAAAACTTCAAATGGCCTCATTTCTATACGATGCGTCCTATACCTATGAAGGTTTGCAACAATCAAATGCTTGTAACATTTTATTGGAGCGTAAAATTTTGTGACAATAAAGTAGTCGAGCCTCTTGTCAATTAGGTATCGCTCATAACTATGCTACCCTTGAGTCCCAAATCAAAGACTGATAAAACTTCAAATGGCCCTAACTTCTATACGGTGCGATCAATACCTATCAGAGTATGCAACATTCAAATGCTTGAAACTTTTTACTGGAGCGTTATAAAATCTTGAAATTTTGTGATATTAAAGTACTCGAGCCTCTTATCAATTTAAGCGATAGCTCATAGCCTTGCTACCCTTGAGTCCCAAATCAAACACTGAAAAAATTTCAAATGGCCCTAACTTCTATACGGTGCATCCTACACCTATCAAAGTTTGCAACAATCAAATGCTTGTAACTTTTTACTGGCGCTTCTAAAACCTTGAAATTTGGTGACAATAAAGTACTCGTGCCTCTTGTCAATTAAAATTGTCACTCATTGCTATGCTACCCGTCAGTCCCGAATCAAATACTGATAAAACAATGGCCCTAAATTCTGTACTTTGCGTCCTACAGTTATCAGAGTTTGCAACAATCCAATGCCTGTAACTTTTTACTGGAGCGTCATAAAATCTTGAAATTTTGTGACAATAAAGTACTCGAGCCTCTTATCAATTTAAGCTATCGCTCATAGCTATGCTACCCTTGACTCCCAAATCAAACACTGATAAAACTTCAAATGGCCCTAACTTCTATACTGTGCGTCCCACAGCTATCAAGGTGTGCAACAATCTATTGCTTGCAACTTTTTACGGGAGCGTCATAAAACCTTGAAATTTTGTGACAATAAAGTACTCGAGCCTCTTATCAACTTAAGCTATCGCTCATTGCTATGCTACCCTTGAGTCCCAAATCAAACACTGATAAAACTCCAAATGGCCTTAAATTCTATACGATACGTCCTATACCTATCAAAGCTTGCAACAATAAAATGCTTGTAACTTTTTATTGGAACGTAATAAAGTCTTGAAATTTTGTGACAATAAAGTAGTCGAGCCTCTTGTCAATTTAAGGCATCGCTCATAGCTATGCTACCCTTGAGTCCCAAATCAAAGACTGATAAAACTTCAAATGGCCCTAACTTCTATACGGTGCGATCTATACCTATCAGAGTATGCAACATTCAAATGCTTGTAAGTTTTTACTGGAGCGTCATAAAATCTTGAAATTTTGTGACATTAAAGTACTCGAGCCTCTTATCAATTTAAGCGATAGCTCATAGCTATGCTCTCCTTGAGTCGCAAATCAAACACTGCTAAACCTTCAAATGGCCCTAACTTCTATACGGTGCATCCTATACCTATCAAAGTTTGCAACAATCAAATGCTTGTAACTTTTTACTGTAGCATAATAAAATCTTGAAATTTTGTGACAATAAAGTACTCGAGCCTCTTGCCATTTTAGGCTACCACTCATAGCCATGCTACCCTTGAGTCCCAAAGCAAACACTGAAAAAACTTCAAATGGCCCTAACTTCTATACGGTGCGTCCTACACATATCAAAGTTTGCAACAATCAAATGCTTGTAACTTTTTACTGGAGCTCATAAAACCTTGAAATTTGGTGACAATAAAGTACTCGTGCCTCTTGTCAATTAAAATTGTCGCTCATTGCTATGCTACCCGTCAGTCCCAAATCAAACACTGATAAAACAATGGCCCTAAATTCTGTACTTTGCGTCCTACACTTATCAGAGTTTGCAACAATCCAATGCTTGTAACTTTTTACTGGAGCGTCATAAAATCTTGAAATTTTGTGACAATAAACTACTCGAGCCTCTTATCAATTTAAGCTATCGCTCATAGCTAAGCTACCCTTGAGTCCCAAATCAAACACTGATAAAACTTCAAATGGCCCTAAATTCTATACGATGCGTCCTATACGTATCAAAGCTTGCAACAATAAAATGCTTGTAACTATTTATTGGAGCGTAATAAAGTCTTGAAACTTTCTGACACTAAAGTAGTCGAGCCTCTTGTCAATTTAAGGTATCGCTCATAGTTATGCTACCCCTGAGTCCCAAATCAAAGACTGATAAAACTTCAAATGGCCCTAACTTCTATACGGTGCGATCTATACCTATCAGAGTATGCAACATTCAAATGCTTCTAAGTTTTTACTGGAGCGTCATAAAATCTTGAAATTTTGTGACATTAAAGTACTCGAGCCTCTTATCAATTTAAGCGATAGCTCATAGCTATGTTCTCCTTGAGTCGCAAATCAAACACTGCTAAACCTTCAAATGGCCCTAACTTCTATACGGTGCATCCTATACCTATCAAAGTTTGCAACAATCAAATGCTTGTAACTTTTTACTGTAGCATAATAAAATCTTGAAATTTTGTGACAATTAAGTACTCGAGCCTCTTGTCATTTTAGGCTACCACTCATAGCCATGCTACCCTTGAGTCCCAAAGCAAACACTGAAAAAACTTCAAATGGCCCTAACTTCTATACGGTGCGTCCTACACCTATCAAAGATTGCAACAATCAAATGCTTGTAACTTTTTACTGGAGCTTCATAAAACCTTGAAATTTGGTGACAATAAAGTACTCGTGCCTCTTGTCAATTAAAATTGTCGCTCATTGCTATGCTACCCGTCAGTCCCAAATCAAACACTGATAAAACAATGGCCCTAAATTCTGTACTTTGCGTCCTACACTTATCAGAGTTTGCAACAATCCAATGCTTGTAACTTTTTACTGGAGCGTCATAAAATCTTGAAATTTTGTGACAATAAACTACTCGAGCCTCTTATCAATTTAAGCTATCGCTCATAGCTAAGCTACCCTTGAGTCCCAAATCAAAGACTGATAAAACTTCAAATGGCCCTGACTTCTATACTGTGCGTCCGACAGCTATCAAGGTGTGCAACAATCTATTGCTTGCAACTTTTTACGGGAGCGTCATAAAACCTTGAAATTTTGTGACAATAAAGTACTCGAGCCTCTTATCAATTTAAGCTATCGCTCATTGCTATGCTACCCTTGAGTCCCCAATCAAACACTGATAAAACTTCAAATGGCCTTAAATGCTATACGATACGTCCTATACCTATCAAAGCTTGCAACAATAAAATGCTTGTAACTTTTTATTGGAACGTAATAAAGTCTTGGAATTTTGTGACAATAAAGTAGTCGAGCCTCTTGTCAATTTAAGGTATCGCTCATAGCTATGCTACCCTTGAGTCCCAAATCAAATACTGATAAAGATTCAAATGGCCCTAACTTTTATACGGTGCGGCCTACACCTATCAAAGTTTGCAACAATCAAATGCATGTAACTTTTTACTGGAGCTTCATAAAAGCTTGAAATTTGGTGACAATAAAGTACTCGAGCCTCTTATCAATTCAAGCTATCGCTCATAGCTATGCTACCATTGAGTCCCAAATCAAACACTGATAAAGCTTCAAATGGACCTAACTTCTATACGGTGCGTCCTATGCCTATCAAAGTTTGCAACAATCAATTGCTTGTAACTTTTTACTGGAGCGTCATAAAATCTTGAAATTTTGTGACAATAAAGTACTCGAGCCTCTTGTCATTTTAGGCTACCACTCATAGCCATGCTACCCTTGAGTCCCAAAGCAAACACTGAAAAAACTTCAAATGGGCCTAACTTCTATACGGTGCGTCCTACACCTATCAAAGTTTGCAACAATCAAATGCTTGTAACTTTTTACTGGAGCTTCATAAAACCTTGAAATTTGGTGACAATTAAGTACTCGGGCCTCTTGTCAATTAAAATTGTCGCTCATTGCTATGCTACCCGTCAGTCCCGAATCAAACACTGATAAAACAATGGCCCTAAATTCTGTACTTTGCGTCCTACACTTATCAGATTTTGCAACAATCCAATGCTTGTAACTTTTTACTGGAGCGTCATAAAATCTTGAAATTTTGTGACAATAAAGTACTCGAGCCTCTTATCAATTTAAGATATCGCTCATAGCTATGCTACCCTTGAGTCCCAAATCAAACACTGATAAAACTTCAAATGGCCCTAAATTCTATACGATGCGTCCTATACCTATCAAAGCTTGCAAGAATAAAATGCTTGTAACTTTTTATTGGAGCGTAATAAAGTCTTGAAATTTTCTGGCACTAAAGTAGTCGAGCGTCTTGTCAATTTAAGGTATCGCTCATAGCTATGCTACCCTTGAGTCCCAAATCAAAGACTGATAAATCTTCAAATGGCCCTAACTTCTATACGGTGCGATATATACCTATCAAAATATGCAACATTCAAATGCTTGAAACTTTTTACTGGAGCGTCATAAAATCTTGAAATTTTGTCACATTAATGTACTCGAGCCTCTTATCAATTTATGCTATAGCTATAAAAGTTTGCAACAATCAAATGCTTTCAAGTTTGTACTGGAGCGTCATAAAACCTTGAAATTTTGTGACAATAAAGTACTCGAGCCTATTATCAATTTAAGCTATCGCTCATAGCTATGCTACCCTCGAGTCCCAAATCAAACACTGATAAAGCTTCAAATGGCCCTAACTTTTATACGGTGCGTCCTACACCTATCAAAGTTTGCAACAATCAAATGCATGTAACTTTTTACTGGAGCTTCATAAAAGCTTGAAATTTGGTGACAATAAAGTACTCGAGCCTCTTATCAATTCAAGCTATCGCTGATAGCTATGCTACCATTGAGTCCCAAATCAAACACGTATAAAACTTCAAATGGCCCTAACTTCTATACGGTGCGTCCCACACCTATCAACGTTTGCAACAATCAATTGCTTGCCACTTTTTACGGGAGCGTCATAAAACCTTGAAATTTTGTCACAATAAAGTACTCGTACCTCTTATCAATTTAAGCTATCGTTCATAGCTATGCTACCCTTGAGTCCTAAATCAAACACTGATAAAACTTCAAATGGCCTCACTTCTATACGATGCGTCCTATACCTATGAAAGTTTGCAATAATCAAATGCTTGTAACATTTTATTGGAGCGTAAAATTTTGTGACAATAAAGTAGTCGAGCCTCTTGTCAATTAGGTATCGCTCATAACTATGCTACCCTTGACTCCCAAATCAAACACTGATAAAACTTCAAATGGCCCTAACTTCTATACTGTGCGTCCCACAGCTCTCAAAGTCTGCAATAATCTATTGCTTGCAACTTTTTACGGGAGCGTTATAAAACCTTGAAATTTTGTGACAATAAAGTATTCGAGCCTCTTATCAATTTAAGCTATCGCTCATTGCTATGCTACCCTTGAGTCCCAAATCAAACACTGATAAAACTTCAAATGGCCCTAACTTCTATACTGTGCGTCCCACAGCTCTCAAAGTCTGCAATAATCTATTGCTTGCAACTTTTTACGGGAGCGTTATAAAACCTTGAAATTTTGTGACAATAAAGTACTCGAGCCTCTTATCAATTTAAGCTATCGCTCATTGCTATGCTACCCTTGAGTCCCAAATCAAACACTGATAAAACTTCAAATGAAACCTAAATTCTATACGATACGTCCTATACCTATCAAAGCTTGCAACAATAAAATGTTTGTAACTTTTTATTGGAGCGTAATAAAGTTTTGAAATTTTGTGACAATAAAGTGGTCGAGCCTTTTGTCAATTTAAGGTATCGCTCATAGCTATGCTACCCTTGAGTCCCAAATCAAAGACTGATAAAACTTCAAATGGCCCTAACTTCTATACGGTGCGATATATACCTAACAAAGTATGCAACATTCAAATGCTTGCAACTTTTTACTGGAGTGTCATAAAATCTTGAAATTTTGTGACATTAAAGTACTCGAGCCTCTTATCAATTTAAGCTATAGCCATAAAAGTTTGCAACAATCAAATGCTTGCAAGTTTTTACTGGAGCGTCATAAAACCTTGAAATTTTTTGACAATAAAGTACTCGAGCCTCTTATCAATTTAAGCTATCGCTCATAGCTATGCTACCCTCGAGTCCCAAATCAAACACTGATAAAGCTTCAAATGGCCCTAACTTCTATACGGTGCGTCCTACACCTATCAAAGTTTGCAACAATTAAATGCTTGTAACTTTTTACTGGTGCGTCATAAAATCTTGAAATTTTGTGACAATAAAGTACTCGAGCCTCTTATTAATTTAAGCTATCGCTCATAGCTATGCTAACCTTGAGTCCCAAATCAAACAAGTATAAAACTTCAAATGGCCCTAACTTCTATACGGTGCATCCCACACCTATCAACGTTTGCAACAATCAATTGCTTGCCACTTTTTACGGGAGCGTCATAAAACCTTGAAATTTTGTCACAATAAAGTACTCGAACCTCTTATCAATTTAAGCTATCGTTCATAGCTATGCTACCCTTGAGTCCCAAATCAAAGACTGATAAAACTTCAAATGAAACCTAAATTCTATACGATACGTCCTATACCTATCAAAGCTTGCAACAATAAAATGCTTGTAACTTTTTATTGGAGCGTAATAAAGTCTTGAAATTTTGTGACAATAA
Source organism: Clusia tigrina (assembly GCA_920105625.2). Lineage (NCBI taxonomy): Eukaryota > Metazoa > Arthropoda > Insecta > Diptera > Clusiidae > Clusia > Clusia tigrina. The sequence continues at coordinate 215,370,118 of OV050030.1, forward strand.
AGTAGTCGAGCCTCTTGTCAATTTAAGGTATCGCTCATAGCTATGCTACCCTTGAGTCCCAAATCAAAGACTGATAAAACTTCAAATGGCCCTAACTTCTATACGGTGCGATATATACCTATCAAAGTATGCAACATTCAAATGCTTGCAACTTTTTACTGGAGCGTCATAAAATCTTGAAATTTTGTGACATTAAAGTTCTCGAGCCTCTTTTCAATTTTAGCTATCGCTCATAGCTATGCTACCCTCGAGTCCCAAATCAAACACTGATAAAGCTTCAAATGGCCCTAACTTTTATACGGTGCGTCCTACACCTATAAAAGTTTGCAACAATCAAATGCATGTAACTTTTTACTGGAGCTTCATACAAGCTTGAAATTTGGTGACAATAAAGTACTCGAGCCTCTTATCAATTCAAGCTATCGCTCATAGCTATGCTACCATTGAGTCCCAAATCAAAAACTGATAAAGCTTCAAATGGCCCTAACTTCTATACGGTGCGTCGCATACCTATCAAAGTTTGCAACAATCAAATGCTTGTAACTTTTTATTGGAGCGTAAAATTTTGTGACAATAAAGTAGTCGAGCATCTTGTCAATTTAAGGTATTGCTCATAACTATGCTACCCTTGACTCCCATATCAAAAACTGATAAAACTTCAAATGGCCCTAACTTCTATACGGTGCGATCTATACCTATCAGAGTATGCAACATTCAAATGCTTGTAACTTTTTACTGGAGCGTCATAAAATCTTGAAATTTTGTGACATTAAAGTACTCGAGCCTCTTATCAATTTAAGCGATAGCTCAAAGCTATGCTATCCGTGAATCGCAGATCAAGCACTGCTAAACCTTCAAATGGCCCTAACTTCTATACGTTCTATACGGTGCATCCTATACCTATCAAATTTTGCAACAATCAAATGCTTGTAACTTTTTACTGGAGCATAATAAAATCTTGAAATTTTGTGACAATAAAGTAGTCGAGCCTCTTGTCAATTAAAGGTGTCGCTCATAGCTATACTACCCTTGAGTCCCAAATCAAAACCTGATAAAACTTCAAATGGCCCTTACTTCTATACGGTGCGATATATACCTATCAAAGTATGCACCATTCAAATGCTTGTAACTTTTTACCTTTAGCGTCATAAAATCTTGAAATTTTGTGACATTAAAGTAGTCGAGCCTCTTATCAATTTACGCTATAGCTATAAAAGTTTGCAACAATCAAATGCTTGCAAGTTTTTACTGGAGCGTCATAAAAGCTTGATATTTGGTGACAATAAAGTACTCGAGCCTCTTATCAATTCAAGCTATCGCTCATAGCTATGCTACCATTGAGTCCCAAATCAAACACTGATAAAGCTTCAAATGGCCCTAACTTCTATACGGTGCGTCCTATACCTATCAAAGTTTGCAACAATTAAATGCTTGTAACTTTTTACTGGTGCGTCATAAAATCTTGTAATTTTGTGACAATAAAGTACTCGAGCCTCTTATAAATTTAAGCTGTCGCTCACAGCTATGCTACCCTTGAGACCAAAATCAAACACTGATAAAACTTCAAATGGCCTCACTTCTATACGATGCGTCCTATACCTATGAAAGTTTGCAACAATCAAATGCTTGTAACTTTTTATTGGAGCGTAAAATTTTGTGACAATAAAGTAGTCGAGCCTCTTGTCAATTTAAGGTATCGCTCATAACTATGCTACCCTTGAGTCCCAAATCAAAGTCTGATAAAACTTCAAATGGCCCTAACTTCTATACGGTGCGATCTATACCTATTAGAGTATGCAACATTCAAATGCTTGTAACTTTTTACTGGAGCGTCATAAAATCTTGAAATTTTGTGACATTAAAGTACTCGAGCCTCTTATCAATTTAAGCGATAGCTCATAGCTATGCTACCCTTGAGTCCCAAATCAAAGACTGCTAAAGCTTCAAATGGCCCTTACTTCTATACGGTGCGATATATACCTATCAAAGTATGCAACATTCAAATGCTTGTAACTTTTTACTGGAGCGTCATAAAATCTTGAAATTTTGTGACATTAAAGTACTCGAGCCCCTTATCAATTTAAGCTATAGCTATAAAAGTTTGCAACAATCAAATGTTTGCAAGTTTTTACTGGAGCGTCATAAAACCTTGAAATTTTGTGACAATAAAGTACTCGAGCCTCTTATCAATTTAAGTTATCGCTCATAGCTATGCTACCCTCGAGTCCCAAATCAAACACTGATAAAGCTTCAAATGGCCCAAAATTTTATACGGTGCGTCCGACACCTATCAAAGTTTGCAACAATCAAATGCATGTAACTTTTTACTGGAGCGTCATAAAACCTTGAAATTTGGTGACAATAAAGTACTCGAGCCTCTTATCAATTCAAGCTATCGCTCATAGCTATGCTACCATTGAGTCGCAAATCAAACACTGATAAAGCTTCAAATGGCCCTAACTTCTATACGGTGCGTCCTATACCTATCAAAGTTTGCAACAATCAAATGCATGTAACTTTTTACTGGAGCGTCATAAAACCTTGAAATTTGGTGACAATAAAGTACTCGAACCTCTTATCAATTTAAGCTATCGTTCATAGCTTTGCTACCCTTGAGTCCAAAATCAAACACTGATAAAACTTCAAATGGCCTCACTTCTATACGATGCGTCCTATACCTATGAAAGTTTGCAACAATCAAATGCTTGTAACTTTTCATTGGAGCGTAAAATTTTATGACAATAAAGTACTCGTGCCTCTTGTCAATTCAAATTGTCGCTCATTGCTATGCTACCCGTGAGTCCCGAATCAAACACTGATAAAACAATGGCCCTAAATTCTGTACTTTTCTTCCTACACTTATCAGAGTTTGCAACAATCCAATGCTTGTAACTTTTTACTGGAGCGTCATAAAATCTTGAAATTTGGTGACAATGATGTACTCGAGCCTCTTATCAATTTAAGCTATCGGTCATAGCTATGTTACCCTTGAGTCCCAAATCAAACACTTATAAAACTTCAAATGGCCCTAACTTCTATACGGTTCGTCCTTTACCTATCAAAGTTTGCAACAATCAAATGCTTGTAACTTTTTACTGGAGCGTCATAAAATCTTGAAATTTTGTGACAGTAAAGTAATCGAGCATCTTATCAATTTAAGCTATCGTTCATAGCTATGCTACCCTTGAGTCCCAAATCAAATACGTATAAAACTTCAAATGGCCCTAACTTCTATACGGTGCGTCCCACACCTATCAAAGTTTGCAACAATCAATTGCTTGCAACTTTTTACGGGAGTGTCACAAAACCTTGAAATTTTGTAACAATAGAGGACTCGAGCCTCTTATCAATTTAAGCTATCGCTCATAGCTACCCTTGAGTGCCAAATCAAACACTGATAAAACTTCAAATGGCCCTAAATTCTATACGATGCGTCCTATACCTATCAAAGCTTGCAACAATAAAATGCTTGTAACTTTTTATTGGAGCGTAATAAAGTCTTGAAATTTTGTGACAATAAAGTAGTCGAGCCTCTTGTCAATTTAAGGTATCGCTCATAGCTACGCTACCCTTGAGTCCCAAATAAAAGACTGATAAGACTTTAAATGTCCCTAACGGTGCGTCCTTTAGCTATCAAAGTTTGCAACAATCAAATGCTTGTAACTTTTTACTGGAGCTTAATAAAATCTTGAAATTTTGTGACAATAAAGTACTCGGGCCTCTTATCAATTTAAGCTATCGCTCATAGCTATGCTACCCTTGAGTTCCAAATCAAACACTGATGAAACTTCAAATGGCCCTAACTTCTATACAGTGCGTCCTACACCTATCAAAGTTTGCAACAATCAAATGCTTGCAACTTTTTACTGGAGCGTCATAAAACCTTGAAATCTGGTGACAATAAAGTACTCGAGCCTCTTATCATTTAAGGCTATCGCTTATAGCTATGCTATCATTGAGTCCCAAATCAAAAACTGCTAAAACTTCAAAAGGCCCTAACTTCTATACCGTGCGTCCTACACCTATCAAAGTTTGCAACATTCAAATGCTTGTAACATTTTACTGGAGCGTCATAAAACCTGGAAATTTTGTGACAATAAAGTACTCGTGCCTCTTATCAACTTAAGCTATCGCTCATAGCGGTGGTACCCTTGAGTCCCAAATCAAACACTGATAAAACTTCAAAAGGCCCTAGCTTCTATACGGTGCGTCCTACACCTATCAAAGGTTGCAACATTCAAATGCTTGTAACTTTTTACTGGAGCGTCATAAAACCTTGAAATTTGGTATCAATATAGTACTCGATCCACTTATCAATTCAAGCTATCGCTCATAGCTATGCTACCCTTGAGTCCCAAATCAAACACTGATAAAACTTCAAATGGCCCTAACTTCTATACGGTGCGTCCTATACCTATCAAAGTTTGCAACAATCAAATGCTTGTAACTTTTTACTGGAGTGTCATAAAATCTTGAAATTTTGTGACATTAAAGTACTCGAGCCTCTTATCTATTAAGCTATAGCTAATAGCTATGCTATACTTGAGTTGCAAATCAAACACTGCTAAACCTTCAAATGGTCCTAACTTCTATACGGTGCGTCGTATACCTATAAAATTTTGCAACAATCAAAAGCTTGTAACTTTTTACTGGAGCATAATAAAATCTTGAAATTTTGTGACAATAAAGTACTCGAGCCTTTTGTCATTTTAAGCTATCGCTCATAGCTATGCTACCCTTCAGTCCCAAATCAAACACTGATAAAACTTCAAATGGCCGTAACTTCTATACTAGCGTCCTACACCTATCAAAGTTTGCAACAATCAAATGCTTGTAACTTTTTACTGGAGCGTCATAAAATCTTGAAATTTGGTTACAATAAAGTACTCGTGCCTCTTGTCAATTAAAGTTGGCGCTCATAGCTATGCTTCCCTTGAGTCCCAAATCAAACACTGATAAAACAATGGCCCTAAATTCTGTAGTTTGCGTCTTAAACTTTTCAGAGTTTGCAACAATCAAAAGCTTGTAACTTTTTACTGGAGCGTCATAAAACCTTGAAATCTGGTGACAATAAAGTACTCGAGCCTCTTATCAATTTAAGCTACCTCTTATAGCTATGCTACCATTGAGTCCCAAATCAAAAACTGCTAAAACTTCAAATTTCCTTAACTTCTATTCGGTGCTTTCTATACCTATCAAAGTGGTGCTTCTTATCAATTTAAGTTATCGCTCATAGCTATGCTAACTTGGGTCCCAAATCAAACACTGCTAAAACTTCAAATGGCCCTAACTTCTATACGGTGCGTCCTACACCTATCAAACTTTGCAACATTCAAATACTTGTAACTTTTTACTGGAGCGTCGTAAAACCTTGAAATTTGGTGACAATAAAGTACTCGAGCCTCTTATCATTTAAGGCTATCGCTTATAGCTATGCTATCATTGAGTCCCATATCGAAAACTGCTAAAACTTAAAATGGCCCTAACTTCTATACCGTGCGTCCTACACCTATCAAAGTTTGCAACATTCAAATGCTTGTAACATTTTACAGGAGCGTCATAAAACCTTGAAATTTTGTGACAATAAAGTACTCGTGCCTCTTATCAACTTAAGCTATCGCTCATAGCGGTGGTACCCTTGAGTCCCAAATCAAAGACTGATAAAACTTCAAATGGCCCTAGCTTCTATACGGTGCGTCCTACACCTATCAAAGCTTGCAACATTCAAATGCTTGTAACTTATTACTGGAGCGTCATAAAACCTTGAAATTTTGTGACAATAAAGTACTCGTGCCTCCTATCATTTTAAGCTATCGCTCATAGCTATGCTACCCTTCAGACCCAAATCAAACACTGATAAAACTTCAAATGGCCTTAACTTCTATATGGTGCTTTCCATACGTATCAAAGTTTGCAACAATCAAATCCTTGTAACTTTTTACTGGAGCGTCATAAAACCTTTTAATTTTGTGACAATAAAGTACTCGTGCCTCTTATCAATTTAAGCTATCGCTCATAGCTATGCTACCCTTGAGTCCCAAATCAAACACTGCTAAAACTTCAAATGGCCCTAACTTCTATACGTTACGTCCTATACCTATCAAATTTTGCAACAATCAAATGCTTGTAACTTTTTAATGGAGCATAATAAAAAATTGAAATTTTGTGACAATAAAGTACTAGAGCCTTTTGTCATTTTAAGCTATCGCTCATAGCTATGCTACCCTTCAGTCCCAAATCAAACACTGATAAAACTTCAAATGGCCCTAACTTCTATACTAGCGTCCTACACCTATCAAAGTTTGCAACAATCAAATGCTTGTAACTTTTTACTGGAGCGTCATAAAATCTTGAAATTTGGTGACAATAAAGTACTCGTGCCTCTTGTCAATTAAAGTTGTTGCTCATAGCTATGCTTCCCTTGAGTCCCAAATCAAACACTGATAAAACAATGGCCCTAAATTCTGTAGTTTGCGTCTTACACTTATCAGAGTTTGCAACAATCAAATGCTTGTAACTTTTTACTGGAGCATCATAAAAACTTGAAATCTGGTGACAATAAAGTACTCGAGCCTCCTATCAATATAAGCTACCGCTCATAGCTATGCTACCATTGAGTCCCAAATCAAAAACTGATAAAATTTCAAATGGCCCTAACTTCTATACGGTGCGTCCTACACCTATCAAACTTTGCAACATTCAAATGCTTGTAACTTTTTACTGGAGTGTCATAAAACCTTGAAATTTGGTGACAATAAAGTACTCTAGCCTCTTATCATTTTAGGCTATCGCTTATAGCTATGCTACCATTGAATCCCAAATCAAAAACTGCTAAAACTTCAAATTTCCTTAACTTCTATTCGGTGCTTTCTATACCTATCAAAGTGGTGCTTCTTATCAATTTAAGTTTTCGCTCATAGCTATGCTAACTTGGGTCCCAAATCAAACACTGCTAAAACTTCAAATGGCCCTAACTTCTATACGGTGCGTCCTACACCTATCAAAGTTTGCAACATTCAAATGCTTGTAACATTTTACTGGAGCGTCATAAAACCTTGAAATTTTGTGACAATAAAGTACTCGTGCCTCTTATCAACTTAAGTTATCGCTCATTGTGATGGTACCGTTGAGTCCCAAATCAAACACTGATAAAACTTCAAATGGCCCTAACTTCTATACGGTGCTTTCCATACGTATAAAGTTTGCAACAATCAAATCCTTGTAACTTTTTACTGGAGCGTCATAAAACCTTGAAATTTTGTGACAATAAAGTACTCGTGCCTCTTATCAATTTAAGCTATCGCTCATAGCTATGCTACCCTTGAGTCCTAAATCAAACACTGCTAAATCTTCAAATGGCCCTAACTTCTATACGTTACGTCCTACACCTATCAAAGTTTGCAACAATCAAATGCTTGTAACTTTTTACTGGAGCGTCATAAAACCTTGAAATTTTGTTACAATAAAGTACTCGATCCTCTTATCAATTCAAGCTATCGCTCATAGTTATGCTACCCTTGAGTCCCAAATCAAACACTGATAAAACTTCAAATGGCCCTAACTTCTATACGGTGCGTCCTATACCTATCAAAGTTTGCAACAATCAAATGCTTGTAACTTTTTACTGGAGCGTCATAAAATCTTGAAATTTTGTGACATTAAAGTACTCGAGCCTCTTATCTATTAAGCTATAGCTCATAGCTATGCTATCCTTGAGTCGCAAATCAAACACTGATAAACCTTCAAATGGCCCTAACTTCTATATGGTGCGTCCTATACCTACCAAATTTTGCAACAATCAAATACTTGCAACTTTTTAATGGAGCATAATAAAAAATTGAAATTTTGTGACAATAAAGTACTCGAGCCTTTTGTCAATTTAAGCTATCGCTCATAGCTATGCTACCCTTCTGTCCCAAATCAAACACTGATAAAACTTCAAATGGCCCTAACTTCTATACTAGCGTCCTACACCTATCAAAGTTTGCAACAATCAAATGCTTGTACCTTTTTACTGGAGCGTCATAAAATCTTGAAATTTGGTGACAATGAAGTACTCGTGGCTCTTGTCAATTAAAGTTGTCGCTCATAGCTATGCTTCCCTTGAGTCCCAAATCAAACACTGATAAAACAATGACCCTAAATTCTGTAGTTTGCGTCTTACACTTATCAAACTTTGCAACATTCAAATGCTTGAAACTTTTTACTGGAGCGTCATAAAACCTTGAAATTTGGTGACAATAAAGTATTCGAGCCTCTTATCACTGTAGGCTATCGCTTATAGCTATGCTACCATTCAGTCCCAAATCAAAAACCGCTAAAAGTTCAAAGGGCCCTAACTTCTATGCGGTGCTTTCTATACCTATCAAAGTGGTGCTTCTTATCAATTTAAGTTATCGCTCATAGCTATGCTAACTTGAGTCCCAAATCAAACACTGCTAAAACTTCAAATGGCCCTAACTTCTATACGGTGCGTTCTACACCTATCAAACTTTGCAACATTCAAATACTTGTAACTTTTTACTGGAGCGTCATAAAACCTTGAAATTTGGTGACAATAAAGTACTCGAGCCTCTTATCATTTAAGGCTATCGCTTATAGCTATGCTATCATTGAGTCCCATATCGAAAACTGCTAAAACTTCAAATGGCCCTAACTTCTATACCGTGCGTCCTACACCTATCAAAGTTTGCAACATTCAAATGCTTGTAACATTTTACAGGAGCGTCATAAAACCTTGAAATTTTGTGACAATAAAGTACTCGTGCCTCTTATCAACTTAAGCTATCGCTCATAGCGGTGGTACCCTTGAGTCCCAAATCAAAGACTGATAAAACTTCAAATGGCCCTAGCTTCTATACGGTGCGTCCTACACCTATCAAAGGTTGCAACATTCAAATGCTTGTAACTTATTACTGGAGCGTCATAAAACCTTGAAATTTTGTGACAATAAAGTACTCGTGCCTCCTATCATTTTAAGCTATCGCTCATAGCTATGCTACCCTTCAGTCCCAAATCAAACACTGATAAAACTTCAAATGGCCTTAACTTCTATATGGCGCTTTCCATACGTATCAAAGTTTGCAACAATCAAATCCTTGTAACTTTTTACTGGAGCGTCATAAAACCTTTTAATTTTGTGACAATAAAGTACTCGTGCCTCTTATCAATTTAAGCTATCGCTCATAGCTATGCTACCGTTGAGTCCCAAATCAAACACTGCTAAAACTTCAAATGGCCCTAACTTCTATACGTTACGTCCTATACCTATCAAATTTTGCAACAATCAAATGCTTGTAACTTTTTAATGGAGCATAATAAAAAATTGAAATTTTGTGACAATAAAGTACTAGAGCCTTTTGTCATTTTAAGCTATCGCTCATAGCTATGCTACCCTTCAGTCCCAAATCAAACACTGATAAAACTTCAAATGGCCCTAACTTCTATACTAGCGTCCTACACCTATCAAAGTTTGCAACAATCAAATGCTTGTAACTTTTTACTGGAGCGTCGTAAAATCTTGAAATTTGGTGACAATAAAGTACTCGTGCCTCTTGTCAATTAAAGTTGTTGCTCATAGCTATGCTTCCCTTGAGTCCCAAATCAAACACTGATAAAACAATGGCCCTAAATTCTGTAGTTTGCGTCTTACACTTATCAGAGTTTGCAACAATCAAATGCTTGTAACTTTTTACTGGAGCATCATAAAACCTTGAAATCTGGTGACAATAAAGTACTCGAGCCTCCTATCAATATAAGCTACCGCTCATAGCTATGCTACCATTGAGTCCCAAATCAAAAACTGATAAAATTTCAAATGGCCCTAACTTCTATACGGTGCGTCCTACACCTATCAAACTTTGCAACATTCAAATGCTTGTAACTTTTTACTGGAGTGTCATAAAACCTTGAAATTTGGTGACAATAAAGTACTCTAGCCTCTTATCATTTTAGGCTATCGCTTATAGCTATGCTACCATTGAATCCCAAATCAAAAACTGCTAAAACTTCAAATTTCCTTAACTTCTATTCGGTGCTTTCTATACCTATCAAAGTGGTGCTTCTTATCAATTTAAGTTTTCGCTCATAGCTATGCTAACTTGGGTCCCAAATCAAACACTGCTAAAACTTCAAATGGCCCTAACTTCTATACGGTGCGTCCTACACCTATCAAAGTTTGCAACATTCAAATGCTTGTAACATTTTACTGGAGCGTCATAAAACCTTGAAATTTTGTGACAATAAAGTACTCGTGCCTCTTATCAACTTAAGTTATCGCTCATTGTGATGGTACCGTTGAGTCCCAAATCAAAAACTGATAAAACTTCAAATGGCCCTAACTTCTATACGGTGCTTTCCATACGTATAAAGTTTGCAACAATCAAATCCTTGTAACTTTTTACTGGAGCGTCATAAAACCTTGAAATTTTGTGACAATAAAGTACTCGTGCCTCTTATCAATTTAAGCTATCGCTCATAGCTATGCTACCCTTGAGTCCTAAATCAAACATTGCTAAATCTTCAAATGGCCCTAACTTCTATACGTTACGTCCTACACCTATCAAAGTTTGCAACAATCAAATGCTTGTAACTTTTTACTGGAGCGTCATAAAACCTTGAAATTTGGTAACAATAAAGTACTCGATCCTCTTATCAATTCAAGCTATCGCTCATAGTTATGCTACCCTTGAGTCCCAAATCAAACACTGATAAAACTTCAAATGGCCCTAACTTCTATACGGTGCGTCCTATACCTATCAAAGTTTGCAACAATCAAATGCTTGTAACTTTTTACTGGAGCGTCATAAAATCTTGAAATTTTGTGACATTAAAGTACTCGAGCCTCTTATCTATTAAGCTATAGCTCATAGCTATGCTATCCTTGAGTCGCAAATCAAACACTGATAAACCTTCAAATGGCCCTAACTTCTATATTGTGCGTCCTATACCTACCAAATTTTGCAACAATCAAATACTTGCAACTTTTTAATGGAGCATAATAAAAAATTGAAATTTTGTGACAATAAAGTACTCGAGCCTTTTGTCAATTTAAGCTATCGCTCATAGCTATGCTACCCTTCTGTCCCAAATCAAACACTGATAAAACTTCAAATGGCCCTAACTTCTATACTAGCGTCCTACACCTATCAAAGTTTGCAACAATCAAATGCTTGTACCTTTTTACTGGAGCGTCATAAAATCTTGAAATTTGGTGACAATGAAGTACTCGTGCCTCTTGTCAATTAAAGTTGTCGCTCATAGCTATGCTTCCCTTGAGTCCCAAATCAAACACTGATAAAACAATGACCCTAAATTCTGTAGTTTGCGTCTTACACTTATCAAACTTTGCAACATTCAAATGCTTGAAACTTTTTACTGGAGCGTCATAAAACCTTGAAATTTGGTGACAATAAAGTATTCGAGCCTCTTATCACTGTAGGCTATCGCTTATAGCTATGCTACCATTCAGTCCCAAATCAAAAACCGCTAAAAGTTCAAAGGGCCCTAACTTCTATGCGGTGCTTTCTATACCTATCAAAGTGGTGCTTCTTATCAATTTAAGTTATCGCTCATAGCTATGCTAACTTGAGTCCCAAATCAAACACTGCTAAAACTTCAAATGGCCCTAACTTCTATACGGTGCGTTCTACACCTATCAAACTTTGCAACATTCAAATACTTGTAACTTTTTACTGGAGCGTCATAAAACCTTGAAATTTGGTGACAATAAAGTACTCGAGCCTCTTATCATTTAAGGCTATCGCTTATAGCTATGCTATCATTGAGTCCCATATCGAAAACTGCTAAAACTTCAAATGGCCCTAACTTCTATACCGTGCGTCCTACACCTATCAAAGTTTGCAACATTCAAATGCTTGTAACATTTTACAGGAGCGTCATAAAACCTTGAAATTTTGTGACAATAAAGTACTCGTGCCTCTTATCAACTTAAGCTATCGCTCATAGCGGTGGTACCCTTGAGTCCCAAATCAAAGACTGATAAAACTTCAAATGGCCCTAGCTTCTATACGGTGCGTCCTACACCTATCAAAGGTTGCAACATTCAAATGCTTGTAACTTATTACTGGAGCGTCATAAAACCTTGAAATTTTGTGACAATAAAGTACTCGTGCCTCCTATCATTTTAAGCTATCGCTCATAGCTATGCTACCCTTCAGTCCCAAATCAAACACTGATAAAACTTCAAATGGCCTTAACTTCTATATGGCGCTTTCCATACGTATCAAAGTTTGCAACAATCAAATCCTTGTAACTTTTTACTGGAGCGTCATAAAACCTTTTAATTTTGTGACAATAAAGTACTCGTGCCTCTTATCAATTTAAGCTATCGCTCATAGCTATGCTACCCTTGAGTCCCAAATCAAACACTGCTAAAACTTCAAATGGCCCTAACTTCTATACGTTACGTCCTATACCTATCAAATTTTGCAACAATCAAATGCTTGTAACTTTTTAATGGAGCATAATAAAAAATTGAAATTTTGTGACAATAAAGTACTCGAGCCTTTTGTCATTTTAAGCTATCGCTATGCTACCCTTCAGTCCCAAATCAAACACTGATAAAACTTCAAATGGCCCTAACTTCTATACTAGCGTCCTACACCTATCAAAGTTTGCAACAATCAAATGCTTGTAACTTTTTACTGGAGCGTCATAAAATCTTGAAATTTGGTGACAATAAAGTACTCGTGCCTCTTGTCAATTAAAGTTGTTGCTCATAGCTATGCTTCCCTTGAGTCCCAAATCAAACATTGATAAAACAATGGCCCTAAATTCTGTAGTTTGCGTCTTACACTTATCAGAGTTTGCAACAATCAAATGCTTGTAACTTTTTACTGGAGCATCATAAAACCTTGAAATCTGGTGACAATAAAGTACTCGAGCCTCCTATCAATATAAGCTACCGCTCATAGCTATGCTACCATTGAGTCCCAAATCAAAAACTGATAAAATTTCAAATGGCCCTAACTTCTATACGGTGCGTCCTACACCTATCAAACTTTGCAACATTCAAATGCTTGTAACTTTTTACTGGAGTGTCATAAAACCTTGAAATTTGGTGACAATAAAGTACTCTAGCCTCTTATCAATTTAGGCTATCGCTTATAGCTATGCTACCATTGAATCCCAAATCAAAAACTGCTAAAACTTCAAATTTCCTTAACTTCTATTCGGTGCTTTCTATACCTATCAAAGTGGTGCTTCTTATCAATTTAAGTTTTCGCTCATAGCTATGCTAACTTGGGTCCCAAATCAAACACTGCTAAAACTTCAAATGGCCCTAACTTCTATACGGTGCGTCCTACACCTATCAAAGTTGAAAGTTTGTGACAATAAAGTACTCGTGTCTCTTATCAATTTAAGCTATCGCTCATAGCTATGCTACCCTTGAGTCCTAAATCAAACACTGCTAAATCTTCAAATGGCCCTAACTTCTATACGTTACGTCCTACACCTATCAAAGTTTGCAACAATCAAATGCTTGTAACTTTTTACTGGAGCGTCATAAAACCTTGAAATTTGGTAACAATAAAGTACTCGATCCTCTTATCAATTCAAGCTATCGCTCATAGTTATGCTACCCTTGAGTCCCAAATCAAACACTGATAAAACTTCAAATGGCCCTAACTTCTATACGGTGCGTCCTATACCTATCAAAGTTTGCAACAATCAAATGCTTGTAACTTTTTACTGGAGCGTCATAAAATCTTGAAATTTTGTGACATTAAAGTACTCGAGCCTCTTATCTATTAAGCTATAGCTCATAGCTATGCTATCCTTGAGTCGCAAATCAAACACTGATAAACCTTCAAATGGCCCTAACTTCTATATGGTGCGTCCTATACCTACCAAATTTTGCAACAATCAAATACTTGCAACTTTTTAATGGAGCATAATAAAAAATTGAAATTTTGTGACAATAAAGTACTCGAGCCTTTTGTCAATTTAAGCTATCGCTCATAGCTATGCTACCCTTCTGTCCCAAATCAAACACTGATACAACTTCAAATGGCCCTAACTTCTATACTAGCGTCCTACACCTATCAAAGTTTGCAACAATCAAATGCTTGTACCTTTTTACTGGAGCGTCATAAAATCTTGAAATTTGGTGACAATGAAGTACTCGTGCCTCTTGTCAATTAAAGTTGTCGCTCATAGCTATGCTTCCCTTGAGTCCCAAATCAAACACTGATAAAACAATGACCCTAAATTCTGTAGTTTGCGTCTTACACTTATCAAACTTTGGAACATTCAAATGCTTGAAACTTTTTACTGGAGCGTCATAAAACCTTGAAATTTGGTGACAATAAACTATTCGAGCCTCTTATCACTGTAGGCTATCGCTTATAGCTATGCTACCATTCAGTCCCAAATCGAAAACCGCTAAAAGTTCAAAGGGCCCTAACTTCTATGCGGTGCTTTCTATACCTATCAAAGTGGTGCTTCTTATCAATTTAAGTTATCGCTCATAGCTATGCTAACTTGAGTCCCAAATCAAACACTGCTAAAACTTCAAATGGCCCTAACTTCTATACGGTGCGTCCTAGACCTATCAAAGTTTGCAAAATTCAAATGCTTGTAACATTTTACTGGAGCGTCATAAAACCTTGAAATTTTGTGACAATAAAGTACTCGTGCCTCTTATCAACTTAAGCTATCGCTCATAGCGATGGCACCCTTGAGTCCCAAAACAAACACTGATAAAACTTCAAATGGCCGTAACTTCTATACGGTGCGTTCTACATTTATCAAAGGTTGCAACATTCAAATGCTTGTAACTTATTACTGGAGCGTCATAAAACCTTGAAATTTTGTGACAATAAAGTACTCGAGCCTCTTGTCAACTTAAGTTATCACTCATAGCTATGCTACCCTTGAGTCCCAAATCAAACACTGATAAAACTTCAAATGGCCCTAACTTCTATACGGTGCGTCCTACACCTATCAAAGTTTACAACATTCAAATGCTTGTAACATTTTACTGGAGCGTCATAAAACCTTGAAATTTTGTGACAATAAAGTACTCGTGTCTCTTATCAACTTAAGTTATCGCTCATTGTGATGGTACCCTTGAGTCCCAAATCAAACACTGATAAAACTTCAAATGGCCCTAACTTCTATACGGTGCGTCCTACTTCTATCAAAGGTTGCAACATTCAAATGCTTGTAACTTATTACTGGAGCGTCATAAAATCTTGAAATTTTGTGACAATAAGGTACTCGTGACTCCTATCATTTTAACCTATCGCTCATAGCTATGCTACCCTTCAGTCCCAAATCAAACACTGATAAAGCTTCAAATGGCCCTAACTTCTATACTAGCGTCCTACACCTATCAAAGTTTGCAACAATCAAATGCTTGAAACTTTTTACTGGAGCGTCATAAAACCTTGAAATTTGGTGACAATAAAGTATTCGAGCCTCTTATCACTGTAGGCTATCGCTTATAGCTATGCTACCATTGAGTCCCAAATCAAAAACTGTTAAAACTTCAAATGGCCCTAACTTCTATTCGGTGCTTTCTATACCTATCAAAGTGGTGCTTCTTATCAATTTAAGTTATCTGATAGCTATGCTAACTTGAGTCCCAAATCAAACACTGCTAAAACTTCAAATGGCCCTAACTTCTATACGGTGCGTCCTACACCTATCAAAGTTTGCAACATTCAAATGCTTGTAACATTTTACTGGAGCGTCATAAAACCTTGAAATTTTGTGACAATAAAGTACTCGTGCCTCTTATCAACTTAAGCTATCGCTCATAGCGATGGTACCCTTGAGTCCCAAATCAAACATTGATAAAACTTCAAATGGCCCTAACTTCTATACGGTGCGTCCTACACCTATCAAAGGTTGCAACATTCAAATGCTTGTAACTTATTACTGGAGCGTCATAAAACCTTGAAATTTTGTGACAATAAAGTACTCGTGCCTCCTATCATTTTAAGCTATCGCTCATAGCTATGCTACCCTTCAGTCCCAAATCAAACACTGCTAAAGCTTCAAATGGCCCTAACTTCTATACGTTACGTCCTACACCTATCAAAGTTTGCAACAATAAAATGCTTGTAACTTTTTACTGGAGCTTAATAAAATCTTCAAATTTTGTGACAATAAAGTACTCGTGCCTCTTATCAATTTAAGCTATCGCTCATAGCTATGCTACCCTTGAGTCCCAAATCAAACACTGCTAAAACTTCAAATGGCCCTAACTTCTATACGTTACGTCCTACACCTATCAAAGTTTGCAACAATCAAATGCTTGTAAATTTTACTGGAGCGTCATAAAATCTTGAAATTTGGTGACAATAAAGTACTCAGTCCTCTTATCAATTCAAGCTATCGCTCATAGCTATGCTATCCTTGAGTCGCAAATCAAACACTGCTAAACCTTTAAATGGCCCTAACTTCTATACGGTGCGTCCTACACCTATCAAAGTTTGCAACATTCAAATGCTTGTAACATTTTACTGGAGCGTCATAAAACCTTGAAATTTTGTGACAATAAAGTACTCGTGTCTCTTATCAACTTAAGTTATCGCTCATTGTGATGGTACCCTTGAGTCCCAAATCAAACACTGATAAAACTTCAAATGGCCCTAACTTCTATACGGTGCGTCCTACTTCTATCAAAGGTTGCAACATTCAAATGCTTGTAACTTATTACTGGAGCGTCATAAAATCTTGAAATTTTGTGACAATAAGGTACTCGTGACTCCTATCATTTTAACCTATCGCTCATAGCTATGCTACCCTTCAGTCCCAAATCAAACACTGATAAAGCTTCAAATGGCCCTAACTTCTATACTAGCGTCCTACACCTATCAAAGTTTGCAACAATCAAATGCTTGAAACTTTTTACTGGAGCGTCATAAAACCTTGAAATTTGGTGACAATAAAGTATTCGAGCCTCTTATCACTGTAGGCTATCGCTTATAGCTATGCTACCATTGAGTCCCAAATCAAAAACTGTTAAAACTTCAAATGGCCCTAACTTCTATTCGGTGCTTTCTATACCTATCAAAGTGGTGCTTCTTATCAATTTAAGTTATCTGATAGCTATGCTAACTTGAGTCCCAAATCAAACACTGCTAAAACTTCAAATGGCCCTAACTTCTATACGGTGCGTCCTACACCTATCAAAGTTTGCAACATTCAAATGCTTGTAACATTTTACTGGAGCGTCATAAAACCTTGAAATTTTGTGACAATAAAGTACTCGTGCCTCTTATCAACTTAAGCTATCGCTCATAGCGATGTTACCCTTGAGTCCCAAATCAAACACTGATAAAACTTCAAATGGCCCTAACTTCTATACGGTGCGTCCTACACCTATCAAAGGTTGCAACATTCAAATGCTTGTAACTTATTACTGGAGCGTCATAAAACCTTGAAATTTTGTGACAATAAAGTACTCGTGCCTCCTATCATTTTAAGCTATCGCTCATAGCTATGCTACCCTTCAGTCCCAAATCAAACACTGCTAAAGCTTCAAATGGCCCTAACTTCTATACGTTACGTCCTACACCTATCAAAGTTTGCAACAATCAAATGCTTGTAACTTTTTACTGGAACAAAATAAAATCTTGGAATTTTGTGACAATAAACTACTCGAGCCTCTTGTCATTTTAAGCTATCGCTCATAGCTTTGCTACCCTTCAGTCCCAAATAAAACACTGCTAAAACTTCAAATGGCCCTAACTTCTATACAAGCGTCCTACACCTATCAATATTTGCAACAATCAAATGCTTGTAACTTTTTACTGGAGCGTCATAAAACCTTCAAATTTTGTGACAATAAAGTACTCGTGCCTCTTATCAACTTAAGCTATCGCTCATAGCGATGGTACCCTTGAGTCCCAAATCAAACACTGATAAAACTTCAAATGGCCCTAACTTCTATATGGTGCGTCCTACACCTATCAAAGGTTGCAACATTCAAATGCTTGTAACTTTTTACTGGAACATAATAAAATCTTCAAATTTTGTGACAATAAACTACTCGAGCCTCTTGTCATTTTAAGCCATCGCTCATAGCTTTGCTACCCTTCAGTCCCAAATCAAACACTGATAAAACAATGGCCCTAACTTCTATACGGTGCGTCCTATACCTATCAAAGTTTGCAACAATCAAATGCTTGTAACTTTTTACTGGAGCGTCATAAAATCTTGAAATTTTGTGACAGTAAAGTACTCGAGCCTCTTATCTATTAAGCTATAGCTCATAGCTATGCTATCCTTGCGTCGCAAATCAAACACTGCTAAACCTTCAAATGGCCGTAACTTCTATACGGTGCATCCTACACATATCAAAATTTGCAACAATCAAATGCTTATAACTCTTTACTGGAGCGTCATAGAACCTTGAAATTTGCTGACAATAAAGTACGCGTGCCTCTTGTCAATTAAAGTTGTCGCTCATTGCTATGCTACCCTTGAGTCCCAAATCAAACACTGATAAAACAATGGCCCTAACTTCTATACGGTGCGTCCTATACCTATCAAAGTTTGCAACAATCAAATGCTTTTAACTTTTTACTGGAGCGAAATAAAATCTTAAAATTTTGTGACAATAAAGTACTCGAGCCTGTTATAAATTTAAGTTATCGCTCATAGCTATGCTAACTTGAGTCCCAAATCAAACACTGCTTAAACTTCAAATGGCCCTAACTTCTATACGTTACGTCCTACACCTGTCAAAGTTTGCAACAATAAAATGCTTGTAACTTTTTACTGGAGCGTCATAAAACCTTGAAATTTTGTGACAATAAAGTACTCGTACTCTTATCAATTTAAGCTACCGCTCATAGCTGTGCTACCCTTGAGTCCCAAATCAAACACTGCTAAAACTTCAAATGGCCCTAACTTCTATACGTTACGTCCTACACCTATCAAAGTTTGCAACAATCAAATGCTTGTAAATTTTACTGGAGCGTCATAAAACGTTGAAATTTGTTGACAATAAAGTACTCGATCCTCTTATCAATTCAAGCTATCGCTCATAGCTATGCTATCCTTGAGTCGCAAATCAAACACTGCTAAACCTTTAAATGGCCCTAACTTCTATACGGCGCGTCCTATACCTATCAAAGTTTGCAACCATCAAATGCTTGTAACTTTTTACTGGAACATAATAAAATCTTCAAATTTTGTGACAATAAACTACTCGAGCCTCTTGTCATTTTAAGCCATCGCTCATAGCTTTGCTACCCTTCAGTCCCAAATCAAACACTGATAAAACTTCAAATGGCCCTAACTTCTATATTAGCGTCCTACACCTATCAATATTTGCAACAATCAAATGCTTGTAACTTTTTACTGGAGCGTCATAAAATCTTGAAATTTGGTGACAATAAAGTACTCGTGCTTGTTGTCAATTAAATTTGTCGCTCATAGCTATGCTACCCTTGAGTCCCAAATCAAACTCTGATAAAACAATGGCCCTAAATTCTGTAGTTTGCGTCTTACACTTATCAGAGTTTGCAACAATCAAATGCTTGTAACTTTTTACTGGAGGGTCATAAAACCTTGAAATCTGGTGACAATAAAGTACTCGAGCCTCTTATCAATTTAAGCTACCGCTCATAGCTATGATACCCTTGAGTCCCAAATCAAACACTGATAAAATTTCAAATGGCCCTAACTTCTATACGGTGCGTCCTACACCTATCAAACTTTGCAAAATTCAAATGCTTGTAACTTTTTACTGGAGCGTCATAAAACCTTGAAATTTGGTGACAATAAAATATTCTAGCCTCTTATCATTTCGGGCTATCGCTTATAGCTATGCTACCATTGAGTCCCAAATCAAAAACCGCTAAAACTTCAAATGGCCCTAACTTCTATTCGGTGCTTTCTATACCTATCAAAGTGGTGCTTCTTATCAATTTAAGTTATCGCTCATAGCTATTCAAACTTGAGTCCCAAATCAAACACTGCTAAAACTTCAAATGGCCCTAACTTCTATACGGTGCGTCCTACACCTATCAAAGGTTGCAACATTCAAATACTTGTAACTTATCACTGGAGCGTCATAAAACCTTGAAATTTTGTGACAATAAAGTACTCGTGCCTCTTATCAACTTAAGCTATCGCTCATAGCGATGGCACCCTTGAGTCCCAAATCAAACACTGATAAAACTTCAAATGGCCGTAACTTCTATACGGTGCGTCCTACACCTATCAAAGGTTGCAACATTCAAATGCTTGTAACTTATTACTGGAGAGTCATAAAACCTTGAAATTTTGTGACACTAAAGTACTCGTGCCTCCTATCATTTTAAGCTATCGCTCATAGCTATGCTACCCTTGAGTCCCAAATCAAACACTGCTAAAACTTCAAATGGCCCTAACATCTATACGTTACGTCCTACACCTATCAAAGTTTGCAACAACCAAATGCTTGTAAATTTTTACTGGAGCGTCATAAACCCTTGAAATTTGGTGACAATAAAGTACTCGATCTTCTTATCAATTCAAGCTATCGCTCATAGCTATGCTACCTTTGAGTACCAAATCAAACACTGATAAAACTTCAAATGGCCCTAACTTCTATACGGTGCGTCCTATACCTATCAAAGTTTGCAACAATCAAATGCTTGTAACTTTTTACTGGAGCGTCATAAAATCTTGAAATTTTGTGACAGTAAAGTACTCGAGCCTCTTATCTATTAAGCTATAGCTCATAGCTATGCTATCCTTGCGTCGCAAATCAAACACTGCTAAACCTTCAAATGGCCGTAACTTCTATACGGTGCATCCTACACATATCAAAATTTGCAACAATCAAATGCTTATAAATCTTTACTGGAGCGTCATAGAACCTTGAAATTTGCTGACAATAAAGTACGCGTGCCTCTTGTCAATTAAAGTTGTCGCTCATTGCTATGCTACCCTTGAGTCCCAAATCAAACACTGATAAAACAATGGCCCTAACTTCTATACGGTGCGTCCTATACCTATCAAAGTTTGCAACAATCAAATGCTTTTAACTTTTTACTGGAGCGTAATAAAATCTTGAAATTTTGTGACAATAAAGTACTCGAGCCTGTTATAAATTTAATTTATCGCTCATAGCTATGCTAACTTGAGTCCCAAATCAAACACTGCTGAAACTTCAAATGGCCCTAACTTCTATACGGTGCGTCCTACACCTATCACAGGTTGCAACATTCAAATGCTTGTAACTTATTACTGGAGAGTCATAAAACCTTGAAATTTTGTGACAATAAAGTACTCGTGCCCCCTATCATTTTAAGCTATCGCTCATAGCTATGCTACCCTTCAGACCCAAATCAAACACTGATAAAACTTCAAATGGCCCTAACTTCTAGACGGTGCGTCCTATACCTATCAGAGTTTGCAACAATCAAATGCTTGTAACTTTTTACTGGAACATAATAAAATCTTGAAATTTTGTGACAATAAACTACTCGAGCCTCTTGTCATTTTAAGCTATCGCTCATAGCTTTGCTACCCTTCAGTCCCAAATCAAACACTGATAAAACTTCAAATGGCTCTAACTTCTATACTAGCGTCTTACACCTATCAATATTTGCAACAATCAAATGCTTGTAACTTTTTACTGGAGCGTCATAAAATCTTGAAATTTGGTGACAATAAAGTACTCGTGCCTGTTGTCAATTAAAGTTGTCGCTCATAGCTATGCTACCCTTGAGTCCCAAAACAAACACTGATAAAACAATGGCCCTAAATTCTGTAGTTTGCGTCTTACACTTATCAGAGTTTGCAACAATCAAATGCTCTTAACTTTTTACTGGAGCGTCATAAAACCTTGAAATCTGGTGACAATAAAGTACTCGAGCCTGTTATAAATTTAAGTTATCGCTCATAGCTATGCTAACTTGAGTCCCAAATAAAACACTGCTAAAACTTCAAATGGCCCTAGCTTCTATACGGTGCGTCCTACACCTATCAAACTTTGCAACATTCAAATGCTTGTAACTTTTTACTGGAGCGTCATAAAACCTTGAAATTTGGTGACAATAAAGTATTCTAGCCTCTTATCATTTCGGGCTATCGCTTATAGCTATGCTACCATTGAGTCCCAAATCAAAAACCGCTAAAACTTCAAATGGCCCTAAATTCTAGACGGTGCTTTCCATACGTATCAAGGTTTGCAGCAATCACATCCTTGTAACTTTTTACTGGAGCGTCATAAAACCTTGAAATTTTGTGAAAATAAAGTACTCGTGCCTCTTATCAATTTAAGCTATTGCTCATAGCTATGCTTCCCATGAGTCCCAAATCAAACACTGATAAAACTTCAAATGGCCCTAACTTCTATACGGTGCGTCCTATACCTATCAAAGTTTGCAACAATCAAATGCCTGTAACTTTTTACTGGAGCGTCATAAAATCTTGAAATTTTGTGACAGTAGAGTACTCGAGCCTCTTATCTATTAAGCTATAGCTCATAGCTATGCTATCCTTGGGTCGCAAATCAAACACTGCTAAACCTTCAAATGGCCGTAACTTCTATACGGTGCATCCTACACCTATACAAAATTTGCAACAATCAAATGCTTGTAACTTTTTACTGGAGCGTCATAGAACCTTGAAATTTGCTGACAATAAAGTACTCGTGCCTCTTGTCAATTAAAGTTGTCGCTCATTGCTATGCTACCCTTGAGTCCCAAATCAAACACTGATAAAACAATGGCCCTAACTTCTATACGGTGCGTCCTGTACCTATCAAAGTTTGCAACAATCAAATGCTTGTAACTTTTTACTGGAGCGTCATAGAACCTTGAAATTTGCTGACAATAAAGTACTCGAGCCTCTTATCAATTTAAGATATCGCTCATAGCTGTGCTACCCTAGAGTTCCAAATCAAACACTCATGAAACTTCAAATGGCCCTAACTTCTATACAGTGCGTCCTACACCTATCAAAGTTTGCAACAATCAAATGCTTGCAACTTTTTACTGGAGCGTCATAAAACCTTGAAATCTGGTGACAATAAAGTACTCGAACCTCTTATCAATTTAAGCTATCGCTCATAGCTATGATACCCTTGAGTCCCAAATCAAACACTGATAAAATTTCAAATGGCCCTAACTTCTATACGGTGCGTCCTACACCTATCAAAGTTTGCAACATTCAAATGCTTGTAACATTTTACTGGAGCGTCATAAAACCTTGAAATTTTGTGACAATAAAGAACTCGTGCCTCTTATCAACTTAAGCTATCGCTCATAGCTATGGTACCCTTGAGTCGCAAATCAAACACTGCTAAACTTTCAAATGGCCCTAACTTCTATACGGTGCGTCCTATACCTATCAAAGTTTGCAACAATCAAATGCTTGCATCTTTTTACTGGAGCATAATAAAATCTCGAAATTTTGTGAAAATAAAGTACTCGAGCCTCTTGTCAATTTAAGCTATCACTCATAGCTATGCTATCCTTGAGTCCCAAATCAAACACTGATAAAACTTCAAATGGCCCTAACTTCTATACGTTGCGTCCTACACCCATCAAAGGTTGCAACATTCAAATGCATGTAACTTATTACTGGAGCGTCATAAGACCTTGAAATTTTGTGACAATAAAGTACTCGTGCCTCCTATCATTTTAAGCTATCGCTCATAGCTATGCTACCCTTCAGTCCCAAATCAAACACTGATAAAACTTCAAATGGCCCTAACTTCTATACTAGCGTCCTACACCTATCAAAGTTTGCAACAATCAAATGCTTGTAACTTTTTACTGGAGCGTCATAAAACCTTGAAATTTTGTGGCAATAAAGTACTCGTGCCTCTTATCAATTGAAGCTATCGCTCATAGCTATGCTACCCTTGAGTCCCAAATCAAACACTTATTAAACTTCAAATGGCCCTAACTTCTATACGGTGCGTCCTATACCCATCAAAGTTTGCAACAATCAAATGCTTGTAACTTTTTACTGGAGCGTCATAAAATCTTGAACTTTTATGACATTAAAGTACTCGACCCTCTTATCTATTAAGCTATAGCTCATAGCTATGCTACCCTTGAGTCGCAAATCAAACACTGCTAAACTTTCAAATGGCCCTAACTTCTATACGGTGCGTCCTATACCTATCAAAGTTTGCAACAATCAAATGCTTGCAACTTTTTACTGGAGCATAATAAAATCTCGAAATTTTGTGAAAATAAAGTACTCGAGCCTCTTGTCAATTTAAGCTATCACTCATAGCTGTGCTACCCTTGAGTTCCAAATCAAACACTGATGAAACTTCAAATGGCCCTAACTTCTATACAGTGCGTCCTACACATATCAAAGTTTGCAACAATCAAATGCTTGCAACTTTTTACTGGAGCGTTATAAAACCTGGAAATCTGGTGACAATAAAGTACTCGAACCTCTTATCAATTTAAGCTATCGCTCATAGCTATGATACCCTTGAGTCCCAAATCAAACACTGATAAAATTTCAAATGGCCCTAACTTCTATACGGTGCGTCCTACACCTATCAAAATTTGCAACATTCAAATGCTTGTAACATTTTACTGGAGCGTCATAAAACCTTGAAATTTTGTGACAATAAAGAACTCGTGCCTCTTATCAACTTAAACTATCGCTCATAGCTATGGTACCCTTGAGTCCCAAATCAAACACTGATAAAACTTCAAATGGCCCTAACTTCTATACGGTGCGTCCTACACCCATCAAAGGTTGCAACATTCAAATGCATGTAACTTATTACTGGAGCGTCATAAAGCCTTGAAATTTTGTGACAATAAAGTACTCGTGCCTCCTATCATTTTAAGCTATCGCTCATAGCTATGCTACCCTTGAGTCCCAAATCAAAGACTGCTAAAACTTCAAATGGTCCTAACTTCTATACGTTACCTCCTACAACTATCAAAGTTTGCAACAATCAAATGCTTGTAACTTTTTACGGGAGCGTCGTAAAACCTTGAAATTTGGTGACAATAAAGTACTCGATCCTCTTCAGAATTCAAGCTATAGCTCATAGCTATGCTACCCTTGAGTCCCAAATCAAACACTTATAAAACTTCAAATGGCCCTAACTTCTATACGGTGCGTTCTATACCTATCAAAGTTTGCAACAATCAAATGCTTATCAATTAAGCTGTAGCTCATAGTTGTGCTACCCTTGAGTACCAAAGCAAACACTGATAAAACAATGGCCCTAACTTCTATACGGTGCGTCCTACACCCATCAAAGTTTGCAACAATCAAATGCTTGTAACTTTTTACTGGAGCGTCATAAAATCTTGAAATTTTGTGACATTAAAGTACTCGAGCCTCTTATCTATTAAGCTATAGCTCATAGCTAAGCTACCCTTGAGTCGCAAATCAAACACTGCTAAACCTTCAAATGGCCCTAACTTCTATACGGTGCGTCCTATACCTAGCAAAGTTTGCCACAATCAAATGCTTGTAACTTTTTACTGGAGCGTCATAAAATCTTGAAATTTTGTGACAATAAAGTACTCGAGCCTCTTATCAATTTAAGATATCGCTCATAGCTGTGCTACCCTTGAGTTCCAAATCAAACACTGATGAAACTTCAAATGGCCCTAACTTCTATACAGTGCGTCCTACACCTATCAAAGTTTGCAACAATCAAATGCTTGCAACTTTTTACTGGAGCGTTATAAAACCTGGAAATCTGGTGACAATAAAGTACTCGAACCTCTTATCAATTTAAGCTATCGCTCATAGCTATGATACCCTTGAGTCCCAAATCAAACACTGATAAAATTTCAAATGGCCCTAACTTCTATACGGTGCGTCCTACACCTATCAAAGTTTGCAACATTCAAATGCTTGTAACATTTTACTGGAGCGTCATAAAACCTTGAAATTTTGTGACAATAAAGAACTCGTGCCTCTTATCAACTTAAGATATCGCTCATAGCTATGGTACCCTTGAGTCCCAAATCAAACACTCATAAAACTTCAAATGGCCCTAACTTCTATACGGTGCGTCCCACACCCATCAAAGGTTGCAACATTCAAATGCATGTAACTTATTACTGGACCGTCATAAAGCCTTGAAATTTTGTGACAATAAAGTACTCGTGCCTCCTATCATTTTAAGCTATCGCTCATAGCTATGCTACCCTTGAGTCCCAAATCAAACACTGCTAAAACTTCAAATGGACCTAACTTCTATACGTTACGTCCTACAACTATCAAAGTTTGCAACAATCAAATGCTTGTAACTTTTTACTGGAGCGTCATAAAACCTTGAAATTTGGTGACAATAAAGTACTCGATCCTCTTCTCAATTCAAGGTATAGCTCATAGCTAGGCTACCCTTGAGTCCCAAATCAAACACTTATAAAACTTCAAATGGCCCTAACTTCTATACGGTGCGTCCTATACCTATCAAAGTTTGCAACAATCAAATGCTTGTAACTTTTTACATTAAAGTACTCGAGCCTCTTATCAATTAAGCTATAGCTCATAGTTATGCTACCCTTGAGTCCCAAATCAAACACTGCTAAAACTTCAAATGGACCTAACTTCTATACGTTACGTCCTACAACTATCAAAGTTTGCAACAATCAAATGCTTGTAACTTTTTACTGGAGCGTCATAAAACCTTGAAATTTGGTGACAATAAAGTACTCGATCCTCTTCTCAATTCAAGCTATAGCTCATAGCTAGGCTACCCTTGAGTCCCAAATCAAACACTGATGAAACTTCAAATGGCCCTAACTTCTATACAGTGCGTCCTACACCTATCAAAGTTTGCAACAATCAAATGCTTCCAACTTTTTACTGGAGCGTCATAAAACCTTGAAATCTGGTGACAATAAAGTACTCGAACCTCTTATCAATTTAAGCTATCGCTCATAGCTATGATACTTGAGTCCCAAATCAAACACTGATAAAATTTCAAATGGCCCTAACTTCTATACGTTGCGTCCTACACCCATCAAAGGTTGCAACATTCAAATGCATGTAACTTATTACTGGAGCGTCATAAAACCTTGAAATTTTGTGACAATAAAGTACTCGAACCTCTTATCAATTTAAGCTATCGCTCATAGCTATGATACCCTTGAGTCCCAAATCAAACACTGATAAAATTTCAAATGGCCCTAACTTCTATACGGTGCGTCCTACACCTATCAAAATTTGCAACATTCAAATGCTTGTAACATTTTACTGGAGCGTCATAAAACCTTGAAATTTTGTGACAATAAAGAACTCGTGCCTCTTATCAACTTAAGCTATCGCTCATAGCTATGGTACCCTTGAGTCCCAAAGCAAACACTGATAAAACAATGGCCCTAACTTCTATACGGTGCGTCCTACACCCATCAAAGTTTGCAACAATCAAATGCTTGTAACTTTTTACTGGAGCGTCATAAAATCTTGAAATTTTGTGACATTAAAGTACTCGAGCCTCTTATCTATTAAGCTATAGCTCATAGCTAAGCTACCCTTGAGTCGCAAATCAAACACTGCTAAACCTTCAAATGGCCCTAACTTCTATACGGTGCGTCCTATACCTAGCAAAGTTTGCCACAATCAAATGCTTGTAACTTTTTACTGGAGCGTCATAAAATCTTGAAATTTTGTGACAATAAAGTACTCGAGCCTCTTATCAATTTAAGATATCGCTCATAGCTGTGCTACCCTTGAGTTCCAAATCAAACACTGATGAAACTTCAAATGGCCCTAACTTCTATACAGTGCGTCCTACACCTATCAAAGTTTGCAACAATCAAATGCTTGCAACTTTTTACTGGAGCGTTATAAAACCTGGAAATCTGGTGACAATAAAGTACTCGAACCTCTTATCAATTTAAGCTATCGCTCATAGCTATGATACCCTTGAGTCCCAAATCAAACACTGATAAAATTTCAAATGGCCCTAACTTCTATACGGTGCGTCCTACACCTATCAAAGTTTGCAACATTCAAATGCTTGTAACATTTTACTGGAGCGTCATAAAACCTTGAAATTTTGTGACAATAAAGAACTCGTGCCTCTTATCAACTTAAGATATCGCTCATAGCTATGGTACCCTTGAGTCCCAAATCAAACACTCATAAAACTTCAAATGGCCCTAACTTCTATACGGTGCGTCCCACACCCATCAAAGGTTGCAACATTCAAATGCATGTAACTTATTACTGGACCGTCATAAAGCCTTGAAATTTTGTGACAATAAAGTACTCGTGCCTCCTATCATTTTAAGCTATCGCTCATAGCTATGCTACCCTTGAGTCCCAAATCAAACACTGCTAAAACTTCAAATGGACCTAACTTCTATACGTTACGTCCTACAACTATCAAAGTTTGCAACAATCAAATGCTTGTAACTTTTTACTGGAGCGTCATAAAACCTTGAAATTTGGTGACAATAAAGTACTCGATCCTCTTCTCAATTCAAGCTATAGCTCTTAGCTAGGCTACCCTTGAGTCCCAAATCAAACACTTATAAAACTTCAAATGGCCCTAACTTCTATACGGTGCGTCCTATACCTATCAAAGTTTGCAACAATCAAATGCTTGTAACTTTTTACATTAAAGTACTCGAGCCTCTTATCAATTAAGCTATAGCTCATAGTTATGCTACCCTTGAGTCCCAAATCAAACACTGCTAAAACTTCAAATGGACCTAACTTCTATACGTTACGTCCTACAACTATCAAAGTTTGCAACAATCAAATGCTTGTAACTTTTTACTGGAGCGTCATAAAACCTTGAAATTTGGTGACAATAAAGTACTCGATCCTCTTCTCAATTCAAGCTATAGCTCATAGCTAGGCTACCCTTGAGTCCCAAATCAAACACTGATGAAACTTCAAATGGCCCTAACTTCTATACAGTGCGTCCTACACCTATCAAAGTTTGCAACAATCAAATGCTTCCAACTTTTTACTGGAGCGTCATAAAACCTTGAAATCTGGTGACAATAAAGTACTCGAACCTCTTATCAATTTAAGCTATCGCTCATAGCTATGATACTTGAGTCCCAAATCAAACACTGATAAAATTTCAAATGGCCCTAACTTCTATACGTTGCGTCCTACACCCATCAAAGGTTGCAACATTCAAATGCATGTAACTTATTACTGGAGCGTCATAAAACCTTAAAATTTTGTGACAATAAAGTACTCGTGCCTCCTATCATTTTAAGCTATCGCTCATAGCTATGCTACCCTTCAGTCCCAAATCAAACATTGATAAAACGTCAAATGGCCCTAACTTCTATACTAGCATCCTACACCTATCAAAGTTTGCAACAATCAAATGCTTGTAACTTTTTACTGGAGCGTCATAAAACCTTGAAATTTTGTGGCAATAAAGTACTCGTGCCTCTTATCAATTTAAGCTATCGATCATAGCTATACTACCCTTGAGTCCCAAATCAAACACTTATTAAACTTCAAATGGCCCTAACTTCTATACGGTGCGTTCTATACCCATCAAAGTTTGCAACCATCAAATGCTTGTAACTTTTTACTGGAGCGTCATAAAATCTTGAAATTTTATGACATTAAAGTACTCGAGCCTCTTATCTATTAAGCTATAGCTCATAGCTATGCTACCCTTGAGTCGCAAATCAAACACTGCTAAACTTTCAAATGCCCCTAACTTCTATACGGTGCGTCCTATACCTATCAAAGTTTGCAACAATCAAATGCTTGTAACTTTTTACTGGAGCATAATAAAATCTTGAAATTTTGTGACAA
Source organism: Clusia tigrina (assembly GCA_920105625.2). Classification (NCBI taxonomy): domain Eukaryota; kingdom Metazoa; phylum Arthropoda; class Insecta; order Diptera; family Clusiidae; genus Clusia; species Clusia tigrina. Next base: position 215,399,833 of record OV050030.1, read on the forward strand.
TAAAGTATTCGAGCCTCTTGTCAATTTAAGCTATCACTCATAGCTATGCTACCCTTGAGTCCCAAATCAAACACTGATAAAACTTCAAATGGCCCTAACTTCTATTCGGTGAATCCTACACCTATCAAAATTTGTAACAATCAAATGCTTGTAACTTTTTACTGGAGCGTCATAGAACCTTGAAATTTGGTGACAATAAAGTACTCGTGCCTCTTGTCAATTAAAGTTGTCGCTCACTGCTATGCTACCCTTGAGTCCCAAAGCAAACACTGATAAAACAATGGCCCTAACTTCTATACGGTGCGTCCTACACCCATCAAAGTTTGCAACAATCAAATGCTTGTAACTTTTTACTGGAGCGTCATAAAATCTTGAAATTTTGTGACATTAATGTACTCGAGCCTCTTATCTATTAAGCTATAGCTCATAGCTATGCTACCCTTGAGTCGCAAATCAAACACTGCTAATCCTTCAAATGGCCCTAACTTCTATACGGTGCGTCCTATACCTAGCAAAGTTTGCAACAATCAAATGCTTGTAACTTTTTACTGGAGTGTCATAAAATCTTGAAATTTTGTGACAATAAAGTACTCGAGCCTCTTATCAATTTAAGATATCGCTCATAGCTGTGCTACCCTTGAGTTCCAAATCAAACACTGATGAAACTTCAAATGGCCCTAACTTCTATACAGTGCGTCCTACACCTATCAAAGTTTGCAACAATCAAATGCTTGCAACTTTTTACTGGAACGTCATAAAACCTTGAAATCTGGTGACAATAAAGTACTCGAACCTCTTATCAATTTAAGCTATCGCTCATAGCTATGATACCCTTGAGTCCCAAATCAAACACTGATAAAATTTCAAATGGCCCTAACTTCTATACGCCCATCAAAGGTTGCAACATTCAAATGCATGTAACTTATTACTGGAGCGTCATAAAACCTTGAAATTTTGTGACAATAAAGTACTCGTGCCTCCTATCATTTTAAGCTATCGCTCATAGCTATGCTACCCTTCAGTCCCAAATCAAACATTGATAAAACGTCAAATGGCCCTAACTTCTATACTAGCATCCTACACCTATCAAAGTTTGCAACAATCAAATGCTTGTAACTTTTTACTGGAGCGTCATAAAACCTTGAAATTTTGTGGCAATAAAGTACTCGTGCCTCTTATCAATTTAAGCTATCGATCATTGCTATGCTACCCTTGAGTCCCAAATCAAACACTTATTAAACTTCAAATGGCCCTAACTTCTATACGGTGCGTTCTATACCCATCAAAGTTTGCAACCATCAAATGCTTGTAACTTTTTACTGGAGCGTCATAAAATCTTGAAATTTTATGACATTAAAGTACTCGAGCCTCTTATCTATTAAGCTATAGCTCATAGCTATGCTACCCTTGAGTCGCAAATCAAACACTGCTAAACTTTCAAATGTCCCTAACTTCTATACGGTGCGTCCTATACCTATCAAAGTTTGCGACAATCAAATGCTTGTAACTTTTTACTGGAGCATAATAAAATCTTGAAATTTTGTGACAATAAAGTACTCGAGCCTCTTGTCAATTTAAGCTATCACTCATAGCTCTGCTACCCTTGAGTCCCAAATCAAACACTGATAAAACTTCAAATGGCCCTAACTTCTATTCGGTGAATCCTACACCTATCAAAATTTGTAACAATCAAATGCTTGTAAGTTTTTACTGGAGCGTCATAGAACCTTGAAATTTGGTGACAATAAAGTACTCGTGCCTCTTGTCAATTAAAGTTGTCGCTCACTGCTATGCTACCCTTGAGTCCCAAAGCAAACACTGATAAAACAATGGCCCTAACTTCTATACGGTGCGTCCTACACCCATCAAAGTTTGCAACAATCAAATGCTTGTAACTTTTTACTGGAGCGTCATAAAATCTTGAAATTTTGTGACATTAATGTACTCGAGCCTCTTATCTATTAAGCTATAGCTCATAGCTATGCTACCCTTGAGTCGCAAATCAAACACTGCTAATCCTTCAAATGGCCCTAACTTCTATACGGTGCGTCCTATACCTAGCAAAGTTTGCAACAATCAAATGCTTGTAACTTTTTACTGGAGCGTCATAAAATCTTGAAATTTTGTGACAATAAAGTACTCGAGCCTCTTATCAATTTAAGATATCGCTCATAGCTGTGCTACCCTTGAGTTCCAAATCAAACACTGATGAAACTTCAAATGGCCCTAACCTCTATACAGTGCGTCCTACACCTATCAAAGTTTGCAACAATCAAATGCTTGCAACTTTTTACTGGAGCGTTATAAAACCTTGAAATCTGGTGACAATAAAGTACTCGAACCTCTTATCAATTTAAGCTATCGCTCATAGCTATGATACCCTTGAGTCCCAAATCAAACACTGATAAAATTTCAAATGGCCCTAACTTCTATACGTTGCGTCCTACACCCATCAAAGGTTGCAACATTCAAATGCATGTAACTTATTACTGGAGCGTCATAAAACCTTGAAATTTTGTGACAATAAAGTACTCGTGCCTCCTATCATTTTAAGCTATCGCTCATAGCTATGCTACCCTTCAGTCCCAAATCAAACATTGATAAAACGTCAAATGGCCCTAACTTCTATACTAGCATCCTACACCTATCAAAGTTTGCAACAATCAAATGCTTGTAACTTTTTACTGGAGCGTCATAAAACCTTGAAATTTTGTGGCAATAAAGTACTCGTGCCTCTTATCAATTTAAGCTATCGATCATAGCTATGCTACCCTTGAGTCCCAAATCAAACACTTATTAAACTTCAAATGGCCCTAACTTCTATACGGTGCGTTCTATACCCATCAAAGTTTGCAACCATCAAATGCTTGTAACTTTTTACTGGAGCGTCATAAAATCTTGAAATTTTATGACATTAAAGTACTCGAGCCTCTTATCTATTAAGCTATAGCTCATAGCTATGCTACCCTTGAGTCGCAAATCAAACACTGCTAAACTTTCAAATGTCCCTAACTTCTATACGGTGCGTCCTATACCTATCAAAGTTTGCAACAATCAAATGCTTGTAACTTTTTACTGGAGCATAATAAAATCTTGAAATTTTGTGACAATAAAGTACTCGAGCCTCTTGTCAATTTAAGCTATCACTCATAGCTATGCTACCCTTGAGTCCCAAATCAAACACTGATAAAACTTCAAATGGCCCTAACTTCTATTCGGTGAATCCTACACCTATCAAAATTTGTAACAATCAAATGCTTGTAACTTTTTACTGGAGCGTCATAGAACCTTGAAATTTGGTGACAATAAAGTACTCGTGCCTCTTGTCAATTAAAGTTGTCGCTCACTGCTATGCTACCCTTGAGTCCCAAAGCAAACACTGATAAAACAATGGCCCTAACTTCTATACGGTGCGTCCTACACCTATCAAAGTTTGCAACAATCAAATGCTTGTAACTTTTTACTGGAGCGTCATAAAATCTTGAAATTTTGTGACATTAATGTACTCGAGCCTCTTATCTATTAAGCTATAGCTCATAGCTATGCTACCCTTGAGTCGCAAATCAAACACTGCTAATCCTTCAAATGGCCGTAACTTCTATACGGTGCGTCCTATACCTAGCAAAGTTTGCAACAATCAAATGTTTGTAACTTTTTACTGGAGCGTCATAAAATCTTGAAATTTTGTGACAATAAAGTACTCGAACCTCTTATCAATTTAAGCTATCGCTCATAGCTATGATACCCTTGAGTCCCAAATCAAACACTGATAAAATTTCAAATGGCCCTAACTTCTATACGTTGCGTCCTACACCCATCAAAGGTTGCAACATTCAAATGCATGTAACTTATTACTGGAGCGTCATAAAACCTTGAAATTTTGTGACAATAAAGTACTCGTGCCTCCTATCATTTTAAGCTATCGCTCATAGCTATGCTACCCTTCAGTCCCAAATCAAACATTGATAAAACGTCAAATGGCCCTAACTTCTATACTAGCATCCTACACCTATCAAAGTTTGCAACAATCAAATGCTTGTAACTTTTTACTGGAGCGTCATAAAACCTTGAAATTTTGTGGCAATAAAGTACTCGTGCCTCTTATCAATTTAAGCTATCGATCATAGCTATGCTACCCTTGAGTCCCAAATCAAACACTGATTAAACTTCAAATGGCCCTAACTTCTATACGGTGCGTTCTATACCCATCAAAGTTTGCAACCATCAAATGCTTGTAACTTTTTACTGGAGCGTCATAAAATCTTGAAATTTTATGACATTAAAGTACTCGAGCCTCTTATCTATTAAGCTATAGCTCATAGCTATGCTACCCTTGAGTCGCAAATCAAACACTGCTAAACTTTCAAATGTCCCTAACTTCTATACGGTGCGTCCTATACCTATCAAAGTTTGCAACAATCAAATGCTTGTAACTTTTTACTGGAGCATAATAAAATCTTGAAATTTTGTGACAATAAAGTACTCGAGCCTCTTGTCAATTTAAGCTATCACTCATAGCTATGCTACCCTTGAGTCCCAAATCAAACACTGATAAAACTTCAAATGGCCCTAACTTCTATTCGGTGAATCCTACACCTATCAAAATTTGTAACAATCAAATGCTTGTAACTTTTTACTGGAGCGTCATAGAACCTTGAAATTTGGTGACAATAAAGTACTCGTGCCTCTTGTCAATTAAAGTTGTCGCTCACTGCTATGCTACCCTTGAGTCCCAAAGCAAACACTGATAAAACAATGGCCCTAACTTCTATACGGTGCGTCCTACACCCATCAAAGTTTGCAACAATCAAATGCTTGTAACTTTTTACTGGAGCGTCATAAAATCTTGAAATTTTGTGACATTAATGTACTCGAGCCTCTTATCTATTAAGCTATAGCTCATAGCTATGCTACCCTTGAGTCGCAAATCAAACACTGCTAATCCTTCAAATGGCCGTAACTTCTATACGGTGCGTCCTATACCTAGCAAAGTTTGCACCAATCAAATGCTTGTAACTTTTTACTGGAGCGTCATAAAATCTTGAAATTTTGTGACAATAAAGTACTCGAGCCTCTTATCAATTTAAGATATCGCTCATAGCTGTGCTACCCTTGAGTTCCAAATCAAACACTGATGAAACTTCAAATGGCCCTAACTTCTATACAGTGCGTCCTACACCTATCAAAGTTTGCAACAATCAAATGCTTGCAACTTTTTACTGGAGCGTTATAAAACCTTGAAATCTGGTGACAATAAAGTACTCGAACCTCTTATCAATTTAAGCTATCGCTCATAGCTATGATACCCTTGAGTCCCAAATCAAACACTGATAAAATTTCAAATGGCCCTAACTTCTATACGTTGCGTCCTACACCCATCAAAGGTTGCAACATTCAAATGCATGTAACTTATTACTGGAGCGTCATAAAACCTTGAAATTTTGTGACAATAAAGTACTCGTGCCTCCTATCATTTTAAGCTATCGCTCATAGCTATGCTACCCTTCAGTCCCAAATCAAACATTGATAAAACGTCAAATGGCCCTAACTTCTATACTAGCATCCTACACCTATCAAAGTTTGCAACAATCAAATGCTTGTAACTTTTTACTGGAGCATCATAAAACCTTGAAATTTTGATAAAGTACTCATAAAGTACTCGTGCCTCTTATCAATTTAAGCTATCGATCATAGCTATGCTACCCTTGAGTCCCAAATCAAACACTTATTAAACTTCAAATGGCCCTAACTTCTATACGGTGCGTTCTATACCCATCAAAGTTTGCAACCATCAAATGCTTGTAACTTTTTACTGGAGCGTCATAAAATCTTGAAATTTTATGACATTAAAGTACTCGAGCCTCTTATCTATTAAGCTATAGCTCATAGCTATGCTACCCTTGAGTCGCAAATCAAACACTGCTAAACTTTCAAATGTCCCTAACTTCTATACGGTGCGTCCTATACCTATCAAAGTTTGCAACAATCAAATGCTTGTAACTTTTTACTGGAGCATATTAAAATCTTGAAATTTTGTGACAATAAAGTACTCGAGCCTCTTGTCAATTTAAGCTATCACTCATAGCTATGCTACCCTTGAGTCCCAAATCAAACACTGATAAAACTTCAAATGGCCCTAACTTCTATTCGGTGAATCCTACACCTATCAAAATTTGTAACAATCAAATGCTTGTAACTTTTTACTGGAGCGTCATAGAACCTTGAAATTTGGTGACAATAAAGTACTCGTGCCTCTTGTCAATTAAAGTTGTCGCTCACTGCTATGCTACCCTTGAGTCCCAAAGCAAACACTGATAAAACAATGGCCCTAACTTCTATACGGTGCGTCCTACACCCATCAAAGTTTGCAACAATCAAATGCTTGTAACTTTTTACTGGAGCGTCATAAAATCTTGAAATTTTGTGACATTAATGTACTCGAGCCAATTATCTATTAAGCTATAGCTCATAGCTATGCTACCCTTGAGTCGCAAATCAAACACTGCTAATCCTTCAAATGGCCCTAACTTCTATACGGTGCGTCCTATACCTAGCAAAGTTTGCAACAATCAAATGCTTGTAACTTTTTACTGGAGTGTCATAAAATCTTGAAATTTTGTGACAATAAAGTACTCGAGCCTCTTATCAATTTAAGATATCGCTCATAGCTGTGCTACCCTTGAGTTCCAAATCAAACACTGATGAAACTTCAAATGGCCCTAACTTCTATACAGTGCGTCCTACACCTATCAAAGTTTGCAACAATCAAATGCTTGCAACTTTTTACTGGAACGTCATAAAACCTTGAAATCTGGTGACAATAAAGTACTCGAACCTCTTATCAATTTAAGCTATCGCTCATAGCTATGATACCCTTGAGTCCCAAATCAAACACTGATAAAATTTCAAATGGCCCTAACTTCTATACGTTGCGTCCTACACCCATCAAAGGTTGCAACATTCAAATGCATGTAACTTATTACTGGAGCGTCATAAAACCTTGAAATTTTGTGACAATAAAGTACTCGTGCCTCCTATCATTTTAAGCTATCGCTCATAGCTATGCTACCCTTCAGTCCCAAATCAAACATTGATAAAACGTCAAATGGCCCTAACTTCTATACTAGCATCCTACACCTATCAAAGTTTGCAACAATCAAATGCTTGTAACTTTTTACTGGAGCGTCATAAAACCTTGAAATTTTGTGGCAATAAAGTACTCGTGCCTCTTATCAATTTAAGCTATCGATCATTGCTATGCTACCCTTGAGTCCCAAATCAAACACTTATTAAACTTCAAATGGCCCTAACTTCTATACGGTGCGTTCTATACCCATCAAAGTTTGCAACCATCAAATGCTTGTAACTTTTTACTGGAGCGTCATAAAATCTTGAAATTTTATGACATTAAAGTACTCGAGCCTCTTATCTATTAAGCTATAGCTCATAGCTATGCTACCCTTGAGTCGCAAATCAAACACTGCTAAACTTTCAAATGTCCCTAACTTCTATACGGTGCGTCCTATACCTATCAAAGTTTGCGACAATCAAATGCTTGTAACTTTTTACTGGAGCATAATAAAATCTTGAAATTTTGTGACAATAAAGTACTCGAGCCTCTTGTCAATTTAAGCTATCACTCATAGCTCTGCTACCCTTGAGTCCCAAATCAAACACTGATAAAACTTCAAATGGCCCTAACTTCTATTCGGTGAATCCTACACCTATCAAAATTTGTAACAATCAAATGCTTGTAACTTTTTACTGGAGCGTCATAGAACCTTGAAATTTGGTGACAATAAAGTACTCGTGCCTCTTGTCTATTAAAGATTTCGCTCATTGCTATGCTACCCTTGAGTCCCAAAGCAAACACTGATAAAACAATGGCCCTAACTTCTATACGGTGCGTCCTACACCCATCAAAGTTTGCAACAATCAAATGCTTGTAACTTTTTACTGGAGCGTCATAAAATCTTGAAATTTTGTGACATTAATGTACTCGAGCCTCTTATCTATTAAGCTATAGCTCATAGCTATGCTAACCTTGAGTCGCAAATCAAACACTGCTAATCCTTCAAATGGCCCTAACTTCTATACGGTGCGTCCTATACCTAGCAAAGTTTGCAACAATCAAATGCTTGTAACTTTTTACTGGAGCGTCATAAAATCTTGAAATTTTGTGACAATAAAGTACTCGAGCCTCTTATCAATTTAAGATATCGCTCATAGCTGTGCTACCCTTGAGTTCCAAATCAAACACTGATGAAACTTCAAATGGCCCTAACTTCTATACAGTGCGTCCTACACCTATCAAAGTTTGCAACAATCAAATGCTTGCAACTTTTTACTGGAGCGTTATAAAACCTTGAAATCTAGTGACAATAAAGTACTCGAACCTCTTATCAATTTAAGCTATCGCTCATAGCTATGATACCCTTGAGTCCCAAATCAAACACTGATAAAATTTCAAATGGCCCTAACTTCTATACGGTGCGTCCTACACCTATCAAAGTTTGCAACAATCAAATGCTTGCAACTTTTTACTGGAACGTCATAAAACCTTGAAATCTGGTGACAATAAAGTACTCGAACCTCTTATCAATTTAAGCTATCGCTCATAGCTATGATACCCTTGAGTCCCAAATCAAACACTGATAAAATTTCAAATGGCCCTAACTTCTATACGTTGCGTCCTACACCCATCAAAGGTTGCAACATTCAAATGCATGTAACTTATTACTGGAGCGTCATAAAACCTTGAAATTTTGTGACAATAAAGTACTCGTGCCTCCTATCATTTTAAGCTATCGCTCATAGCTATGCTACCCTTCAGTCCCAAATCAAACATTGATAAAACGTCAAATGGCCCTAACTTCTATACTAGCATCCTACACCTATCAAAGTTTGCAACAATCAAATGCTTGTAACTTTTTACTGGAGCGTCATAAAACCTTGAAATTTTGTGGCAATAAAGTACTCGTGCCTCTTATCAATTTAAGCTATCGATCATTGCTATGCTACCCTTGAGTCCCAAATCAAACACTTATTAAACTTCAAATGGCCCTAACTTCTATACGGTGCGTTCTATACCCATCAAAGTTTGCAACCATCAAATGCTTGTAACTTTTTACTGGAGCGTCATAAAATCTTGAAATTTTATGACATTAAAGTACTCGAGCCTCTTATCTATTAAGCTATAGCTCATAGCTATGCTACCCTTGAGTCGCAAATCAAACACTGCTAAACTTTCAAATGTCCCTAACTTCTATACGGTGCGTCCTATACCTATCAAAGTTTGCGACAATCAAATGCTTGTAACTTTTTACTGGAGCATAATAAAATCTTGAAATTTTGTGACAATAAAGTACTCGAGCCTCTTGTCAATTTAAGCTATCACTCATAGCTCTGCTATCCTTGAGTCCCAAATCAAACACTGATAAAACTTCAAATGGCCCTAACTTCTATTCGGTGAATCCTACACCTATCAAAATTTGTAACAATCAAATGCTTGTAACTTTTTACTGGAGCGTCATAGAACCTTGAAATTTGGTGACAATAAAGTACTCGTGCCTCTTGTCTATTAAAGATTTCGCTCATTGCTATGCTACCCTTGAGTCCCAAAGCAAACACTGATAAAACAATGGCCCTAACTTCTATACGGTGCGTCCTACACCCATCAAAGTTTGCAACAATCAAATGCTTGTAACTTTTTACTGGAGCGTCATAAAATCTTGAAATTTTGTGACATTAATGTACTCGAGCCTCTTATCTATTAAGCTATAGCTCATAGCTATGCTAACCTTGAGTCGCAAATCAAACACTGCTAATCCTTCAAATGGCCCTAACTTCTATACGGTGCGTCCTATACCTAGCAAAGTTTGCAACAATCAAATGCTTGTAACTTTTTACTGGAGCGTCATAAAATCTTGAAATTTTGTGACAATAAAGTACTCGAGCCTCTTATCAATTTAAGATATCGCTCATAGCTGTGCTACCCTTGAGTTCCAAATCAAACACTGATGAAACTTCAAATGGCCCTAACTTCTATACAGTGCGTCCTACACCTATCAAAGTTTGCAACAATCAAATGCTTGCAACTTTTTACTGGAGCGTTATAAAACCTTGAAATCTAGTGACAATAAAGTACTCGAACCTCTTATCAATTTAAGCTATCGCTCATAGCTATGATACCCTTGAGTCCCAAATCAAACACTGATAAAATTTCAAATGGCCCTAACTTCTATACGGTGCGTCCTACACCTATCAAAGTTTGCAACATTCAAATGCTTGTAACATTTGAGCGTCATAAAACCTTGAAATTTTGTGACAATAAAGAACTCGTGCCTCTTATCAACTTAAGCTATCGCTCATAGCTATGGTACCCTTGAGTCCCAAATCAAACACTGATAAAACTTCAAATGGCCCTAACTTCTATACGGTGCGTCCTACACCCATCAAAGGTTGCAACATTCAAATGCATGTAACTTATTACTGGAGCGTCATAAAGCCTTGAAATTTTGTGACAATAAAGTACTCGTGCCTCCTATCATTTTAAGCTATCGCTCATAGCTATGCTACCCTTCAGTCCCAAATCAAACACTGATAAAACGTCAAATGGCCCTAACTTCTATACTAGCGTCCTACACTATCAAAGTTTGCAACAATCAAATGCTTGTAACTTTTTACATTAAAGTACTCGAGCCTCTTATCTATTAAGCTATAGCTCATAGTTATGCTACCCTTGAGTCGCAAATCAAACACTGCTAAACTTTCAAATGGCCCTAACTTCTATACGGTGCGTCCTATACCTATCAAAGTTTGCAACAATCAAATGCTTGTAACTTTTTACTGGAGCAAAATAAAATCTCGAAATTTTGTGACAATAAAGTACTCGAGCCTCTTGTCAATTTAAGCTATCGCTCATAGCTATGCTACCCTTGAGTCCCAAATCAAACACTGATAAAACTTCAAATGGCCCTAACTTCTATACGGTGAATCCTAGACCTATCAAAATTTGTAACAATCAAATGCTTGTAACTTTTTACTGGAGCGTCGTAGAACCTTGAAATTTGGTGACAATAAAGTACTCGAGCCTCTTATCATTTCAGGCTATCGCTTATAGCTATGCTATCATTGAGTCCCAAATCAAAAACTGCTAAAACTTCAAATGGCCCTAACTTCTATTCGGTGCTTTCTATACCTATCAAAGTGGTGCTTCTTATCAATTTAAGTTATCCCATAGCTATGCTAACTTGAGTGCCAAATCAAACACTGCTAAAACTTCAAATGGCCCTAACTTCTATACGGTGCGTCCTACACCTATCAAAGTTTGCAACATTCAAATGCTTGTAACATTTTACTGGAGCGTCATAAAACCTTGAAATTTTGTAACAATAAAGTACTCGTGCCTCTTATCAACTTAACCTGTCGCTCATAGCGATGGTACCCTTGAGTCCCAAATCAAACACTGATAAAACTTCAAATGGCCCTAACTTCTATACGGTGCGTCCTACACCTATCAAAGATTGCAACATTCAAATGCTTGTAACTTATTACTGGAGCGTCATAAAACCTTGAAATTTTGTGACAATAAAGTACTCGTGCCTCCTATCATTTTAAGCTATCGCTCATAGCTATGCTACCCCTCAGTCCCAAATCAAACACTGATAAAACTTCAAATGGCCCTAACTTCTATACGGTGCTTTCCATACGTATCAAAGTTTGCAACAATCATATTATTGTAACTTTTTACTGGAACGTTAAAAAAACCTTGGAATTTGGTGACAATAAAGTACTCGATTCTCTTCTCAATTCAAGCTATCGCTCATAGCTATGCTACCCTTGAGTCCCAAATCAAACACTTATAAAACTTGAAATGGCCCTAACTTCTATACGGTGCGTCCTATACCTGTCAAAGTTTGCAACAATCAAATGCTTGTAAATTTTTACTGGAGCGTCATAGAACCTTGAAATTTGGTGACAATAAACTACTCGTGCCTCTTGTCAATTAAAGTTGTCGCTCATTGCTATGCTACCCTTGAGTCCCAAATCAAACACTGATAAAACAATGGCCCTAACTTCTATACGGTGCGTCCTATACCTATCAAAGTTTGCAACAATCAAATGCTTGTAACTTTTTACTGGAGCGTCATCAAATCTTGAAATTTTGTGACTATAAAGTACTCGAGCCTCTTATCAATTTAAGCTATCGCTCATAGCTGTGCTACCCTTGAGTTCCAAATCAAACACTGATAAAACTTCAAATGGCCATAACTTCTATACAGTGCGTCCTACACCTATCAAAGTTTGCAACAATCAAATGCTTGCAACTTTTAACTGGAGCTTCATAAAATTTTGAAGTTTGGTGACAATAAAGTACTCGAGCCTCTTATCATTTTAGGCTATCGCTTATATCTATGCTACCATTGAGTCCCAAATCAAAAACTGCTAAAACTTCAAATGGCCCTAACTTCTATTCGGTGCTTTCTATACCTATCAAAGTGGTGCTTCTTATCAATTTAAGTTATCGCTCATAGCTATGCTAACTTGAGTCCCAAATCAAACACTGCTAAAACTTCAAATGGCCCTAACTTCTATACGGTGCGTCCTACACCTATCAAAGTTTGCAACAATCAAATGCTTGCAACTTTTTACTGGAGCGTCATAAAACCTTGAAATCTGGTGACAATAAAGTACTCGAGCCTCTTATCAAAGGTTGCAACATTCGAATGCTTGTAACTTATTACTGGAGCGTCATAAAACCTTGAAATTTTGTGACAATAAAGTACTCGTGCCTCCTATCATTTTAAGCTATCGCTCATAGCTATGCTACCCTTCAGTCCCAATTCAAACACTGATAAAACTTCAAATGGCCCTAACTTTTATACGGTGCTTTCCATACGTATCAAAGTTTGCAACAATCAAATCCTTGTAACTTTTTACTGGAGCGTCATAAAACCTTGAAATTTGGTGACAACAAAGTACTCGATCCTCTTATCAATTCAAGCTATCGCTCATAGCTATGCTACCCTTGAGTACCAAATCAAACACTGATAAAACTGCAAATGGCCCTAACTTCTATACGTTACGTCCTTCACCTATCAGAGTTTGCAACACACAAATGTTTGTAACTTTTTACTGGAGCGTCATAAAACCTTGAAATTTGGTGACAACAAAGTACTCGATCCTCTTATCAATTCAAGATATTGCTCATAGCTACGCTACCCTTGAGTCCCAAATCAAACACTGATACAACTTCAAATGGCCCTAACTTCTATACGGTGCGCCCTATACCTATCAAAGTTTGCAACAATCAAATGCTTGTAACTTTTTACTGGGCGTCATAAAATCTTGAAATTTTCTGACATTAAAGTACTCGAGCCTCTTATCTATTAAGCTATCGCTCATAGCTATGCTACCCTAGAGTCGAAAATCAAACACTGCTAAACCTTCAAATTTCCCTAACTTCTATACGGTGCGTCCTATACCTATCAAAGTTTGCAGCAATCAAATGCTTGTAACTTTTTACTGGAGCGTCATAAAACCTTGAAATTTGGTGACAATAAAATAGTCGATCCTCTTCTCAATTCAAGCTATCGCTCATAGCTATGATACCCTTGAGTCCCAAATCAAACACTGATAAAACTTCAAATGGCCCTAACTTCTATACGGTGCGTCCTACACCTATCAAAGTTTGCAACAATCAAATGCTTGCAACTTTTTACTGGAGCGTCATAAAACCTTGAAATCTGGTGGCAATAAAGTACTCGAACCTCTTATCAATTTAAGCTATCGCTCATAGCTATGATACCCTTGAGTCCCAAATCAAACACTGATAAAACTTCAAATGGCCCTAACTTCTATACGGTGCGTCCTACACCTATCAAAGTTTGCAACAATCAAATGCTTGCAACTTTTTACTGGAGCGTCATAAAACCTTGAAATCTGGTGGCAATAAAGTACTCGAACCTCTTATCAATTTAAGCTATCGCTCATAGCTATGATACCCTTGAGTCCCAAATCAAACACTGATAAAACTTCAAATGGCCCTAACTTCTATACGGTGCGTCCTACACCTATCAAACTTTGCAACATTCAAATGCTTGTAACTTTTAACTGGAGCGTCATAAAATTTTTAAATTTGGTGACAATAAAGTACTCGAGCCTCTTATCATCTTAGGCTATCGCTTATATCTATGCTACCATTGAGTCCCAAACCAAAAACTGCTAAAACTTCAAATGGCCCTAACTTCTATTCGGTGCTTTCTATACCTATCAAAGTGGTGCTTCTTATCAATTTAAGTTATCTCATAGCTATGCTAACTTGAGTGCCAAATCAAACACTGCTAAAACTTCAAATGTCCCTAACTTCTATACGGTGCGTCCTATACCTATCAAAGTTTGCAACAATCAAATGCTTGTAACTTTTTACTGGAGCGTCATAACATCTTGAAATTTTGTGACATTAAAGTACTCGAGCCTCTTATCTATTAAGCTATAGCTCATAGCTATGCTACCCTTGAGTCGCAAATCAAACACTGCTAAACCTTCAAATGGCCCTAACTTCTACGGTGCGGCCTATACCTATCAGAGTTTGCGACAATCAAATGCTTGCAACTTTTTACTGGAGCGTCATAAAACCTTGAAATCTGGTGGCAATAAAGTACTCGAACCTCTTATCAATTTAAGCTATCGCTCATAGCTATGATACCCTTGAGTCCCAAATCAAACACTGATAAAACTTCAAATGGCCCTAACTTCTATACGGTGCGTCCTACACCTATCAAAGTTTGCAACATACCAATGCTTGTAACTTTTTACTGGAGCGTCATAAAACCTTGAAATTTTGTGACAATAAAGTACTCGTGCCTCCTATCATTTTAAGCTATCGCTCATAGCTATGCTACCCTTCAGTCCCAAATCAAACATTGATAAAACGTCAAATGGCTCTAACTTCTATACTAGCATCCTACACCTATCAAAGTTTGCAACAATCAAATGCTTGTAACTTTTTACTGGAGCGTCATAAAACCTTGAAATTTTGTGGCAATAAAGTACTCGTGCCTCTTATCAATTTAAGCTATCGATCATAGCTATGCTACCCTTGATCAAAGACTGATAAAACTTCAAATGGCCCTAACTTCTATACGGTGCGATATATACCTATCAAAGTATACAACATTCAACTATTTGTAACTTTTTACTGGAGCGTCATAAAATCTTGAAATTTTGTGACAATAAAGTATTCGGGCCTCTTATCAATTTAAGCTATCGTTCATAGCTATGCTACCCTTGGCTCCAAAATCAAACACTGATAAAACTTCAAATGGCCCTAACTTCTATACGGTGCGTCCTACACCTATCAAAGTTTGCAACAATCAAATGCTTGTAACTATTTACTGGAGCGTCATAAAATCTTGAAATTTGGTGACAATAAAGTACTCGAGCCTCTTATCATTGTAGGCTATCGCTTATAGCTATGCTACCATTGAGACCCAAATCAAAAACTGCTAAAACTTCAAATGGCCCTAACTTCTATTCGGTGCGTCCTACACCGATCAAACTTTGCAACATTCAAATGCTTGTAACTTTTTACTGGAGCGTTATAAAACCTTGAAATTTGGTGACAATAAAGTACTCGAGCCTCTTATCATTGTAGGCTATCGCTTATAGCTATGCTACCATTGAGACCCAAATCAAAAACTGCTAAAACTTCAAATGGCCCTAACTTCTATTCGGTGCTTTCTATACCTATCAAAGTGGTGCTTCTTATCAATTTAAGTTATCGCTCATTGCTATGCTTCCAATAAGTTCTCTATATGTTTCCTTTTTACATGTGCCATCAGATTGGCTGTAGTCTAAGTGCAAATTTACTTCAGCGGGAGTTGCCAAAGAATTGCATTCACTCATACCATATCTAGTGAGTAATTCTCGTATATAATTCGATTGCTTCAACTCAATTGAGGAACTCCGTTGATTTATCTGTAAATCAAGGCAATGCTTTGCTTCACCAATATCTTTTATATCAAAATCCATCATCAAATGACCTTTTATTTTTAGAAGGCTTTCATCATTGCAAGTCGCCACCAACAAATCATCGACGTATACCAAAACAAGTGTCAGAGTTTGATTGTCTTTAACATAGAATAGGCAAGGTTCACTTTTCATTGGTTTCAGTCCAATTTCAGTTAGCTTCTCACTGAGCTTAGTATACCATTGTCGCCCAGCTTGTTTATGGCCATATAATGCCTTATTAAGTTTACATACATTGGCGCCATCATGAATGTTATGCAGCATCTCTTTGGCTCCGATATATACTGCCGAAAGTTCATCTTCATTTCTTAAAATGCGTTCGAGCATCTCATTCATCATATCTGGAATCCTCATAAAGACTGTTTCGTTTAACGTTCCATTCAGGTAAGCCGTCACTACATCAAACTGCCATATCTTTAAACCAAACTGCGCGGACAAGGCCAGAAGAAGTCGAATAGTTTCCAGTCTTGCAACTGGTGCAAAAGTTTGATGATAGTTAACACCAAATTTTTGGTTGTAACCCTTAGCTACAAGGCGGGTTTTTCGGTGATCAATTTCTCCATTATGTGAATATTTGTTAGTAAGCACATAGCGGCATCCAATTATATCCACAGTGTCAGATGCTTTAATGAGATCCCAAGTCTGGTTTTTAATTAAACTTTTGACTTCGCTCTCTATTGCTTGCTTCCACTCTTCGCTTTCCTTTCCATCAAGGGCATCTCGCACGTCAACTTCAGCAGCATTAACAAAAACTTCGTTCTCAAAATAATCACATTGATCACTTGCACTTAAGATGCCATCATCTTCTGTTGCCACACTCAAAGTACGTGCTTTCCTCGGACGCATTTGGCGATCTGTGAGCAAAGGTGTTGGTCGTCTCACATTCCTTTTAGTTTTCTCTTTGTTTTCAGTCTCAGGTGCGGCAACAGTTTCTATAGAGTTGGACCGCATTGGAGTATTCAACATAACCTCCAACTCACATGCGTTGTCACCTTTCTCTCCTTGATCGAGTAAATTATATTCATCGGTTGATGTATCTGACCTGTTTTCTGGATCCTCAATAAATCTTACATCACGAGCGATAAAATTTCAAATGGCCCTTTCTTCTATACGGTGCGTCCCACACCTATCATAGTTTGCAACAATCAATTGCTTGGAACTTTTTACTGGAGCGTCATAAAACCTTGAAATTTTGTGACAATAAAGTATTGGAGCCTCTTATCAATTTAAGCTATCGCTCATAGCTATGCATCCCTTGAGTCAAAATCAAACACTGATAAAACTTCAAATGACCCTAATTTCTATACGATGCATCCTCTACCTCAAAGTTTGCAACAATCAAATGCTTAAAACTTTTTATTGGAGCGTAATAGAGCCTTGAACTTTTGTGACAATAAAGTAGGCCAGCCTCTTGTCAATTTAAGCTATCGTTCATAGCTATGCTACCCTTGAGTCCCAAATCAAACACTGATAAAACTTCAAATGGCCGTAACTTCAATACGGTGCATCCTACACCTATCGAAGTTTGAAACAATCAAATGCTTGCAACTTTTTACTGGAGGTTCATAAAACCTTGACATTTTGTGACATTAAAGTACTTGTCAATTTAAGCTATAGCTCATAGCTATGCTACCCTTGAGTCGCAAATCGAACACTGATAAACATTCAAATGGCCCTAACTTCTATACGGTGCGTCCTATACCTATCAAAGTTTGCAACAATCAAATGCTTGTAACTTTTTACTGGAGCTTCATAGAATCTTGAAATTTGGTGAAATTAAAGTACTCGAGCCTCTTGTCAGTTTAAGCTATCATTCATAGCTATGCTAAACTTGAGTCCCAAATCAAACACTGATAAAATTTCAAATGGCCCTAACTTCTATACGGTGCGTCCCACACCTATCAAAGTTTGCAACAATCAAATGCTTGTAACTTTTTATTGGAGCGTAATAAAGTCTTGAAATTTTGTGACAATAAAGTAGTCGAGGCTCTTGTCAATTTAAGGTATCGCTCATAGCTATGCTAGCCTTGAGTCCCAAATCAAAGACTGATAAAACTTCAAATGGCCCTAACTTCTATACGGTGCGATATATACCTATCAAAGTATACAACATTCAACTATTTGTAACTTTTTACTGGAGCGTCATAAAATCTTGAAATTTTGTGACAATAAAGTATTCGGGCCTCTTATCAATTTAAGCTATCGTTCATAGCTATGCTACCCTTGAGTCACAAATCAAACACTGATAAAATTTCAAATGGCCCTAACTTCTATACGGTGCGTCCTACACCGATCAAACTTTGCAACATTCAAATGCTTGTAACTTTTTACTGGAGCGTTATAAAACCTTGAAATTTGGTGACAATAAAGTACTCGAGCCTCTTATCATTGTAGGCTATCGCTTATAGCTATGCTACCATTGAGACCCAAATCAAAAACTGCTAAAACTTCAAATGGCCCTAACTTCTATTCGGTGCTTTCTATACCTATCAAAGTGGTGCTTCTTATCAATTTAAGTTATCGCTCATTGCTATGCTAACTTTAGTCCCAAATCAAACACTGCTAAAACTTCAAATGGCCCTAACTTCTATACGGTGCGTCCTACACCTTTCAAAATTTGCAACATTCAAATGCTTGTAACATTTTACTGGAGCGTCATAAAACCTTGAAATTTTGTGACAATAAAGTGCTCGTGCCTCTTATCAACTTAAGTTATCGCTCATAGCGATGGCACCCTTGAGTCCCAAATCAAACACTGATAAAACTTCAAATGGCCCTAACTTCTATACGGTGCGTCCAACACCTATCAAAGGTTGCAACATTCAAATGCTTGTAACTTTTTACTTTAGCGTCATAAAACCTTGAAATTTTGTGACAATAAAGTACTCGTGCCTCTTATCAACTTAAGCTATCGCTCATAGCGATGGTACCCTTGAGTCCCAAAGCAAACACTGATAAAACTTCAAATGGCCCTAACTTCTATACGGTGCGTCCTACACCTATCAAAGGTTGCAACATTCAAATGCTTGTAACTTTTTACTTAAGCGTCAGAAAACCTTGAAATTTTGTGACAATAAAGTACTCGAGCCTCTTATCAACTTAAGCTATCGCTCATAGCTATGCTACCCTTCAGTCCCAAATCAAACACTGATAAAACTTCAAATGGCCCTAACTTCTATACGGTGCTTTCCATACGTATCAAAGTTTGCAACATTCAAATGCTTGTAACATTTTACTGGAGCGTCATAAAATCTTGAAATTTTCTGACATTAAAGTACTCGAGCCTCTTATCTATTAAACTATCGCTCATAGCTATGCTACCCTAGATTCGAAAATCAAACACTGCTAAACCTTCAAATTGCCCTAACTTCTCTACGGTGCGTCCTATACTTATCAAAGTTTGCTACAATAAAATGCTTGTAACTTTTTACTGGAGCATAATAAAATCTTGAAATTTTGTGACAATAAAGTACTCGAGCCTCTTGTCAATTTAAGTTATCGCTCATGGCTATGCTAACTTGAGTCCCAAATCAAACACTGCTAAAACTTCAAATGGCCCTAACTTCTATACGGTGCGTCCTACACCTATCAAAATTTGCAACATTCAAATGGTTGTAACATTTTACTGGAGCGTCATAAAACCTTGAAATTTTGTGACAATAAAGTACTCGTGCCTCTTATCAACTTAAGCTATCGCTCATGGCGATGGTACCCTTGAGTCCCAAATCAAACACTGATAAAACTTCAAATGGCCCTAACTTCTATACGGTGCGTCCTACACCTATCAAAGGTTGCAACATTCAAATGCTTGTAACTTTTTACTTTAGCGTCAGACAACCTTGAAAATTTGTGACAATAAAGTACTCGTGCCTCTTATCAACTGAAGCTATCGCTCATAGCTATGCTACCCTTCAGTCCCAAATCAAACACTGATAAAACTTCAAATGGCCCTAACTTCTATACGGTGCTTTCCATACGTATCAAAGTTTGCAACAATCAAATCCTTGTAACTTTTTACTGGAGCGTCATAAAACCTTGAAATTTTGTGACAATTAAGTACTTGTGCCTCTTATCAATTTAAACTATCGTTCATAGCTATGCCTTGAGTCCCAAATCAAACACTGCTAAAACTTCAAATGGCCCTAACTTCTATACGCTACGTCCGACACCCATTAGAGTTTGCAACAATCAAATGCTTGTAACTTTTTACTGGAGCGTCATAAATCCTTGAAATTTGGTGACAACAAAGTACTCGATCCGCTTATCAATTCAAGCTATCGCTCATAGCTATGCTACCCTTGAGCCCCAAATCAAACACTGATAAAACTTCAAATGGCCCTAACTTCTATACGGTGCGTCCTATACCTATCAAAGTTTGCAACAATCAAATGCTTGTAACTTTTTACTGGAGCGTCATAAAATCTTGAAATTTTCTGACATTAAAGTACTCGAGCCTCTTATCTATTAAACTATCGCTCATAGCTATGCTACCCTAGATTCGAAAATCAAACACTGCTAAACCTTCAAATTGCCCTAACTTCTCTACGGTGCGTCCTATACCTATCAAAGTTTGCTACAATAAAATGCTTGTAACTTTTTACTGGAGCATAATAAAATCTTGAAATTTTGTGACAATAAAGTACTCGAGTCTCTTGTCAATTTAAGTTATCGCTCATTGCTATGCTAACTTGAGTCCCAAATAAAACACTGCTAAAACTTCAAATGGCCCTAACTTCTATACGGTGCGTCCTACACCTATCAAAATTTGCAACATTCAAATGGTTGTAACATTTTACTGGAGCGTCATAAAACCTTGAAATTTTGTGACAATAAAGTACTCGTGCCTCTTATCAACTTAAGCTATCGCTCATAGCGATGGTACCCTTGAGTCCCAAATCAAACACTGATAAAACTTCAAATGGCCCTAACTTCTATACGGTGCGTCCTACACCTATCAAAGGTTGCAACATTCAAATGCTTGTAACTTTTTACTTTAGCGTCATAAAACCTTGAAATTTTGTGACAATATAGTACTCGTGCCTCTTATCAACTTAAGCTATCGCTCATAGCGATGGTACCCTTGAGTCCCAAATCAAACACTGATAATACTTCAAATGGCGCTAACTTCTATACGGTGCGTCCTACACCTATCAAAGGTTGCAACATTCAAATGCTTGTAACTTTTTACTTTAGCGTCAGAAAACCTTGAAATTTTGTGACAATAAAGTACTCGTGCCTCTTATCAACTTAAGCTGTCGCTCATAGCTACGCTACCCTTCAGTCCCAAATCAAACACTGATAAAACTTCAAATGGCCCTAACTTCTATACGGTGCTTTCCATACGTATCAAAGTTTGCAACATTCAAATGCTTGTAACATTTTACTGGAGCGTCATAAAACCTTGAAATTTTGTGACAATTAAGTACTCGTGCCTCTTATCAACTTAAGCTATCGCTCATAGCGATGGTACCCTTGAGTCCCAAATCAAACACTGATAAAACTTCAAATGGCCCTAACTTCTATACGGTGCGTCCTACACCTATCAAAGGTTGCAACATTCAAATGCTTGTAACTTATTACTGGAGCGTCATAAAACCTTGAAATTTTGTAACAATAAAGTACTCGTGCCTCCTATCATTTTAAGCTATCGCTCATAGCTATGCTACCCTTCAGTCCCAAATCAAACACTGATAAAACTTTAAATGCCCCTAACTTCTATACGGTGCTTTCCATACGTATCAAAGTTTGCAACAATCAAATCCTTGTAACTTTTTACTGGAGCGTCATAAAACCTTGGAATTTTGTGACAATTAAGTACTTGTGCCTCTTATCAATTTAAACTATCGCTCATAGCTATGCCTTGAGTCCCAAATCAAACACTGCTAAAACTTCAAATGGCCCTAACTTCTATACGCTACGTCCGACACCTATCAGAGTTTGCAACAATCAAATGCTTGTAACTTTTTACTGGAGCGTCATAAAACCTTGAAATTTGGTGACAACAAAGTACTCGATCCGCTTATCAATTCTAACTATCGCTCATAGCTATGCTACCCTTGAGCCCCAAATCAACACTGATAAAACTTCAAATGGCCCTAACTTCTATATGGTGTGTCCTATACCTATCAACGTTTGCAACAATCAAATGCTTGTAACTTTTTACTGGAGCGTCATAAAACCTTGAAATTTGGTGACAACAAAGTACTCGATCCGCTTATCAATTCAAGCTATCGCTCATAGCTAAGCTACCCTTGAGCCCCAAATCAAACACTGATAAAACTTCAAATGGCCCTAACTTCTATACGGTGCGTCCTATACCTATCAAAGTTTGCAACAATCAAATGCTTGTAACTTTTTACTGGAGCGTCATAAAATCTTGAAATTTTCTGACATTAAAGTACTCGAGCCTCTCATCTATTAAACTATCGCTCATAGCTATGCTACCCTAGATTCGAAAATCAAACACTGCTAAACCTTCAAATTGCTCTAACTTCTCTACGGTGCGTCCTATACCTATCAAAGTTTGCTACAATAAAATGCTTGTAACTTTTTACTGGAGCATAATAAATTCTTGAAATTTTGTGACAATAAAGTACTCGAGCCTCTTGTCAATTTAAGTTATCGCTCATTGCTATGCTAACTGTAGTCCCAAATCAAACACTGCTAAAACTTCAAATGGCCCTAACTTCTATACGGTGCGTCCTACACCTATCAAAATTTGCAACATTCAAATGGTTGTAACATTTTACTGGAGCGTCATAAAACCTTGAAATTTTGTGACAATAAAGTACTCGTGCCTCTTATCAACTTAAGCTATCGCTCATAGCGATGGTACCCTTGAGTCCCAAATCAAACACTGATAAAATTTCAAATGGCCCTAACTTCTATACGGTGCGTCCTACACCTATCAAAGGTTGCAACATTCAAATGCTTGTAACTTTTTACTTTAGCGTCATAAAACCTTGAAATTTTGTGACAATATAGTACTCGTGCCTCTTATCAACTTAAGCTATCGCTCATAGCGATGGTACCCTTGAGTCCCAAATCAAACACTGATAAAACTTCAAATTGGCCTAACTTCTATACGGTGCTTTCCATACGTATCAAAGTTTGCAACAATCAAATCCTTGTAACTTTTTACTGGAGCGTCATAAAACCTTGAAATTTTGTGACAATAAAGTACTTGTGCCTCTTATCAACTTAAGCTATCACTCATAGCGATGGTACCCTTGAGTCCCAAATCAAACACTGATAAAATTTCAAATGGCCCTAACTTCTATACGGTGCGTCCTACACCTATCAAAGGTTGCAACATTCAAATGCTTGTAACTTTTTACTTTAGCGTCAGAAAACCTTGAAAATTTGTGACAATAAAGTACTCGTGCCTCTTATCAACTTAAGCTATCGCTCATAGCTATGCTACCCTTCAGTCCCAAATCAAACACTGACAAATCTTCAAATGGCCCTAACTTCTATACGGTGCTTTCCATACGTATCAAAGTTTGCAACAATCAAATCCTTGTAACTTTTTACTGGAGCGTCATAAAACCTTGAAATTTTGTGACAATTAAGTACTCGTGCCTCTTATCAACTTAAGCTATCGCTCATAGCTATGCCTTGAGTCCCAAATCAAACACTGCTAAAACTTCAAATGGCCCTAACTTCTATACGCTACGTCCGACACCTATCAGAGTTTGCAACAATCAAATGCTTGTAACTTTTTACTGGAGCGTCATAAAACCTTGAAATTTGGTGACAACAAAGTACTCGATCCGCTTATCAATTCCAGCTATCGCTCATAGCTATGCTACCCTTGAGCCCCAAATCAAACACTGATAAAACTTCAAATGGCCCTAACTTCTATACGGTGTGTCCTATACCTATCAAAGTTTGCAACAATCAAATGCTTGTAACTTTTTACTGGAGCGTCATAAAATCTTGAAATTTTCTGACATTAAAGTACTCGAGCCTCTTATCTATTAAGCTATCGCTCATAGCTATGCTACCGTAGAGTCGAAAATCAAACACTGCTAAACCTTCAAATTGCCCTAACTTCTCTACGGTGCTTTTCATACGTATCAAAGTTTGCAACATTCAAATGCTTGTAACATTTTACTGGAGCGTCATAAAACCTTGAAATTTGGTGACAACACAGTACTCGATCTGCTTATCAATCACAGCTATCGCTCATAGCTATGCTACCCTTGAGCCCCAAATCAAACACTGATAAATCTTCAAATGGCCCTAACTTCTATACGGTGTGTCCTATACCTATCAAAGTTTGCTACAATAAAATGCTTGTAACTTTTTACTGGAGCATAATAAAATCTTGAAATTTTGTGACAATAAAGTACTCGAGCCTCTTGTCAATTAAAGCTATCACTCATAGCTATACTAACCTTGAGTCCCAAATCAAACACTGAAAAAACTGCAAATGGCCCGAACTTCTATACGGTGCGATATATACTTATCAAAGTATGCAACAATCAAAAGCTTGTAACTTTTTACTGGAGCGTCATAAAATCTTGAAATTTTGTGACAATAAAGTACTCGTGCCTCTTATCAATTTAAGCTATCGCTCATAGCTATGCTACCCTTGAGTCCCAAATCAAACACGGATAAAACTTCAAATGGGCCTAACTTCTATACGGTGCGTCCCACACCTATCAAAGTTTGCAACAAGCAAATGCTTGGAACTTTTTATTGGAGCGTAATAAAGACTTGAAATTTTGTGACAATAAAGTAGTCGAGCCTCTTGTCAATTTAAGTTATCGCTCATTGCTATGCTAACTTGAGTCCCAAATCAAACACTGCTAAAACTTCAAATGGCCCTAACTTCTATACGGTGCGTCCTACACCTATCAAAATTTGCAACATTCAAATGCTTGTAACATTTTACTGGAGCGTCATAAAACCTTGAAATTTTTGGACAATAAAGTACTCGTGCCTCTTATCAACTTAAGCTATCGCTCATAGCGATGGTACCCTTGAGTCCCAAATCAAACACTGATAAAACTTCAAATGGCCCTAACTTATATACGGTGCGTCCTACACCTATCAAAGGTTGCAACATTCAAATGCTTGTAACTTTTTACTTTAGCGTCATAAAACCTTGAAATTTTGTGACAATAAAGTACTCGTGCCTCTTATCAACTTAAGCTATCGCTCATAGCGATGGTACCCTTGAGTCCCAAATCAAACACTGATAAAACTTCAAATGGGCCTAACTTCTATACGGTGCTTTCCATACGTATCAAAGTTTGCAACAATCAAATCCTTGTAACTTTTTACTGGAGCGTCAGAAAACCTTGAAATTTTGTGACAATAAAGTACTTGTGCCTCTTATCAACTTAAGCTGTTGCTCATAGCGATGGTACCCTTGAGTCCCAAATCAAACACTGATAAAACTTCAAATGGCCCTAACTTCTATACGGTGCGTCCTACACCTATCAAAGGTTGCAACATTCAAATGCTTGTAACTTTTTACTTTAGCGTCAGAAAACCTTGAAATTTTGTGACAATAAAGTACTCGTGCCTCTTATCAACTTAAGCTATCGCTCATAGCGATGGTACTCTTGAGTCCCAAATCAAACACTGATAAAACTTCAAATGGCCCTAACTTCTAAACGGTGTGTCCTACACCTATCAAAGGTTGCAACATTCAAATGCTTGTAACTTTTTACTTTAGCGTCAGAAAACCTTGAAAATTTGTGACAATTAAGTACTCGTGCCTCTTATCAACTTAAGCTATCGCTCATAGCGATGGTACTCTTGAGTCCCAAATCAAACACTGACAAATCTTCAAATGGCCCTAACTTCTATACGGTGCTTTCGATACGTATCAAAGTTTGCAACAATCAAATCCTTGTAACTTTTTACTGGAGCGTCATAAAACCTTGAAATTTTGTGACAATTAAGTACTCGTGCCTCTTATCAACTTAAGCTATCGCTCATAGCTATGCCTTGAGTCGCAAATCAAACACTGCTAAAACTTCAAATGGCCCTAACTTCTATACGCTACGTCCGACACCTATCAGAGTTTGCAACAATCAAATGCTTGTAACTTTTTACTGGAGCGTCATAAAACCTTGAAATTTGGTGACAACAAAGTACTCGATCCGCTTAGCAATTCAAGCTATCGCTCATAGCTATGCTACCCTTGAGCCCCAAATCAAACACTGATAACACTTCAAATGGCCCTAACTTCTATACGGTGCGTCCTATACCTATCAAAGTTTGCAACAATCAAATGCTTGTAACTTTTTACTGGAGCGTCATAAAATCTTGAAATTTTCTGACATTAAAGTATTCGAGCCTCTTATCTATTAAGCTATCGCTGATAGCTATGCTACCCTAGAGTCGAAAATCAAACACTTCTAAACCTTCAAATTGCCCTAACTTCTCTACGGTGCGTTCTATACCTATCAAAGTTTGCTACAATAAAATGCTTGTAACTTTTTACTGGAGTATAATAAAATCTTGAAATTTTGTGACAATAAAGTACTCGAGCCTCTTGTCAATTTAAGCTATCACTCATAGCTATACTAACCTTAAGTCCCAAATCAAACACTGAAAAAACTGCAAATGGCCCGAAGTTCTATACGGTGCGATATATACTTATCAAAGTATGCAACAATCAAATGCTTGTAACTTTTTACTGGAGCGTCAGAAAATCTTGAAATTTTGTGACAATAAAGTACTCGTGCCTCTTATCAATTTAAGCTATCGCTCATAGCTATGCTACCCTTGAGTCCCAAATAAAACACTGATAAAACTTCAAATGGGCCTAACTTTTATACGGTGCGTCCCACACCTATCAAAGTTTGCAACAAGCGAAAGCTTGGAACTTTTTATTGGAGCGTAATAAGGACTTGAAATTTTGTGACAATAAAGTAGTCGAGCCTCTTGTCAATTTAAGGTATCGCTCAACAATCAAATGCTTGTAACTTTTTATTGGAGCGTAATAAAGTCTTGAAATTTTGTGACAATAAAGTACTCGAGCCACTTGTCCATTTAAGCTATCACTCATAGCTATACTACCCTTGGTACCCAAATCAAACACTCATAAGACTGCAAATGGCCCTAACTTCTATATGGTGCGTCCTACACCTATCAAATTTTGCAACAACCAAATGCTTATAACTTTTTACTGGAGCGTCATAAAACCTTGAAATTTGGTGACAAGAAAGTACTCGGGCCTCTTGTCAATTAAAGTTCTCGCTCATTGCTTTGCTACCCTCGAGTCCCAAATAAAACACTGATAAAACAATGGCCCTAAATTCTGTACTTTGCGTCCTACACCTATCAAAGTTTGCAACAATCAAATGTTTGTAACTTTTTACTGGAGCGTCATAAAATCTTGAAATTTCCTGACATTAAAGTACTCGAGCCTCTTATCTATTAAGCTATCGCTCATAGCTATGCTACCCTAGAGTCGAAAATCAAACACTTCTAAACCTTCAAATTGCCCTAACTTCTATACGGTGCGTCCTATACCTATCAAAGTTTGCTACAATAAAATGCTTGTAACTTTTTACTGGAGCATAATAAAATCTTGAAATTTTGTGACAATAAAGTACTCGAGCTTCTTGTCAATTTAAGCTATAACTCATAGCTATACTAACCTTGAGTCCCAAATCAAACACTGAAAAAACTGCAAATGGCCCCAACTTCTGTACGGTGCGATATATACCTATCAAAGTATGCAACAATCAAATGCTTGTAACTTTTTACTTGAGCGTCATAAAATCTTGAAATTTTGTGACAATAAAGTACTCGTGCCTCTTATCAATTTAAGCTATCGCTCATAGCTATGCTACCCTTGAGTCCCAAATCAAACACTGATAAAACTTCAAATGGCCCTAACTTCTATACGGTGCGTCCCACACCTATCAAAGTTTGCAGCAATCAAATGCTTGTAACTTTTTATTTTAGCGTAATAAAGTTTTGAAATTTTGTGACAATAAAGTAGTCGAGCCTCTTGTCAATTTAAGGTATCGCTCATAGCTATGCTACCCTTGAGTCCCAAATCAAAGACTTATAAAACTTGAAATGGCCCTAACTTCTATACGGTGCGATATATACCTATCAAAATATACAACATTCAAATATTTGTAACTTTTTACTGGAGCGTCATAAAATCTAGAAATTTTGTGACAATAAAGTACTCGGTCCTCTTATCAATTTAAGCTATCGCTCATAGCTATGCTACCTTTGAGTCCCAAATCAAACACTGATAAAGCTTCAAATGGCCCTAACTTCTATATGGTGCGTCCCACACCTATCAAAGTTTGCAACAATCAAATGCTTGTAACTTTTTATTGGAGCGTATTAAAGTCTTGAAATTTTGTGACAATAAAGTACTCGAGCCCCTTGTCCATTTAAGCTATCACTCATGGCTATACTACCCTTGAGTCCCAAATCAAACACTGAGAAGACTGCAAATGGCCCTAACTTCTATACGGTGCGTCCTACACCTATCAAAGATTCCAACAACCAAATGCTTGTAACTTTTTACTGGAGCGTCATAAAACCTTGAAATTTGGTGACAATAAAGTACTCGTGCCTCTTGTCAATTAAAGTGGTCGCTAATTGCTATGCTACCCTTGAGTCCCAAATCAAACACTGATAAAACAATGGCCCTAAATTCTGTACTTTGCGTCCTACACCTAACAAAGTTTGCAACAATCAAATGCTTGTAACTTTTTGCTGGAGCGTCATAAAATCTTGAAATTTTGTGACAATAAAGTACTTGAGCCTCTTATCAATTTAAGCTCTCGCTCATAGCTATGCTACCCTTGAGTCCCAAATCAAACACGGATAAACTTCAAATAACCCTAAGTTTGCAACAATCAAATGCTTGTAACTTTTTACTGGAGCGTCATAAAGTCTTGAAATTTTGTGACAATAAAGTAGTCGAGCTCATAGCTATGCTACCCTTGAGTCCCAAATCAAAGACTGATAAAACTTCAAATGGCCCTAACTTCTATACGGTGCGATATATTCCTATCAAAGTATATAACATTCAAATATTTGTAACTTTTTACTGGAGCGTCATAAAATCAGAAATTTTGTGACAATAAAGTACTCGAGCCTCTTGTCAATTTAAGCTATCACTCATAGCTATACTAACCTTGAATCCCAAATCAAACACTGAAAAAACTGCAAATGGCCCGAACTTCTATACGGTGCGATATATACTTATCAAAGTATGCAACAATCAAATGCTTGTAACTTTTTACTGGAGCGTCATAAAATCTTGAAATTTTGTGACAATAAAGTACTCGTGCCTCTTATGAATTTAAGCTATCGCTCATAGCTATGCTACCCTTGAGTCCCAAATCAAACACTGATAAAACTTCAAATGGGCCTAACTTCTATACGGTGCGTCCCACACCTATCAAAGTTTGCAACAAGCAAATGCTTGGAACTTTTTATTGGAGCGTAATAAAGACTTGAAATTTTGTGACAATAAAGTAGTCGAGCCTCTTGTCAATTTAAGTTATCGCTCATTGCTATGCTAACTTGAGTCCCAAATCAAACACTGCTAAAACTTCAAATGGCCCTAACTTCTATACGGTGCGTCCTACACCTATAAAAATTTGCAACATTCAAATGCTTGTAACATTTTACTGGAGCGTCATAAAACCTTGAAATTTTGTGACAATAAAGTACTCGTGCCTCTTATCAACTTAAGCTATCGCTCATAGCGATGGTACCCTTGAGTCCCAAATCAAACACTGATAAAACTTCAAATGGCCCTAACTTCTATACGGTGCGTCCTACAAATATCAAAGGTTACAACATTCAAATGCTTGTAACTTTTTACTTTAGCGTCATAAAACCTTGAAATTTTGTGACAATAAAGTACTCGTGCCTCTTATCAACTTAAGCTATCGCTCATAGCGATGGTACCCTTGAGTCCCAAATCAAACACTGATAAAACTTCAAATGGGCCTAACTTCTATACGGTGCTTTCCATACCTATCAAAGTTTGCAACAATCAAATCCTTGTAACTTTTTACTGGAGCGTCATAAAACCTTGAAATTTTGTGACAATAAAGTACTTGTGCCTCTTATCAACTTAAGCTATCGCTCATAGCGATGGTACCCTTGAGTCCCAAATCAAACACTGATAAACCTTCAAATGGCCCTAACTTCTATACGGTGCGTCCTACACCTATCAAAGGTTGCAACATTCAAATGCTTGTAACTTTTTACTTTAGCGTCAGAAAACCTTGAAAATTTGTGACAATAAAGTACTCGTGCCTCTTATCAATTTAAGCTATCGCTCATAGCTATGCTACCCTTGAGTCCCAAATCAAACACGGATAAAACTTCAAATGGGCCTAACTTCTATACGGTGCATCCCACACCTATCAAAGTTTGCAACAAGCAAATGCTTGGAACTTTTTATTGGAGCGTAATAAAGACTTGAAATTTTGTGACAATAAAGTAGTCGAGCCTCTTGTCAATTTAAGTTATCGCTCATTGCTATGCTAACTTGAGTCCCAAATCAAACACTGCTAAAACTTCAAATGGCCCTAACTTCTATACGGTGCGTCCTACACCTATCAAAGGTTGCAACATTCAAATGCTTGTAACTTTTTACTGGAGCGTCATAAAACCTTGAAATTTTGTGACAATTAAGTACTCGTGCCTCTTATCAATTTAAGCTATCGCTCATAGCTATGCTACCCTTGAGTCCCAAATCAAACACGGATAAAACTTCAAATGGGCCTAACTTCTATACGGTGCGTCCCACACCTATCAAAGTTTGCAACAAGCAAATGCTTGGAACTTTTTATTGGAGCGTAATAAAGACTTGAAATTTTGTGACAATAAAGTAGTCGAGCCTCTTGTCAATTTAAGTTATCGCTCATTGCTATGCTAACTTGAGTCCCAAATCAAACACTGCTAAAACTTCAAATGGCCCTAACTTCTATACGGTGCGTCCTACACCTATCAAAATTTGCAACATTCAAATGCTTGTAACATTTTACTGGAGCGTCATAAAACCTTGAAATTTTGTGACAATAAAGTACTTGTGCCTCCTATCAACTTAAGCTATCGCTCATAGCGATGGTACCCTTGGGTCCCAAATCAAACACTGATAAAACTTCAAATGGCCCTAACTTCTATACGGTGCGTCCTACACCTATCAAAGGTTGCAACATTCAAATGCTTGTAACTTTTTACTTTAGCGTCAGAAAACCTTGAAATTTTGTGACAATAAAGTACTCGTGCCTCTTATCAATTTAAGCTATCGCTCATAGCTATGCTACCCTTGAGTCCCAAATCAAACACTGATAAAACTTCAAATGGCCCTAACTTCTAAACGGTGTGTCCTACACCTATCAAAGGTTGCAACATTGAAATGCATGTAACTTTTTACTTTAGCGTCAGAAAACCTTGAAAATTTGTGACAATAAAGTACTCGTGCCTCTTATCAACTTAAGCTATCGCTCATAGCTATGCTACCCTTCAGTCCCAAATCAAACACTGACAAATCTTCAAATGGCCCTAACTTCTATATGGTGCTTTCCATACGTATCAAAGTTTGCAACAATCAAATCCTTGTAACTTTTTACTGGAGCGTCATAAAACCTTGAAATTTTGTGACAATTAAGTACTCGTGCCTCTTATCAACTTAAGCTATCGCTCATAGCTATGCCTTGAGTCGCAAATCAAACACTGCTAAAACTTCAAATGGCCCTAACTTCTATACGGTGCGTCCTATACCTATCAAAGTTTGCAACAATCAAATGCTTGTAACTTTTTACTTGAGCGTCATAAAATCTTGAAATTTGGTGACAACAAAGTACTCGATCCGCTTATCAATTCAAGCTATCGCTCATAGCTATGCTACCCTTGAGCCCCAAATCAAACACTGATAAAACTTCAAATGGCCCTAACTTCTATACGGTGCGTCCTATACCTATCAAAGTTTGCAACAATCAAATGCTTGTAACTTTTTACTTGAGCGTCATAAAATCTTGAAATTTTGTGACAATAAAGTACTCGTGCCTCTTATCAATTTAAGCTATCGCTCATAGCTATGCTACCCTTGAGTCCCAAATCAAACACTGATAAAACTTCAAATGGCCCTAACTTCTATACGGTGGTCTCCCACACCTATCAAAGTTTGCAACAATCAAATGCTTGTAAGTTCTTATTTTAGCGTAATAAAGTTTTGAAATTTTGTGACAATAAAGTAGTCGAGCCTCTTGTCAATTTAAGGTATCGCTCATAGCTATCCTACCCTTGAGTCCCAAATCAAAGACTGATAAAACTTGAAATAGCCCTAACTTCTATACGGTGCAATATATACCTATCAAAGTATACAACATTCAAATCTTTGTAACTTTTTACTGGAGCGTCATAAAATCTAGAAATTTTGTGACAATAAAGTACTCGGGCCTCTTATCAATTTAAGCTATCGCTCATAGCTATGCTACCCTCGAGTCCCAAATCAAACACTGATAAAACTTCAAATGGGCCTAACTTCTATACGCTGCGTCCCACACCTATCAAAGTTTGCAACAAGCAAATGCTTGGAACTTTTTATTGGAGCGTAATAAAGACTTGAAATTTTGTGACAATAAAGTAGTCGAACCTCTTGTCAATTTAAGGTATCGCTCATAGCTATGCTACCCTTGAGTCCCAAATCAAACACTGATAAAACATCAAATGGCCCTAACTTCTATACGGTGCGTCCCACACCTATCAAAGTTTGCAACAATCAAATGCTTGTAACTTTTTATTGGAGCGTAATAAAGTCTTGAAATTTTGTGACAATAAAGTACTCGAGCCCCTTGTCAATTTAAGCTATCACTCATAGCTATACTACCCTTGAGACCCAAATCAAACACTCATAAGACTGCAAATGGCCCTAGCTTCTATATGGTGCGTCCTAAACCTATCAAAGTTTGCAACAACCAAATGCTTGTAACTTTTTACTGGAGGTCATAAAACCTTGAAATTTGGTGACAAGAAAGTACTCGGGCCTCTTGTCAATTAAAGTTGTCGCTCATTGCTTTGCTACCCTCGAGTCCCAAATCAAACACTGATAAAACAATGGCCCTAAATTCTGTACTTTGCGTCCTACACCTATCAAAAATTGCAACAATCAAATGCTTGTAACTTTTTACTGGATCGTCATAAAATCTTGAAATTTTCTGACATTAAAGTACTCGAGCCTCTTATCTATTAAGCTATCGCTCATAGCTATGCTACCCTAGAGTCGAAAATCAAACACTTCTAAACCTTCAAATTGCCCTAACTTCTATACGGTGCGTCCTATACCTATCAAAGTTTGCTACAATAAAATGCTTGTAACTTTTTACTGGAGCATAATAAAATCTTGAAATTTTGTGACAATAAAGTACTCGAGCCTCTTGTCATTTTAAGCTATAACTCATAGCTATACTAACCTTGAGTCCCAAATCAAACACTGAAAAAACTGCAAATGGCCCCAACTTCTATACGGTGCGATATATACCTATCAAAGTATGCAACAATCAAATGCTTGTAACTTTTTACTGGAGCGTCATAAAATCTTGAAATTTTGTGACAATAAAGTACTCATGCCTCTTATCAATTTAAGCTATCGCTCATAGCTATGCTACCCTTGAGTCCCAAATCAAACACTGATAAAACTTCAAATGGCCCTAACTTCTATACGGTGCGTCCCACACCTATCAAACTTTGCAGCAATCAAATGCTTGTAACTTTTTATTTTAGCGTAATACAGTTTTGAAATTTTGTGACAATAAAGTAGTCGAGCCTCTTGTCAATTTAAGGTATCGCTCATAGCTATGCTACCCTTGAGTCCCAAAGCAAAGACTAATAAAACTTGAAATGGCCCTAACTTCTATACGGTGCGATATATACCTATCAAAATATACAACATTCAAATATTTGTAACTTTTTACTGGAGCGTCATAAAATCTGGAAATTTTGTGACAATAAAGTACTCGGTCCTCTTATCAATTTAAGCTATCGCTCATAGCTATGCTACCTTTGAGTCCCAAATCAAACACTGATAAGACTGCAAGTGGACCTAACTTCTATATGGTGCGTCCTACACCTATCAAAGATTGCAACAACCAAATGCTTGTAACTTTTTACTGGAGCGTCATAAAACCTTGAAATTTGGTGACAATAAAGTACTCGTGCCTCTTGTCAATTAAAGTGGTCGCTCATTGCTATGCTACCCTTGAGTCCCAAATCAAACACTGATAAAACAATGGCCCTAAATTCTGTACTTTGCGTCCTACACCTAACAAAGTTTGCAACAATCAAATGCTTGTAAATTTTTGCTGGAGCGTCATAAAATCTTGAAATTTTGTGACAATAAAGTACTTGAGCCTCTTATCAATTTAAGCTATCGCTCATAGCTATGCTACCCTTGAGTCCCAAATCAAACACGGATAAACTTCAAATAACCCTAAGTTTGCAACAATCAAATGCTTGTAACTTTTTACTGGAGCGTCATAAAACCTTGAAATTTTGTGACAATACAGGACTCGTGCCTCTTATCAATTTAAGCTATCGCTCATAGCTATGCCACCCTTGAGTCCCAAATCAAACACTGATAAAACTTCAAATGGGCCTAACTTCTATACGGTGCGTCCCACACCTATCAAAGTTTGCAACAAGCAAATGCTTGGAACTTATTATTGGAGCGTAATAAAGACTTGAAATTTTGTGACAATAAAGTAGTCGAGCCTCTTGTCAATTTAAGGTATCGCTCATAGCTATGCTACCCTTGAGTCCCAAATCCAACACTGTTAAAACTCCACATGGCCCTAACTTCTATACGGTGCGTCCCACACCTATCAAAGTTTGCAACAATCAAATGCTTGTAACTTTTTATTGGAGCGTAATAAAGTCTTGAAATTTTAGACAATAAAGTACTCGAGCCCCTTGTCAATTTAAGTTATCACTCATAGCTATACTACCCTTGAGTCCCAAATCAAACACTCATAAGACTGCAAATGGCCCTAACTTCTATATGGTGCGTCCTACACCTATCAAAGTTTGCAACAACCAAATGTTTGTAACTTTTTACTGGAGCGTCATAAAACCTTGAAATTTGGTGACAATAAAGTACTCGGGCCTCTTGTCAATTAAAGTTGTCGCTCATTGCTATGCTACCCTCGAGTCCAAAATCAAACACTGATAAAACAATGGCCCTAAATTCTGTACTTTGCGTCCTACACCTATCAAAGTTTGCAACAATCAAATGCTTGTAACTTTTTACTGGAGCGTCATAAAATCTTGAAATTTTCTGACATTAAAGTACACGAGCTTCTTATCTATTAAGCTATCGCTTATAGCTATGCTACCCTAGAGTCGAAAATCAAACACTTCTAAACCTTCAAATTGCCCTAACTTCTATACGGTGCGATATATACCTATCAAAGTATGCAACAATCAAATGCTTGTAACTTTTTACTGGAGCGTCATAAAGTCTTGAAATTTTGTGACAATAAAGTAGTCGAGCTCATAGCTATGCTACCCTTGAGTCCCAAATCAAAGACTGATAAAACTTCAAATGGCCCTAACTTCTATACGGTGCGATATATTCCTATCAAAGTATACAACATTCAAATATTTGTAACTTTTTACTGGAGCGTCATAAAATCAGAAATTTTGTGACAATAAAGTACTCGGGCCTCTTATCAATTTAAGCTATCGCTCATAGCTATGCTACCCTTGAGTCCCAAATCAAACACTGATCAAACTTCAAATGGCCCTAACTTCTATACGGTGCGTCCCACACCTATCAAAGTTTGCAACAATCAAATGGTTGTAACTTTTTATTGGAGCGTAATAAAGTCTTGAAATTTTGTGACAATAAAGTACTCGGGCCCCTTGTCAATTTAAGCTATCACTCATAGCTATACTACCCTTGAGTCCCAAATCAAACACTGATAAGACTGCAAATGGCATTTACTTCTATATGGTGCGTCCTACACCTATCAAAGATGGCAACAGCCAAATGCTTGTAACTTTTTACTGGAGCGTCATAAAATCTTGAAATTTTGTGAGAATAAAGTACTTGAGCCTCTTATCAATTTAAGCTATCGCTCATAGCTATGCTACCCTTGAGTCCCAAATCAAACACGGATAAACTTCAAATTACCCTAAGTTTGCAACAATCAAATGCTTGTAACTTTTAACTGGAGCGTCATAAAACCTTGAAATTTTGTGACAATAAATTACTCGAGCCTCTCGTCAATTTTAGCTATCGCCCATAGCTATGCTACCTTTGAGTCCCAAATCAAACAATGATAAAACTTCAAATGGCCGAAACTTCTATACGGTGCTTCCTATACCTATAAAAGTTTTCAACAATCAAATGCTTGCAACTTTTTACTGGAGCGTCATAAAACCTTGAAATTTTGTGACAATAAAGTACTCGAGCCTCTTATCAATTTAAGCTATCGCTCATAGCTATGCTACCCTTGAGTACCAAATCAAACACTGATAAAACTTCAAATGGCCCTAACTTCTATACGGTGCGTCACACACCTATCATAGTTTGCAACAATCAATTGCTTGGAACTTTTTAGTGGAGCGTCATAAAACCTTGAAATTTTGTGACAATAAAGTACTGGAGCCTCTTATCAATTTAAGCTATCGCTCATAGCTATGCTGCCCTTGAGTCCCAAATCAAACACTGATAAAACTTCAAATTACCCTAACTTCTATACGATGCGTCCTATATCTATCAAAGTTTGCAACAATCAAATGCCTGTAACTTTTTATTGGAGCGTAATAAAGTCTTGAAATTTTGTGAGAATAAAGTACTCGAGCCTCTTGTCAATTTAAGCTATAACTCATAGCTATACTAACCTTGAGTCCCAAATCAAACACTGAAAAAACTGCAAATGGCCCCAACTTCTGTACGGTGCGATATATACCTATCAAAGTATGCAACAATCAAATGCTTGTAACTTTTTACTTGAGCGTCATAAAATCTTGAAATTTTGTGACAATAAAGTACTCGTGCCTCTTATCAATTTAAGCTATCGCTCATAGCTATGCTACCCTTGAGTCCCAAATCAAACACTGATAAAACTTCAAATGGCCCTAACTTCTATACGGTGGTCTCCCACACCTATCAAAGTTTGCAACAATCAAATGCTTGTAAGTTCTTATTTTAGCGTAATAAAGTTTTGAAATTTTGTGACAATAAAGTAGTCGAGCCTCTTGTCAATTTAAGGTATCGCTCATAGCTATCCTACCCTTGAGTCCCAAATCAAAGACTGATAAAACTTGAAATAGCCCTAACTTCTATACGGTGCGATATATACCTATCAAAGTATACAACATTCATATCTTTGTAACTTTTTACTGGAGCGTCATAAAATCTAGAAATTTTGTGACAATAAAGTACTCGGGCCTCTTATCAATTTAAGCTATCGCTCATAGCTATGCTACCCTCGAGTCCCAAATCAAACACTGATAAAACTTCAAATGGGCCTAACTTCTATACGCTGCGTCCCACACCTATCAAAGTTTGCAACAAGCAAATGCTTGGAACTTTTTATTGGAGCGTAATAAAGACTTGAAATTTTGTGACAATAAAGTAGTCGAACCTCTTGTCAATTTAAGGTATCGCTCATAGCTATGCTACCCTTGAGTCCCAAATCAAACACTGATAAAACATCAAATGGCCCTAACTTCTATACGGTGCGTCCCACACCTATCAAAGTTTGCAACAATCAAATGCTTGTAACTTTTTATTGGAGCGTAATAAAGTCTTGAAATTTTGTGACAATAAAGTACTCGAGCCCCTTGTCAATTTAAGCTATCACTCATAGCTATACTACCCTTGAGACCCAAATCAAACACTCATAAGACTGCAAATGGCCCTAGCTTCTATATGGTGCGTCCTAAACCTATCAAAGTTTGCAACAACCAAATGCTTGTAACTTTTTACTGGAGGTCATAAAACCTTGAAATTTGGTGACAAGAAAGTACTCGGGCCTCTTGTCAATTAAAGTTGTCGCTCATTGCTTTGCTACCCTCGAGTCCCAAATCAAACACTGATAAAACAATGGCCCTAAATTCTGTACTTTGCGTCCTACACCTATCAAAGTTTGCAACAATCAAATGCTTGTAACTTTTTACTGGATCGTCATAAAATCTTGAAATTTTCTGACATTAAAGTACTCGAGCCTCTTATCTATTAAGCTATCGCTCATAGCTATGCTACCCTAGAGTCGAAAATCAAACACTTCTAAACCTTCAAATTGCCCTAAATTCTATACGGTGCGTCCTATACCTATCAAAGTTTGCTACAATAAAATGCTTGTAACTTTTTACTGGAGCATAATAAAATCTTGAAATTTTGTGACAATAAAGTACTCGAGCCTCTTGTCATTTTAAGCTATAACTCATAGCTATACTAACCTTGAGTCCCAAATCAAACACTGAAAAAACTGCAAATGGCCCCAACTTCTATACGGTGCGATATATACCTATCAAAGTATGCAACAATCAAATGCTTGTAACTTTTTACTGGAGCGTCATAAAATCTTGAAATTTTGTGACAATAAAGTACTCATGCCTCTTATCAATTTAAGCTATCGCTCATAGCTATGCTACCCTTGAGTCCCAAATCAAACACTGATAAAACTTCAAATGGCCCTAACTTCTATACGGTGCGTCACACACCTATCATAGTTTGCAACAATCAATTGCTTGGAACTTTTTAGTGGAGCGTCATAAAACCTTGAAATTTTGTGACAATAAAGTACTGGAGCCTCTTATCAATTTAAGCTATCGCTCATAGCTATGCTGCCCTTGAGTCCCAAATCAAACACTGATAAAACTTCAAATTACCCTAACTTCTATACGATGCGTCCTATATCTATCAAAGTTTGCAACAATCAAATGCCTGTAACTTTTTATTGGAGCGTAATAAAGTCTTGAAATTTTGTGAGAATAAAGTACTCGAGCCTCTTGTCAATTTAAGCTATAACTCATAGCTATACTAACCTTGAGTCCCAAATCAAACACTGAAAAAACTGCAAATGGCCCCAACTTCTGTACGGTGCGATATATACCTATCAAAGTATGCAACAATCAAATGCTTGTAACTTTTTACTTGAGCGTCATAAAATCTTGAAATTTTGTGACAATAAAGTACTCGTGCCTCTTATCAATTTAAGCTATCGCTCATAGCTATGCTACCCTTGAGTCCCAAATCAAACACTGATAAAACTTCAAATGGCCCTAACTTCTATACGGTGGTCTCCCACACCTATCAAAGTTTGCAACAATCAAATGCTTGTAAGTTCTTATTTTAGCGTAATAAAGTTTTGAAATTTTGTGACAATAAAGTAGTCGAGCCTCTTGTCAATTTAAGGTATCGCTCATAGCTATGCTACCCTTGAGTCCCAAATCAAAGACTTATAAAACTTGAAATGGCCCTAACTTCTATACGGTGCGATATATACCTATCAAAATATACAACATTCAAATATTTGTAAATTTTTACTGGAGCGTCATAAAATCTGGAAATTTTGTGACAATAAAGTACTCGGTCCTCTTATCAATTTAAGCTATCGCTCATAGCTATGCTACCTTTGAGTCCCAAATCAAACACTGATAAAGCTTCAAATGGCCCTAACTTCTATATGGTGCGTCCCACACCTATCAAAGTTTGCAACAATCAAATGCTTGTAACTTTTTACTGGAGCGTCATAAAACCTTGAAATTTGGTGACAATAAAGTACTCGTGCCTCTTGTCAATTAAAGTGGTCGCTCATTGCTATGCTACCCTTGAGTCCCAAATCAAACACTGATAAAACAATGGCCCTAAATTCTGTACTTTGCGTCCTACACCTAACAAAGTTTGCAACAATCAAATGCTTGTAACTTTTTGCTGGAGCGTCATAAAATCTTGAAATTTTGTGACAATAAAGTACTTGAGCCTCTTATCAATTTAAGCTATCGCTCATAGCTATGCTACCCTTGAGTCCCAAATCAAACACGGATAAACTTCAAATAACCCTAAGTTTGCAACAATCAAATGCTTGTAACTTTTTACTGGAGCGTCATAAAACCTTGAAATTTTGTGACAATAAAGGACTCGTGCCTCTTATCAATTTAAGCTATCGCTCATAGCTATACTACCCTTGAGTCCCAAATCAAACACTCATAAGACTGCAAATGGCCCTAACTTCTATATGGTGCGTCCTACACCTATCAAAGTTTGCAACAACCAAATGTTTGTAACTTTTTACTGGAGCGTCATAAAACCTTGAAATTTGGTGACAATAAAGTACTCGGGCCTCTTGTCAATTAAAGTTGTCGCTCATTGCTATGCTACCCTCGAGTCCAAAATCAAACACTGATAAAACAATGGCCCTAAATTCTGTACTTTGCGTCCTACACCTATCAAAGTTTGCAACAATCAAATGCTTGTAACTTTTTACTGGAGCGTCATAAAATCTTGAAATTTTCTGACATTAAAGTACACGAGCTTCTTATCTATTAAGCTATCGCTTATAGCTATGCTACCCTAGAGTCGAAAATCAAACACTTCTAAACCTTCAAATTGCCCTAACTTCTATACGGTGCGATATATACCTATCAAAGTATGCAACAATCAAATGCTTGTAACTTTTTACTGGAGCGTCATAAAGTCTTGAAATTTTGTGACAATAAAGTAGTCGAGCTCATAGCTATGCTACCCTTGAGTCCCAAATCAAAGACTGATAAAACTTCAAATGGCCCTAACTTCTATACGGTGCGATATATTCCTATCAAAGTATACAACATTCAAATATTTGTAACTTTTTACTGGAGCGTCATAAAATCAGAAATTTTGTGACAATAAAGTACTCGGGCCTGTTATCAATTTAAGCTATCGCTCATAGCTATGCTACCCTTGAGTCCCAAATCAAACACTGATCAAACTTCAAATGGCCCTAACTTCTATACGGTGCGTCCCACACCTATCAAAGTTTGCAACAATCAAAATGGTTGTAACTTTTTATTGGAGCGTAATAAAGTCTTGAAATTTTGTGACAATAAAGTACTCGGGCCCCTTGTCAATTTAAGCTATCACTCATAGCTATACTACCCTTGAGTCCCAAATCAAACACTGATAAGACTGCAAATGGCATTTACTTCTATATGGTGCGTCCTACACC
The DNA here is from genome assembly GCA_920105625.2 of Clusia tigrina. Classification (NCBI taxonomy): domain Eukaryota; kingdom Metazoa; phylum Arthropoda; class Insecta; order Diptera; family Clusiidae; genus Clusia; species Clusia tigrina. The sequence continues at coordinate 215,441,040 of OV050030.1, forward strand.
TATCAAAGATGGCAACAGCCAAATGCTTGTAACTTTTTACTGGAGCGTCATAAAATCTTGAAATTTTGTGAGAATAAAGTACTTGAGCCTCTTATCAATTTAAGCTATCGCTCATAGCTATGCTACCCTTGAGTCCCAAATCAAACACGGATAAACTTCAAATTACCCTAAGTTTGCAACAATCAAATGCTTGTAACTTTTAACTGGAGCGTCATAAAAAATTGAAATTTTGTGACAATAAATTACTCGAGCCTCTCGTCAATTTTAGCTATCGCCCATAGCTATGCTACCTTTGAGTCCCAAATCAAACAATGATAAAACTTCAAATGGCCGAAACTTCTATACGGTGCTTCCTATACCTATAAAAGTTTTCAACAATCAAATGCTTGCAACTTTTTACTGGAGCGTCATAGAACCTTGAAATTTTGTGACAATAAAGTACTCGAGCCTCTTATCAATTTAAGCTATCGCTCATAGCTATGCTACCCTTGAGTACCAAATCAAACACTGATAAAACTTCAAATGGCCCTAACTTCTATACGGTGCGTCACACACCTATCATAGTTTGCAACAATCAATTGCTTGGAACTTTTTAGTGGAGCGTCATAAAACCTTGAAATTTTGTGACAATAAAGTACTGGAGCCTCTTATCAATTTAAGCTATCGCTCATAGCTATGCTGCCCTTGAGTCCCAAATCAAACACTGATAAAACTTCAAATTACCCTAACTTCTATACGATGCGTCCTATATCTATCAAAGTTTGCAACAATCAAATGCCTGTAACTTTTTATTGGAGCGTAATAAAGTCTTGAAATTTTGTGACAATAAAGTAGTCGAGCCTCTTGTCAATTTAAGCTATCGCCCATAGCTATGCTACCTTTGAGTCCCAAATCAAACACTGATAAAACTTCAAATGGCCGAAACTTCTATACGGTGCTTCCTACACCTATAAAAGTTTTCAACAATCAAATGCTTGCAACTTTTTACTGGAACGTCATAAAACCTTGACATTTTGTGACATTAAAGTACTTCTCAATTTAAGCTATAGCTCATAGCTATGCTACCCTTGATTCGCAAATTAAACACTGATAAACCTTCAAATGGCCCTAACTTCTATACGGTGCGTCCCATACCTATCAAAGTTTGCAACAATCAAATGCTTGGAACTTTTTACTGGAGCGTCATAAAACCTTGAAATTTTGTGACAATAAATTATTGGAGCCTCTTATCAATTTAAGCTATCGCTCATAGCTATGCTACCCTTGAGTCCCAAATCAAACACTGATAAAACTTCAAATAGCCCTAAATTCTATACGATGCGTCCTATACCTATCAAAGTTTGCAACAATCAAATGCTTGTAACTTTTTACTGTAGCGTCATAAAACCTTGAAATTTTCTGACAATAAAGTACTCGTGCCTCTTGTTAATTAAACTTGTCGCTCATTGCTATGCTACCCTTGAGTCCCAAATGAAACACTGATAAAACTTCAAATGGCCCTAACTTCTATACGGTGCGTCCCTCACCTATCAAAGTTTGCAACAATCAAATGCTTGTAACTTTTTATTGGAGCGTAATAAAGTCTTGAACTTTTGTCACAATAAAGCAGTCGAGCCTCTTGTCAATTTAAGCTATCGCTCATAGCTATGCTACCGTTGAGTCCCAAATCAAACACTGATAAAACTTCAAATGGCCGTAACTTCTATACGGTGCGACCTACACCTATCAAAGTTTGCAACAATCAAATGCTTGCAACTTTTTACTGGAGCGTCATAAAACCTTGACATTTTGTGACATTAAAGTACTTGTCAATTTAAGCTATAGCTCATAGCTATGCTACCCTTGAGTCGCAAATCAAACACTGATAAACCTTCAAATGGCCCTAACTTCTATACGGTGAGTCCTATACCTATCAAAGTTTGCAACAATCAAATGCTTGGAACTTTTTATTGGAGCGTCATAAATCCTTGAAATTTTGTGACAATAAAGTATTGGAGCCTCTTATCAATTTAAGCTATCGCTCATAGCTATGCTACCCTTGAGTCCCAAATCAAACACTGATAAAACTTCAAATGACCCTAACTTCTATACGATGCGTCCTATACCTATCAAAGTTTGCCACAATCAAATGCTTGTAACTTTTTACTGGAGCTTCATAAAATCTTGAAATTTGGTGACATTAAAGTACTCGAGCCTCTTGTCAATTTAAGCTATCGCTCATAGCTATGCTAAGCTTGAGTCCCAAATCAAACACGGCTAATACTTCAAATTGCCCTAACTTCTATACGGTGCTTCCTACACCTATAAAAGTTTTCAACAATCAAATGCTTGCAACTTTTTACTGGAACGTCATAAAACCTTGACATTTTGTGACATTAAAGTACTTCTCAATTTAAGCTATAGCTCATAGCTATGCTACCCTTGAGTCGCAAATTAAATACTGATAAACCTTCAAATGGCCCTAACTTCTATACGGTGCGTCCCAGACCTATCAAAGTTTGCAACAATCAAATGCTTGGATCTTTTTACTGGAGCGTCATGAAACCTTGACATTTTGTGACATTAAAGTACTTGTCAATTTAAGCTATAGCTCATAGCTATGCTACCCTTGAGTCGCAAATCAAACACTGATAAACCTTCAAATGGCCCTAACTTCTATACGGTGCGTCCCACACCTATCATAGTTTGCAACAATCAATTGCTTGGAACTTTTTACTGGAGCGTCATAAAACCTTGAAATTTTGTGACAATACAGTATTGGAGCCTCTTATCAATTTAAGCTATCGCTTATAGCTATGATACCCTTGAGCCCCAAATCAAACACTGATAAAACTTCAAATGATCCTAACTTCTATACAATGCGTCCTATACCTATCAAAATTTGCAACAATCAAATGCTTGTAACTTTTTATTGGAGCGTAATAAAGTCTTGAACTTTTGTGACAATAAAGTAGTCGAGCCTCTTGTCAATTTGAGCTATCGCTCATTGCTATGCTACCCGTGAGTCCCAAATCAAACACTGATAAACCTTCAAATGGCCCCAACTTCTATACGGTGCGTCCTATACCTATCAAAGTTTGCAACAATCAAATGCTTGTAACTTTTTACTGGAAAATAATAAAATCTTGAAATTTTGTGACAATAAAGTACTCGACCCTCTTGTCAATTGAACCTATCACTCATAGCTATACTAACCTTGAGTCCCAAATCAAACAAAGAAAAAACTACAAATGGCCCTAACTTCTATACGGTGCGATATATACCTATCAAAGTATGCAACAATCGAATGCTTGTAACTTTTTACTGGAGCGTCATAAACTCTTGAAATTTTGTGACAATAAAGTACTCGTGCCTCTTATCAATTTAAGCTATCGCTCATAGCTATGCTACCCCTGAGTCCCAAATCAAACACTGATAAATCTTCAAATGGCCCTAACTTCTATACGGTGCGTCCCACACCTATCAAAGTTTGCAACAATCAAATGCTTGTAACTTTTTATTGGAGCGTAATAAAGTCTTGAAAATTTGTGACAATAAAGTAGTCGAGCCTCTTGTCAATTTAAGGTATCGCTCATAGCTATGATACCCTTGAGTCCCAAATCAAAGACTGATAAAACTTCAAATGGCCCTAACTTCTATACGGTGCGATATATACCTATCAAAGTATACAACATTCAAATATTTGTAACTTTTTACTGGAGCGTCATAAAATCTTGAAATTGTGTGACAATAAAGTACTCGTGGCTCTTATCAAATTAAGCTATCGCTCATAGCTATGCTACCCTTGAGTCCCAAATCAAAAACGTATAAAACTTCAAATGGCCCTAACTTCTATACGTTGCTTCCCAAACATATCAAAGTGTGCAACAACCAAATGCTTGTAACTTTTTACTGGAGCGTCATAAAACCTTGAAATTTGGTGACAATAAAGTACTCGTGCCTCTTGTCAACTAAAGTTGTCGCTCATTGCTATGCTACCCTTGAGTCCCAAATCAAACATTGATAAAACAATGGCCCTAAATTCTGTACTTTACGTCCTACACCTATCAAAGTTTGCAACAATCAAATGCGAGTAACTTTTTACTGGAGCTCAATAAAATCTTGACATTTTGTGACAATAAAGTACTCGAGCCTCTTATCAATTTAAGCTATCGCTGATAGCTATGCTACCCTTGAGTCCCAAATCAAATACTGATAAAACTTCAAATGGCCCTAACTTCTATACGGTGCGTCCCACACCTATCATAGCTTGCAACAATGAATTGCTTGGAACTTTTTACTGGAGCGTCATAAAACCTTGAAATTTTGTGACAATAAAGTATTGGAGTCTTTTATCAATTTAAGCTTTCGCTCATAGCTGTGATACCCTTGAGCCCCAAATCAAACATTGATAAAACTTCAAATGATCCTAACTTCTATACAATGCGTCCTATACCTATCAAAATTTGCAACAATCAAATGCTTGTAACTTTTTATTGGAGCGTAATAAAGTCTTGAAATTTTGTGACAATAAAGTAGTCGAGCCTCTTGTCAATTTAAGCTATCGCTCATAGCTATGCTACCCTTGAGTCCCAAATCAAACACTGATAAATCTTCAAATGGCCCTAACTTCTATACGGTGCGTCCCACACCTATCAAAGCTTGCAACAATCAAATGCTTGTAACTTTTTATTGGAGCGTAATAAAGTCTTGAAAATTTTGTGACAATAAAGTAGTCGAGCCTCTTGTCAATTTAAGGTATCGTCATAGCTATGATACCCTTGAGTCCCAAATCAAAGGCTGATAAAACTTCAAATGGCCCTAACTTCTATACGGTGCGATATATACCTATCAAAGTATACAACATTCAAATATTTGTAACTTTTTACTGGAGCGTCATAAAATCTTGAAATTTTGTGACAATAAAGTACTCGTGGCTCTTATCAATTTAAGCTATCGTTCATAGCCATGCCACCCTTGAGTCCCAAATCAAACACTGATAGAACTTCAAATGGCCCTAAATTCTATATGGTGCGTCCTACACCTATCAAAGTATGCAACAACCAAATGCTTGTACCTTTTTACTGGAGCGTCATAAAACCTTGAAATTTGGTGACAATAAAGTACTCGTGCCTCTTGTCAATTAAAGTTGTCGCTCATTGCTATGCTACCCTTGAGTCCCAAATCAAACATTGATAAAACAATGGCCCTAAATTCTGTACTTTACGTCCTACACCTATCAAAGTTTGCAACAATCAAATGCGAGTAACTTTTTACTGGAGCGTCATAAAACCTTGAAATTTTGTGACAATAAAGTACTCGAGCCTCTTATCAATTTAAGCTATCGCTCATAGCTATGCTACCCTTGAGTACCAAATCAAACACTGATAAAACTTCAAATGGCCCTAACTTCTATACGGTGCGTCACACACCTATCATAGTTTGCAACAATCAATTGCTTGGAACTTTTTAGTGGAGCGTCATAAAACCTTGAAATTTTGTGACAATAAAGTACTGGAGCCTCTTATCAATTTAAGCTATCGCTCATAGCTATGCTGCCCTTGAGTCCCAAATCAAACACTGATAAAACTTCAAATTACCCTAACTTCTATACGATGCGTCCTATATCTATCAAAGTTTGCAACAATCAAATGCCTGTAACTTTTTATTGGAGCGTAATAAAGTCTTGAAATTTTGTGACAATAAAGTAGTCGAGCCTCTTGTCAATTTAAGCTATCGCCCATAGCTATGCTACCTTTGAGTCCCAAATCAAACACTGATAAAACTTCAAATGGCCGAAACTTCTATACGGTGCTTCCTACACCTATAAAAGTTTTCAACAATCAAATGCTTGCAACTTTTTACTGGAACGTCATAAAACCTTGACATTTTGTGACATTAAAGTACTTCTCAATTTAAGCTATAGCTCATAGCTATGCTACCCTTGATTCGCAAATTAAACACTGATAAACCTTCAAATGGCCCTAACTTCTATACGGTGCGTCCCATACCTATCAAAGTTTGCAACAATCAAATGCTTGGAACTTTTTACTGGAGCGTCATAAAACCTTGAAATTTTGTGACAATAAAGTATTGGAGCCTCTTATCAATTTAAGCTATCGCTCATAGCTATGCTACCCTTGAGTCCCAAATCAAACACTGATAAAACTTCAAATGGCCCTAACTTCTATATGGTGCGTCCTACACCTATCAAAGTTTGCAACAATCAAATGCTTGTAACTTTTTACTGTAGCGTCATAAAACCTTGAAATTTTCTGACAATAAAGTACTCGTGCCTCTTGTTAATTAAACTTGTCGCTCATTGCTATGCTACCATTGAGTCCCAAATGAAACACTGATAAAACTTCAAATGGCCCTAACTTCTATACGGTGCGTCCCTCACCTATCAAAGTTTGCAACAATCAAATGCTTGTAACTTTTTATTGGAGTGTAATAAAGTCTTGAAATTTTGTGACAATAAAGTACTCGAGCCCCTTGTCAATTTAAGCTATCACTCATAGCTATACTACCCTAGAGTCCCAAATCAAACACTGATAAAACTTCAAATGACCCTAAATTCTATACGATGCGTCCTATACCTATCAAAGTTTGCAACAATCAAATGCTTGTAACTTTTTATTGGAGCGTAATAAAGTCTTGAACTTTTGTCACAATAAAGCAGTCGAGCCTCTTGTCAATTTAAGTTATCGCTCATAGCTATGCTACCGTTGAGTCCCAAATCAAACACTGATAAAACTTCAAATGGCCGTAACTTCTATACGGTGCGACCTACACCTATCAAAGTTTGCAACAATCAAATGCTTGCAACTTTTTACTGGAGCGTCATAAAACCTTGACATTTTGTGACATTAAAGTACTTGTCAATTTAAGCTATAGCTCATAGCTATGCTACCCTTGAGTCGCAAATCAAACACTGATAAACCTTCAAATGGCCCTAACTTCTATACGGTGAGTCCTATACCTATCAAAGTTTGCAACAATCAAATGCTTGGAACTTTTTATTGGAGCGTCATAAATCCTTGAAATTTTGTGACAATAAAGTATTGGAGCCTCTTATCAATTTAAGCTATCGCTCATAGCTATGCTACCCTTGAGTCCCAAATCAAACACTGATAAAACTTCAAATGACCCTAACTTCTATACGATGCGTCCTATACCTATCAAAGTTTGCCACAATCAAATGCTTGTAACTTTTTACTGGAGCTTCATAAAATCTTGAAATTTGGTGACATTAAAGTACTCGAGCCTCTTGTCAATTTAAGCTATCACTCATAGCTATGCTAAACTTGAGTCCCAAATCAAACACTGATAAAACTTCAAATGGCCCTAACTTCTATACGGTGCTTCCTACACCTATAAAAGTTTTCAACAATCAAATGCTTGCAACTTTTTACTGGAACGTCATAAAACCTTGACATTTTGTGACATTAAAGTACTTCTCAATTTAAGCTATAGCTCATAGCTATGCTACCCTTGAGTCGCAAATTAAATACTGATAAACCTTCAAATGGCCCTAACTTCTATACGGTGCGTCCCAGACCTATCAAAGTTTGCAACAATCAAATGCTTGGATCTTTTTACTGGAGCGTCATGAAACCTTGACATTTTGTGACATTAAAGTACTTGTCAATTTAAGCTATAGCTCATAGCTATGCTACCCTTGAGTCGCAAATCAAACACTGATAAACCTTCAAATGGCCCCAACTTCTATACGGTGCGTCCTATACCTATCAAAGTTTGCAACAATCAAATGCTTGTAACTTTTTACTGGAAAATAATAAAATCTTGAAATTTTGTGACAATAAAGTACTCGACCCTCTTGTCAATTGAACCTATCACTCATAGCTATACTAACCTTGAGTCCCAAATCAAACAAAGAAAAAACTACAAATGGCCCTAACTTCTATACGGTGCGATATATACCTATCAAAGTATGCAACAATCGAATGCTTGTAACTTTTTACTGGAGCGTCATAAACTCTTGAAATTTTGTGACAATAAAGTACTCGTGCCTCTTATCAATTTAAGCTATCGCTCATAGCTATGCTACCCCTGAGTCCCAAATCAAACACTGATAAATCTTCAAATGGCCCTAACTTCTATACGGTGCGTCCCTCACCTATCAAAGTTTGCAACAATCAAATGCTTGTAACTTTTTATTGGAGTGTAATAAAGTCTTGAAATTTTGTGACAATAAAGTACTCGAGCCCCTTGTCAATTTAAGCTATCACTCATAGCTATACTACCCTAGAGTCCCAAATGAAACACTGATAAAACTTCAAATGACCCTAAATTCTATACGATGCGTCCTATACCTATCAAAGTTTGCAACAATCAAATGCTTGTAACTTTTTATTGGAGCGTAATAAAGTCTTGAACTTTTGTCACAATAAAGCAGTCGAGACTCTTGTCAATTTAAGCTATCGCTCATAGCTATGCTACCGTTGAGTCCCAAATCAAACACTGATAAAACTTCAAATGGCCGTAACTTCTATACGGTGCGACCTACACCTATCAAAGTTTGCAACAATCAAATGCTTGCAACTTTTTACTGGAGCGTCATAAAACCTTGACATTTTGTGACATTAAAGTACTTGTCAATTTAAGCTATAGCTCATAGCTATGCTACCCTTGAGTCGCAAATCAAACACTGATAAACCTTCAAATGGCCCTAACTTCTATACGGTGAGTCCTATACCTATCAAAGTTTGCAACAATCAAATGCTTGGAACTTTTTATTGGAGCGTCATAAATCCTTGAAATTTTGTGACAATAAAGTATTGGAGCCTCTTATCAATTTAAGCTATCGCTCATAGCTATGCTACCCTTGAGTCCCAAATCAAACACTGATAAAACTTCAAATGACCCTAACTTCTATACGATGCGTCCTATACCTATCAAAGTTTGCCACAATCAAATGCTTGTAACTTTTTACTGGAGCTTCATAAAATCTTGAAATTTGGTGACATTAAAGTACTCGAGCCTCTTGTCAATTTAAGCTATCACTCATAGCTATGCTAAACTTGAGTCCCAAATCAAACACTGATAAAACTTCAAATGGCCCTAACTTCTATACGGTGCTTCCTACACCTATAAAAGTTTTCAACAATCAAATGCTTGCAACTTTTTACTGGAACGTCATAAAACCTTGACATTTTGTGACATTAAAGTACTTCTCAATTTAAGCTATAGCTCATAGCTATGCTACCCTTGAGTCGCAAATTAAATACTGATAAACCTTCAAATGGCCCTAACTTCTATACGGTGCGTCCCAGACCTATCAAAGTTTGCAACAATCAAATGCTTGGATCTTTTTACTGGAGCGTCATGAAACCTTGACATTTTGTGACATTAAAGTACTTGTCAATTTAAGCTATAGCTCATAGCTATGCTACCCTTGAGTCGCAAATCAAACACTGATAAACCTTCAAATGGCCCCAACTTCTATACGGTGCGTCCTATACCTATCAAAGTTTGCAACAATCAAATGCTTGTAACTTTTTACTGGAAAATAATAAAATCTTGAAATTTTGTGACAATAAAGTACTCGACCCTCTTGTCAATTGAACCTATCACTCATAGCTATACTAACCTTGAGTCCCAAATCAAACAAAGAAAAAACTACAAATGGCCCTAACTTCTATACGGTGCGATATATACCTATCAAAGTATGCAACAATCGAATGCTTGTAACTTTTTACTGGAGCGTCATAAACTCTTGAAATTTTGTGACAATAAAGTACTCGTGCCTCTTATCAATTTAAGCTATCGCTCATAGCTATGCTACCCCTGAGTCCCAAATCAAACACTGATAAATCTTCAAATGGCCCTAACTTCTATACGGTGCGTCCCACACCTATCAAAGTTTGCAACAATCAAATGCTTGTAACTTTTTATTGGAGCGTAATAAAGTCTTGAAAATTTGTGACAATAAAGTCGTCGAGCCTCTTGTCAATTTAAGGTATCGCTCATAGCTATGATACCCTTGAGTCCCAAATCAAAGACTGATAAAACTTCAAATGGCCCTAACTTCTATACGGTGCGATATATACCTATCAAAGTATACAACATTCAAATATTTGTAACTTTTTACTGGAGCTCAATAAAATCTTGACATTTTGTGACAATAAAGTACTCGAGCCTCTTATCAATTTAAGCTATCGCTGATAGCTATGCTACCCTTGAGTCCCAAATCAAACACTGATAAAACTTCAAATGGCCCTAACTTCTATACGGTGCGTCCCACACCTATCATAGCTTGCAACAATGAATTGCTTGGAACTTTTTACTGGAGCGTCATAAAACCTTGAAATTTTGTGACAATAAAGTATTGGAGTCTTTTATCAATTTAAGCTTTCGCTCATAGCTGTGATACCCTTGAGCCCCAAATCAAACACTGATAAAACTTCAAATGATCCTAACTTCTATACAATGCGTCCTATACCTATCAAAATTTGCAACAATCAAATGCTTGTAACTTTTTATTGGAGCGTAATAAAGTCTTGAAATTTTGTGACAATAAAGTAGTCGAGCCTCTTGTCAATTTAAGTTATCGCTCATAGCTATGCTACCCTTGAGTCCCAAATCAAACACTGATAAATCTTCAAATGGCCCTAACTTCTATACGGTGCGTCCCACACCTATCAAAGCTTGCAACAATCAAATGCTTGTAACTTTTTATTGGAGCGTAATAAAGTCTTGAAAATTTGTGACAATAAAGTAGTCGAGCCTCTTGTCAATTTAAGGTATCGTCATAGCTATGATACCCTTGAGTCCCAAATCAAAGGCTGATAAAACTTCAACTGGCCCTAACTTCTATACGGTGCGATATATACCTATCAAAGTATACAACATTCAAATATTTGTAACTTTTTACTGGAGCGTCATAAAATCTTGAAATTTTGTGACAATAAAGTACTCGTGGCTCTTATCAATTTAAGCTATCGTTCATAGCCATGCCACCCTTGAGTCCCAAATCAAACACTGATAGAACTTCAAATGGCCCTAAATTCTATATGGTGCGTCCTACACCTATCAAAGTGTGCAACAACCAAATGCTTGTACCTTTTTACTTTAGCGTCATAAAACCTTGAAATTTGGTGACAATAAAGTACTCGTGCCTCTTGTCAATTAAAGTTGTCGCTCATTGCTATGCTACCCTTGAGTCCCAAATCAAACATTGATAAAACAATGGCCCTAAATTCTGTACTTTACGTCCTACACCTATCAAAGTTTGCAACAATCAAATGCGAGTAACTTTTTACTGGAGCTTAATAAAATCTTGACATTTTGTGACAATAAAGTACTTGTCAATTTACGCTATGGCTCATAGCTATGGTACCCTTGAGTCGCAAATCAAACACTGATAAACCTTCAAATGGCCCTAACTTCTATACGGTGCGTCCTATACCTATCAAAGTTTGCAACAATCAAATGCTTCTAACTTTTTACTGGAAAATAATAAAATCTTGAAATTTTGTGACAATAAAGTACTCGACCCTCTTGTCAATTTAACCTATCACTCATAGCTATACTAACCTTGAGTCCCAAATCAAACAAAGAAAAAACTGCAAATGGCCCTAACTTCTATACGGTGCGATATATACCTATCAAAGTATGCAACAATCGAATGCTTGTAACTTTTTACTGGAGCGTCATAAACTCTTGAAATTTTGTGACAATAAAGTAATCGTGCCTCTTATCAATTTAAGCTATCGCTCATAGCTATGCTACCCTTGAGTCCCAAATCAAACACTGATAAATCTTCAAATGGCCCTAACTTCTATACGGTGCGTCCCACACCTATCAAAGTTTGCAACAATCAAATGCTTGTAACTTTTTATTGGAGCGTAATAAAGTCTTGAAAATTTGTGACAATAAAGTAGTCGAGCCTCTTGTCAGTTTAAGGTATCGTCATAGCTATGATACCCTTGAGTCCCAAATCAAAGGCTGATAAAACTTCAAATGGCCCTAACTTCTATACGGTGCGATATATACCTATCAAAGTATACAACATTCAAATATTTGTAACTTTTTACTGGAGCGTCATAAAATCTTGAAATTTTGTGACAATAAAGTACTCGTGGCTCTTATCAATTTAAAGTATCGTTCATAGCCATGCCACCCTTGAGTCCCAAATCAAACACTGATAGAACTTCAAATGGCCCTAAATTCTATATGGTGCGTCCTACACCTATCAAAGTGTGCAACAACCAAATGCTTGTAACTTTTTACTGGAGCGTCATAAAACCTTGAAATTTGGTGACAATAAAGTACTCGTGCCTCTTGTCAATTAAAGTTGTCGCTCCTTGCTATGCTACCCTTGAGTCCCAAATCAAACATTGATAAAACAATGGCCCTAAATTCTGTACTTTACGTCCTACACCTATCAAAGTTTGCAACAATCAAATGCGAGTAACTTTTTACTGGAGCTTAATAAAATCTTGACATTTTGTGACAATAAAGTACTCGGGCCTCTTGTCAATTTAAGCTATCGCTCATAGCTATGCTACCCTTGAGTCCCAAATCAAACACTGATAAAACTTCAAATGGCCGAAACTTCTATACGGTGCTTCCTACACCTATAAAAGTTTTCAACAATCAAATGCTTGTAACTTTTTACTGGAGCGTCATAAAACCTTGAAATTTTGTGACAATAAAGTATTGGAGCCTCTTATCAATTTAAGCTATCGCTCATAGCTATGATACCCTTAAGCCCCAAATCAAACACTGATAAAACTTCAAATGATCCTAACTTCTTTACAATGCGTCCTATACCTATCAAAATTTGCAACAATCAAATGCTTGTAACTTTTTATTGGAGCGTAATAAAGTCTTGAATTTTTGTGACAATAAAGTAGTCGAGCCTCTTGTCAATTTAAGCTATCGCTCATAGCTATGATACCCTTGAGTCCCAAATCAAACATTGATAAAACTTCAAATGGCCGTAACTTCTATACGGCTTCTACACCTATCAAAGTTTGCAACAATCAAATGCTTGCAACTTTTTACTGGAGCGTCATCAAACCTTGACATTTTGTGACATTAAAGTACTTGTCAATTTAAGCTATAGCTCATAGCTATGGTACCCTTGAGTCGCAAATCAAACACTGATAAACCTTCAAATGGCCCTAACTTCTATACGGTGCGTCCTATACCTATCAAAGTTTGCAACAATCAAATGCTTCTAACTTTTTACTGGAAAATAATAAAATCTTGAAATTTTGTGACAATAAAGTACTCGACCCTCTTGTCAATTTAACCTATCACTCATAGCTATACTAACCTTGAGTCCCAAATCAAACAAAGAAAAAACTGCAAATGGCCCTAACTTCTATACGGTGCGATATATACCTATCAAAGTATGCAACAATCGAATGCTTGTAACTTTTTACTGGAGCGTCATAAACTCTTGAAATTTTGTGACAATAAAATAATCGTGCCTCTTATCAATTTAAGCTATCGCTCATAGCTATGCTACCCTTGAGTCCCAAATCAAACACTGATAAATCTTCAAATGGCCCTAACTTCTATACGGTGCGTCCCACACCTATCAAAGTTTGCAACAATCAAATGCTTGTAACTTTTTATTGGAGCGTAATAAAGTCTTGAAAATTTGTGACAATAAAGTAGTCGAGCCTCTTGTCAGTTTAAGGTATCGTCATAGCTATGATACCCTTGAGTCCCAAATCAAAGGCTGATAAAACTTCAAATGGCCCTAACTTCTATACGGTGCGATATATACCTATCAAAGTATACAACATTCAAATATTTGTAACTTTTTACTGGAGCGTCATAAAATCTTGAAATTTTGTGACAATAAAGTACTCGTGGCTCTTATCAATTTAAAGTATCGTTCATAGCCATGCCACCCTTGAGTCCCAAATCAAACACTGATAGAACTTCAAATGGCCCTAAATTCTATATGGTGCGTCCTACACCTATCAAAGTGTGCAACAACCAAATGCTTGTAACTTTTTACTGGAGCGTCATAAAACCTTGAAATTTGGTGACAATAAAGTACTCGTGCCTCTTGTCAATTAAAGTTGTCGCTCATTGCTATGCTACCCTTGAGTCCCAAATCAAACATTGATAAAACAATGGCCCTAAATTCTGTACTTTACGTCCTACACCTATCAAAGTTTGCAACAATCAAATGCGAGTAACTTTTTACTGGAGCTTAATAAAATCTTGACATTTTGTGACAATAAAGTACTCGGGCCTCTTGTCAATTTAAGCTATCGCTCATAGCTATGCTACCCTTGAGTCCCAAATCAAACACTGATAAAACTTCAAATGGCCGAAACTTCTATACGGTGCTTCCTACACCTATAAAAGTTTTCAACAATCAAATGCTTGTAACTTTTTACTGGAGCGTCATAAAACCTTGAAATTTTGTGACAATAAAGTATTGGAGCCTCTTATCAATTTAAGCTATCGCTCATAGCTATGATACCCTTGAGCCCCAAATCAAACACTGATAAAACTTCAAATGATCCTAACTTCTTTACAATGCGTCCTATACCTATCAAAATTTAAAACAATCAAATGCTTGTAACTTTTTATTGGAGCGTAATAAAGTCTTGAACTTTTGTGACAATAAAGTAGTCGACCCTCTTGTCAATTTAAGCTATCGCTCATAGGTATGATACCCTTGAGTCCCAAATCAAACATTGATAAAACTTCAAATGGCCGTAACTTCTATACGGCTTCTACACCTATCAAAGTTTGCAACAATCAAATGCTTGCAACTTTTTACTGGAGCGTCATCAAACCTTGACATTTTGTGACATTAAAGTACTTGTCAATTTAAGCTATAGCTCATAGCTATGCTACCCTTGAGTCGCAAATCAAACACTGATAAACCTTCAAATGGCCCTAACTTCTATACGGTGCGTCCTATACCTATCAAAGTTTGCAACAATCAAATGCTTGTAACTTTTTACTGGAAAATAATAAAATCTTGAGATTTTGTGACAATAAAGTACTCGACCCTCTTGTCAATTTAACCTATCACTCATAGCTATACTAACCTTGAGTCCCAAATCAAACAAAGAAAAAACTGCAAATGGCCCTAACTTCTATACGGTGCGATATATACCTATCAAAGTATGCAACAATCGAATGCTTGTAACTTTTTACTGGAGCGTCGTAAACTCTTGAAATTTTGTGACAATAAAGTACTCGTGCCTCTTATCAATTTAAGCTATCGCTCATAGCTATTCTACCCTTCAGTCCCAAATCAAACACTGAAAAAACTTCAAATGGCCCTAACTTCTATACGGTGCGTCCCACACCTATCAAACTTTGCAACAATCAAATGCTTATAACTTTTTATTGGAGCGTAATAAAGTCTTGAAATTTTGTGACAATAAAGTAGTCCAGCATCTTGTCAATTTAAGGTATTGCTCAAAGCTATGATACCCTTGAGTCCCAAATCAAAGACTGATAAAACTTCAAATGGCCCTAACTTCTATACGGTGCGATATATACCTATCAAAGTATACAACATTCAAATATTTGTAACTTTTTACTGGAGCGTAATAAAATCTTGAAATTTTGTGACAATAAAGTATTCGGGTCTCTTATCAATTTAAGCTATCGCTCACAGTTATGCTACCCTTGAGTCCCAAATCAAACACTGATAAAACTACAAAAGGCCCTAACTTCTATACGGTGCGTCCCACACCTATCAAAGTTTGCAACAATCAAATGCTTGTAACTTTTTACTGGAGCGTCATAAAATCTTGAAATTTTGTGACAATAAAGTACTTGAGCCTCTTATCAATTTAAGCTATCGCTCACAGCTATGCTACCGTTGAGTCCCAAATCAAACACGGATAAACTTCAAATTACCCTAAGTTTGCAACAATCAAATGCTTGTAACTTTTTACTGGAGCTTAATTAAATCTTGAAATTTTGAGACAATAAAGTACTCGGGCCTCTTGTCAATTTAAGCTATCACTCATAGCTATGCTACCCTTGAGTCCCAAATCAAACACTTATGAAACTTCAAATGGCCGAAACTTCTATACGGTGCTTCCTACTCCTATAAAAGTTTTCAACAATCAAGTGCTTGCAACTTTTTACTGGAGCGTCATAAAACCTTGAAATTTTGTGACAATAAAGTACTCGAGCCTCTTATCAATTTAAGCTATCGCTCATAGCTATGCTACCTTTGAGTCCCAAATCAAACACTGATAAAACTTCAAATGGCGCTAACTTCTTACGGTGCGTCCCACACCTATCATAGTTTGCAACAATCAATTGCTTGGAACTTTTTACTGGAGCGTCATAAGACCTTGAAATTTTGTGACAATAAAGTATTGGAGCCAATTATCAATTTAAGCTATCGCTCATAGCTATGCTCCCCTTGAGTCCCAAATCAAACACTGATAAAACTTCAAATGACCCTAACTTCTATACGATGCGTCCTATACCTATCAAAGTTTGCAACAATGAAATGCTTGTAATTTTTTATTGGAGCGTAATAAAGCCTTGAACTTTTGTGACAATAAAGTAGTCGAGCCTCTTGTCAATTTAAGCTATCGCTCATAGCTATGCTACCCTTGAGTCCCAAATCAAACACTGATAAACCTTCAAATGGCCCTAACTTCTATACGGTGCGTCCTATACCTATCAAAGTTTGCAACAATCAAATGCTTGTAACTGTTTACTGGAACGTCATAAAATCTTGAAATTTTGTGACAATAAAGTACTCGTGCCTCTTGTTAATTAATGTTGTCGCTCATTGGTATGCTACCCTTGAGTCCCAAATCAAACACTGATAAGACTGCAAATGGCCCTAACTTCTATATGGTGCGTCCTACACCTATAAAAGTTTGCAACAACCAAATGCTTGTAACTTTTTAGTGGAGCGTCATAAAACCTTGAAATTTGGTGACAATAAAGTACTCGTGCCTCTTGTCAATTAAAGTTGTCGCTCATTGCTATGCTACACTTGAGTCCTAAATCAAACACTGATAAAACAATAGCCCTAAATTCTGTACTTTGCGTCCTACACCTTTACAAGTTTGCAACAATCAAATGCTTGTAACTTTTACTGGAACGTCATAAAATCTTGAAATTTTGTGACAATAAAGTACTTGAGCCTCTTATCAATTTAAGCTATCGCTCATAGCTATGCTACCCTTGAGTCCCAAATCAAACACGGATAAACTTCAAATTACCCTAAGTTTGCAACAATCAAATGCTTGTAACTTTTTACTGGAGCGTCATAAAACCTTGAAATTTGGTGACAATAAAGTACTCGTGCCTCTTGTCAATTAAAGTTGTCGCTCATTGCTATGCTACACTTGAGTCCCAAATCAAACACTGATAAAACTTCAAATGGCCCTAACTTATATACGGTGCATCCTATACCAATCAAAGTTTGCAACAATCAAATGCGTGTAACTTTTTACTGGAGCTTTATAAAATCTTGAAATTTTGTGACAAGAAATTACTCGGGCCTCTTTTCAATTTAAGCTATCGCTCATAGCTATGTTACCCTTGAGTCCCAAATCAAACATTGATAAAACTTCAAATTGCCCTAACTTCTATACGGTGTGTCCCACACCTATCATAGTTTGCAACAATCAATTGCTTGGAACTTTTTACGGGAGCGTCATAAAACCTTGAAATTTTGTGACAATAAAGTATTGGAGCCTCTTATCAATTTAAGCTATCGCTCATAGCTATGCTACCCTTGAGTCCCAAATCAAACACTGATAAAACTTAAAATGACCCTAACTTCTATACGATGCGCCCTATACCTATCAAAGTTTGCAACAATCAAATGCTTGTAACTTTTTATTGGAGCGTAATAAAGTCTTGAACCTTTGTGACAATAAAGTGGTCAAGCCTCTTGTCAATTTAAGCTATCGCTCATAGCTATGCTACCCTTGAGTCCCAAATCAAACACTGATAAAACTTCAAATGGCCGAAACTTCTATACGGTGCTTCCTACACCTATAAGAATTTTCAACAATCAAATGCTTGCAACTTTTTACTGGAGCGTCATAAAACCTTGAAATTTTGTGACAATAAAGTACTCGAGCCTCTTATCAATTTAAGCTTTCGCTCATAGCTATGCTCTCCTTGAGTCCCAAATCAAACACTGATAAAACTTCAAATGACCCTAACTTCTATACGATGCGTCCTACACCTATCAAAGTTTGCAACAATCAAATGCTTGTAACTTTTTATTTTAGCGTAATAAAGTCTTGAACTTTTGTGACAATAAAGTAGTCGAGCCTCTTGTCAATTTAAGCTGTCGCTCATAGCTATGCTACCCTTGAGTCCCAAATCAAACACTGAGAAAGCTTCAAATGGCCGTAACTTCTATACGGTGCGTCCTACACTTATCAAAGTTTGCACTAATCAAATGCTTGCAACTTTTTACTGGAGCGTCATAAAACCTTGACATTTTGTGACATTAAAGTACTTGTCAATTTAAGCTGTAGCTCATAGCTATGCTACCCTTGAGTCCCAAATCAAACACTGATAAAACTTCAAATGGCCCTAACTTCTATACGGTGCGTCCTACACCTATCAAAGTTTGCAACAATCAAATGCTTGTAACTTTTTACTGGCGCGTCATAAAACCTTGAAATTTTGTGACAATAAAGTACTCGTGCCTCTTGTTAATTAAAGTTGTCGCTCATTGCTATACTACCCTTGAGTCCCAAATGAAACACTGATAATACTTCAAATGACCCTAACTTCTATACGATGCGTCCTACACCTATCAAAGTTTGCAACAATCAAATGCTTGTAACTTTTTATTTTAGCGTAATAAAGTCTTGAACTTTTGTGACAATAAAGTAGTCGAGCCTCTTGTCAATTTAAGCTATCGCTCATAGCTATGCTACCCTTGAGTCCCAAATCAAACACTGAGAAAGCTTCAAATGGCCGTAACTTCTATACGGTGCGTCCTACACTTATCAAAGTTTGCACTAATCAAATGCTTGCAACTTTTTACTGGAGCGTCATAAAACCTTGACATTTTGTGACATTAAAGTACTTGTTAATTTAAGCTGTAGCTCATAGCTATGCTACCCTTGAGTCCCAAATCAAACACTGATAAAACTTCAAATGGCCCTAACTTCTATACGGTGCGTCCTACACCTATCAAAGTTTGCAACAATCAAATGCTTGTAACTTTTTACTGGCGCGTCATAAAACCTTGAAATTTTGTGACAATAAAGTACTCGTGCCTCTTGTTAATTAAAGTTGTCGCTCATTGCTATACTACCCTTGAGTCCCAAATGAAACACTGATAAAACTTCAAATGGCACCAACTTCTATACGGTGCATCCTATACCAATCAAAGTTTGCAACAATCAAATGCGTGTAACTTTTTACTGGAGCTTAATAAAATCTTGAAATTTTGTGAGAATAAAGTACTCGAGCCTCTTCAATTTACGCTATCGCTCATAGCTATGCTACCCTTGAGTCCCAAATCAAACACTGATAAAACTTCAAATGGCCGTAACTTCTATACGGTGCGGCCTACACCTATCAAAATTTGCAACAATCAAATGCTTGCAACTTTTTACTGGAGCGTCATAAAACCTTGACATTTTGTGACATTAAAGTACTTCTCAATTTAAGCTATAGCTCATAGCTATGCTACCCTTGAGTCGCAAATCAAACACTGATAAACCATCAAATGGCCCTAACTTCTATACGGTGCGTCCTATACCTATCAAAGTTTGCAACAATCAAATGCTTGTAACTTTTTACTGGAGCTTCATAAAATCTTGAAATTTGGTGACATTAAAGTACTCGAGCCTCTTGTCAATTTAAGCTATCACTCATAGCTATGCTAAACTTGAGTCCCAAATCAAACACTGATAAAACTTCAAATGGCCCTAGCTTCTATACGGTGCGTCCTATACCTATCAAAGTTTGCAACAATAAAATGCTTGTAACTTTTTACTGGAGCGTCATAAAACCTTGAAATTTTGTGACAATAAAGTACTCGTGCCTCTTGTTAATTAAAGTTGTCGCTCATAGCTACGCTACCCTTGACTCCAAAATAAAACACTGATATAACTTCAAATGGCCCTATCTTCTACACGGTACGTCCTACACCTATCAAAGTTTGCGACATTCAAATGCTTGTAACTTTTTACTGGAGCGTCATTTAACCTTGAAATTTGGTGACAATACAGTACTCGAGCCTCTTATCAATTTAAGCTATCGCTCATAGCTATGCTACCATTGAGTCCCAAATCAAACATTGATAAAACTTCAAATGGCCCTAACTTCTATACGGTGCGTCCTAAGCCTATCAAATTTTGCAACAATCAAATGCTTGCAACTTTTTACTGGAGCGTCATAAAATCTTGAAATTTTGTGACAAAAAAGTACTCGTGCCTCTTGTCAATTAAAGTTGTCGCTCATTGCTATGCTACACTTGAGTCCTAAATCAAACACTGATAAAACAATAGCCCTAAATTCTGTACTTTGCGTCCTACACCTATACAAGTTTGCAACAATCAAATGCTTGTAACTTTTTACTGGAACGTCATAAAATCTTGAAATTTTGTGACAATAAAGTACTTGAGCCTCTTATCAATTTAAGCTATCGCTCATAGCTATGCTACCCCTGAGTCCCAAATCAAACACGGATAAACTTCAAATTACCCTAAGTTTGCAACAATCAAATGCTTGTAACTTTTTACTGGAGCGTCATAAAACCTTGAAATTTGGTGACAATAAAGTACTCGTGCCTCTTGTCAATTAAAGTTGTCGCTCATTGCTATGCTACACTTGAGTCCCAAATCAAACACTGATAAAACTTCAAATGGCCCTAACTTATATACGGTGCATCCTATACCAATCAAAGTTTGCAACAATCAAATGCGTGTAACTTTTTACTGGAGCTTTATAAAATCTTGAAATTTTGTGACAATAAATTACTCGGGCCTCTTTTCAATTTAAGCTATCGCTCATAGCTATGTTACCCTTGAGTCCCAAATCAAACACTGATAAAACTTCAAATTGCCCTAACTTCTATACGGTGCGTCCCACACCTATTATAGTTTGCAACAATCAATTGCTTGGA
Source organism: Clusia tigrina (assembly GCA_920105625.2). Lineage (NCBI taxonomy): Eukaryota > Metazoa > Arthropoda > Insecta > Diptera > Clusiidae > Clusia > Clusia tigrina. The sequence goes on from OV050030.1 coordinate 215,462,113, forward strand.
ACTTTTTACGGGAGCGTCATAAAACCTTGAAATTTTGTGACAATAAAGTATTGGAGCCTCTTATCAATTTAAGCTATCGCTCATAGCTATGCTACCCTTGAGTCCCAAATCAAACACTGATAAAACGTAAAATGACCCTAACTTCTATACGATGCGCCCTATACCTATCAAAGTTTGCAACAATCAAATGCTTGTAACTTTTTATTGGAGCGTAATAAAGTCTTGAACTTTTGTGACAATAAAGTGGTCAAGCCTCTTGTCAATTTAAGCTATCGCTCATAGCTATGCTACCCTTGAGTCCCAAATCAAACACTGAAAAAACTTCAAATGGCCGAAACTTCTATACGGTGCTTCCTACACCTATAAGAATTTTCAACAATCAAATGCTTGCAACTTTTTACTGGAGCGTCATAAAACCTTGAAATTTTGTGACAATAAAGTACTCGAGCCTCTTATCAATCTAAGCTTTCGCTCATAGCTATGCTCTCCTTGAGTCCCAAATCAAACACTGATAAAACTTTAAATGACCCTAACTTCTATACGATGCGTCCTACACCTATCAAAGTTTGCAACAATCAAATGCTTGTAACTTTTTATTTTAGCGTAATAAAGTCTTGAACTTTTGTGACAATAAAGTAGTCGAGCCTCTTGTCAATTTAAGCTATCGCTCATAGCTATGCTACCCTTGAGTCCCAAATCAAACACTGAGAAAGCTTCAAATGGCCGTAACTTCTATACGGTGCGTCCTACACTTATCAAAGTTTGCACTAATCAAATGCTTGCAACTTTTTACTGGAGCGTCATAAAACCTTGACATTTTGTGACATTAAAGTACTTGTTAATTTAAGCTGTAGCTCATAGCTATGCTACCCTTGAGTCCCAAATCAAACACTGATAAAACTTCAAATGGCCCTAACTTCTATACGGTGCGTCCTACACCTATCAAAGTTTGCAACAATCAAATGCTTGTAACTTTTTACTGGAGCGTCATAAAACCTTGAAATTTTGTGACAATAAAGTACTCGTGCCTCTTGTTAATTAAAGTTGTCGCTCATTGCTATACTACCCATGAGTCCCAAATGAAACACTGATAAAACTTCAAATGGCACCAACTTCTATACGGTGCATCCTATACCAATCAAAGTTTGCAACAATCAAATGCGTGTAACTTTTTACTGGAGCTTAATAAAATCTTGAAATTTTGTGAGAATAAAGTACTCGAGCCTCTTCAATTTAAGCTATCGCTCATAGCTATGCTACCCTTGAGTCCCAAATCAAACACTGATAAAACTTCAAATGGCCGTAACTTCTATACGGTGCGGCCTACACCTATCAAAATTTGCAACAATCAAATGCTTGCAACTTTTTACTGGAGCGTCATAAAACCTTGACATTTTGTGACATTAAAGTACTTCTCAATTTAAGCTATAGCTCATAGCTATGCTACCCTTGAGTCGCAAATCAAACACTGATAAACCATCAAATGGCCCTAACTTCTATACGGTGCGTCCTATACCTATCAAAGTTTGCAACAATCAAATGCTTGTAACTTTTTACTGGAGCTTCATAAAATCTTGAAATTTGGTGACATTAAAGTACTCGAGCCTCTTGTCAATTTAAGCTATCACTCATAGCTATGCTAAACTTGAGTCCCAAATCAAACACTGATAAAACTTCAAATGGCGATAGCTTCTATACGGTGCGTCCTATACCTATCAAAGTTTGCAACAATAAAATGCTTGTAACTTTTTACTGGAGCGTCATAAAACCTTGAAATTTTGTGACAATAAAGTACTCGTGCCTCTTGTTAATTAAAGTTGTCGCTCATAGCTACGCTACCCTTGACTCCAAAATAAAACACTGATATAACTTCAAATGGCCCTATCTTCTACACGGTACGTCCTACACCTATCAAAGTTTGCGACATTCAAATGCTTGTAACTTTTTACTGGAGCGTCATTTAACCTTGAAATTTGGTGACAATATAGTACTCGAGCCTCTTATCAATTTAAGCTATCGCTCATAGCTATGCTACCATTGAGTCCCAAATCAAACATTGATAAAACTTCAAATGGCCCTAACTTCTATACGGTGCGTCCTAAGCCTATCAAACTTTGCAACAATCAAATGCTTGCAACTTTTTACTGGAGCGTCATAAAATCTTGAAATTTTGTGACAAAAAAGTACTCGTGCCTCTTGTTAATTAATGTTGTCGCTCATTGGTATGCTACCCTTGAGTCCCAAATCAAACACTGATAAGACTGCAAATGGCCCTAACTTCTATATGGTGCGTCCTACACCTATAAAAGTTTGCAACAACCAAATGCTTGTAACTTTTTAGTGGAGCGTCATAAAACCTTGAAATTTGGTGACAATAAAGTACTCGTGCCTCTTGTCAATTAAAGTTGTCGCTCATTGCTATGCTACACTTGAGTCCTAAATCAAACACTGATAAAACAATAGCCCTAAATTCTGTACTTTGCGTCCTACACCTATACAAGTTTGCAACAATCAAATGCTTGTAACTTTTTACTGGAACGTCATAAAATCTTGAAATTTTGTGACAATAAAGTACTTGAGCCTCTTATCAATTTAAGCTATCGCTCATAGCTATGCTACCCCTGAGTCCCAAATCAAACACGGATAAACTTCAAATTACCCTAAGTTTGCAACAATCAAATGCTTGTAACTTTTTACTGGAGCGTCATAAAACCTTGAAATTTGGTGACAATAAAGTACTCGTGCCTCTTGTCAATTAAAGTTGTCGCTCATTGCTATGCTACACTTGAGTCCCAAATCAAACACTGATAAAACTTCAAATGGCCCTAACTTATATACGGTGCATCCTATACCAATCAAAGTTTGCAACAATCAAATGCGTGTAACTTTTTACTGGAGCTTTATAAAATCTTGAAATTTTGTGACAATAAATTACTCGGGCCTCTTGTCAATTTAAGCTATCGCTCATAGCTATGCTACCCTTGAGTCCCAAATCAAACACTGATAAAACTTCAAATGGCCGAAACTTCTATACGGTGCTTCCTACACCTATAAGAATTTTCAACAATCAAATGCTTGCAACTTTTTACTGGAGCGTCATCAAACCTTGACATTTTGTGACAATAAAGTACTCGAGCCTCTTATCAATCTAAGCTTTCGCTCATAGCTATGCTCTCCTTGAGTCCCAAATCAAACACTGATAAAACTTCAAATGACCCTAACTTCTATACGATGCGTCCTATACCTATCAAAGTTTGCAACAATCAAATGCTTGTAACTTTTTATTTTAGCGTAATAAAGTCTTGAAATTTTGTGAGAATAAAGTACTCGAGCCTCTTTTCAATTTAAGCTATCGCTCATAGCTATGCTACCCTTGAGTCCCAAATCAAACACTGATAAAACTTCAAATGGCCGTAACTTCTATACGGTGCGGCCTACACCTATCAAAATTTGCAACAATCAAATGCTTGCAACTTTTTACTGGAGCGACATAAAACCTTGACATTTTGTGACATTAAAGTACTTCTCAATTTAAGCTATAGCTCATAGCTATGCTACCCTTGAGTCGCAAATCAAACACTGATAAACCTTCAAATGGCCCTAACTTCTATACGGTGCGTCCTATACCTATCAAAGTTTGCAACAATCAAATGCTTGTAACTTTTTACTGGAGCTTAATAAAATCTTGAAATTTTGTGAGAATAAAGTACTCGAGCCTCTTTTCAATTTAAGCTATCGCTCATAGCTATGCTACCCTTGAGTCCCAAATCAAACACTGATAAACCTTCAAATGGCCCTAACTTCTATACGGTGCGTCCTATACCTATCAAAGTTTGCAACAATCAAATGCTTGTAACTTTTTACTGGAGCTTCATAAAATCTTGAAATTTGGTGACATTAAAGTACTCGAGCCTCTTGTCAATTTAAGCTATAACTCATAGCTATGCTAAACTTGAGTCCCAAATCAAACACTGATAAAACTTCAAATGGCCCTAGCTTCTATACGGTGCGTCCTATACCCATCAAAATTTGCGACATTCAAATGCTTGTAACTTTTTACTGGAGCGTCATTTAACCTTGAAATTTGGTGACAATACAGTACTCGAGCCTCTTATCAATTTAAGCTATCGCTCATAGCAATGCTACCCTTGAGTCCCAAATCAAACATTGATAAAACTTCAAATGGCCCTAACTTCTATACGGTGCGTCCTAAGCCTATCAAACTTTGCAACAATCAAATGCTTGCAACTTTTTACTGGAGCGTCATAAAACCTTGAAATTTGGTGACAATAAAGTGCTCGAGCCTCTTATCAATTTAAGCTATCGGTCGTAGCTAGGCTACCCTTGAGTCCCAAATTAAACACTGAAAAAACTTCAAATGGCCCTAACTTCTATACGGTGAGTCCTATACCAATCAAAGTTTGCAACAATCAAATGCGTGTAACTTTTTACTGGACCTTAATAAAATCTTGAAATTTGGTGACAATAAAGTACTCGTGCCTCTTGTCAATTAAAGTTGTCGCTCATTGCTATGCTACACTTGAGTCCCAAATCAAACACTGATAAAACTTCAAATGGCCCTAACTTATATACGGTGCATCCTATACCAATCAAAGTTTGCAACAATCAAATGCGTGTAACTTTTTACTGGAGCTTTATAAAATCTTGAAATTTTGTGACAATAAATTACTCGGGCCTCTTGTCAATTTAAGCTATCGCTCATAGCTATGCTACCCTTGAGTCCCAAATCAAACACTGATAAAACTTCAAATGGCCGAAACTTCTATACGGTGCTTCCTACACCTATAAGAATTTTCAACAATCAAATGCTTGCAACTTTTTACTGGAGCGTCATCAAACCTTGAAATTTTGTGACAATAAAGTACTCGAGCCTCTTATCAATTTAAGCTTTCGCTCATAGCTATGCTCTCCTTGAGTCCCAAATCAAACACTGATAAAACTTCAAATGACCCTAACTTCTATACGATGCGTCCTATACCTATCAAAGTTTGCAACAATCAAATGCTTGTAACTTTTTATTTTAGCGTAATAAAGTCTTGAAATTTTGTGAGAATAAAGTACTCGAGCCTCTTTTCAATTTAAGCTATCGCTCATAGCTATGCTACCCTTGAGTCCCAAATCAAACACTGATAAAACTTCAAATGGCCGTAACTTCTATACGGTGCGGCCTACACCTATCAAAATTTGCAACAATCAAATGCTTGCAACTTTTTACTGGAGCGTCATAAAACCTTGACATTTTGTGACATTAAAGTACTTCTCAATTTAAGCTATAGCTCATAGCTATGCTACCCTTGAGTCGCAAATCAAACACTGATAAACCTTCAAATGGCCCTAACTTCTATACGGTGCGTCCTATACCTATCAAAGTTTGCAACAATCAAATGCTTGTAACTTTTTACTGGAGCTTAATAAAATCTTGAAATTTTGTGAGAATAAAGTACTCGAGCCTCTTTTCAATTTAAGCTATCGCTCATAGCTATGCTACCCTTGAGTCCCAAATCAAACACTGATAAAACTTCAAATGGCCGTAACTTCTATACGGTGCGGCCTACACCTATCAAAATTTGCAACAATCAAATGCTTGCAACTTTTTACTGGAGCGTCATAAAACCTTGACATTTTGTGACATTAAAGTACTTCTCAATTTAAGCTATAGCTCATAGCTATGCTACCCTTGAGTCGCAAATCAAACACTGATAAACCTTCAAATGGCCCTAACTTCTATACGGTGCGTCCTATACCTATCAAAGTTTGCAACAATCAAATGCTTGTAACTTTTTACTGGAGCTTCATAAAATCTTGAAATTTGGTGACATTAAAGTACTCGAGCCTCTTGTCAATTTAAGCTATAACTCATAGCTATGCTAAACTTGAGTCCCAAATCAAACACTGATAAAACTTCAAATGGCCCTAGCTTCTATACGGTGCGTCCTATACCCATCAAAATTTGCGACATTCAAATGCTTGTAACTTTTTACTGGAGCGTCATTTAACCTTGAAATTTGGTGACAATACAGTACTCGAGCCTCTTATCAATTTAAGCTATCGCTCATAGCAATGCTACCCTTGAGTCCCAAATCAAACATTGATAAAACTTCAAATGGCCCTAACTTCTATACGGTGCGTCCTAAGCCTATCAAACTTTGCAACAATCAAATGCTTGCAACTTTTTACTGGAGCGTCATAAAACCTTGAAATTTGGTGACAATAAAGTGCTCGAGCCTCTTATCAATTTAAGCTATCGGTCGTAGCTAGGCTACCCTTGAGTCCCAAATTAAACACTGAAAAAACTTCAAATGGCCCTAACTTCTATACGGTGAGTCCTATACCAATCAAAGTTTGCAACAATCAAATGCGTGTAACTTTTTACTGGACCTTAATAAAATCTTGAAATTTTGTGACAATAAAGTACTCGAGCCTCTTGTCAATTTAAGCTGTCGCTCATAGCTACCCTTGAGTCCCAAATCAAACTCTGATAAAACTTAAAATGGCCCTAACTTCTATACGGTGCGTCCTATACCTATCAAAGTTTGTAACAATCAAATGCTTGTAACTTTTTATTGGAGCGTAATAAAGTCTTGAAATTTTGTGACAATAAAGTAGTCGAGACTCTTGTCAATTTAAGGTATCGCTCATTGCTATGCTATCCTTGAGTCCCAAATCAAATACTGATAAAACTTCAAATGGCCCTAACTTCTATACGGGGCGATATATACCTATTAAAGTTTGCGACAATCAAATGCTTGCAACTTTTTACTGGAGCGTCATATAACCTTGAAATTTGGTGACAATAAAGTACTCGAGCCTCTTATCAATTTAAGCTATCGCTCATAGCTATGCTACCCTTGAGCCGCAAATCAAACACTGATCAACTTCAAATGGCCCTAACTTCTATACGGTACGTCCTACACCTATCAAAGTTTGCAACAATCAAATGCTTGCAACTTTTTACTGGAGCGTCATTTAACGTTGAAATTTTGTGACAATACAGTACTCGAGCCTCTTAAGCTATCGCTCATAGCTATGCTACCCTTGAGTCCCAACTCAAACAGTGATAAAATTTCAAATGGCCCTAACTTCTATACGGTGCGATATATACCTATCAAAGTTTGCAACAATCAAATGCTTGCAACTTTTTACTGGAGCGTCATTTAACCTTGAAATTTGGTGACAATAAAGTACTCGAGCCTCTTATCAATTTAAGCTATCGCTCATAGCTATGCTGCCCTTGAGTCCCAAATCATACACTGATAAAACTTCAAATGGCCCTAACTTCAATACGGTGCGGCCTACACCTATCAAAGTTTGCAACAATCAAATGCTTGCAACTTTTTACTGGAGCGTCATAAAACCTTGACATTTTGTGACATTAAAGTACTTGTCAATTTAAGCTATAGCTCATAGCTATGCTACCCTTGAGTCGCAAATCAAACACTGATAAACCATCAAATGGCCGTAACTTCTATAGGGTGCGTCCTATACCTATCAAAGTTTGCAACAATCAAATGCTTGTAACTTTTTACTGGAGCTTCATAATACCTTGAAATTTGGTGACATTAAAGTACTCGAGCCTCTTGTCAATATAAGCTATCACTCATAGCTATGCTAAACTTGAGTCCCAAATCAATCACTGACAAAACTTCAAATGGCCCTAACTTCTATACTGTGCATCCTATACCAATCCAAGTTTGCAACAATCAAATGCGTGTAACTTTTTACTGGAGCTTAATAAAATCTTAAAATTTTGTGACAATAAAGTTATCGATCTTGTCAATTTATGCTATCGTTCATGGCTATGCTACCCTTGAGTCCCAAATCAAACACTGATAAAACTTAAAATGGCCCTAACTTCTATACGGTGCGTCCTACACCTATCAAAGTTTGCAACAATCAAATGCTTGCAACTTTTTACTTGAGCGTCATAAAACCTTGAAATTTTGTGGCAATAAAGTTCTCGAGCCTCTTATCAATTAAAGCTATCGCTCATAGCTACGCTACCCTTGACTCCAAAATAAAACACTGATATAACTTCAAATGGCCCTATCTGCTACACTGTACGTCCTTCACCTATCAAAGTTTGCGACATTCAAATGCTTGTAACTTTTTACTGGAGCGTCATAAAACCTTGAAATTTTGTGACAATAAAGTACTCGAGCCTCTTATCAATTTAAGCTATCGCTCATAGCTATGCTACCCTTGAGTCCCAAATCAAACACTGATAAAACTTAAAATGGCCCTAACTTCTATACGGTGCGTCCTATACCTATCAAAGTTTGTAACAATCAAATGCTTGTAACTTTTTATTGGAGCGTAATAAAGTCTTGAAATTTTGTGACAATAAAGTAGTCGAGACTCTTGTCAATTTAAGGTATCGCTCATTGCTATGCTATCCTTGAGTCCCAAATCAAATACTGATAAAACTTCAAATGGCCCTAACTTCTATACGGGGCGATATATACCTATTAAAGTTTGCGACAATCAAATGCTTGCAACTTTTTACTGGAGCGTCATATAACCTTGAAATTTGGTGACAATAAAGTACTCGAGCCTCTTATCAATTTAAGCTATCGCTCATAGCTATGCTACCCTTGAGCCGCAAATCAAACACTGATCAACTTCAAATGGCCCTAACTTCTATACGGTACGTCCTACACCTATCAAAGTTTGCAACAATCAAATGCTTGCAACTTTTTACTGGAGCGTCATTTAACGTTGAAATTTTGTGACAATACAGTACTCGAGCCTCTTAAGCTATCGCTCATAGCTATGCTACCCTTGAGTCCCAAATCAAACATTGATAAAACTTCAAATGACCCTAACTTCTATACGATGCGTCCTATACCTATCAAAGTTTGCAACAATCAAATGCTTGTAACTTTTTATTTTAGCGTAATAAAGTCTTGAACTTTTGTGACAATAAAGTAGTCGAGCCTCTTGTCAATTTAAGCTATCGCTCATAGCTATGCTACCCTTGAGTCCCAAATCAAACACTGAGAAAGCTTCAAATGGCCGTAACTTCTATACGGTGCGTCCTACACTTACCAAAGTTTGCACTAATCAAATGCCTGCAACTTTTTACTGGAGCGTCATAAAACCTTGACATTTTGTGACATTAAAGTACTTGTTAATTTAAGCTATAGCTCATAGCTATGCTACCCTTGAGTCCCAAATCAAACACTGATAAAACTTCAAATGGCCCTAACTTCTATACGTTGCGTCCTACACCTATCAAAGTTTGCAACAATCAAATGCTTGTAACTTTTTATTGGAGCGTCATAAAACCTTGAAATTTTGTGACAATAAAGTACTCGTGCCTCTTGTTAATTAAAGTTGTCGCTCATTGCTATACTACCCTTGAGTCCCAAATGAAACACTGATAAAACTTCAAATGGCACCAACTTCTATACGGTGCATCCTATACCAATCAAAGTTTGCAACAATCAAATGCGTGTAACTTTTTACTGGAGCTTAATAAAATCTTGAAATTTTGTGAGATTAAAGTACTCGAGCCTCTTTTCAATTTAAGCTATCGCTCATAGCTATGCTACCCTTGAGTCCCAAATCAAACACTGATAAAACTTCAAATGGCCCTAACTTCTATACGGTGCGGCCTACACCTATCAAAGTTTGCAACAATCAAATGCTTGCAACTTTTTACTGGAGCGTCATTAAACCTTGACATTTTGTTACATTAAAGTACTTGTCAATTTAAGCTATAGCTCATAGCTATGCTACCCTTGAGTCGCAAACCGAACACTGATAAACCATCAAATGGCCCTAACTTCTATACGGTGCGTCCTATACCTATCAAAGTTTGCAACAATCAAATGCTTGTAACTTTTTACTGGAGCTTCATAAAATCTTGAAATTTGGTGGCATTAAAGTACTCGAGCCTCTTGTCAATTTAAGCTATCACTCATAGCTATGCTAAACTTGAGTCCCAAATCAAACACTGATAAAACTTCAAATGGCCCTAGCTTCTATACGGTGCGTCCTATACCTATCAAAGTTTGCAACAATCAAATGCTTGTAACTTTTTACTGGAGCGTCATAAAACCTTGAAATTTTGTGACAATAAAGTACTCGTGCCTCTTGTTAATTAAAGTTGTCGCTCATAGCTACGCTACCCTTGACTCCAAAGTAAAACACTGATATAACTTGAAATGGCCCTATCTTCTACACGGTACGTCCTACACCTATCAAAGTTTGCAACAATCAAATGCTTGTAACTTTTTACTGGAGCGTCATAAAACCTTGAAATTTTGTGACAATAAAGTACTCGAGCCTCTTATCAATTTAAGCTATCGCTCATAGCTATACTACCCTTGAGTCCCAAATGAAACACTGATAAAACTTCAAATGGCACCAACTTCTATACGGTGCATCCTATACCAATCAAAGTTTGCAACAATCAAATGCGTGTAACTTTTTACTGGAGCTTAATAAAATCTTGAAATTTTGTGAGAATAAAGTACTCGAGCCTCTTTTCAATTTAAGCTATCGCTCATAGCTATGCTACCCTTGAGTCCCAAATCAAACACTGTAAAACTTCAAATGGCCCTAACTTCTATACGGTGCGGCCTACACCTATCAAAGTTTGCAACAATCAAATGCTTGCAACTTTTTACTGGAGCGTCATAAAACCTTGACATTTTGTGACAATAAAGTACTCGTGCCTCTTGTTAATTAAAGTTGTCGCTCATAGCTACGCTACCCTTGACTCCAAAATAAAACACTGATATAACTTCAAATGGCCCTATCTTCTACACGGTACGTTCCACACCTATCAAAGTTTGCAACAATCAAATGCTTGTAACTTTTTACTGGAGCGTCATAAAACCTTGAAATTTTGTGACAATAAAGTACTCGAGCCTCTTATCAATTTAAGCTATCGCTCATAGCTATACTACCCTTGAGTCCCAAATGAAACACTGATAAAACTTCAAATGGCCCTAACTTCTATACGGTGCGGCCTACACCTATCAAAGTTTGCAACAATCAAATGCTTGCAACTTTTTACTGGAGCGTCATAAAACCTTGACATTTTGTGACATTAAAGTACTTGTCAATTTAAGCTATAGCTCATAGCTATGCTACCCTTGAGTCCCAAATCAAACACTGATAAAACTTCAAATGGCCCTAACTTCTATACGGTGCATCCTAAGCCTATCAAACTTTGCAACAATCAAATGCTTGCAACTTTTTACTGGAGCGTCATAAAACCTTGAAATTTGGTGACAATAAAGTGCTCGAGCCTCTTATCAATTTAAGCTATCGGTCGTAGCTATGCTACCCTTGAGTCCCAAATAAAACACTGAAAAAACTTCAAATGGCCCTAACTTCTATACGGTGAGTCCTATACCAATCAAAGTTTGCAACAATCAAATGCGTGTAACTTTTTACTGGAGCTTAATAAAATCTTGAAATTTTGTGACAATAAAGTACTCGAGCCTCTTGTCAATTTAAGCTATCGCTCATAGCTACCCTTGAGTCCCAAATCAAACTCTGATAAAACTTCAAATGGCCCTAACTTCTATACGGTGCGACCTATACCAATCAAAGTTTGCAACAATCAAATGCGTGTAACTTTTAGTGGAACTTAATAAAATCTTGAAATTTTGTGACAATAAAGTACTCGAGCCTCTTGTCAATTTAAGCTTTCGCTCATAGCTACCCTTGAGCCCCAAATCAAACTCCGATAAAACTTCAAAGGGCCCTAACTTCTATACGGTGCGTCCTACACCTATCAAAGTTTGCAACAATCAAATGCTTGCAACTTTTTACTTGAGCGTCATAAAACCTTGAAATTTGGTGACAATATAGTACTCGAGCCTCATCAATGTAAGCTATCGCGCATAGCTATGCTACCTTTGAGTCCCGAGCCTCTTGTCAATTTAAGCTATCGCTCATAACTACGCTACCCTTGACTCCAAAATAAAACACTGATATAACTTCAAATCGCCCTATCTTCTACACGGTACGTCCTGCACCTATCAAAGTTTGCGACATTCAAATGCTTGTAACTTTTTACTGGAGCGTCATAAAACCTTGAAATTTTGTGACAATAAAGTACTCGAGCCTCTTATCAATTTAAGCTATCGCTCATAGCTATGCTACCCTTGAGTCCCAAATCAAACAGTGATAAAACTTCAAATGGCCCTAACTTCTATACGGTGCGATATATACCTACCAAAGTTTGCAACAATCAAATGCTTGCAACTTTTACTGGAGCGTCATTTAACCTTAAAATTTGGTGACAATAAAGTACTCGAGCCTCTTATCAATTTAAGCTATCGCTCATAGCTATGCTACCCTTGAGTCCCAAATCAAACACTGATAAAACTTGAAATGGCCCTAACTTCTTTACGGTGCGTCCTATAGCTATGAAAGTTGGCAACAATCAAATGCTTGTAACTTTTTGCTGGAACGTCATAAAACTTTGAAATTTGGTGACAATAAAGTACTCGAGCTTCTTATCAATTTAAGCTATGGCTCATAGCTATGCTACCCTTGAGTCCCAAATCAAACACTGATAAAACTTCAAATGGCCCTAACTTCTATACGGTGCGTCCTACACCTATCAAAGTTTGCAACAACAAATGCTTGTAACTTTTTACTGGAGCGTCATAAAACCTTGAAATTTTGTGACAATAAAGTACTCGTGCCTCTTTTCAATTTAAGCTATCGCTCATAGCTATGCTACCCTTGAGTCCCAAATCAAACACTGATAAAACTTCAAATGGCCCTAACTTCTATACGGTGCGGCCTACACCTATCAAAGTTTGCAACAATCAAATGCTTGCAACTTTTTACTGGAGCGTCATAAAACCTTGACATTTTGTGACATTAAAGTACTTGTCAATTTAAGCTATAGCTCATAGCTATGCTACCCTTGAGTCGCAAATCAAACACTGATAAACCATCAAATGGCCCTAACTTCTATACGGTGCGTCCTATACCTATCAAAGTTTGCAACAATCAAATGCTTGTAACTTTTTACTGGAGCGTCATAAAATCTTGAAATTTGGTGACATTAAAGTACTCGAGCCTCTTTTCAATTTAAGCTATCGCTCATAGCTATGCTACCCTTGAGTCCCAAATCAAACACTGATAAAACTTCAAATGGCCCTAACTTCTATACGGTGCGGCCTACACCTATCAAAGTTTGCAACAATCAAATGCTTGTAACTTTTTACTGGAGCGTCATAAAACCTTGACATTTTGTGACATTAAAGTACTTGTCAATTTAAGCTATAGCTCATAGCTATGCTACCCTTGAGTCGCAAATCAAACACTGATAAACCATCAAATGGCCCTAACTTCTATACGGTGCGTCCTAAGCCTATCAAACTTTGCAACAATCAAATGCTTGCAACTTTTTACTGGAGCGTCATAAAACCTTGAAATTTGGTGACAATAAAGTGCTCGAGCCTCTTATCAATTTAAGCTATCGGTCGTAGCTATGCTACCCTTGAGTCCCAAATTAAACACTGAAAAAACTTCAAATGGCCCTAACTTCTATACGGTGAGTCCTATACCAATCAAAGTTTGCAACAATCAAATGCGTGTAACTTTTTACTGGAGCTTAATAAAATCTTGAAATTTTGTGACAATAAAGTACTCGAGCCTCTTGTCAATTTAAGCTATCGCTCATAGCTACCCTTGAGTCCCAAATCAAACTCTGATAAAACTTCAAATGGCCCTAACTTCTATACGGTGCGTCCTACACCTATCAAAGTTTTGAACATTCAAATGCTTGTAACTTCTTACTGGAGAGCCATAAAATCTTTAAATTTTGTGACAATAAATTACTCGAGCCTCTTATCAATTTAAGCTATCGCTCATAGCTATGCTACCCTTGAGTCCCAAATCAAACACTGATAAAGCTTCAAATGGTCCTAACTTCTATACGATGCGTCCTATACCTATCAAAGTTTGTAACAATCAAATGCTAGTAACTTTTTTTTGGAGCGTAATAAAGTCTTGAAATTTTGTGACAATAAAGTAGTCGAGACTCTTGTCAATTTAAGGTATCGCTCATTGCTATGCTATCCTTGAGTCCCAAATCAAAGACTGATAAAACTTCAAATGGCCCTAACTTCTATACGGGGCGATATATACCTATTAAAGTTTGCGACAATCAAATGCTTGCACCTTTTTACTGGAGCGTCATATAACCTTGAAATTTGGTGACAATAAAGTACTCGAGCCTCTTATCAATTTAAGCTATCGCTCATAGCTATGCTAACCTTGAGCCGCAAATCAAACACTGATCAACTTCAAATGGCCCTAACTTCTATACGGTACGTCCTACACCTATCAAAGTTTGCAACAATCAAATGCTTGCAACTTTTTACTGGAGCGTCATTTAACCTTGAAATTTTGTGACAATACAGTACTCGAGCCTCTTATCAATTTAAGCTATCGCTCATAGCTATGCTACGCTTGAGTCCCAACTCAAACAGTGATAAAATTTCAAATGGCCCTAACTTCTATACTGTGCGATATATACCTATCGAAGTTTGCAACAATCAAATGCTTGCAACTTTTTACTGGAGCGTCATTTAACCTTGAAATTTGGTGACAATAAAGTACTCGAGCCTCTTATCAATTTAAGCTATCGCTCATAGCTATGCTGCCCTTGAGTCCCAAATCATACACTGATAAAACTTCAAATGGCCCTAACTTCTATACGGTGCGTCCTACACCTATCAAAGTTTGCAACAATCAAATGCTTGTAACTTTTTACTGGAGCGTCATAAAACCTTGAAATTTGGTGACAATAAAGTACTCGAGCCTCATCAATGTAAGCTATCGCTCATAGCTATGCTACCCTAGAGTCACGAGCCTCTTGTCAATTTAAGCTATCACTCATAGCTATGCTACCCTTGAGTCCCAAATCAAACACTGATAAACCTTCAAATGGCCCTAACTTCTATACGGTGCGTCCTAAGCCTATCAAACTTTGCAACAATCAAATGCTTGCAACTTTTTACTGGAGCGTCATAAAACCTTGAAATTTGGTGACAATAAAGTGCTCGAGCCTCTTATCAATTTAAGCTATCGGTCGTAGCTATGCTACCCTTGAGTCCCAAATTAAACACTGAAAAAACTTCAAATGGCCCTAACTTCTATACGGTGAGTCCTATACCAATCAAAGTTTGCAACAATCAAATGCGTGTAACTTTTTACTGGAGCTTAATAAAATCTTGAAATTTTGTGACAATAAAGTACTCGAGCCTCTTGTCAATTTAAGCTATCGCTCATAGCTACCCTTGAGTCCCAAATCAAACTCTGATAAAACTTCAAATGGCCCTAACTTCTATACGGTGCGTCCTACACCTATCAAAGTTTTGAACATTCAAATGCTTGTAACTTCTTACTGGAGAGCCATAAAATCTTTAAATTTTGTGACAATAAATTACTCGAGCCTCTTATCAATTTAAGCTATCGCTCATAGCTATGCTACCCTTGAGTCCCAAATCAAACACTGATAAAGCTTCAAATGGTCCTAACTTCTATACGATGCGTCCTATACCTATCAAAGTTTGTAACAATCAAATGCTAGTAACTTTTTTTTGGAGCGTAATAAAGTCTTGAAATTTTGTGACAATAAAGTAGTCGAGACTCTTGTCAATTTAAGGTATCGCTCATTGCTATGCTATCCTTGAGTCCCAAATCAAAGACTGATAAAACTTCAAATGGCCCTAACTTCTATACGGGGCGATATATACCTATTAAAGTTTGCGACAATCAAATGCTTGCAACTTTTTACTGGAGCGTCATATAACCTTGAAATTTGGTGACAATAAAGTACTCGAGCCTCTTATCAATTTAAGCTATCGCTCATAGCTATGCTAACCTTGAGCCGCAAATCAAACACTGATCAACTTCAAATGGCCCTAACTTCTATACGGTACGTCCTACACCTATCAAAGTTTGCAACAATCAAATGCTTGCAACTTTTTACTGGAGCGTCATTTAACCTTGAAATTTTGTGACAATACAGTACTCGAGCCTCTTATCAATTTAAGCTATCGCTCATAGCTATGCTACGCTTGAGTCCCAACTCAAACAGTGATAAAATTTCAAATGGCCCTAACTTCTATACTGTGCGATATATACCTATCGAAGTTTGCAACAATCAAATGCTTGCAACTTTTTACTGGAGCGTCATTTAACCTTGAAATTTGGTGACAATAAAGTACTCGAGCCTCTTATCAATTTAAGCTATCGCTCATAGCTATGCTGCCCTTGAGTCCCAAATCATACACTGATAAAACTTCAAATGGCCCTAACTTCTATACGGTGCGTCCTACACCTATCAAAGTTTGCAACAATCAAATGCTTGTAACTTTTTACTGGAGCGTCATAAAACCTTGAAATTTGGTGACAATAAAGTACTCGAGCCTCATCAATGTAAGCTATCGCTCATAGCTATGCTACCCTAGAGTCACGAGCCTCTTGTCAATTTAAGCTATCACTCATAGCTATGCTACCCTTGAGTCCCAAATCAAACACTGATAAACCTTCAAATGGCCCTAACTTCTATACGGTGCGTCCTAAGCCTAGCAAACTTTGCAACAATCAAATGCTTGCAACTTTTTACTGGAGCGTCATAAAACCTTCAAATTTGGTGACAATTTAAGCTATGGCTCATAGCTATGCTACCCTTGAGTCCCAAATCAAACACTGGCAAAACTTCAAATGGCCCTAACTTCTATACTGTGCATCCTATACCAATCAAAGTTTGCAACAATCAAATGCGTGTAACTTTTAGTGGAACTTAATAAAATCTTGAAATTTTGTGACAATAAAGTACTCGAGCCTCTTGTCAATTTAAGCTATCGTTCATGGCTATGCTACCCTTGAGTCCCAAATCAAACACTGATAAAACTTCAAATGGCCCTAACTATTATACGGTGCGTCCTACACCTATCAAAGTTTGCAACAATCAAATGCTTGTAACTTTTTACTGGAGCGTCATAAAATCTTGAAATTTTGTGACCATAAAGTACTAGAGCCTCTTAGCAATTAAAGCTATCGCCCATAGCTACGCTACCTTTCACTCCAAAATAAAACACTGACATAACTTCAAATGGCCCTATCTTCTACACGGTACGTCCTACATCTATCAAAATTTGCGACATTCAAATGCTTGTAACTTTTTACTGGAGCGTCATAAAATCGTGAAATTTTGTGACAATAAAGTACTCGAGTCTTTTATCAATTTAAGCTATCGCTCATAGCTCTGCTAACCTTGAGTCCCAAATCAAACACTGATAAAACTTCAAATGGTCGAAACATCTATATGGTGCGTCCTACACCTATCACAGTTTGCAAATATCAAATGCTTGTAACTTTTTACTGGAGCCTTGAAATTTGGTGACAATAAAGTACTCGAGCCTATTATCAATTTGAGCTATCGGTCATAGCTATGCTACCCTTGAGTCCCAAATCAAACACTGAAAAAACTTCAAATGGCCCTAACTTCTATACGGTGCGACCTATACCAATCAAAGTTTGCAACAATCAAATGCGTGTAACTTTTAGTGGAACTTAATAAAATCTTGAAATTTTGTGACAATAAAGTACTCGAGCCTCTTGTCAATTTAAGCTTTCGCTCATAGCTACCCTTGAGCCCCAAATCAAACTCCGATAAAACTTCAAAGGGCCCTAACTTCTATACGGTGCGTCCTACACCTATCAAAGTTTGCAACAATCAAATGCTTGCAACTTTTTACTTGAGCGTCATAAAACCTTGAAATTTGGTGACAATATAGTACTCGAGCCTCATCAATGTAAGCTATCGCGCATAGCTATGCTACCTTTGAGTCCCGAGCCTCTTGTCAATTTAAGCTATCGCTCATAGCTACGCTACCCTTGACTCCAAAATAAAACACTGATATAACTTCAAATCGCCCTATCTTCTACACGGTACGTCCTGCACCTATCAAAGTTTGCGACATTCAAATGCTTGTAACTTTTTACTGGAGCGTCATAAAACCTTGAAATTTTGTGACAATAAAGTACTCGAGCCTCTTATCAATTTAAGCTATCGCTCATAGCTATGCTACCCTTGAGTCCTAAATCAAACAGTGATAAAACTTCAAATGGCCCTAACTTCTATACGGAGCGATATATACCTACCAAAGTTTGCAACAATCAAATGCTTGCAACTTTTACTGGAGCGTCATTTAACCTTAAAATTTGGTGACAATAAAGTACTCGAGCCTCTTATCAATTTATGCTATCGCTCATAGCTATGCTACCCTTGAGTCCCAAATCAAACACTGATAAAACTTGAAATGGCCCTAACTTCTTTACGGTGCGTCCTATAGCTATGAAAGTTGGCAACAATCAAATGCTTGTAACTTTTTGCTGGAACGTCATAAAACCTTGAAATTTGGTGACAATAAAGTACTTGAGCCTCTTATCAATTTAAGCTATGGCTCATAGCTATGCTACCCTTGAGTCCCAAATCAAACACTGATAAAACTTCAAATGGCCCTAACTTCTATACGGTGCGTCCTACACCTATCAAAGTTTGCAACAACAAATGCTTGTAACTTTTTACTGGAGCGTCATAAAACCTTGAAATTTTGTGACAATAAAGTACTCGTGCCTCTTTTCAATTTAAGCTATCGCTCATAGCTATGCTACCCTTGAGTCCCAAATCAAACACTGATAAAACTTCAAATGGCCCTAACTTCTATACGGTGCGGCCTACACCTATCAAAGTTTGCAACAATCAAATGCTTGCAACTTTTTACTGGAGCGTCATAAAACCTTGACATTTTGTGACATTAAAGTACTTGTCAATTTAAGCTATAGCTCATAGCTATGCTACCCTTGAGTCGCAAATCAAACACTGATAAACCATCAAATGGCCCTAACTTCTATACGGTGCGTCCTATACCTATCAAAGTTTGCAACAATCAAATGCTTGTAACTTTTTACTGGAGCGTCATAAAATCTTGAAATTTGGTGACATTAAAGTACTCGAGCCTCTTTTCAATTTAAGCTATCGCTCATAGCTATGCTACCCTTGAGTCCCAAATCAAACACTGATAAAACTTCAAATGGCCCTAACTTCTATACGGTGCGGCCTACACCTATCAAAGTTTGGAACAATCAAATGCTTGTAACTTTTTACTGGAGCGTCATAAAACCTTGACATTTTGTGACATTAAAGTACTTGTCAATTTAAGCTATAGCTCATAGCTATGCTACCCTTGAGTCGCAAATCAAACACTGATAAACCATCAAATGGCCCTAACTTCTATACGGTGCGTCCTAAGCCTATCAAACTTTGCAACAATCAAATGCTTGCAACTTTTTACTGGAGCGTCATAAAACCTTGAAATTTGGTGACAATAAAGTGCTCGAGCCTCTTATCAATTTAAGCTATCGGTCGTAGCTATGCTACCCTTGAGTCCCAAATTAAACACTGAAAAAACTTCAAATGGCCCTAACTTCTATACGGTGAGTCCTATACCAATCAAAGTTTGCAACAATCAAATGCGTGTAACTTTTTACTGGAGCTTAATAAAATCTTGAAATTTTGTGACAATAAAGTACTCGAGCCTCTTGTCAATTTAAGCTATCGCTCATAGCTACCCTTGAGTCCCAAATCAAACTCTGATAAAACTTCAAATGGCCCTAACTTCTATACGGTGCGTCCTACACCTATCAAAGTTTTGAACATTCAAATGCTTGTAACTTCTTACTGGAGAGCCATAAAATCTTTAAATTTTGTGACAATAAATTACTCGAGCCTCTTATCAATTTAAGCTATCGCTCATAGCTATGCTACCCTTGAGTCCCAAATCAAACACTGATAAAGCTTCAAATGGTCCTAACTTCTATACGATGCGTCCTATACCTATCAAAGTTTGTAACAATCAAATGCTAGTAACTTTTTTTTGGAGCGTAATAAAGTCTTGAAATTTTGTGACAATACAGTACTCGAGCCTCTTATCAATTTAAGCTATCGCTCATAGCTATGCTACGCTTGAGTCCCAACTCAAACAGTGATAAAATTTCAAATGGCCCTAACTTCTATACTGTGCGATATATACCTATCGAAGTTTGCAACAATCAAATGCTTGCAACTTTTTACTGGAGCGTCATTTAACCTTGAAATTTGGTGACAATAAAGTACTCGAGCCTCTTATCAATTTAAGCTATCGCTCATAGCTATGCTGCCCTTGAGTCCCAAATCATACACTGATAAAACTTCAAATGGCCCTAACTTCAATACGGTGCGGCCTACACCTATCAAAGTTTGCAACAATTAAATGCTTGCAACTTTTTACTGGAGCGTCATAAAACCTTGACATTTTGTGACATTAAAGTACTTGTCAATTTAAGCTATAGCTCATAGCTATGCTACCCTTGAGTCGCAAATCAAACACTGATAAACCATCAAATGGCCGTAACTTCTATAGGGTGCGTCCTATACCTATCAAAGTTTGCAACAATCAAATGCTTGTAACTTTTTACTGGAGCTTCATAAAATCTTGAAATTTGGTGACATTAAAGTACTCGAGCCTCTTGTCAATTTAAGCAACCACTCATAGCTATGCTAAACTTGAGTCCCAAATCAATCACTGATAAAACTTCAAATGGCCCTAACTTCAATACGGTGCGACCTATACCTATGAAAGTTGGCGACAATAAAATGCTTGTAACTTTTTACTGGATCATCATAAAACCTTGAAATTCTGTGACAATAAATTACTCGAGCCTCTCGTCAATTTAAGCTATCGCTCATAGCTATGCTACCCTTGAGTTCCAAATCAAACACTGACAAAACTTCAAATGGCCCTAACTTCTATACAGTGCGGCCTATACCTATCAAAGTTTGCAACAATCAAATGCTTGTAACTTTTTACTGGAGCATAATAAAATCTGGAAATTTTGTGACAATAAAGTACTCGAGCCACTTGTCAATTTAACCTATCACTCATAGCTATGCTAACCTTGAGTCCCAAATCAAACACTGATAAAACTTCAAATGGTCGAAACTTCTATACGGTGCGTCCTGCACCTATCAAAGTTTGCAAAAATCAAATGCTTGTAACTTTTTACTGGAGCCTTGAAATTTGGTGACAATAAAGTACTCGAGCCTCTTATCAATTTAAGCTATCGGTCATAGCTATGCTACCCTTGAGTCCCAAATCAAACACTGAAAAAACTTCAAATGGCCCTAACTTCTATACGGTGCGTCCTATACCAATCAAAGTTTGCAACAATCAAATGCGTGTAACTTTTAGTGGAGCTTAATAAAATCTTGAAATTTTGTGACAATATAGTACTCGAGCCTCTTGTCAATGTAAGATTTCGCTCATAGCTACCCTTGAGTCCCAAATCAAACTCTGATAAAACTTCAAATGGCCCTAACTTCTATACGGTGCGTCCTACACCTATCAAAGTTTGCAACAATCAAATGCTTGCAACTTTTTACTTGAGCGTCATAAAACCTTGAAATTTTGTGGCAATAAAGTACTCGAGCCTCTTATCAATTTAAGCTATGGCCCATAGCTATGCTACCCTTGAGTCCCAAATCAAACTCTGATAAAACTTCAAATGGCCCTAACTTTTATACGGAGCATCCTACACCTACCAAATTTTGCAACAATCAAATGCTTGTAACTTTTTACTGGAGCGTCATAAAACCTTCAAATTTGGTGACAATTTAAGCTATGGCTCATAGCTATGCTACCCTTGAGTCCCAAATCAAACACTGGCAAAACTTCAAATGGCCCTAACTTCTATACTGTGCATCCTATACCAATCAAAGTTTGCAACAATCAAATGCGTGTAACTTTTAGTGGAACTTAATAAAATCTTGAAATTTTGTGACAATAAAGTACTCGAGCCTCTTGTCAATTGAAGCTATCGTTCATGGCTATGCTACCCTTGAGTCCCAAATCAAACACTGATAAAACTTCAAATGGCCCTAACTATTATACGGTGCGTCCTACACCTATCAAAGTTTGCAACAATCAAATGCTTGTAACTTTTTACTGGAGCGTCATAAAATCTTGAAATTTTGTGACCATAAAGTACTAGAGCCTCTTAGCAATTAAAGCTATCGCCCATAGCTACGCTACCTTTCACTCCAAAATAAAACACTGACAACTTCAAATGGCCCTATCTTCTACACGGTACGTCCTACATCTATCAAAGTTTGCGACATTCAAATGCTTGTAACTTTTTACTGGAGCGTCATAAAATCGTGAAATTTTGTGACAATAAAGTACTCGAGTCTCTTATCAATTTAAGCTATCGCTCATAGCTATGCTAACCTTGAGTCCCAAATCAAACACTGATAAAACTTCAAATGGTCGAAACATCTATATGGTGCGTCCTACACCTATCACAGTTTGCAAATATCAAATGCTTGTAACTTTTTACTGGAGCCTTGAAATTTGGTGACAATAAAGTACTCGAGCCTATTATCAATTTGAGCTATCGGTCATAGCTATGCTACCCTTGAGTCCCAAATCAAACACTGAAAAAACTTCAAATGGCCCTAACTTCTGTACGGTGCGACCTATACCAATCAAAGTTTGCAACAATCAAATGCGTGTAACTTTTAGTGGAACTTAATAAAATCTTGAAATTTTGTGACAATAAAGTACTCGAGCCTCTTGTCAATTTAAGCTTTCGCTCATAGCTACCCTTGAGCCCCAAATCAAACTCCGATAAAACTTCAAAGGGCCCTAACTTCTATACGGTGCGCCCTACACCTATCAAAGTTTGCAACAATCAAATGCTTGCAACTTTTTACTTGAGCGTCATAAAACCTTGAAATTTGGTGACAATATAGTACTCGAGCCTCATCAATGTAAGCTATCGCGCATAGCTATGCTACCCTTGAGTCCCGAGCCTCTTGTCAATTTAAGCTATCGCTCATAGCTACGCTACCCTTGACTCCAAAATAAAACACTGATATAACTTCAAATCGCCCTATCTTCTACACGGTACGTCCTGCACCTATCAAAGTTTGCGACATTCAAATGCTTGTAACTTTTTACTGGAGCGTCATAAAACCTTGAAATTTTGTGACAATAAAGTACTCGAGCCTCTTATCAATTTAAGCTATCGCTCATAGCTATGCTACCCTTGAGTCCCAAATCAAACACTGATAAAACTTCAAATGGCCCTAACTTCTATACGGTGCGTCCTACACCTATCAAAGTTTGCAACAATCAAATGCTTGCAACTTTTTACTTGAGCGTCATAAAACCTTGAAATTTTGTGGCAATAAAGTTCTCGAGCCTCTTATCAATTAAAGCTATCGCTCATAGCTACGCTACCCTTGACTCCAAAATAAAACACTGATATAACTTCAAATGGCCCTATCTTCTACACGGTACGTCCTACACCTATCAAAGTTTGCGACATTCAAATGCTTGTAACTTTTTACTGGAGCGTCATAAAACCTTGAAATTTTGTGACAATAAAGTACTCGAGCCTCTTATCAATTTAAGCTATCGCTCATAGCTATGCTACCCTTGAGTCCCAAATCAAACAGTGATAAAACTTCAAATGGCCCTAACTTCTATACGGTGCGTCCTACACCTATCAAAGTTTGCAACAATCAAATGCTTGTAACTTTTTACTGGAGCGTCATAAAACCTTGAAATTTGGTGACAATAAAGTACTCGAGCCTCATCAATTTAAGATATCGCTCATAGCTATGCTACCCTTGAGTCCCAAATCAAACACTGATAAACCTTCAAATGGCCCTAACTTTTATACGGAGCATCCTACACCTACCAAATTTTGCAACAATCAAATGCTTGTAACTTTTTACTGGAGCGTCATAAAACCTTCAAATTTGGTGACAATTTAAGCTATGGCTCATAGCTATGCTACCCTTGAGTCCCAAATCAAACACTGGCAAAACTTCAAATGGACCTAACTTTTATACTGTGCATCCTATACCAATCAAAGTTTGCAACAATCAAATGCGTGTAACTTTTAGTGGAACTTAATAAAATCTTGAAATTTTGTGACAATAAAGTACTCGAGCCTCTTGTCAATTTAAGCTTTCGCTCATAGCTACCCTTGTGCCCCAAATCAAACTCCGATAAAACTTCAAAGGGCCCTAACTTCTATACGGTGCGTCCTACACCTATCAAAGTTTGCAACAATCAAATGCTTGCAACTTTTTACTTGAGCGTCATAAAACCTTGAAATTTGGTGACAATATAGTACTCGAGCCTCATCAATGTAAGCTATCGCGCATAGCTATGCTACCCTTGAGTCCCGAGCCTCTTGTCAATTTAAGCTATCGCTCATAGCTACGCTACCCTTGACTCCAAAATAAAACACTGATATAACTTCAAATCGCCCTATCTTCTACACGGTACGTCCTGCACCTATCAAAGTTTGCGACATTCAAATGCTTGTAACTTTTTACTGGAGCGTCATAAAACCTTGAAATTTTGTGACAATAAAGTACTCGAGCCTCTTATCAATTTAAGCTATCGCTCATAGCTATGCTACCCTTGAGTCCCAAATCAAACAGTGATAAAACTTCAAATGGCCCTAACTTCTATACGGTGCGATATATACCTACCAAAGTTTGCAACAATCAAATGCTTGCAACTTTTACTGGAGCGTCATTTAACCTTAAAATTTGGTGACAATAAAGTACTCGAGCCTCTTATCAATTTAAGCTATCGCTCATAGCTATGATACCCTTGAGTCCCAAATCAAACACTGATAAAACTTGAAATGGCCCTAACTTCTTTACGGTGCGTACTATAGCTATGAAAGTTGGCAACAATCAAATGCTTGTAACTTTTTGCTGGAACGTCATAAAACCTTGAAATTTGGTGACAATAAAGTACTCGAGCTTCTTATCAATTTAAGCTATGGCTCATAGCTATGCTACCCTTGAGTCCCAAATCAAACACTGATAAAACTTCAAATGGCCCTAACTTCTATACGGTACGTCCTACACCTATCAAAGTTTGCAACAATCAAATGCTTGTAACTTTTTACTGGAGCGTCATAAAACCTTGAAATTTGGTGACAATAAAGTACTCGAGCCTCATCAATGTAAGCTGTCGCTCATAGCTATGGTACCCTAGAGTCCCGAGCCTCTTGTCAATTTAAGCTATCACTCATAGCTATGCTACCCTTGAGTCCCAAATCAAACACTGATAAACCTTCAAATGGCCCTAACTTTTATACGGAGCATCCTACACCTACCAAATTTTGCAACAATCAAATGATTGTAACTTTTTACTGGAGCGTCATAAAACCTTCAAATTTGGTGACAATTTAAGCTATGGCTCATAGCTATGCTACCTTAACTTAATAAAATCTTGAAATTTTGTGACAATAAAGTACTCGAGCCTCTTGTCAATTTAAGCTTTCGCTCATAGCTACCCTTGAGCCCCAAATCAAACTCCGATAAAACTTCAAAGGGCCCTAACTTCTATACGGTGCGCCCTACACCTATCAAAGTTTGCAACAATCAAATGCTTGCAACTTTTTACTTGAGCGTCATAAAACCTTGAAATTTGGTGACAATATAGTACTCGAGCCTCATCAATGTAAGCTATCGCGCATAGCTATGCTACCCTTGAGTCCCGAGCCTCTTGTCAATTTAAGCTATCGCTCATAGCTACGCTACCCTTGACTCCAAAATAAAACACTGATATAACTTCAAATGGCCCTATCTTCTACACGGTACGTCCTACACCTATCAAAGTTTGCGACATTCAAATGCTTGTAACTTTTTACTGGAGCGTCATAAAACCTTGAAATTTTGTGACAATAAAGTACTCGAGCCTCTTATCAATTTAAGCTATCGCTCATAGCTATGCTACCCTTGAGTCCCAAATCAAACAGTGATAAAACTTCAAATGGCCCTAACTTCTATACGGTGCGTCCTACACCTATCAAAGTTTGCAACAATCAAATGCTTGTAACTTTTTACTGGAGCGTCATAAAACCTTGAAATTTGGTGACAATAAAGTACTCGAGCCTCATCAATTTAAGATATCGCTCATAGCTATGCTACCCTTGAGTCCCAAATCAAACACTGATAAACCTTCAAATGGCCCTAACTTTTATACGGAGCATCCTACACCTACCAAATTTTGCAACAATCAAATGCTTGTAACTTTTTACTGGAGCGTCATAAAACCTTCAAATTTGGTGACAATTTAAGCTATGGCTCATAGCTATGCTACCCTTGAGTCCCAAATCAAACACTGGCAAAACTTCAAATGGACCTAACTTTTATACTGTGCATCCTATACCAATCAAAGTTTGCAACAATCAAATGCGTGTAACTTTTAGTGGAACTTAATAAAATCTTGAAATTTTGTGACAATAAAGTACTCGAGCCTCTTGTCAATTTAAGCTTTCGCTCATAGCTACCCTTGTGCCCCAAATCAAACTCCGATAAAACTTCAAAGGGCCCTAACTTCTATACGGTGCGTCCTACACCTATCAAAGTTTGCAACAATCAAATGCTTGCAACTTTTTACTTGAGCGTCATAAAACCTTGAAATTTGGTGACAATATAGTACTCGAGCCTCATCAATGTAAGCTATCGCGCATAGCTATGCTACCCTTGAGTCCCGAGCCTCTTGTCAATTTAAGCTATCGCTCATAGCTACGCTACCCTTGACTCCAAAATAAAACACTGATATAACTTCAAATCGCCCTATCTTCTACACGGTACGTCCTGCACCTATCAAAGTTTGCGACATTCAAATGCTTGTAACTTTTTACTGGAGCGTCATAAAACCTTGAAATTTTGTGACAATAAAGTACTCGAGCCTCTTATCAATTTAAGCTATCGCTCATAGCTATGCTACCCTTGAGTCCCAAATCAAACAGTGATAAAACTTCAAATGGCCCTAACTTCTATACGGTGCGATATATACCTACCAAAGTTTGCAACAATCAAATGCTTGCAACTTTTACTGGAGCGTCATTTAACCTTAAAATTTGGTGACAATAAAGTACTCGAGCCTCTTATCAATTTAAGCTATCGCTCATAGCTATGATACCCTTGAGTCCCAAATCAAACACTGATAAAACTTGAAATGGCCCTAACTTCTTTACGGTGCGTACTATAGCTATGAAAGTTGGCAACAATCAAATGCTTGTAACTTTTTGCTGGAACGTCATAAAACCTTGAAATTTGGTGACAATAAAGTACTCGAGCTTCTTATCAATTTAAGCTATGGCTCATAGCTATGCTACCCTTGAGTCCCAAATCAAACACTGATAAAACTTCAAATGGCCCTAACTTCTATACGGTACGTCCTACACCTATCAAAGTTTGCAACAATCAAATGCTTGTAACTTTTTACTGGAGCGTCATAAAACCTTGAAATTTGGTGACAATAAAGTACTCGAGCCTCATCAATGTAAGCTGTCGCTCATAGCTATGGTACCCTAGAGTCCCGAGCCTCTTGTCAATTTAAGCTATCACTCATAGCTATGCTACCCTTGAGTCCCAAATCAAACACTGATAAACCTTCAAATGGCCCTAACTTTTATACGGAGCATCCTACACCTACCAAATTTTGCAACAATCAAATGATTGTAACTTTTTACTGGAGCGTCATAAAACCTTCAAATTTGGTGACAATTTAAGCTATGGCTCATAGCTATGCTACCCTTGAGTCCCAAATCAAACACTGGCAAAACTTCAAATGGCCCTAACTTCTATACTGTGCATCCTATACCAATCAAAGTTTGCAACAATCAAATGCGTGTAACTTTTTACTGGAGCTTAATAAAATCTTGAAATTTTGTGACAATAAAGTTATCGAGCTTCTTGTCAATTTAAGCTATCGTTCATGGCTATGCTACCCTTGAGTCCCAAATCAAACACTTATAAAGCTTCAAATGGCCCTAACTTCTATACGGTGCGTCCTACACCTATCAAAGCTTGCAACAATCAAATGCTTGCAACTTTTAACGGGAGCGTCATAAAATCTTGAAATTTTGTGACAATAAAGTACTAGAGCCTCTTATCAATTAAAGCTACCGCTCATAGCTACGCTACCTTTGACTCTAAATAAAACACGGACATAACTTCAAATGGCCCTATCTTCTACACGGTACGTCCTACATCTATCAAAGTTTGCGACATTCAAATGATTGTAACTTTTTACTGGAGCGTCATAAAATCGTGAAATTTTGTGACAATAAAGTACTCGAGTCTCTTATCAATCTAAGCTATCGCTCATAGCTATGCTAACCTTGAGTCCCAAATCAAACACTGATAAAACTTCAAACGGTCGAAACTTCTATACGGTGCGTCCTACACCTATCAAAGTTTGCAAAAATCAAATGCTTGTAACTTTTTACTGGAGCCTTGAAATTTGGTGACAATAAAGTACTCGAGCCTCTTATCAATTTAAGCTATCGGTTATAGCTATGCTACCCTTGAGTCCCAAATCAAACACTGAAAAAACTTCAAATGGCCCTAACTTCTATACGGTGCGTCCTATACCAATCAAAGTTTGCAACAATCAAATGCGTGTAACTTTTAGTGGAACTTAATAAAATCTTGAAATTTTGTGACAATAAAGTACTCGAGCCTCTTGTCAATTTAAGCTTTCGCTCATAGCTACCCTTGCGCTACACCTATCAAAGTTTGCAAAAATCAAATGCTTGTAACTTTTTACTGGAGCCTTGAAATTTGGTGACAATAAAGTACTCGAGCCTCTTATCAATTTAAGCTATCGCTCATAGCTATGCTACCCTTGTGTCACAAATCAAACACTAATGAAACTTCAAATGGCCCTAACTTCTATACGGTGCGTCCTACACTTATCAAACTTTTCAACATTCAAATGCTTGTAACTTCTTACTGGCGAGTCATAAAACCTTGAAATTTTGTGACAAAACAGTACTCGAGCCTCTTATCAATTTAAGCTATCGCTCATAGCTATGCTACCCTTGAGTCCCAAATCAAACAGTGATAAAACTTCAAATGGCCCTAACTTCTATACGGTGCGATATATACCTACCAAAGTTTGCAACAATCAAATGCTTGCAACTTTTTACTGGAGCGTCATTTAACCTTAAAATTTGGTGACAATAAAGTACTCGAGCCTCTTATCAATTTAAGCTATCACTCATAGCTATGCTACCCTTGAGTCCCAAATCAAACACTGATAAAACTTGAAATGGCCCTAACTTCTTTACGGTGCGTCCTATAGCTATGAAAGTTGGCAACAATCAAATGCTTGTAACTTTTTGCTGGAACGTCATAAAACCTTGAAATTTGGTGACAATAAAATACTCGAGACTCTTATCAATTTAAGCTATGGCTCATAGCTATGCTACCCTTGAGTCCCAAATCAAACACTGATAAAACTTCAAATGGCCCTAACTTCTATACGGTACGTCCTACACCTATCAAAGTTTGCAACAATCAAATGCTTGTAACTTTTTACTGGAGCGTCATAAAACCTTGAAATTTGGTGACAATAAAGTACTCGAGCCTCATCAATGTAAGCTGTCGCTCATAGCTATGCTACCCTAGAGTCCCGAGCCTCTTGTCAATTTAAGCTATCACTCATAGCTATGCTACCCTTGAGTCCCAAATCAAACACTGATAAACCTTCAAATGGCCCTAACTTTTATACGGAGCATCCTACACCTACCAAATTTTGCAACAATCAAATGCTTGTAACTTTTTACTGGAGCGTCATAAAACCTTCAAATTTGGTGACAATTTAAGCTATGGCTCATAGCTATGCTACCCTTGAGTCCCAAATCAAACACTGGCAAAACTTCAAATGGCCCTAACTTCTATACTGTGCATCCTATACCAATCAAAGTTTGCAACAATCAAATGCGTGTAACTTTTTACTGGAGCTTAATAAAATCTTGAAATTTTGTGACAATAAAGTTATCGAGCTTCTTGTCAATTTAAGCTATCGTTCATGGCTATGCTACCCTTGAGTCCCAAATCAAACACTGATAAAGCTTCAAATGGCCCTAACTTCTATACGGTGCGTCCTACACCTATCAAAGCTTGCAACAATCAAATGCTTGCAACTTTTAACTGGAGCGTCATAAAATCTTGAAATTTTGTGACAATAAAGTACTAGAGCCTCTTATCAATTAAAGCTATCGCTCATAGCTACGCTACCTTTGACTCCAAAATAAAACACTGACATAACTTCAAATGGCCCTATCTTCTACACGGTACGTCCTACATCTATCAAAGTTTGCGACATTCAAATGCTTGTAACTTTTTACTGGAGCGTCATAAAATCGTGAAATTTTGTGATAATAAAGTACTCGAGTCTCTTATCAATTTAAGCTATAGCTCATAGCTATGCTAACCTTGAGTCCCAAATCAAACACTGATAAAACTTCAAATGGTCGAAACTTCTATACGGTGCGTCCTACACCTATCAAAGTTTGCAAAAATCAAATGCTTGTAACTTTTTACTGGAGCCTTGAAATTTGGTGACAATAAAGTACTCGAGCCTCTTATCAATTTAAGCTATCGGTCATAGCTATGCTACCCTTGAGTCCCAAATCAAACACTGAAAAAACTTCAAATGGCCCTAACTTCTATACGGTGCGTCCTATACCAATCAAAGTTTGCAACAATCAAATTCGTGTAACTTTTAGTGGAACTTAATAAAATCTTGAAATTTTGTGACAATAAAGTACTCGAGCCTCTTGTCAATTTAAGCTTTCGCTCATAGCTACCCTTGAGCCCCAAATCAAACTCTGATAAAACTTCAAATGGCCCTAACTTCTATACGGTACGTCCTACACCTATCAAAGTTTGCAACAATCAAATGCTTGTAACTTTTTACTGGAGCGTCATAAAACCTTGAAATTTGGTGACAATAAAGTACTCGAGCCTCATCAATGTAAGCTGTCGCTCATAGCTATGCTACCCTAGAGTCCCGAGCCTCTTGTCAATTTAAGCTATCACTCATAGCTATGCTACCCTTGAGTCCCAAATCAAACACTGATAAACCTTCAAATGGCCCTAACTTTTATACGGAGCATCCTACACCTACCAAATTTTGCAACAATCAAATGCTTGTAACTTTTTACTGGAGCGTCATAAAACCTTCAAATTTGGTGACAATTTAAGCTATGGCTCATAGCTATGCTACCCTTGAGTCCCAAATCAAACACTGGCAAAACTTCAAATGGCCCTAACTTCTATACTGTGCATCCTATACCAATCAAAGTTTGCAACAATCAAATGCGTGTAACTTTTTACTGGAGCTTAATAAAATCTTGAAATTTTGTGACAATAAAGTTATCGAGCTTCTTGTCAATTTAAGCTATCGTTCATGGCTATGCTACCCTTGAGTCCCAAATCAAACACTGATAAAGCTTCAAATGGCCCTAACTTCTATACGGTGCGTCCTACACCTATCAAAGCTTGCAACAATCAAATGCTTGCAACTTTTAACTGGAGCGTCATAAAATCTTGAAATTTTGTGACAATAAAGTACTAGAGCCTCTTATCAATTAAAGCTATCGCTCATAGCTACGCTACCTTTGACTCCAAAATAAAACACTGACATAACTTCAAATGGCCCTATCTTCTACACGGTACGTCCTACATCTATCAAAGTTTGCGACATTCAAATGCTTGTAACTTTTTACTGGAGCGTCATAAAATCGTGAAATTTTGTGATAATAAAGTACTCGAGTCTCTTATCAATTTAAGCTATAGCTCATAGCTATGCTAACCTTGAGTCCCAAATCAAACACTGATAAAACTTCAAATGGTCGAAACTTCTATACGGTGCGTCCTACACCTATCAAAGTTTGCAAAAATCAAATGCTTGTAACTTTTTACTGGAGCCTTGAAATTTGGTGACAATAAAGTACTCGAGCCTCTTATCAATTTAAGCTATCGGTCATAGCTATGCTACCCTTGAGTCCCAAATCAAACACTGAAAAAACTTCAAATGGCCCTAACTTCTATACGGTGCGTCCTATACCAATCAAAGTTTGCAACAATCAAATTCGTGTAACTTTTAGTGGAACTTAATAAAATCTTGAAATTTTGTGACAATAAAGTACTCGAGCCTCTTGTCAATTTAAGCTTTCGCTCATAGCTACCCTTGAGCCCCAAATCAAACTCTGATAAAACTTCAAATGGCCCTAACTTCTATACGGTGCGTCCTACACCTATCAAAGTTTGCAACAATCAAATGCTTGCAACTTTTTACTTGAGCGTCATAAAACCTTGAAATTTTGTGGCAATAAAGTACTCGAGCCTCTTATCAATTTAAGCTATGGCTCATAGCTATGCTACCCTTGAGTCCCAAATCAAACACTGATAAAACTTCAAATGGCCTTTACTTCTATACGGTGCGTCCTATACCTATCAAAGTTTGCAACAATCAAATGCTTGTAACTTTTTACTGGAGCGTCATAAAACCTTGAAATTTGGTGACAATATAGTACTCGAGCCTCATCAATGTAAGCTATCGCTCATAGCTATGCTACCCTTGAGTCCCGAGCCTCTTGTCAATTTAAGCTAGCACTCATAGCTATGTTACCCTTGAGTCCCAAATCAAACACTGATAAACCTTCAAATGGCCCTAACTTTTATACGGAGCATCCTAGACCTACCAAATTTTGCAACAATCAAATGCTTGTAACTTTTTACTGGAACGTCATAAAACCTTGAAATTTTGTGACAATAAAGTACTCGAGCCTCTTATCAATTTAAGCTATCGATCATAGCTATGCTACCCTTGAGTCACAAATCAAACACTAATGAAACTTCAAATGGCCCTAACTTCTATACGGTGCGTCCTACACTTATCAAACTTTTCAACATTCAAATGCTTGTAACTTCTTACTGGCGAGTCATAAAACCTTGAAATTTGGTGACAATAAAGTACTCGAGCCTCTTGTCAATTAAAGCTATCGCTCATAGCTACGCTACCCATGACTCCAAAATAAAACACTGATATAACTTCAAATCGCCCTATCTTCTACACTGTACGTCCTACACCTATCAAAGTTTGCGACATTCAAATGCTTGTAACTTTTTACTGGAGCGTCATAAAACCTTGAAATTTTGTGACAATAAAGTACTCGAGCCTCTTATCAATTTAAGCTATCGCTCATAGCTATGCTACCCTTGAGTCCCAAATCAAACAGTGATGAAACTTCAAATGGCCCTAACTTCTATACGGTGCGTCCTATACCAATCAAAGTTTGCAACAATCAAATGCGTGTAACTTTTAGTGGAGCTTAATAAAATCTTGAAATTTTGTGACAATAAAGTACTCGAGCCTCTTGTCAATTTAAGCTTTCGCTCATAGCTACCCTTGAGTCCCAAATCAAACTCAGATAAAACTTCAAATGGCCCTAACTTCTATACGGTGCGTCCTACACCTATCAAAGTTTGCAACAATCAAATGCTTGCAACTTTTTACTTGAGCGTCATAAAACCTTGAAATTTTGTGGCAATAAAGTACTCGAGCCTCTTATCAATTTAAGCTATGGGTCATAGCTATGCTACCCTTGAGTCCCAAATCAAACACTGATAAAACTTCAAATGGCCCTAACTTCTATACGGTGCGTCCTACACCTATCAAAGTTTGCAACAATCAAATGCTTGTAACTTTTTACTGGAGCGTCATAAAACCTTGAAATTTGGTGACAATAAAGTACTCGAGCCTCATCAATGTAAGCTATCGCTCATAGCTATGCTATCCTAGAGTCCCGAGCCTCTTGTCAATTTAAGCTATCACTCATAGCTATGCTACCCTTGAGTCCCAAATCAAACACTGATAAACTTTCAAATGGCCCTAACTTTTATACGGAGCATCCTACACCTACCAAATTTTGCAACAATCAAATGCTTGTAACTTTTTACTGGAGCGTCATAAAACCTTCAAATTTGGTGACAATTTAAGCTATGGCTCATAGCTATGCTACCCTTGAGTCCCAAATCAAACACTGGCAAAACTTCAAATGGCCCTAACTTCTATACTGTGCATCCTATACCAATCAAAGTTTGCAACAATCAAATGCGTGTAACTTTTTACTGGAGCTTAATAAAATCTTGAAATTTTGTGACAATAAAGTTATCGAGCTTCTTGTCAATTTAAGCTATCGTTCATGGCTATGCTACCCTTGAGTCCCAAATCAAACACTAATGAAACTTCAAATGGCCCTAACTTCTATACGGTGCTTCCTACACTTATCAAACTTTTCAACATTCAAATGCTTGTAACTTCTTACTGGCGAGTCATAAAACCTTGAAATTTGGTGACAATAAAGTACTCGAGCCTCTTGTCAATTAAAGATATCGCTCATAGCTAGGCTACCCTTGACTCCAAAATAAAACACTGATATAACTTCAAATCGCCCTATCTTCTACACTGTACGTCCTACACCTATCAAAGTTTGCGACATTCAAATGCTTGTAACTTTTTACTGGAGCGTCATAAAACCTTGAAATTTTGTGACAATAAAGTACTCGAGCCTCTTATCAATTTAAGCTATCGCTCATAGCTATGCTACCCTTGAGTCCCAAATCAAACAGTGATAAAACTTCAAATGGCCCTAACTTCTATACGGTGCGTCCTATACCAATCAAAGTTTGCAACAATCAAATGCGTGTAACTTTTAGTGGAGCTTAATAAAATCTTGAAATTTTGTGACAATAAAGTACTCGAGCCTCTTGTCAATTTAAGCTTTCGCTCATAGCTACCCTTGAGTCCCAAATCAAACTCAGATAAAACTTCAAATGGCCCTAACTTCTATACGGTGCGTCCTACACCTATCAAAGTTTGCAACAATCAAATGCTTGCAACTTTTTACTTGAGCGTCATAAAACCTTGAAATTTTGTGGCAATAAAGTACTCGAGCCTCTTATCAATTTAAGCTATGGGTCATAGCTATGCTACCCTTGAGTCCCAAATCAAACACTGATAAAACTTCAAATGGCCCTAACTTCTATACGGTGCGTCCTACACCTATCAAAGTTTGCAACAATCAAATGCTTGTAACTTTTTACTGGAGCGTCATAAAACCTTGAAATTTGGTGACAATAAAGTACTCGAGCCTCATCAATGTAAGCTATCGCTCATAGCTATGCTATCCTAGAGTCCCGAGCCTCTTGTCAATTTAAGCTATCACTCATAGCTATGCTACCCTTGAGTCCCAAATCAAACACTGATAAACTTTCAAATGGCCCTAACTTTTATACGGAGCATCCTACACCTACCAAATTTTGCAACAATCAAATGCTTGTAACTTTTTACTGGAGCGTCATAAAACCTTCAAATTTGGTGACAATTTAAGCTATGGCTCATAGCTATGCTACCCTTGAGTCCCAAATCAAACACTGGCAAAACTTCAAATGGCCCTAACTTCTATACTGTGCATCCTATACCAATCAAAGTTTGCAACAATCAAATGCGTGTAACTTTTTACTGGAGCTTAATAAAATCTTGAAATTTTGTGACAATAAAGTTATCGAGCTTCTTGTCAATTTAAGCTATCGTTCATGGCTATGCTACCCTTGAGTCCCAAATCAAACACTAATGAAACTTCAAATGGCCCTAACTTCTATACGGTGCTTCCTACACTTATCAAACTTTTCAACATTCAAATGCTTGTAACTTCTTACTGGCGAGTCATAAAACCTTGAAATTTGGTGACAATAAAGTACTCGAGCCTCTTGTCAATTAAAGATATCGCTCATAGCTAGGCTACCCTTGACTCCAAAATAAAACACTGATATAACTTCAAATCGCCCTATCTTCTACACTGTACGTCCTACACCTATCAAAGTTTGCGACATTCAAATGCTTGTAACTTTTTACTGGAGCGTCATAAAACCTTGAAATTTTGTGACAATAAAGTACTCGAGCCTCTTATCAATTTAAGCTATCGCTCATAGCTATGCTACCCTTGAGTCCCAAATCAAACAGTGATAAAACTTCAAATGGCCCTAACTTCTATACGGTGCGTCCTATACCAATCAAAGTTTGCAACAATCAAATGCGTGTAACTTTTAGTGGAGCTTAATAAAATCTTGAAATTTTGTGACAATAAAGTACTCGAGCCTCTTGTCAATTTAAGCTTTCGCTCATAGCTACCCTTGAGTCCCAAATCAAACTCAGATAAAACTTCAAATGGCCCTAACTTCTATACGGTGCGTCCTATACCTATCAAAGTTTGCAACAATCAAATGCTTGCAACTTTTTACTTGAGCGTCATAAAACCTTGAAATTTTGTGGCAATAAAGTACTCGAGCCTCTTATCAATTTAAGCTATGGGTCATAGCTATGCTACCCTTGAGTCCCAAATCAAACACTGATAAAACTTCAAATGGCCCTAACTTCTATACGGTGCGTCCTACACCTATCAAAGTTTGCAACAATCAAATGCTTGTAACTTTTTACTGGAGCGTCATAAAACCTTGAAATTTGGTGACAATAAAGTACTCGAGCCTCATCAATGTAAGCTATCGCTCATAGCTATGCTATCCTAGAGTCCCGAGCCTCTTGTGAATTTAAGCTATCACTCATAGCTATGCTACCCTTGAGTCCCAAATCAAACACTGATAAACTTTCAAATGGCCCTAACTTTTATACGGAGCATCCTACACCTACCAAATTTTGCAACAATCAAATGCTTGTAACTTTTTACTGGAGCGTCATAAAACCTTCAAATTTGGTGACAATTTAAGCTATGGCTCATAGCTATGCTACCCTTGAGTCCCAAATCAAACACTAGCAAAACTTCAAATGGCCCTAACTTCTATACTGTGCATCCTATACCAATCAAAGTTTGCAACAATCAAATGCGTGTAACTTTTTACTGGAGCTTAATAAAATCTTGAAATTTTGTGACAATAAAGTTATCGAGCTTCTTGTCAATTTAAGCTATCGTTCATGGCTATGCTACCCTTGAGTCCCAAATCAAACACTAATAAAACTTCAAATGACCCTAACTTCTATACGGTGCGTCCTACACCTATCAAAGTTTGCAACAATCAAATGCTTGCAACTTTTAACTGGAGCGTCATAAAATCTTGAAATTTTGTGACAATAAAGTACTAGAGCCTCTTATCAATTAAAGCTATCGCTCATAGCTACGCTACCTTTGACTCCAAAATAAAACACTGACATAACTTCAAATGGCCCTATCTTCTACACGGTACGTCCTACATCTATCAAAGTTTGCGACATTGAAATGCTTGTAACTTTTTACTGGAGCGTCATAAAATCGTGAAATTTTGTGACAATAAAGTACTCGAGTCTCTTATCAATTTAAGCTATCGCTCATAGCTATGCTAACCTTGAGTCCCAAATCAAACACTGATAAAACTTCAAATGGTCGAAACTTCTATACGGTGCGTCCTACACCTATCAAAGTTTGCAAAAATCAAATGCTTGTAACTTTTTACTGGAGCCTTGAAATTTGGTGACAATAAAGTACTCGAGCCTCTTATCAATTTAAGCTATCGGTCATAGCTATGCTACCTTTGAGTCCCAAATCAAACACTGAAAAAACTCAAAATGGCCCTAACTTCTATACGGTGCGTCCTATACCAATCAAAGTTTGCAACAATCAAATGCGTGTAACTTTTAGTGGAGCTTATTAAAATCTTGAAATTTTGTGACAATAAAGTACTCGAGCCTCTTGTCAATTTAAGCTTTCGCTCATAGCTACCCTTGAGTCCCAAATCAAACTCTGATAAAACTTCAAATGGCCCTAACTTCTATACGGTGCGTCCTACACCTATCAAAGTTTGCAACAATCAAATGCTTGCAACTTTTTACTTGAGCGTCATAAAACCTTGAAATTTTGTGGCAATAAAGTACTCGAGCCTCTTATCAATTTAAGCTATGGCTCATAGCTATGCTACCCTTGAGTCCCAAATCAAACACTGATAAAACTTCAAATGGCCCTACTTCTATACGGTGCGTCCTACACCTATCAAAGTTTGCAACAATCAAATGCTTGTAACTTTTTACTGGAGCGTCATAAAACCTTGAAATTTGGTGACAATATAGTACTCGCGCCTCATCAATGTAAGCTATCGCTCATAGCTATGCTACCCTTGAGTCCCGAGCCTCTTGTCAATTTAAGCTATCACTCATAGCTATGCTACCCTTGAGTCCCAAATAAAACACTGATAAACCTTCAAATGGCCCTAACTTTTATACGGAGCATCCTACACCTACCAAATTTTGCAACAATCAAATGCATGTAACTTTTTACTGGAGCGTCATAAAACCTTGAAATTTTGTGACAATAAAGTACTCGAGCCTCTTATCAATTTAAGCTATCGATCATAGCTATGCTACCCTTGAGTCACAAATCAAACACTAATGAAACTTCAAATGGCCCTAACTTCTATACGGTGCGTCCTACACTTATCAAACTTTTCAACATTCAAATGCTTGTAACTTCTTAGTGGCGAGTCATAAAATCTTGAAATTTTTTGACAATAAAGTACTAGAGCCTCTTATCAATTAAAGCTATCGCTCATAGCAACGCTACCCTTGACTCCAAAATAAAACACTGATATAACTTCAAATGGCCCTATCTTCTACACGGTACGTCCTACACCTATCAAAGTTTGCGACATTCAAATGCTTGTAACTTTTTACTGAAGCGTCATAAAACCTTGAAATTTTGTGACAATAAAGTACTCGAGCCTCTTATCAATTAAAGATATCGCTCATAGCTACGCTACCCTTGACTCCAAAATAAAACACTGATATAACTTCAAGTGGCCCTATCTTCTACACGGTACGTCCTACACCTATCAAAGTTTGCGCATTCAAATGCTTGTAACTTTTTACTGGAGCGTCATAAAACCTTGAAATTTTGTGACAATAAAGTTCTCGAGCCTCTTATCAATTTAATCTATCGCTCATAGCTATGCTACCCTTGAGTCCCAAATCAAACACTGATAAAACTTCAAATGGACCTAATTTCTGTACGGTGCGTCCTATACCTATGAAAGTTGGCAACAATCAAATGCTTGTAACTTTTTACTATAACGTCATAAAACCTTGAAATTTGGTGACAATAAAGTACTCGAGCCTCTTACCAATTTAATCTATGGCTCATAGCTATGCTACCCTTGAGTCCCAAATCAAACACTGATAAAACTTCAAATGGCCCTAACTTCTATACGGTGCGTCCTACACCTATCAAAGTTTGCAACAATCAAATGCTTGCAACTTTTTACTGGGGCGTCATAAAATCTTGAAATTTTGTGACAATAAAGTACTAGAGCCTCTTATCAATTAACCCCTCTATTCTTATTCAGTCACAAAACTCAACACAGGCACATGTGTCATCCGAGTAGCAGTAGAGACTCAGAGCCATTCACAGAGAAAACTGAACGCTCTCTGAGTTACACATGAGCTTTTTATTGAGACAACTTCGATAGCAGGTCACAGCGATAAACATTTAAAAATCGAATTAAATTTTTTTATTTAATAATTTATTTTAATCACAAATAAACAATAAAAAATTAATAAGTATATATAATTAATCTATATATATATATATATATATATATATATATATATATATATATATATATATATATATATATATATATATATATATATATATATATATATATATATATATATATATATAATAAATATATATATATATAAATATATATATATATATATATATATATATATATATATATATATATATATATATAATATATATATATATATATATATATATATATATATATATATATATATATATATATATATATTTATATATATATATATATATATATATATATATATATATATATATATATATATAAATATATATATATATATATATATATATATATATATATATATATATATATATAAATGAGTGTGTGTGTATATATATAAATATTTTAAAAGCAAATTTCGTGCCTGCAGCCCCGCGTGCTAAATGCGACATAAAATTGCAGCTGCTGCTGCGTGGTCCTTTGATATCTCCCGGTTTTAAATTAAAAAAAAATTACAATTTTCTTCTAATTTCTAAAATTAAATGCAAATACTTACATATTTTGTGCCGACATTTTTTAAATTCAAATTCAATGTGCCCAACTTCATGAATCAGCTGAAAAATACACAAAGAAACTTTTTCACCATTAAAAGGTGAATTTAACGAGCTTTCCGTTTGAGACAGTTGGCTCTGAATAGATGTCACAAAATTGAGTGACAAAAATCATGTCTCCATAGAGACGGGGTTGAAGCGTCAGTTTTCGCAGGATGGAAATATGCGATTATAGTTCTAGGAACATTAGCCTCTATTCCATCTAGACCGATAGTGCGTGGCGAAGAGTCACATCTTGCCCGAGGTAACCCTGCTATTTATAACAGAACACTATGGATCTAGACTGAGGAGTCAATAAACACCTCCCCGGATACAGGGTGTGGAGGAGCAAACCTCTATAAAAAACCTCTGGGTTGGAGTAAGATGTCATACGACCCGTGTCGATGCTCAGCCTGGCTGGGGGCCCAGTCAAAAAAAAAAAAAAAATAGCCCAGTCTCTAACGGAGTGCTCCGGATACTTGGCGTCCTCCGGTTCTATCTAGCCTTACTCGCGCACACGGACCTCTGCGCGAGCGGACCTCTCTTGTCCGATACTCGTGGGACCACATATGTCTTTAAATCTAAAACCAAATCCAAAACCAAAGGAGGGCGGTCCTCCCAAAAAACCGACTGAGGCGATCCTGTCTACCGCTAATATAAGGGTGGCAGACAGACCGATAGCAGCAGGAGGCAGAAGGGGCTTAAGCGTTAGGGCTGGTCCTAGCACGAGTGCTGGTAGTAGGGGACGGGGAGGCTTGGGAAAACCGGTCTCTCATCTCTTTCAAAGGGGTGCTG
This sequence comes from Clusia tigrina, assembly GCA_920105625.2. NCBI lineage: Eukaryota > Metazoa > Arthropoda > Insecta > Diptera > Clusiidae > Clusia > Clusia tigrina. The sequence goes on from OV050030.1 coordinate 215,503,033, forward strand.
AAGGAAGAAACCCGGAGGAGATGGTAAAAACCCAAACGCTGACTGCGGTCAGGCGGCGGGGGGCTACCCCGGGGATCGTTCGGCAGCAGATAGTAGAGGGGCCCAGCAGCTCAAAGAAGGTTGCTGGGGTAGGCCAGGGCGGGGGCGTTTAAACCCGTCCGTCCGTCTAAGCAGGCCTATTATGATAGGAAGGCGGCCATGAGGGTCATGGCCAAACATGAGGCTCTACCCACAGACCAGCTCACTGAGGAGCAGGCCAAATCGGTAGAGTGGGCAAGGGGGTGCTATCCGGCTTGGGCAAACCGGCGAGTACAGCCCCAAAGAGACAACGCTCGGCTGAAGAGGCGGGTGAGGTCGCTAAAAGACAAAAAGTCGGCGGCCAGAAATACCCATCCTACAGCGACGTTGTCAAAGGTGGGGGTGAGATGCTGGCCATCATCGACCGGAAGGAGGAGGAAGAGGTCATACCCAAAGAGAAGTGGAGGTGGGTGGAGCAAGCGATTGCCGAAGTCTACCTCCAAGTCTTAGAGGAAAACCCTGGACCCCCCCCTTTCTGTCATGATGCGGGCTGGTATCAGGGCAGGGCCAAACTTATCGCATGCGATGACAGCAGGTCAGCCAACCTTTACAAGATCGCGGTAAGCAAGGTTGGCGAGATCTGGCCGGGAGCCAAGCTAGAAGCCGTCAGCAGGGAAGAAGTTCCCAGCAGACCCAGAGCCCGGGTCTGGATGCCGGCTAAGCCAGCTGAACCGGATAGAATAGAGGCGATCTTTAAATCGTGCAACAGGGAGCTTCCAACCCATAACTGGAAGGTAGCGAAGCTCGAGGAGCCAGTGGAAGGAAGGAGGCAGGTGTTGCTGATACTCAACGCTGAGTCCCTTGCCCCACTGGCAGAGAGACACGGGGTAGTCAGGTTCGGGTTCGTTGACGCGACCGTCCGGATCTACCGCAGTGACGAGCAAGTTTTGGAGCCGGAGGAGATAGAGGGTGACAAGGCTAGCGAGGCTGGCTGTGGTGAAGAAGGATTGTCCAGCAGCCAAAGGTCGACCGACTCAGAGCAGCTGACCGGGGTCGGGCAGCTCTTTGAGGAGGACGACCTGCTTGACTACACCGAAGAAGAGGAGGACGCGGACGTTACGATGGTGGAGGCAAGAAGGACAGATTCTTATGAAGCTGATCCAAATCCACCTCCACCATTGTAAACTCGCCTCTGCGAACTTGATGGTCCGCCTGGTTTCCGGTGGTTTTGACGTGGCCCTCATCCAAGAGCCGTGGATATGCGGCAACAAAATCTGCGGTTTGAAGATGAGAGGCTTCAAGATGATAGCCGCTCAGAGCACAGGTAAGCCTCGTGCTTGTATAGTTGCAAAGGATAACATTAACATCTTTTTGCTCCCACAGTTAAGTAATGGCGATACGGTGGCGGCAAGCATTGAGCTGCAAAATGGCAGTCTCTGGGTAGCCTCCGCATATATGCCTCACGACAAGGTCGCTTCACCAGAGGAGGTTCGGACATTGGTCATGGAGGCAGCCGCAGCCAAAAGGAACTTGGTTGTCTCCAGTGACGTAAACGCACACAACACTTTGTGGGGAAGCTCAAACACTAACGCAAGAGGTGAGTCAGTTTGAGACTTCATTATAGAGAATAAGCTTAGTGTGGTAAATTTAGGCTCAGAGCCGACGTTTATAACACAAAATAGAAGGGAAGTGTTAGATATTACCCTGACCCTCGATAACTTCGCTAACAATATAAAAAGATGGAGAGTGTCGAATGAAAATGCCTACTCTGACCATCGCTATATACTCGTAGAATACGAAGTGAACTTCCCACGAGCTCCAGTTAAGACCTTTAGAAATATACGGAGAACGGACTGGGGGAAGTATAGGAAAACTCTCAGGGCCTCGCTGCCAATAAATCCCCCGTCTGATCCCACAGACCCTGTGGAATTAGACGGGCTGATCAATCAGGTAATCACGGCCCTGAATAGTTCACTGACAGCCGGGTGCCCGGTTGTAAAACTGAGAGGCAAGGACAAACCACCTTGGTGGTCAATGGATCTAGGCCTTCTCCGGAAGTCCAACAGGCGGCTATTTAACAGGGCTAAAACTTCGGGTCTGCCCGCGGACTGGGAAGCCTACAAGGCTGAGCTAAAAATATACAAGAAAGCAATCAGAATTGCGCAGCGACAGTCCTGGCAAAAATATTGTAGGGATGTGGAAGAAACATCGGAAGCAGCTAGACTAAGAAGAATCCTAGCGAGGACACCACACAACCTGGGCTACCTTAAAGGTCCGGGTGATATGTGGAGTGAATCGAGCGAGGAATCTTTGGCTCTTCTCTTAGATACGCATTTTCCAGGCAGTAGCACAGTGGAGGGTGATAACCCGACACCTAGGGGCAGGCAGTCTGAGATAGGGAATGCGATAGTTACAGTCGAGAAAGTTCAGTGGGCCATTAACACCTTTGGTCCATATAAATCTCCGGGTCCGGATGGAATCTATCCAGCTGAACTGCAACAATCACGGGACAAAATTACGCCCTGGGTTGTGACTGCAATTAGAAGCTGTCTAAACATGGGCTATATTCCGCTGAGATGGAGAGAAACGAAGGTTTCCTTCATACCCAAGGCAGGTAGGTCCTCTCATGTAAATCCTAAAGACTTCAGACCAATCAGTCTCACGTCTTTCCTCCTAAAAACACTGGAGAGAGTGATGGATGCACACTTACGGGAAGCTATACCAACTGGTAGAATCTCCTCGGCACAACATGCATACACGAAGGGCAAATCGACAGAGACGGCGTTACACGTACTTATTGGTATAGTGGAAAAAGCCATCCAGCAGAAAGATTTCGCACTAGCGGCGTTCATTGACATAGAAGGCGCTTTCAACAACATAAATGCGAACGCCATTACGGGAGCGTTAGAAGCTCTGGGCGTCGATCCTAATATGGTAGCGATGGTAGAAATGATACTCGTCAGTAGAAGGGTAACTGCCAGCTTAGGTTCCCACACCTTAAGCAGACAGGTCTGCAGAGGCACTCCTCAGGGAGGAGTCCTCTCCTCCCTGCTCTGGAATTTGGCGGTAAATTCATTACTGCTAGCTTTAGAGAGGTCGTCGCCTACGCTGATGACTTGGCAATTGTGATCAGAGGGAAATATCCAAACACTCTTATGGATATTTTGCGCTCTAGCATGGCCACGCTTACTGGTTGGACGGGAAGAAGGGGATTAGGGTTAAACCCTGAGAAAATGGAATTAATCCTCTTTTCTAAGAAAAATAGATCTCCTGAGGTCTCCCCGCTAATATACAAAGGTGTGGAAATTCCGATGAAGGAGACAGTTAGATATTTGGGACTAGTACTAGATAGAAAACTTACCTGGAAACCCAATATTGAAGAAAGAGTCAGGAAGGCCAATATTGCTTTCTACACATGTAAAAAAGCGGTCGGAATCAGGTGGGGGCTATCCCCAGGAATTATGCACTGGCTATACATTTCGGTGGTCAGACCCATATTGCTATATGGAATACTGGTATGGTGGCCAGCCACTCAGAAACAAAGCTATTTGAAGCTTCTGAGCAAGGTCCAAAGAACGGCTTTTTTATGTATCTCTGGTGCCTTAAGGACAACGCCTACTAAAGCTTTAGAAGTAATTCTCAACCTACCTACATTAGAGCTGGTAGGGAAACAAGTGGCCGCCACATCAGCACTAAGGCTGAAATGTGCGGCGTTATGGCATGATCGGCAGATTGGTCACTCGACTATTGCGCATACCTGGAGTAGTTCTGTCCAACACATTGACCACTCTATACCTAATCTCAACTTCGATAGGCACTTCCAGACATATATTCCGTCTAGAAGAGAGTGGCAAACAAAAATGCCATGGAGAAGGGGGGAACTTAATTTCTACACTGACGGATCCAAACTTGACGATAGAGTCGGTTTTGGAGTTTTCTCACAAGAATTGGGACTGGAACTTTCTTTCCGTCTCCCCGACCACTGCAGTGTTTATCAAGCAGAGGTCCTAGCCATAAAGGAGGTAGCCGTCTACTTAAATAGACATGCCGTAACCAGAAATATTATAAATATCTACTCGGATAGCCAGACGGCCATCTTGTCAATGAATCCGGTCGCACTGAAATCAAAGGTTGCTCAGGACTGCCGAGTAGCCCTAAATGATATCAGTACCGCTTTCAAGGTACGCCTCATATGGGTTCCGGGGCATAGAGATATTGCGGGAAACTGTAGGGCTGATGACTTAGCCAGACGGGGTAGCAACCTTCCTTTAGGCATGGACAGATGTGAAATTGGAATACCTATTGCCACCTGTAAACTGATGCTGAAGGATAGGGTCGTGCGTGAGACCAATGGGTCTTGGGCACAAGAGGGCACTTGCTTAACGACTAGGCTAATGTGGCCGGAACTTAATAGTAGGAAAACTAGAGACTTGCTTGCCCTGCCGAGAGAAAATATCTCTAAGGTCGTGGCATGTATTACTGGTCACTGGCTTTTCGGCAGACATGCTATCAGGCTGGGAGTATTATCTCATGAATACTGCAGAAGCTGTGGGGATGAGGAGGAGGAGGAGACTGTGGAGCATCTCTTCTGTAGTTGCCCCGCTCTGGCCAGAAGCAGAGCGGGCTCTTTAGGCAAATTCGCTTTTAGCTCTCTTACAGAGGTGTCTAGCGCGAAGATCAAACAAATCCTGCTCTTTATTAGGGCTTCAAAATGGTTCGACGAGTGAATCGGAGGTGCGTTGTGGCGCGGTGGTATCACAATGGACCCATGGTGGTCTGAGTGAGCTGGTCCTTGAACTGGCTGCACATTAACCTAACCTAACCTAGAGACAGAACTCAAATGAGACAGCTCGCGTGAATAGAGGGGTAAAGATATCGCTCATAGCTACGCTACCCTTGACTCCAAAATAAAACACTGATATAACTTCAAATGGCCCTATCTTCTACACGGTACGTCCTACATCTATCAAAGTTTGCGACATTCAAATGCTTGTAACTTTTTACTGGAGCGTCATAAAATCGTGAAATTTTGTGACAATAAAGTACTCGAGCCTCTTGTCAATTTAAGCTATCGCTCATAGCTACCCTTGAGTCCCAAATCAAACTCTGATAAAACTTCAAATGGCCCTAACTTCTATACGGTGCGTCCTACACCTATCAAAGTTTTCAACATTCAAATGCTCGTAACTTCTTACTGGAGAGTCATAAAATCTTGAAATTTTGTGACAATAAATTACTCGAGCCTCTTATCAATTTAAGCTATCGCTCATAGCTATGCTACCCTTGAGTCCCAAATCAAACACTGATAAAGCTTCAAATGGTCCTAACTTCTATACGATGCGTCCTATACCTATCAAAGTTTGCAACAATCAAATGCTTGTAGCTTTTTATTGGAGCGTAATAAAGTCTTGAAATTTTGTGACAATAAAGTAGTCGAGATTCCTGTCAATTTAAGGTATCGCTCATTGCTATGCTATCCTTGAGTCCCAAATCAAAGACTGATAATACCTCAAATGGCTCTAACTTCTATACGGTGCGATATATACCTATTAAAGTTTGCAACAAACAAATGCTTGCAACTTTTTACTGGAGCGTCATACAACCTTGAAATTTGGTGACAATAAAGTACTCGAGCCTCTTATCAATTTAAGCTATCGCTCATAGCAATGCTACTCTTGAGTTGCAAATCAAACACTGATCAACTTCAAATGGCCCTAACTTCTATACGGTGCGTCCTATACCTATGAAAGTTGGCAACAATCAAATGCTTGCAACTTTTTACTGGAGCGTCATAAAACTTTGAAATTTTGTGACAATACAGTACTCGAGCCTCTTATCAATTAAAGCTATCGCTCATAGCTACGCTACCCTTGACTCCAAAATAAAACACTGATATAACTTCAAATGGCCCTATCTTCTACACGGTACGTCCTACACCTATCAAAGTTTGCGACATTCAAATGCTTGTAACTTTTTACGGGAGCGTCATAAAACCTTGAAATTTTGGGACTATAAAGTACTCGAGCCTCTTATCAATTAAAGCTATCGCTCATAGCTACGCTACCCTTGACTCCAAAATAAAACAGTGATATAACTTCAAATGGCCCTATCTTCTACACGGTACGTCCTACACCTATCAAAGTTTGCGACATTCAAATGCTTGTAACTTTTTACTGGAGCGTCATAAAACCTTGAAATTTTGTGACAATAAAGTACTCGAGCCTCTTATCAATTTAAGCTATCGCTCATAGCTATGCTACCCTTGAGTCCCAAATCAAACAGTGATAAAACTTCAAATGGCCCTAACTTCTATATGGTGCGATATATACCTATCGAAGTTTGCAACAATCAAATGCTTGCAACTTTTTACTGGAGCGTCATTTAACCTTAAAATTTGGTGACAATAAAATACTCGAGCCTCTTATCAATTTAAGCTATGGCTCATAGCTATGCTACCCTTGACTCCAAAATAAAACACTGACATAACTTGAAATGGCCCTATCTTCTACACGGTACGTCCTACATCTATCAAAGTTTGCGACATTCAAATGCTTGTAACTTTTTACTGGAGCGTCATAAAATCGTGAAATTTTGTGACAATAAAGTACTCGAGTCTCTTATCAATTTAAGCTATCGCTCATAGCTATGCTAACCTTGAGTCCCAAATCAAACACTGGTAAAACTTCAAATGGTCGAAACTTCTATACGGTGCGTCCTACACCTATCAAAGTTTGCAAAAATCAAATGCTTGTAACTTTTTACTGGAGCCTTGAAATTTGGTGACAATAAAGTACTCGAGCCTCTTATCAATTTAAGCTATCGGTCATAGCTATGCTACCCTTGAGTCCCAAATCAAACACTGAAAAAACTTCAAATGGCCCTAACTTCTATACGGTGCGTCCTATACCAATCAAAGTTTGCAACAATCAAATGCGTGTAACTTTTAGTGGAGCTTAATAAAATCTTGAAATTTTGTGACAATAAAGTACTCGAGCCTCTTGTCAATTTAAGCTTTCGCTCATAGCTACCCTTGAGTCCCAAATCAAACTCTGATAAAACTTCAAATGGCCCTAACTTTTATACGGTGCGTCCTAAACCTATCAAAGTTTGCAACAATCAAATGCTTGCAACTTTTTACTTGAGCGTCATAAAACCTTGAAATTTTGTGGCAATAAAGTACTCGAGCCTCTTGTCAATTTAAGCTATCGCTCATAGCTACCCTTGAGTCCCAAATCAAACTCTGATAAAACTTCAAATGGCCCTAACTTCTATACGGTGCGTCCTACACCTATCAAAGTTTTCAACATTCAAATGCTCGTAACTTCTTACTGGAGAGTCATAAAATCTTGAAATTTTGTGACAATAAATTACTCGAGCCTCTTATCAATTTAAGCTATCGCTCATAGCTATGCTACCCTTGAGTCCCAAATCAAACACTGATAAAGCTTCAAATGGTCCTAACTTCTATACGATGCGTCCTATACCTATCAAAGTTTGCAACAATCAAATGCTTGTAGCTTTTTATTGGAGCGTAATAAAGTCTTGAAATTTTGTGACAATAAAGTAGTCGAGATTCCTGTCAATTTAAGGTATCGCTCATTGCTATGCTATCCTTGAGTCCCAAATCAAAGACTGATAATACCTCAAATGGCTCTAACTTCTATACGGTGCGATATATACCTATTAAAGTTTGCAACAAACAAATGCTTGCAACTTTTTACTGGAGCGTCATACAACCTTGAAATTTGGTGACAATAAAGTACTCGAGCCTCTTATCAATTTAAGCTATCGCTCATAGCAATGCTACCCTTGAGTTGCAAATCAAACACTGATCAACTTCAAATGGCCCTAACTTCTATACGGTACGTCCTACACCTATCAAAGTTTGCAACAATCAAATGCTTGCAACTTTTTACTGGAGCGTCATAAAACTTTGAAATTTTGTGACAATACAGTACTCGAGCCTCTTATCAATTTAAGCTATCGCTCATAGCTATGCTACCCTTGAGTCCCAAATCAAACAGTGATACGACTTCAAATGGCCCTAACTTTTATGCGGTGCGATATATACCTATCAAAGTTTGCAACAATCAAATGCTCGCAACTTTTTACTGGAGCGTCATTTAACCTTGAAATTTGGTGACAATAAAGTACTCGACCCTCTTATCAATTTAAGCTATCGCTCATAGCTATGCTACCCTTGAGTCCCAAATCAAACACTGATAAAACTTCAAATGGCCCTAACTTCTATACGGTGCGTCCTATACCTATGAAAGTTGGCAACAATCAAATGCTTGTAACTTTTTACTGGAGCGTCATAAAACCTTGAAATTTTGTGACAATAAATTACTCGAGCCTCTCGTCAATTTAAGCTATCGCCCATAGCTATGCTACCCTTGAGTCCCAAATCAAACACTGACAAAACTTCAAATGGCCCTAACTTCTATACTGTGCATCCTATACCAATCAAAGTTTGCAAGAATCAAATGCGTGTAACTTTTTACTGGAGCTTAATAAAATCTTAAAATTTTGTGACAAAAAAGTTATCGAGCTTCTTGTCAATTTAAGCTATCGTTCATGGCTATGCTACCCTTGAGTCCCAAATCAAACACTGATAAAACTTCAAATGGCCCTAACTTCTATACGGTGCGTCCTACACCTATCAAAGTTTGCAACAATCAAATGCTTGTAACTTTTTACTGGAGCGTCATAAAACCTTGAAATTTGGTGACAATAAAGTACTCGAGCCTCATCAATGTAAGCTATCGCTCATAGCTATGGTACCCTAGAGTCCCGAGCCTCTTGTCAATTTAAGCTATCACTCATAGCTATGCTACCCTTGAGTCCCAAATCAAGGACTGATAAACCTTCAAATGCCCTAACTTTTATACGGAGCATCCTACACCTACCAAATTTTGCAACAATCAAATGCTTGTAACTTTTTACTGGAGCGTCATAAAACCTTCAAATTTGGTGACAATTTAAGCTATGGCTCATAGCTATGCTACCTTTGAGTCCCAAATAAAACACTGGCAAAACTTCAAATGGCCCTAACTTCTATACGGTGCGTCCTATACCAATCAAAGTTTGCAACAATCAATTGCGTGTAACTTTTAGTGGAGCTTAATAAAATCTTGAAATTATGTGACAATAAAGTACTCGAGCCTCTTGTCAATTTAAGCTTTCGCTCATAGCTACCCTTGAGTCCCAAATCAAACTCTGATAAAACTTCAAATGGCCCTAACTTCTATACGGAGCGTCCTACACCTATCAAAGTTTGCAACAATCAAATGCTTGTAACTTTTTACTGGAGCGTCATAAAACCTTGAAATTTGGTGACAATATAGTACTCGAGCCTCATCAATGTAAGCTATCGCTCATAGCTATGTTAACCTTGAGTCCCAAATCAAACACTGATAAAACTTCAAATGGTCGAAACTTCTATACGGTGCGTCCTACACCTATCAAAGTTTGCAAAAATCAAATGCTTGTAACTTTTTACTGGAGCCTTGAAATTTGTTGACAATAAAGTACTCGAGTCTCTTATCAATTTAAGCTATCGGTCATACCTATGCTACACTTGAGTCCCAAATCAAACACTGAAAAAACTTCAAATGGCCCTAACTTCTATACGGTGCGTCCTATACCAATCAAAGTTTGCAACAATCAAATGCGTGTAACTTTTAGTGGAGCTTAATAAAATCTTGAAATTTTGTGACAATAAAGTACTCGAGCCTCTTGTCAATTTAAGCTTTCGCTCATAGCTACCCTTGAGTCCCAAATCAAACTCTGATAAAACTTCAAATGGCCCTAACTTATATACGGTGCGTCCTACACCTATCAAAGTTTGCAACAATCAAATGCTTGCAACTTTTTACTTGAGCGTCATAAAACCTTGAAATTTTGTGGCAATAAAGTACTCGAGCCTCTTATCAATTTAAGCTATGGCTCATAGCTATGCTACCCTTGAGTCCCAAATCAAACACTGATAAAACTTCAAATGGCCCTAACTTCTATACGGTGCGTCCTACACTTATCAAACTTTTCAACATTCAAATGCTTGTAACTTCTTACTGGCGAGTCATAAAATCTTGAAATTTTGTGACAATAAAGTACTAGAACCTCTTATCAATTAAAGCTATCGCTCATAGCTACGCTACCCTTGACTCCAAAATAAAACACTGATATAACTTCAAATGGCCCTATCTTCTACACGGTACGTCCTACACCTATCAAAGTTTGCGACATTCAAATGCTTGTAACTTTTTACGGGAGCGTCATAAAACCTTGAAATTTTGGGACTATAAAGTACTCGAGCCTCTTATCAATTTTAGCTATCGCTCATAGCTATGCTACCCTTGAGTCCCAAATCAAACACTGATAAAACTTCAAATGGCCCTAACTTCTATACGGTGCGTCCTACACCTATCAAAGTTTGCAACAATCAAATGCTTGCAACTTTTTACTTGAGCGTCATAGAACCTTAAAATTTTGTGGCAATAAAGTACTCGAGCCTCTTATCAATTAAAGCTATCGCTCATAGCTACGCTACCCTTGACTCCAAAATAAAACAGTGATATAACTTCAAATGGCCCTATCTTCTACACGGTACGTCCTACACCTATCAAAGTTTGCGACATTCAAATGCTTGTAACTTTTTATTGGAGCGTCATAAAACCTTGAAATTTTGTGACAATAAAGTACTCGAGCCTCTTATCAATTTAAGCTATCGCTCATAGCTATGCTACCCTTGAGTCCCAAATCAAACAGTGATAAAACTTCAAATGGCCCTAACTTCTATACGGTGCGATATATACCTATCGAAGTTTGCAACAATCAAATGCTTGCAACTTTTTACTGGAGCGTCATTTAACCTTAAAATTTGGTGACAATAAAGTACTCGAGCCTCTTATCAATTTAAGCTATGGCTCATAGCTATGCTACCCTTGACTCCAAAATAAAACACTGACATAACTTGAAATGGCCCTATCTTCTACACGGTACGTCCTACATCTATCAAAGTTTGCGATATTCAAATGCTTGTAACTTTTTACTGGAGCGTCATAAAATCGTGAAATTTTGTGACAATAAAGTACTCGAGTCTCTTATCAATTTAAGCTATCGCTCATAGCTATGCTAACCTTGAGTCCCAAATCAAACACTGATAAAACTTCAAATGGTCGAAACTTCTATACGGTGCGTCCTACACCTATCAAAGTTTGCAAAAATCAAATGCTTGTAACTTTTTACTGGAGCCTTGAAATTTGGTGACAATAAAGTACTCGAGCCTCTTATCAATTTAAGCTATCGGTCATAGCTATGCTACCCTTGAGTCCCAAATCAAACACTGAAAAAACTTCAAATGGCCCTAACTTCTATACGGTGCGTCCTATACCAATCAAAGTTTGCAACAATCAAATGCGTGTAACTTTTAGTGGAGCTTAATAAAATCTTGAAATTTTGTGACAATAAAGTACTCGAGCCTCTTGTCAATTTAAGCTTTCGCTCATAGCTACCCTTGAGTCCCAAATCAAACTCTGATAAAACTTCAAATGGCCCTAACTTTTATACGGTGCGTCCTAAACCTATCAAAGTTTGCAACAATCAAATGCTTGCAACTTTTTACTTGAGCGTCATAAAACCTTGAAATTTTGTGGCAATAAAGTACTCGAGCCTCTTATCAATTTAAGCTATGGCTCATAGCTATGCTACCCTTGAGTCCCAAATCAAACACTGATAAAACTTCAAATGGCCCTAACTTCTATACGGTGCGTCCTACACCTATCAAAGTTTGCAACAATCAAATGCTTGTAACTTTTTACTGGAGCGTCATAAAACCTTGAAATTTGGTGACAATATAGTACTCGAGCCTCATCAATGTAAGCTATCGCTCATAGCTATGCTACCCTTGTGTCCCGAGCCTCTTGTCAATTTAAGCTATCACTCATAGCTATGCTACCCTTGAGTCCCAAATCAAACACTGATAAACCTTCAAATGGCCCTAACTTTTATACGGAGCATCCTACACCTACCAAATTTTGCAACAATCAAATGCTTGTAACTTTTTACTGGAGCGTCATAAAACCTTCAAATTTGGTGACAATTTAAGCTATGGCTCATAGCTATGCTACCCTTGAGTCCCAAATCAAACACTGGCAAAACTTCAAATGGCTCTAACTTCTATACTGTGCATCCTATACCAATCAAAGTTTGCAACAATCAAATGCGTGTAACTTTTTACTGGAGCTTAATAAAATCTTGAAATTTTGTGACAATAAAGTTATCGAGCTTCTTGTCAATTTAAGCTATCGTTCATGGCTATGCTACCCTTGAGTCCCAAATCAAACACTGATAAAACTTCAAATGGCCCTAACTTCTATACGGTGCGTCCTACACCTATCAAAGTTTGCCACAATCAAATGCGTGTAACTTTTAGTGGAGCTCAATAAAATCTTGAAATTTTGTGACAATAAAGTACTCGAGCCTCTTGTCAATTTAAGCTTTGGCTCATAGCTACCCTTGAGTCCCAAATCAAACTCTGATAAAACTTCAAATGGCCCTAACTTTTATACGGTGCGTCCTACACCTATCAAAGTTTGCAACAATCAAATGCTTGCAACTTTTTACTTGAGCGTCATAAAACCTTGAAATTTTGTGGCAATAAAGTACTCGAGCCTCTTATCAATTTAAGCTATCGATCATAGCTATGCTACCCTTGAGTCACAAATCAAACACTAATGAAACTTCAAATGGCCGTAACTTATATACGGTGCATCCTACACTTATCAAACTTTTCAACATTCAAATGCTTGTAACTTCTTACTGGCGAGTCATAAAATCTTGAAATTTTGTGACAATAAAGTACTCGAGCCTCTTATCAATTAAAGCTATCGCTCATAGCTACGCTACCCTTGACTCCAAAATAAAACACTGATATAACTTCAAATGGCCCTAACTTCTATACGGTGCGATATATACCTATCGAAGTTTGCAACAATCAAATGCTTGCAACTTTTTACTGGAGCGTCATTTAACCTTAAAATTTGGTGACAATAAAGTACTCGAGCGTCTTATCAATTTAAGCTATCGCTCATAGCTATGCTACCCTTGAGTCCCAAATCAAACACTGATAAAACTTCAAATGGCCCTAACTTCTATACGGTGCGTCCTATAGCTATGAAAGTGGGCAACAATCAAATGCTTGTAACTTTTTAATGGAACGTCATAAAACCTTGAAATTTGGTGACAATACAGTACTCGAGCCTCTTATCAATTTAAGCTATGGCTCATAGCTATGCTACCCTTGAGTCCCAAATCAAACACTGATAAAACTTCAAATGGCCCTAACTTCTATACGGTGCGTCCTACACCTATCAAAGTTTGCAACAATCAAATGCTTGTAACTTTTAACTGGAGCATCATAAAACCTTGAAATTTGGTGACAATAAAGTAATCGACCCTCATCAATGTAAGCTATCGCTCATAGCTATGCTACCCTAGAGTCCCGAGCCTCTTGTCAATTTAAGCTATCACTCATAGCTATGCTACCCTTGAGTCCCAAATCAAACACTGATAAACCTTCAAATGGCCCTAACTTTTATACGGAGCATCCTGCACCTACCAAATTTTGCAACAATCAAATGCTTATAACTTTTTACTGGAGCGTCATAGAACCTTCAAATTTGGTGACAATTTAAGCTATGGCTCATAGCTATGCTACCCTTGAGTCCCAAAACAAACACTGGCAAAACTTCAAATGGCCCTAACTTCTATACTGTGCATCCTATACCAATCAAAGTTTGCAACAATCAAATGCGTGTAACTTTTTACTGGAGCTTAATAAAATCTTGAAATTTTGTGACAATAAAGTTATCGAGCTTCTTGTCAATTTAAGCTATCGTTCATAGCTAGGCTACCCTTGACTCCAAAATAAAACACTGATATAACTTCAAATGGCCCTATCTTCTACACGGTACGTCCTACACCTATCAAAGTTTGCGACATTCAAATGCTTGTAACTTTTTACTGGAGCGTCATAAAACCTTGAAATTTTGTGACAATAAAGTACTCGAGCCTCTTATCAATTTAAGCTATCACTCATAGCTATGCTACCCTTGAGTCCCAAATCAAACAGTGATAAAACTTCAAATGGCCCTAACTTCTATACGGTGCGTCCTATAGCTATGAAAGTTGGCAACAATCAAATGCTTGTAACTTTTTACTGGAACGTCATAAAACCTTGAAATTTTGTGACAATAAAGTACTCGAGCCTCTTATCAATTTAAGCTATCACTCATAGCTATGCTACCCTTGAGTCCCAAATCAAACACTGATAAACCTTCAAATGGCCCTAACTTTTATACGGAGCATCCTACACCTACCAAATTTTGCAGCAATCAAATGCTTGTAACTTTTTACTGGAGCGTCATAAAACCTTCAAATTTGGTGACAATTTACGCTATGGCTCATAGCTATGCTACCCTTGAGTCCCAAAACAAACACTGGCAAAACTTCAAATGGCCCTAACTTCTATACTGTGCATCCTATACCAATCAAAGTTTGCAACAATCAAATGCGTGTAACTTTTTACTGGAGCTTAATAAAATCTTGAAATTTTGTGACAATAAAGTTATCGAGCTTCTTGTCAATTTAAGCTATCGTTCATGGCTATGCTACCCTTGAGTCCCAAATCAAACACTGATAAACATTCAAATGGCCCTAACTTCTATACGGAGCATCCTACACCTACCAAATTTTGCAACAATCAAATGCTTGTAACTTTTTACTGGAGCGTCATAAAACCTTGAAATTTTGTGACAATAAAGTACTCGAGCCTCTTATCAATTTAAGCTATAGATCATAGCTATGCTACCCTTGAGTCACAAATCAAACACTAATGAAATTTCAAATGGCCCTAACTTCTATACGGTGCGTCCTACACTTATCAAACTTTTCAACATTCAAATGCTTGTAACTTCTTACTGGCGAGTCATAAAATCTTGAAATTTTGTGACAATAAAGTACTAGAGCCTCTTATCAATTAAAGCTATCGCTCATAGCTACGCTACCCTTGACTCCAAAATAAAACACTGACATAACTTCAAATGGCCCTATCTTCTACACGGTACGTCCTACATCTATCAAAGTTTGCGACATTCAAATGCTTGTAACTTTTTACTGGAGCGTCATAAAATCGTGAAATTTTGTGACAATAAAGTACTCGAGTCTCTTATCAATTTAAGCTATCGCTCATAGCTATGCTAACCTTGAGTCCCAAATCAAACACTGATAAAACTTCAAATGGTCGAAACTTCTATACGGTGCGTCCTATACCTATCAAAGTTTGCAACTTTCAAATGCTTGTAACTTTTTACTGGAGCCTTGAAATTTGGTGACAATGAAGTACTCGAGCCGCTTATCAATTAAAGCTATCGGTCATAGCTATGCTACCCTTGAGTCCCAAATCAAACACTGAAAAAACTTCAAATGGCCCTAACTTCTATACGGTGCGTCCTATACCAATCAAAGTTTGCAACAATCAAATGCGTGTAACTTTTAGTGGAGCTTAATAAAATCTTGAAATTTTGTGACAATAAAGTACTCGAGCCTCTTGTCAATTTAAGCTTTCGCTCATAGCTACCCTTGAGTCCCAAATCAAACTCTGATAAAACTTCAAATGGCCTTAATCAAATGCTTGCAATTTTTTACTTGAGCGTCATAAAACCTTGAAATTTTTTGGCAATAAAGTACTCGAGCCTCTTATCAATTTAAGCTATGGCTCATAGCTATGCTACCCTTGAGTCCCAAATCAAACACTGATAAAACTTCAAATGGCCCTAGCTTCTATACGGTGCGTCCTACACCTATCAAAGTTTGCAACAATCAAATGCTTGTAACTTTTTACTGGAGCGTCATAAAACCTTGAAATTTGGTGACAATATAGTACTCGAGCCTCATCAATGTAAGCTATCGCTCATAGCTATGCTACCCTTGTGTCCCGAGCCTCTTGTCAATTTAAGCTATCACTCATAGCTATGCTACCCTTGAGTCCCAAATCAAACACTGATAAACATTCAAATGGCCCTAACTTTTATACGGAGCATCCTACACCTACCAAATTTTGCAACAATCAAATGCTTGTAACTTTTTACTGGAGCGTTATAAAACCTTGAAATTTTGTGACAATAAAGTACTCGAGCCTCTTATCAATTTAAGCTATAGATCATAGCTCTGCTACCCTTGAGTCACAAATCAAACACTAATGAAACTTCAAATGGCCCTAACTTCTATACGGTGCGTCCTACACTTATCAAACTTTTCAACATTCAAATGCTTGTAACTTCTTACTGGCGAGTCATAAAATCTTGAAATTTTGTGACAATAAAGTACTCGAGCCTCTTATCAATTAAAGCTATCGCTCATAGCTACGCTACCCTTGACTCCAAAATAAAACACTGATATAACTTCAAATGGCCCTAACTTCTATACGGTGCGATATATACCTATCGAAGTTTGCAACAATCAAATGCTTGCAACTTTTTACTGGAGCGTCATTTAACCTTAAAATTTGGTGACAATAAAGTACTCTAGCCTCTTATCAATTTAAGCTATCGCTCATAGCTATGCTACCCTTGAGTCCCAAATCAAACACTGATAAAACTTCAAATGGCCCTAACTTCTATACGGTGCGTCCTATAGCTATGAAAGTGGACAACAATCAAATGCTTGTAACTTTTTAATGGAACGTCATAAAACCTTGAAATTTGGTGACAATAAAGTACTCGAGCCTCTTATCAATTTAAGCTATGGCTCATAGCTATGCTACCCTTGAGTCCCAAATCAAACACTGATAAAACTTCAAATGGCCCTAACTTCTATACGGTGCGTCCTACACCTATCAAAGTTTGCAACAATCAAATGCTTGTAACTTTTAACTGGAGCATCATAAAACCTTGAAATTTGGTGACAATAAAGTACTCGACCCTCATCAATGTAAGCTATCGCTCATAGCTATGCTACCCTAGAGTCCCGAGCCTCTTGTCAATTTAAGCTATCACTCATAGCTATGCTACCCTTGAGTCCCAAATCAAACACTGATAAACCTTCAAATGGCCCTAACTTTTATACGGAGCATCCTACACCTACCAAATTTTGCAACAATCAAATGCTTATAACTTTTTACTGGAGCGTCATAGAACCTTCAAATTTGGTGACAATTTAAGCTATGGCTCATAGCTATGCTACCCTTGAGTCCCAAATCAAACACTGGCAAAACTTCAAATGGCCCTAACTTCTATACTGTGCATCCTATACCAATCAAAGTTTGCAACAATCAAATGCGTGTAACTTTTTACTGGAGCTTAATAAAATCTTGAAATTTTGTGACAATAAAGTTATCGAGCTTCTTGTCAATTTAAGCTATCGTTCATAGCTAGGCTACCCTTGACTCCAAAATAAAACACTGATATAACTTCAAATGGCCCTATCTTCTACACGGTACGTCCTACACCTATCAAAGTTTGCGACATTCAAATGCTTGTAACTTTTTACTGGAGCGTCATAAAACCTTGAAATTTTGTGACAATAAAGTACTCGAGCCTCTTATCAATTTAAGCTATCACTCATAGCTATGCTACCCTTGAGTCCCAAATCAAACAGTGATAAAACTTCAAATGGCCCTAACTTCTATACGGTGCGTCCTATAGCTATGAAAGTTGGCAACAATCAAATGCTTGTAACTTTTTACTGGAACGTCATAAAACCTTGAAATTTTGTGACAAAAAAGTACTCGAGCCTCTTATCAATTTAAGCTATCACTCATAGCTATGCTACCCTTGAGTCCCAAATCAAACACTGATAAACCTTCAAATGGCCCTAACTTTTATACGGAGCATCCTACACCTACCAAATTTTGCAGCAATCAAATGCTTGTAACTTTTTACTGGAGCGTCATAAAACCTTCAAATTTGGTGACAATTTAAGCTATGGCTCATAGCTATGCTACCCTTGAGTCCCAAAACAAACACTGGCAAAACTTCAAATGGCCCTAACTTCTATACTGTGCATCCTATACCAATCAAAGTTTGCAACAATCAAATGCGTGTAACTTTTTACTGGAGCTTAATAAAATCTTGAAATTTTGTGACAATAAAGTTATCGAGCTTCTTGTCAATTTAAGCTATCGTTCATGGCTATGCTACCCTTGAGTCCCAAATCAAACACTGATAAACATTCAAATGGCCCTAACTTTTATACGGAGCATCCTACACCTACCAAATTTTGCAACAATCAAATGCTTGTAACTTTTTACTGGAGCGTCATAAAACCTTGAAATTTTGTGACAATAAAGTACTCGAGCCTCTTATCAATTTAAGCTATAGATCATAGCTATGCTACCCTTGAGTCACAAATCAAACACTAATGAAATTTCAAATGGCCCTAACTTCTATACGGTGCGTCCTACACTTATCAAACTTTTCAACATTCAAATGCTTGTAACTTCTTACTGGCGAGTCATAAAATCTTGAAATTTTGTGACAATAAAGTACTAGAGCCTCTTATCAATTAAAGCTATCGCTCATAGCTACGCTACCCTTGACTCCAAAATAAAACACTGACATAACTTCAAATGGCCCTATCTTCTACACGGTACGTCCTACATCTATCAAAGTTTGAGACATTCAAATGCTTGTAACTTTTTACTGGAGCGTCATAAAATCGTGAAATTTTGTGACAGTAAAGTACTCGAGTCTCTTATCAATTTAAGCTATCGCTCATAGCTATGCTAACCTTGAGTCCCAAATCAAACACTGATAAAACTTCAAATGGTCGAAACTTCTATACGGTGCGTCCTATACCTATCAAAGTTTGCAACTTTCAAATGCTTGTAACTTTTTACTGGAGCCTTGAAATTTGGTGACAATAAAGTACTCGAGCCGCTTATCAATTAAAGCTATCGGTCATAGCTATGCTACCCTTGAGTCCCAAATCAAACACTGAAAAAACTTCAAATGGCCCTAACTTCTATACGGTGCGTCCTATACCAATCAAAGTTTGCAACAATCAAATGCGTGTAACTTTTA
The DNA here is from genome assembly GCA_920105625.2 of Clusia tigrina. NCBI lineage: Eukaryota > Metazoa > Arthropoda > Insecta > Diptera > Clusiidae > Clusia > Clusia tigrina. The sequence continues at coordinate 215,522,133 of OV050030.1, forward strand.
GTGGAGCTTAATAAAATCTTGAAATTTTGTGACAATAAAGTACTCGAGCCTCTTGTCAATTTAAGCTTTCGCTCATAGCTACCCTTGAGTCCCAAATCAAACTCTGATAAAACTTCAAATGGCCTTAATCAAATGCTTGCAATTTTTTACTTGAGCGTCATAAAACCTTGAAATTTTTTGGCAATAAAGTACTCGAGCCTCTTATCAATTTAAGCTATGGCTCATAGCTATGCTACCCTTGAGTCCCAAATCAAACACTGATAAAACTTCAAATGGCCCTAGCTTCTATACGGTGCGTCCTACACCTATCAAAGTTTGCAACAATCAAATGCTTGTAACTTTTTACTGGAGCGTCATAAAACCTTGAAATTTGGTGACAATATAGTACTCGAGCCTCATCAATGTAAGCTATCGCTCATAGCTATGCTACCCTTGTGTCCCGAGTCTCTTGTCAATTTAAGCTATCACTCATAGCTATGCTACCCTTGAGTCCCAAATCAAACACTGATAAACATTCAAATGGCCCTAACTTTTATACGGAGCATCCTACACCTACCAAATTTTGCAACAATCAAATGCTTGTAACTTTTTACTGGAGCGTCATAAAACCTTGAAATTTTGTGACAATAAAGTACTCGAGCCTCTTATCAATTTAAGCTATAGATCATAGCTATGCTACCCTTGAGTCACAAATCAAACACTAATGAAACTTCAAATGGGCCTAACTTCTATACGGTGCGTCCTACACTTATAAAACTTTTCAACATTCAAATGCTTGTAACTTCTTACTGGCGAGTCATAAAATCTTGAAATTTTGTGACAATAAAGTACTAGAGCCTCATCAATTAAAGCTATCGCTCATAGCTACGCTACCCTTGACTCCAAAATAAAACACTGATATAACTTCAAAAGGCCCTATCTTCTACACGGTACGTCCTACACCTATCAAAGTTTGCGACATTCAAATGCTTGTAACTTTTTACTGGAGTGTCATAAAACCTTGAAATTTTGTGACTATAAAGTACTCGAGCCTCTTATCAATTTAAGCTATCGCTCATAGCTATGCTACCCTTGAGTCCCAAATCAAACAGTGATAAAACTTCAAATGGCCCTAACTTCTATACGGTGCGATATATCCCTATCAAAGTTTGCAACAATCAAATGCTTGCAACTTTTTACTGGAGCGTCATTTAACCTTGAAATTTGGTGACAATAAAGTACTCGAGCCTCTTATCAATTTAAGCTATCGCTCATAGCTATGCTACCCTTGAGTCCCAAATCAAACACTGATAAAACTTCAAATGGCCCTAATTTCTATACGGTGCGTCGTATACCTATGAAAGTTGGCAACAATCAAATGCTTGTAACTTTTTACTGGAACGTCATAAAACCTTGAAATTTGGTGACAATAAAGTACTCGAGCCTCTGATCAATTTAAGCTATGGCTCATAGCTATGCTACCCTTGAGTCCCAAATCAAACACTGATAAAACTTCAAATGGCCCTAACTTCTATACGATGCGTCCTACACCTATCAAAGTTTGCAACAATCAAATGCTTGCAACTTTTTACTGGAGCGTCATAAAATCTTGAAATTTTGTGACAATAAAGTACTAGAACCTCTTATCAATTAAAGCTATCGCTCATAGCTACGCTACCCTTGACTCCAAAATAAAACACTGATATAACTTCAAATGGCCCTATCTTCTACACGGTACGTCCTACACCTATCAAAGTTTGCAACAATCAAATTCTTGCAACTTTTTACTGGAGCGTCATAAAATCGTGAAATTTTGTGACAATAAAGTACTCGAGTCTCTTATCAATTTAAGCTATCGCTCATAGCTATGCTAACCTTGAGTCCCATATCAAACACTGATAAAACTTCAAATAGTCGAAACTTCTATACGGTGCGTCCTACACCTATCAAAGTTTGCAAAAATCAAATGCTTGTAACTTTTTACTGGAGCCTTGAAATTTGGTGACAATAAACTACTCGAGCCCCTTATCAATTTAAGCTATCGGTCATAGCTATGCTACCCTTGAGTCCCAAATCAAACACTGAAAAAACTTCAAATGGCCCTAACTTCTATACGGTGCGTCCTATACCAATCAAAGTTTGCCACAATCAAATGCGTGTAACTTTTAGTGGAGCTTAATAAAATCTTGAAATTTTGTGACAATAAAGTACTCGAGCCTCTTGTCAATTTAAGCTTTGACTCATAGCTACCCTTGAGTCCCAAATCAAACTCTGATAAAACTTCAAATGGCCCTAACTTTTATACTGTGCGTCCTACACCTATCAAAGTTTGCAACAATCAAATGCTTGCAACTTTTTACTTGAGCGTCATAAAACCTTGAAATTTTGTGGCAATAAAGTACTCGAGCCTCTTATCAATTTAAGCTATCGATCATAGCTATGCTACCCTTGAGTCACAAATCAAACACTAATGAAACTTCAAATGGCCCTAACTTCTATACGGTGCGTCCTACACCTATCAAAGTTTGCAACAATCAAATGCTTGTAACTTTTAACTGGAGCATCATAAAACCTTGAAATTTGGTGACAATAAAGTACTCGAGCCTCTTATCAATTTAAGCTATGGCTCATAGCTATGCTACCCTTGAGTCCCAAATCAAACACTGATAAAACTTCAAATGGCCCTAACTTCTATACGGTGCGTCCTACACCTATCAAAGTTTGCGACATTCAAATGCTTGTAACTTTTTACGGGAGAGTCGTAAAACCTTGAAATTTTGGGACTATAAAGTACTCGAGCCTCTTATCAATTTTAGCTATCGCTCATAGCTATGCTACCCTTGAGTCCCAAATCAAACAATGATAAAACTTCAAATGGCCCTAACTTCTATACGGTGCGTCCTACACCTATCAAAGTTTGCAACAATCAAATGCTTGCAACTTTTTACTTGAGCGTCATAGAACCTTAAAATTTTGTGGCAATAAAGTACTCGAGCCTCTTATCAATTAAAGCTATCGCTCATAGCTACGCTACCCTTGACTCCAAAATAAAACAGTGATATAACTTCAAATGGCCCTATCTTCTACACGGTACGTCCTACACCTATCAAAGTTTGCGACATTCAAATGCTTGTAACTTTTTACTGGAGCGTCATAAAACCTTGAAATTTTGTGACAATAAAGTACTCGAGCCTCTTATCAATTTAAGCTATCGCTCATAGCTATGCTACCCTTGAGTCCCAAATCAAACAGTGATAAAACTTCAAATGGCCCTAACTTCTATACGGTGCGATATATACCTATCGAAGTTTGCAACAATCAAATGCTTGCAACTTTTTACTGGAGCGTCATTTAACCTTAAAATTTGGTGACAATAAAGTACTCGAGCCTCTTATCAATTTAAGCTATGGCTCATAGCTATGCTACCCTTGACTCCAAAATAAAACACTGACATAACTTGAAATGGCCCTATCTTCTACACGGTACGTCCTACATCTATCAAAGTTTGCGACATTCAAATGCTTGTAACTTTTTACTGGAGCGTCATAAAATCGTGAAATTTTGTGACAATAAAGTACTCGAGTCTCTTATCAATTTAAGCTATCGCTCATAGCTATGCTAACCTTGAGTCCCAAATCAAACACTGATAAAACTTCAAATGGTCGAAACTTCTATACGGTGCGTCCTACACCTATCAAAGTTTGCAAAAATCAAATGCTTGTAACTTTTTACTGGAGCCTTGAAATTTGGTGACAATAAAGTACTCGAGCCTCTTATCAATTTAAGCTATCGGTCATAGCTATGCTACCCTTGAGTCCCAAATCAAACACTGAAAAAACTTCAAATGGCCCTAACTTCTATACGGTGCGTCCTATACCAATCAAAGTTTGCAACAATCAAATGCGTGTAACTTTTTACTGGAGCTTAATAAAATCTTGAAATTTTGTGACAATAAAGTTATCGAGCTTCTTGTCAATTTAAGCTTTCGTTCATGGCTATGCTACCCTTGAGTCCCAAATCAAACACTGATAAAACTTCAAATGGCCCTAACTTCTATACGGTGCGTCCTACACCTATCAAAGTTTGCAACAATCAAATGCTTGCAACTTTTAACTGGAGCGTCATAAAATCTTGAAATTTTGTGACTATAAAGTACTAGAGCCTCTTATCAATTAAAGCTATCGCTCATAGCTACGCTACCCTTGACTCCAAAATAAAACACTGACATAACTTCAAATGGCCCTATCTTCTACACGGTACGTCCTACATCTATCAAAGTTTGCGACATTCAAATGCTTGTAACTTTTTACTGGAGCGTCATAAAATCGTGAAATTTTGTGACAATAAAGTACTCGAGTCTCTTATCAATTTAAGCTATCGCTCATAGCTATGCTAACCTTGAGTCCCATATCAAACACTGATAAAACTTCAAATAGTCGAAACTTCTATACGGTGCGTCCTACACCTATCAAAGTTTGCAAAAATCAAATGCTTGTAACTTTTTACTGGAGCCTTGAAATTTGGTGACAATAAACTACTCGAGCCCCTTATCAATTTAAGCTATCGGTCATAGCTATGCTACCCTTGAGTCCCAAATCAAACACTGAAAAAACTTCAAATGGCCCTAACTTCTATACGGTGCGTCCTATACCAATCAAAGTTTGCCACAATCAAATGCGTGTAACTTTTAGTGGAGCTTAATAAAATCTTGAAATTTTGTGACAATAAAGTACTCGAGCCTCTTGTCAATTTAAGCTTTGACTCATAGCTACCCTTGAGTCCCAAATCAAACTCTGATAAAACTTCAAATGGCCCTAACTTTTATACTGTGCGTCCTACACCTATCAAAGTTTGCAACAATCAAATGCTTGCAACTTTTTACTTGAGCGTCATAAAACCTTGAAATTTTGTGGCAATAAAGTACTCGAGCCTCTTATCAATTTAAGCTATCGATCATAGCTATGCTACCCTTGAGTCACAAATCAAACACTAATGAAACTTCAAATGGCCTTAACTTCTATACGGTGCGTCCTACACCTATCAAAGTTTGCAACAATCAAATGCTTGTAACTTTTAACTGGAGCATCATAAAACCTTGAAATTTGGTGACAATAAAGTACTCGAGCCTCTTATCAATTTAAGCTATGGCTCATAGCTATGCTACCCTTGAGTCCCAAATCAAACACTGATAAAACTTCAAATGGCCCTAACTTCTATACGGTGCGTCCTACACCTATCAAAGTTTGCAACAATCAAATGCTTGTAACTTTTAACTGGAGCATCATAAAACCTTGGAATTTGGTGACAATAAAGTACTCGACCCTCATCAATGTAAGCTATCGCTCATAGCTATGCTACCCTAGAGTCCCGAGCCTCTTGTCAATTTAAGCTATCACTCATAGCCTTGAGTCCCAAATCAAACACTGATAAACCTTCAAATGGCCCTAACTTTTATACGGAGCATCCTACACCTACCAAATTATGCAACAATCAAATGCTTATAACTTTTTACTGGAGCGTCATAGAACCTTCAAATTTGGTGACAATTTAAGCTATGGCTCATAGCTATGCTACCCTTGAGTCCCAAATCAAACACTGGAAAAACTTCAAATGGCCCTAACTTCTATACTGTGCATCCTATACCAATCAAAGTTTGCAACAATCAAATGCGTGTAACTTTTTACTGGAGCTTAATCAAATCTTGAAATTTTGTGACAATAAAGTTATCGAGCTTCTTGTCAATTTAAGCTATCGTTCACAGCTAGGCTACCCTTGACTCCAAAATAAAACACTGATATAACTTCAAATGGCCCTATCTTCTACACGGTACGTCCTACACCTATCAAAGGTTGCGACATTCAAATGCTTGTAACTTTTTACTGGAGCGTCATAAAACCTTGAAATTTTGTGACAATAAAGTACTCGAGCCTCTTATCAATTTAAGCTATAGATCATAGCTATGCTACCCTTGAGTCACAAATCAAACACTAATGAAATTTCAAATGGCCCTAACTTCTATACGGTGCGTCCTACACTTATCAAACTTTTCAACATTCAAATGCTTGTAACTTCTTACTGGCGAGTCATAAAATCTTGAAATTTTGTGACAATAAAGTACTAGAGCCTCTTATCAATTAAAGCTATCGCTCATAGCTACGCTACCCTTGACTCCAAAATAAAACACTGACATAACTTCAAATGGCTCTATCTTCTACACGGTACGTCCTACATCTATCAAAGTTTGCGACATTCAAATGCTTGTAACTTTTTACTGGAGCGTCATAAAATCGTGAAATTTTGTGACAATATAGTACTCGAGTCTCTTATCAATTTAAGCTATCGCTCATAGCTATGCTAACCTTGAGTCCCAAATCAAACACTGATAAAACTTCAAATGGACGAAACTTCTATACGGTGCGTCCTATACCTATCAAAGTTTGCAACTTTCAAATGCTTGTAACTTTTTACTGGAGCCTTGAAATTTGGTGACAATAAAGTACTCGAGCCGCTTATCAATTAAAGCTATCGGTCATAGCTATGCTACCCTTGAGTCCCAAATCAAACACTGAAAAAACTTCAAATGGCCCTAACTTCTATACGGTGCGTCCTATACCAATCAAAGTTTGCAACAATCAAATGCGTGTAACTTTTAGTGGAGCTTAATAAAATCTTGAAATTTTGTGACAATAAAGTACTCGAGCCTCTTGTCAATTTAAGCTTTCGCTCATAGCTACCCTTGAGTCCCAAATCAAACTCTGATAAAACTTCAAATGGCCTTAATCAAATGCTTGCAATTTTTTACTTGAGCGTCACAAAACCTTGAAATTTTTTGGCAATAAAGTACTCGAGCCTCTTATCAATTTAAGCTATGGCTCATAGCTATGCTACCCTTGAGTCCCAAATCAAACACTGATAAAACTTCAAATGGCCCTAGCTTCTATACGGTGCGTCCTACACCTATCAAAGTTTGCAACAATCAAATGCTTGTAACTTTTTACTGGAGCGTCATAAAACCTTGAAATTTGGTGACAATATAGTACTCGAGCCTCATCAATGTAAACTATCGCTCATAGCTATGCTACCCTTGTGTCCCGAGCCTCTTGTCAATTTAAGCTATCACTCATAGCTATGCTACCCTTGAGTCCCAAATCAAACACTGATAAACATTCAAATGGCCCTAACTTTTATACGGAGCATCCTACACCTACCAAATTTTGCAACAATCAAATGCTTGTAACTTTTTACTGGAGCGTCATAAAACCTTGAAATTTTGTGACAATAAAGTACCCGAGCCTCTTATCAATTTAAGCTATAGATCATAGCTATTCTACCCTTGAGTCACAAATCAAACACTAATGAAACTTCAAATGGCCCTAACTTCTATACGGTGCGTCCTACACTTATAAAACTTTTCAACATTCAAATGCTTGTAACTTCTTACTGGCGAGTCATAAAATCTTGAAATTTTCTGACAATAAAGTACTAGAGCCTCATCAATTAAAGCTATCGCTCATAGCTACGCTACCCTTGACTCCAAAATAAAACACTGATATAACTTCAAAAGGCCCTATCTTCTACACGGTACGTCCTACACCTATCAAAGTTTGCGACATTCAAATGCTTGTAACTTTTTACTGGAGTGTCATAAAACCTTGAAATTTTGTGATTATAAAGTACTCGAGCCTCTTATCAATTTAAGCTATCGCTCATAGCTATGCTACCCTTGAGTCTCAAATGAAACAGTGATAAAACTTCAAATGGCCCTAACTTCTATACGATGCGATATATCCCTATCAAAGTTTGCACAATCAAATGCTTGCAACTTTTTACTGGAGCGTCATTTAACCTTGAAATTTGGTGACAATAAAGTACTCGAGCCTCTTATCAATTTAAGCTATCGCTCATAGCTATGCTACCCTTGAGTCCCAAATCAAACACTGATAAAACTTCAAATGGCCCTAATTTCTATACGGTGCTTCCTACACCTATCAAAGTTTGCAACAATCAAATGCTTGTAACTTTTTACTGGAACGTCATAAAACCTTGAAATTTGGTGACAATAAAGTACTCGAGCCTCTGATCAATTTAAGCTATGGCTCATAGCTATGCTACCCTTGAGTCCCAAATCAAACACTGATAAAACTTCAAATGGCCCTAACTTCTATACGGTGCGTCCTACACCTATCAAAGTTTGCAACAATCAAATGCTTGCAACTTTTTACTGGAGCGTCATAAAATCTTGAAATTTTGTGACAATAAAGTACTAGAGCCTCTTATCAATTTAAGCTATCGCTCATAGATATGCTAACCTTGAGCTCCAAATCAAACACTGATAAAACTTCAAATGGTCGAAACTTCTATACGGTGCGTCCTACACCTATCAAAGTTTGCAAAAATCAAATGCTTGTAACTTTTTACTGGAGCCTTGAAATTTGGTGACAATAAAGTACTCGAGCCTCTTATCAATTTAAGCTATCGGTCATAGCTATGCTACCCTTGAGTCCCAAATCAAACACTGAAAAAACTTCAAATGGCCCTAACTTCTATACGGTGCGTCCTATACCAATCAAAGTTTGCAACAATCAAATGCGTGTAACTTTTAGTGGAGCTTAATAAAATCTTGAAATTTTGTGACAATAAAGTAAAGTCTTGTCAATGTAAGCTTTCGCTCATAGCTACCCTTGAGTCCCAAATCAAACACTGATAAAACTTCAAATGACCCTAACTTCTATACGGTGCGTCCTACACCTATCAAAGTTTGCAACAATCAAATGCTTGCAACTTTTTACTTGAGCGTCATAAAACCTTGAAATTTTGTGGCAATAAAGTACTCGAGCCTCTTATCAATTTAAGCTATGGCTCATAGCTATGCTACCCTTGAGTCCCAAATCAAACACTGATAAAACTTCAAATGGCCCTAACTTCTATACGGTGCGTCCTACACCTATCAAAGTTTGCAACAATCAAATGCTTGTAACTTTTTACTGGAGCGTCATAAAACCTTGAAATTTTGTGACAATAAAGTACTCGAGCCTCTTATCAATTTAAGCTATAGAATGATTCAAATGGCCCTAACTTCTATACGGTGCGTCCTATACCAATCAAAGTTTGCAACAATCAAATGCGTGTAACTTTTAGTGGAGCTTAATAAAATCTTGAAATTTTGTGACAATAAAGTACTCGAGCCTCTTGTCAATGTAAGCTTTCGCTCATAGCTACCCTTGAGTCCCAAATCAAACACTGATAAAACTTCAAATGACCCTAACTTCTATACGGTGCGTCCTACACCTATCAAAGTTTGCAACAATCAAATGCTTGCAACTTTTTACTTGAGCGTCATAAAACCTTGAAATTTTGTGGCAATAAAGTACTCGAGCCTCTTATCAATTTAAGCTATGGCTCATAGCTATGCTACCCTTGAGTCCCAAATCAAACACTGATAAAACTTCAAATGGCCCTAACTTCTATACGGTGCGTCCTACACCTATCAAAGTTTGCAACAATCAAATGCTTGTAACTTTTTACTGGAGCGTCATAAAACCTTGAAATTTTGTGACAATAAAGTACTCGAGCCTCTTATCAATTTAAGCTATAGAATGATTCAAATGGCCCTAACTTCTATACGGTGCGTCCTATACCAATCAAAGTTTGCAACAATCAAATGCGTGTAACTTTTAGTGGAGCTTAATAAAATCTTGAAATTTTGTGACAATAAAGTACTCGAGCCTCTTGTCAATGTAAGCTTTCGCTCATAGCTACCCTTGAGTCCCAAATCAAACACTGATAAAACTTCAAATGACCCTAACTTCTATACGGTGCGTCCTACACCTATCAAAGTTTGCAACAATCAAATGCTTGCAACTTTTTACTTGAGCGTCATAAAACCTTGAAATTTTGTGGCAATAAAGTACTCGAGCCTCTTATCAATTTAAGCTATGGCTCATAGCTATGCTACCCTTGAGTTCCAAATCAAACACTGATAAAACTTCAAATGGCCCTAGCTTCTATATGGTGCGTCCTACACCTATCAAAGTTTGCAACAATCAAATGCTTGTAACTTTTTACTGGAGCGTCATAAAACCTTGAAATTTGGTGAAAATATAGTACTCGAGTCTCATCAATGTAAGCTATCGCTCATAGCTATGCTACCCTTGAGTCCCGAGCCTCTTGTCAATTTAAGCTATCACTCATAGCTATGCTACCCTTGAGTCCCAAATCAAACACTGATAAACCTTCAAATGGCCCTAACTTTTATACGGAGCATCCTACACCTACCAAATTTTGCAACAATCAAATGCTTGTAACTTTTTACTGGAGCGTCATAAAACCTTGAAATTTTGTGACAATAAAGTACTCGAACCTCTTATCAATTTAAGCTATCGATCATAGCTATGCTACCCTTGAGTCACAAATCAAACACTAAGGAAACTTCAAATGGCCCTAACTTCTATACTGTGCGTCCTACACTTATCAAACTTTTCAACATTCAAATGCTTGTAACTTCTTACTGGCGAGTCATAAAATCTTGAAATTTTGGTACGATAAAGTACTACAGCCTCTTATCAATTAAAGCTATCGCTCATAGCTAAGCTACCCTTGACTCCAAAATAAAATACTGATATAACTTCAAATGGCCCTATCTTCTACACGGTGCATCCTACACCTATCAAAGTTTGCGACATTCAAATGCTTGTAACTTTTTACTGGAGTGTCACAAAACCTTGAAATTTTGTGACAATAAAGTACTCGAGCCTCTTATCAATTTAAGCTATCGCTCATAGCTATGCTACCCTTGAGTCTCAAATGAAACAGTGATAAAACTTCAAATGGCCCTAACTTCTATACGGTGCGATATATACCTATCAAAGTTTGCAACAATCAAATGCTTGCAACTTTTTACTGGAGCGTCATTTAACCTTGAAATTTGGTGACAATAAAGTACTCGAGCCTCTTATCAATTTAAGCTATCGCTCATAGCTATGCTACCCTTGAGTCCCAAATCAAACACTGATAAAACTTCAAATGGCCCTAATTTCTATACGGTGCGTCCTATACCTGTGAAAGTTGGCAACAATCAAATGCTTGTAACTTTCTACTGGAACGTCATAAAACCTTGAAATTTGGTGACAATAAAGTACTCGAGCCTCTTATCAATTTAAGCTATGGCTCATAGCTATGCTACCCTTGAGTCCCAAATCATACTCTGATAAAACTTCAAATGGCCCTAACTTCTATACGGTGCGTCCTACACCTATCAAAGTTTGCAACAATCAAATGCTTGCAACTTTTTACTGGAGCGTCATAAAATCTGGAAATTTTGTGACAATAAAGTACTAGACCCTCTTATCAATTAACCCCTCTATTTTTATTCAGTCACAAAACTCAACACAGGCACATGTGTCATCCGAGTATCAGTAGAGACTCAGAGCAATTCACAGAGAAAACTGAAAGCTCTCTGAGTTACACATGAGATTTTTATTGAGACAACCTCGATAGCAGGTCGCGATATACATTTAAAAATCGAATTAAATTTTTTTATTTAATAATTTATTTTAATCACAAATAAACAAAAAAAAATTAATAAGTATATATAATTAATATATATCTATATATATATATATATATATATATATATATATATATATATATATATATATATATATATATATATATATATATATATATATATATATATATATATATATATATATATATATATATATATATATATATATATATATATGTGGGAATTAACCAAAGCGAATCAAATAAAAGATTCCAAAGTTCACTTTAAAATTCAGTTTTTTATTTAATATTTTAAGAATTTAAGTTTTAATTAGGTAATATAAAAATAAATGAAAAAATATACTACAGACTTTACATTTCTATTCTTTTCGACTTGACTCTTTACCGACTTTGCTTCTCGACGTTCTCTTTTCGACTAACTCATGTGGCTAAAGAAATTATGAGTACAACTTCATACTTGAAAATATAATAAGTGACAATAAAAAAAATGTTAGTATGCTTATATAAAAATATTGGACTCGACGGCACTATTTTAACTTCCTACAATCGGCCATTCTGAATATCGGATGTCTCAGACGATTCTCCATCACTCCGGTCTTCATATTGCTTCCATCGCTTCATATAGTCAGCTGCCGTTGAGGTGAGTTTCGGCCCATCATGCTCACCAACTTTACGCACCTCGTATCGATCATTGCATCTCACCTTCGTAACCTCGTACGGACCCAGGTACTTCGGAACTAGCTTAAGTCCAACTCCAAACTGGGTACGCTGAATAGCGACTAAATCACCAACTTTGTACGTGTTTGCTGTTTTGCGTTTTTTGTCAAACTGACCCTTATTCTCAGCCTGAATTTTTAGGATTTGCTGCTTCGCATCGTCGCGCATTTCTTGTCTCGCTTGCTCAAAATCGTTAATAACAGCCTCTTCAAATAGACGTCTTAGCTCTTGCTCTTCAGGAGTAAACATTTTTATGCCAAACAGTAGCTCAAATGGCGTTCTTTTTGTACTCCTGGAAGTAGAAGAGTTTATTATTATTTGAAGACGACTTACATGTTTAAACCATTTTTGCGGATCATCGAGTGACATTTTTGTCAACATATCAATTATTATTTTATTTATCCGCTCCACTTGGCCGTTTCCTCGTGGAACTCCTGTTGTTATAGCGTGATGACTGATGTTGCGGATTCTGCAATATTCCGCGAAGCTGCCGGCTGTGAAAGCTGTCCCCTTATCGGTTATTATGCGGCACGGATTTCCAAATATTTCACTTAACTTTTTCAGCTTGGTTAGCACATCTGCTGTGGTAGTCGACTTAACCGGAAAAATCCATGAAAACTTCGTAAACGCATCGGTGATAACGAGTAAATATTTGTATGACTTCACAGTTGAGGGTAATGGCCCGATATGGTCCATATGAAAAGTGTGCAATGGTATGTCGATCTTCTCGATTGGATTTAGAAATCCTTCCAACTTTCCGGCTTTTCGATTTGCCAATATACAAGCAATACAATTTGAAATTACTTTCTCAATATACTTTCTGGCATTAGGTATGTAATACTCATGCTTGACCATCGCCTCTACTTTGCTGGTACTAAAATGTCCTTTCTCGTGCAATTTTGTGATCAATTCATTCCTCATCGACTTCGGTATGACTAAAAGGTAAGCGCCTTCTAAAAATTTACATAACACACCGCCTCTTAGCTGGAAATTCTCATGCTCTCCATTTTTCAGTAGTTTTATAATAAGTTGACAAAACTCATCCGTAACCTGTGAGTGTTTGATGGAATGAAGGATAGCATCTTCGACTCGTAACACAACTGGATTTCGACTCAACGCATCTACGTGACGCATGCAGCTACCTGATCGATGCTTAACCGTACAATCAAATTCTTCAATCTGCATAGCCCAATGTGCTACCCTACTGTTGAGTGCCTTCTTCGACATTGTTAACTGAAACGCCTTGCAATCTGTAAAGATATCAAATCTTAAGCCCAATAAATAAATTCTTAGTCGTTTTAACGCTTTGATAATGGCTAAAACTTCTAAGTCGTAACTGGAGTAATTCTTTTCTGCAGCTGTCGTTTTGAAGCTTAAATAAAAAACTGGATGATAATCTTCATGCTTTTGCAGCAACACAGCACCGAATCCTTCCTTGCTAGCGTCTGTATGGAGCTGCGTCGACAGGTCTGGATTGAACAGCTTCAGCACAGGTTCCTCACTAAGTTGGGCTTTGAGTGAAAGAAATGCTTCATTTTCGGCTTCGTTCCATCTAAATGCTACATCTTTTTTTGTAAGGTCGGTCAATGGCTTTGCCAGCAGAGCATAATCTCTTACAAACTTCCGAAAAAATCCGGTAAGGCCTAGAAAACTCATTACGCCGTGTGTGTCCTTGGGCGTTGGAAATTTTTTTACCGCTTTCGTTTTTCCATCGGATGGGCGAATAGATCCGTCTTCTACTACGTGGCCCAAAAACTCAACAGACTTTTCTAAAAATGCGCATTTTTCCCACTTTATTAACAAACCGTGGTCTTCACTAACTTGCAAAACTCTTCTTAGCTTATCGACACCATCAGCTTTATTGTTTGCGGGTACTATTAAATCGTCCATATACACCAGGACTACGCCATCTTTAATAAGATCTTTGAAAATGGTATTAATGTATCTTTGAAATGCTGAGGGCGAGTTACAAAGGCCAAATGGTGCTTTTGTAAACTCGTACTGGCCGTCCGGGTCACAAACGATGTATATTTAATGCTAGCTTCGTCAACATCTACATGGAAGAACCCATTTTTCAAGTCTAAAGTTGTGTAAATTCGAGAATTGTATAGACCCTCCAAAATCTCTTCAATGTTTGGCAATGGATACCTATCACGGATAACTTTCGCATTTATTTTACGGTAATCCACGCATAACCTATGACTACCATCTTTTTTTTGCGCCAGAACAACGGGACTTGTAAAGTTGGACGAACTAGGTTGAATAATACCACTTTCCAACCACTCTTGTACCTGTATGTTAACTATTTCACGTTCTTTAGGAGCTAATCTTCTTGGCTTCTGGTAAATGGGTTTTTCATCTTCTAAATGGATGTGCATTTTAATACAGGACGTTTTAATACCTTTTGGTTTATATGACGAAATCAACTCTTGAATTGTTAGTCTTAAATCATGAGGTTTAATATTTTGTAATGACTCCAATTCTTTCGGCACCTGAGAGTATTTTATAAGATTGACTTGCGCTAACATAATTTTGTCGTCATTAACGTTATCTTTGTATGTCGTTAATTTACCTTTTTCTATAAGTATGGATGCATATTGTAAAACATTCTTACCCAGTATAATGTCTTCGCTTATCCAATGGTTAGGCACAACATCGAAATCAAGTTGGTATGACTCAGCTTCAATATCAACATCTAACTTAATGAAACCAAGGGTAGCTTTGCTGCAGTCTCCAAACGCTATCACGCTCGTTCCCGGGCCATCAAAATTCTGAATTTGAAATTCATCCTTCACCCACTGTCTTACGATGCTGATGTCGCTTCCCGTGTCTAACATTGCCTTAAAAGTCTTGCCTTGAATTTTGATATCCACGCTCACATCTGGGAATTTGATTCTATTTACGCGAGCAGCAAAATCTTTCTTTTCATCCTGCTTTTCTCTGTTCTTCATTGGACAATTTGGCGCAATGTGGCCAAAGTCACTGCATCTAAAACAGCGTGCACCTTTTTCCTTGCTTGGACAATCGCGAGCCCAGTGTGATTTTGCACCGCAATTATTGCATCTTTTGTTGTTGGAACTTGTGTTTTGACTATTTCCTCTAACTTCGTTTTTCCCAGCAAAATTTTTGCCGCTGCCGCTGTTTCTTACACCACTGTCACTGTTTCTTTTGTCTGTTCCCCTTCCGAAATAACTTTTTTCTTTGCTTTGATCAGCCTTCAATTTTTCGTACGCCACCAAATTTATTTTTAGTTCAGCTAAACTATGTGATTGATACAAAACGGTTTTATTTGCAGCTTCGTCAGGTATGCCGGCAATTATGTAATCAATTAAGTGATGGACTTCTACGTTTCCTCGTGATGCTAGTTTTTTCATTTTGTACATATACTCCAGCAATGTTTCACTGTCACCTTTTTTTGCATTTTCCAACAGCTTGTGTACATTTTCGATCTGACGTGAACCGAATTCGCTCTGCAAAAATACTTTTAAGTCCTTCCAGCTGCAAATGTTAAATTCAGCTTCTACTGCCAATCTTGCCGCTCCCTCCAGCAGCTGTCTAGCATATAAAAATTTCTGCACATCGTTCCATCTGCAAACAGCAGCAATTTGCTCTATCTCACCGAGCCAGTCTCTTACGCTCTTTCCATTCTCGCCGTCGAATTTTTCCAATGACTCTTGCACATCTTTGAGGTGAATATTGTTTGTAACCACGTTGGCTGCGTTCTCTTCTCTGCCGTCGTCCGTCATATCGCCGCCTAGTGATGCGCCGCTATTTAACTGTTGAGGCATTTTTTTTGTTGTGTTGCTGGTTTCGCTTAGCCTTATATCTGCTTCACGAAAATTCTTAGCTTCGTTGTCTGATGACGCGCTTTGCTGTTCTGCGATGTGGTTTTTCTCCATAGATTTTTGTAGCCTTGTGACGAGGTCTTGCTTCTTATTATACCAATAAGGCAATCCCAATAGCTTCAATTTTTCTTGTAATTGCCTTGCGGTAAAAGACGAAAAGTCACCTTCACTCATAAAAACCCAATTTTTCACTGCTACAGTTTTTGTTGCTTCTTTCTTTGGCAATTCCACTCAATTTGTTCAAGCGATCCCACTTCTGACACCATGTGGGAATTAACCAAAGCGAATCAAATAAAAGATTCCAAAGTTCACTTTAAAATTCAGTTTTTTATTTAATATTTTAAGAATTTAAGTTTTAATTAGGTAATATAAAAATAAATGAAAAAATATACTACAGACTTTACATTTCTATTCTTTTCGACTTGACTCTTTACCGACTTTGCTTCTCGACGTTCTCTTTTCGACTAACTCATGTGGCTAAAGAAATTATGAGTACAACTTCATACTTGAAAATATAATAAGTGACAATAAAAAAAATGTTAGTATGCTTATATAAAAATATTGGACTCGACGGCACTATTTTAACTTCCTACATATATATATATATATATATATATATATATATATATATATATATATATATATATATATATATATATATATATATATATATATATATATATATAAATGAGTGTGTGTGTATATATATAAATATTTTAAAAGCAAATTTCGTGCCTGCAGCCCCGCGTGCTAAATGCGACATAAAATTGCAGCTGCTGCTGCGTGGTCCTTTGATATCTCCCTGTTTTAAATAAAAAATAAATACAATTTTCTTCTAATTTCTAAAATTAAATTCAAATTCAATGTGCCCAACTTCATGAATCAGCTGAAAAATACACAAAGAAACTTTTTCACCATTGAAAGGTGAATTTAACGAGCTTTCCGCTTGAGACAGTTGGCTCTGAATAGATGTCACAAAATTGAGTGACAAAAATCATGTCTCAATAGAGACAGAACTCAAATGAGACAGCTCGCGTGAATAGAGGGGTAAAGCTATCGCTCATAGCTACGCTACCCCTGACTCCAAAATAAAACACTGATATAACTTCAAATGGCCCTATCTTCTACACGCTACGTCCTACATCTATCAAAGTTTGCGACATTCAAATGCTTGTAACTTTTTACTGGAGCGTCATAAAATCGTGAAATTTTGTGACAATAAAGTACTCGAGTCTCTTATCAATTTAAGCTATCGCTCATAGCTATGCAACCCTTGAGTCCCAAATCAAACACTGATAAAACTTCAAATGGTCGTAACTTCTATACGGTGCGTCCTACACCTATCAAAGTTTGCAAAAATCAAATGCTTGTAACTTTTTACTGGAGCCTTGAAATTTGGTGACCATAAAGTACTCGAGCCTCTTATCAATTTAAGCTATCGGTCATAGCTATGCTACCCTTGAGTCCCAAATCAAACACTGAAAAAACTTCAAATGGTACTAACGGTGCGTCCTATACCAATCAAAGTTTGCAACAATCAAATGCGTGTAAATTTTAGTGGAGCTTAATAAAATCTTGAAATTTTGTGACAATAAAGTACTCGAGCCTCTTGTCAATTTAAGTTATCGCTCATAGCTACCCTTGAGTCCCAAATCAAACTCTGATAAAACTTCAAATGGCCCTAACTTCTATACGGTGCGTCCTACACCTATCAAAGTTTTCAACATTCAAATGCTCGTAACTTCTTACTGGATAGTCATAAAATCTTGAAATTTTTTGACAATAAATTACTCGAGCCTCTTATCAATTTAAGCTATCGCTCATAGCTATGCTACCCTTGAGTCCCAAATCAAACACTGATAAAGCTTCAAATGGTCCTAACTT
Organism: Clusia tigrina; assembly: GCA_920105625.2. Lineage (NCBI taxonomy): Eukaryota > Metazoa > Arthropoda > Insecta > Diptera > Clusiidae > Clusia > Clusia tigrina. The sequence continues at coordinate 215,540,084 of OV050030.1, forward strand.
CTATACGATGCGTCCTATACCTATCAAAGTTTGCAACAATCAAATGCTTGTAGCTTTTTATTGGAGCGTAATAAAGTCTTGAAATTTTGTGACAATAAAGTAGACGAAATCCTTGTCAATTTAAGGTATCGCTCATTGCTATGCTATCCTTGAGTCCCAAATCAAAGACTGATAAAACTTCAAATGGCCCTAACTTCTATACGGTGCGATATATACCTATTAAAGTTTGCAACAATCAAATGCTTTGCAATTTTTTACTGGAGCTTCATACAACCTTGAAATTTGGTGACCATAAAGTACTCGAGCCTCTTATCAATTTAAGCTATCGGTCATAGCTATGCTACCCTTGAGTCCCAAATCAAACACTGAAAAAACTTCAAATGGCTCTAACTTCTATACGGTGCGTCCTATACCAATCAAAGTTTGCAACAATCAAATGCGTGTAACTTTTAGTGGAGCTTAATAAAATCTTGAAATTTTGTGACAATAAAGTACTCGAGCCTCTTGTCAATTTAAGTTATCGCTCATAGCTACCCTTGAGTCCCAAATCAAACTCTGATAAAACTTCAAATGGCCCTAACTTCTATACGGTGCGTCCTACACCTATCAAAGTTTTCAACATTCAAATGCTCGTAACTTCTTACTGGATAGTCATAAAATCTTGAAATTTTTTGACAATAAATTACTCGAGCCTCTTATCAATTTAAGCTATCGCTCATAGCTATGCTACCCTTGAGTCCCAAATCAAACACTGATAAAGCTTCAAATGGTCCTAACTTCTATACGATGCGTCCTATACCTATCAAAGTTTGCAACAATCAAATGCTTGTAGCTTTTTATTGGAGCGTAATAAAGTCTTGAAATTTTGTGACAATAAAGTAGTCGAGATCCTTGTCAATTTAAGGTATCGCTCATTGCTATGCTATCCTTGAGTCCCAAATCAAAGACTGATAAAACTTCAAATGGCCCTAACTTCTATACGGTGCGATATATACCTATTAAAGTTTGCAACAATCAAATGCTTGCAATTTTTTACTGGAGCTTCATACAACCTTGAAATTTGGTGACAATAAAGTACTCGAGCCTCTTATCAATTTAAGCTATCGCTCATAGCTATGCTACCCTTGAGTCGCAAATCAAACACTGATCAACTTCAAATGGCCCTAACTTCTATACGGTACGTCCTACACCTATCAAAGTTTGCAACAATCAAATGCTTGCAACTTTTTACTGGAGCGTCATAAAACCTTGAAATTTTGTGACAATACAGTACTCGAGCCTCTTATCAATTTAAGGTATCGCTCATAGCTATGCTACCCTTGAGTCCCAAATCAAACAGTGATACGATTTCAAATGGCCCTAACTTCCATGCGGTGCGATATATACCTATCAAAGTTTGCAACAATCAAATGCTTGCAACTTTTTACTGGAGCGTCATTTAACCTTGAAATTTGGTGACAATAAAGTACTCGACCCTCTTATCAATTTAAGCTATCGCTCATAGCTATGCTACCCTTGAGTCCCAAATCAAACACTGATAAAACTTCAAATGGCCCTAACTTCTATACGGTGCGTCCTATTCCTATGAAAGTTGACAACAATCAAATGCTTGTAACTTTTTACTGGAGCGTCATAAAACCTTGAAATTTTCTGACAATAAATTACTCGAGCCTCTCGTCAATTTAAGCTATCGCCCATAGCTATGCTACCCTTGAGTCCCAAATCAAACACTGACAAAACTTCAAATGGCCCTAACTTCTATACTGTGCATCCTATACCAATCAAAGTTTGCAAGAATCAAATGCGTGTAACTTTTTACTGGAGCTTAATAAAATCTTAAAATTTTGTGACAATAAAGTTATCGAGCCTCTTGTCAATTTAAGCTATCGTTCATGGCTATGCTACCTTTGAGCCCCAAATCAAACACTGATAAAACTTCAAATGGCCCTAACTTCTATACGGTGCGTCCTACACCTATCAAAGTTTGCAACAATCAAATGCTTGCAACTTTTTACTGGAGCGTCATAAAACCTTGTAATTTTGTGACAATAAATTACTCAAGCCTCTCGTCAATTTAAGCAATCGCTCATAGCTATGCTACCCTTGAGTCCCAAATCAAACACTGACAAAACTTCAAATGACTCTAACTTCTATATTGTGCATCCTATACCAATCAAAGTTTGCAACAATCAAATGCGTGTAACTTTTTACTGGAGCTTAATAAAATCTTGAAACTTTGTGACAATAAAGTACTCGTGCCTCTTGTCAATTAAAGTTGTCGCTCATTGCTATGCTACCCTTGAGTCCCAAATCAACCACTGATAAAAGAATGGCCCTAAATTCTGTAGTTTGCGTCGTACACTTATCAGAGTTTCCAACAATCAAATGCTTGCAACTTTTTACTCGAGCGTCATAAAACCTTGAAATTTGGTGACAATAAAGTACTCGAGCCTCTTATAATTTTAGGCTATCGCATATAGCTATGCTGCCATTGAGTCCCAAATCAAAGACTGATAAAACTTAAAATGGCCCTAACTTTTATACGGTGCGATATATACCTATCAAAGTATGCAACATTCAAATGCTTGTAACTTTTTACTGGAGCGTCATAAAATCTTGAAATTTTGTGACAATAAAGTACTCGAGCCTCTTGTCAATTTAAGCAATCACTCATAGCTATACTACCCTTGAGTCCCATATCAAACACTGATAAAACTGCAAATGGCCCTAACTTCCATACGGTGCGTCCTAGACCTATCAAAGTTTGCAATAATCAAATGCTTGTAACTTTTTATTGGAGCGTAATAAAGTCTTGAAATTTTGTGACAATAAAGTAGTCGAGCCTCTTGAAAATTTAAGCTATGCTACCCCTGAGTCCCAAATCAAACACTGATAAAACTTCAAATTGCACTAACTTCTATACGGTGCGGCTTACACTTATCAAACTTTTCAACATTCAAATGCTTGTAACTTCTTACTGGCGAGTCATAAAATCTTGAAATTTTGTGACAATAAAGTACTGGAGCCTCTTGTAAATTTAGCTATCGCTCATAGCTATGCTACCCTTGAGTCCCAAATCAACCACTGCTAAAAGTTCAAATGGCCCTAACTTCTATACGGTGCGTCCTATACCTATCAAAGTTTGCAACAATCAAATGCTAGTAAATTTTTTAGTGGAGCGTCATAAAATCTTGACATTTTGTGACAATAAAGTTCTCGAGTCTCTTATCAATTTAAGCTATCGCTCATAGCAATGCTACCCTTGAGCCCAAATCAAACACTGATAAACTTCAAATGACCCTAAGTTTGCAGCAATCAAATGCTTGTAACTTTTGACTGGAGTGTCATAAAACCTTGAAAATTTAGTGTCAATATAGTACTCGACCCTATTATCAAATTAAGCTATCGTTCATAGCTATGCTACCATTGAGTCCCAAATCAAACACACATACAACTTCAAATGGCCCTGACTTCTATACGGTGCGTTCTATACCTATCAAAGTTAGCAGCAATCAAATGCTTGTAAATTTTTACTGGAGCTTAATAAAATCTTGAAATTTTGTGACAATAAAGTACTCGAGCCTCTTGTTAATTAAAGTTGTCGCTCATTGCTATGCTACCCTTGAGTCCCAAATCAAACACTGATAAAACTTCAAATGGCCCTAACATCTATACGGCGCATCCTATAACTATGAAAGTTGGCAACAATCAAATGCTGGTAACTGCGTACTGGAGCGTCATAAAGCCTTGAAATTTTGTGACAATAAATTACTCAAGCCTCTCGTCCATTTAAGCTATCGCTCATAGCTATGCTACCTTTGAGTCCCAAATCAAACACTGATAAAACTTCAAATGGCCCTAACTTATATACGTTGCGTCCTATCAAAGTTTGCAACAATCAAATGCTTGCAACTTTTTACTGGAGCGTCACAAAAACATGAAATTTTGTGACATTAAAGTACTCGAGTGTCTTATCAATTTAAGCTATACCTCATAGCTATGCTACCCTTGAGTCGCAAATCAAACACTGCTAAACCTTCAAATGGCCCTAACTTCTACGGTGCATCCTATACCTATCAAAGTTTGCAACAATCAAATGCTTGTAACTTTTTACTGGAGCGTCATAAAATCTTGAAATTTTGTGACAATAAAGTACTCGAGCCTCTTGCCAATTTAAGCTATCCTCATAGCTATGCTACCCTTGAGTTCCAAATCAAACACTGATAAAACATCAAATGGCATAAACTTCTATACGGTGCGTCCTACACCTATCAAAGTTTGCAACAATAAAATGCTTGTAACTTTTTACTGGAGCGTCATAAAACCTTGAAATTTTGTGACAATAAAGTACTCGGGCCTCTTGTTAATTAAAGTTGTCGCTCATTGCTATGCTACCCTTGAGTCCCAAATCAAACACTGATAAAACTTCAAATGGCCCTAACATCTATACGGCGCATCCTATACCAATCAAAGTTTGCAACAATCAAATGCGTGTAACTTTTTACTGGAGCTTAATAAAATCTTGAAATTTTGTGACAATAAAGCACTCGAGCCTCTTTTCAATTTAAGCTATCGCTCATAGCTATGCTACCCTTGACTCCCAAATCAAATACTGATAAAACTTCAAATGGCCCTAACTTCTATATGGTGAGTCCTATACCTATCAAAGTTTGCAACAATCAAATGCTTGCAACTTTTTACTTGCGAGTCATAAAATCTTGAAATTTTGTGACAACAAAGCACTCGTGCCTCTTGTCAATTAAAGTTGTCGCTCATTCCTATGCTACCCTTGAGTCCCGGATCAAACACTGATAAAACAATGGCCCTAAATACTTTACTATGCGTCCTACACTTATCAAATGCAACAATCAAATGCTTGTAACTTTTTACTGCAGCGTCATAAAACCTTGAAATTTTGTGACAAAAAATACTCGAGCCTCTTATCAATTTAAGTTATCGCTCATAGCTATGCTACAATTGAGTCCCAAATCAAACACTGATAAAACTTCAAATGGCCCTAAATTCTATACGGTGCGTCCTACATCTATCAAAGTATGCAACAATCAAATGCTTGCAAGTTTTTACTGGAGCATCATAAAACCTTGAAATTTTTTGACAATAAAGTACTCGAACCTCTTATCAATTTAAGTTATCGCTCATAGCTATGCTACAATTGAGTCCCAAATCAACCACTGCTAAAAGTTCAAATGGCCCTAACTTCTATACGGTCCGTCCTCCACCTATCAAAGTTTGCCACATTCAAATGCTTGTAAGTTTTTACTGGAGCGTCATAAAACCTTGAAATTTTGTGACAATAAAGTAATCGTGCCATTTTTCAATTAAAGTTATCGCTCACTGCTATGCTTCCCTTGATTCCCAGATCAAACACTGATAAAACTTTAAATGGCCCCAATATCTGTACTTTGCGTCCTACACCTAAGAAAATTGTCAACAATAAAATGCTAGTAACTTTTTACTGGAGCGCCATAAAAGCTTGAAATTTTGTGACAATAAAGTACTCGAGCCTCTTACCAATTTAAGCTTATAGCTATGCTACCCTTGAGTCCCAAATCAAACACTGCTAAAACTTCAAATGGCACTAACTTCTATATGGTGCGTCCTACACTTATCAAAGTTTGCAACATTCAAATGCTTGTAACTTTTTACTGCAGCGTCATAAAATCTTGAAATTTTGTGACAATAAAGTACTCGAGCCTCTTATCAATTTAAGTTATCGCTCATAGCTATACTACCCTTGAGTCCCAAATAAAACACTGATAAAACTTCAAATGGCCCTAACTTCTATACGGTGCGTCCTACACCTGTCAAATTTTGCAACATTCAAATGCTTGTAACTTTTTACTGGAGTGGCATAGAATCTTGAAATTTTGTGACAATAAAGTACTCGAGCCTTTTATCAATTTAAGTTATCGCTCATAGCTATGCTACAATTGAGTCCCAAATCAAACACTGATAAAATGGCCCTAACTTCTATACGCTGCGTCCTACATCTATCCGAGTATGCAACAATCAAATGCTTGCGAGTTTTTACTGGAGCGTCATAAAACCTTGAAATTTTGTGACAATAAATTACTCGAGCCTCTTATCAATTTAAGCTATCGCTCATAGCATTGCTACCCTTGAGTCCAAAAAACACTGAAAGTTCGAATTGCCCTAGCTTCTATACGGTGCGTCCTATACCTATCAAAGTTTGCAACAATCAACTGCTTGTAACTTTTTACTGGAGCGTCATAAAATCTTGAAATTTTGTGACAATAAAGTACTCGAGCCTCATGTCAATTTAAGCGACCCTTGAGTCCCAAATCAAACACTGATAAAACTTCAAATGGCCCTAACTTCTATACGGTGCGTCCTACACCTATAAAATTTTGCAACATTCAAATGCTTGTAACTTTTTACTGGAGTGTCATAGAATCATGAAATTTTGTGACAATAAAGTACTCGAGTGTCTTATCAATTTAAGCTATAGCTCATAGCTATGCTAACCTTGAGTCGCAAATCAAACACTGCTAAACCTTCAAATGGCCCTAACTTCTAGGGTGCATCCTATACTTATCAAAGTTTGCAACAATCAAATGCTTGTAACTTTTTACTGGAGCGTCATAAAATCGTGAAATTTTGTGACAATAAAGTACTCGAGCCTCTTGCCAATTTAAGCTATCCTCATTGCTATGCTACCCTTGAGTCCCAAATCAAACACTGATGAAACATCAAATGGCATAAACTTCTATACGGTGCGTCCTACACCTATCAAAGTTTGCAACAATAAAATGCTTGTAACTTTTTACTGGAGCGTCATAAAACCTTGAAATTTTGTGACAATAAAGTACTCGGGCCTCTTGTTAATTAAAGTTGTCGCTCATTGCTATGCTACCCTTGAGTCCCAAATCAAACACTGATAAAACTTCAAATGGCCCTAACATCTATACGGCGCATCCTATACCAATCAAAGTTTGCAACAATCAAATGCGTGTAACTTTTTACTGGAGCTTAATAAAATCTTGAAATTTTGTGACAATAAAGCACTCGAGCCTCTTTTCAATTTAAGCTATCGCTCATAGCTATGCTACCCTTGACTCCCAAATCAAATACTGATAAAACTTCAAATGGCCCTAACTTCTATATAGTGCGTCCTATACCTATCAAAGTTTGCAACAATCAAATGCTTGCAACTTTTTACTTGCGAGTCATAAAATCTTGAAATTTTGTGACAACAAAGCACTCGTGCCTCTTGTCAATTAAAGTTGTCGCTCATTCCTATGCTACCCTTGAGTCCCGGATCAAACACTGATAAAACAATGGCCCTAAATACTTTACTATGCGTCCTACACTTATCAAATGCAACAATCAAATGCTTGTAACTTTTTACTGCAGCGTCATAAAACCTTGAAATTTTGTGACAAAAAATACTCGAGCCTCTTATCAATTTAAGTTATCGCTCATAGCTATGCTACAATTGAGTCCCAAATCAAACACTGATAAAACTTCAAATGGCCCTAAATTCTATACGGTGCGTCCTACATCTATCAAAGTATGCAACAATCAAATGCTTGCAAGTTTTTACTGGAGCATCATAAAACCTTGAAATTTTTTGACAATAAAGTACTCGAACCTCTTATCAATTTAAGTTATCGCTCATAGCTATGCTACAATTGAGTCCCAAATCAACCACTGCTAAAAGTTCAAATGGCCCTAACTTCTATACGGTCCGTCCTCCACCTATCAAAGTTTGCCACATTCAAATGCTTGTAAGTTTTTACTGGAGCGTCATAAAACCTTGAAATTTTGTGACAATAAAGTAATCGTGCCATTTTTCAATTAAAGTTATCGCTCACTGCTATGCTTCCCTTGAGTCCCAAATCAAACACTGATAAAACTTTAAATGGCCCCAATATCTGTACTTTGCGTCCTACACCTAAGAAAATTGTCAACAATAAAATGCTAGTAACTTTTTACTGGAGCGCCATAAAAGCTTGAAATTTTGTGACAATAAAGTACTCGAGCCTCTTACCAATTTAAGCTTATAGCTATGCTACCCTTGAGTCCCAAATCAAACACTGCTAAAACTTCAAATGGCACTAACTTCTATATGGTGCGTCCTACACTTATCAAAGTTTGCAACAATCAAATGCTTGTAACTTTTTACTGCAGCGTCATAAAATCTTGAAATTTTGTGACAATAAAGTACTCGAGCCTCTTATCAATTTAAGTTATCGCTCATAGCTATACTACCCTTGAGTCCCAAATAAAACACTGATAAAACTTCAAATGGCCCTAACTTCTATACGGTGCGTCCTACACCTGTCAAATTTTGCAACATTCAAATGCTTGTAACTTTTTACTGGAGTGGCATAGAATCTTGAAATTTTGTGACAATAAAGTACTCGAGCCTTTTATCAATTTAAGTTATCGCTCATAGCTATGCTACAATTGAGTCCCAAATCAAACACTGATAAAATGGCCCTAACTTCTATACGCTGCGTCCTACATCTATCCGAGTATGCAACAATCAAATGCTTGCGAGTTTTTACTGGAGCGTCATAAAACCTTGAAATTTTGTGACAATAAATTACTCGAGCCTCTTATCAATTTAAGCTATCGCTCATAGCATTGCTACCCTTGAGTCCAAAAACCACTGAAAGTTCGAATTGCCCTAGCTTCTATACGGTGCGTCCTATACCTATCAAAGTTTGCAACAATCAAATGCTTGTAACTTTTTACTGGAGCGTCATAAAATCTTGAAATTTTGTGACAATAAAGTACTCGAGCCTCATGTCAATTTAAGCGACCCTTGAGTCCCAAAACAAACACTGATAAAACTTCAAATGGCCCTAACTTCTATACGGTGCGTCCTACACCTATAAAATTTTGCAACATTCAAATGCTTGTAACTTTTTACTGGAGTGTCATAGAATCATGAAATTTTGTGACAATAAAGTACTCGAGTGTCTTATCAATTTAAGCTATAACTCATAGCTATGCTACCCTTGAGTCGCAAATCAAACACTGCGAAACCTTCAAATGGCCCTAACTTCTAGGGTGCATCCTATACTTATCAAAGTTTGCAACAATCAAATGCTTGTAACTTTTTACTGGAGCGTCATATAATCGTGAAATTTTGTGACAATAAAGTACTCGAGCCTCTTGCCAATTTAAGCTATCCTCATTGCTATGCTACCCTTGAGTCCCAAATCAAACACTGATGAAACATCAAATGGCATAAACTTGTATACGGTGCGTCCTACACCTATCAAAGTTTGCAACAATAAAATGCTTATAACATTTTACTGCAGCGTCATAAAACCTTGAAATTTTGTGACAATAAAGTACTCGGGCCTCTTGTTAATTAAAGTTGTCGCTGATTGCTATGCTACCCTTGAGTCCCAAATCAAACACTGTTAAAACTTCAAATGGCCCTAACTTCTATACTGCGCATCCTATACCAATCAAAGTTTGCAACAATCAAATGCATGTAACTTTTTACTGGAGCTTAAAAAAATCTTGAAATTTTGTGACAATAAAGCACTCGAGCCTCTTTTCAATTTAATCTATCGCTCATAGCTATGCTACCCTTGACTCCCAAATCAAATACTGATAAAACTTCAAATGGCCCTAACTTCTATACGGCGCATCCTATACCAATCAAAGTTTGCAACAATCAAATGCGTGTAACTTTTTACTGGAGCTTAATAAAATCTTGAAATTTTGTGACAATAAAGCACTCGAGCCTCTTTTCAATTTAAGCTATCGCTCATAGCTATGCTACGCTTGACTCCCAAATCAAATACTGATAAAACTTCAAATGGCCCTAACTTCTATATGGTGCGTCCTATACCTATCAAAGTTTGCAACAATCAAATGCTTGTAACTTTTTACTGGAGCGTCATAAAATCTTGAAATTTTGTGACAATAAAGTACTCGAGCCTCTTGCCAATTTAAGCTATCCTCATAGCTATGCTACCCTTGAGTCCCAAATCAAACACTGATAAAACATCAAATGGCATAAACTTCTATACGGTGCGTCCTACACCTATCAAAGTTTGCAACAATAAAATGCTTGTAACTTTTTACTGGAGCGTCATAAAACCTTGAAATTTTGTGACAATAAAGTACTCGGGCCTCTTGTTAATTAAAGTTGTCGCTAATTGCTATGCTACCCTTGAGTCCCAAATCAAACACTGATAAAACTTCAACTGGCCCTAACATCTATACGGCGCATCCTATACCAATCAAAGTTTGCAACAATCAAATGCGTGTAACTTTTTACTGGAGCTTAATAAAATCTTGAAATTTTGTGACAATAAAGCACTCGAGCCTCTTTTCAATTTAAGCTATCGCTCATAGCTATGCTACCCTTGACTCCCAAATCAAATACTGATAAAACTTCAAATGGCCCTAACTTCTATATGGTGCGTCCTATACCTATCAAAGTTTGCAACAATCAAATGCTTGCAACTTTTTACTTGCGAGTCATAAAATCTTGAAATTTTGTGAAAACAAAGCACTCGTGCCTCTTGTCAATTAAAGTTGTCGCTCATTCCTATGCTACCCTTGAGTCCCGGATCAAACACTGATAAAACAATGGCCCTAAATACTGTACTATGCGTCCTACACTTATCAAATGCAACAATCAAATGCTTGTAACTTTTTACTGCAGCGTCATAAAACCTTGAAATTTTGTGACAAAAAATACTCGAGCCTCTTATCAATTTAAGTTATCGCTCATAGCTATGCTACAATTGAGTCCCAAATCAAACACTGATAAAACTTCAAATGGCCCTAAATTCTATACGGTGCGTCCTACATCTATCAAAGTATGCAACAATCAAATGCTTGCAAGTTTTTACTGGAGCATCATAAAACCTTGAAATTTTTTGACAATAAAGTACTCGAACCTCTTATCAATTTAAGTTATCGCTCATAGCTATGCTACAATTGAGTCCCAAATCAACCACTGCTAAAAGTTCAAATGGCCCTAACTTCTATACGGTCCGTCCTCCACCTATCAAAGTTTGCCACATTCAAATGCTTGTAAGTTTTTACTGGAGCGTCATAAAACCTTGAAATTTTGTGACAATAAAGTAATCGTGCCATTTTTCAATTAAAGTTATCGCTCACTGCTATGCTTCCCTTGAGTCCCAAATCAAACACTGATAAAACTTTAAATGGCCCCAATATCTGTACTTTGCGTCCTACACCTAAGAAAATTGTCAACAATAAAATGCTAGTAACTTTTTACTGGAGCGCCATAAAAGCTTGAAATTTTGTGACAATAAAGTACTCGAGCCTCTTACCAATTTAAGCTTATAGCTATGCTACCCTTGAGTCCCAAATCAAACACTGCTAAAACTTCAAATGGCACTAAATTCTATATGGTGCTTCCTACACTTATCAAAGTTTGCAACAATCAAATGCTTGTAACTTTTTACTGCAGCGTCATAAAATCTTGAAATTTTGTGACAATAAAGTACTCGAGCCTCTTATCAATTTAAGTTATCGCTCATAGCTATACTACCCTTGAGTCCCAAATAAAACACTGATAAAACTTCAAATGGCCCTAACTTCTATACGGTGCGTCCTACACCTGTCAAATTTTGCAACATTCAAATGCTTGTAACTTTTTACTGGAGTGGCATAGAATCTTGAAATTTTGTGACAATAAAGTACTCGAGCCTTTTATCAATTTAAGTTATCGCTCATAGCTATGCTACAATTGAGTCCCAAATCAAACACTGATAAAACTTCAAATGGCCCTAACTTCTATACGCTGCGTCCTACATCTATCAGAGTATGCAACAATCAAATGCTTGCGAGTTTTTACTGGAGCGTCATAAAACCTTGAAATTTTGTGACAATAAATTACTCGAGCCTCTTATCAATTTAAGCTATCGCTCATAGCTATGCTACCCTTGAGTCCAAAAAACACTGAAAGTTCGAATTGCCCTAGCTTCTATACGGTGCGTCCTATACCTATCAAAGTTTGCAACAATCAAATGCTTGTAACTTTTTACTGGAGCGTCATAAAATCTTGAAATTTTGTGACAATAAAGTACTCGAGTGTCTTATCAATTTAAGCTATAGCTCATAGCTATGCTACCCCTGAGTCGCAAATCAAACACTGCTAAACCTTCAAATGGCCCTAACTTCTAGGGTGCATCCTATACTTATCAAAGTTTGCAACAATCAAATGCTTGTAACTTTTTACTGGAGCGTCATAAAATCGTGAAATTTTGTGACAATAAAGTACTCGAGCCTCTTGCCAATTTAAGCTATCCTCATTGCTATGCTACCCTTGAGTCCCAAATCAAACACTGATGAAACATCAAATGGCATAAACTTGTATACGGTGCGTCCTACACCTATCAAAGTTTGCAACAATAAAATGCTTATAACATTTTACTGGAGCGTCATAAAACCTTGAAATTTTGTGACAATAAAGTACTCGGGCCTCTTGTTAATTAAAGTTGTCGCTGATTGCTATGCTACCCTTGAGTCCCAAATCAAACACTGTTAAAACTTCAAATGGCCCTAACTTCTATACGGCGCATCCTATACCAATCAAAGTTTGCAACAATCAAATGCATGTAACTTTTTACTGGAGCTTAAAAAAATCTTGAAATTTTGTGACAATAAAGCACTCGAGCCTCTTTTCAATTTAATCTATCGCTCATAGCTATGCTACTCTTGACTCCCAAATCAAACACTGATAAAACTTCAAATGGCCCTAGCTTCTATATGGTGCGTCCTATACCTATCAAAGTTTGCAACAATCAAATGCTTACTGGAGCGTCATAAAACCTTGAAATGTTGTGACAATAAAGTACTCGAGCCTCTTATCAATTTAAGTTATCGCTCATAGCTATGCTACAATTGAGTCCCAAATCAACCACTGCTAAAAGTTCAAATGGCCCTAACTTCCATACGGTGCGTCCTGTATCTATCAAAGTTGGCAACAATCAAATGCTTGTAACTTTTTACTGCAGCGTCATAAAACCTTGAAATTTTGTGACAATAAAGAACTTGAGCCTCTTGTCAATTTAAGCTATCGCTCATAGCTATGCTACCCTTGAGTCACAAATCAAACACTGATAAAACTACAAATTTCCCTAACTTCTATACGGTCCGTCCTCCACCTATCAAAGTTTGCCACATTCAAATGCTTGTAACTTTTTACTGGAGCGTCATAAAACCTTGAAATTTTGTGACAATAAAGTAATCGTGCCTTTTTTTAATTAAAGTTATCGCTCACTGCTATGCTTCCCTAGAGTCCCAAATCAAACACTGATAAAACTTTAAATGGCCCCAATATCTGTACTTTGCGTCCTACACCTAAGAAAATTGTCAACAATCAAATGCTTGTAACTTTTTACTGGAGCGCCATAAAAGCTTGAAATTTTGTGACAATAAAGTACTCGAGCCTCTTACCAATTTAAGCTTATAGCTATGCTACCCTTGAGTCCCAAATCAAACACTGCTAAAACTTCAAATGGCACTAACTTCTATATGGTGCGTCCTACACCTATCAAAGTTTGCAACAATCAAATGCTTGTAACTTTTTACTGCAGCGTCATAAAATCTTGAAATTTTGTGACAATAAAGTACTCGAGCCTCTTATCAATTTAAGTTATCGCTCATAGCTATGCTACCCTTGAGTCCCAAATCAAACACTGATAAAACTTCAAATGGCCCTAACTTCTATACGGTGCGTCCTACACCTATCAAATTTTGCAACATTCAAATGCTTGTAACTTTTTACTGGGGTGGCATAGAAACTTGAAATTTTGTGACAATAAAGTACTCGAGCCTTTTATAAATTTAAGTTATCGCTCATAGCTATGCTACCCTTGAGTCCCATATCAAATACTGATAAAACTTCAAATGGCCCTAACTTCTATATGGTGCGTCCTATACCTATCAAAGTTTGCAACAATCAAATGCTTGCAACTTTTTACTTGCGAGTCATAAAATCTTGAAATTTTGTGACAACAAAGCACTCGTGCCTCTTGTCAATTAAAGTTGTCGCTCATTCCTATGCTACCCTTGAGTCCCGGATCAAACACTGATAAAACAATGGCCCTAAATACTGTACTATGCGTCCTACACTTATCAAATGCAACAATCAAATGCTTGTAACTTTTTACTGCAGCGTCATAAAACCTTGAAATTTTGTGACAAAAAATACTCGAGCCTCTTATCAATTTAAGTTATCGCTCATAGCTATGCTACAATTGAGTCCCAAATCAAACACTGATAAAACTTCAAATGGCCCTAAGTTCTATACGGTGCGTCCTACATCTATCAAAGTATGCAACAATCAAATGCTTGCAAGTTTTTACTGGAGCATCATAAAACCTTGAAATTTTTTGACAATAAAGTACTCGAACCTCTTATCAATTTAAGTTATCGCTCATAGCTATGCTACAATTGAGTCCCAAATCAACCACTGCTAAAAGTTCAAATGGCCCTAACTTCTATACGGTCCGTCCTCCACCTATCAAAGTTTGCCACATTCAAATGCTTGTAAGTTTTTACTGGAGCGTCATAAAACCTTGAAATTTTGTGACAATAAAGTAATCGTGCCATTTTTCAATTAAAGTTATCGCTCACTGCTATGCTTCCCTTGAGTCCCAAATCAAACACTGATAAAACTTTAAATGGCCCCAATATCTGTACTTTGCGTCCTACACCTAAGAAAATTGTCAACTATCAAATGCTAGTAACTTTTTACTGGAGCGCCATAAAAGCTTGAAATTTTGTGACAATAAAGTACTCGAGCCTCTTACCAATTTAAGCTTATAGCTATGCTACCCTTGAGTCCCAAATCAAACACTGCTAAAACTTCAAATGGCACTAACTTCTATATGGTGCGTCCTACACCTATCAAAGTTTGCAACAATCAAATGCTTGTAACTTTTTACTGCAGCGTCATAAAATCTTGAAATTTTGTGACAATAAAGTACTCGAGCCTCTTATCAATTTAAGTTATCGCTCATAGCTATGCTGCCCTTGAGTCCCAAATAAAACACTGATAAAACTTCAAATGGCCCTAACTTCTATACGGTGCGTCCTACACCTGTCAAATTTTGCAACATTCAAATGCTTGTAACTTTTTACTGGAGTGGCATAGAATCTTGAAATTTTGTGACAATAAAGTACTCGAGCCTTTTATCAATTTAAGTTATCGCTCATAGCTATGCTACAATTGAGTCCCAAATCAAACACTGATAAAACTTCAAATGGCCCTAACTTCTATACGCTGCGTCCTACATCTATCAGAGTATGCAACAATCAAATGCTTGCGAGTTTTTACTGGAGCGTCATAAAACCTTGAAATTTTGTGACAATAAATTACTCGAGCCTCTTATCAATTTAAGCTATCGCTCATAGCTATGCTACCCTTGAGTCCAAAAAACACTGAAAGTTCGAATTGCCCTAGCTTCTATACGGTGCGTCCTATACCTATCAAAGTTTGCAACAATCAAATGCTTGTAACTTTTTACTGGAGCGTCATAAAATCTTGAAATTTTGTGACAATAAAGTACTCGAGCCTCATGTCAATTTAAGCGACCCTTGAGTCCCAAATCAAACACTGATAAAACTTCAAATGGCCCTAACTTCTATACGGTGCGTCCTACACCTATAAAAATTTGCAACATTCAAATGCTTGTAACTTTTTACTGGAGTGTCATAGAATCATTAAATTTTGTGACAATAAAGTACTCGAGTGTCTTATCAATTTAAGCTATAGCTCATAGCTATGCTACCCTTGAGTCGCAAATCAAACACTGCTAAACCTTCAAATGGCCCTAACTTCTAGGGTGCATCCTATACTTATCAAAGTTTGCAACAATCAAATGCTTGTAACTTTTTACTGGAGCGTCATAAAATCGTGAAATTTTGTGACAATAAAGTACTCGAGCCTCTTGCCAATTTAAGCTATCCTCATTGCTATGCTACCCTTGAGTCCCAAATCAAACACTGATGAAACATCAAATGGCATAAACTTGTATACGGTGCGTCCTACACCTATCAAAGTTTGCAACAATAAAATGCTTATAACATTTTACTGGAGCGTCATAAAACCTTGAAATTTTGTGACAATAAAGTACTCGGGCCTCTTGGTTATTAAAGTTGTCGCTGATTGCTATGCTACCCTTGAGTCCCAAATCAAACACTGTTAAAACTTCAAATGGCCCTAACTTCTATACGGCGCATCCTATACCAATCAAAGTTTGCAACAATCAAATGCATGTAACTTTTTACTGGAGCTTAATAAAATCTTGAAATTTTGTGACAATAAAGTACTCGAGCCTCTTTTCAATTTAAGCTATCGCTCATAGCTATGCTACCCTTGACTCCCAAATCAAACACTGATAAAACTTCAAATGGCCCTAGCTTCTACATGGTGCGTCCTATACCTATCAAAGTTTGCAACAATCAAATGCTTGCAACTTTTTACTTGCGAGTCATAAAATCTTGAAATTTTGTGAAAATAAAGCACTCGTGCATCTTGTCAATTAAAGTTGTCGCTCATTCCTATACTACCCTTGAGTCCCGGATCAAACACTGATAAAACAATGGCTCTAAATACTGTACTATGCGTCCTACACTTATCAAATGCAACAATCAAATGCTTGTAACTTTTTACTGCAGCGTCATAAAACCTTGAAATTTTTTGACAAAAAAGTACTCGAGCCTCTTATCAATTTAAGTTATCGCTCATAGCTATGCTACAATTGAGTCCCAAATCAAACACTGATAAAACTTCAAATGGCCCTAACTTCTATATGGTGCGTCCTACATCTATCAAAGTATGCAACAATCAAATGCTTGCAAGTTTTTACTTGAGCGTCATAAAACCTTGTAATTTTGTGACAATAAAGTACTCCAGCCTCTTATCAATTTAAGTTATCGCTCATAGGTATGCTACAATTGAGTCCCAAATCAACCACTGCTAAAAGTTCAAATGGCCCTAACTTCTATACGGTGCGTCCTGTATCTATCAAAGTTGGCAACAATCAAATGCTTGTAACTTTTTACTGCAGCGTCATAAAACCTTGAAATTTTGTGACAATAAAGAACTTGAGCCTCTTGTCAATTTAAGCTATCGCTCATAGCTATGCTACCCTTGAGTCCCAAATCAAACACTGATAAAACTACAAATTTCCCTACTTCTATACGGTCCGTCCTCCACCTATCAAAGTTTGCCACATTCAAATGCTTGTAACTTTTTACTGGAGCGTCATAAAACCTTGAAATTTTGTGACAATAAAGTAATCGTGCCTTTTTTTAATTAAAGTTATCGCTCACTGCTATGCTTCCCTAGAGTCCCAAATCAAACACTGATAAAACTTTAAATGGCCCCAATATCTGTACTTTGCGTCCTACACCTAAGAAAATTGTCAACAATCAAATGCTTGTAACTTTTTACTGGAGCGCCATAAAAGCTTGAAATTTTGTGACAATAAAGTACTCGAGCCTCTTACCAATTTAAGCTTATAGCTATGCTACCCTTGAGTCCCAAATCAAACACTGCTAAAACTTCAAATGGCACTAACTTCTATATGGTGCGCCCTACACCTATCAAAGTTTGCAACAATCAAAAGTTTGTAACTTTTTACTGCAGCGTAATAAAATCTTGAAATTTTGTGAGAATAAAATACTCGAGCCTCTTATCAATTTAAGTTATTGCTCATAGCTATGCTACCCTTGAGTCCCAAATCAAACACTGATAAAACTTTAAATGGCCCTAACTTCTATACGCTGCGTCCTACATCTATCAAAGTTTGCAACAATCAAATGCTTGTAACTTTTTACTGGAGCGTCATAAAATCTTGAAATTTGGTGACAATAAAGTACTCGAGACTCTTATCAATTTAAGTTATCGCTCATAGCTATGCTACCCTTGAGTCCCAAATAAAACACTGATAAAACTTCAAATGGCCCTAACTTCTATACGGTGCGTCCTACACCTGTCAAATTTTGCAACATTCAAATGCTTGTAACTTTTTACTGGAGTGGCATAGAATCTTGAAATTTTGTGACAATAAAGTACTCGAGCCTTTTATCAATTTAAGTTATCGCTCATAGCTATGCTACAATTGAGTCCCAAATCAAACACTGATAAAACTTCAAATGGCCCTAACTTCTATACGCTGCGTCCTACATCTATCAGAGTATGCAACAATCAAATGCTTGCGAGTTTTTACTGGAGCGTCATAAAACCTTGAAATTTTGTGACAATAAATTACTCGAGCCTCTTATCAATTTAAGCTATCGCTCATAGCTATGCTACCCTTGAGTCCAAAAAACACTGAAAGTTCGAATTGCCCTAGCTTCTATACGGTGCGTCCTATACCTATCAAAGTTTGCAACAATCAAATGCTTGTAACTTTTTACTGGAGCGTCATAAAATCTTGAAATTTTGTGACAATAAAGTACTCGAGCCTCATGTCAATTTAAGCGACCCTTGAGTCCCAAATCAAACACTGATAAAACTTCAAATGGCCCTAACTTCTATACGGTGCGTCCTACACCTATAAAATTTTGCAACATTCAAATGCTTGTAACTTTTTACTGGAGTGTCATAGAATCATTAAATTTTGTGACAATAAAGTACTCGAGTGTCTTATCAATTTAAGCTATAGCTCATAGCTATGCTACCCTTGAGTCGCAAATCAAACACTGCTAAACCTTCAAATGGCCCTAACTTCTAGGGTGCATCCTATACTTATCAAAGTTTGCAACAATCAAATGCTTGTAACTTTTTACTGGAGCGTCATAAAATCGTGAAATTTTGTGACAATAAAGTACTCGAGCCTCTTGCCAATTTAAGCTATCCTCATTGCTATGCTACCCTTGAGTCCCAAATCAAACACTGATGAAACATCAAATGGCATAAACTTGTATACGGTGCGTCCTACACCTATCAAAGTTTGCAACAATAAAATGCTTATAACATTTTACTGGAGCGTCATAAAACCTTGAAATTTTGTGACAATAAAGTACTCGGGCCTCTTGGTTATTAAAGTTGTCGCTGATTGCTATGCTACCCTTGAGTCCCAAATCAAACACTGTTAAAACTTCAAATGGCCCTAACTTCTATACGGCGCATCCTATACCAATCAAAGTTTGCAACAATCAAATGCATGTAACTTTTTACTGGAGCTTAATAAAATCTTGAAATTTTGTGACAATAAAGTACTCGAGCCTCTTTTCAATTTAAGCTATCGCTCATAGCTATGCTACCCTTGACTCCCAAATCAAACACTGATAAAACTTCAAATGGCCCTAGCTTCTATATGGTGCGTCCTATACCTATCAAAGTTTGCAACAATCAAATGCTTGCAACTTTTTACTTGCGAGTCATAAAATCTTGAAATTTTGTGAAAATAAAGCACTCGTGCATCTTGTCAATTAAAGTTGTCGCTCATTCCTATGCTACCCTTGAGTCCCGGATCAAACACTGATAAAACAATGGCTCTAAATACTGTACTATGCGTCCTACACTTATCAAATGCAACAATCAAATGCTTGTAACTTTTTACTGCAGCGTCATAAAACCTTGAAATTTTTTGACAAAAAAGTACTCGAGCCTCTTATCAATTTAAGTTATCGCTCATAGCTATGCTACAATTGAGTCCCAAATCAAACACTGATAAAACTTCAAATGGCCCTAACTTCTATATGGTGCGTCCTACATCTATCAAAGTATGCAACAATCAAATGCTTGCAAGTTTTTACTTGAGCGTCATAAAACCTTGTAATTTTGTGACAATAAAGTACTCGAGCCTCTTATCAATTTAAGTTATCGCTCATAGGTATGCTACAATTGAGTCCCAAATCAACCACTGCTAAAAGTTCAAATGGCCCTAACTTCTATACGGTGCGTCCTGTATCTATCAAAGTTGGCAACAATGAAATGCTTGTAACTTTTTACTGCAGCGTCATAAAACCTTGAAATTTTGTGACAATAAAGAACTTGAGCCTCTTGTCAATTTAAGCTATCGCTCATAGCTATGCTACCCTTGAGTCCCAAATCAAACACTGATAAAACTACAAATTTCCCTACTTCTATACGGTCCGTCCTCCACCTATCAAAGTTTGCCACATTCAAATGCTTGTAACTTTTTACTGGAGCGTCATAAAACCTTGAAATTTTGTGACAATAAAGTAATCGTGCCTTTTTTTAATTAAAGTTATCGCTCACTGCTATGCTTCCCTAGAGTCCCAAATCAAACACTGATAAAACTTTAAATGGCCCCAATATCTGTACTTTGCGTCCTACACCTAAGAAAATTGTCAACAATCAAATGCTTGTAACTTTTTACTGGAGCGCCATAAAAGCTTGAAATTTTGTGACAATAAAGTACTCGAGCCTCTTACCAATTTAAGCTTATAGCTATGCTACCCTTGAGTCCCAAATCAAACACTGCTAAAACTTCAAATGGCACTAACTTCTATATGGTGCGCCCTACACCTATCAAAGTTTGCAACAATCAAAAGTTTGTAACTTTTTACTGCAGCGTAATAAAATCTTGAAATTTTGTGAGAATAAAATACTCGAGCCTCTTATCAATTTAAGTTATTGCTCATAGCTATGCTACCCTTGAGTCCCAAATCAAACACTGATAAAACTTTAAATGACCCTAACTTCTATACGCTGCGTCCTACATCTATCAAAGTTTGCAACAATCAAATGCTTGTAACTTTTTACTGGAGCGTCATAAAATCTTGAAATTTGGTGACAATAAAGTACTCGAGACTCTTGTCAATTTAGGCGACCCTTGAGTCCCAAATCAAACACTGATAAAACTTCAAAAGGCCCTAACTTCTATACGGTGCGTCCTACACCTATCAAATTTTGCAACATTCAAATGCTTGTAATTTTTTACTGGAGTGTCATAGAATCTTGAAATTTTGTGACAATAAAGTACTCGAGTGTCTTATCAATTTAAGATATAGCTCATAGCTATGCTACCCTTGAGTCGCAAATCAAACACTGCTAAACCTTCAAATGGCCCTAACTTCTACGGTGCATCCTATACCTATCAAAGTTTGCAACAATAAAATGCTTGTAACTTTTTACTGGAGCGTCGTAAAACCTTGAAATTTTGTGACAATAAAGTACTCGGGCCTCTTGTTAATTAAAGTTGTCGCTCATTGCTATGCTACCCTTGAGTCCCAAATCAAACACTGATAAAACTTCAAATGGCCCTAACTTCTATAGGGCGCATCCTATACCAATCAAAAATTGCAACAATCAAATGCGTGTAACTTTTTACTGGAGCTTAATAAAATCTTGAAATTTTGTGACAATAAAGCACTCGAGCCTCTTTTCAATTTAAGCTATCGCTCATAGCTATGCTACAATTGAGTCCCAAATCAACCACTGCTAAAAGTTCAAATAGCCCTAACTTCTATACGGTGCGTCCTGTATCTATCAAAGTTGGCAACAATCAAATGCTTGTAACTTTTTACTGCAGCGTCATAAAACCTTCAAATTTTGTGACAATAAAGAACTTGAGCCTCTTGTCAATTTAAGCTATCGCTCATAGCTATGCTACCCTTGAGTCCCAAATCAAACACTGATAAAACTACAAATTTCCCTAACTTCTATACGGTCCGTCCTCCACCTATCAAAGTGTGCCACATTCAAATGCTTGTAACTTTTTACTGGAGCGTCATAAAACCTTGAAATTTTCTGACAATAAAGTAATCGTGCCTTTTTTCAATTAAAGTTATCGCTCTCTACTATGCCTCCCTTGAGTCCCAAATCAAACACTGATAAAACTTCAAATGGCACTAACTTCTATATGATGCGTCCTACACCTATCAAAGTTTGCAACAATCAAATGCTTGTAACTTTTTACTGCAGCGTCATAAAATCTTGAAATTTTGTGACAATAAAGTACTCGAGCCTCTTATCAATTTAAGTTATCGCTCATAGCTATGCTACCCTTGAGTCCCAAATCAAACACTGATAAAACTTCAAATGGCCCTAACTTCTATACGGTGCGTCCTACACCTATCAAATTTTGCAACATTCAAATGCTTGTAACTTTTTACTGGGGTGGCATAGAATCTTGAAATTTTGTGACAATAAAGTACTCGAGCCTTTTATAAATTTAAGTTATCGCTCATAGCTATGCTACAATTGAGTCCCAAATCAAACACTGCTAAAACTTCAAATGGCCCTAACTTCTATACGGTGCGTCCTACATCTATCAAAGTATGCAACAATCAAATGCTTGCAAGTTTTTACTGGAGCGCCATAAAAGCTTGAAATTTTGTGACAATAAAGTACTCGAGCCTCTTACCAATTTAAGCTTATACCTATGCTACCCTTGAGTCCCAAATCAAACACTGCTAAAACTTCAAATGGCACTAACTTCTATATGGTGCGCCCTACACCTATCAAAGTTTGCAACAATCAAAAGTTTGTAACTTTTTACTGCAACGTAATAAAATCTTGAAATTTTGTGAGAATAAAGTACTCGAGCCTCTTATCAATTTAAGTTATCGCTCATAGCTATGCTACCCTTGAGTCGCAAATCAAACACTGATAAACCTTCAAATGGCCCTAAGTTCTATACGGTGCATCCTACACCTGTCAAATTTTGCAACATTCAAATGCTTGTAACTTTTTACTGGAGTGGCATAGAATCTTGAAATTTTGTGACAATAAAGTACTCGAGCCTTTTATCAATTTAAGTTATCGCTCATAGCTATGATACAATTGAGTCCCAAATCAAACACTGATAAAACTTTAAATGGCCCTAACTTCTATACGCTGCGTCCTACATCTATCAAAGTTTGCAACAATCAAATGCTTGTAACTTTTTACTGGAGCGTCATAAAATCTTGAAATTTTGTGACAATAAAGTACTCGAGACTCTTGTAAATTTAAGCGACCCATGAGTCCCAAATCAAACACTGATAAAACTTCAAATGGCCCTAACTTCTATACGGTGCGTCCTACACCTATCCAATTTTGCAACATTCAAATGCTTGTAATTTTTTACAGGAGTGTCATAGAATCTTGAAATTTTGTGACAATAAAGTACTCGAGTGTCTTATCAATTTAAGCTATAGCTCATAGCTATGCTACCCTTGAGTCGCAAATCAAACACTGCTAAACCTTCAAATGGCCCTAACTTCTACGGTGCATCCTATACCTATCAAAGTTTGCAACAATCAAATGCTTGTAACTTTTTACTGGAGCGTCATAAAATCTTGAAATTTTGTGACAATAAAATACTCGAGCCTCTTGTCAATTTAAGCTATCCTCATAGCTATGCTACCCTTGAGTCCCAAATCAAACACTGATGAAACATCAAATGGCATAAACTTCTATACGGTGTGTCCTACACCTATCAAAGTTTGCAACAATAAAATGCTTGTAACTTTTTACTGGAGCGTCATAAAACTTTGAAATTTTGTGACAATAAAGTACTCGGGCCTCTTGTTAATTAAAGTTGTCGCTCATTGCTATGCTACCCTTGAGTCCCAAATCAAACACTGATAAAACTTCAAATGGCCCTAACTTCTATACGGCGCATCCTATACCAATCAAAGTTTGCAACAATCAAATGCATGTAACTTTTTACTGGAGCTTAATAAAATCTTGAAATTTTGTGGCAATAAAGCACTCGAGCCTCTTTTCAATTTAAGCTATCGCTCATAGCTATGCTACCCTTGACTCCCAAATCAAACACTGATAAAACTTCAAATGGCCCTAACTTCTATGCGGTGCGTCCTACATCTATCAAAGTATGCAACAATCAAATGCTTGCAAGTTTTTACTGGAGCGTCATAAAACCTTGAAATTTTGTGACAATAAAGTACTCGAGCCTCTTATCAATTTAAGTTATCGCTCATAGCTATGCTACAATTGAGTCCCAAATCAACCACTGCTATAAGTTCAAATGGCCCTAACTTCTATACGGTGCGTCCTGTATCTATCAAAGTTGGCAACAATCAAATGCTTGTAACTTTTTACTGCAGCGTCATAAAACCTTGAAATTTTGTGACAATAAAGAACTTGAGCCTCTTGTCAATTTAAGCTATCGCTCATAGCTATGCTACCCTTGAGTCCCAAATCAAACACTCATAAAACTACAAATTTCCCTAACTTCTATACGGTCCGTCCTCCACCTATCAAAGTTTGCCACATTCAAATGCTTGTAACTTTTTACTGGAGCGTCATAAAACCTTGAAATTTTCTGACAATAAAGTAATCGTGCCTTTTTTCAATTAAAGTTATCGCTCACTACTATGCTTCCCTTGAGTCCCAAATCAAACACTGAGAAAACTTGAAATGGACCTAACTTTTATACGGTGCGTCCTACACCTATCAAATTTTGCAACATTCAAATGCTTGTAACTTTTTACTGCAGCGTCATAAAATCTTGAAATTTTGTGACAATAAAGTACTCGAGCCTCTTATCAATTTAAGTTATCGCTCATAGCTATGCTACCCTTCAATCCCAAATAAAACACTGCTAAAACTTCAAATGGCACTAACTTCTATATGGTGCGTCCTGTATCTATCAAAGTTGGCAACAATCAAATGCTTGTAACTTTTTACTGCAGCGTCATAAAACCTTGAAATTTTGTGACAATAAAGAACTTGAGCCTCTTGTCAATTTAAGCTATCGCTCATAGCTATGCTACCCTTGAGTCCCAAATCAAACACTGATAAAACTACAAATTTCCCTAACTTTTATACGGTCCGTCCTCCACCTATCAAAGTTTGCCACATTCAAATGCTTGTAACTTTTTACTGGAGCGTCATAAAACCTTGAAATTTTCTGACAATAAAGTAATCGTGCCTTTTTTCAATTAAAGTTATCGCTCACTACTATGCTTCCCTGGAGTCCCAAATCAAACACTGATAAAACTTCAAATGGCCCCAACTTTTATACGGTGCGTCCTACACCTATCAAATTTTGCAACATTCAAATGCTTGTAACTTTTTACTGCAGCGTCATAAAATCTTGAAATTTTGTGACAATAAAGTACTCGAGCCTCTTATCAACTTAAGTTATCGCTCATAGCTATGCTACCCTTGAGTCCCAAATCCAACACTGATAAAACTTCAAATGGCCCTAACTTCTATACGGTGCGTCCTACACCTATCAAATTTTGCAACATTCAAATGCTTGTAACTTTTTACTGCAGCGTCATAAAATCTTGAAATTTTGTGACAATAAACTACTCGAGCCTCTTATCAATTTAAGTTATCGCTCATAGCTATGCTACCCTTGAGTCCCAAATCAAACACTGATAAAACTTCAAATGGCCCTAACTTCTATACGGTGCATCCTACACCTATCAAATTTTGCAACATTCAAATGCTTGTAACTTTTTACTGGAGTGGCATAGAATCTTGAAATTTTGTGACAATAAAGTACTCGAGCCTTTTATCAATTTAAGTTATCGCTCATAGCTATGCTACAATTGAGTCCCAAATCAAACACTGATAAAACTTCAAATGGCCCTAACTTCTTTACGGTGCGTCCTACATCTATCAAAGTATGCAACAATCAAATGCTTGCAAGTTTTTACTGGAGCGTCATAAAACCTTGAAATTTTGTGACAATAAATTACTCGAGCCTCTTATCAATTTAAGCTATCGCTCATAGCTATGCTACCCTTGAGTCCCAAATCAAACACTGCTAAAACTTCAAATGACACTAACTTCTATATGGTGCGTCCTACACCTATCAAAGTTTGCAACAATTAAATGCTTGTAACTTTTTACTGCAGCGTCATAAAATCTTGAAATTTTGTGACAATAAAGTACTCGAGCCTCTTATAATTTTAGGCTATCGCATATAGCTATGCTACCCTTGAGTCCCAAATCAAACACGGATAAAACTTCAAATGGCCCTAACTTCTATACGGTGCGTCCTACACCTATCAAATTTTGCAACATTCAAATGCTTGTAACTTTTTACTGGGGTGGCATAGAATCTTGAAATTTTGTGACAATAAAGTACTCGAGCCTTTTATAAATTTAAGTTATCGCTCATAGCTATGCTACAATTGAGTCCCAAATCAAACACTGCTAAAACTTCAAATGGCCCTAACTTCTATACGGTGCGTCCTACATCTATCAAAGTATGCAACAATCAAATGCTTGCAAGTTTTTACTGGAGCGTCATAAAACCTTGAAATTTGTGACAATAAATTACTCGAGCCTCCTATCAATTTAAGCTATCGCTCATAGCATTGCTACCCTTGAGTCCCAAATCAAACACTGCTAAAACTTCAAATGGCACTAACTTCTATATGGTGCGCCCTACACCTATCAAAGTTTGCAACAATCAAAAGTTTGTAACTTTTTACTGCAGAGCAATAAAATCTTGAAATTTTGTGAGAATAAAGTACTCGAGCCTCTTATCAATTTAAGTTATCGCTCATAGCTATGCTACCCTTGAGTCCCAAATCAAACACTGATAAAACTTCAAATGGCCCTAACTTCTATACGGTGCATCCTACACCTATCAAATTTTGCAACATTCAAATGCTTGTAACTTTTTACTGGAGTGGCATAGAATCTTGAAATTTTGTGACAATAAAGTACTCGAGCCTCTTATCAATTTAAGTTATCGCTCATAGCTATGCTACCCTTGAGTCCCAAATCAAACACTGATAAAACTTCAAATGGCCCTAACTTCTATACGGTGCGTCCTACACCTATCAAATTTTGCAACATTCAAATGCTTGTAACTTTTTACTGGGGTGGCATAGAATCTTGAAATTTTGTGACAATAAAGTACTCGAGCCTTTTATAAATTTAAGTTATCGCTCATAGCTATGCTTCAATTGAGTCCCAAATCAAACACTGCTAAAACTTCAAATGGCCCTAACTTCTATACGGTGCGTCCTACATCTATCAAAGTATGCAACAATCAAATGCTTGCAAGTTTTTACTGGAGCGCCATAAAAGCTTGAAATTTTGTGACAATAAAGTACTCGAGCCTCTTACCAATTTAAGCTATCGCTCATAGCTATGCTACCCTTGAGTCCCAAATCAAACACGTATAAAACTTCAAATGGCACTAACTTCTATATGGTGCGCCCTACACCTAGCAACAATCAAAAGTTTGTAACTTTTTACTGCAGCGTAAGAAAATCTTGAAATTTTGTGAGAATAAAGTACTCGAGCCTCTTATCATTATTATTAAGTTATCGCTCATAGCTATGCTACCCTTGAGTCGCAAATCAAACACTGATAAACCTTCAAATGGCCCTAACTTCTATACGGTGCATCCTACACCTGTCAAATTTTGCAACATTCAAATGCTTGTAACTTTTTACTGGAGTGGCATAGAATCTTGAAATTTTGTGACAATAAAGTACTCGAGCCTTTTATCAATTTAAGCTATCGCTCATAGCTATGCTACCCTTGAGTCCCAAATCAAACACTGCTAAAACTTCAAATGACACTAACTTCTATATGGTGCGTCCTACACCTATCAAAGTTTGCAACAATTAAATGCTTGTAAGTTTTTACTGCAGCGTCATAAAATCTTGAAATTTTGTGACAATAAAGTACTCGAGCCTCATATAATTTTAGGCTATCGCATATAGCTATGCTACCCTTGAGTCCCAAATCAAACACTGATAAAACTTCAAATGGCCCTAACTTCTATACGGTGCGTCCTACACCTATCAAATTTTGCAACATTCAAATGCTTGTAACTTTTTACTGGGGTGGCATAGAATCTTGAAATTTTGTGACAATAAAGTACTCGAGCCTTTTATAAATTTAAGTTATCGCTCATAGCTATGCTACAATTGAGTCCCAAATCAAACACTGCTAAAACTTCAAATGGCCCTAACTTCTATACGGTGCGTCCTACATCTATCAAAGTATGCAACAATCAAATGCTTGCAAGTTTTTACTGGAGCGTCATAAAAATTTGAAATTTGTGACAATAAATTACTCGAGCCTCCTAACAATTTAAGCTATCGCTCATAGCATTGCTACCCTTGAGTCCCAAATCAAACACTGCTAAAACTTTAAATGGAACTAACTTCTATATGGTGCGCCCTACACCTATCAAAGTTTGCAACAATCAAAAGTTTGTAACTTTTTACTGCAGAGCAATAAAATCTTGAAATTTTGTGAGAATAAAGTACTCGAGCCTCTTGTCAATTTAAGCTATCGCTCATAGCTATGCTACCCTTGAGTCCCAAATCAAACACTCATAAAACTACAAATTTCCCTAACTTCTATACGGTCCGTCCTCCACCTAT
The DNA here is from genome assembly GCA_920105625.2 of Clusia tigrina. Lineage (NCBI taxonomy): Eukaryota > Metazoa > Arthropoda > Insecta > Diptera > Clusiidae > Clusia > Clusia tigrina. The sequence goes on from OV050030.1 coordinate 215,568,374, forward strand.
CAAAGTTTGCCACATTCAAATGCTTGTAACTTTTTACTGGAGCGTCATAAAACCTTGAAATTTTCTGACAATAAAGTAATCGTGACTTTTTTCAATTAAAGTTATCGCTCACTACTATGCTTCCCTTGAGTCCCAAATCAAACACTGAGAAAACTTGAAATGGACCTAACTTTTATACGGTGCGTCCTACACCTATCAAATTTTGCAACATTCAAATGCTTGTAACTTTTTACTGCAGCGTCATAAAATCTTGAAATTTTGTGACAATAAAGTACTCGAGCCTCTTATCAATTTAAGTTATCGCTCATAGCTATGCTACCCTTCAATCCCAAATCAAACACTGCTAAAACTTCAAATGGCACTAACTTCTATATGGTGCGTCCTACACCTATCAAAGTTTGCAACAATCAAATGCTTGTAACTTTTTACTGCAGCGTCATAAAATCTTGAAATTTTGTGACAATAAAGTACTCGAGCCTCTTATCAATTTAAGTTATCGCTCATAGCTATGCTACCCTTGAGTCCCAAATCAACCACTGCTAAAAGTTCAAATGGCCCTAACTTCTATACGGTGCGTCCTGTATCTATCAAAGTTGGCAACAATCAAATGCTTGTAACTTTTTACTGCAGCGTCATAAAACCTTGAAATTTTGTGACAATAAAGAACTTGAGCCTCTTGTCAATTTAAGCTATCGCTCATAGCTATGCTACCCTTGAGTCCCAAATCAAACACTGATAAAACTACAAATTTCCCTAAATTTTATACGGTCCGTCCTCCACCTATCAAAGTTTGCCACATTCAAATGCTTGTAACTTTTTACTGGAGCGTCATAAAACCTTGAAATTTTCTGACAATAAAGTAATCGTGCCTTTTTTCAATTAAAGTTATCGCTCATAGCTATGCTACCCTTGAGTCCCAAATCAAACACTGATAAAACTTCAAATGGCCCTAACTTCTATACGGTGCGTCCTACACCTATCAAATTTTGCAACATTCAAATGCTTGTAACTTTTTACTGCAGCGTCATAAAATCTTGAAATTTTGTGACAATAAACTACTCGAGCCTCTTATCAATTTAAGTTATCGCTCATAGCTATGCTACCCTTGAGTCCCAAATCAAACACTGATAAAACTTCAAATGGCCCTAACTTCTATACGGTGCATCCTACACCTATCAAATTTTGCAACATTCAAATGCTTGTAACTTTTTACTGGAGTGGCATAGAATCTTGAAATTTTGTGACAATAAAGTACTCGAGCCTTTTATCAATTTAAGTTATCGCTCATAGCTATGCTACAATTGAGTCCCAAATCAAACACTGATAAAACTTCAAATGGCCCTAACTTCTTTACGGTGCGTCCTACATCTATCAAAGTATGCAACAATCAAATGCTTGCAAGTTTTTACTGGAGCGTCATAAAACCTTGAAATTTTGTGACAATAAATTACTCGAGCCTCTTATCAATTTAAGCTATCGCTCATAGCTATGCTACCCTTGAGTCCCAAATCAAACACTGCTAAAACTTCAAATGACACTAACTTCTATATGGTGCGTCCTACACCTATCAAAGTTTGCAACAATTAAATGCTTGTAACTTTTTACTGCAGCGTCATAAAATCTTGAAATTTTGTGACAATAAAGTACTCGAGCCTCTTATAATTTTAGGCTATCGCATATAGCTATGCTACCCTTGAGTCCCAAATCAAACACGGATAAAACTTCAAATGGCCCTAACTTCTATACGGTGCGTCCTACACCTATCAAATTTTGCAACATTCAAATGCTTGTAACTTTTTACTGGAGTGGCATAGAATCTTGAAATTTTGTGACAATAAAGTACTCGAGCCTTTTATAAATTTAAGTTATCGCTCATAGCTATGCTACAATTGAGTCCCAAATCAAACACTGCTAAAACTTCAAATGGCCCTAACTTCTATACGGTGCGTCCTACATCTATCAAAGTATGCAACAATCAAATGCTTGCAAGTTTTTACTGGAGCGCCATAAAAGCTTGAAATTTTGTGACAATAAAGTACTCGAGCCTCTTACCAATTTAAGCTATCGCTCCTAGCTATGCTACCCTTGAGTCCCAAATCAAACACGTATAAAACTTCAAATGGCACTAACTTCTATATGGTGCGCCCTACACCTAGCAACAATCAAAAGTTTGTAACTTTTTACTGCAGCGTAAGAAAATCTTGAAATTTTGTGAGAATAAAGTACTCGAGCCTCTTATCATTATTATTAAGTTATCGCTCATAGCTATGCTACCCTTGAGTCGCAAATCAAACACTGATAAACCTTCAAATGGCCCTAACTTCTATACGGTGCATCCTACACCTGTCAAATTTTGCAACATTCAAATGCTTGTAACTTTTTACTGGAGTGGCATAGAATCTTGAAATTTTGTGACAATAAAGTACTCGAGCCTTTTATCAATTTAAGCTATCGCTCATAGCTATGCTACCCTTGAGTCCCAAATGAAACACTGCTAAAACTTCAAATGACACTAACTTCTATATGGTGCGTCCTACACCTATCAAAGTTTGCAACAATTAAATGCTTGTAACTTTTTACTGCAGCGTCATAAAATCTTGAAATTTTGTGACAATAAAGTACTCGAGCCTCATATAATTTTAGGCTATCGCATATAGCTATGCTACCCTTGAGTCCCAAATCAAACACTGATAAAACTTCAAATGGCCCTAACTTCTATACGGTGCGTCCTACACCTATCAAATTTTGCAACATTCAAATGCTTGTAACTTTTTACTGGGGTGGCATAGAATCTTGAAATTTTGTGACAATAAAGTACTCGAGCCTTTTATAAATTTAAGTTATCGCTCATAGCTATGCTACAATTGAGTCCCAAATCAAACACTGCTAAAACTTCAAATGGCCCTAACTTCTATACGGTGCGTCCTACATCTATCAAAGTATGCAACAATCAAATGCTTGCAAGTTTTTACTGGAGCGTCATAAAAATTTGAAATTTGTGACAATAAATTACTCGAGCCTCCTAACAATTTAAGCTATCGCTCATAGCATTGCTACCCTTGAGTCCCAAATCAAACACTGCTAAAACTTTAAATGGCACTAACTTCTATATGGTGCGCCCTACACCTATCAAAGTTTGCAACAATCAAAAGTTTGTAACTTTTTACTGCAGAGCAATAAAATCTTGAAATTTTGTGAGAATAAAGTACTCGAGCCTCTTATCAATTTAAGTTATCGCTCATAGCTATGCTACCCTTGAGTCCCAAATCAAACACTGATAAAACTTCAAATGGCCCTAACTTCTATACGGTGCATCCTACACCTATCAAATTTTGCAACTTTCAAATGCTTGTAACTTTTTACTGGAGTGGCATAGAATCTTGAAATTTTGTGACAATAAAGTACTCGAGCCTCTTATCAATTTAAGTTATCGCTCATAGCTATGCTACCCTTGAGTCCCAAATCAAACACTGATAAAACTTCAAATGGCCCTAACTTCTATACGGTGCGTCCTACACCTATCAAATTTTGCAACATTCAAATGCTTGTAACTTTTTACTGGGGTGGCATAGAATCTTGAAATTTTGAGACAATAAAGTACTCGAGCCTTTTATAAATTTAAGTTATCGCTCATAGCTATGCTACAATTGAGTCCCAAATCAAACACTGCTAAAACTTCAAATGGCCCTAACTTCTATACGGTGCGTCCTACATCTATCAAAGTATGCAACAATCAAATGCTTGCAAGTTTTTACTGGAGCGCCATAAAAGCTTGAAATTTTGTGACAATAAAGTACTCGAGCCTCTTACCAATTTAAGCTTATAGCTATGCTACCCTTGAGTCCCAAATCAAACACTGCTAAAACTTCAAATGGCACTAACTTCTATATGGTGCGCCCTACACCTATCAAAGTTTGCAACAATCAAAAGTTTGTAACTTTTTACTGCAGCGTAAGAAAATCTTGAAATTTTGTGAGAATAAAGTACTCGAGCCTCTTATCAATTTAAGTTATCGCTCATAGCTATGCTACCCTTGAGTCGCAAATCAAACACTGATAAACCTTCAAATGGCCCTAACTTCTATACGGTGCATCCTACACCTGTCAAATTGTGCAACATTCAAATGCTTGTAACTTTTTACTGGAGTGGCATAAAATCTTGAAATTTTGTGACAATAAAGTACTCGAGCCTTTTATCAATTTAAGTTATCGCTCATAGCTATGCTACAATTGAGTCCCAAATCAAACACTGATAAAACTTTAAATGGCCCTAACTTCTTTACACTGCGTCCTACATCTATCAAAGTTTGCAACAATCAAATGCTTGTAACTTTTTACTGGAGCGTCATAAAATCTTGAAATTTTGTGACAATAAAGTACTCGAGACTCTTGTCAATTTAAGCGACCCATGAGTCCCAAATCAAACACTTATAAAACTTCAAAAGGCCCTAACTTCTATACGGTGCGTCCTACACCTATCAAATTTTGCAACATTCAAATGCTTGTAATTTTTTACTGGAGTGTCATAGAATCTTGAAATTTTGTGACAATAAAGTACTCGAGTGTCTTATCAATTTAAGCTGTAGCTCATAGCTATGCTACCCTTGAGTCGTAAATCAAACACTGCTAAACCTCCAAATGGCCCTAACTTCTACGGTGCATCCTATACCTATCAAAGTTTGCAACAATCAAATGCTTGTAACTTTTTACTGGAGCGTCATAAAATCTTGAAATTTTGTGACAATAAAGTACTCGGGCCTCTTGTTAATTAAAGTTGTCGCTCATTGCTATGCTACCCTTGAGTCCCAAATCAAACACTGATAAAACTTCAAATGGCCCTAACTTCTATACGGCGCATCCTATACCAATCAAAGTTTGCAACAATCAAATGCGTGTTACTTTTTACTGGAGCTTAATAAAATCTTGAAATTTTGTGACAATAAAGCACTCGAGCCTCTTTTCAATTTAAGCTATCGCTCATAGCTATGCTACCCTTGACTCCCAAATCAAACACTGATAAAACTTCAAATGGCCCTAACTTCTATGCGGTGCTTCCTACATCTATCAAAGTATGCAACAATCAAATGCTTGCAAGTTTTTACTGGAGCGTCATAAAACCTTGAAATTTTGTGACAATAAAGGACTCGAGCCTCTTATCAATTTAAGTTATCGCTCATAGCTATGCTACAATTGAGTCCCAAATCAACCACTGCTAAAAGTTCAAATGGCCCTAACTTCTATACGGTGCGTCCTGTATCTATCAAAGTTGGCAACAATCAAATGCTTGTAACTTTTTACTGCAGAGTCATAAAACCTTCAAATTTTGTGACAATAAAGAACTTGAGCCTCTTGTCAATTTAAGCTATCGCTCATAGCTATGCTACCCTTGAGTCCCAAATCAAACACTGATAAAACTACAAATTTCCCCAACTTCTATACGGTCCGTCCTCCACCTATCAAAGTTTGCCACATTCAAATGCTTGTAACTTTTTACTGGAGCGTCATAAAACCTTGAAATTTTCTGACAATAAAGTAATCGTGCCTTTTTTCAATTAAAGTTATCGCTCACTACTATGCTTCCCTTGAGTCCCAAATCAAACACTGATAAAACTTCAAATGGCCCTAACTTTTATACGGTGCGTCCTACACCTATCAAATTTTGCAACATTCAAATGCTTGTAACTTTTTACTGCAGCGTCATAAAATCTTGAAATTTTGTGACAATAAAGTACTCGAGTCTCTTATCAATTTAAGTTATCGCTCATAGCTATGCTACCCTTGAGTCCCAAATCAAACACTGATAAAACTTCAAATGGCCCTAACTTCTATACGGTGCGTCCTACACCTATCAAATTTTGCAACATTCAAATGCTTGTAACTTTTTACTGCAGCGTCATAAAATCTTGAAATTTTGTGACAATAAAGTACTCGAGCCTCTTATCAATTTAAGTTATCGCTCATAGCTATGCTACCCTTGAGTCCCAAATCAAACACTGATAAAACTTCAAATGGCCCTAACTTCTTAACGGTGCATCCTACACCTATCAAATTTTGCAACATTCAAATGCTTGTAACTTTTTACTGGAGTGGCATAGAATCTTGAAATTTTGTGACAATAAAGTACTCGAGCCTTTTATCAATTTAAGTTATCGCTCATAGCTATGCTACAATTGAGTCCCAAATCAAACACTTCTAAAACTTCAAATGGCCCTAACTTCTATACGGTGCGTCCTACATCTATCAAAGTATGCAACAATCAAATGCTTGCAAGTTTTTACTGGAGCGTCATAAAACCTTGAAATTTTGTGACAATAAATTACTCGAGCCTCTTATCAATTTAAGCTATCGCTCATAGCTATGCTACCCTTGAGTCCCAAATCAAACACTGCTAAAACTTCAAATGGCACTAACTTCTATATGGTGCGTCCTACACCTATCAAAGTTTGCAACAATCAAAAGTTTGTAACTTTTTACTGCAGAGCAATAAAATCTTGAAATTTTGTGAGAATAAAGTACTCGAGCCTCTTATCAATTTAAGTTATCGCTCATAGCTATGCTACCCTTGAGTCCCAAATCAAACACTGATAAAACTTCAAATGACCCTAACTTCTATACGGTGCATCCTACACCTAACAAATTTTGCAACATTCAAATGCTTGTAACTTTTTACTGGAGTGGCATAGAATCTTGAAATTTTGTGACAATAAAGTACTCGAGCCTCTTATCAATTTAAGTTATCGCTCATAGCTATGCTACCCTTGAGTCCCGAATCAAACACTGATAAAACTTCAAATGGCCCTAACTTCTATACGGTGCGTCCTACACCTATCAAATTTTGCAACATTCAAATGCTTGTTACTTTTTACTGGGGTGGCATAGAATCTTGAAATTTTGTGACAATAAAGTACTCGAGCCTTTTATAAATTTAAGTTATCGCTCATAGCTATGCTACAATTGAGTCCCTAATCAAACACTGCTAAAACTTCAAATGGCCCTAACTTCTATACGGTGCGTCCTACATCTATCAAAGTAGGCAACAATCAAATGCTTGCAAGTTTTTACTGGAGCGCCATAAAAGCTGGAAATTTTGTGACAATAAAGTACTCGAGCCTCTTACCAATTTAAGCTTATAGCTATGCTACCCTTGAGTCCCAAATCAAACACTGCTAAAACTTCAAATGGCACTAACTTCTATATGGTGTGCCCTACACCTATCAAAGTTTGCAACAATCAAAAGTTTGTAACTTTTTACTGCAGCGTAATAAAATCTTGAAATTTTGTGAGAATAAAGTACTCGAGCCTCTTATCAATTTAAGTTATCGCTCATAGCTATGCTACCCTTGAGTCCCAAATCAAACACTGCTAAAACTTCAAATGGCCCTAACTTCTATACGGTGCATCCTACACCTGTCAAATTTTGCAACATTCAAATGCTTGTAACTTTTTACTGGAGTGGCATAGAATCTTGAAATTTTGTGACAATAAAGTACTCGAGCCTTTTATCAATTTAAGTTATCGCTCATAGCTATGCTACAATTGAGTCCCAAATCAAACACTGATAAAACTTTAAATGGCCCTAACTTCTATACGCTGCGTCCTACATCTATCAAAGTTTGCAACAATCAAATGCTTGCAAGTTTTTACTGGAGCGTCATAAAACCTTGAAATTTTGTGACAATAAATTACTCGAGCCTCTTATCAATTTAAGCTATCGCTCATAGCTATGCTACCCTTGAGTCCCAAATCAAACACTGCTAAAACTTCAAATGGCACTAACTTCTATATGGTGCGTCCTACACCTATCAAAGTTTGCAACAATTAAATGCTTGTAACTTTTTACTGCAGCGTCATAAAATCTTGAAATTTTGTGACAATAAAGTACTCGAGCCTCTTATAATTTTAGGCTATCGCATATAGCTATGCTACCCTTGAGTCCCAAATCAAACACTGATAAAACTTCAAATGGCCCTAACTTCTATACGGTGCGTCCTACACCTATTAAATTTTGCAAACATTCAAATGCTTGTAACTTTTTACTGGGGTGGCATAGAATCTTGAAATTTTGTGACAATAAAGTACTCGAGCCTTTTATAAATTGAAGTTATCGCTCATAGCTATGCTACAATTGTGTCCCAAATCAAACACTGCTAAAACTCCAAATGGCCCTAACTTCTATACGGTGCGTCCTACATCTATCAAAGTATGCAACAATCAAATGCTTGCAAGTTTTTACTGGAGCGTCATAAAACCTTGAAATTTTGTGACAAAAATTACTCGAGCCTCCTATCAATTTAAGCTATCGCTCATAGCTATGCTACCCTTGAGTCCCAAATCAAACACTGCTAAAACTTCAAATGGCACTAACTTCTATATGGTGCGCCCTACACCTATCAAAGTTTGCAACAATCAAAAGTTTGTAACTTTTTACTGCAGAGCAATAAAATCTTGAAATTTTGTGAGAATAAAGTACTCGACCCTCTTATCAATTTAAGTTATCGCTCATAGCTATGCTACCCTTGAGTCCCAAATCAAACACTGATAAAACTTCAAATGGCCCTAACTTCTATACGGTGCATCCTACACCTAACAAATTTTGCAACATTCAAATGCTTGTAACTTTTTACTGGAGTGGCATAGAATCTTGAAATTTTGTGACAATAAAGTACTCGAGCCTCTTATCAATTTAAGTTATCGCTCATAGCTATGCTACCCTTGAGTCCCGAATCAAACACTGATAAAACTTCAAATGGCCCTAACTTCTATACGGTGCGTCCTACACCTATCAAATTTTGCAACATTCAAATGCTTGTAACTTTTTACTGGGGTGGCATAGAATCTTGAAATTTTGTGACAATAAAGTACTCGAGCCTTTTATAAATTTAAGTTATCGCTCATAGCTATGCTACAATTGAGTCCCAAATCAAACACTGCTAAAACTTCAAATGGCCCTAACTTCTATACGGTGCGTCCTACATCTATCAAAGTAGGCAACAATCAAATGCTTGCAAGTTTTTATTGGAGCGCCATAAAAGCTGGAAATTTTGTGACAATAAAGTACTCGAGCCTCTTACCAATTTAAGCTTATAGCTATGCTACCCTTGAGTCCCAAATCAAACACTGCTAAAACTTCAAATGGCACTAACTTCTATATGGTGCGCCCTACACCTATCAAAGTTTGCAACAATCAAAAGTTTGTAACTTTTTACTGCAGCGTAATAAAATCTTGAAATTTTGTGAGAATAAAGTACTCGAGCCTCTTATCAATTTAAGTTATCGCTCATAGCTATGCTACCCTTGAGTCCCAAATCAAACACTGATAAAACTTCAAATGGCCCTAACTTCTATACGGTGCATCCTACACCTGTCAAATTTTGCAACATTCAAATGCTTGTAACTTTTTACTGGAGTGGCATAGAATCTTGAAATTTTGTGACAATAAAGTACTCGAGCCTTTTATCAATTTAAGTTATCGCTCATAGCTATGCTACAATTGAGTCCCAAATCAAATACTGATAAAACTTTAAATGGCCCTAACTTCTATACGCTGCGTCCTACATCTATCAAAGTTTGCAACAATCAAATGCTTGTAACTTTTTACTGGAGCGTCATAAAATCTTGAAATTTTGTGACAATAAAGTACTCGAGACTCTTGTCAATTTAAGCGACCCTTGAGTACCAAATCAAACACTGATAAAACTTCAAAAGGCCCTAACTTCTATATGGTGCGTCCTACACCTATCAAATTTTGCAACATTCAAATGCTTGTAATTTTTTACTGGAGTGTCATAGAATCTTGAAATTTTGTGACAATAAAGTACTCGAGTGTCTTATCAATTTAAGCTATAGCTCATAGCTATGCTAGCCTTGAGACGCAAATCAAACACTGCTAAACCTTCAAATGGCATTAACTTCTACGGTGCATCCTATACCTATCAAAGTTTGCAACAATCAAATGCTTGTAACTTTTTACTGGAGCGTCATAAAATCTTGAAATTTTGTGACAATAAAGTACTCGAGCCTCTTGCCAATTTAAGCTATCCTCATAGCTATGCTACCCTTGAGTCCCAAATCAAACACTGATGAAACATCAAATGGCATACACTTCTATACGGTGCGTCCTACACCTATCAAAGTTTGCAACAATAAAATGCTTGTAACTTTTTACTGGAGCGTCATAAAACCTTGAAATTTTGTGACAATAAAGTACTCGGGCCTCTTGTTATTAAAGTTGTCGCTCATTGCTATGCTACCCTTGAGTCCCAAATCAAACACTGATAAAACTTTAAATGGCCCTAACTTCTATACGGCGCATCTTATACCAATCAAAATTTGCAACAATCAAATGAGTGTAACTTTTTACTGGAGCTTAATAAAATCTTGAACTTTTGTGACAATAAAGCACTCGAGCCTCTTTTCAATTTAAGCTATCGCTCATAGCTATGCTACCCTTGACTCACAAATCAAACACTGATAAAACTTCAAATGGCCCTAACTTCTATGCAGTGCGTCCTACATCTATCAAAGTATGCAACAATCAAATGCTTGCAAGTTTTTACTGGAGCGCCATAAAAGCTTGAAATTTTGTGACAATAAAGTACTCGAGCCTCTTATCAATTTAAGTTATCGCTCATAGCTATGCTACAATTGAGTCCCAAATCAAACACTGATAAAACTTTAAATGGCCCTAACTTCTATACGCTGCGTCCTACATCTATCAAAGTTTGCAACAATCAAATGCTTGTAACTTTTTACTGGAGCGTCATAAAATCTTGAAATTTTGTGACAATAAAGTACTCGAGACTCTTGTCAATTTAAGCGACCCTTGAGTACCAAATCAAACACTGATAAAACTTCAAAAGGCCCTAACTTCTATATGGTGCGTCCTACACCTATCAAATTTTGCAACATTCAAATGCTTGTAATTTTTTACTGGAGTGTCATAGAATCTTGAAATTTTGTGACAATAAAGTACTCGAGTGTCTTATCAATTTAAGCTATAGCTCATAGCTATGCTAGCCTTGAGACGCAAATCAAACACTGCTAAACCTTCAAATGGCCCTAACTTCTACGGTGCATCCTATACCTATCAAAGTTTGCAACAATCAAATGCTTGTAACTTTTTACTGGAGCGTCATAAAATCTTGAAATTTTGTGACAATAAAGTACTCGAGCCTCTTGCCAATTTAAGCTATCCTCATAGCTATGCTACCCTTGAGTCCCAAATCAAACACTGATGAAACATCAAAAGGCATACACTTCTATACGGTGCGTCCTACACCTATCAAAGTTTGCAACAATAAAATGCTTGTAACTTTTTACTGGAGCGTCATAAAACCTTGAAATTTTGTGACAATAAAGTACTCGGGCCTCTTGTTATTAAAGTTGTCGCTCATTGCTATGCTACCCTTGAGTCCCAAATCAAACACTTATAAAACTTCAAATGGCCCTAACTTCTATACGGCGCATCATATACCAATCAAAGTTTGCAACAATCAAATGCGTGTAACTTTTTACTGGAGCTTAATAAAATCTTGAAATTTTGTGACAATAAAGCACTCGAGCCTCTTTTCAATTTAAGCTATCGCTCATAGCTATGCTACCCTTGACTCCCAAATCAAACACTGATAAAACTTCAAATGGCCCTAACTTCTATGAAGTGCGTCCTACATCTATCAACGTATGCAACAATCAAATGCTTGCAAGTTTTTACTGGAGCGCCATAAAAGCTTGAAATTTTGTGACAATAAAGTACTCGAGCCTCTTATCAATTTAAGTTATCGCTCATAGCTATGCTACAATTGAGTCCCAAATCAACCACTGCTAAAAGTTCAAATGGCCCTAACTTCTATACGGTGCGTCCTGTATCTATCAAAGTTGGCAACAATCAAATGCTTGTAACTTTTTACTGCAGAGTCATAAAACCTTGAAATTTTGTGACAATAAAGAACTTGAGCCTCTTGTCAATTTAAGCTATCGCTCATATCCATGCTACAATTGAGTCCCAAATCAAACACTGCTAAAACTTCAAATGGCCCTAACTTCTATACGGTGCGTCCTACATCTATCAAAGTAGGCAACAATCAAATGCTTGCAAGTTTTTACTGGAGCGCCATAAAAGCTTGAAATTTTGTGACAATAAAGTACTCGAGCCTCTTACCAATTTAAGCTTATAGCTATGCTACCCCTGAGTCCCAAATCAAACACTGCTAAAACTTCAAATGGCACTAACTTCTATATGGTGCGCCCTACACCTATCAAAGTTTGCAACAATCAAAAGTTTGTAACTTTTTACTGCAGCGTAATAAAATCTTGAAATTTTGTGAGAATAAAGTACTCGAGCCTCTTATCAATTTAAGTTATCGCTCATAGCTATGCTACCCTTGAGTCCCAAATCAAACACTGATAAAACTTCAAATGGCTCTAACTTATATACGGTGCTTCCTACACCTGTCAAATTTTGCAACATTCAAATGCTTGTAACTTTTTACTGGAGTGGCATAGAATCTTCAAATTTTGTGACAATAAATTACTCGAGCCTTTTATCAATTTAAGTTATCGCTCATAGCTATGCTACAATTGAGTCCCAAATCAAACACTGATAAAACTTTAAATGGCCCTAACTTCTATACGCTGCGTCCTACATCTATCAAAGTTTGCAACAATCAAATGCTTGTAACTTTTTACTGGAGCATCATAAAATCTTGAAATTTTGTGACAATAAAGTACTCGAGACTCTTGTCAATTTAAGCGACCCTTGAGTCCCAAATCAAACACTGATAAAACTTCAAAAGGCCCTAACTTCTATACGGTGCGTCCTACACCTATCAAATTTTGCAACATTCAAATGCTTGTAATTTTTTACTGGAGTGTCATAGAATCTTGAAATTTTGTGACAATAAAGTACAAGAGTGTCTTATCAATTTAAGCTATAGCTCATAGCTATGCTACCCTTGAGTCGCAAATCAAACACTGCTAAACCTTCAAATGGCCCTAACTTCTACGGTGCATCCTATACCTATCAAAGTTTGCAACAATCAAATGCTTGTAACTTTTTACTGGAGCGTCATAAAATCTTGAAATTTTGTGACAATAAAGTACTCGAGCCTCTTGCCAATTTAAGCTATCCTCATAGCTATGCTAACCTTGAGTCCCAAATCAAACACTGATGAAACATCAAATGGCATAAACTTCTATACGGTGTTTCCTACACCTATCAAAGTTTGCAACAATCAAATGCGTGTAACTTTTTACTGGAGCTTAATAAAATCTTGAAATTTTGTGACAATAAAGCACTCGAGCCTCTTTTCAATTTAAGCTATCGCTCATAGCTATGCTACCCTTGACTCCCAAATCAAACACTGATAAAACTTCAAATGGCCCTAACTTCTATGCGGTGCGTCCTACATCTATCAAAGTATGCAACAATCAAATGCTTGCAAGTTTTTACTGGAGCGTCATAAAACCTTGAAATTTTGTGACAATAAAGTACGCGAGCCTCTTATCAATTTAAGTTATCGCTCATAGCTATGCTACAATTGAGTCCCAAATCAACCACTGCTAAAAGTTCAAATGGCCCTAACTTCTATACGGTGCGTCCTGTATCTATCAAAGTTGGCAACAATCAAATGCTTGTAACTTTTTACCGCAGAGTCATAAAACCTTGAAATTTTGTGACAATAAAGAACTTGAGCCTCTTGTCAATTTAAGCTATCGCTCATACCTATGCTACCCTTGAGTCCCAAATCAAACACTGACAAAACTACAAATTTCCCTAACTTCTATACGGTCCGTCCTCCACCTATCAAAGTTTGCCACATTCAAATGCTTGTAACTTTTTACTGCAGCGTCATAAAATCTTGAAATTTTGTGACAATAAGGTACTCGAGCCTCTTATCAATTTAAGTTATCGCTCATAGCTATGCTACCCTTGAGTCCCAAGTCAAACACTGATAAAACTTCAAATGGCCCTAACTTCTATACGGTGCGTCCTACACCTATCAAAGTATGCAACATTCAAATGCTTGTAACTTTTTACTGCAGCGTCATAAAATCTTGAAATTTTGTGACAATAAAGTACTCGAGCCTCTTATCAATTTAAGTTATCGCTCATAGCTATGCTACCCTTGAGTCCCAAATCAAACACTGATAAAACTTCAAACGGCCCTAACTTCTATACGGTGCATCCTACACCTATCAAATTTTGCAACATTCAAATGCTTGTAACTTTTTACTGGAGTGGCATAGAATCTTGAAATTTTGTGACAATAAAGTACTCGAGCCTCTTATCAATTTAAGTTATCGCTCATAGCTATGCTACCCTTGAGTCCCAAATCAAACACTGATAAAACTTCAAATGGCCCTAACTTCTATACGGTGCGTCCTACACCTATCAAAGTATGCAACAATCAAATGCTTGCAAGTTTTTACTGGAGCGTCATAAAACCTTGAAATTTTGTGACAATAAATTACTCGAGCCTCTTATCAATTTAAGCTATCGCTCATAGCTATGCTACCCTTGAGTCCCAAGTCAAACACTGCTAAAACTTCAAATGGCACTAACTTCTATATGGTGCGCCCTACACCTATCAAAGTTTGCAACAATCAAAAGTTTGTAACTTTTTACTGCAGCCCAATAAAATGTTGAAATTTTTTGAGAATAAATTACTCGAGCCTCCTATCAATTTAAGCTATCGCTCATAGCTATGCTACCCTTGAGTCCCAAATCAAACACTGCTTAAACTTCAAATGGCGCTAACTTCTATACGGTGCATCCTACACCTATCAAATTTTGCAACATTCAAATGCTTGTAACTTTTTACTGGGGTGGCATAGAATCTTGAAATTTTGTGACAATAAAGTACTCGAGCCTTTTATCAATTTAAGTTATCGCTCATAGCTATGCTACAATTGAGTCCCAAATCAAACACTGCTAAAACTTCAAATGGCCCTAACTTCTATACGGTGCGTCCTACATCTATCAAAGTATGCAACAATCAAATGCTTGCAAGTTTTTACTGGAGCGCCATAAAAGCTTGAAATTTTGTGACAATAAAGTACTCGAGCCTCTTACCAATTTAAGCTTATAGCTATGCTACCCTTGAGTCCCAAATCAAACACTGCTAAAACTTCAAATGGCACTAACTTCTATATGGTGCGCCCTACACCTATCAAAGTTTGCAACAATCAAAAGTTTGTAACTTTTTACTGCAGCGTAATAAAATCTTGAAATTTTGTGAGAATAAAGTACTCGAGCCTCTTATCAATTTAAGTTATCGCTCATAGCTATGCTACCCTTGAGTCCCAAATCAAACACTGATAAAACTTCAAATGGCCCTAACTTCTATACGGTGCATCCTACACCTGTTAAATTTTGCAACATTCAAATGCTTGTAACTTTTTACTGGAGTGGCATAGAATCTTGAAATTTTGTGACAATAAAGTACTCGAGCCTTTTATCAATTTAAGTTATCGCTCATAGCTATGCTACAATTGAGCCCCAAATCAAACACTGATAAAACTTGAAATGGCCCTAACTTCTATACGCTGCGTCCTACATCTATCAAAGTTTGCAACAATCAAATGCTTGTAACTTTTTACTGGAGCGTCATAAAATCTTGAAATTTTGTGACAATAAAGTACTCGAGACTCTTGTCAATTTAAGCGACCCTTGCGTCCCAAATCAAACACTGATAAAACTTCAAAAGGCCCTAACTTCTATACGGTGCGTCCTACACCTATCAAATTTTGCAACATTCAAATGCTTGTAATTTTTTACTGGAGTGTCTTGGAATCTTGAAATTTTGTGACAATAAAGTACTCGAGTGTCTTATCAATTTAAGCTATAGCTCATAGCTATGCTACCCTTGAGTCGCAAATCAAACACTGCTAAACCTTCAAATGGCCCTAACTTCTACGGTCCGTCCTCCACCTATCAAAGTTTGCCACATTCAAATGCTTGTAACTTTTTACTGCAGCGTCATAAAATCTTGAAATTTTGTGACAATAAAGTACTCGAGCCTCTTATCAATTTAAGTTATCGCTCAGAGCTATGCTACCCTTGAGTCCCAAATCAAACACTGATAAAACTACAAATTTCCCTAACTTCTATACGGTCCGTCCTCCACCTATCAAAGTTTGCCACATTCAAATTCTTGTAACTTTTTACTGCAGCGTCATAAAATCTTGAAATTTTGTGACAATAAAGTACTCGAGCCTCTTATCAATTTAAGTTATCGTTCATAGCTATGCTACCCTTGAGTCCCAAATCAAACACTGATAAAACTTTAAATGGCCCTTACTTCTATACGCTGCGTCCTACATCTATCAAAGTTTGCAACAATCAAATGCTTGTAACTTTTTACTGGAGCGTCATAAAATCTTGAAATTTTGTGACAATAAAGTACTCGAGACTCTTGTCAATTTAAGCGACCCTTGAGTCCCAAATCAAACACTGATAAAACTTCAAAAGGCCTTAACTTCTATATGGTGCGTCCTACACCTATCAAATTTTGCAAAATTCAAATGCTTGTAATTTTTTACTGGAGTGTCATAGAATCTTGAAATTTTGTGACAATAAAGTACTCGAGTGTCTTATCAATTTAAGCTATAGCTCATAGCTATGCTACCCTTGAGTCCCAAATCAAACACTGACAAAACTTCAAATGGCCCTAACTTCTATACGGTGCGTCCTACACCTATCAAATTTTGCAACATTCAAATGCTTGTAACTTTTTACTGCAGCGTCATAAAATCTTGAAACTTTGTGACAATAAAGTACTCGGGCCTCTTGTCAATTTAAGCTATCGCTCATAGCTATGCTACCCTTGAGTCCCAAATCAAACACTGATAAAACTACAAATTTCCCTAACTTCTATACGGTCCGTCCTCCACCTATCAAAGTTTGCCACATTCAAATGCTTGTAACTTTTTACTGCAGCGTCATAAAATCTTGAAATTTTGTGACAATAAAGTACTCGAGCCTCTTATCAATTTAAGTTATCGCTCATAGCTATGCTACCCTTGAGTCCCAAATCCAACACTGATAAAACTTCAAATGGCCCTAACTTCTATACGGTGCGTCCTACACCTATCAAATTTTGCAACATTCAAATGCTTGTAACTTTTTACTGCAGCGTCATAAAATCTTGAAACTTTGTGACAATAAAGTACTCGGGCCTCTTGTTAATTAAAGTTGTCGCTCATTGCTATGCTACCCTTGAGTCCCAAATCAAACACTGATAAAACTTCAAATGGCCCTAACTTCTATACGGCGCATCCTATACCGATTAAAGTTTGCAACAATCAAATGCGTGTAACTTTTTACTGGAGCTTAATAAAGTCTTGAAATTTTGTGACAATAAAGAACTCGAGCCTCTTTTCAATTTAAGCTATCGCTCATAGCTATGCTACCCTTGACTCCCAAATCAAACACTGATAAAACTTCAAATGGCCCTAACTTCTATGCGGTGCGTCCTACATCTATCAAGGTATGCAACAATCAAATGCTTGCAAGTTTTTACTGGAGCGTCATAAAACCTTGAAATTTTGTGACAATAAAGTACTCGAGCCTCTTATCAATTTAAGTTATCGCTCATAGCTATTCTACAATTGAGTCCCAAATCAACCACTGCTAAAAGTTCAAATGGCCCTAACTTCTATACGGTGCGTCCTGTATCTATCAAAGTTGGCAACAATCAAATGCTTGTAACTTTTTACTGCAGAGTCATAAAACCTTGAAATTTTGTGACAATAAAGACCTTGAGCCTCTTGTCAATTTAAGCTATCGCTCATAGCTATGCTACCCTTGAGTCCCAAATCAAACACTGATAAAACTACAAATTTCCCTAACTTCTATACGGTCCGTCCTCCACCTATCAAAGTTTGCCACATTCAAATGCTTGTAACTTTTTACTGCAGCGTCATAAGATCTTGAAATTTTGTGACAATAAAGTACTCGAGCCTCTTATCAATTTAAGTTATCGCTCATAGCTATGCTACCCTTGAGTCCCAAATCAAACACTGATAAAACTTCAAATGGCCCTAACTTCTATACGGTGCGTCCTACACCTATCAAATTTTGCAACATTCAAATGCTTGTAACTTTTTACTGCAGCGTCATTAAATCTTGAAACTTTGTGACAATAAAGTACTCGAGCCTCTTATCAATTTAAGTTATCGCTCATAGCTATGCTACCCTTGAGTCCCAAATCAAACACTGATAAAACTTCAAATGGCCCTAACTTCTATACGGTGCATCCTACACCTATCAAATTTTGCAACATTCAAATGCTTGTAACTTTTTACTGGAGTGGCATAGAATCTTGAAATTTTGTGACAATAAAGTACTCGAGCCTTTTATCAATTTAAGTTATCGCTCATAGCTATGCTACAATTGAGTCCCAAATCAAACACTGATAAAACTTCAAATGGCCCTAACTTCTATACGGCGCGTCCTACATCTATCAAAGTATGCAACAAACAAATGCATGCAAGTTTTTACTGGAGCGTTATAAAACCTTGAAATTTTGTGACAATAAATTACTCGAGCCTCTTATCAATTTAAGCTATCGCTCATAGCTATGCTACCCTTGAGTCCCAAGTCAAACACTGCTAAAACTTCAAATGGCACTAACTTCTATATGGTGCGCCCTACACCTATCAAAGTTTCCAACAATCAAAAGTTTGTAACTTTTTACTGCAGCCCAATAAAATCTTGAAATTTTGTGAGAATAAAGTACTCTTGCCTCTTATCAATTTAAGTTATCGCTCATAGCTATGCTACCCTTGAGTCCCAAATCAAACACTGATAAAACTTCAAATGGCCCTAACTTCTATACGGTGCGTCCTATACCTATCAAATTTTGCAACATTCAAATGCTTGTAACTTTTTACTGGAGTGGCATAGAATCTTGAAATTTTGTGACAATAAAGTACTCGAGCCATTTATCAATTTAAGTTATCGCTCATAGCTATGCTACAATTGAGTCCCAAACCAAACACTGAAAAAAATTCAAATGGCCCTAACTTCTTTACGGTGCGTCCTACATCTATCAAAGTATGCAACAATCAAATGCTTGCAAGTTTTTACTGGAGCGTCATAAAACCTTGAAATTTTGTGACAATAAATTACTCGAGCCTCTTATCAATTTAAGCTATCGCTCATAGCTATGCTACCCTTGAGTCCCAAATCAAACACTGAAACTTCGAATTGCCCTAGCTTCTATACGGTGCGTCCTATACCTATCAAAGTTTGCAACAATCAAATGCTTGTAACTTTTTAATGGAGAGTCATAAAATCTTGAAATTTTGTGACAATAAAGTACTCGAGCCTCTTGTCAATTTAAGCGACCCTTGAGTCCCAAATCAAACACTGATAAAACTTCAAATGGCCCTAACTTCGATACGGTGCATCCTATACCAATCAAATTTTGCAACATTCAAATGCTTGTAACTTTTTAGTGGAGTGTCATAGAATCTTGAAATTTTGTGACAATAAAGTACTGGAGACTTTTATCAATTTAAGTTATCGCTCATATCTATGCTACAATTGAGTCCCAAATAAAACACTTCAAATTGCCCTAACTTCTATACGGTGCGTCCTACACCTATACAATTTTTCAACATTCAAATGCTTGTAACTTCTTACTGGAGAATCATAAAATCTTCAAATTTTGTAACAATAAAGTAGTCGAGCCTCTTGTCAAATTAAGTTATCGCTCATAGCTATACTACCCTTGAGTCCCAAATCAACCACTGCTCAAACTTCAAATGGCCCTAACTTCTATACGGTGCGTCCTATACCTATCAAAGTTTGCAACAATCAAATACTTGTAACTTTTTACTGGAGCGTCATAAAATCTTGAAATTTTCTGACAATAAAGTACTCGTGCGTCTTATCAACTTAAGTTATCGCTCATAGCTATGCTACCCTTGAGTCCCAAATCAAACACTGATAAAACTTCAAATGGCCCTAACTTCTATACGGTGCGTCCTACACCTATCAAATTTTGCAACATTCAAATGCTTGTAACTTTTTACTGGAGTGGCATAGAATCTTGAAATTTTGTGACAATAAAGTACTCGAGCCATTTATCAATTTAAGTTATCGCTCATAGCTATGCTACAATTGAGTCCCAAATCAAACACTGATAAAACTTCAAATGGCCCTAACTTCTTTACGGTGCGTCTTACATCTATCAAAGTATGCAACAATCAAATGCTTGCAAGTTTTTACTGGAGCGTCATAAAACCTTGAAATTTTGTGACAATAAATTACTCGAGCCTCTTATCAATTTAAGCTATCGCTCATAGCTATGCTACCCTTGAGTCCCAAATCAAACACTGAAACTTCAAATGGCTCTAACTTCTATACGGCGCATCCCATACCAATCAAAGTTTGCAACAATCAAATGCGTGTCACTTTTTACTGGAGCTTAATAAAATCTTGAAATTAAGACAATAAAGCACTCGAGCCTCTTTTCAATTTAAGCTATCGCTACCCTTGAGTCCCAAATAAAGCACTAATAAAACTTCAAATGGCCCTAACTTCTATATGGTGCGTCCTATACCTATCAAAGTTTGCAACAATCAAATGCTTGCAACTTTTTACTTGCGAGTCATAAAGTCGTGAAATTTTGTGACAATAAAGTACTTGAGCCTCTTGTCAATTTAAGCTATCGCTCATAGCTATGCTACCCTTGAGTCCCAAATCAAACACTGATAAAACTACAAATGGCCCTAACTTCTATACGGTCCGTCCTACACCTATCAAAGTTTGCCACATTCAAATTCTTGTAACTTTTTACTGGAACGTCATAAAACCTTGAAATTTTGTGACAATAAAGTAATCGTGCCTTTTTTCAATTAAAGTTATCGCTTACTGCTATGCTTCTCTTGAGTCCCAAATCAAACACTGATAAAACTTTAAATGGCCCTAACTTCTGTACTTTGCGTCCTACACCTAAGAAAATTGTCAACAATCAAATGCTTGTAACTTTTTACTGGAGCGTCATAAAATCTTGAAATTTTGTGACAATAAAGTACTCGAGCCTCTTACCAATTTAAGCTTATAGCTATGCTACCCTTGAGTCCCAAATCAAACACTGATAAAACTTAAAATGGCCCTAACGTCTATACGGTGCGTCCTACACCTATCAAAGGTGCATCCTATCAAAGTTTGCAACAATCAAATGCTTGTAACTTTTTACTGAAGCTTAATAAAATCTTGAAATTTTGTGACAATAAAGTACTCGAGAATCTTGTCAATTTAAGTAATCGCTCGTAGCTAAGCTACCCTTGAGTCCCAAATCAAAGACTGATAATAGTTCAAATGGCCCTAACTTCTATACGGCGCATCCTATACCAATCAAAGTTTGCAACAATCAAATACGTGTAACATTTTACTATGAGATTAATAAAATCTTGAAATTTTGTGACAATAAAGTAATCGAGCCTCTCTTCAATTTAAGCTATCGCTCATAGCTATGCTACCCTTGAGTCCCAAATCAAACACTGATAAAACTTCAAATGGCCGTAACTTCTATATGGTGCGTCCTATACCTATCAAAGTTTGCAACAATCAAATGCTTGCAACTTTTTACTTGAGCGTCATAAAACCTTGAAATTTTTTGGCAATAAAGTTCTCGAGCCTCTTATCAAGTTAAGCTATCGCTCATAACTATGCTACCCTTGAGTCCCAAATCAAACACAGATAAAACTTCAAATGGCCCTAACTTCTATACGGTGCGTTTTATACCTATCAAAGTTAGCAGCAATCAAATGCTTGTAAATTTTTACTGGAGCTTAATAAAATCTTGAAATTTTGTGACAATAAAGTACTCGAGCCTCTTGTCAATTTAAGCTATCGCGCATAGCTATGCTACCCTTGAGTCCCAAATCAAACACTGATAAAAATTCAAATGTCCCTAACTTCTATACGTTGCATCCTATACCTATCAAAGTTTGCAACAATCAAAAGCTTGTAACTTTTTACTGGAGCTTAATAAAATCTTTAAATTTTGTGACAATAAAGTACTCGAGAATTTTGTGAATGTAAGCTATCGCTCGTAGCTATGCTACCCTTGAGTCCCAAATTAAAAACTGCTAATACTTCAAATGGCCCTAACTTCTATGCAGTGCGTCCTATACCTATCAAAGTTGCCAACAATCAAATGCTTGTAACTTTTTACTGGAGCGTCATAAAACCTTGAAATTTTGTGACAATAAATTACTCGAGCCGCTCGTCAATTTAAGCTATCGCTCATAACTCTGCTACCCTTGAGTCCCAAATCAAACACTTATAAAACTTCAAATAGCCCTAACTTCTATACGGTACGTCATACACCTATCAAAGTTTGCAACAATCAATTGCTTGTAACTTTTTACTGGAGCGTCATAAAACCTTGAAATTAGGTGACAATAAAGTACTCGAGCCTCTTGTCAATTAAAGTTGTCTCTCATTGCTATGCTACCCTTGAGTCCCAGATCAAACACTGATAAAACAATGGCCCTAAATTCTGTACTATGCGTCCTACACTTTTCAAAGTTTGCAACAATCAAGTGCTTGTAACTTTTTACTGGACCGTCATAAAACCTTGATATTTGGTCACAATAAAGTACTCGAGCCTCTTATCAATTTAAGCTATCGCTCATAGCTATGCTACCCTTGAGTCCCAAATCAAATGCTGATAAAAATTCAAATGGCCCTAACTTCTATTCGGTGCGTCCTATCAAAGTTTGCAACAATTAAATGCTTGTAACTTTTTACTGAAGCTTAATAAAATCTTGAAATTTTGTGACAATAAAGTACTCGAGAATCTTGTCAATTTAAGCTATCGCTCGTAGCTATGCTACCCTTGAGCCCCAAATCAAAGACTGATAATAGTTCAAATCCCCCTAACTTCTATGCGGTGCGTCCTATACCTATCAAAGTTGGCAACAATCAAATGCTTGTAACTTTTTACTGGAGCGTCATAAAACCTTGAAATTTTGTGACAATAAATTACTCGAGCATCTCGTCAATTTAAGCTATCGCTCATAGCTATGCTACCCTTGAGTCCAAAATCAAACACTAATAAAACTTTAAATGGTCCTAACTTCTATACGGTACATCCTATACCAATCAAAGTTTGCAACAATCAAATGCATGTAACTTTTTACTGGAGCGTCATAAAACCTTGAAATTTTGTGAAATAAAGTACTCGGGCCTCTTGTTAATTAAAGTTGTCGCTCATTGCTATGCTACCCTTGAGTCCCAAATCAAACACTGATAAAACTTCAAATGGCCCTAACTTCTATACGACGCATCCTATACCTATCAAAGTTTGCTACAATCAAATACGTGTAACATTTTACTGGAGATTAATAAAATCTGGAAATTTTGTGACAATAAATTACTCGAGCCTCTTGTCAATTAAAGTTGTCGCTCATAGCTACGCTACCCTTGAGTCCCAAATCAAATACTGATAAATACTGATAGGGACTGATAAAACAATGGCGCTAATTTCTATACGGTGCATCCTACACCTTTCAAAGTTTGCAACAATCAAATGCTTGTTACTTTTTACTGGAGCGTCATAAAACCTTGAAATTTGGTGACAATAAAGTACTGGAGCCTCTTGTAAATTTAAGCTATCGCTCATAGCTATGCTACCCTTACGTCCCAAATGAAACACTGATAAAACTGCAAATGGCCCTACCTTCTATACGGTGCGTCCTACACCTATCAAAGTTTGCAACAATCAAATGCTTGTAACTTTTTATTGGAGCGTAATAAAGTCTTGAAATTTTGTGACAATAAAGTAGTCGAGCCTCTTGTCAATTTAAGCTATGCTACCCTTGAGTCCCAAATCAGCCACTGCTAAACCTTCAAATGGCCCTAACTTCTATACGGTGCGTCCTTCACCTATCAAAGTTTGCAACAATCAAATGCTTGTAACTTTTTACAGGAGCGTCATAAAACCTTGAAATTTGGTGACAATAAAGTACTCGAGCCTCTTGTCGAATTAAGCTATCGCTCATAGCTATGTTACCTTTGAGTCCCAAATCAAACACTGATAAAAACTTCAAATGGCCCTAACTTCTATATGGTGCGTCCTACACTTATCAAACTTTTCAACATTCACATGCTTGTAACTTCTTACTGGCGAGTCATATAATCTTGAAATTTTGTGACAATAAAGTACTAGAGCCTCTTATCAATAAAAGCTATCACTCATAGCTATGCTACCCTTGAGTCCCAAAGCAAACATGATAAAACTTCAAATGGCCCTAACTTCTATACGGCGCATCCTATACCAGTCAAAGTTTGCAACAATCAAATACGTGTAACATTTTACTGGAGCTTAATAAAATCTTGAAATTTTTTGACAATAAAGTTCTCGAGCCTCTTTTCAATTTAAGCTATGCTACCCTTGAGTCCCAAATCAAACACTGATAAAACTACAAATTGCCCTAACTTCTGGAGCGTCATAAAATCTTGAAATATTGTGACAATAAAGTACTCGAGCCTCTTGTCAATTTAAGCTACCACTCATAGCTATTCTACCCTTGAGTCCCAAATCAACCACTGCTAAAACTTCAAATGGCCCTAACTTCTATACGGTGCGTCCTACACCTATCAAAGTTTGCAACAAACAAGTGTTTGTAACTTTTTACTGGAGCGTCATAAAACCTTGAAATTTTGTGACAATAAAGTAGTCGAGCCTCTTGTTAATTAAAGTTGTCGCTCATTGCTATGCTACCCTTGAGTCCCAAAACAAACACTGATAAAACTTCAAATGGCCCTAACTTCTATACGGCGCATCCTATACCAGTCAAAGTTTGCAACAATCAAATACGTGTAACATTTTACTGGAGCTTAATAAAATCTTGAAATTTTGTGTCAATAAAGTATTCGAGCCTCTTGTCGATTTAAGCTATCGCTCATAGCTATGCTACCCTTGAGTTCCAAATGAAAGACGGATAATACTGCAATGGACCTAACTTCTATGCGGTGCGTCATATACCTATCAAAGTTGGCAACAATGAAATGCTTGTAACTTTTTACTGGAGCGTCATAAAACCTTGAAATTTTGTGACAATAAATTACTCGAGCCTCTCGTAAATTTAAGCTATCGCTCATAGCTATGCTACCTTTGAGTCCCAAATCAAACACTGATAAAACTTCAAATGTCCCTAACTTTTATACGGTGCGTCCTACACCTTTCAAAGTTTGCAACAATCAAATGCTTGCAACTTTTTACTGGAGCGTCACAAAACCTTGAAATTTTGTGACATTAAAGCACTCGAGCCTCTTATCAATTTAAGCTATAGCTCATAGCTCTGCTACCCTTGAGTCGCAAATCAAACACTGCTAAACCCTCAAATGGCCCTAACTTCTTTACGGTGCGTCCTATACCTATCAAAGTTTGCAACAATCAAATGCTTGTAACTTTTTACTGGAGCGTCATAAAATCTTGAAATTTTGTGACAATAAAGTACTCGAGCCTCTTGCCAATTTAAGCTATCACTCATAGCTATGCTACCAGTTGAGTCCCAAATCAAACACTGATTTTTTTTTATTTTTTATTTTTAATATCCAAATATTTTATTGTAATCTGTTACATTCAATCACATTCAGCAATATTTAATAACTTAAGACTAATTTTTGTATTTACTGTCTTTTATGGACTACACCCAGTGGTGCAGCCATTGCCTATTAGCACAGGAGATCTGTTGTGGATTTTCTCTTCAGTCGGATGAAAGTGAAGGGGTTGGAAGTGAGTTCCCATATCAGTGGATTTGGGTGGACTAGGAGTCTCAGATTGTCCGAAGTAGAGAGTTTTTTTATTTCTTGAGCGACTGTAGGAACTTTGAGGTCACGATGGATTTGGTTGTTTGTGACATAATAGGGCGCGTTTACAATCATTCTTAGGGTCTTTGATTGGAATCTTTGAAGTATTTCAACATTGGAAGTTGCCGCAGTGCCCCACAGCTGAATACCGTATGTCCAAACTGGTTTTAAAATTGCTGAGTACAAGAGCAATTTGCTATCGATTGAGACTTTGGAGTTTCGATTCAAGAGCCAGTGTAGATTTCTGAGCTTTATACCGAGTGATTTTCGTTTTGTAAATATATGTGTTTTCCAAGTTAATCTTCTGTCGAGGTGCATCCCAAGGTATCTAGCCTCATTACATTGGGGTATATTTATGCCGTTGAGTTTAACGGGTGGGCAGGTGTTTCGTTTGAGAGTGAATGTAACCTGGACTGATTTTGTTTCGTTCAACTTGATTTTCCATTTTTTTAGCCAGTCAGTAATTTTGTTTAGCCCACTCTGGATTTTAGAGGAAGCTAAGTGTGGGAGAGTGTCAACAGCTAAGACAGCAGTGTCATCTGCAAAGGTACCTATGGTGACTCCTTCAGCTGATGGTAAGTCGTACGTGTGAAGTAGATAAAGTATTGGGCCCATGACACTTCCTTGGGGTACGCCTGCTGAGCTTTCATGGAGCTCAGATTGTTCCTCACCTTGCTTTACGAAAAAATATCTATTTGTAAGATAAGACTTGATTAACACATAGTAGTTAATGGGGAGTGTAGTTTTTATTTTGTAAAGCAAGCCATCGTGCCAAACGAGATCAAATGCTTGCGAGATGTCAAGAAACGCTGCTGTACAATATTGTTTATGTTCGAATGCAGTGTGTATATACTCAACAATCCTATGAACCTGTTCGATTGTGCTGTGTTTTTTCCTGAAACCAAATTGATGATTTGGAATTAGCTTTCGCTCTTCTATAATTGGGAGTAGTCTTTTCAGGAAAAGGGTTTCCATGAGTTTAGAAGCAATCGGTAACAAGCTAATTGGGCGATACGATTCAACTTTATCAGCGCTTTTTCCGGGTTTGAGAATCATTTTTAATTGTGACACTTTCCATTGGGGAGGTATAAAGCCAGATGTTAGTACCGCGTTAAATAAGTAGGTAAGATATGTCACTCCTTCTTCTGGAAGTTGTTTTACTATTTTTCCAGTGATAAGGTCGTACCCAGGGGCTTTCTTAATATTTAGCTTATCAATAGCTGCTTTCACTTCAGATTTGGAAAATTTACGTATGGGTAGGTCCATCTGATGGGTATTACTCAGAACACTTTTCACTTCTTCTGTTACACATGCTGGGGGCTCGATTTCCTGTGGAGTAAATACTTTTTTTAAGTGTCGGGCAAATGTGACTGCTCTTTCAAGGTCACTTTTAGCCCATTCGTTATTTTCCATTCGTAAAGCGGATTGGAACATTGTGGGTCTCTTTAGATTCCTAGTTGCTTTCCAGAGAGAGTATTCTGTAGCAGCTGTTGCATCGAGATTACTGAGGTAATGATGGAGTTGGGTGTTTCGTTCGTTATTAAGGATCTCTTTAAGTTCTTTTGTAAGCGCATTTAATTTTTTCTTGTCCTCAGGATGTCTAGTTTGTTGCCACTTTTTTCTTGCATATCGCTTTTCTCTCAGTTTTTCTTTTATAGGTTTGGAGATGTTCGTTGATTTTCGCTCATTTAGTGTGGGGGTGGAGTCCCACGCAGCTTGTTGCAGGCAGTTGTTGAAGTGTTCAACAGCCGCAATGATATCTTCTTCAGATTTCAGTGATAGTTTTAAATCAATTGTGGAAGATACCATATATCGGAAGCGATTCCAATCAGTTTTGTGATTATGTAAGCTACATTGACTGGGAAGAAGGGCAAGACTGTTGTTAAGCTCGACGAGAACTGGAGAGTGGTCAGAAGACAGCTCAAAACATGGGCTACATTTAAGATCACTAAGCATGATACCTTTCGTCACACAGAAGTCAATCAAGTCGGGAATTTTTCTTACATCTGTTGGCCAGTATGTTGGTGTACCTGAAGAGACAGGGAGTAAATTTAATTTTCCAATGGCCGCATAAAGCTGTCGACCTTTTGGTGTAGTGAGACGGGAACCCCAGTATGTGTGCTTTGCGTTATAGTCTCCTCCAGCTAGGAATCTATTGCCAAGGGTCTTAAAGAATTTCTCATACTCCTCCATTTTTATTGTGTGTTTAGGTGGGCTGTAGACAGCGGAAATTGTAATTGGCCCTTTCCAGTCATCAACAATTATATTCGTGGCTATAAGATGTGCTATCACAGTGTTTTATGTTATTGCGTATTAATATTGCTGAACCTGCATGAGCCTTATTATCTGGGTGCAGGGTGTGATAAAACTTAAAGTTCGGAATCTGAAAATGGCTTTTGTTGGTGAAATGGGTTTCAGATATTAGGAGTATATCTATTTCGTATGTTTTAAGGAATTTTTTAATTTCTAATAAATGTTTTGACAGCCCATTAGCGTTCCATAAAATGATTTTTATGGGATTGAGGATGAGCAATTCTTAGTCGTGAGGGTCACTAATAAGTTCATCATTGTTGTGATTTGTTGCATGACTTGCCGGAGTAGCATTATCATTTCTCGCATTTCGTTCGGAGCTTGGGTTTCTGCAGGAACAGTATTAATTGGTAGGGCCGTTGTGTTTTCATTAGTTGCTTGTGTTGAGTGTTTCAGTGCCTGAGCGTATGAAAGTACATTTTGAGTTTGTTTTGATGTACTGGGATTTACCAGAACTTCCTGTTGTTGAGTAGGATTCATGGGTAAATTGTCGTTTTTCCTTAATTGTGGGTATTTCATTTTCTGAAAATTTTTATAGACTACACAACCTTTGTAATTTGCTGGGTGATTACCTTCACACAAGGCGCATTTGACTTCATCTGATCTGCTTTTACGTACACAATCTGAAGACGTGTGGCTTCCGGCGCATTTAATGCACATTGGTTTCCTGCGACAGTACGTTTTTGTATGCCCATACTGCTGACAGTTAGCGCATTGGGGAATATCGCGAGTCGGTCGGGGGGGCTCAAAAACAATTTTTGTATGAAGCAGGTATTTGACTTCATAAATTTCTTTATTGTTTGAGTTTGTTTGAAATTCAATGATAAACATTTGCAGAGGCTTTTTTGTGTTTCTTCGCTTTATGTTCCAAATATTCGTGACAGAGTGACCGAGGTTTTGCAGGGCTTGGGTTATTTCATCTGTGCCTATAGATGGGTGCATATTTTTCAGTACTACTTTGAAGCCTCTTTCTTGTTTTGGCTTATAGGTGAAAAATTCGGTGTTTTTTATCTCAAGCTGGTTGACTATTGTCTTGTAGGCTTCTGGAGAAAATGCCTGGATTTTAACTTGCTCATTGTTTATGAGCTTTAATTCGTATGAATTTGGAGCAGCTTCAGACAATAGTTTCATTAGAGGAGCTATATTGGTAACTCTGTCAACAAATATTGGTGGGGGCTTAGACACTTTTTCTTTATGTTCTGTGCTTTTTTGGTCACATTCTTCAACTTCTTCTAGGGACGAAAATCGATTTTCGGTTCCTTTCGGATCTCCTAGCCAGTATTTTTCAAGTTTAGCTTGTTTTTGAGTGGTCTTTGTCTTACCTGGACTCTCTCTCTGCCTTTTCTTGTTTAGAACCGTTTTCCAGTCCTCGTCGTGGGAGGGTACACTTACTGTGACTTGGGGAGAGGCAACTGGTTGCTGTTGTTTGTGTAGCAGCTGAAGCTGGCGTTGAAGCTGATCAATTTGTTGTTGGACAGTTTGTTGAGAGCTGTTTTTATTTGGAAAAGACGAGCTTGATTGTGGCGAGGGGCATTGAGGACTCCAGGAATTTTGGAGCGGATTCTGAAGAAGGGGTTTCTTTTGTGTTTGCAGTTGTTGATGCTGCTGTTGTTGTTCCTGATGTTGTTTTTGTCGGTGTTGCTGTTGTTGTTGTTGTTGTTGTAGTTGTTGTTGTTGTTGTTGTTGCTGTTGTTGTTGTTGTTGTTGCTCTTCTTGTTGTTGACCTTCCCCTCTAGGTGGGGTACGGTCTACACCCATTTTTTTTTCTTTATTATTTATTTTTGTTTAAAATGAACTTTGGCAACACTACACTAGATACTTGCTAAGCCGCTTTTAATTTAACGTATTTGTGTACATACATAACCGTATAATAGCAGTGCTATTTTGCGGTTGTCTCACTTTGTGATTATTTGTTGTTTCTCACTTTATAATTTTGTTGTTTTTATTTTTGTATATTTTGTTTTTGTTTTTACACTTTATTTAAAAATTAAAGAATTTTAAGTTAGTTGTTTTCAGAATCACTGCACTCGGCACTGTTCCGACGCAGAAAATTTTGCACTTTCACGCTTGTGCGAAATTGTTATTATTTTCTCATTAAATACCTCGATTTTTGTTAAATTTTATTATCACTATCGGATTAGTTTTTCACTTTGTAAGAGTTGCAGCTAAAGGTGAATTTACTAATTTACTAAACACTGATAAAACTCAAAATGGACCAAACTTCTATACGGTGCGTCCTACACCTATCAAAGTTTGCAACAAACAAATGCTTGTAACTTTTTACTGGAGCGTCATAAAACCTTGAAATTTTGTGACAATAAAGTACTCGGGCCTCTTGTTAATTAAAGTTGTCGCTCATTGCTATGCTACCCGTGAGTCCCAAATCAAACACTGATAAAACTTCAAATGGCCCAAACTTCTATACGGCGCATCCTATACCAGTCACAGTTTGCAACAATCAAATACATGTAACATTTTACTGGAGCTTAATAAAATCTTGAAATTTTGTGACAATAAAGTACTCGAGCCTCTTGTCGATTTAAGCTATCGCTCATAGCTATGCTACCCTTGAGTTCCAAATGAAAGACTGATAATACTGCAATGGCCCTAACTTCTATGCGGTGCGTCATATACCTATCAAAGTTGGCAACAATCAAATGCTGGTAACTTTTTACTGGAGCGTCATAAAACCTTGAAATTTGGTGACAATAAATTACTCGAGCCTCTCGTCAATTTAAGCTATAGCTCATAGCTCTGCTACCCTTGAGTCGCAAATCAAACACTGCTAAACCCTCAAATGGCCCTAACTTCTTTACGGTGCGTCCTATACCTATCAAAGTTTGCAACAATCAAATGCTTGTAACTTTTTACTGGAGTGTCATAAAATCTGGAAATTTTGTGACAATAAAGTACTCGAGCCTCTTGCCAATTTAAGCTATCACTCATAGCTATGCTACGCTTGAGTCCCAAATCAAACACTGATAAAACATCAAATAGCCCAAACTTCTATACGGTGCGTCCTACACCTATCAAAGTTTGGAACAAACAAATGCTTGTAACTTTTTACTGGAGCGTCATAAAACCTTGAAATTTTGTGACAATAACGTGCTCGGGCCTCTTGTTAATTAAAGTGGTCGCTCATTGCTATGCTACCCTTGAGTCCCAAATCAAACACTGATAAAACTTCAAATGGCCCTAGCTTCTATACGGCGCATCCTATACCAATCAAAATTTGCAACAATCAAATACGTGTAACATTTTACTGGAGCTTAATAAAATCTTGAAATTTTGTGTCAATAAAGTACTCGAGCCTCCTGTCAATTAAAACTATGCTACCCTTGAGTCCCAAATCAAACTCTGATGAAACTTCAAATTGCCCTAACTTCTATACGGTGCGTCCTACACTTATCAAACTTTTCAACATTCAAATGCTTGTAATTTCTATTGGCGAGTCATAAAATCTTGATATTTTGTGACAATAAAGTACTGGAGCCTCTCGTAAAACTTCAAATGGCCCTAACTTCTATATGGTGCATCCTATACCAATCAAAGTTTGCAACAATCAAATGCTTGCAACTTTTTACTTGAGCGTCATAAAACCTTGAAATTTTGTGGCAATAAAGTTCTCGAGCCTCTTATCAATTTAAGCTATCGCTCATAGCTATGCTACCCTTAAGTCCCAAATCAAACACTGTTAAAACTTCAAATGGCCCTAACTTCTATACGGTGCGTCCTACACTTATCAAACTTTTCAACATTCAAATGCTTGTAACTTCTTACTGGCGAGTTATAAAATCTTAAAGTTTTGTGACCATAAAGTACTAGAGCCTCTTATCAATTAAAGCTATCGCTCATAGCTATGCTACCCTTGACTCCAAGATAAAACACTGATAAAACTTCAAATGGCCCTAACTTCTACACGGTAAGCCCCACGCCTATCAAAGTTTGCAACAATCAAATGCTTGTAACTTTTTACTGGAGCGTCATAAAACCTTGATATTTTGTGACAATAAAGTACTCGAGCCTCTTATCGATTTAAGCTATCGCTCATAGCTATGCTACCCTTGATTCTCAAATCAAACACTGATAAAATTTCAAATGGCCCTAACTTCTATACGGTGCGTCCCACACCTATCAAAGTTTGCAACAATCAAATGCTTGTAACTTTTTACTGGAGCGTCATAAAACCTTGAAATTTGGTGACAATAACGCACTCGTGCCTCTTGTCAATTAAATTTGTCGCTCATTCCTATGCTACCCTTGAGTCCCGGATCAAACACTGATAAAATAATGGAAATAAATTCTGTACTGTGCGTCCTACACTTATCAAATGCAACAATCAAATGCTTGTAACTTTTTATCAATTTAAGCTATCGCTCATAGCTATGCTACTCTTGAGTCCCAAATCAAACACTGATAAAACTACAAATGGCCCTAATTTCTACACGATGCGTCCTATAACTATCAAAGTTTGCAACAATCAAATGCTTGTAACTTTTTATTGTAGCGTAATAAAGTCTTGAAATTTTGTGACAATAAAGTACTGGAGCCTCTTGTCAATTAAAGTTGTCGCTCATTGATATGCTACCCTTGAGTCCCAAATCAAACACTGATAAAAATTCAAATGGCCCTAACTTCTATACGGTGCGTCCTATACCTATAAAAGTTTGCAACAATCAAATGCTTGTAACTATGTACTGGAGCTTAATAAAATCTTGAATTTTGTGACAATAAAGTACTCGAGAATCTTGTCAATTTAAGCTATCGCTCGTAGCTATGATACCCTTGAGTCCCAAATCAAAGACTGATAATACTTCAAATGCCCCTAACTTCTATGCGGTGCATCCTATACCTATCAAAGTTGGCAACAATCAAATGCTTGTAACTTTTTACTGGAGCGTCATAAAGCCTTGAAATTTTGTGACAATAAATTGCTCGAGCATCTCATCAATTTAAGCTATCGCTCATAGCTATGCTACCCTTGAGTCCCAAATCAAACACTGATAAAACTTTATATGGTCCTAACTTCTATACGGTGCATCCTATACCAATCAAAGTTTGCAACAATCAAATGCATGTAACGTTTTACTGGAGCTTAATAAAATCTTCAAATTTTCTGACAATAAAGTACTCGAGCCTCTTATCAATTTAAGCTTTCGCTCATAGCTATGCTACCCTTGAGTCCCAAATCAAACACTGATAAAATTTCAAATGGCCCTAACTTCTATACGGTGCATCCTATACCTATCAAAGTTTGCAACAATCAAATGCTTGTAACTTTTTACTGGAGCGTCATAAAATCTTGAAATTTTCTGGCAATAAAGTACTCGTGCGTCTTATCAATTTAAGTTGTCGCTCATAGCTATGCTACCCTTGACTCCAAAATAAAACACAGATAAAACTTCAAATGGCCCTAACTTCTATACGGTCCGTCCTACACCTATCAAAGTTTGCAATATTCAAATGCTTGTAACTTTTTTCTGGAGCGTCATAAAACCTTGAAATTTGGTGAATATAAAGTACTCGAGCCTCTTATTAATTTAAGCATTCGCTCATAGCTATGCTACCCTTGAGTCCCAAATCAATTACTGATAAACTTCAAATGGCCCTAACTTCTATACGGTACGTCCCACACCTATCAAAGTTTGCAATAATCAAATGCTTGTAACTTTTTACTGGAGCGTCATAAAACCTTGAAATTTGGTGACA
The DNA here is from genome assembly GCA_920105625.2 of Clusia tigrina. Lineage (NCBI taxonomy): Eukaryota > Metazoa > Arthropoda > Insecta > Diptera > Clusiidae > Clusia > Clusia tigrina. The sequence goes on from OV050030.1 coordinate 215,602,223, forward strand.
ATAAAGTACTCGAGCCTCTTATCAATTTAAGCTTTCGCTCATAGCTATGCTACCCTTGAGTCCCAAATCAAACACTGATAAAATTTCAAATGGCCCTAACTTCTATACGGTGCATCCTATACCTATCAAAGTTTGCAACAATCAAATGCTTGTAACTTTTTACTGGAGCGTCATAAAATCTTGAAATTTTCTGGCAATAAAGTACTCGTGCGTCTTATCAATTTAAGTTGTCGCTCATAGCTATGCTACCCTTGACTCCAAAATAAAACACAGATAAAACTTCAAATGGCCGTAACTTCCATACGGTGCGTCCTATACCTATCAAAGTTTGCAACAATCAAATGCTTGTAATATTTTACTGGAGCTTAATAAAATTTTGAAATTTTGGGACAATAAAGTACTCGAGCCTCTTGTCAATAAAAGCCATCGCTTATAGCTATGCTAGCCTTGAGTCCCAAATCAAAAACTGCTAATACTTCAAATGGCCCTAACTTCTATGCAATTCGTCCTATACCTATCAAAGTTGGCAACAATCAAATGCTTGTAACTTTTTACTGGAGCGTCATAAAACCTAGAAATTTTGTGACAATAAATTACTCGAGCCTCTCGTCAATTTAAGCTATCGCTCATAACTCTGCTACCCTTTAGTCCCAAGTCAAACACTGATAAAACTTTAAATCTCCCTAACTTTTATACGGTACGTCCTACACCTATCAAAGTTTTTAACAATCAAATGCTTGTAACTTTTTAGTTGAGCGTCATAAAACCTTGAAATTTTGTGACAATGAAGTACTCGAGCCTCTTGTCAATTAAGGTGTCGCTCATTGCTATACTACCCTTGAGTCCCAGATCAAAAACTGATAAAACAATGGCCCTAAATTCTGTACCATGCGTCCTACACTTATCAAAGTTTGCAACAATCAAATGCTTGTAACTTTTTACTGGAACTTAATAAAATCCTAAAATTTTGTGACAATAAAGTACTCGAGAATCTTGTCAATTTAAGCTATGGCACGTAGCTTTGCTATCCTTGAGTCCCAAATCAAAGACTTTTTACTGGAGCGTCATAAAACCTTGAAATATCTATCAAAGTTTGCAACAATCAAATGCTTGTAACTTTTTACTGGAGCGTCATAAAACCTTGAAATTTTGTGACAATAAATTACTCGAGCCTCTCGTCAATTCAAGCTATCGCTCATAACTCTGCTACGCTTGAGTCCCAAATCAAACACTGATAAAACTTCAAATGGCCGTAACTTCTATACGGTACCTCCTACACCTACCAAAGTTTGCAACAATCAAATGCTTGTAACTTTTTACTGGAACGTCATAAAACCTTGAAATTTGGTGACAATAAAGTACTCGAGCCTCTTGTCAATTAAAGTTGTCGCTCATTGCTATGCTATTCTTGAGTCCCAGATCAAACACTGATAAAACAATGGCCCTAAATTCTGTACTATGCGTCCTATACTTATCAAAGTTTGCAAGAATCAAATGCTTGTAACTTTTTACTGGACCGTCATAAAACCTTGAAATTGTTCACAATAAAGTACTCGAGCCTCTTATCAATTTAAGCTATCGCTCATAGCTATGCTACCCTTGAGTCCCAAATCAAACACTGATAAAAATTTTAATGGCCCTAACTTCTATACGGTGCGTCCTATACCTATCAAAGTTTGCAACAATCAAATGCTTGTAACTTTTTATTGGAGCTTAATAAAATCTTGAAATTTTGTGACAACAAAGTACTCGAGAATCTTGTCAATTTGAGCTATCGCTCGTAGCTATGCTACCCTTGAGTCCCAATCAAAGACTGATAATACTTCAAATGCCCCTAACTTCTATGCGGTGCGTCCTATACCTATCAAAGGTGGCAACAATCAAATGCTTGTAACTTTTTACTGGAGCTTAATAATATTTTGAAATTTTGGGACAATAAAGTACTCGAGCCTCTTGTCAATTAAAGCCATCGCTCATAGCTATGCTACCCTTGAGTCCCAAATCAAAAACTGCTAATACTTCAAATGGCCCTAACTTCTATGCAGTGCGTCCTATACCTATCAAAGTTGGCAACAATCAAATGCTTGTAACTTTTTACTGGAGCGTCATAAAACCTTGAAATTTTGTGACAATAAACTTCTCGAGCCTCTCGTCAATTCAAGCTATCGCTCATAACTCTGCTACCCTTGAGTCCCAAATCAAACACTGATAAAACTTCAAATGGCCGTAACTTCTATACGGTACCTCCTACACCTACCAAAGTTTGCAACAATCAAATGCTTGTAACTTTTTACTGGAACGTCATAAAACCTTGAAATTTGGTGACATTAAAGTACTCGAGCCTCTTGTCAATTAAAGTTGTCGCTCATTGCTATGCTACCCTTGAGTCCCAGATCAAACACTGATAAAAAAATGGCCCTAAATTCTGTACTATGCGTCCTACACTTATCAAAGTTTGCAAGAATCAAATGCTTGTAACTTTTTACTGGACCGTCATAAAACCTTGAAATTGTTCACAATAAAGTACTCGAGCCTCTTATCAATTTAAGCTATCGCTCATAGCTATGCTACCCTTGAGTCCCAAATCAAACACTGATAAAAATTCAAATGGCCCTAACTTCTATACGGTGCGTCCTATACCTATCAAAGTTTGCAACAATCAAATGCTTGTAACTTTTTATTGGAGCTTAATAAAATCTTGAAATTTTGTGACAACAAAGTACTCGAGAATCTTGTCAATTTGAGCTATCGCTCGTAGCTATGCTACCCTTGAGTCCCAATCAAAGACTTATAATACTTCAAATGCCCCTAACTTCTATGCGGTGCGTCCTATACCTATCAAAGTTGGCAACAATCAAATGCTTGTAACTTTTTACTGGAGCTTAATAATATTTTGAAATTTTGGGACAATAAAGTACTCGAGCCTCTTGTCAATTAAAGCCATCGCTCATAGCTATGCTACCCTTGAGTCCCAAATCAAAAACTGCTAATACTTCAAATGGCCCTAACTTCTATGCAGTGCGTCCTATACCTATCAAAGTTGGCAACAATCAAATGCTTGTAACTTTTTACTGGAGCGTCATAAAACCTTGAAATTTTGTGACAATAAACTTCTCGAGCCTCTCGTCAATTTAAGCTATCGCTCATAACTCTGCTACCCTTGAGTCCCAAATCAAACACTGATAAAACTTCAAATGGCCCTAACTTCTATACGGTACGTCCTACACCTACCAAAGTTTGCAACAATTAAATGCTTGTAACTTTTTACTGGAGCGTCATAAAACCTTGAAATTTGGTGAAAATAAAGTACTCGAGCCTCTTGTCAATTAAAGTTGTCGCTCATTGCTATGCTAGCCTTGAGTCCCAGATCAAACACTGATAAAACAATGGCCCTAAATTCTGTACTATGCGTCCTACACTTATCAAAGTTTGCAAGAATCAAATGCTTGTAACTTTTTACTGGACCGTCATAAAACCTTGAAATTTGGTCACAATAAAGTACTCGAGCCTCTTATCAATTTAAGCTATCGCTCATAGCTATGCTACCCTTGAGTCCCAAATCAAACACTGATAAAAATTCAAATGGCCCTAACTTCTATACGGTGCGTCCTATACCTATCAAAGTTTGCAACAATCAAATGCTTGTAACTTTTTATTGGAGCTTAATAAAATCTTGAAATTTTGTGACAATAAAGTACTCGAGAATCTTGTCAATTTAAGCTATCGCTCGTAGCTATGCTACCCTTGAGTCCCAAATCAAAGACTGATAATACTTCAAATGTCCCTAACTTCTATGCGGTGCGTCCTATACCTATCAAAGTTGGCAACAATCAAATGCTTGTAACTTTTTACTGGAGCGTCATAAAACCTTGAAATTTTGTGACAATAAATTACTCGAGAATCTCGTCAATTTAAGCTATCGCTCATAGCTATGCTACCCTTGAGTCCCAAATCAAACACTGATAAAACTTAAAATGGCCCTAACTACTATACGGTGCGTCCTACACCTATCAAAGTGTGCAACAATCAAATGCTTGTAACTTTTTACTGGAGCGTCATAAAACCTTGAAATTTGGTTAGAATAAAGTACTCGAGCCTCTTATCAATTTAAGCTTTCGCTCATAGCTATGCTACCCTTGAGTCCCAAATCAAACACTGATAAAATTTCAAATGGCCCTAACTTCTATACGGTGCGTCCTATACCTATCAAAGTTTGCAACAATCAAATGCTTGTAACTTTTTACTGGAGCTTAATAAAATTTTGAAATTTTGGGACAATAAAGTACTCGAACCTCTTGTCAATAAAAGCCATCGCTCATAGCTATGCTACCCTTGAGTCCCAAATCAAAAACTGCTAATACTTCAAATGGCCCTTACTTCTATGCAGTGCGTCCTATACCTATCAAAGTTGGCAACAATCAAATGCTTGTAACTTTTTACTGGAGCGTAATAAAACCTTGAAATTTTGTGACAATAAATTAATCGTGCCTCTCGTCAATTTAAGCTATCACTCATAACTCTGCTACCCTTGAGTCCCAAATCAAACACTGATAAAACCTTAAGTGGCCATAACTTCTATACGGTACGTCCTATACCTATCAAAGTTTGCAACAATCAAATGCTTGTAACTTTTTACTGGAGCGTCATAAAACCTTGAAATTTGGTGACAATAAAGTACTCGAGCCTCTTGTAAATTTAAGCTATCGCTCATAGCTATGCTACCCTTGAGTCCCAAATCAAACACTGATAAAAATTCAAATTGCACAAACTTCTATACGGTGTGTCCTATACCTATAAAAGTTTGCAACAATGAAATGTTTGTAACTTTTTACTTGAGCTTAATAAAATCTTGAAATTTTGTGACAATAAACTAGTCGAGCCTCTTGTCAGTTTTAGGTATCGCTCATTGTTATGCTACCCTTGAGTCCCACATCAAACACTGATAAAAATTCAAATGGCCCTCATTTCTATACGGTGCGTCCTACACCTATCAAAATTTGCAACAATCAAATGCTTGCAACTTTTTTGACAATAAAGTACTCGAGCCTCTTATCAATTTCAGCTATAGCTCGTAGCTATGCTACCCTTGAGTCCCAAATCAAAAACTGCTAATACTTCAAATGGCCCTAACTTCTAAGCAGTGCGTCCTATACCTATCAAAGTTGGCAACAATCAAATGCTTGTAACTTTTTACTGGAGCGTCATAAAACCTTGAAATTTGGTGACAATAAAGTACTCGAGCCTCTTGTAAATTTAAGCTATCGCTCATAGCTATGCTACCCTTGGGTCCCAAATCAAACACTGATAGAACTTCAAATGGCCCTAACTTCTATACGGTGCGTCCTATACTTATCAAAGTTTGCAACAATCAAACGCTTGTAACTTTTTACTGGAGCCAAATAAAATTTTTAAATTTTGGGACAATAAGGTACTCGAGCTTCTTGTCAATAAAAGCCATCGCTCATAGCTATGCTACCCTTGAGTCGCAAATCAAAAACCGCTAATATTTCAAATTGCCCTAATTTCTATGCAGTGCGTCCTATACCTATCAAAGTTGGCAACAATCAAATGCTTGTAACTTTTTACTGGAGCGTCAGAAAACCTTGAAACTTTGTGACAATAAATGACTCGAGCCTCTCGTCAATTTAAGCAATCGCTCATAACTCTGCTACCCTTGAGTTCTAAATCAAACACTGATAAAACTTTAAATGGCCCTAACTTTTATACGGTACGTCCTACACCTATCAAAGTTTGAAACAATCAAATGCTTGTAACTTTTTACTGGAGCGTCATAAAACCTTGAAATTTGGAGACAATAAAGTACTCGAGCCTCTTGTCAATTAAAGTTGTCGCTCATTGCTATGCTACCCTTGAGTCCCAGATCAAACACTGATAAAACAATGGCCTTAAATTTTGTACGATGCGTCCTACACTTATCAAAGTTTGCAACAATCAAATGCTTGTAACTTTTTACTGGAGCTTCATAAAATCTACAAATTTTGTGACAATAAAGTACTCTAGAATCTTGTCAATTTAAACTATCGCTCGTAGCTATGCTACCCTTGAGTCCCAAATCAAAGACTGATAATACTTCAAATGCCCCTAACTTCTATGCGGTGCGTCCTATTCCTATCAAAGTTGGCAACAATCAAATGCTTGTAACTTTTTACTGGAGCGTCATAAAACCTTGAAATTTTGTGACAATAAATTACTCGAGCATCTCGTCAATTTAAGCTTTCGCTCATAGCTATGCTACCCTTGAGTCCCAAATCAAACACTGATAAAACTTCAAATGGCCCTAACTTCTATACGGTGCGTCCTACACCTATCAAAGTTTGCAACAATCAAATGCTTGTAACTTTTTACTGGAGCCTAATAAAATCTTGAAATTTTGTGACAATAAAGTAGTCGAGCCTCTTGTCAATTTTAGGTATCGCTCGTAGCTATGCTACCCTTGAGTCCCAAATCAAAGACTGATAATACTTCAAATGCCCCTAACTTCTATGCGGTGCGTCCTATACCTACCAAAGTTGGCAACAATCAAATGCTTGTAACTTTTTACTGGAGCTTAATAAAATTTTGAAATTTTGGGACAATAAAGTACTCGAGCCTCTTGTCAATTAAAGCCATCGCTCATAGCTATGCTACCCTTGAGACCCAAATCAAAAACTGCTAATACTTCAAATGGCCCTAACTTCTATGCAGTGCGTCCTATACCTATCAAAGTTGGAAACAATCAAATGCTTGTAACTTTTTACTGGAGCGTCATAAAAACTTGAAATTTTGTGACAATAAATTACTCGAGCCTCTCGTCAATTTAAGCTATCGCTCATAACTCTGCTACCCTTGAGTCCCAAATCAAACACTGATAAAACTTCAAATGGCCCTAACTTCTATACGGTACGTCCTACACCTACCAAAGTTTGCAACAATCAAATGCTTGTAACTTTTTACTGGAGCGTCATAAAACCTTGAAATTTGGTGACAATAAAGTACTCGAGCCTCTGGTCAATTAAAGTTGTCGCAAATTGCTATGCTACCCTTGAGTCCCAGATCAAACACTGATAAAACAATGGCCCTAAATTCTGTACTATGCGTCCTACACTTATCAAAGTTTGCAAGAATCAAATGCTTGTAACTTTTTACTGGACCGTCATAAAACCTTGAAATTTGGTCACAATAAAGTACTCGAGCCTCTTATCAATTTAAGCTATCGCTCATAGCTATGCTACCCTTGAGTCCCAAATCAAACACTGATAAAAATTCAAATGGCCCTAACTTCTATACGGTGCGTCCTATACCTATCAAAGTTTGCAACAATCAAATACTTGTAACTTTTTACTGGAGCTTCATAAAATCTACAAATTTTTTGACAATAAAGTACTCTAGAATCTTGTCAATTTAAACTATCGCTCGTAGCTATGCTACCCTTGAGTCCCAAATCAAAGACTGATAATACTTCAAATGCCCCTAACTTCTATGCGGTGCGTCCTATACCTATCAAAGTTGGCAACAGTCAAATGCTTGTAACTTTTTACTGGAGCGTCATAAAACCTTGAAATTTTGTGACAATAAATTACTCGAGCATCTCGTCAATTTAAACTTTCGCTCATATCTATGCTACCCTTGAGTCCCAAATCAAACACTGATAAAACTTCAAATGGCCCTAACTTCTATACGGTGCGTCCTACACCTATCAAAGTTTGCAACAATCAAATGCTTGTAACTTTTTACTGGAGCTTAATAAAATCTTGAAATTTTGTGACAATAAAGTAGCCGAGACAATTGTGAATTTTAGGTATCGCTCGTAGCTATGCTACCCTTGAGTCCCAAATCAAAAACTGCTAATACTTCAAATGGCCCTAACTTCTTTACGGTGCATCCTATACCAATCAAAGTTTGCAACAATGAAATGCATGTAACTTTTTACTGGAGCTTAATAAAATCTTCAAATTTTGTGACAATAAAGTACTCGAGCCTCTTGTCAATTTAAGCTATCGCTCATAGCTATGCTACCCTTGAGTCCCAAATCAAACACTGATAAAACTTCAAATGGCCCTAAATTCTATACGATGCGTCCTATACCTATCAAAGTTTGCAAAAATCAAATGCTTGTAACTTTTTATTGTAGCGTAATAAAGTCTTGAAATTTTCTGACAATTAAGTAGTCGAGCCTCTTGTCAATTTTAGGTATCGCTCATTGCTATGCTACCCTTGAGTCCCAAATCAAAGACTGATATAACTTCAAATGGCCCTAACTTCTATACGGTGCGTCCTATATCTATCAAAGTTTGCAAAAATCAAATGCTTGTAACTTTTTACTGGAGCTTAATAAAATCTCCAAATTTTGTGACAATAAAGTACTCGAGCCTCTTGTCTATTTAAGCTATCGCTCATAGCTATGCTACCCTTGAGTCCCAAATCAAACACTGGTAAAACTTCAAATGGCCCTAACTTCTATTCGGTGCGTCCTACACCTATCAAAGTTTGCAACAATCAAATGCTTGTAACTTTTTACTGGAGCGTCATAGAACCTTGAAATTTGGTTACAATAAAGTACTCGAGCCTCTTATCAATTTAAGCTTTCGCTCATAGCTATGCTACCCTTGAGTCCCAAATCAAACACTGATAAAGCTTCAAACGGCCCTAACTTCTATACGGTGCGTCCTATACCGATCAAAGTTTGCAACAATCAAATGCTTGTAACTTTTTACTGGAGCTTAATAAAATTTTGAAATTTTGGGACAATAAAGTACTCGAGCCTCTTGTCAATTAAAGCCATCGCTCATAGCTATGCTACCCTTGAGTCCCAAATCAAAAACTGCTAATAATTCAAATGGCCCTAACTTCTATGCAGTGCGTCCTATACCTATCAAAGTTGGCAACAATCAAATGCTTGTAACTTTTTACTGGAGCGTCATAAAAAATTGAAATTTTGTGACAATAAATTACTCGAGCCTCTCGTCAATTTAAGCTATCGCTCATAACTCTGCTACCCTTGAGTCCCAAATCAAACACTGATAAAACTTCAAATGGCCCTAACTTCTATACGGTACGTCCTACACCTACCAAAGTTTGCAACAATCAAATGCTTGAAACTTTTTACTGGAGCGTCATAAAACCTTGAAATTTGGTGACAATTAAGTACTCGAGCCTCTGGTCAATTAAAGTTGTCGCAAATTGCTATGCTACCCTTGAGTCCCAGATCAAACACTGATAAAACAATGGCACTAAATTCTGTACTATGCGTCCTACACTTATCAAAGTTTGCAAGAATCAAATGCTTGTAACTTTTTACTGGACCGTCATAAAACCTTGAAATTTGGTCACAATAAAGTACTCGAGCCTCTTATCAATTTAAGCTATCGCTCATAGCTATGCTACCCTTGAGTCCCAAATCAAACACTGATAAAAATTCAAATGGCCCTAACTTCTATACGGTGCGTCCTATACCTATCAAAGTTTGCAACAATCAAATACTTGTAACTTTTTACTGGAGCTTCATAAAATCTACAAATTTTTTGACAATAAAGTACTCTAGAATCTTGTCAATTTAAACTATCGCTCGTAGCTATGCTACCCTTGAGTCCCAAATCAAAGACTGATAATACTTCAAATGCCCCTAACTTCTATGCGGTGCGTCCTATACCTATCAAAGTTGGCAACAGTCAAATGCTTGTAACTTTTTACTGGAGCGTCATAAAACCTTGAAATTTTGTGACAATAAATTACTCGAGCATCTCGTCAATTTAAGCTTTCGCTCATAGCTATGCTACCCTTGAGTCCCAAATCAAACACTGATAAAACTTCAAATGGCCCTAACTTCTATACGGTGCGTCCTATACCTATCAAAGTTGGCAACAGTCAAATGCTTGTAACTTTTTACTGGAGCGTCATAAAACCTTGAAATTTTGTGACAATAAATTACTCGAGCATCTCGTCAATTTAAACTTTCGCTCATATCTATGCTACCCTTGAGTCCCAAATCAAACACTGATAAAACTTCAAATGGCCCTAACTTCTATACGGTGCGTCCTACACCTATCAAAGTTTGCAACAATCAAATGCTTGTAACTTTTTACTGGAGCTTAATAAAATCTTGAAATTTTGTGACAATAAAGTAGCCGAGACAATTGTGAATTTTAGGTATCGCTCGTAGCTATGCTACCCTTGAGTCCCAAATCAAAAACTGCTAATACTTCAAATGGCCCTAACTTCTTTACGGTGCATCCTATACCAATCAAAGTTTGCAACAATGAAATGCATGTAACTTTTTACTGGAGCTTAATAAAATCTTCAAATTTTGTGACAATAAAGTACTCGAGCCTCTTGTCAATTTAAGCTATCGCTCATAGCTATGCTACCCTTGAGTCCCAAATCAAACACTGATAAAACTTCAAATGGCCCTAAATTCTATACGATGCGTCCTATACCTATCAAAGTTTGCAAAAATCAAATGCTTGTAACTTTTTATTGTAGCGTAATAAAGTCTTGAAATTTTCTGACAATTAAGTAGTCGAGCCTCTTGTCAATTTTAGGTATCGCTCATTGCTATGCTACCCTTGAGTCCCAAATCAAAGACTGATATAACTTCAAATGGCCCTAACTTCTATACGGTGCGTCCTATATCTATCAAAGTTTGCAAAAATCAAATGCTTGTAACTTTTTACTGGAGCTTAATAAAATCTCCAAATTTTGTGACAATAAAGTACTCGAGCCTCTTGTCTATTTAAGCTATCGCTCATAGCTATGCTACCCTTGAGTCCCAAATCAAACACTGGTAAAACTTCAAATGGCCCTAACTTCTATTCGGTGCGTCCTACACCTATCAAAGTTTGCAACAATCAAATGCTTGTAACTTTTTACTGGAGCGTCATAGAACCTTGAAATTTGGTTACAATAAAGTACTCGAGCCTCTTATCAATTTAAGCTTTCGCTCATAGCTATGCTACCCTTGAGTCCCAAATCAAACACTGATAAAGCTTCAAACGGCCCTAATTTCTATACGGTGCGTCCTATACCGATCAAAGTTTGCAACAATCAAATGCTTGTAACTTTTTACTGGAGCTTAATAAAATTTTGAAATTTTGGGACAATAAAGTACTCGAGCCTCTTGTCAATTAAAGCCATCGCTCATAGCTATGCTACCCTTGAGTCCCAAATCAAAAACTGCTAATAATTCAAATGGCCCTAACTTCTATGCAGTGCGTCCTATACCTATCAAAGTTGGCAACAATCAAATGCTTGTAACTTTTTACTGGAGCGTCATAAAAAATTGAAATTTTGTGACAATAAATTACTCGAGCCTCTCGTCAATTTAAGCTATCGCTCATAACTCTGCTACCCTTGAGTCCCAAATCAAACACTGATAAAACTTCAAATGGCCCTAACTTCTATACGGTACGTCCTACACCTACCAAAGTTTGCAACAATCAAATGCTTGAAACTTTTTACTGGAGCGTCATAAAACCTTGAATTTTGGTGACAATTAAGTACTCGAGCCTCTGGTCAATTAAAGTTGTCGCAAATTGCTATGCTACCCTTGAGTCCCAGATCAAACACTGATAAAACAATGGCACTAAATTCTGTACTATGCGTCCTACACTTATCAAAGTTTGCAAGAATCAAATGCTTGTAACTTTTTACTGGACCGTCATAAAACCTTGAAATTTGGTCACAATAAAGTACTCGAGCCTCTTATCAATTTAAGCTATCGCTCATAGCTATGCTACCCTTGAGTCCCAAATCAAACACTGATAAAAATTCAAATGGCCCTAACTTCTATACGGTGCGTCCTATACCTATCAAAGTTTGCAACAATCAAATACTTGTAACTTTTTACTGGAGCTTCATAAAATCTACAAATTTTTTGACAATAAAGTACTCGAGAATCTTGTCAATTTAAACTATCGCTCGTAGCTATGCTACCCTTGAGTCCCAAATCAAAGACTGATAATACTTCAAATGCCCCTAACTTCTATGCGGTGCGTCCTATACCTATCAAAGTTGGCAACAGTCAAATGCTTGTAACTTTTTACTGGAGCGTCATAAAACCTTGAAATTTTGTGACAATAAATTACTCGAGCATCTCGTCAATTTAAGCTTTCGCTCATAGCTATGCTACCCTTGAGTCCCAAATCAAACACTGATAAAACTTCAAATGGCCCTAACTTCTATACGGTGCGTCCTACACCTATCAAAGTTTGCAACAATCAAATGCTTGTAACTTTTTACTGGAGCTTAATAAAATCTTCAAATTTTGTGACAATAAAGTACTCGAGCCTCTTGTCAATTTAAGCTATCGCTCATAGCTATGCTACCCTTGAGTCCCAAATCAAAGACTGATATAACTTCAAATGGCCCTAACTTCTATACGGTGCGTCCTATATCTATCAAAGTTTGCAAAAATCAAATGCTTGTAACTTTTTACTGGAGCTTAATAAAATCTCCAAATTTTGTGACAATAAAGTACTCGAGCCTCTTGTCTATTTAAGCTATCGCTCATAGCTATGCTACCCTTGAGTCCCAAATCAAACACTGGTAAAACTTCAAATGGCCCTAACTTCTATTCGGTGCGTCCTACACCTATCAAAGTTTGCAACAATCAAATGCTTGTAACTTTTTACTGGAGCGTCATAAAACCTTGAAATTTGGTTACAATAAAGTACTCGAGCCTCTTATCAATTTAAGCTTTCGCTCATAGCTATGCTACCCTTGAGTCCCAAATCAAACACTGATAAAGCTTCATACGGCCCTAACTTCTATACGGTGCGTCCTATACCTATCAAAGTTTGCAACAATCAAATGCTTGTAACTTTTTACTGGAGCTTAATAAAATTTTGAAATTTTGGGACAATAAAGTACTCGAGCCTCTTGTCAATTAAAGCCATCGCTCATAGCTATGCTACCCTTGAGTCCCAAATCAAAAACTGCTAATACTTCAAATGGCCCTAACTTCTATGCAGTGCGTCCTATACCTATCAAAGTTGGCAACAATCAAATGCTTGTAACTTTTTACTGGAGCGTCATAAAACCTTGAAATTTTGTGACAATAAATTACTCGAGCCTCTCGTCAATTTAAGCTATCGCTCATAACTCTGCTACCCTTGAGTCCCAAATCAAACACTGATAAAACTTCAAATGGCCCTAACTTCTATACGGTACGTCCTACACCTACCAAAGTTTGCAACAATCAAATGCTTGTAACTTTTTACTGGAGCGTCATAAAACCTTGAAATTTGGTGACAATAAAGTACTCAAGCCTCTGGTCAATTAAAGTTGTCGCAAATTGCTATGCTACCCTTGAGTCCCAGATCAAACACTGATAAAACAATGGCCCTAAATTCTGTACTATGCATCCTACACCTACCAATGTTTGCAACAATCAAATGCTTGTAACTTTTTACTGGACCGTCATAAAACCTTGAAATTTGGTCACAATAAAGTACTCGAGACTCTTATCAATTTAAGCTATCGCTCATAGCTATGCTACCCTTGAGTCCCAAATCAAACACTGATAAAACTTCAAATGGCCCTAACTTCTATACGGTGCATCCTATACTTATCAAAGTTTGCAACAATCAAATGCTTGTAACTTTTTACTGGAGCCAAATAAAATTTTGAAATTTTGGGACAATAAGGTACTCGAGCCTCTTGTCAATAAAAGCCATCGCTCATAGCTATGCTACCCTTGAGTCGCAAATCAAAAACTGCTAATATTTCAAATGGCCCTAACTTCTATGCAGTGCGTCCTATACCTATCAAAGTTGGCAACAATCAAATGCTTGTAACTTTTTACTGGAGCGTCAGAAAACCTTGAAACTTTGTGACAATAAATTACTCGAGTCTCTCGTCAATTTAAGCAATCGCTCACAACTCTGCTACCCTTGAGTCCCAAATCAAACACTGATAAAACTTTAAATTGCCCTAACTTTTATACGGTACGTCCTACACCTATCAAAGTTCGAAACAATCAAATGCTTGTAACTTTTTACTGGAGCGTCATAAAACCTTGAAATTTGGTGAGAATAAAGTACTCGAGCCTCTTGTCAATTAAAGTTGTCGCTCATTGCTATGCTACCCTTGAGTCCCAGATCAAACACTGATAAAACAATGGCCTTAAATTTTGTACTATGCGTCCTACACTTATCAAAGTTTGCAACAATCAAATGCTTGTTACTTTTTAGTGGACCGTCATAAAACCTTGAAATTTGGTCACAATAAAGTACTCGAGCCTCTTACCAATTTAAGCTTTCGCTCATAGCTATGCTACCGTTGAGTCCCAAATGAAACATTGATAAAAATTCAAATGGCCCTAACTTCTATACGGTGCGTCCTATACCTATCAGAGTTTGCAACAATCAAATGCTTGTAACTTTTTACTGGAGCTTCATAAAATCTACAAATTTTTTGACAATAGAGTACTCGAGCCTCTTATCAATTTAAGCTTTCGCTCATAGCTATGCTACCCTTGAGTCCCAAATCAAAGTCTGATAATACTTCAAATGCCCCTAACTTCTATGCGGTGCGTCCTATACCTATCAAAGTTGGCAACAATCAAATGCTTGTAACTTTTTACTGGAGCGTCATAAAACCTTGACATTTTGTGACAATAAATTACTCGAGCATCTCGTCAATTTAAGCTTTCGCTCATAGCTATGCTACCCTTGAGTCCCAAATCAAACACTGATAAAACTTCAAATGGCCCTAACTTCTATACGGTGCGTCCTACACCTATCAAAGTTTGCAACAATCAAATGCTTGTAACTTTTTACTGGAGCTTAATAAAATCTGGAAATTTTGTGACAATAAAGTAGCCGAGCCTCTTGTCAATTTTAGGTATCGCTCGTAGCTATGCTACCCTTGAGTCCCAAATCAAAGACTAATAATACTTCAAATGCCCCTAACTTCTATGCGGTGCGTCCTATACCTATCAAAGTTGGCAACAATCAAATGCTTGTAACTTTTTACTGGAGCTTAATAAAATTTTTAAATTTTGGGACAATAAAGTACTCGAGCCTCTTGTCAATTAAAGCCATCGCTCATAGCTATGCTACCCTTGAGTCCCAAATCAAAAACTGCTAATACTTCAAATGGCCCTAACTTCTTTACGGTGCATCCTATACCAATCAAAGTTTGCAACAATGAAATGCATGTAACTTTTTACTGGAGCTTAATAAAATCTTCAAATTTTGTGACAATAAAGTACTCGAGCCTCTTGTCAATTTAAGCTATCGCTCATAGCTATGCTACCCTTGAGTCCCAAATCAAACACTGATAAAACTTCAAATGGCCCTAACTTCTATACGGTGCGTCCTACACCTATCAAAGTTTGCAACAATCAAATGCTTGTAACTTTTTACTGGAGCTTAATAAAATCTTGAAATTTTGTGACAATAAAGTAGCCGAGCCTCTAGTCAATTTTAGGTATCGCTCGTAGCTATGCTACCCTTGAGTCCCAAATCAAAGACTAATAATACTTCAAATGCCCCTAACTTCTATGCGGTGCGTCCTATACCTATCAAAGTTGGCAACAATCAAATGCTTGTAACTTTTTACTGGAGCTTAATAAAATTTTTAATTTTTGGGACAATAAAGTACTCGAGCCTCTTGTCAATTAAAGCCATCGCTCATAGCTATGCTACCCTTGAGTCCCAAATCAAAAACTGCTAATACTTCAAATGGCCCTAACTTCTTTACGGTGCTTCCTATACCAATCAAAGTTTGCAACAATGAAATGCATGTAACTTTTTACTGGAGCTTAATAAAATCTTCAAATTTTGTAACAATAAAGTACTCGAGCCTCTTGTCAATTTAAGCTATCGCTCATAGCTATGCTACCCTTGAGTCCCAAATCAAACACTGATAAAACTTCAAATGGCCCTAACTTCTATACGATGCGTCCTATACCTATCAAAGTTTGCAACAATCAAATGCTTGTAACTTTTTATGGTAGCGTAATAAAGTCTTGAAATTTTGTGACAATAAAGTAGTCGAGCCTCTTGTCAATTTTAGGTATCGCTCATTGCTATGCTACCCTTGAGTCCCAAATCAAAGACTGATATAACTTCAAATGGCCCTAACTTCTATACGGTGCGTCCTATATCTATCCAAATGCTTGTAACTTTTTACTGGAGCTTAATAAAATCTCCAAATTTTGTGACAATATAGTACTCGAGCCTGTTGTCTATTTAAGCTATCGCTCATAGCTATGCTACTCTTGAGTCCCAAATCAAACACTGGTAAAACTTCAAATGGCCCTAACTTCTATTCGGTGCGTCCTACACCTATCAAAGTTTGCAACAATCAAATGCTTGTAACTTTTTACTGGAGCGTCATAAAACCTTGAAATTTGGTTACAATAAAGTACTCGAGCCTCTTATCAATTTAAGCTTTCGCTCATAGCTATGCTACCCTTGAATCCCAAATCAAACACTGATAAAGCTTCAAACGGCCCTAACTTCTATACGGTGCGTCCTATACCTATCAAAGTTGGCAACAATCAAATGCTTGTAACTTTTTACTGGAGCTTAATAAAATTTTGAAATTTTGGGACAATAAAGTACTCGAGCCTCTTGTCAATTAAAGCCATCGCTCATAGCTATGCTACCCTTGAGTCCCAAATAAAAAACTGCTAATACTTCAAATGGCCCTAACTTCTATACGATGCGTCCCATACCTATCAAAGTTTGCAACAATCAAATGCTTGTAACTTTTTATTGTAGCGTAATAAAGTCTTGAAATTTTGTGACAATAAAGTAGTCGAGCCTCTTGTCAATTTTAGGTATCGCTCATTGCTATGCTACCCTTGAGTCCCAAATCAAAGACTGATATAACTTCAAATGGCCCTAACTTCTATACGGTGCGTCCTATATCTATCAAAGTTTGCAAAAATCAAACTGTAACTTTTTACTGGAGCTTAATAAAATCTCCAAATTTTGTGACAATAAAGTACTCGAGCCTCTTGTCTATTTAAGCTATCGCTCATAGCTATGCTACCCTTGAGTCCCAACTCAAACACTGGTAAAACTTCAAATGGCCCTAACTTCTATTCGGTGCGTCCTACACCTATCAAAGTTTGCAACAATCAAATGCTTGTAACTTTTTACTGGAGCGTCATAAAACCTTGAAATTTGGTTACAATAAAGTATTCGAGCCTCTTATCAATTTAAGCTTTCGCTCATAGCTATGCTACCCTTGAGTCCCAAATCAAACACTGATAAAGCTTCAAACTGCCCTAACTTCTATACGGTGCGTCCTATACCTATCAAAGTTTGCAACAATCAAATGCTTGTAACTTTTTACTGGAGCTTAATAAAATTTTGAAATTTTGGGACAATAAAGTACTCGAGCCTCTTGTCAATTAAAGCCATCGCTCATAGCTATGCTACCCTTGAGACCCAAATCAAAAACTGCTAATACTTCAAATGGCCCTAACTTCTATGCAGTGCGTCCTATACCTATCAAAGTTGGAAACAATCAAATGCTTGTAACTTTTTACTGGAGCGTCATAAAACCTTGAAATTTTGTGACAATAAATTACTCGAGCCTCTCGTCAATTTAAGCTATCGCTCATAACTCTGCTACCCTTGAGTCCCAAATCAAACACTGATAAAACTTCAAATGGCCCTAACTTCTATACGGTACGTCCTACACCTACCAAAGTTTGCAACAATCAAATGCTTGTAACTTTTTACTGGAGCGTCATAAAACCTTGAAATTTGGTGACAATAAAGTACTCGAGCCTCTGGTCAATTAAAGTTGTCGCAAATTGCTATGCTACCCTTGAGTCCCAGATCAAACACTGATAAAACAATGGCCCTAAATTCTGTACTATGCGTCCTACACTTATCAAAGTTTGCAAGAATCAAATGCTTGTAACTTTTTACTGGACCGTCATAAAACCTTGAAATTTGGTCACAATAAAGTACTCGAGCCTCTTATCAATTTAAGCTATCGCTCATAGCTATGCTACCCTTGAGTCCCAAATCAAACACTGATAAAAATTCAAATGGCCCTAACTTCTATACGGTGCGTCCTATACCTATCAAAGTTGGCAACAGTCAAATGCTTGTAACTTTTTACTGGAGCGTCATAAAACCTTGAAATTTTGTGACAATAAATTACTCGAGCATCTCGTCAATTTAAACTTTCGCTCAAAGCTATGCTACCCTTGAGTCCCAAATCAAACACTGATAAAACTTCAAATGGCCCTAACTTCTATACGGTGCGTCCTACACCTATCAAAGTTTGCAACAATCAAATGCTTGTAACTTTTTACTGGAGCTTAATAAAATCTTGAAATTTTGTGACAATAAAGTAGCCGAGACAATTGTGAATTTTAGGTATCGCTCGTAGCTATGCTACCCTTGAGTCCCAAATCAAAAACTGCTAATACTTCAAATGGCCCTAACTTCTTTACGGTGCATCCTATACCAATCAAAGTTTGCAACAATGAAATGCATGTAACTTTTTACTGGAGCTTAATAAAATCTTCAAATTTTGTGACAATAAAGTACTCGAGCCTCTTGTCAATTTAAGCTATCGCTCATAGCTATGCTACCCTTGAGTCCCAAATCAAACACTGATAAAACTTCAAATGGCCCTAAATTCTATACGATGCGTCCTATACCTATCAAAGTTTGCAAAAATCAAATGCTTGTAACTTTTTATTGTAGCGTAATAAAGTCTTGAAATTTTCTGACAATTAAGTAGTCGAGCCTCTTGTCAATTTTAGGTATCGCTCATTGCTATGCTACCCTTGAGTCCCAAATCAAAGACTGATATAACTTCAAATGGCCTTAACTTCTATACGGTGCGTCCTATATCTATCAAAGTTTGCAAAAATCAAATGCTTGTAACTTTTTACTGGAGCTTAATAAAATCTCCAAATTTTGTGACAATAAAGTACTCGAGCCTCTTGTCTATTTAAGCTATCGCTCATAGCTATGCTACCCTTGAGTCCCAAATCAAACACTGGTAAAACTTCAAATGGCCCTAACTTCTATTCGGTGCGTCCTACACCTATCAAAGTTTGCAACAATCAAATGCTTGTAACTTTTTACTGGAGCGTCATAGAACCTTGAAATTTGGTTACAATAAAGTACTCGAGCCTCTTATCAATTTAAGCTTTCGCTCATAGCTATGCTACCCTTGAGTCCCAAATCAAACACTGATAAAGCTTCAAACGGCCCTAACTTCTATACGGTGCGTCCTATACCGATCAAAGTTTGCAACAATCAAATGCTTGTAACTTTTTACTGGAGCTTAATAAAATTTTGAAATTTTGGGACAATAAAGTACTCGAGCCTCTTGTCAATTAAAGCCATCGCTCATAGCTATGCTACCCTTGAGTCCCAAATCAAAAACTGCTAATACTTCAAATGGCCCTAACTTCTATGCAGTGCGTCCTATACCTATCAAAGTTGGCAACAATCAAATGCTTGTAACTTTTTACTGGAGCGTCATAAAAAATTGAAATTTTGTGACAATAAATTACTCGAGCCTCTCGTCAATTTAAGCTATCGCTCATAACTCTGCTACCCTTGAGTCCCAAATCAAACACTGATAAAACTTCAAATGGCCCTAACTTCTATACGGTACGTCCTACACCTACCAAAGTTTGCAACAATCAAATGCTTGAAACTTTTTACTGGAGCGTCATAAAACCTTGAAATTTGGTGACAATAAAGTACTCGAGCCTCTGGTCAATTAAAGTTGTCGCAAATTGCTATGCTACCCTTGAGTCCCAGATCAAACACTGATAAAACAATGGCACTAAATTCTGTACTATGCGTCCTACACTTATCAAAGTTTGCAAGAATCAAATGCTTGTAACTTTTTACTGGAGCGTCATAAAACCTTGAAATTTGGTCACAATAAAGTACTCGAGCCTCTTATCAATTTAAGCTATCGCTCATAGCTATGCTACCCTTGAGTCCCAAATCAAACACTGATAAAAATTCAAATGGCCCTAACTTCTATACGGTGCGTCCTATACCTATCAAAGTTTGCAACAATCAAATACTTGTAACTTTTTACTGGAGCTTCATAAAATCTACAAATTTTTTGACAATAAAGTACTCTAGAATCTTGTCAATTTAAACTATCGCTCGTAGCTATGCTACCCTTGAGTCCCAAATCAAAGACTGATAATACTTCAAATGCCCCTAACTTCTATGCGGTGCGTCCTATACCTATCAAAGTTGGCAACAGTCAAATGCTTGTAACTTTTTACTGGAGCGTCATAAAACCTTGAAATTTTGTGACAATAAATTACTCGAGCATCTCGTCAATTTAAGCTTTCGCTCATAGCTATGCTACCCTTGAGTCCCAAATCAAACACTGATAAAACTTCAAATGGCCCTAACTTCTATACGGTGCGTCCTACACCTATCAAAGTTTGCAACAATCAAATGCTTGTAACTTTTTACTGGAGCTTAATAAAATCTTCAAATTTTGTGACAATAAAGTACTCGAGCCTCTTGTCAATTTAAGCTATCGCTCATAGCTATGCTACCCTTGAGTCCCAAATCAAACACTGATAAAACTTCAAATGGCCCTAAATTCTATACGATGCGTCCTATACCTATCAAAGTTTGCAAAAATCAAATGCTTGTAACTTTTTATTGTAGCGTAATAAAGCCTTGAAATTTTGTGACAATAAAGTAGTCGAGCCTCTTGTCAATTAAAGCTATCGCTCATAACTCTGCTACCGTTGAGTCCCAAATCAAACACTGATAAAACTTCAAATGGCCCTAACTTCTATTCGGTGCGTCCTACACCTATCAAAGTTTGCAACAATCAAATGCTTGTAACTTTTTACTGGAGCGTCATAAAACCTTGAAATTTAGTTACAATAAAGTACTCGAGCCTCTTATCAATTTAAGCTTTCGCTCATAGCTATGCTACCCTTGAGTCCCAAATCAAACACTGATAAAGCTTCATACGGCCCTAACTTCTATACGGTGCGTCCTATACCTATCAAAGTTTGCAACAATCAAATGCTTGTAACTTTTTACTGGAGCTTAATAAAATTTTGAAATTTTGGGACAATAAAGTACTCGAGCCTCTTGTCAATTAAAGCCATCGCTCATAGCTATGCTACCCTTGAGTCCCAAATCAAAAACTGCTAATACTTCAAATGGCCCTAACTTCTATGCAGTGCGTCCTATACCTATCAAAGTTGGCAACAATCAAATGCTTGTAACTTTTTACTGGAGCGTCATAAAACCTTGAAATTTTGTGACAATAAATTACTCGAGCCTCTCGTCAATTTAAGCTATCGCTCATAACTCTGCTACCGTTGAGTCCCAAATCAAACACTGATAAAACTTCAAATGGCCCTAACTTCTATACGGTACGTCCTACACCTACCAAAGTTTGCAACAATCAAATGCTTGTAACTTTTTACTGGAGCGTCATAAAACCTTGAAATTTGGTGACAATAAAGTACTCAAGCCTCTGGTCAATTAAAGTTGTCGCAAATTGCTATGCTACCCTTGAGTCCCAGATCAAACACTGATAAAACAATAGCCCTAAATTCTGTACTATGCATCCTAAACCTACCAATGTTTGCAACAATCAAATGCTTGTAACTTTTTACTGGACCGTCATAAAACCTTGAAATTTGGTCACAATAAAGTACTCGAGACTCTTATCAATTTAAGCTATCGCTCATAGCTATGCTACCCTTGAGTCCCAAATCAAACACTGATAAAACTTCAAATGGCCCTAACTTCTATACGGTGCATCCTATACTTATCAAAGTTTGCAACAATCAAATGCTTGTAACTTTTTACTGGAGCCAAATAAAATTTTGAAATTTTGGGACAATAAGGTACTCGAGCCTCTTGTCAATAAAAGCCATCGCTCATAGCTATGCTACCCTTGAGTCGCAAATCAAAAACTGCTAATATTTCAAATGGCCCTAACTTCTATGCAGTGCGTCCTATACCTATCAAAGTTGGCAACAATCAAATGCTTGTAACTTTTTACTGGAGCGTCAGAAAACCTTGAAACTTTGTGACAATAAATTACTCGAGTCTCTCGTCAATTTAAGCAATCGCTCACAACTCTGCTACCCTTGAGTCCCAAATCAAACACTGATAAAACTTTAAATTGCCCTAACTTTTATACGGTACGTCCTACACCTATCAAAGTTCGAAACAATCAAATGCTTGTAACTTTTTACTGGAGCGTCATAAAACCTTGAAATTTGGTGAGAATAAAGTACTCGAGCCTCTTGTCAATTAAAGTTGTCGCTCATTGCTATGCTACCCTTGAGTCCCAGATCAAACACTGATAAAACAATGGCCTTAAATTTTGTACTATGCGTCCTACACTTATCAAAGTTTGCAACAATCAAATGCTTGTAACTTTTTATGGTAGCGTAATAAAATCTTGAAATTTTGTGACAATAAAGTAGCCGAGCCTCTAGTCAATTTTAGGTATCGCTCGTAGCTATGCTACCCTTGAGTCCCAAATCAAAGACTAATAATACTTCAAATGCCCCTAACTTCTATGCGGTGCGTCCTATACCTATCAAAGTTGGCAACAATCAAATGCTTGTAACTTTTTACTGGAGCTTAATAAAATTTTTAATTTTTGGGACAATAAAGTACTCGAGCCTCTTGTCAATTAAAGCCATCGCTCATAGCTATGCTACCCTTGAGTCCCAAATCAAAAACTGCTAATACTTCAAATGGCCCTAACTTCTTTACGGTGCTTCCTATACCAATCAAAGTTTGCAACAATGAAATGCATGTAACTTTTTACTGGAGCTTAATAAAATCTTCAAATTTTGTAACAATAAAGTACTCGAGCCTCTTGTCAATTTAAGCTATCGCTCATAGCTATGCTACCCTTGAGTCCCAAATCAAACACTGATAAAACTTCAAATGGCCCTAACTTCTATACGATGCGTCCTATACCTATCAAAGTTTGCAACAATCAAATGCTTGTAACTTTTTATGGTAGCGTAATAAAGTCTTGAAATTTTGTGACAATAAATTAGTCGAGCCTCTTGTCAATTTTAGGTATCGCTCATTGCTATGCTACCCTTGAGTCCCAAATCAAAGACTGATATAACTTCAAATGGCCCTAACTTCTATACGGTGCGTCCTATATCTATCCAAATGCTTGTAACTTTTTACTGGAGCTTAATAAAATCTCCAAATTTTGTGACAATATAGTACTCGAGCCTGTTGTCTATTTAAGCTATCGCTCATAGCTATGCTACCCTTGAGTCCCAAATCAAACACTGGTAAAACTTCAAATGGCCCTAACTTCTATTCGGTGCGTCCTACACCTATCAAAGTTTGCAACAATCAAATGCTTGTAACTTTTTACTGGAGCGTCATAAAACCTTGAAATTTGGTTACAATAAAGTACTCGAGCCTCTTATCAATTTAAGCTTTCGCTCATAGCTATGCTACCCTTGAATTCCAAATCAAACACTGATAAAGCTTCAAACGGCCCTAACTTCTATACGGTGCGTCCTATACCTATCAAAGTTGGCAACAATCAAATGCTTGTAACTTTTTACTGGAGCTTAATAAAATTTTTAAATTTTGGGACAATAAAGTACTCGAGCCTCTTGTCAATTAAAGCCATCGCTCATAGCTATGCTACCCTTGAGTCCCAAATCAAAAACTGCTAATACTTCAAATGGCCCTAACTTCTTTACGGTGCATCCTATACCAATCAAAGTTTGCAACAATGAAATGCATGTAACTTTTTACTGGAGCTTAATAAAATCTTCAAATTTTGTGACAATAAAGCACTCGAGCCTCTTGTCAATTTAAGCTATCGCTCATAGCTATGCTACCCTTGAGTCCCAAATCAAACACTGATAAAACTTCAAATGGCCCTAACTTCTATACGATGCGTCCTATACCTGTCAAAGTTTGCAACAATCAAATGCTTGTAACTTTTTAATGTAGCGTAATAAAGTTTTGAAATTTTGTGACAATAAAGTAGTCGAGCCTCTTGTCAATTTTAGGTATCGCTCATTGCTATGCTACCCTTGAGTCCCAAATCAAAGACTGATATAACTTCAAACGGCCCTAACTTCTATACGGTGCGTCCTATACCTATCAAAGTTGGCAACAATCAAATGCTTGTAACTTTTTACTGGAGCTTAATAAAATTTTGAAATTTTGGGACAATAAAGTACTCGAGCCTCTTGTCAATTAAAGCCATCGCTCATAGCTATGCTACCCTTGAGTCCCAAATCAAAAACTGCTAATACTTCAAATGGCCCTAACTTCTATGCAGTGCGTCCTATACCTATCAAAGTTGGCAACAATCAAATGCTTGTAACTTTTTACTGGAGCGTCATAAAAAATTGAAATTTTTTGACAATAAATTACTCGAGCCTCTCGTCAATTTAAGCTATCGCTCATAACTCTGCTACCCTTGAGTCCCAAATCAAACACTGATAAAACTTCAAATGGCCCTAACTTCTATACGGTACGTCCTACACCTACCAAAGTTTGCAACAATCAAATGCTTGTAACTTTTTACTGGAGCGTCATAAAACCTTGAAATTTGGTGACAATAAAGTACTCGAGCCTCTGGTCAATTAAAGTTGTCGCAAATTGCTATGCTACCCTTGAGTCCCAGATCAAACACTGATAAAACAATGGCCCTAAATTCTGTACTACGCGTCCTACACTTATCAAAGTTTGCAAGAATCAAATGCTTGTAACTTTTTACTGGACCGTCATAAAACCTTGAAATTTGGTCACAATAAAGTACTCGAGCCTCTTATCAATTTAAGCTATCGCTCATAGCTATGCTACCCTTGAGTCCCAAATCAAACACTGATAAAAATTCAAATGGCCCTAATTTCTATACGGTGCGTCCTATACCTATCAAAGTTTGCAACAATCAAATACTTGTAACTTTTTACTGGAGCTTCATAAAATCTATAAATTTTTTGACAATAAAGTACTCTAGAATCTTGTCAATTTAAACTATCGCTCGTAGCTATGCTACCCTTGAGTCCCAAATCAAAGACTGATAATATTTCAAATGCCCCTAACTTCTATGTGGTGCGTCCTATACCTATCAAAGTTGGCAACAGTCAAATGCTTGTAACTTTTTACTGGAGCGTCATAAAACCTTGAAATTTTGTGACAATAAATTACTCGAGCATCTCGTCAATTTAAGCTTTCGCTCATAGCTATGCTACCCTTGAGTCCCAAATCAAACACTGATAAAACTTCAAATGGCCCTAACTTCTATACGGTGCGTCCTACAACTATCAAAGTTTGCAACAATCAAATGCTTGTAACTTTTTACTGGAGCTTAATAAAATCTTGAAATTTTGTGACAATAAAGTAGCCGAGCCAATTGTGAACTTTAGGTATCGCTCGTAGCTATGCTACCCTTGAGTCCCAAACCAAAAACTGCTAATACTTCAAATGGCCCTAACTTCTTTACGGTGCATCCTATACCAATCAAAGTTTGCAACAATGAAATGCATGTAACTTTTTACTGGAGCTTAATAAAATCTTCAAATTTTGTGACAATAAAGTACTCGAGCCTCTTGTCAATTTAAGCTATCGCTCATAGCTATGCTACCCTTGAGTCCCAAATCAAACACTGATAAAACTTCAAATGGCCCTAAATTCTATACGATGCGTCCTATACCTATCAAAGTTTGCAAAAATTAAATGCTTGTAACTTTTTATTGTAGCGTAATAAAGCCTTGAAATTTTGTGACAATAAAGTACTCGAGCCTCTTGTCTATTTAAGCTTTCGCTCATAGCTATGCTACCCTTGAATCCCAAATCAAACACTGATAAAGCTTCAAACGGCCCTAACTTATATACGGTGCGTCCTATACCTATCAAAGTTGGCAACAATCAAATGCTTGTAACTTTTTACTGGAGCTTAATAAAATTTTTAAATTTTGGGACAATAAAGTACTCGAGCCTCTTGTCAATTAAAGCCATCGCTCATAGCTATGCTACCCTTGAGTCCCAAATCAAAAACTGCTAATACTTCAAATGGCCCTAACTTCTTTACGGTGCATCCTATACCAATCAAAGTTTGCAACAATGAAATGCATGTAACTTTTTACTGGAGCTTAATAAAATCTTCAAATTTTGTGAAAATAAAGCACTCGAGCCTCTTGTCAATTTAAGCTATCGCTCATAGCTATGCTACCCTTGAGTCCCAAATCAAACACTGATAAAACTTCAAATGGCCCTAACTTCTATACGATGCGTCCTATACCTATCAAAGTTTGCAACAATCAAATGCTTGTAACTTTTTAATGTAGCGTAATAAAGTTTTGAAATTTTGTGACAATAAAGTAGTCGAGCCTCTTGTCAATTTTAGGTATCGCTCATTGCTATGCTACCCTTGAGTCCCAAATCAAAGACTGATATAACTTCAAATGGCCCTAACTTCTATACGGTGCATCCTATACCGATCAAAGTTTGCAACAATCAAATGCTTGTAACTTTTTACTGGAGCTTAATAAAATTTTGAAATTTTGGGACAATAAAGTACTCGAGCCTCTTGTCAATTAAAGCCATCGCTCATAGCTATGCTACACTTGAGTCCCAAATCAAAAACTGCTAATACTTCAAATGGCCCTAACTTCTATGCAGTGCGTCCTATACCTATCAAAGTTGGCAACAATCAAATGCTTGTAACTTTTTACTGGAGCGTCATAAAAAATTGAAATTTTGTGACAATAAATTACTCGAGCCTCTCGTCAATTTAAGCTATCGCTCATAACTCTGCTACCCTTGAGTCCCAAATCAAACACTGATAAAACTTCAAATGGCCCTAACTTCTATACGGTACGTCCTACACCTACCAAAGTTTGCAACAATCAAATGCTTGTAACTTTTTACTGGAGCGTCATAAAACCTTGAAATTTGGTGACAATAAAGTACTCGAGCCTCTGGTCAATTAAAGTTGTCGCAAATTGCTATGCTACCCTTGAGTCCCAGATCAAACACTGATAAAATAATGGCCCTAAATTCTGTACTACGCGTCCTACACTTATCAAAGTTTGCAAGAATCAAATGCTTGTAACTTTTTACTGGACCGTCATAAAACCTTGAAATTTGGTCACAATAAAGTTCTCGAGCCTCTTATCAATTTAAGCTATCGCTCATAGCTATGCTACCCTTGAGTCCCAAATCAAACACTGATAAAAATTCAAATGGCCCTAATTTCTATACGGTGCGTCCTATACCTATCAAAGTTTGCAACAATCAAATACTTGTAACTTTTTACTGGAGCTTCATAAAATCTACAAATTTTTTGACAATAAAGTACTCTAGAATCTTGTCAATTTAAACTATCGCTCGTAGCTATGCTACCCTTGAGTCCCAAATCAAAGACTGATAATATTTCAAATGCCCCTAACTTCTATGCGGTGCATCCTATACCTATCAAAGTTGGCAACAGTCAAATGCTTGTAACTTTTTACTGGAGCGTCATAAAACCTTGAAATTTTGTGACAATAAATTACTCGAGCATCTCGTCAATTTAAGCTTTCGCTCATAGCTATGCTACCCTTGAGTCCCAAATCAAACACTGATAAAATTTCAAATGGCCCTAACTTCTATACGGTGCGTCCTACAACTATCAAAGTTTGCAACAATCAAATGCATGTAACTTTTTACTGGAGCTTAATAAAATCTTCAAATTTTGTGACAATAAAGTACTCGAGCCTCTTGTCAATTTAAGCTATCGCTCATAGCTATGCTACCCTTGAGTCCCAAATCAAACACTGATAAAACTTCTAATGGCCCTAAATTCTATACGATGCGTCCTATACCTATCAAAGTTTGCAAAAATCAAATGCTTGTAACTTTTTATTGTAGCGTAATAAAGCCTTGAAATTTTGTGACAATAAAGTAGTCGAGCCTCTTGTCAATTTTAGGTATCGCTCATTGCTATGCTACCCTTGAGTCCCAAATCAAAGACTGATATAACTTCAAATGGCCCTAACTTCTATACGGTGCGTCCTATATCTATCAAAGTTTGCAAAAATCAAATGCTTGTAACTTTTTACTGGAGCTTAATAAAATCTCCAAATTTTGTGACAATAAAGTACTCGAGCCTCTTGTCTATTTAAGCTTTCGCTTATAGCTATGCTACCCTTGAGTCCCAAATCAAACACTGGTAAAACTTCAAATGGCCCTAACTTCTATTCGGTGCGTCCTACACCTATCAAAGTTTGCAACAATCAAATGCTTGTAACTTTTTACTGGAGCGTCATAAAACCTTGAAATTTGGTTACAATAAAGTACTCGAGCCTCTTATCAATTTAAGCTTTCGCTCATAGCTATGCTACCCTTGAGTCCCAAATCAAACACTGATAAAGCTTCAAACGGCCCTAACTTCTATACGGTGCGTCCTATACCTATCAAAGTTTGCAACAATCAAATGCTTGTAACTTTTTACTGGAGCTTAATAAAATTTTGAAATTTTGGGACAATAAAGTACTCGAGCCTCTTGTCAATTAAAGCCATCGCTCATAGCTATGCTACCCTTGAGTCCCAAATCAAAAACTGCTAATACTTCAAATGGCCCTAACTTCTATGCAGTGCGTCCTATACCTATCAAAGTTGGCAACAATCAAATGCTTGTAACTTTTTACTGGAGCGTCATAAAACCTTGAAATTTTGTGACAATAAATTACTCGAGCCTCTCGTCAATTTAAGCTATCGCTCATAACTCTGCTACCCTTGAGTCCCAAATCAAACACTGATAAAACTTCAAATGGCCCTAACTTCTATACGGTACGTCCTACACCTACCAAAGTTTGCAACAATCAAATGCTTGTAACTTTTTACTGGAGCGTCATAAAACCTTGAAATTTGGTGACAATAAAGTACTCGAGCCTCTGGTCAATTAAAGTTGTCGCAAATTGCTATGCTACCCTTGAGTCCCAGATCAAACACTGATAAAACAATGGCCCTAAATTCTGTACTATGCGTCCTACACCTACCAATGTTTGCAACAATCAAATGCTTGTAACTTTTTACTGGACCGTCATAAAACCTTGAAATTTGGTCACAATAAAGTACTCGAGCCTCTTACCAATTTAAGTTATCGCTCATAGCTATGCTACCGTTGAGTCCCAAATGAAACA
Source organism: Clusia tigrina (assembly GCA_920105625.2). Classification (NCBI taxonomy): domain Eukaryota; kingdom Metazoa; phylum Arthropoda; class Insecta; order Diptera; family Clusiidae; genus Clusia; species Clusia tigrina. The sequence continues at coordinate 215,631,351 of OV050030.1, forward strand.
TTGATAAAAATTCAAATGGCCCTAACTTCTATACGGTGCGTCCTATACCTATCAAAGTTTGCAACAATCAAATGCTTGTAACTTTTTACTGGAGCTTAATAAAATCTTGAAATTTTGTGACAATAAAGTAGCCGAGCCTCTTGTCAATTTTAGGTATCGCTCGTAGCTATGCTACCCTTGAGTCCCAAATCAAAGACTAATAATACTTCAAATGCCCCTAACTTCTATGCGGTGCGTCCTATACCTATCAAAGTTGGCAACAATCAAATGCTTGTAACTTTTTACTGGAGCTTAATAAAATTTTTAAATTTTGGGACAATAAAGTACTCGAGCCTCTTGTCAATTAAAGCCATCGCTCATAGCTATGCTACCCTTGAGTCCCAAACCAAAAACTGCTAATACTTCAAATGGCCCTAACTTCTTTACGGTGCATCCTATACCAATCAAAGTTTGCAACAATGAAATGCATGTAACATTTTACTGGAGCTTAATAAAATCTTCAAATTTTGTGACAATAAAGTACTCGAGCCTCTTGTCAATTTAAGCTATCGCTCATAGCTATGCTACCCTTGAGTCCCAAATCAAACACTGATAAAACTTCAAATGGCCCTAAATTCTATACGATGCGTCCTATACCTATCAAAGTTTGCAAAAATCAAATGCTTGTAACTTTTTATTGTAGCGTAATAAAGCCTTGAAATTTTGTGACAATAAAGTAGTCGAGCCTCTTGTCAATTTTAGGTATCGCTCATTGCTATGCTACCCTTGAGTCCCAAATCAAAGACTGAAATAACTTCAAATGGCCCTAACTTCTATACGGTGCGTCCTATATCTATCAAAGTTTGCAAAAATCAAATGCTTGTAACTTTTTACTGGAGCTTAATAAAATCTCCAAATTTTGTGACAATAAAGTACTCGAGCCTCTTGTCTATTTAAGCTATTGCTCATAGCTATGCTACCCTTGAGTCCCAAATCAAACACTGGTAAAACTTCAAATGGCCCTAACTTCTATTCGGTGCGTCCTACACCTATCAATGTTTGCAACAATCAAATGCTTGTAACTTTTTACTGGAGCGTCATAAAACCTTGAAATTTGGTTACAATAAAGTACTCGAGCCTCTTATCAATTTAAGCTTTCGCCCATAGCTATGCTACCCTTGAGTCCCAAATCAAACACTGATAAAGCTTCAAACGGCCCTAACTTCTATACGGTGTGTCCTATACCTATCAAAGTTTGCAACAATGAAATGTTTGTAACTTTTTACTGGAGCTTAATAAAATCTTGAAATTTTGTGACAATAAAGTAGTCGAGCCTCTTGTCAATTTTAGGTATCGCTCATTGCTATGCTACCCTTGAGTCCCAAATCAAAGACTGATAAAACTTCAAATGGCTCTAACTTCTATACGCTGCGCCCTATACGTATCAAAGTTTGAAACAATCAAATGCTTGTAAATTTTTACTGGATCATAAGAAAATCTTGAAATTTTGTGACAATAAAGTACTCGAGCCTCTTGTAAATTAAAGCCATCGCTCATAGCTATGCTACCCTTGAGTCCCAAATGAAAAACTGCTAATACTTCAAATGGCCCTAACTTCTTTACGGTGCATCCTATACCAATCAAAGTTTGCAACAATGAAATGCATCTAACTTTTTACTGGAGCTTAATAAAATCTTCAAATTTTGTAACAATAAAGTACTCGAGCCTCTTGTCAATTTAAGCTATCGCTCATAGCTGTGCTACCCTTGAGTCCCAAATCAAACACTGCTAAAACTTCAAATGGCCCTAACTTCTATACGGTGTGTCCTATACCTATCAAAGTTTGCAACAATGAAATGTTTGTAACTTTTTACTGGAGCTTAATAAAATCTTGAAATTTTGTGACAATAAAGTAGTCGAGCCTCTTGTCAATTTTAGGTATCAATCATTACTATGCTACCCTTGATTCCCACATCAAACACTGATAAAAATTCAAATGGCCCTAACTTCTATACGGTGCCTCCTACACCTATCAAAGTTTGCAACAATCAAATGCTTGTAACATTTTATTGTAGCGTAATAAAGTCTTGAAATTTTGTGACAATAAAGTAGTCGAGCCTCTTGTCAATTTTAGGTATCGCTCATTGCTATCCTACCCTTGAGTCCCAAATCAAAGACTGATTTAACTTCAAATGGCCCTAACTTCTATACGGTGAGTCCTATATCTATCAAAGTTTGAAACAATCAAATGCTTGTAACTTTTTACTGGACCATAAGAAAGTCTTGAAATTTGGTCACAATAAAGTACTCGAGCCTCTTATCAATTTCAGCTATAGCTCATAGCTATGCCACCCTTGAGTCCCAAATCAACCTCTGCTAAAACTTCAAATGGTCCTAACGGTGCGCCCTATACCTATCAAAGTTTGCAACAATCAAATGCTTGTAACTATTTATTGTAGCGTAATAAAGACTTGAAATTTTGTGACAATAAAGTAGTCGAGCCTCTTGTCAATTTTAGGTATCGCTCATTGCTATGCTACCCTAGAGTCCCAAATCAAAGACTGATTTAACTTCAAATGGCTCTAACTTCTATACGCTGCGCCCTATACGTATCAAAGTTTGAAACAATCAAATGCTTGTAACTTTTTACTGGACCATAAGAAAGTCTTGAAATTTTGTGACAATAAAGTACTCGAGTCTCTTGTCAATTTAAGCTATCGCTCATAGCTGTGCTACCCTTGAGTCCCAAATGAAAAACTGCTAATACTTCAAATGGCCCTAGCTTCTTTACGGTGCATCCTATACCAATCAAAGTTTGCAACAATGAAATGCATCTAACTTTTTACTGGAGCTTAATAAAATCTTCAAATTTTGTAACAATAAAGTACTCGAGCCTCTTGTCAATTTAAGCTATCGCTCATAGCTGTGCTACCCTTGAGTCCCAAATCAAACACTGCTAAAACTTCAAATGGCCCTAACTTCTATACGGTGTGTCCTATACCTATCAAAGTTTGCAACAATGAAATGTTTGTAACTTTTTACTGGAGCTTAATAAAATCTTGAAATTTTGTGACAATAAAGTAGTCGAGCCTCTTGTCAATTTTAGGTATCGCTCATTGCTATGCTACCCTTGAGTCCCAAATCAAAGACTGATAAAGCTTCAAATGGCTCTAACTTCTATACGCTGCGCCCTATACGTATCAAAGTTTGAAACAATCAAATGCTTGTAAATTTTTACTGGATCATAAGAAAATCTTGAAATTTTGTGACAATAAAGTACTCGAGCCTCTTGTAAATTAAAGCCATCGCTCATAGCTATGCTACCCTTGAGTCCCAAATGAAAAACTGCTAATACTTCAAATGGCCCTAACTTCTTTACGGTGCATCCTATACCAATCAAAGTTTGCAACAATGAAATGCATCTAACTTTTTACTGGAGCTTAATAAAATCTTCAAATTTTGTAACAATAAAGTACTCGAGCCTCTTGTCAATTTAAGCTATCGCTCATAGCTGTGCTACCCTTGAGTCCCAAATCAAACACTGCTAAAACTTCAAATGGCCCTAACTTCTATACGGTGTGTCCTTTACCTATCAAAGTTTGCAACAATGAAATGTTTGTAACTTTTTACTGGAGCTTAATAAAATCTTGAAATTTTGTGACAATAAAGTAGTCGAGTCTCTTGTCAATTTAAGCTATCGCTCATAGCTATGCTACCCTTGAGTCCCAATTCAAACACTGATAAAAATTCAAATGGCCCTAACTTCTATACGGTGTGACCTATACCTATCAAAGTTTGCAACAATGAAATGCTTGTAACTATTTATTGTAGCGTAATAAAGACTTGAAATTTTGTGACAATAAAGTAGTCGAGCCTCTTGTCAATTTTATGTATCGCTCATTGCTATGCTACCCTTGAGTCCCACATCAAACACTGATAAAAATTCAAATGGCCCTATCTTCTATACGGTGCGTCCTACACCGATCAAAGTTTGCAACAATCAAATGCTTGTAACATTTTATTGTAGCGTAATAAAGTCTTGAAATTTTGTGACAATAAAGTACTCGAGTCTCTTGTCAATTTAAGCTATCGCTCATAGCTATGCTACCCTTGAGTCCCAATTCAAACACTGATAAAAATTCAAATGGCCCTAACTTCTATACGGTGTGTCCTATACCTATCAAAGTTTGCAACATTGAAATGTTTGTAACTTTTTACTGGAGCTTAATAAAATCTTGAAATTTTGTGACAATAAAGTAGTCGTGGCTCTTGTCAATTTTAGGTATCGCTCATTGCTATCCTACCCTTGAGTCCCAAATCAAAGACTGATATAACTTCAAATGGCCCTAACTTCTATACGGTGCGTCCTATATCTATCAAAGTTTGAAACAATCAAATGCTTGTAACTTTTTACTGGACCATAAGAAAGTCTTGAAATTTGGTCACAATAAAGTACTCGAGCCTCTTATCAATTTCAGCTATAGCTCATAGCTATGCCACCCTTGAGTCCCAAATCAACCTCTGCTAAAACTTCAAATGGTCCTAACGGTGCGCCCTATACCTATCAAAGTTTGCAACAATCAAATGCTTGTAACTATTTATTGTAGCGTAATAAAGACTTGAAATTTTGTGACAATAAAGTGGTCGAGCCTCTTGTCAATTTTAGGTATCGCTCATTGCTATGCTACCCTTGAGTACCAAATCAAAGACTGATAAAACTTCAAATGGCTCTAACTTCTATACGCTGCGCCCTATACGTATCAAAGTTTGAAACAATCAAATGCTTGTAAATTTTTACTGGATCATAAGAAAATCTTGAAATTTTGTGACAATAAAGTACTCGAGCCTCTTGTAAATTAAAGCCATCGCTCATAGCTATGCTACCCTTGAGTCCCAAATGAAAAACTGCTAATACTTCAAATGGACCTAACTTCTTTACGGTGCATCCTATACCAATCAAAGTTTGCAACAATGAAATGCATCTAACTTTTTACTGGAGCTTAATAAAATCTTCAAATTTTGTAACAATAAAGTACTCGAGCCTCTTGTCAATTTAAGCTATCGCTCATAGCTGTGCTACCCTTGAGTCCCAAATCAAACACTGCTAAAACTTCAAATGGCCCTAACTTCTATACGGTGTGTCCTATACCTATCAAAGTTTGCAACAATGAAATGTTTGTAACTTTTTACTGGAGCTTAATAAAATCTTGAAATTTTGTGACAATAAAGTAGTCGAGCCTCTTGTCAATTTTAGGTATCAATCATTACTATGCTACCCTTGATTCCCACATCAAACACTGATAAAAATTCAAATGGCCCTAACTTCTATACGGTGCCTCCTACACCTATCAAAGTTTGCAACAATCAAATGTTTGTAACATTTTATTGTAGCGTAATAAAGTCTTGAAATTTTGTGACAATAAAGTAGTCGAGCCTCTTGTCAATTTTAGGTATCGCTCATTGCTATCCTACCCTTGAGTCCCAAATCAAACACTGATTTAACTTCAAATGGCCCTAACTTCTATACGGTGCGTCCTATATCTATCAAAGTTTGAAACAATCAAATGCTTGTAACTTTTTACTGGACCATAAGAAAGTCTTGAAATTTGGTCACAATAAAGTACTCGAGCCTCTTATCAATTTCAGCTATAGCTCATAGCTATGCCACCCTTGAGTCCCAAATCAACCTCTGCTAAAACTTCAAATGGTCCTAACGGTGCGCCCTATACCTATCAAAGTTTGCAACAATCAAATGCTTGTATTGTAGCGTAATAAAGACTTGAAATTTTGTGACAATAAAGTAGTCGAGCCTCTTGTCAATTTTAGGTATCGCTCATTGCTATGCTACCCTTGAGTCCCAAATCAAAGACTGATAAAACTTCAAATGGCTCTAACTTCTATACGCTGCGCCCTATACGTATCAAAGTTTGAAACAATCAAATGCTTGTAAATTTTTACTGGATCATAAGAAAATCTTGAAATTTTGTGACAATAAAGTACTCGAGTCTCTTGTCAATTTAAGCTATCGCTCATAGCTATGCTACCCTTGAGTCCCAATTCAAACACTGATAAAAATTCAAATGGCCCTAACTTCTATACGGTGTGACCTATACCTATCAAAGTTTGCAACAATGAAATGCTTGTAACTATTTATTGTAGCGTAATAAAGACTTGAAATTTTGTGACAATAAAGTAGTCGAGCCTCTTGTCAATTTTAGGTATCGCTCATTGCTATGCTACCCTTGAGTCCCAAATCAAAGACTGATAAAACTTCAAATGGCTCTAACTTCTATACGCTGCGCCCTATACGTATCAAAGTTTGAAACAATCAAATGCTTGTAAATTTTTACTGGATCATAAGAAAATCTTGAAATTTTGTGACAATAAAGTACTCGAGTCTCTTGTTAATTTAAGCTATCGCTCATAGCTATGCTACTCTTGAGTCCCAATTCAAACACTGATAAAAATTCAAATGGCTCTAACTTCTATACGCTGCGCCCTATACGTATCAAAGTTTGAAACAATCAAATGCTTGTAAATTTTTACTGGATCATAAGAAAATCTTGAAATTTGTTACAATAAAGTACTCGAGTCTCTTGTCAATTTAAGCTATCGCTCATAGCTATGCTACCCTTGAGTCCCAAATCAAACACTGCTAAAACTTCAAATGGCCCTAACTTCTATACGGTGTGTCCTATACCTATCAAAGTTTGCAACAATGAAATGTTTGTAACTTTTTACTGGAGCTTAATAAAATCTTGAAATTTTGTGACAATAAAGTACTCGAGTCTCTTGTCAATTTAAGCTATCGCTCATAGCTATGCTACCCTTGATTCCCACATCAAACACTGATAAAAATTCAAATGGCCCTAACTTCTATACGGTGCCTCCTACACCTATCAAAGTTTGCAACAATCAAATGCTTGTAACATTTTATTGTAGCGTAATAAAGTCTTGAAATTTTGTGACAATAAAGTAGTCGAGCCTCTTGTCAATTTTAGGTATCGCTCATTGCTATCCTACCCTTGAGTCCCAAATCAAAGACTGATTTAACTACAAATGGCCCTAACTTCTATACGGTGCGTCATATATCTATCAAAGTTTGAAACAATCAAATGCTTGTAACTTTTTACTGGACCATAAGAAAGTCTTGAAATTTGGTCACAATAAAGTACTCGAGCCTCTTATCAATTTCAGCTATAGCTCATAGCTATGCCACCCTTGAGTCCCAAATCAACCTCTGCTAAAACTTCAAATGGTCCTAACGGTGCGCCCTATACCTATCAAAGTTTGCAACAATCAAATGCTTGTAACTATTTATTGTAGCGTAATAAAGACTTGAAATTTTGTGACAATAAAGTAGTCGAGCCTCTTGTCAATTTTAGGTATCAATTATTACTATGCTACCCTTGATTCCCACATCAAACACTGATAAAAATTCAAATGGCCCTAACTTCTATACGGTGCCTCCTACACCTATCAAAGTTTGCAACAATCAAATGCTTGTAACATTTTATTGTAGCGTAATAAAGTCTTGAAATTTTGTAACAATAAAGTACTCGAGCCTCTTGTCAATTTAAGCTATCGCACATAGCTGTGCTACCCTTGAGTCCCAAATCAAACACTGCTAAAACTTCAAATGGCCCTAACTTCTATACGGTGTGTCCTATACCTATCAAAGTTTGCAACAATGAAATGTTTGTAACTTTTTACTGGAGCTTAATAAAATCTTGAAATTTTGTGACAATAAAGTAGTCGAGCCTCTTGTCAATTTTAGGTATCAATCATTACTATGCTACCCTTGATTCCCACATCAAACACTGATAAAAATTCAAATGGCCCTAACTTCTATACGGTGCTTCCTACACCTATCAAAGTTTGCAACAATCAAATGCTTGTAACATTTTATTGTAGCGTAATAAAGTCTTGAAATTTTGTGACAATAAAGTAGTCGAGCCTCTTGTCAATTTTAGGTATCGCTCATTGCTATCCTACCCTTGAGTCCCAAATCAAAGACTGATTTAACTTCAAATGGCCCTAACTTCTATACGGTGCATCCTATATCTATCAAAGTTTGAAACAATCAAATGCTTGTAACTTTTTACTGGACCATAAGAAAGTCTTGAAATTTGGTCACAATAAAGTACTCGAGCCTCTTATCAATTTCAGCTATAGCTCATAGCTATGCCACCCTTAAGTTCCAAATCAACCTCTGCTAAAACTTCAAATGGTCCTAACGGTGCGCCCTATACCTATCAAAGTTTGCAACAATCAAATGCTTGTAACTATTTATTGTAGCGTAATAAAGACTTGAAATTTTGTGACAATAAAGTAGTCGAGCCTCTTGTCAATTTTAGGTATCGCTCATTGCTATGCTACCCTTGAGTCCCAAATCAAAGACTGATAAAACTTCAAATGGCTCTAACTTCTATACGCTGCGCCCTATACGTATCAAAGTTTGAAACAATCAAATGCTTGTAAATTTTTACTGGATCATAAGAAAATCTTGAAATTTTGTGACAATAAAGTACTCGAGCCTCTTGTAAATTAAAGCCATCACTCATAGCTATGCTACCCTTGAGTCCCAAATGAAAAACTGCTAATACTTCAAATGGCCCTAACTTCTTTACGGTGCATCCTATACCAATCAAAGTTTGCAACAATGAAATGCATCTAACTTTTTACTGGAGCTTAATAAAATCTTCAAATTTTGTAACAATAAAGTACTCGAGCCTCTTGTCAATTTAAGCTATCGCTCATAGCTGTGCTACCCTTGAGTCCCAAATCAAACACTGGTAAAACTTCAAATGGCCCTAACTTCTATACGGTGTGTCCTATACCTATCAAAGTTTGCAACAATGAAATGTTTGTAACTTTTTACTGGAGCTTAATAAAATCTTGAAATTTTGTGACAATAAAGTAGTCGAGCCTCTTGTCAATTTTAGGTATCAATTATTACTATGCTACCCTTGATTCCCACATCAAACACTGATAAAAATTCAAATGGCCCTAACTTCTATACGGTGCCTCCTACACCTATCAAAGTTTGCAACAATCAAATGCTTGTAACATTTTATTGTAGCGTAATAAAGTCTTGAAATTTTGTGACAATAAAGTAGTCGAGCCTCTTGTCAATTTTAGGTATCGCTCATTGCTATCCTACCCTTGAGTCCCAAATCAAAGACTGATTTAACTTCAAATGGCCCTAACTTCTATACGGTGCGTCCTATATCTATCAAAGTTTGAAACAATCAAATGCTTGTAACTTTTTACTGGACCATAAGAAAGTCTTGAAATTTGGTCACAATAAAGTACTCGAGCCTCTTATCAATTTCAGCTATAGCTCATAGCTATGCCACCCTTGAGTCCCAAATCAACCTCTGCTAAAACTTCAAATGGTCCTAACGGTGCGCCCTATACCTATCAAAGTTTGCAACAATCAAATGCTTGTAACTATTTATTGTAGCGTAATAAAGACTTGAAATTTTGTGACAATAAAGTAGTCGAGCCTCTTGTCAATTTTAGGTATCGCTCATTGCTATGCTACCCTTGAGTCCCAAATCAAAGACTGATAAAACTTCAAATGGCTCTAACTTCTATACGCTGCGCCCTATACGTATCAAAGTTTGAAACAATCAAATGCTTGTAAATTTTTACTGGATCATAAGAAAATCTTGAAATTTTGTGACAATAAAGTACTCGAGTCTCTTGTCAATTTAAGCTATCGCTCATAGCTATGCTACCCTTGAGTCCCAATTCAAACACTGATAAAAATTCAAATGGCCCTAACTTCTATACGGTGTGACCTATACCTATCAAAGTTTGCAACAATGAAATGCTTGTAACTATTTATTGTAGCGTAATAAAGACTTGAAATTTTGTGACAATATAGTAGTCGAGCCTCTTGTCAATTTTATGTATCGCTCATTGCTATACTACCCTTGAGTCCCACATCAAACACTGATAAAAATTCAAATGGCCCTATCTTCTATACGGTGCGTCCTACACCTATCAAAGTTTGCAACAATCAAATGCTTGTAACATTTTATTGTAGCGTAATAAAGTCTTGAAATTTTGTTACAATAAAGTACTCGAGTCTCTTGTCAATTTAAGCTATCGCTCATAGCTATGCTACCCTTGAGTCCCAATTCAAACACTGATAAAAATTCAAATGGCCCTAACTTCTATACGGTGTGTCCTATACCTATCAAAGTTTGCAACAATGAAATGTTTGTAACTTTTTACTGGAGCTTAATAAAATCTTGAAATTTTGTGACAATAAAGTAGTCGAGCCTCTTGTCAATTTTAGGTATCGCTCATTGCTATCCTACCCTTGAGTCCCAAATCAAAGACTGATATAACTTCAAATGGCCCTAACTTCTATACGGTGCGTCCTATATCTATCAAAGTTTGAAACAATCAAATGCTTGTAACTTTTTACTGGACCATAAGAAAGTCTTGAAATTTGGTCACAATAAAGTACTCGAGCCTCTTATCAATTTCAGCTATAGCTCATAGCTATGCCACCCTTGAGTCCCAAATCAACCTCTGCTAAAACTTCAAATGGTCCTAACGGTGCGCCCTATACCTATCAAAGTTTGCAACAATGAAATGCTTGTAACTATTTATTGTAGCGTAATAAAGACTTGAAATTTTGTGACAATAAAGTAGTCGAGCCTCTTGTCAATTTTAGGTATCGCTCATTGCTATGCTACTCTTGAGTCCCAAATCAAAGACTGATAAAACTTCAAATGGCTCTAACTTCTCTACTCTGCGCCCTATACGTATCAAAGTTTGAAACAATCAAATGCTTGTAAATTTTTACTGGATCATAAGAAAATCTTGAAATTTTGTGACAATAAAGTACTCGAGCCTCTTGTAAATTAAAGCCATCGCTCATAGCTATGCTACCCTTGAGTCCCAAATGAAAAACTGCTAATACTTCAAATGGCCCTAACTTCTTTACGGTGCATCCTATACCAATCAAAGTTTGCAACAATGAAATGCATCTAACTTTTTACTGGAGCTTAATAAAATCTTCAAATTTTGTAACAATAAAGTACTCGAGCCTCTTGTCAATTTAAGCTATCGCTCATAGCTATGCTACCCTTGAGTCCCAAATCAAAGACTGATAAATCTTCAAATGGCTCTAACTTCTATACGCTGCGCCCTATACGTATCAAAGTTTGAAACAATCAAATGCTTGTAAATTTTTACTGGATCATAAGAAAATCTTGAAATTTTGTGACAATAAAGTACTCGAGCCTCTTGTAAATTAAAGCCATCGCTCATAGCTATGCTACCCTTGAGTCCCAAATGAAAAACTGCTAATACTTCAAATGGCCCTAACTTCTTTACGGTGCATCCTATACCAATCAAAGTTTGCAACAATGAAATGCATCTAACTTTTTACTGGAGCTTAATAAAATCTTCAAATTTTGTAACAATAAAGTACTCGAGCCTCTTTTCAATTTTATGTATCGCTCATTGCTATGCTACCCTTGAGTCCCAAATCAAAGACTGATAAATCTTCAAATGGCTCTAACTTCTATACGCTGCGCCCTATACGTATCAAAGTTTGAAACAATCAAATGCTTGTAAATTTTTACTGGATCATAAGAAAATCTTGAAATTTTGTGACAATAAAGTACTCGAGTCTCTTGTCAATTTAAGCTATCGCTCATAGCTATGCTATCCTTGAGTCCCAATTCAAACACTGATAAAAATTCAAATGGCCCTAACTTCTATACGGTGTGACCTATACCTATCAAAGTTTGCAACAATGAAATGCTTGTAACTATTTATTGTAGCGTAATAAAGACTTGAAATTTTGTGACAATAAAGTAGTCGAGCCTCTTGTCAATTTTATGTATCGCTCATTGCTATGCTACCCTTGAGTCCCACATCAAACACTGATAAAAATTCAAATGGCCCTATCTTCTATACGGTGCGTCCTACACCTATCAAAGTTTGCAACAATCAAATGCTTGTAACATTTTATTGTAGCGTAATAAAGTCTTGAAATTTTGTGACAATAAAGTACTCGAGTCTCTTGTCAATTTAAGCTATCGCTCATAGCTATGCTACCCTTGAGTCCCAATTCAAACACTGATAAAAATTCAAATGGCCCTAACTTCTATACGGTGTGTCCTATACCTATCAAAGTTTGCAACAATGAAATGTTTGTAACTTTTTACTGGAGCTTAATAAAATCTTGAAATTTTGTGACAATAAAGTAGTCGAGCCTCTTGTCAATTTTAGGTATCGCTCATTGCTATCCTACCCTTGAGTCCAAAATCAAAGACTGATATAACTTCAAATGGCCCTAACTTCTATACGGTGCGTCCTATATCTATCAAAGTTTGAAACAATCAAATGCTTGTAACTTTTTACTGGACCATAAGAAAGTCTTGAAATTTGGTCACAATAAAGTACTCGAGCCTCTTATCAATTTCAGCTATAGCTCATAGCTATGCCACCCTTGAGTCCCAAATCAACCTCTGCTAAAACTTCAAATGGTCCTAACGGTGCGCCCTATACCTATCAAAGTTTGCAACAATCAAATGCTTGTAACTATTTATTGTAGCGTAATAAAGACTTGAAATTTTGTGACAATAAAGTAGTCGAGCCTCTTGTCAATTTTAGGTATCGCTCATTGCTATGCTACCCTTGAGTCCCAAATCAAAGACTGATAAAACTTCAAATGGCTCTAACTTCTATACGCTGCGCCCTATACGTATCAAAGTTTGAAACAATCAAATGCTTGTAAATTTTTACTGGATCATAAGAAAATCTTGAAATTTTGTGACAATAAAGTACTCGAGCCTCTTGTAAATTAAAGCCATCGCTCATAGCTATGCTACCCTTGAGTCCCAAATGAAAAACTGCTAATACTTCAAATGGCCCTAACTTCTTTACGGTGCATCCTATACCAATCAAAGTTTGCAACAATGAAATGCATCTAACTTTTTACTGGAGCTTAATAAAATCTTCAAATTTTGTAACAATAAAGTACTCGAGCCTCTTGTCAATTTAAGCTATCGCTCATAGCTATTCTACCCTTGAGTCCCAAATCAAACACTGATAAATCTTCAAATGGCCCTAACTTCTATACGATGCGTCCTATACCTATCAAAGTTTGCAACAATCAAATGCTTGTAACTTTTTATTGTAGCGTAATAAAGTCTTGAAATTTTGTGACAATAAAGTAGTCGAGCCTCTTGTCAATTTTAGGTATCGCTCATTGCTATGCTACCCTTGAGTCCCAAATCAAAGACTGATATAACTTCAAATGGCCCTAACTTCTATTCGGTGCGTCCTACACCTATCAAAGTTTGCAACAATCAAATGCTTGTAACTTTTTACTGGAGCGTCATTAAACCTTGAAATTTGGTTACAATAAAGTACTCGAGCCTCTTATCAATTTAAGCTTTCGCTCATAGCTATGCTACCCTTGAATCCCAAATCAAACACTGATAAAGCTTCAAACGGCCCTAACTTCTTTACTGTGCGTCCTATACCTATCAAAGTTTGCAACAATCAAATGCTTGTAACTTTTTACTGGAGCTTAATAAAATTTTGAAATTTTGGGACAATAAAGTACTCGAGCCTCTTGTCAATTAAAGCCATCGCTCATAGCTATGCTACCCTTGAGTCCCAAATCAAAAACTGCTAATACTTCAAATGGCCCTAACTTCTATGCAAAGCGTCCTATACCTATCAAAGTTGGCAACAATCAAATGCTTGTAACTTTTTACTGGAGCGTCATAAAACCTTGAAATTTTGTGACAATAAATTACTCGAGCCTCTCGTCAATTTAAGCTATCGCTCATAACTCTGCTACCCTTGAGTCCAAAATCAAACACTGATAAAACTTCAAATGGCCCTAACTTCTATACGGTACGTCCTACACCTACCAAAGTTTGCAACAATCAAATGCATGTAACTTTTTACTGGAGCGTCATAAAACCTTGAAATTTGGTGACAATAAAGTACTCGAGCCTCTGGTCAATTAAAGTTGTCGCTCATTGCTATGCTACCCTTGAGTCCCAGATCAAACACTGATAAAACAATGGCCCTAAATTCTGTACTATGCGTCCTACACTTATCAAAGTTTGCAAGAATAAAATGCTTGTAACTTTTTACTAGACCGTCATAAAACCTTGAAATTTGGTTACAATAAAGTACTCGAGCCTCTTTTCAATTTAAGCTTTCGCTCATAGCTATGCTACCCTTGAATCCCAAATCAAACACTGATAAAGCTTCAAACGGCCCAGCTTCTATACGGTGCGTCCTATACCTATCAAAGTTTGCAACAATCAAATGCTTGTAACTTTTTACTGGAGCTTAATAAAATTTTGAAATTTTGGGACAATAAAGTACTCGACCCTCTTGTCAATTAAAGCCATCGCTCATAGCTATGCTACCCTTGAGTCCCAAATCAAAAACTGCTAATACTTCAAATGGCCCTAACTTCTATGCAAAGCGTCCTATACCTATCAAAGTTGGCAACAATCAAATGCTTGTAACTTTTTACTGGAGCGTCATAAAACATTGAAATTTTGTGACAATAAATTACTCGAGCCTCTCGTCAATTTAAGCTATCGCTCATAACTCTGCTACCCTTGAGTCCAAAATCAAACACTGATAAAACTTCAAATGGCCCTAACTTCTATACGGTACTTCCTACACCTACCAAAGTTTGCAACAATCAAATGCATGTAACTTTTTACTGGAGCGTCATAAAACCTTGAAATTTGGTGACAATAAAGTACTCGAGCCTCTGGTCAATTAAAGCCATCGCTCATAGCTATGCTACCCTTGAGTCCCTAATCAAAAACTGCTAATACTTCAAATGGCCCTAACTTCTTTACGGTGCATCCTATACCAATCAAAGTTTGCAACAATGAAATGCATGTAACTTTTTACTGGAGCTTAATAAAATCTTCAAATTTTGTGACAATAAAGCACTCGAGCCTCTTGTCAATTTAAGCTATCGCTCATAGCTATGCTACCCTTGAGTCCCAAATCAAACACTGATAAAACTTCAAATGGCCCTAACTTCTATACAATGCGTCCTATACCTATCAAAGTTTGCAACAATCAAATGCTTGTAACTTTTTAATGTAGCGTAATAAAGTCTTGAAATTTTGTGACAATGAAGTAGTCGAGCCTCTTGTCAATTTTAGGTATCGCTCATTGTTATGCTACCCTTGAGTCCCAAATCAAAGACTGATATAACTTCAAATGGCCCTAACTTCTATACGGTGCGTCCTATATCTATCAAAGTTTGCAAAAATCAAATGCTTGTAACTTTTTTCTGGAGCTTAATAAAATCTCCAAATTTTGTGACAATATAGTACTCGAGCCTCTTGTCTATTTAAGCTATCGCTCATAGCTATGCTACCCTTGAGTCCCAAATCAAACACTGGTAAAACTTCAAATGGCCCTAACTTCTATTCGGTGCGTCCTACACCTATCAAAGTTTGCAACAATCAAATGCTTGTAACTTTTTACTGGAGCGTCATAAAACCTTGAAATTTGGTTACAATAAAGTACTCGAGCCTCTTATCAATTTAAGCTTTCGCTCATAGCTATGCTACCCTTGAATCCCAAATCAAACACTGATAAAGCTTCAAACGGCCCTAACTTCTATACTGTGCGTCCTATACCTATCAAAGTTTGCAACAATCAAATGCTTGTAAGTTTTTACTGGAGCTTAATAAAATTTTGAAATTTTGGGACAATAAAGTACTCGAGCCTCTTGTCAATTAAAGCCATCGCTCATAGCTATGCTACCCTTGAGTCCCAAATCAAAAACTGCTAATACTTCAAATGGCCCTAACTTCTATGCAAAGCGTCCTATACCTATCAAAGTTGGCAACAATCAAATGCTTGTAACTTTTTACTGGAGCGTCATAAAACCTTGAAATTTTGTGACAATAAATTACTCGAGCCTCTCGTCAATTTAAGCTATCGCTCATAACTCTGCTACCCTTGAGTCCAAAATCAAACACTGATAAAACTTCAAATGGCCCTAACTTCTATACGGTACGTCCTACACCTACCAAAGTTTGCAACAATCAAATGCATGTAACTTTTTACTGGAGCGTCATAAAACCTTGAAATTTGGTGACAATAAAGTACTCGAGCCTCTGGTCAATTAAAGTTGTCGCTCATTGCTATGCTACCCTTGAGTCCCAGATCAAACACTGATAAAACAATGGCCCTAAATTCTGTACTATGCGCCCTATACGTATCAAAGTTTGAAACAATCAAATGCTTGTAACTTTTTACTGGACCGTCATAAAACCTTGAAATTTTGTAACAATAAATTACTCGAGCCTCTCGTCAATTTAAGCTATCGCTCATAACTCTGCTACCCTTGAGTCCCAAATCAAACACTGATAAAACCTTAAATAGCCCTAACTTCTATACGGTACGTCCTACACCTATCAAAGTTTGCAACAATCAAATGCTTGTAACTTTTTACTTGAGCGTCATAAACCTTGAAATTTGGTGACAATAAAGTACTCGAGCCTCTTGTCAATTAAAGTTGTCGCTCATTGCTATGCTACCCTTGAGTCCCAGATCAAAGACTGATAAAACAATGGCCCTAAATTCTGTACTATGCGCCCTATACGTATCAAAGTTTGAAACAATCAAATGCTTGCAAATGTTTACTGGACCATAAGAAAATCTTGAAATTTTGTGACAATAAAGTACTCGAGTCTCTTGTCAATTTAAGCTATCGCTCATAGCTATGCTACCCTTGAGTCCCAAATCAAACACTGGTAAAACTTCAAATGGCCCTAACTTATATTCGGTGCGTCCTACACCTATCAAAGTTTGCAACAATCAAATGCTTGTAACTTTTTACTGGAGCGTCATTAAACCTTGAAATTTGGTTACAATAAAGTACTCGAGCCTCTTATCAATTTAAGATTTCGCTCATAGCTATGCTACCCTTGAATCCCAAATCAAACACTGATAAAGCTTCAAACGGCCCTAACTTCTATACGGTGCGTCCTATACCTATCAAAGTTTGCAACAATCAAATGCTTGTAACTTTTTACTGGAGCTTAATAAAATTTTGAAATTTTGGGACAATAAAGTACTCGAGCCTCTTGTCAATTAAAGCCATCGCTCATAGCTATGCTACCCTTGAGTCCCAAATCAAAAACTGCTAATACTTCAAATGGCCCTAACTTCTATGCAAAGCGTCCTATACCTATCAAAGTTGGCAACAATCAAATGCTTGTAACTTTTTACTGGAGCGTCATAAAACCTTGAAATTTTGTGACAATAAATTACTCGAGCCTCTCGTCAATTTAAGCTATCGCTCATAACTCTGCTACCCTTGAGTCCAAAATCAAACACTGATAAAACTTCAAATGGCCCTAACTTCTATACGGTACGTCCTACACCTACCAAAGTTTGCAACAATCAAATGCATGTAACTTTTTACTGGAGCGTCATAAAACCTTGAAATTTGGTGACAATAAAGTACTCGAGCCTCTGGTCAATTAAAGTTGTCGCTCATTGCTATGCTACCCTTGAGTCCCAGATCAAACACTGATAAAACAATGGCCCTAAATTCTGTACTATGCGTCCTACACTTATCAAAGTTTGCAAGAATAAAATGCTTGTAACTTTTTACTAGACCGTCATAAAACCTTGAAATTTGGTTACAATAAAGTACTCGAGCCTCTTTTCAATTTAAGCTTTCGCTCATAGCTATGCTACCCTTGAATCCCAAATCAAACACTGATAAAGCTTCAAACGGCCCTAACTTCTATACGGTGCGTCCTATACCTATCAAAGTTTGCAACAATCAAATGCTTGTAACTTTTTACTGGAGCTTAATAAAATTTTGAAATTTTGGGACAATAAAGTACTCGAGCCTCTTGTCAATTAAAGCCATCGCTCATAGCTATGCTACCCTTGAGTCCCAAATCAAAAACTGCTAATACTTCAAATGGCCCTAACTTCTATGCAAAGCGTCCTATACCTATCAAAGTTGGCAACAATCAAATGCTTGTAACTTTTTACTGGAGCGTCATAAAACATTGAAATTTTGTGACAATAAATTACTCGAGCCTCTCGTCAATTTAAGCTATCGCTCATAACTCTGCTACCCTTGAGTCCAAAATCAAACACTGATAACACTTCAAATGGCCCTAACTTCTATACGGTACTTCCTACACCTACCAAAGTTTGCAACAATCAAATGCATGTAACTTTTTACTGGAGCGTCATAAAACCTTGAAATTTGGTGACAATAAAGTACTCGAGCCTCTGGTCAATTAAAGCCATCGCTCATAGCTAAGCTACCCTTGAGTCCCTAATCAAAAACTGCTAATACATCAAATGGCCCTAACTTCTTTACGGTGCATCCTATACCAATCAAAGTTTGCAACAATGAAATGCATGTAACTTTTTACTGGAGCTTAATAAAATCTTCAAATTTTGTGACAATAAAGCACTCGAGCCTCTTGTCAATTTAAGCTATCGCTCATAGCTATGCTACCCTTGAGTCCCAAATCAAACACTGATAAAACTTCAAATGGCCCTAACTTCTATACAATGCGTCCTATACCTATCAAAGTTTGCAACAATCAAATGCTTGTAACTTTTTAATGTAGCGTAATAAAGTCTTGAAATTTTGTGACAATGAAGTAGTCGAGCCTCTTGTCAATTTTAGGTATCGCTCATTGTTATGCTACCCTTGAGTCCCAAATCAAAGACTGATATAACTTCAAATGGCCCTAACTTCTATACGGTGCGTCCTTTATCTATCAAAGTTTGCAAAAATCAAATGCTTGTAACTTTTTTCTGGAGCTTAATAAAATCTCCAAATTTTGTGACAATATAGTACTCGAGCCTCTTGTCTATTTAAGCTATCGCTCATAGCTATGCTACCCTTGAGTCCCAAATCAAACACTGGTAAAACTTCAAATGGCCCTAACTTCTATTCGGTGCGTCCTACACCTATCAAAGTTTGCAACAATCAAATGCTTGTAACTTTTTACTGGAGCGTCATAAAACCTTGAAATTTGGTTACAATAAAGTACTCGAGCCTCTTATCAATTTAAGCTTTCGCTCATAGCTATGCTACCCTTGAATCCCAAATCAAACACTGATAAAGCTTCAAACGGCCCTAACTTCTATACTGTGCGTCCTATACCTATCAAAGTTTGCAACAATCAAATGCTTGTAACTTTTTACTGGAGCTTAATAAAATTTTGAAATTTTGGGACAATAAAGTACTCGAGCCTCTTGTCAATTAAAGCCATCGCTCATAGCTATGCTACCCTTGAGTCCCAAATCAAAAACTGCTAATACTTCAAATGGCCCTAACTTCTATGCAAAGCGTCCTATACCTATCAAAGTTGGCAACAATCAAAGGCTTGTAACTTTTTACTGGAGCGTCATAAAACCTTGAAATTTTGTGACAATAAATTACTCGAGCCTCTCGTCAATTTAAGCTATCGCTCATAACTCTGCTACCCTTGAGTCCAAAATCAAACACTGATAAAACTTCAAATGGCCCTAACTTCTATACGGTACGTCCTACACCTACCAAAGTTTGCAACAATCAAATGCATGTAACTTTTTACTGGAGCGTCATAAAACCTTGAAATTTGGTGACAATAAAGTACTCGAGCCTCTGGTCAATTAAAGTTGTCGCTCATTGCTATGCTACCCTTGAGTCCCAGATCAAACACTGATAAAACAATGGCCCTAAATTCTGTACTATGCGCCCTATACGTATCAAAGTTTGAAACAATCAAATGCTTGTAAATGTTTACTGGACCATAAGAAAATCTTGAAATTTTGTGACAATAAAGCACTCGAGTCTCTTGTCAATTTAAGCTATCGCTCATAGCTATGCTACCCTTGAGTCCCAAATGAAACACTGATAAAAATTCGAATGGCCCTAACTTCTAAACGGTGTGTCCTATACCTATCAAAGTTTACAACAATGAAGTGTTTGTAACTTTTTACTGGAGCTTAATAAAATCTTGAAATTTTGTGACAATAAACTACTCGAGAATCTTGTCAATTTAAGCTATCGCTCGTAGCTATGCTACCCTTGAGTCCCAAATCAAAGACTGATAATACTTCAAATGGCCCTAACTTCTATACGGTGCGTCCCACACCTATCAAAGTTGGCAACAATCAAATGCTTGTAACTTTTTACTGGAGCGTCATAAAACCTTGAAATTTTGTGACAAAAAATTACTCGAGCATCTCGTCAATTTAAGCTATCGCTCATAGCTATGCTACCCTTGAGTCCCAAATCAAACACTGATAGAACTTCAAATGGTCCTAACTTCCATATGGTGCATCCTATACCAATCAAAGTTTGCAACAATGAAATGCATGTAACTTTTTACTGCAGCTTAATAAATCCTCCAAATTTTGTGACAATAAAGTACTCGAGCCTCTTGTCTATTTAAGCTATTGCTCATAGCTATGCTACCCTTGAGTCCCAGATCAAACACTGATAAAACAATGGCCCTAAATTCTGTACTATGCGCCCTATACGTATCAAAGTTTGAAACAATCAAATGCTTGTAAATTTTTACTGGACCATAAGAAAATCTTGAAATTTTGTGACAATAAAGTACTCGAGCCTCTTGTCTATTTAAGCTATCGCTCATAGCTATGCTACCCTTGAGTCCCAAATCAAACACTGATAAAACCTTAAATAGCGCTAACTTCTATACGGTACGTCCTACACCTATCAAAGTTTGCAACAATCAAATGCTTGTAACTTTTTACTTGAGCGTCATAAACCTTGAAATTTGGTGACAATAAAGTACTCGAGCCTCTAGTCAATTAAAGTTGTCGCTCATTGCTATGCTACCCTTGAGTCCCAGATCAAAGACTGATAAAACAATGGCCCTAAATTCTGTACTATGCGCCCTATACGTATCAAAGTTTGCAACAATCAAATGCTTGTAAATGTTTACTGGACCATAAGAAAATCTTGAAATTTTGTGACAATAAAGTACTCGAGTCTCTTGTCAATTTAAGCTATCGCTCATAGCTATGCTACCCTTGAGTCCCAAATGAAACACTGATAAAAATTCGAATGGCCCTAACTTCTAAACGGTGCGTCCTATACCAATCAAAGTTTGCAACAATCAAATGCTTATAACTTTTTACTGGAGCTTAATAAAATTTTGAAATTTTGGGACAATAAAGTACTCGAGCCTCTTGTCAATAAAAGCCATCGCTCATAGCTATGCTACCCTTGATTCCCAAATCAAAAACTGCTAATACTTCAAATGTCCCTAACTTCTATGCAGAGTGTCCTATACCTATCAAAGTTGGCAACAATCAAATGCTTGTAACTTTTTACTGGAGCGTCATAAAACTTTGAAATTTTGTGTTCTATACGGTACGTCCTACACCTATCAAAGTTTGCAACAATCAAATGCTTGTTACTGGAGCGTCATAAAACCTTGAAATTTGGTGACAATAAAGTACTCGAGCCTCTTGTCAATTAAAGTTGTCGCTCATTGCTATGCTACCCTTGAGTCCCAGATCAAAGACTGATAAAACAATGGCCCTAAATTCTGTACTATGCGCCGTATACGTATCAAAGTTTGAAACAATCAAATGCTTGTAAATTTTTGCTGGACCATAAGAAAATCTTGAAATTTTGTGACAATAAAGTACTCGAGTCTCTTGTCAATTTAAGCTATCGCTCATAGCTATGCTACCCTTGAGTCCCAAATCAAACACTGATAAAAATTCAAATGGCCCTAACTTCTATACGGTGTGTCCTATACCTATCAAAGTTTGCAACAATGAAATGTTTGTAACTTTTTACTGGAGCTTAATAAAATCTTGAAATTTTGTGACAATAAAGTAGTCGAGACTCTTGTCAATTTTAGGTATCAATCATTACTATGCTACCCTTGAGTCCCACATCAAACACTGATAAAAATTCAAATGGCCCTAACTTCTATACGGTGTGTCCTACACCTATCAAAGTTTGCAACAATCAAATGCTTGTAACATTTTATTGTAGCGTAATAAAGTCTTGAAATTTTGTGACAATAAAGTAGTCGAGCCTCTTGTCAATTTTAGGTATCGCTCATTGCTATCCTACCCTTGAGTCCCAAATCAAAGACTGATATAACTTCAAATGGCCCTAACTTCTATACGGTGCGTCCTATATCTATCAAAGTTTGAAACAATCAAATGCTTGTAACTTTTTACTGGACCATAAGAAAGTCTTGAAATTTTGTGACAATAAAGTACTCGAGTCTCTTGTCAATTTAAGCTATCGCTCATAGCTGTGCTACCCTTGAGTCCCAAATCAAACACTGCTAAAACTTCAAATGGCCCTAACTTCTATACGGTGTGTCCTATACCTATCAAAGTTTGCAACAATGAAATGTTTGTAACTTTTTACTGGAGCTTAATAAAATCTTGAAATTTTGTGACAATAAAGTAGTCGAGCCTCTTGTCAATTTTAGGTATCAATCATTACTATGCTACCCTTGATTCCCACATCAAACACTGATAAAAATTCAAATGGCCCTAACTTCTATACGGTGCCTCCTACACCTATCAAAGTTTGCAACAATCAAATGCTTGTAACATTTTATTGTAGCGTAATAAAGTCTTGAAATTTTGTGACAATAAAGTAGTCGAGCCTCTTGTCAATTTTAGGTATCGCTCATTGCTATCCTACCCTTGAGTCCCAAATCAAAGACTGATCTAACTTCAAATGGCCCTAACTTCTAGACGGTGCGTCCTATATCTATCAAAGTTTGAAACAATCAAATGCTTGTAACTTTTTACTGGACCATAAGAAAGTCTTGAAATTTTGTTACAATAAAGTACTCGAGTCTCTTGTCAATTTAAGCTATCGCTCATAGCTGTGCTACCCTTGAGTCCCAAATCAAACACTGCTAAAACTTCAAATGGCCCTAACTTCTATACGGTGCGTCCTATACCTATCAAAGTTTGCAACAATCAAATGCTTGTAACTTTTTACTGGAGCTTAATATAATTTTGAAATTTTGGGACATTAAAGTACTCGAGCCTCTTGTCAATTAAAGCCATCGCTCATAGCTATGCTACCCTTGAGTCCCAAATCAAAAACTGCTAATACTTCAAATGGCCCTAACTTCTATGCAGTGCGTCCTATACCTATCAAAGTTGGCAACAATCAAATGCTTGTAACTTTTTACTGGACCGTCATAAAACCTTGAAATTTGGTCACAATAAAGTACTCGAGCCTCTTATCAATTTCAGCTATAGCTCATAGCTATGCCACCCTTGAGTCCCAAATCAACCTCTGCTAAAACTTTAAATGGTCCTAACGGTGCGCCCTATACCTATCAAAGTTTGCAACAATCAAATGCTTGTAACTATTTATTGTAGCGTAATAAAGACTTGAAATTTTGTGACAATAAAGTAGTCGAGCCTCTTGTCAATTTTAGGTATCGCTCATTGCTATGCTACCCTTGAGTCCCAAATCAAAGACTGATAAAACTTCAAATGGCTCTAACTTCTATACGCTGCGCCCTATACGTATCAAAGTTTGAAACAATCAAATGCTTGTAAATTTTTACTGGATCATAAGAAAATCTTGAAATTTTGTGACAATAAAGTACTCGAGTCTCTTGTCAATTTAAGCTATCGCTCATAGCTATGCTACCCTTGAGTCCCAATTCAAACACTGATAAAAATTCAAATGGCCCTAACTTCTATACGGTGTGACCTATACCTATCAAAGTTTGCAACAATGAAATGTTTGTAACTTTTTACTGGAGCTTAATAAAATCTTGAAATTTTGTGACAATAAAGTAGTCGAGCCTCTTGTCAATTTTATGTATCGCTCATTGCTATGCTACCCTTGAGTCCCACATCAAACACTGATAAAAATTCAAATGGCCCTATCTTCTATACGGTGCGTCCTACACCTATCAAAGTTTGCAACAATCAAATGCTTGCAACTTTTCACTGGAGCGTCCTAAAACCTTGAAATTTTGTGACAATAAAGTACTCGAGCCTCTTATAAATTTCAGCTATAGCTCATAGCTATGCTACCCTTGAGTCCCAAATCAAAAACTGCTAATACTTCAAATGGCCCTAACTTCTATGCAGTGCGTCCTATACCTATCAAAGTTGGCAACAATCAAATGCTTGTAACTTTTTACTGGAGCGTCATAAAACCTTGAAATTTTGTGACAATAAATAACTCGAGTCTCTCGTCAATTTAAGCTATCGCTCATAAATCTGCTACTTGCCCTTGAGTCCCAAATCAAACACTGATAATCTTTAAATGGCCCTAACTTCTATACGGTACGTCCTACACCTATCAAAGTTTGCAACAATCAAATGCTTGTAACTTTTTACTGGAGCGTGATAAAGCCTTGAAATTTTGTGACAATAAATAACTCGAGCCTCTCGTCAATTTAAGCTATCGCTCATAACTCTGCTACTTGCCCTTGAGTCCCAAATCAAACACTGATAAATCTTTAAATGGCCCTAACTTCTATACGGTACGTCCTACACCTATCAAAGTTTGCAACAATCAAATGCTTGTAACTTTTTACTGGAGCGTCATAAAACATTGAAATTTTGTGACAATAAATAACTCGAGCCTCTCGTTAATTTAAGCTATCGCTCATAACTCTGCTTCTCTGAGCGTCATAAAACCTTGAAATTTGGTGACAATAAAGTACTCGAGCCTCTTGTAAATTTAAGCTTTCGCTCATAGCTATGCTACCCTTGAGTCCCAAATCAAACACTGATAAAACTTCAAATGGCCCTAACTTCTATACCGTGCGTCCTATACCTATCAAAGTTTGCAACAATCAAATGCTTGTAACTTTTTACTGGAGCCAAATAAAATTTTGAAATTTTGGGACAATAAGGTACTCGAGCCTCTTGTCAATAAAAGCCATCGCTCATAGCTATGCTGCCTTTGAGTCCCAAATCAAAAACTGCTAATATTTCAAATGGTCCTAACTTCTATGCAGTGCGTCCTATACCTATCAAAGTTTGCAACAATCTAATGCTTGTAACTTTTTACTGGACCGTCATAGAACCTTGAAATTTGGTCACAATAAAGTTCTCGAGCCTCTTACCAATTTAAGCTATCGCTAATAGCTATGCTACCCTTGAGTCCCAAATGAAACATTGATAAAAATTCAAATGGCCCTAACTTCTATACTGTGCGTCTTATACTTATCAAAGTTTGCAACAATCAAATGCTTGTAACTTTTTACGGGAGCTTCATAAAATCTTGAAATTTTGTGACAATAAAGTACTCGAGAATCTTGTCAATTTAAACTATCGCTCGTAGCTATGCTACCCTTGAGTCCCAAATCAAAGACTGATAAAACTTCAAATGGTCCTAACTTCAATACGGTGCGTCCTACACCTATCAAAGTTTGCAACAATCAAATGCTTGTAACTTTTTACTGGAGCGTCATAAAACCTTGAAATTTGGTGACAATAAAGTACTCGAGCCTCTTGTCAATTAAAGTTGTCGCTCATTGCTATGCTACCCTTGAGTCCCAGATCAACCACTGATAAAACAAAGGCCCTAAATTCTGTATTATGTGTCCTACACTTATCAAAGTTTGCAACAATCAAATGCTTGTAACTTTTTACTGGAGCGTCATAAAACCTTGAAATTTGGTTACAATAAAGTACTCGAGCCTTTTATCAATTTAAGCTTTCGCTCATATTTATGCTACCCTTGAGTCCCAAATCAAACACTGATAAAACTTCAAATAGCCCTAACTTCTATACGGTGCGTCCTATACCAATCAAAGTTTGCAACAATCAAATGCTTATAACTTTTTACTGGAGCTTAATAAAATTTTGAAATTTTGGGACATTAAAGTACTCGAGCCTCTTGTCAATAAAAGCCATCGCTCATAGCTATGCTACCCTTGATTCCCAAATCAAAAACTGCTAATACTTCAAATGTCCCTAACTTCTATGCAGTGCGTCCTATACCTATCAAAGTTGGCAACAATCAAATGCTTGTAACTTTTTACTGGAGCGTCATAAAACCTTGAAATTTTGTGTTCTATACGGTACGTCCTACACCTATCAAAGTTTACAACAATCAAATGCTTGTAACTTTTTACTGGAGCGTCATAAAACCTTGAAATTTGGTGACAATAAAGTACTCGAGCCTCTTGTCAATTAAAGTTGTCGCTCATTGCTATGCTACCCTTGAGTCCCAGATCAAACACTGATAAAACAATGGCCCTAAATTCTGTACTATGCGCCGTATACGTATCAAAGTTTGAAACAATCAAATGCTTGTAAATTTTTGCTGGACCATAAGAAAATCTTGAAATTTTGTGACAATAAAGTACTCGAGTCTCTTGTCAATTTAAGCTATCGCTCATAGCTATGCTACCCTTGAGTCCCAAATCAAACACTGATAAAAATTCAAATGGCCCTAACTTCTATACGGTGTGTCCTATACCTATCAAAGTTTGCAACAATGAAATGTTTGTAACTTTTTACTGGAGCTTAATAAAATCTTGAAATTTTGTGACACTAAAGTAGTCGAGCCTCTTGTCAATTTTAGGTATCAATCATTACTATGCTACCCTTGAGTCCCACATCAAACACTGATAAAAATTCAAATGGCCCTAACTTCTATACGGTGCGTCCTACACCTATCAAAGTTTGCAACAATCAAATGCTTGTAACATTTTATTGTAGCGTAATAAAGTCTTGAAATTTTGTGACAATAAAGTAGTCGAGCCTCTTGTCAATTTTAGGTATCGCTCATTGCTATCCTACCCTTGAGTCCCAAATCAAAGACTGATATAACTTCAAATGGCCCTAACTTCTAAACGGTGCGTCCTATATCTATCAAAGTTTGAAACAATCAAATGCTTGTAACTTTTTACTGGACCATAAGAAAGTCTTGAAATTTTGTGACAATAAAGTACTCGAGTCTCTTGTCAATTTAAGCTATCGCTCATAGCTGTGCTACCCTTGAGTCCCAAATCAAACACTGCTAAAACTTCAAATGGCCCTAACTTCTATACGGTGTGTCCTATACCTATCAAAGTTTGCAACAATGAAATGTTTGTAACTTTTTACTGGAGCTTAATAAAATCTTGAAATTTTGTGACAATAAAGTAGTCGAGCCTCTTGTCAATTTTAGGTATCAATCATTACTATGCTACCCTTGATTCCCACATCAAACACTGATAAAAATTCAAATGGCCCTAACTTCTATACGGTGCCTCCTACACCTATCAAAGTTTGCAACAATCAAATGCTTGTAACATTTTATTGTAGCGTAATAAAGTCTTGAAATTTTGTGACAATAAAGTAGTCGAGCCTCTTGTCAATTTTAGGTATCGCTCATTGCTATCCTACCCTTGAGTCCCAAATCAAAGACTGATATAACTTCAAATGGCCCTAACTTCTAAACGGTGCGTCCTATATCTATCAAAGTTTGAAACAATCAAATGCTTGTAACTTTTTACTGGACCATAAGAAAGTCTTGAAATTTTGTGACAATAAAGTACTCGAGTCTCTTGTCAATTTAAGCTATCGCTCATAGCTGTGCTACCCTTGAGTCCCAAATCAAACACTGCTAAAACTTCAAATGGCTCTAACTTCTATACGCTGCGCCCTATACGTATCAAAGTTTGAAACAATCAAATGCTTGTAAATTTTTACTGGACCGTCATAAAACCTTGAAATTTGGTCACAATAAAGTACTCGAGCCTCTTATCAATTTCAGCTATAGCTCATAGCTATGCCACCCTTGAGTCCCAAATCAACCTCTGCTAAAACTTCAAATGGTCCTAACGGTGCGCCCTATACCTATCAAAGTTTGCAACAATCAAATGCTTGTAACTATTTATTGTAGCGTAATAAAGACTTGAAATTTTGTGACAATAAAGTAGTCGAGCCTCTTGTCAATTTTAGGTATCGCTCATTGCTATGCTACCCTTGAGTCCCAAATCAAAGACTGATAAAACTTCAAATGGCTCTAACTTCTATACGCTGCGCCCTATACGTATCAAAGTTTGAAACAATCAAATGCTTGTAAATTTTTACTGGATCATAAGAAAATCTGGAAATTTTGTGACAATAAAGTACTCGAGTCTCTTGTCAATTTAAGCTATCGCTCATAGCTATGCTACCCTTGAGTCCCAATTCAAACACTGTTAAAAATTCAAATGGCCCTAACTTCTATACGGTGTGTCCTATACCTATCAAAGTTTGCAACAATGAAACGTTTGTAACTTTTTACTGGAGCTTAATAAAATCTTGAAATTTTGTGACAATAAAGTAGTCGAGCCTCTTGTCAATTTTAGGTATCGCTCATTGCTATGCTACCCTTGAGTCCCACATCAAACACTGATAAAAATTCAAATGGCCCTAACTTCTATACGGTGCGTCCTACACCTATCAAAGTTTGCAACAATCAAATGCTTGCAACTTTTCACTGGAGCGTCCTAAAACCTTGAAATTTTGTGACAATAAAGTACTCGAGCCTCTTATAAATTTCAGCTATAGCTCATAGCTATGCTACCCTTGAGTCCCAAATCAAAAACTGCTAATACTTCAAATGGCCCTAACTTCTATGCAGTGCGTCCTATACCTATCAAAGTTGGCAACAATCAAATGCTTGTAACTTTTTACTGGAGCGTCACAAAGCCTTGAAATTTTGTGACAATAAATAACTCGAGCCTCGCGTCAATTTAAGCTATCGCTCATAACTCTGCTACTTGCCCTTTAGTCCCACATCAAACACTGATAAATCTTTAAATGGCCCTAACTTCTATACGGTACGTCCTACACCTATCAAAGTTTGCAACAATCAAAGGCTTGTAACTTTTTACTGGAGCGTCATAAAGCCTTGAAATTTTGTGACAATAAATAACTCGAGCCTCTCGTCAATTTAAGCTATCGCTCATAACTCTGCTACTTGCCCTTTAGTCCCAAATCAAACACTGATAAATCTTTAAATGACCCTAACTTCTATACGGTACGTCCTACACCTATCAAAGTTTGCAACAATCAAATGCTTGTAACTTTTTACTGGAGCGTCATAAAACATTGAAATATTGTGACAATAAATAACTAGAGCCTCTCGTTAATTTAAGCTATCGCTCATAACTCTGCTTCTCTGAGCGTCATAAAACATTGAAATTTGGTGACAATAAAGTACTCGAGCCTCTTGTAAATTTAAGCTTTCGCTCATAGCTATGCTACCCTTGAGTCCCAAATCAAACACTGATAAAACTTCAAATGGCCCTAACTTCTATACCGTGCGTCCTATACCTATCAAAGTTTGCAACAATCAAATGCTTGTAACTTTTTACTGGAGCCAAATAAAATTTTGAAATTTTGGGACAATAAGGTACTCGAGCCTCTTGTCAATAGAAGCCATCGCTCATAGCTATGCTGCCTTTGAGTCCCAAATCAAAAACTGCTTATATTTCAAATGGTCCTAATATCTATGCAGTGCGTCCTACACCTATCAAAGTTTGCAACAATCAAATGCTTGTAACTTTTTACTGGACCGTCATAGAACCTTGAAATTTGGTCACAATAAAGTTCTCGAGCCTCTTACCAATTTAAGCTATCGCTAATAGCTATGCTACCCTTGAGTCCCAAATGAAACATTGATAAAAATTCAAATGGCCCTAACTTCTATACGCTGCGTCTTATACTTATCAAAGTTTGCAACAATCAAATGCTTGTAACTTTTTACGGGAGCTTCATAAAATCTTGAAATTTTGTGACAATAAAGTACTCGAGAATCTTGTCAATTTAAACTATCGCTCGTAGCTATGCTACCCTTGAGTCCCAAATCAAAGACTGATAAAACTTCAAATGGTCCTAACTTCAATACGGTGCGTCCTACACCTATCAAAGTTTGCAACAATCAAATGCTTGTAACTTTTTACTGGAGCGTCATAAAACCTTGAAATTTGGTGACAATAAAGTACTCGAGCCTCTTGCCAATTAAAGTTGTCGCTCATTGCTATGCTACCCTTGAGTCCCAGATCAACCACTGATAAAACAAAGGCCCTAAATTCTGTACTATGTGTCCTACACTTATCAAAGTTTGCAACAATCAAATGCTTGTAACTTTTTACTGGAGCGTCATAAAACCTTGAAATTTGGTTACAATAAAGTACTCGAGCCTCTTATCAATTTAAGCTTTCGCTCATATTTATGCTACCCTTGAGTCCCAAATCAAACACTGATAAAACTTCAAATAGCCCTAACTTCTATACGGTGCGTCCTATACCAATCAAAGTTTGCAACAATCAAATGCTTATAACTTTTTAGTGGAGCTTAATAAAATTTTGAAATTTTGGGACAATAAAGTACTCGAGCCTCTTGTCAATAAAAGCCATCGCTCATAGCTATGCTACCCTTGATTCCCAAATCAAAAACTGCTAATACTTCAAATGTCCCTAACTTCTATGCAGTGCGTCCTATACCTATCAAAGTTGGCAACAATCAAATGCTTGTAACTTTTTACTGGAGCGTCATAAAACCTTGAAATTTTGTGTTCTATACGGTACGTCCTACACCTATCAAAGTTTGCAACAATCAAATGCTTGTAACTTTTTACTGGAGCGTCATAAAACCTTGAAATTTGGTGACAATAAAGTACTCGAGCCTCTTGTCAATTAAAGTTGTCGCTCATTGCTATGCTACCCTTGAGTCCCAGATCAAACACTGATAAAACAATGGCCCTAAATTCTGTACTATGCGCCGTATACGTATCAAAGTTTGAAACAATCAAATGCTTGTAAATTTTTGCTGGACCATAAGAAAATCTTGAAATTTTGTGACAGTAAAGTACTCGAGTCTCTTGTCAATTTAAGCTATCGCTCATAGCTATGCTACCCTTGAGTCCCAAATCAAACACTGATAAAAATTCAAATGGCCCTAACTTCTATACGGTGTGTCCTATACCTATCAAAGTTTGCAACAATGAAATGTTTGTAACTTTTTACTGGAGCTTAATAAAATCTTGAAATTTTGTGACAATAAAGTAGTCGAGCCTCTTGTCAATTTTAGGTATCAATCATTACTATGCTACCCTTGAGTCCCACATCAAACACTGATAAAAATTCAAATGGCCCTAACTTCTATACGGTGCGTCCTACACCTATCAAAGTTTGCAACAATCAAATGCTTGTAACATTTTATTGTAGCGTAATAAAGTCTTGAAATTTTGTGACAATAAAGTAGTCGAGCCTCTTGTCAATTTTAGGTATCGCTCATTGCTATCCTACCCTTGAGTCCCAAACCAAAGACTGATATAACTTCAAATGGCCCTAACTTCTATACGGTGCGTCCTATATCTATCAAAGTTTGAAACAATCAAATGCTTGTAACTTTTTACTGGACCATAAGAAAGTCTTGAAATTTTGTGACAATAAAGTACTCGAGTCTCTTGTCAATTTAAGCTATCGCTCATAGCTGTGCTACCCTTGATTCCCAAATCAAACACTGCTAAAACTTCAAATGGCCCTAACTTCTATACGGTGTGTCCTATACCTATCAAAGTTTGCAACAATGAAATGTTTGTAACTTTTTACTGGAGCTTAATATAATTTTGAAATTTTGGGACATTAAAGTACTCGAGCCTCTTGTCAATTAAAGCCATCGCTCATAGCTATGCTACCCTTGAGTCCCAAATCAAAAACTGCTAATACTTCAAATGGCCCTAACTTCTATGCAGTGCGTCCTATACCTATCAAAGTTGGCAACAATCAAATGCTTGTAACTTTTTACTGGACCGTCATAAAACCTTGAAATTTGGTCACAATAAAGTATTCGAGCCTCTTGTCAATTTTAGGTATCGCTCATTGCTATCCTACCCTTGAGTCCCAAATCAAAGACTGATATAACTTCAAATGGCCCTAACTTCTAAACGGTGCGTCCTATATCTATCAAAGTTTGAAACAATCAAATGCTTGTAACTTTTTACTGGACCATAAGAAAGTCTTGAAATTTTGTGACAATAAAGTACTCGAGTCTCTTGTCAATTTAAGCTATCGCTCATAGCTGTGCTACCCTTGAGTCCCAAATCAAACACTGCTAAAACTTCAAATGGCCCTAACTTCTATACGGTGTGTCCTATACCTATCAAAGTTTGCAACAATGAAATGTTTGTAACTTTTTACTGGAGCTTAATAAAATCTTGAAATTTTGTGACAATAAAGTAGTCGAGCCTCTTGTCAATTTTAGGTATCAATCATTACTATGCTACCCTTGATTCCCACATCAAACACTGATAAAAATTCAAATGGCCCTAACTTCTATACGGTGCCTCCTACACCTATCAAAGTTTGCAACAATCAAATGCTTGTAACATTTTATTGTAGCGTAATAAAGTCTTGAAATTTTGTGACAATAAAGTAGTCGAGCCTCTTGTCAATTTTAGGTATCGCTCATTGCTATCCTACCCTTGAGTCCCAAATCAAAGACTGATATAACTTCAAATGGCCCTAACTTCTAAACGGTGCGTCCTATATCTATCAAAGTTTGAAACAATCAAATGCTTGTAACTTTTTACTGGACCATAAGAAAGTCTTGAAATTTTGTGACAATAAAGTACTCGAGTCTCTTGTCAATTTAAGCTATCGCTCATAGCTGTGCTACCCTTGAGTCCCAAATCAAACACTGCTAAAACTTCAAATGGCTCTAACTTCTATACGCTGCGCCCTATACGTATCAAAGTTTGAAACAATCAAATGCTTGTAAATTTTTACTGGACCGTCATAAAACCTTGAAATTTGGTCACAATAAAGTACTCGAGCCTCTTATCAATTTCAGCTATAGCTCATAGCTATGCCACCCTTGAGTCCCAAATCAACCTCTGCTAAAACTTCAAATGGTCCTAACGGTGCGCCCTATACCTATCAAAGTTTGCAACAATCAAATGCTTGTAACTATTTATTGTAGCGTAATAAAGACTTGAAATTTTGTGACAATAAAGTAGTCGAGCCTCTTGTCAATTTTAGGTATCGCTCATTGCTATGCTACCCTTGAGTCCCAAATCAAAGACTGATAAAACTTCAAATGGCTCTAACTTCTATACGCTGCGCCCTATACGTATCAAAGTTTGAAACAATCAAATGCTTGTAAATTTTTACTGGATCATAAGAAAATCTGGAAATTTTGTGACAATAAAGTACTCGAGTCTCTTGTCAATTTAAGCTATCGCTCATAGCTATGCTACCCTTGAGTCCCAATTCAAACACTGTTAAAAATTCAAATGGCCCTAACTTCTATACGGTGTGTCCTATACCTATCAAAGTTTGCAACAATGAAACGTTTGTAACTTTTTACTGGAGCTTAATAAAATCTTGAAATTTTGTGACAATAAAGTAGTCGAGCCTCTTGTCAATTTTAGGTATCGCTCATTGCTATGCTACCCTTGAGTCCCACATCAAACACTGATAAAAATTCAAATGGCCCTAACTTCTATACGGTGCGTCCTACACCTATCAAAGTTTGCAACAATCAAATGCTTGCAACTTTTCACTGGAGCGTCCTAAAACCTTGAAATTTTGTGACAATAAAGTACTCGAGCCTCTTATAAATTTCAGCTATAGCTCATAGCTATGCTACCCTTGAGTCCCAAATCAAAAACTGCTAATACTTCAAATGGCCCTAACTTCTATGCAGTGCGTCCTATACCTATCAAAGTTGGCAACAATCAAATGCTTGTAACTTTTTACTGGAGCGTCACAAAGCCTTGAAATTTTGTGACAATAAATAACTCGAGCCTCGCGTCAATTTAAGCTATCGCTCATAACTCTGCTACTTGCCCTTTAGTCCCACATCAAACACTGATAAATCTTTAAATGGCCCTAACTTCTATACGGTACGTCCTACACCTATCAAAGTTTGCAACAATCAAATGCTTGTAACTTTTTACTGGAGCGTCATAAAGCCTTGAAATTTTGTGACAATAAATAACTCGAGCCTCTCGTCAATTTAAGCTATCGCTCATAACTCTGTTACTTGCCCTTTAGTCCCAAATCAAACACTGATAAATCTTTAAATGGCCCTAACTTCTATACGGTACGTCCTACACCTATCAAAGTTTGCAACAATCAAATGCTTGTAACTTTTTACTGGAGCGTCATAAAACATTGAAATATTGTGACAATAAATAACTAGAGCCTCTCGTTAATTTAAGCTATCGCTCATAACTCTGCTTCTCTGAGCGTCATAAAACATTGAAATTTGGTGACAATAAAGTACTCGAGCCTCTTGTAAATTTAAGCTTTCGCTCATAGCTATGCTACCCTTGAGTCCCAAATCAAACACTGATAAAACTTCAAATGGCCCTAACTTCTATACCGTGCGTCCTATACCTATCAAAGTTTGCAACAATCAAATGCTTGTAACTTTTTACTGGAGCCAAATAAAATTTTGAAATTTTGGGACAATAAGGTACTCGAGCCTCTTGTCAATAAAAGCCATCGCTCATAGCTATGCTGCCTTTGAGTCCCAAATCAAAAACTGCTAATATTTCAAATGGTCCTAATATCTATGCAGTGCGTCCTACACCTATCAAAGTTTGCAACAATCAAATGCTTGTAACTTTTTACTGGACCGTCATAGAACCTTGAAATTTGGTCACAATAAAGTTCTCGAGCCTCTTACCAATTTAAGCTATCGCTAATAGCTATGCTACCCTTGAGTCCCAAATGAAACATTGATAAAAATTCAAATGGCCCTAACTTCTATACGCTGCGTCTTATACTTATCAAAGTTTGCAACAATCAAATGCTTGTAACTTTTTACGGGAGCTTCATAAAATCTTGAAATTTTGTGACAATAAAGTACTCGAGAATCTTGTCAATTTAAACTATCGCTCGTAGCTATGCTACCCTTGAGTCCCAAATCAAAGACTGATAAAACTTCAAATGGTCCTAACTTCAATACGGTGCGTCCTACACCTATCAAAGTTTGCAACAATCAAATGCTTGTAACTTTTTACTGGAGCGTCATAAAACCTTGAAATTTGGTGACAATAAAGTACTCGAGCCTCTTGCCAATTAAAGTTGTCGCTCATTGCTATGCTACCCTTGAGTCCCAGATCAACCACTGATAAAACAAAGGCCCTAAATTCTGTACTATGTGTCCTACACTTATCAAAGTTTGCAACAATCAAATGCTTGTAACTTTTTACTGGAGCGTCATAAAACCTTGAAATTTGGTTACAATAAAGTACTCGAGCCTCTTATCAATTTAAGCTTTCGCTCATATTTATGCTACCCTTGAGTCCCAAATCAAACACTGATAAAACTTCAAATAGCCCTAACTTCTATACGGTGCGTCCTATACCAATCAAAGTTTGCAACAATCAAATGCTTATAACTTTTTAGTGGAGCTTAATAAAATTTTGAAATTTTGGGACAATAAAGTACTCGAGCCTCTTGTCAATAAAAGCCATCGCTCATAGCTATGCTACCCTTGATTCCCAAATCAAAAACTGCTAATACTTCAAATGTCCCTAACTTCTATGCAGTGCGTCCTATACCTATCAAAGTTGGCAACAATCAAATGCTTGCAACTTTTTACTGGAGCGTCATAAAACCTTGAAATTTTGTGTTCTATACGGTACGTCCTACACCTATCAAAGTTTGCAACAATCAAATGCTTGTAACTTTTTACTGGAGCGTCATAAAACCTTGAAATTTGGTGACAATAAAGTACTCGAGCCTCTTGTCAATTAAAGTTGTCGCTCATTGCTATGCTACCCTTGAGTCCCAGATCAAACACTGATAAAACAATGGCCCTAAATTCTGTACTATGCGCCGTATACGTATCAAAGTTTGAAACAATCAAATGCTTGTAAATTTTTGCTGGACCATAAGAAAATCTTGAAATTTTGTGACAGTAAAGTACTCGAGTCTCTTGTCAATTTAAGCTATCGCTCATAGCTATGCTACCCTTGAGTCCCAAATCAAACACTGATAAAAATTCAAATGGCCCTAACTTCTATACGGTGTGTCCTATACCTATCAAAGTTTGCAACAATGAAATGTTTGTAACTTTTTACTGGAGCTTAATAAAATCTTGAAATTTTGTGACAATAAAGTAGTCGAGCCTCTTGTCAATTTTAGGTATCAATCATTGCTATGCTACCCTTGAGTCCCAAATCAAACACTGATAAAAATTCAAATGGCCCTAACTTCTATACGGTGCGTCCTACACCTATCAAAGTTTGCAACAATCAAATGCTTGTAACATTTTATTGTAGCGTAATAAAGTCTTGAAATTTTGTGACAATAAAGTAGTCGAGCCTCTTGTCAATTTTAGGTATCGCTCATTGCTATCCTACCCTTGAGTCCCAAACCAAAGACTGATATAACTTCAAATGGCCCTAACTTCTATACGGTGCGTCCTATATCTATCAAAGTTTGAAAAAATCAAATGCTTGTAACTTTTTACTGGACCATAAGAAAGTCTTGAAATTTTGTGACAATAAAGTACTCGAGTCTCTTGTCAATTTAAGCTATCGCTCATAGCTGTGCTACCCTTGAGTCCCAAATCAAACACTGCTAAAACTTCAAATGGCTCTAACTTCTATACGCTGCGCCCTATACGTATCAAAGTTTGAAACAATCAAATGCTTGTAAATTTTTACTGGACCGTCATAAAACCTTGAAATTTGGTCACAATAAAGTACTCGAGCCTCTTATCAATTTCAGTTATAGCTCATAGCTATGCCACCCTTGAGTCCCAAATCAACCTCTGCTAAAACTTCAAATGGTCCTAACGGTGCGCCCTATACCTATCAAAGTTTGCAACAATCAAATGCTTGTAACTATTTATTGTAGCGTAATAAAGACTTGAAATTTTGTGACAATAAAGTAGTCGAGCCTCTTGTCAATTTTAGGTATCGCTCATTGCTATGCTACCCTTGAGTCCCAAATCAAAGACTGATAAAACTTCAAATGGCTCTAACTTCTATACGCTGCGCCCTATACGTATCAAAGTTTGAAACAATCAAATGCTTGTAAATTTTTACTGGATCATAAGAAAATCTGGAAATTTTGTGACAATAAAGTACTCGAGTCTCTTGTCAATTTAAGCTATCGCTCATAGCTATGCTACCCTTGAGTCCCAATTCAAACACTGTTAAAAATTCAAATGGCCCTAACTTCTATACGGTGTGTCCTATACCTATCAAAGTTTGCAACAATGAAACGTTTGTAACTTTTTACTGGAGCTTAATAAAATCTTGAAATTTTGTGACAATAAAGTAGTCGAGCCTCTTGTCAATTTTAGGTATCGCTCATTGCTATGCTACCCTTGAGTCCCACATCAAACACTGATAAAAATTCAAATGGCCCTAACTTCTATACGGTGCGTCCTACACCTATCAAAGTTTGCAACAATCAAATGCTTGCAACTTTTCACTGGAGCGTCCTAAAACCTTGAAATTTTGTGACAATAAAGTACTCGAGCCTCTTATAAATTTCAGCTATAGCTCATAGCTATGCTACCCTTGAGTCCCAAATCAAAAACTGCTAATACTTCAAATGGCCCTAACTTCTATGCAGTGCGTCCTATACCTATCAAAGTTGGCAACAATCAAATGCTTGTAACTTTTTACTGGAGCGTCACAAAGCCTTGAAATTTTGTGACAATAAATAACTCGAGCCTCGCGTCAATTTAAGCTATCGCTCATAACTCTGCTACTTGCCCTTTAGTCCCACATCAAACACTGATAAATCTTTAAATGGCCCTAACTTCTATACGGTACGTCCTACACCTATCAAAGTTTGCAACAATCAAATGCTTGTAACTTTTTACTGGAGCGTCATAAAGCCTTGAAATTTTGTGACAATAAATAACTCGAGCCTCTCGTCAATTTAAGCTATCGCTCATAACTCTGCTACTTGCCCTTTAGTCCCAAATCAAACACTGATAAATCTTTAAATGGCCCTAACTTCTATACGGTACGTCCTACACCTATCAAAGTTTGCAACAATCAAATGCTTGTAACTTTTTACTGGAGCGTCATAAAACATTGAAATATTGTGACAATAAATAACTAGAGCCTCTCGTTAATTTAAGCTATCGCTCATAACTCTGCTTCTCTGAGCGTCATAAAACATTGAAATTTGGTGACAATAAAGTACTCGAGCCTCTTGTAAATTTAAGCTTTCGCTCATAGCTATGCTACCCTTGAGTCCCAAATCAAACACTGATAAAACTTCAAATGGCCCTAACTTCTATACCGTGCGTCCTATACCTATCAAAGTTTGCAACAATCAAATGCTTGTAACTTTTTACTGGAGCCAAATAAAATTTTGAAATTTTGGGACAATAAGGTACTCGAGCCTCTTGTCAATAAAAGCCATCGCTCATAGCTATGCTGCCTTTGAGTCCCAAATCAAAAACTGCTAATATTTCAAATGGTCCTAATATCTATGCAGTGCGTCCTACACCTATCAAAGTTTGCAACAATCAAATGCTTGTAACTTTTTACTGGACCGTCATAGAACCTTGAAATTTGGTCACAATAAAGTTCTCGAGCCTCTTACCAATTTAAGCTATCGCTAATAGCTATGCTACCCTTGAGTCCCAAATGAAACATTGATAAAAATTCAAATGGCCCTAACTTCTATACGCTGCGTCTTATACTTATCAAAGTTTGCAACAATCAAATGCTTGTAACTTTTTACGGGAGCTTCATAAAATCTTGAAATTTTGTGACAATAAAGTACTCGAGAATCTTGTCAATTTAAACTATCGCTCGTAGCTATGCTACCCTTGAGTCCCAAATCAAAGACTGATAAAACTTCAAATGGTCCTAACTTCAATACGGTGCGTCCTACACCTATCAAAGTTTGCAACAATCAAATGCTTGTAACTTTTTACTGGAGCTTAATAAAATCTTGAAATTTGGTGACAATAAAGTACTCGAGCCTCTTGCCAATTAAAGTTGTCGCTCATTGCTATGCTACCCTTGAGTCCCAGATCAACCACTGATAAAACAAAGGCCCTAAATTCTGTACTATGTGTCCTACACTTATCAAAGTTTGCAACAATCAAATGCTTGTAACTTTTTACTGGAGCGTCATAAAACCTTGAAATTTTGTGACAATAAAGTACTCGAGCCTCTTATCAATTTAAGCTTTCGCTCATATTTATGCTACCCTTGAGTCCCAAATCAAACACTGATAAAACTTCAAATAGCCCTAACTTCTATACGGTGCGTCCTATACCAATCAAAGTTTGCAACAATCAAATGCTTATAACTTTTTAGTGGAGCTTAATAAAATTTTGAAATTTTGGGACAATAAAGTACTCGAGCCTCTTGTCAATAAAAGCCATCGCTCATAGCTATGCTACCCTTGAGTCCCAAATCAAAGACTGATAATACTTCAAATGGCCCTAACTTCTATACGGTGCGTCCCACACCTATCAAAGTTGGCAACAATCAAATGCTTGTAACTTTTTACTGGAGCGTCATAAAACCTTGAAATTTTGTGTTCTATACGGTACGTCCTACACCTATCAAAGTTTGCAACAATCAAATGCTTGTAACTTTTTACTGGAGCGTCATAAAACCTTGAAATTTGGTGACAATAAAGTACTCGAGCCTCTTGTCAATTAAAGTTGTCGCTCATTGCTATGCTACCCTTGAGTCCCAGATCAAACACTGATAAAACAATGGCCCTAAATTCTGTACTATGCGCCGTATACGTATCAAAGTTTGAAACAATCAAATGCTTGTAAATTTTTGCTGGACCATAAGAAAATCTTGAAATTTTGTGACAGTAAAGTACTCGAGTCTCTTGTCAATTTAAGCTATCGCTCATAGCTATGCTACCCTTGAGTCCCAAATCAAACACTGATAAAACTTCAAATGGCCCTAACTTCTATACGGTGTGTCCTATACCTATCAAAGTTTGCAACAATGAAATGTTTGTAACTTTTTACTGGAGCTTAATAAAATCTTGAAATTTTGTGACAATAAAGTAGTCGAGCCTCTTGTCAATTTTAGGTATCAATCATTACTATGCTACCCTTGAGTCCCACATCAAACACTGATAAAAATTCAAATGGCCCTAACTTCTATACGGTGCGTCCTACACCTATCAAAGTTTGCAACAATCAAATGCTTGTAACATTTTATTGTAGCGTAATAAAGTCTTGAAATTTTGTGACAATAAAGTAGTCGAGCCTCTTGTCAATTTTAGGTATCGCTCATTGCTATCCTACCCTTGAGTCCCAAACCAAAGACTGATATAACTTCAAATGGCCCTAACTTCTATACGGTGCGTCCTATATCTATCAAAGTTTGAAACAATCAAATGCTTGTAACTTTTTACTGGACCATAAGAAAGTCTTGAAATTTTGTGACAATAAAGTACTCGAGTCTCTTGTCAATTTAAGCTATCGCTCATAGCTGTGCTACCCTTGAGTCCCAAATCAAACACTGCTAAAACTTCAAATGGCCCTAACTTCTATACGGTGTGTCCTATACCTATCAAAGTTTGCAACAATGAAATGTTTGTAACTTTTTACTGGAGCTTAATATAATTTTGAAATTTTGGGACATTAAAGTACTCGAGCCTCTTGTCAATTAAAGCCATCGCTCATAGCTATGCTACCCTTGAGTCCCAAATCAAAAACTGCTAATACTTCAAATGGCCCTAACTTCTATGCAGTGCGTCCTATACCTATCAAAGTTGGCAACAATCAAATGCTTGTAACTTTTTACTGGACCGTCATAAAACCTTGAAATTTGGTCACAATAAAGTATTCGAGCCTCTTATCAATTTCAGCTATAGCTCATAGCTATGCCACCCTTGAGTCCCAAATCAACCTCTGCTAAAACTTCAAATGGTCCTAACGGTGCGCCCTATACCTATCAAAGTTTGCAACAATCAAATGCTTGTAACTATTTATTGTAGCGTAATAAAGACTTGAAACTTTGTGACAATAAAGTAGTCGAGCCTCTTGTCAATTTTAGGTATCGCTCATTGCTATGCTACCCTTGAGTCCCAAATCAAAGACTGATAAAACTTCAAATGGCTCTAACTTCTATACGCTGCGCCCTATACGTATCAAAGTTTGAAACAATCAAATGCTTGTAAATTTTTACTGGATCATAAGAAAATCTTGAAATTTTGTGACAATAAAGTACTCGAGTCTCTTGTCAATTTAAGCTATCGCTCATAGCTATGCTACCCTTGAGTCCCAATTCAAACACTGATAAAAATTCAAATGGCCCTAACTTCTATACGGTGTGTCCTATACCTATCAAAGTTTGCAACAATCAAATGCTTGTAACTTTTTACTGGAGCTTAATAAAATCTTGAAATTTTGTGACAATAAAGTAGTCGAGCCTCTTGTCAATTTTAGGTATCAATCATTACTATGCTACTCTTGATTCCCACATCAAACACTGATAAAAATTCAAATGGCCCTAACTTCTATATGGTGCCTCCTACACCTATCAAAGTTTGCAACAATCAAATGCTTGTAACATTTTATTGTAGCGTAATAAAGTCTTGAAATTTTGTGACAATAAAGTAGTCGAGCCTCTTGTCAATTTTAGGTATCGCTCATTGCTATCCTACCCTTGAGTCCCAAATCAAAGACTGATATAACTTCAAATGGCCCTAACTTCTACACGGTGCGTCCTATATCTATCAAAGTTTGAAACAATCAAATGCTTGTAACTTTTTACTGGACCATAAGAAAGTCTTGAAATTTTGTGACAATAAAGTACTCGAGTCTCTTGTCAATTTAAGCTATCGCTCATAGCTGTGCTACCCTTGAGTCCCAAATCAAACACTGCTAAAACTTCAAATGGCCCTAACTTCTATACGGTGTGTCCTATACCTATCAAAGTTTGCAACAATGAAATGTTTGTAACTCTTTACTGGAGCTTAATAAAATCTTGAAATTTTGTGACAATAAAGTAGTCGAGCCTCTTGTCAATTTTAGGTATCAATCATTACTATGCTACCCTTGATTCCCACATCAAACACTGATAAAAATTCAAATGGCCCTAACTTCTATACGGTGCCTCCTACACCTATCAAAGTTTGCAACAATCAAATGCTTGTAACATTTTATTCTAGCGTAATAAAGTCTTGAAATTTTGTGACAATAAATTAGTCGAGCCTCTTGTCAATTTTAGGTATCGCTCATTGCTATCCTACCCTTTAGTCCCAAATCAAAGACTGATTTAACTTCAAATGGCCCTAACTTCTATACGGTGCGTCCTATATCTATCAAAGTTTGAAACAATCAAATGCTTGTAACTTTTTACTGGACCATAAGAAAGTCTTGAAATTTTGTGACAATAAAGTACTCGAGTCTCTTGTCAATTTAAGCTATCGCTCATAGCTGTGCTACCCTTGAGTCCCAAATCAAACACTGCTAAAACTTCAAATGGCCCTAACTTCTATACGGTGCGTCCTATACCTATCAAAGTTTGCAACAATCAAATGCTTGTAACTTTTTACTGGAGCTTAATATAATTTTGAAATTTTGGGACATTAAAGTACTCGAGTTTCTTGTCAATTAAAGCCATCGCTCATAGCTATGCTACCCTTGAGTCCCAAATCAAAAACTGCTAATACTTCAAATAGCCCTAACTTCTATGCAGTGCGTCCTATACCTATCAAAGTTGGCAACAATCAAATGCTTGTAACTTTTTACTGGACCGTCATAAAACCTTGAAATTTGGTCACAATAAAGTATTCGAGCCTCTTATCAATTTCAGCTATAGCTCATAGCTATGCCACCCTTGAGTCCCAAATCAACCTCTGCTAAAACTTCAAATGGTCCTAACGGTGCGCCCTATACCTACCAAAGTTTACAACAATCAAATGCTTGTAACTATTTATTGTAGCGTAATAAAGACTTGAAATTTTGTGACAATAAAGTAGTCGAGCCTCTTGTCAATTTTAGGTATCGCTCATTGCTATGCTACCCTTGAGTCCCAAATCAAAGACTGATAAAACTTCAAATGGCTCTAACTTCTATACGCTGCGCCCTATACGTATCAAAGTTTGAAACAATCAAATGCTTGTAAATTTTTACTGGATCATAAGAAAATCTTGAAATTTTGTGACAATAAAGTACTCGAGTCTCTTGTCAATTTAAGCTATCGCTCATAGCTATGCTACCCTTGAGTCCCAATTCAAACACTGATAAAAATTCAAATGGCCCTAACTTCTATACGGTGTGTCCTATACCTATCAAAGTTTGCAACAATGAAATGTTTGTAACTTTTTACTGGAGCTTAATAAAATCTTGAAATTTTGTGACAATAAAGTAGTCGAGCCTCTTGTCAATTTTAGGTATCGCTCATTGCTATGCTACCCTTGAGTCCCATATCAAACACTGATAAAAATTCAAATGGCCCTAACTTCTATACGGTGCGTCCTACACCTATCAAAGTTTGCAACAATCAAATGCTTGCAACTTTTTACTGGAGCGTCCTAAAACCTTGAAATTTTGTGACAATAAAGTACTCGAGCCTCTTATAAATTTCAGCTATAGCTCATAGCTATGCTACCCTGGAGTCCCAAATCAAAAACTGCTAATACTTCAAATGGCCCTAACTTCTATGCAGTGCGTCCTATACCTATCAAAGTTGGCAACAATCAAATGCTTGTAACTTTTTACTGGAGCGTCATAAAACCTTGAAATTTTGTGACAATAAATAACTTGAGCCTCTCGTCAATTTAAGCTATCGCTCATAACTCTGCTACTTGCCCTTGAGTCCCAAATCAAACACTGATAAATCTTTAAATGGCCCTAACTTCTATACGGTACGTCCTACACCTATCAAAGTTTGCAACAATCAAATGCTTGTAACTTTTTACTGGAGCGTCATAAAACATTGAAATTTTGTGACAATAAATAACTCGAGCCTCTCGTTAAGTTAAGCTATCGCTCATAACTCTGCTTCTCTGAGCGTCATAAAACCTTGAAATTTGGTGACAATAAAGTACTCGAGCTTCTTGTAAATTTAAGCTTTCGCTCATAGCTATAATACCCTTGAGTCCCAAATCAAACACTGATAAAACTTCAAATGGCCCTAACTTCTATACCGTGCGTCCTATACCTATCAAAGTTTGCAACGATCAAATGCTTGTAACTTTTTACTGGAGCCAAATAAAATTTTGAAATTTTGGGACAATAAGGTACTCGAGCCTCTTGTCAATAAAAGCCATCGCTCATAGCTATGCTGCCTTTGAGTCCCAAATCAAAAACTGCTAATATTTCAAATGGTCCTAACTTCTATGTAGTGCGTCCTATACCTATCAAAGTTTGCAACAATCAAATGCTTGTAACTTTTTACTGGACCGTCATAGAACCTTGAAATTTGGTCACAATAAAGTTCTCGAGCCTCTTACCAATTTAAGCTATCGCTAATAGCTATGCTACCCTTGAGTCCCAAATGAAACATTGATAAAAATTCAAATGGCCCTAACTTCTATACGGTGCGTCTTATACTTATCAAAGTTTGCAACAATCAAATGCTTGTAACTTTTTACGGGAGCTTCATAAAATCTTGAAATTTTGTGACAATAAAGTACTCGAGAATCTTGTCAATTTAAACTATCGCTCGTACCAATGCTACCCTTGAGTCCCAAATCAAAGACTGATAAAACTTCAAATGGTCCTAACTTCAATACGGTGCGTCCTACACCTATCAAAGTTTGCAACAATCAAATGCTTGCAACTTTTTACTGGAGCGTCCTAAAACCTTGAAATTTTGTGACAATAAAGTACTCGAGCCTCTTATCAATTTCAGCTATAGCTCATAGCTACGCTACCCTTGAGTCCCAAATCAAAAACTGCTAACACTTCAAATGGCCCTAACTTCTATGCAGTGCGTCCTATACCTATCAAAGTTGGCAACAATCAAATGCTTGTAACTTTTTACTGGAGCGTCATAAAACCTTGAAATTTTGTGACAATAAATAACTCGAGCCTCTCGTCAAT
Organism: Clusia tigrina; assembly: GCA_920105625.2. NCBI lineage: Eukaryota > Metazoa > Arthropoda > Insecta > Diptera > Clusiidae > Clusia > Clusia tigrina. The sequence goes on from OV050030.1 coordinate 215,676,339, forward strand.
TTAAGCTATCGCTCATAACTCTGCTACCCTTGAGTCCCAAATCAAACACTGATAAATCTTTAAATGGCACTAACTTCTATACGGTGCGTCCTACACCTATCAAAGTTTGCAACAATCAAATGCTTGTAACTTTTTACTGGAGCGTCATAAAACCTTGAAATTTTGTGACAATAAATAACTCGAGCCTCTCGTTAATTTAAGCTATCGCTCATAACTCTGCTTCTCTGAGCGTCATAAAACCTTGAAATTTGGTGACAATTAAGTACTCGAGCCTCTTGTAAATTTAAGCTTTCGCTCATAGCTATGCTACCCTTGAGTCCCAAATCAAACACTGATAAAACTTCAAATGGCCCTAACTTCTATACGGTGCGTCCTATACCTATCAAAGTTTGCAACAATCAAATGCTTGTAACTTTTTACTGGAGCCAAATAAAATTTTGAAATTTTGGGACAATAAGGTACTCTAGCCTCTTGTCAATAAAAGCCATCGCTCATAGCTATGCTACCTTTGAGTCCCAAATCAAAAACTGCTAATATTTCAAATGGTCCTAACTTCTATGCAGTGCGTCCTATACCTATCAAAGTTTGCAACAATCAAATGCTTGTAACTTTTTACTGGACCGTCATAGAACCTTGAAATTTGGTCACAATAAAGTTCTCGAGCCTCTTACCAATTAAAGCTATCGCTAATAGCTATGCTACCCTTGAGTCCCAAATGAAACATTGATAAAAATTCAAATGGCCCTAACTTCTATACGGTGCGTCCTATACTTATCAAAGTTTGCAACAATCAAATGCTTGTAACTTCTTACGGGAGCTTCCTAAAATCTTGAAATTTTGTGACAATAAAGTACTCGAGAATCTTGTCAATTTAAACTATCGCTCGTAGCTATGCTACCCTTGAATCCCAAATCAAAGACTGATGAAACTTCAAATGGTCCTAACTTCTATACAGTGCGTCCTACACCTATCAAAGTTTGCAACAATCAAATGCTTGTAACTTTTTACTGGAGCGTCACAAAACCTTGAAATTTGGTGACAATAAAGTACTCGAGCCTCTTGTCAATTAAAGTTGTCGCTCATTGCTATGCTACCCTTGAGTCCCAGATCAACCACTGATAAAACAAAGGCCCTAGATTCTGTACTATGTGTCCTACACTTATCAAAGTTTGCAACAATCAAATGCTTGTAACTTTTTACTGGACCGTCATAAAACCTTGAAATTTGGTCACAATAAAGTACACGAGCCTCTTATCAATTTCAGCTCTAGCTCATAGCTATGCTACCCTTGAGTCCCAAATCAAACACTGATAAAACTTCAAATGACCCTAACTTCTATACGATGCGTCCTATACCTATCAAAGTTTTGCAACAATCAAATGCTTGTAACTTTTTATTGTAGCGTAATAAAGTCTTGAAATTTTGTGACAATAAAGTAGTCGAGCCTCTTGTCAATTTTAGGTATCGCTCATTGCTATGCTACCCTTGAGTCCCAAATCAAAGACTGATAAAACTTCAAATGGCTCTAACTTCTATACGGTGCGCCCTATACGTATCAAAGTTTGAAACAATCAAATGCTTGTAAATTTTTACTGGACCATAAGAAAATCTTGAAATTTCGTGACAATAAAGTACTCGAGCCTCTTGTCAATTTAAGCTATCGCTCATAGCTATGCTACCCTTGAGTCCCAAATCAAACACTGATAAATCTTTAAATGGCCCTAACTTCTATACGGTGCGTCCTATACCTATCAAAGTTTGCAACAGTCAAATGCTTGTAACTTTTTACGGGAGCTTCCTAAAATCTTGAAATTTTGTGACAATAAAGTACTCGAGAATCTTGTCAATTTAAACTATCGCTCGTAGCTATGCTACCCTTGAATCCCAAATCAAAGACTGATAAAACTTCAAATGGTCCTAACTTCTATACGGTGCGTCCTACACCTATCAAAGTTTGCAACAATCAAATGCTTGTAACTTTTTACTGGAGCGTCATAAAACCTTGAACTTTGGTGACAATAAAGTACTCGAGCCTCTTGTAAATTTAAGCTTTCGCTCATAGCTATGCTACCCTTGAGTCCCAAATCAAACACTGATAGAACTTCAAATGGCGCTAACTTCTATACGGTGCGTCCTATACCTATCAAAGTTTGCAACAGTCAAATGCTTGTAACTTTTTACTGGAGCTTCATAAAATCTTGAAATTTTTTGACAATAAAGTACTCGAGAATCTTGTCAATTTAAACTATCGCTCATAGCTATGCTACCCTTGAGTCCCAAATCAAAGACTGATAATACTTCAAATGCCCCTAACTTCTATGCGGTGCGTCCTATACCTATCAAAGTTGGCAACAATCAAATGCTTGTAACTTTTTACTGGAGCGTCATAAAACTTTAAAATTTTGTGACAATAAATTACTCGAGCATCTCGTCAATTTAAGCTATCGCTCATAGCTATGCTACCCTTGAGACCCAAATCAAACACTGATAAAACTTCAACTGGTCCTAACTTCTATACGGTGCATCGTATACCAAAGTTTGCAACAATCAAATGCATGTAATTTTTACTGGAGCTTAATAAAATCTTCAAATTTTGTGACAATAAAGTACTCGAGCCTCTTTTCAATTTAAGCTATCGCTCATAACTATGCTACCCTTGAGTCCCAAATCAAACACTGATAAAACTTCAAATGGCCCTAACTTCTATACAGTGCGTCCTACACCTATCAAAGTTTGCAACAATCAAATGCTTGCAACTTTTTACTGTAGCGTCCTAAAACCTTGAAATTTTGTGACAATAAAGTACTCGAGCCTCTTATCAATTTCAGCTATCGCTCATAGCTATGCTACCCTTGAGTCCCAAATCAAATACTGATAAACTTCAAATGGCCCTAACTTCTATGCGGTACGTCCTACATCTATCAAAAATTGCAACAATCAAATGCTTGTAACTTTTTACTGGAGCGTCATAAAACCTTGAAATTTGGTTACAATAAAGTACTCGAGCCTCTTATCAATTTAAGCTTTCGCTCATAGCTATGCTACCCTTGAGTCCCAAATCAAACACTGATAAAACTTCAAATATCCCTAACTTCTATACGGTGCGTCCTATACCTATCAAAGTTTGCAACAATCAAATGCTTGTAACTTTTTACTGGAGCTTAATAAAATTTTGAAATTTTGGGACAATAAAGTACTCGGGCCTCTTGTCAATAAAAGCCATCGCCCATAGCTATGCTACCCTTGAGTCCCAAATCAAAAACTGCTAATACTTCAAATGGCCCAAACTTCTATATGGTGCGTCCTATACCTATGTATTAAAGTTGGCAACAATGAAATGCTTGTAACTTTTTACTGGAGCGTCAAAAAAACTTGAAATTTTGTGACAATAAATTACTCGAGCCTCTTATCAATTTAAGCTATCGCTCATAGCTATGCTACCCTTGAGTCCCAGATCAAAAACTGATAAAAATTCAAATGGCCCTAACTTCTATACGGTGCGTCCTATACCTATCAAAGTTTGCAACAATCAAATGCTTGTAACTTTTTACTGGACCGTCATAAAACCTTGAAATTTGGTCACAATAAAGTACTCGAGCCTCTTATCAATTTAAGATATCGCTCATAGCTATGCTACCCTTGAGTCACAAGTCAAACAGTGACAAAAATTCAAATGGCCCTAACTTCTATACGGTGCGTCCTATACCTATCAAAGTTTGCAAAATTCAAATGCTTGTAACTTTTTACAGGAGCTTAAAAAAATCTTGAACTTTTGTGACAATAAAGTACTCGAGAATCTTGTCAATTTATGTTATCGCTCGTAGCTATGCTACCCTTGAGTCCCAAATCAAAGACTGACAATACTTCAAATGCCCCTAACTTCTATGCGGTGCATCCTATACCAATCAAAGTTTGCAACAATCAAATGCATGTAACTTTTTACTGGAGCTTAATAAAATCTTCAAATTTTGTGACAATAAAGTACTCGAGCCTCTTGTCAATTTAAGCTATCGCTCATAGCTATGCTACCCTTGAGTCCCAAATCTAACACTGATAAAACTTCAAATGGCCCTAACTTCTATACGGTGCGTCCTACACCTATCAAAGTTTGCAACAATCAAATGCTTGCAACTTTTTACTGGTGCTTCCTAAAACCTTGAAATTTTGTGACAATAAAGTACTCGAGCCTCTTATCAATTTCAGCTATAGCTCATAGCTATGCTACCCTTGAGTCCCAAATCAAACACTGATAAAACTTCAAATGGCCCTAACTTCTATACGATGCGTCCTATACCTATCAAAGTTTGCAACAACCAAATGCTTGTAACTTTTAATTGTAGCGTAATAAAGTCTTGAAATTTTGTGACAATAAAGTAGTCGAGCCTCTTGTCAATTTTAGGCATCGCTCATTGCTATGCTACCCTTGAGTCCCAAATCAAATACTGATAAAACTTCAAATGGCCCTAACTTCTATACGGTGCGTCCTATACCTATCAAAGTTTGCAACAATCAAATGCTTGTAACTTTTTACTGGACCATAAGAAAATCTTGAAATTTTGTGACAATAAAGTACTCGAGCCTCTTGTCAATTTAAGCTATCGCTCATAGCTATGCTACCCTTGAGTCCCAAATCAAACACTGATAAAACTTCAAATGGCCCTAACTTCTATACGGTGCGTCCTACACCTATCAAAGTTTGCAACAATCAAATGCTTCTAACTTTTTATTGCAGTGGCATAAAACCTTGAAATTTGGTTACAACAAAGTACTCGAGCCTCTTATCAATTTAAGCTTTCGCTTATAGCTATGCTACCCTTGAGTCCCAAATCAAACACTGATAAAACTTCAAATGGCCCTAACTTCTATACGGTGCGTCCTACACCTATCAAAGTTGGCAACAATCAAATGCTTGTAACTTTTTACTGGACCGTCATAAAATCTTGAAATTTTGTGACAATAAATTACTCGAGCCTCTTGTCAATTTAAGCTATCGCTCATAACTCTGCTACCCTTGAGTCCCAAATCAAACACTGATAAAACTTCAAATGGCCCTAACTTCTATACGGTGCGTCCTATACCTATCAAAGTTTGCAACAATCAAAAGCTTGTAACTTTTTACTAGAGCTTAATAAAACCTTGAAATTTTGTGACAATAAAGTACTCGAGAATCTTGTCAATTTATGTGATCGCTCGTAGCTATGCTACCCTTGAGTCCCAAATCAAAGACTGACAATACTTCCAATGCCCCTAACTTCTATGCGGTGCATCCTATACCAATCAAAGTTTGCAACAATCAAATGCATGTAACTTTTTACTGGAGCTTAATAAAATCTTCAAATTTTGTGACAATAAAGTACTCGAGCCTCTTGTCAATTTAAGCTATCGCTCATAGCTATGCTACCCTTGAGTCCCAAATCTAACACTGATAAAACTTCAAATGGCCCTAACTTCTATACGGTGCGTCCTACACCGATCAAAGTTTGCAACAATCAAATGCTTGTAACTTTTTATTGGAGCGTCATAAACCTTGAAATTTGGTTACAATAAAGTACTCGAGCCTCTTATCAATTTAAGCTTTCGCTCATAGCTATGCTACCCTTGAGTCCCAAATCAAACACTGATAAAACTTCAAATGGCCCTAACTTCTATACGGTGCGTCCTACACCTATCAAAGTTTGCAACAATCAAATGCTTGTAACTTTTTACTGGAGCTTAATAAAATTTTGAAATTTTGGGACAATAAAGTACTCAAGCCTCTTGTCAATAAAAGCCATCGCTCATAGCTATGCTACCCTTGAGTCCCAAATCAAAAACTGCTAATACTTCAAATGGCCCTAACTTCTATGCAGTGCGTCCTATACCTATCAAAGTTGGCAACAACCAAATGCTTTTAACTTTTTACTGGACCGTCATAAAACCTTGAAATTTTGTGACAATAAATTACTCGAGCCTCTTGCCAATTTAAGCTATCGCTCATAGCTATGCTACCCTTGAGTCCCAAATCAAAGACAGATAATACTTCAAATGCCCCTAACTTCTATGCGGTGCGTCCTATACCTATCAAAGTTGGCAACAATGAAATGCTTGTAACTTTTTACTGGAGCGTAAAAAAAACTTGAAATTTTGTGACAATATATTACTCGAGCCTCTCGTCAATTTAAGCTATGGCTCATAACTCTGCTACACTTGAGTCCCAAATCAAACGCTGATAAAACCTTAAATGGCCCAAACTTCTATACGGTACGTCCTACACCTATCAAAGCTTGCAACAATCAAATTCTTGTAACTTTTTACTGGAGCGTCATAAAACCTTGAAATTTGGAGACAATAAAGTACTCGAGCCTCTTATCAATTTAAGCTATCGCTCATAGCTATGCTACCCTTGAGTCCCAAATCAAACACTGATAAAAATTCAAATGGCCCTAACTTCTATACGGTGCATCCTATACCTATCAAAGTTTGCAACAATCAAATGCTTGTAACTTTTTACTGGAGCTTAATAAAATCTTCAAATTTTGTGACAATAAAGTACTCGAGCCTCTTATCAATTTCAGCTATAGCTCATAGCTATACTACCCTTGAGTCCCAAATCAAACACTGATAAAACTTCAAATGGCCCTAACTTCTATACGAAACGTCCTATACCTATCAAAGTTTGCAACAACCAAATGCTTGTAACTTTTTATTGTAGCGTCATAAAACCTTGAAATTTGGAGACAATAAAGTACTCGAGCCTCTTGTCAATAAAAGCCATCGCTCATAGCTATGCTAGCCTTGAGTTCCAAATCAAAGACTGCTAATATTTCAAATGGCCCTAACTTCTATGCAGTGCGTCCTATACCTATCAAAGTTGGCAACAATCAAATGCTTGTAACTTTTTACCGGAGCATAATAAAATCTTGAAATTTTGTGACAATAAAGTACTCGAGCCTCTTGTCAATTAAAGTTGTCGCTCATTGCTATGCTACCCTTGTGTCCCAAATCAAACACTGATAAAACAATGGCCCTAAATTCTGTAGTTTGCGTCTTACACTTATCAGAGTTTGCAACAATCAAATGCTTGTAACTTTTTACTGGAGCGTCATAAAATCTTGAAATTTTGTGACAATAAAGTACTCGAGCCTCTTATCAATTTAAGCAATCGCACATAGCTATGCTACCCTTGAGTCCCAAATCAAACTCTGGTAAAACTTCAAATGGCCCTAACTTCTATACGGTGCGTTTTTACTGGAGTGTCATAAAACCTTGAAATTTTGTGACAATAAAGTACTCGAGTACAAGTACTCTTGTCAATTTAAGCTAACGCTCATAGCTATGCTACCCTCGAGTCCCAAATCAAACACTGATAAAACTCCAGATGGCCCTAACTTCTATACGGTGCGTCCTACACCTATCAAAGTTTGCAACAATCAAATGCTTGTAACCTTTTATTGGAGCGAAATTTTGTGACAATAAAGTGTTCGAGCCTCTTGTTAATTTAAGGTATCGCTCATAGCTATGCTACCCTTGAGTCCCAAATCAAAGACTGATAAAACTTCAAATTGCCCTAACTTCTATACGGTGCGATATATACCTATCAAAGTATGCAACATTCAAATGCTTGTAACTTTTTACTGGAGCTTAATAAAATTTTGAAATTTTGGGACAATAAAGTACCCGAGCCCCTTGTCAATAAAAGCAATCGCTCATAGCTATGCTACCCTTGAGTCCCAAATCAAAAACTGCTAATACTTCAAATGGCCCTAACTTCTATACGGTGCGTCCTATACCTATCAAAGTTGGCAACAATGAAATGTTTGGAACTTTTTACTGGAGCGTCAAAAAAACTTGAAATTTTGTGACAATAAATTACTCGAGCCTCTCGTCAATTTAAGCTATCGCTCATAACTCTGCTACCCTTGAGTCCCAAAACAAAAACTGATAAAACCTTAAATGGCCCAAACTTCTATACGGTACGTCCTACACCTATCAAAGTTTGCAACAATCAAATGGTTGTAACTTTTTACTGGAGCGTCCTAAAACCTTGAAATTTGGAGACAATAAAGTACTCGAGCCTCTTATCAATTTAAGCTATCACTCATAGCTATGCTACCCTTGAGTCCCAGATCAAACACTGATAAAAATTCAAATGGCCCTAACTTCTATACGGTGCGTCCTATACCTATCAAAGATTGCAACAATCAAATGCTTGTAACTTTTTACTGGACCGTCATAAAACCTTGAAATTTGGTCACAATAAAGTTCTCGAGCCTCTTATCAATTTAAGCTATCGCTCATAGATATGCTACCCTTGAGTCCCAAATCAAACAGTGACAAAAATTCAAATGGCTATACGGTGCTTCCTATACCTATCAAAGTTTGCAACAATCAAATGCTTGTAACTTTTTACTGGAGCTTAATAAAATCTTGAACTTTTGTGACAATAAAGTACTCGAGAATCTTGTCAATTTATGTTATCGCTCGTAGCTATGCTACCCTTGAGTCCCAAATCAAAGACTGACAATATTTCAAATGCCCCTAACTTCTCTGCGGTGCATCCTATACCAATCAAAGTTTGCAACAATCAAATGCATGTAACTTTTTACTGGAGCTTAATAAAATCTTCAAATTTTGTGACAATAAAGTTCTCGAGCCTCTTGTCAATTTAAGCTATCGCTCATAGCTATGCTACCCTTGAGTCCCAAATCTAACACTGATAAAACTTCAAATGGCCCTAACTTCTATACGATGCGTCCTATACCTATCAAAGTTTGCAACAACCAAATGCTCTTGAAATTTTGTGACAATAAAGTAGTCGAGCCTCTTTTCAATTTTAGGCATCGCTCATTGCTATGCTACCCGTGAGACCCAAATCAAACACTGATAAAAAGTCAAATGGCCCTAACTTCTATACGGTGCGTCCTATACCTATCAAAGTTGGCAACAACCAAACTGCTTTTAACTTTTTACTGGACCGTCATAAAACCTTGAAATTTTGTGACAATAAATTACTCGAGCCTCTTGTCAATTTAAGCTATCGCTCATAGCTATGCTACCCTTGAGTCCCAAATCAAAGACAGATAATACTTCAAATGCCCCTAACTTCTATGCGGTGCGTCCTATACCTATCAAAGTTGGCAACAATGAAACGCTTGTAACTTTTTACTGGAGCGTAAAAAAAACTTGAAATTTTGTGACAATATATTACTCGAGCCTCTCGTCAATTTAAGCTATGGCTCATAACTCTGCTACACTTGAGTCCCAAATCAAACACTGATAAAACCTTAAATGGCCCAAACTTCTATACGGTACGTCCTACACCTATCAAAGCTTGCAACAATCAAATTCTTGTAACTTTTTACTGGAGCGTCATAAAACCTTGAAATTTGGAGACAATAAAGTACTCGAGCCTCTTATCAATTTAAGCTATCGCTCATAGCTATGCTACCCTTGAGTCCCAAATCAAACACTGATAAAAATTCAAATGGCCCTAACTTCTATGCAGTGCGTCCTATACCTATCAAAGTTGGCAACAATCAAATGCTTGTAACTTTTTACTGGACCGTCATAAAATCTTGAAATTTTGTGACAATAAAGTACTCGAGCCTCTTATCAATTTAAGCAATCGCTCATAGCTATGCTACCCTTGAGTCCCAAATCAAACTCTGATAAAACTTCAAATGGCCCTAACTTCTATACGGTGCGTTTTTACTGGAGTGTCATAAAACCTTGAAATTTTGTGACAATAAAGTACTCGAGCCTCTTGTCAATTTAAGCTAACGCTCATAGCTATGCTACCCTCGAGTCCCAAATCAAACACTGATAAAACTCCAGATGGCCCTAACTTCTATACGGTGCGTCCTACACCTATCAAAGTTTGCAACAATCAAATGCTTGTAACCTTTTATTGGAGCGAAATTTTGTGACAATAAAGTGTTCGAGCCTCTTGTTAATTTAAGGTATCGCTCATAGCTATGCTACCCTTGAGTCCCAAATCAAAAACTGATAAAACCTTAAATGGCCCAAACTTCTATACGGTACGTCCTACACCTATCAAAGTTTGCAACAATCAAATGGTTGTAACTTTTTACTGGAGCGTCCTAAAACCTTGAAATTTGGAGACAATAAAGTACTCGAGCCTCTTATCAATTTAAGCTATCGCTCATAGCTATGCTACCCTTGAGTCCCAGATCAAACACTGATAAAAATTCAAATGGCCCTAACTTCTATACGGTGCGTCCTATACCTATCAAAGATTGCAACAATCAAATGCTTGTAACTTTTTACTGGACCGTCATAAAACCTTGAAATTTGGTCACAATAAAGTTCTCGAGCCTCTTATCAATTTAAGCTATCGCTCATAGCTATGCTACCCTTGAGTCCCAAATCAAACAGTGACAAAAATTCAAATGGCTATACGGTGCTTCCTATACCTATCAAAGTTTGCAACAATCAAATGCTTGTAACTTTTTACTGGAGCTTAATAAAATCTTGAACTTTTGTGACAATAAAGTACTCGAGAATCTTGTCAATTTATGTTATCGCTCGTAGCTATGCTACCCTTGAGTCCCAAATCAAACACTGATAAAAAGTCAAAGACTGACAATATTTCAAATGCCCCTAACTTCTATACGATGCGTCCTATACCTATCAAAGTTTGCAACAACCAAATGCTCTTGAAATTTTGTGACAATAAAGTAGTCGAGCCTCTTTTCAATTTTAGGCATCGCTCATTGCTATGCTACCCTTGAGACCCAAATCAAACACTGATAAAAAGTCAAATGGCCCTAACTTCTATACGGTGCGTCCTATACCTATCAAAGTTGGCAACAACCAAACTGCTTTTAACTTTTTACTGGACCGTCATAAAACCTTGAAATTTTGTGACAATAAATTACTCGAGCCTCTTGTCAATTTAAGCTATCGCTCATAGCTATGCTACCCTTGAGTCCCAAATCAAAGACAGATAATACTTCAAATGCCCCTAACTTCTATGCGGTGCGTCCTATACCTATCAAAGTTGGCAACAATGAAACGCTTGTAACTTTTTACTGGAGCGTAAAAAAAACTTGAAATTTTGTGACAATATATTACTCGAGCCTCTCGTCAATTTAAGCTATGGCTCATAACTCTGCTACACTTGAGTCCCAAATCAAACACTGATAAAACCTTAAATGGCCCAAACTTCTATACGGTACGTCCTACACCTATCAAAGCTTGCAACAATCAAATTCTTGTAACTTTTTACTGGAGCGTCATAAAAACTTGAAATTTGGAGACAATAAAGTACTCGAGCCTCTTATCAATTTAAGCTATCGCTCATAGCTATGCTACCCTTGAGTCCCAAATCAAACACTGATAAAAATTCAAATGGCCCTAACTTCTATGCAGTGCGTCCTATACCTATCAAAGTTGGCAACAATCAAATGCTTGTAACTTTTTACCGGAGCATAATAAAATCTTGAAATTTTGTGACAATAAAGTACTCGAGCCTCTTGTCAATTAAAGTTGTCGCTCATTGCTATGCTACCCTTGTGTCCCAAATCAAACACTGATAAAACAATGGCCCTAAATTCTGTAGTTTGCGTCTTACACTTATCAGAGTTTGCAACAATCAAATGCTTGTAACTTTTTACTGGAGCGTCATAAAATCTTGAAATTTTGTGACAATAAAGTACTCGAGCCTCTTATCAATTTAAGCAATCGCACATAGCTATGCTACCCTTGAGTCCCAAATCAAACTCTGGTAAAACTTCAAATGGCCCTAACTTCTATACGGTGCGTTTTTACTGGAGTGTCATAAAACCTTGAAATTTTGTGACAATAAAGTACTCGAGTACAAGTACTCTTGTCAATTTAAGCTAACGCTCATAGCTATGCTACCCTCGAGTCCCAAATCAAACACTGATAAAACTCCAGATGGCCCTAACTTCTATACGGTGCGTCCTACACCTATCAAAGTTTGCAACAATCAAATGCTTGTAACCTTTTATTGGAGCGAAATTTTGTGACAATAAAGTGTTCGAGCCTCTTGTTAATTTAAGGTATCGCTCATAGCTATGCTACCCTTGAGTCCCAAATCAAAGACTGATAAAACTTCAAATTGCCCTAACTTCTATACGGTGCGATATATACCTATCAAAGTATGCAACATTCAAATGCTTGTAACTTTTTACTGGAGCTTAATAAAATTTTGAAATTTTGGGACAATAAAGTACCCGAGCCCCTTGTCAATAAAAGCAATCGCTCATAGCTATGCTACCCTTGAGTCCCAAATCAAAAACTGCTAATACTTCAAATGGCCCTAACTTCTATACGGTGCGTCCTATACCTATCAAAGTTGGCAACAATGAAATGTTTGGAACTTTTTACTGGAGCGTCAAAAAAACTTGAAATTTTGTGACAATAAATTACTCGAGCCTCTCGTCAATTTAAGCTATCGCTCATAACTCTGCTACCCTTGAGTCCCAAAACAAAAACTGATAAAACCTTAAATGGCCCAAACTTCTATACGGTACGTCCTACACCTATCAAAGTTTGCAACAATCAAATGGTTGTAACTTTTTACTGGAGCGTCCTAAAACCTTGAAATTTGGAGACAATAAAGTACTCGAGCCTCTTATCAATTTAAGCTATCACTCATAGCTATGCTACCCTTGAGTCCCAGATCAAACACTGATAAAAATTCAAATGGCCCTAACTTCTATACGGTGCGTCCTATACCTATCAAAGATTGCAACAATCAAATGCTTGTAACTTTTTACTGGACCGTCATAAAACCTTGAAATTTGGTCACAATAAAGTTCTCGAGCCTCTTATCAATTTAAGCTATCGCTCATAGATATGCTACCCTTGAGTCCCAAATCAAACAGTGACAAAAATTCAAATGGCTATACGGTGCTTCCTATACCTATCAAAGTTTGCAACAATCAAATGCTTGTAACTTTTTACTGGAGCTTAATAAAATCTTGAACTTTTGTGACAATAAAGTACTCGAGAATCTTGTCAATTTATGTTATCGCTCGTAGCTATGCTACCCTTGAGTCCCAAATCAAAGACTGACAATATTTCAAATGCCCCTAACTTCTCTGCGGTGCATCCTATACCAATCAAAGTTTGCAACAATCAAATGCATGTAACTTTTTACTGGAGCTTAATAAAATCTTCAAATTTTGTGACAATAAAGTTCTCGAGCCTCTTGTCAATTTAAGCTATCGCTCATAGCTATGCTACCCTTGAGTCCCAAATCTAACACTGATAAAACTTCAAATGGCCCTAACTTCTATACGATGCGTCCTATACCTATCAAAGTTTGCAACAACCAAATGCTCTTGAAATTTTGTGACAATAAAGTAGTCGAGCCTCTTTTCAATTTTAGGCATCGCTCATTGCTATGCTACCCGTGAGACCCAAATCAAACACTGATAAAAAGTCAAATGGCCCTAACTTCTATACGGTGCGTCCTATACCTATCAAAGTTGGCAACAACCAAACTGCTTTTAACTTTTTACTGGACCGTCATAAAACCTTGAAATTTTGTGACAATAAATTACTCGAGCCTCTTGTCAATTTAAGCTATCGCTCATAGCTATGCTACCCTTGAGTCCCAAATCAAAGACAGATAATACTTCAAATGCCCCTAACTTCTATGCGGTGCGTCCTATACCTATCAAAGTTGGCAACAATGAAACGCTTGTAACTTTTTACTGGAGCGTAAAAAAAACTTGAAATTTTGTGACAATATATTACTCGAGCCTCTCGTCAATTTAAGCTATGGCTCATAACTCTGCTACACTTGAGTCCCAAATCAAACACTGATAAAACCTTAAATGGCCCAAACTTCTATACGGTACGTCCTACACCTATCAAAGCTTGCAACAATCAAATTCTTGTAACTTTTTACTGGAGCGTCATAAAACCTTGAAATTTGGAGACAATAAAGTACTCGAGCCTCTTATCAATTTAAGCTATCGCTCATAGCTATGCTACCCTTGAGTCCCAAATCAAACACTGATAAAAATTCAAATGGCCCTAACTTCTATGCAGTGCGTCCTATACCTATCAAAGTTGGCAACAATCAAATGCTTGTAACTTTTTACTGGACCGTCATAAAATCTTGAAATTTTGTGACAATAAAGTACTCGAGCCTCTTATCAATTTAAGCAATCGCTCATAGCTATGCTACCCTTGAGTCCCAAATCAAACTCTGATAAAACTTCAAATGGCCCTAACTTCTATACGGTGCGTTTTTACTGGAGTGTCATAAAACCTTGAAATTTTGTGACAATAAAGTACTCGAGCCTCTTGTCAATTTAAGCTAACGCTCATAGCTATGCTACCCTCGAGTCCCAAATCAAACACTGATAAAACTCCAGATGGCCCTAACTTCTATACGGTGCGTCCTACACCTATCAAAGTTTGCAACAATCAAATGCTTGTAACCTTTTATTGGAGCGAAATTTTGTGACAATAAAGTGTTCGAGCCTCTTGTTAATTTAAGGTATCGCTCATAGCTATGCTACCCTTGAGTCCCAAATCAAAAACTGATAAAACCTTAAATGGCCCAAACTTCTATACGGTACGTCCTACACCTATCAAAGTTTGCAACAATCAAATGGTTGTAACTTTTTACTGGAGCGTCCTAAAACCTTGAAATTTGGAGACAATAAAGTACTCGAGCCTCTTATCAATTTAAGCTATCGCTCATAGCTATGCTACCCTTGAGTCCCAGATCAAACACTGATAAAAATTCAAATGGCCCTAACTTCTATACGGTGCGTCCTATACCTATCAAAGATTGCAACAATCAAATGCTTGTAACTTTTTACTGGACCGTCATAAAACCTTGAAATTTGGTCACAATAAAGTTCTCGAGCCTCTTATCAATTTAAGCTATCGCTCATAGCTATGCTACCCTTGAGTCCCAAATCAAACAGTGACAAAAATTCAAATGGCTATACGGTGCTTCCTATACCTATCAAAGTTTGCAACAATCAAATGCTTGTAACTTTTTACTGGAGCTTAATAAAATCTTGAACTTTTGTGACAATAAAGTACTCGAGAATCTTGTCAATTTATGTTATCGCTCGTAGCTATGCTACCCTTGAGTCCCAAATCAAACACTGATAAAAAGTCAAAGACTGACAATATTTCAAATGCCCCTAACTTCTATACGATGCGTCCTATACCTATCAAAGTTTGCAACAACCAAATGCTCTTGAAATTTTGTGACAATAAAGTAGTCGAGCCTCTTTTCAATTTTAGGCATCGCTCATTGCTATGCTACCCTTGAGACCCAAATCAAACACTGATAAAAAGTCAAATGGCCCTAACTTCTATACGGTGCGTCCTATACCTATCAAAGTTGGCAACAACCAAACTGCTTTTAACTTTTTACTGGACCGTCATAAAACCTTGAAATTTTGTGACAATAAATTACTCGAGCCTCTTGTCAATTTAAGCTATCGCTCATAGCTATGCTACCCTTGAGTCCCAAATCAAAGACAGATAATACTTCAAATGCCCCTAACTTCTATGCGGTGCGTCCTATACCTATCAAAGTTGGCAACAATGAAACGCTTGTAACTTTTTACTGGAGCGTAAAAAAAACTTGAAATTTTGTGACAATATATTACTCGAGCCTCTCGTCAATTTAAGCTATGGCTCATAACTCTGCTACACTTGAGTCCCAAATCAAACACTGATAAAACCTTAAATGGCCCAAACTTCTATACGGTACGTCCTACACCTATCAAAGCTTGCAACAATCAAATTCTTGTAACTTTTTACTGGAGCGTCATAAAACCTTGAAATTTGGAGACAATAAAGTACTCGAGCCTCTTATCAATTTAAGCTATCGCTCATAGCTATGCTACCCTTGAGTCCCAAATCAAACACTGATAAAAATTCAAATGGCCCTAACTTCTATACGGTGCGTTTTTACTGGAGTGTCATAAAACCTTGAAATTTTGTGACAATAAAGTACTCGAGCCTCTTGTCAATTTAAGCTAACGCTCATAGCTATGCTACCCTCGAGTCCCAAATCAAACACTGATAAAACTCCAGATGGCCCTAACTTCTATACGGTGCGTCCTACACCTATCAAAGTTTGCAACAATCAAATGCTTGTAACCTTTTATTGGAGCGAAATTTTGTGACAATAAAGTGTTCGAGCCTCTTGTTAATTTAAGGTATCGCTCATAGCTATGCTACCCTTGAGTCCCAAATCAAAAACTGATAAAACCTTAAATGGCCCAAACTTCTATACGGTACGTCCTACACCTATCAAAGTTTGCAACAATCAAATGGTTGTAACTTTTTACTGGAGCGTCCTAAAACCTTGAAATTTGGAGACAATAAAGTACTCGAGCCTCTTATCAATTTAAGCTATCGCTCATAGCTATGCTACCCTTGAGTCCCAGTTCAAACACTGATAAAAATTCAAATGGCCCTAACTTCTATACGGTGCGTCCTATACCTATCAAAGATTGCAACAATCAAATGCTTGTAACTTTTTACTGGACCGTCATAAAACCTTGAAATTTGGTCACAATAAAGTTCTCGAGCCTCTTATCAATTTAAGCTATCGCTCATAGCTATGCTACCCTTGAGTCCCAAATCAAACAGTGACAAAAATTCAAATGGCTATACGGTGCTTCCTATACCTATCAAAGTTTGCAACAATCAAATGCTTGTAACTTTTTACTGGAGCTTAATAAAATCTTGAACTTTTGTGACAATAAAGTACTCGAGAATCTTGTCAATTTATGTTATCGCTCGTAGCTATGCTACCCTTGAGTCCCAAATCAAACACTGATAAAAAGTCAAAGACTGACAATATTTCAAATGCCCCTAACTTCTATACGATCCGTCCTATACCTATCAAAGTTTGCAACAACCAAATGCTCTTGAAATTTTGTGACAATAAAGTAGTCGAGCCTCTTTTCAATTTTAGGCATCGCTCATTGCTATGCTACCCTTGAGACCCAAATCAAACACTGATAAAAAGTCAAATGGCCCTAACTTCTATACGGTGCGTCCTATACCTATCAAAGTTGGCAACAACCAAACTGCTTTTAACTTTTTACTGGACCGTCATAAAACCTTGAAATTTTGTGACAATAAATTACTCGAGCCTCTTGTCAATTTAAGCTATCGCTCATAGCTATGCTACCCTTGAGTCCCAAATCAAAGACAGATAATACTTCAAATGCCCCTAACTTCTATGCGGTGCGTCCTATACCTATCAAAGTTGGCAACAATGAAACGCTTGTAACTTTTTACTGGAGCGTAAAAAAAACTTGAAATTTTGTGACAATATATTACTCGAGCCTCTCGTCAATTTAAGCTATGGCTCATAACTCTGCTACACTTGAGTCCCAAATCAAACACTGATAAAACCTTAAATGGCCCAAACTTCTATACGGTACGTCCTACACCTATCAAAGCTTGCAACAATCAAATTCTTGTAACTTTTTACTGGAGCGTCATAAAACCTTGAAATTTGGAGACAATAAAGTACTCGAGCCTCTTATCAATTTAAGCTATCGCTCATAGCTATGCTACCCTTGAGTCCCAAATCAAACACTGATAAAAATTCAAATGGCCCTAACTTCTATACGGTGCGTCCTATACCTATCAAAGTTTGCAACAATCAAATGCTTGTAACTTTTTACTGGAGCTTAATAAAATCTTCAAATTTTGTGACAATAAAGTACTCGAGCCTCTTATCAATTTCAGCTATAGCTCATAGCTATACTACCCTTGAGTCCCAAATCAAACACTGATAAAACTTCAAATGGCCCTAACTTCTATACGAAGCGTCCTATACCTATCAAAGTTTGCAACAACCAAATGCTTGTAACTTTTTATTGTAGCGTCATAAAACCTTGAAATTTGGAGACAATAAAGTACTCGAGCCTCTTGTCAATAAAAGCCATCGCTCATAGCTATGCTAGCCTTGAGTTCCAAATCAAAGACTGCTAATATTTCAAATGGCCCTAACTTCTATGCAGTGCGTCCTATACCTATCAAAGTTGGCAACAATCAAATGCTTGTAACTTTTTACCGGAGCATAATAAAATCTTGAAATTTTGTGACAATAAAGTACTCGAGCCTCTTGTCAATTAAAGTTGTCGCTCATTGCTATGCTACCCTTGTGTCCCAAATCAAACACTGATAAAACAATGGCCCTAAATTCTGTAGTTTGCGTCTTACACTTATCAGAGTTTGCAACAATCAAATGCTTGTAACTTTTTACTGGAGCGTCATAAAATCTTGAAATTTTGTGACAATAAAGTACTCGAGCCTCTTATCAATTTAAGCAATCGCACATAGCTATGCTACCCTTGAGTCCCAAATCAAACTCTGGTAAAACTTCAAATGGCCCTAACTTCTATACGGTGCGTTTTTACTGGAGTGTCATAAAACCTTGAAATTTTGTGACAATAAAGTACTCGAGTACAAGTACTCTTGTCAATTTAAGCTAACGCTCATAGCTATGCTACCCTCGAGTCCCAAATCAAACACTGATAAAACTCCAGATGGCCCTAACTTCTATACGGTGCGTCCTACACCTATCAAAGTTTGCAACAATCAAATGCTTGTAACCTTTTATTGGAGCGAAATTTTGTGACAATAAAGTGTTCGAGCCTCTTGTTAATTTAAGGTATCGCTCATAGCTATGCTACCCTTGAGTCCCAAATCAAAGACTGATAAAACTTCAAATTGCCCTAACTTCTATACGGTGCGATATATACCTATCAAAGTATGCAACATTCAAATGCTTGTAACTTTTTACTGGAGCTTAATAAAATTTTGAAATTTTGGGACAATAAAGTACCCGAGCCCCTTGTCAATAAAAGCAATCGCTCATAGCTATGCTACCCTTGAGTCCCAAATCAAAAACTGCTAATACTTCAAATGGCCCTAACTTCTATACGGTGCGTCCTATACCTATCAAAGTTGGCAACAATGAAATGTTTGGAACTTTTTACTGGAGCGTCAAAAAAACTTGAAATTTTGTGACAATAAATTACTCGAGCCTCTCGTCAATTTAAGCTATCGCTCATAACTCTGCTACCCTTGAGTCCCAAAACAAAAACTGATAAAACCTTAAATGGCCCAAACTTCTATACGGTACGTCCTACACCTATCAAAGTTTGCAACAATCAAATGGTTGTAACTTTTTACTGGAGCGTCCTAAAACCTTGAAATTTGGAGACAATAAAGTACTCGAGCCTCTTATCAATTTAAGCTATCACTCATAGCTATGCTACCCTTGAGTCCCAGATCAAACACTGATAAAAATTCAAATGGCCCTAACTTCTATACGGTGCGTCCTATACCTATCAAAGATTGCAACAATCAAATGCTTGTAACTTTTTACTGGACCGTCATAAAACCTTGAAATTTGGTCACAATAAAGTTCTCGAGCCTCTTATCAATTTAAGCTATCGCTCATAGATATGCTACCCTTGAGTCCCAAATCAAACAGTGACAAAAATTCAAATGGCTATACGGTGCTTCCTATACCTATCAAAGTTTGCAACAATCAAATGCTTGTAACTTTTTACTGGAGCTTAATAAAATCTTGAACTTTTGTGACAATAAAGTACTCGAGAATCTTGTCAATTTATGTTATCGCTCGTAGCTATGCTACCCTTGAGTCCCAAATCAAAGACTGACAATATTTCAAATGCCCCTAACTTCTCTGCGGTGCATCCTATACCAATCAAAGTTTGCAACAATCAAATGCATGTAACTTTTTACTGGAGCTTAATAAAATCTTCAAATTTTGTGACAATAAAGTTCTCGAGCCTCTTGTCAATTTAAGCTATCGCTCATAGCTATGCTACCCTTGAGTCCCAAATCTAACACTGATAAAACTTCAAATGGCCCTAACTTCTATACGATGCGTCCTATACCTATCAAAGTTTGCAACAACCAAATGCTCTTGAAATTTTGTGACAATAAAGTAGTCGAGCCTCTTTTCAATTTTAGGCATCGCTCATTGCTATGCTACCCGTGAGACCCAAATCAAACACTGATAAAAAGTCAAATGGCCCTAACTTCTATACGGTGCGTCCTATACCTATCAAAGTTGGCAACAACCAAACTGCTTTTAACTTTTTACTGGACCGTCATAAAACCTTGAAATTTTGTGACAATAAATTACTCGAGCCTCTTGTCAATTTAAGCTATCGCTCATAGCTATGCTACCCTTGAGTCCCAAATCAAAGACAGATAATACTTCAAATGCCCCTAACTTCTATGCGGTGCGTCCTATACCTATCAAAGTTGGCAACAATGAAACGCTTGTAACTTTTTACTGGAGCGTAAAAAAAACTTGAAATTTTGTGACAATATATTACTCGAGCCTCTCGTCAATTTAAGCTATGGCTCATAACTCTGCTACACTTGAGTCCCAAATCAAACACTGATAAAACCTTAAATGGCCCAAACTTCTATACGGTACGTCCTACACCTATCAAAGCTTGCAACAATCAAATTCTTGTAACTTTTTACTGGAGCGTCATAAAACCTTGAAATTTGGAGACAATAAAGTACTCGAGCCTCTTGTCAATTTAAGCTATCGCTCATAGCTATGCTACCCTTGAGTCCCAAATCAAACACTGATAAAAATTCAAATGGCCCTAACTTCTATGCAGTGCGTCCTATACCTATCAAAGTTGGCAACAATCAAATGCTTGTAACTTTTTACTGGACCGTCATAAAATCTTGAAATTTTGTGACAATAAAGTACTCGAGCCTCTTATCAATTTAAGCAATCGCTCATAGCTATGCTACCCTTGAGTCCCAAATCAAACACTGATAAAACTTCAAATGGCCCTAACTTCTATACGGTGCGTTTTTACTGGAGTGTCATAAAACCTTGAAATTTTGTGACAATAAAGTACTCGAGCCTCTTGTCAATTTAAGCTAACGCTCATAGCTATGCTACCCTCGAGTCCCAAATCAAACACTGATAAAACTCCAGATGGCCCTAACTTCTATACGGTGCGTCCTACACCTATCAAAGTTTGCAACAATCAAATGCTTGTAACCTTTTATTGGAGCGAAATTTTGTGACAATAAAGTGTTCGAGCCTCTTGTTAATTTAAGGTATCGCTCATAGCTATGCTACCCTTGAGTCCCAAATCAAAAACTGATAAAACCTTAAATGGCCCAAACTTCTATACGGTACGTCCTACACCTATCAAAGTTTGCAACAATCAAATGGTTGTAACTTTTTACTGGAGCGTCCTAAAACCTTGAAATTTGGAGACAATAAAGTACTCGAGCCTCTTATCAATTTAAGCTATCGCTCATAGCTATGCTACCCTTGAGTCCCAGATCAAACACTGATAAAAATTCAAATGGCCCTAACTTCTATACGGTGCGTCCTATACCTATCAAAGATTGCAACAATCAAATGCTTGTAACTTTTTACTGGACCGTCATAAAACCTTGAAATTTGGTCACAATAAAGTTCTCGAGCCTCTTATCAATTTAAGCTATCGCTCATAGATATGCTACCCTTGAGTCCCAAATCAAACAGTGACAAAAATTCAAATGGCTATACGGTGCTTCCTATACCTATCAAAGTTTGCAACAATCAAATGCTTGTAACTTTTTACTGGAGCTTAATAAAATCTTGAACTTTTGTGACAATAAAGTACTCGAGAATCTTGTCAATTTATGTTATCGCTCGTAGCTATGCTACCCTTGAGTCCCAAATCAAAGACTGACAATATTTCAAATGCCCCTAACTTCTCTGCGGTGCATCCTATACCAATCAAAGTTTGCAACAATCAAATGCATGTAACTTTTTACTGGAGCTTAATAAAATCTTCAAATTTTGTGACAATAAAGTTCTCGAGCCTCTTGTCAATTTAAGCTATCGCTCATAGCTATGCTACCCTTGAGTCCCAAATCTAACACTGATAAAACTTCAAATGGCCCTAACTTCTATACGATGCGTCCTATACCTATCAAAGTTTGCAACAACCAAATGCTCTTGAAATTTTGTGACAATAAAGTAGTCGAGCCTCTTTTCAATTTTAGGCATCGCTCATTGCTATGCTACCCGTGAGACCCAAATCAAACACTGATAAAAAGTCAAATGGCCCTAACTTCTATACGGTGCGTCCTATACCTATCAAAGTTGGCAACAACCAAACTGCTTTTAACTTTTTACTGGACCGTCATAAAACCTTGAAATTTTGTGACAATAAATTACTCGAGCCTCTTGTCAATTTAAGCTATCGCTCATAGCTATGCTACCCTTGAGTCCCAAATCAAAGACAGATAATACTTCAAATGCCCCTAACTTCTATGCGGTGCGTCCTATACCTATCAAAGTTGGCAACAATGAAACGCTTGTAACTTTTTACTGGAGCGTAAAAAAAACTTGAAATTTTGTGACAATATATTACTCGAGCCTCTCGTCAATTTAAGCTATGGCTCATAACTCTGCTACACTTGAGTCCCAAATCAAACACTGATAAAACCTTAAATGGCCCAAACTTCTATACGGTACGTCCTACACCTATCAAAGCTTGCAACAATCAAATTCTTGTAACTTTTTACTGGAGCGTCATAAAACCTTGAAATTTGGAGACAATAAAGTACTCGAGCCTCTTATCAATTTAAGCTATCGCTCATAGCTATGCTACCCTTGAGTCCCAAATCAAACACTGATAAAAATTCAAATGGCCCTAACTTCTATGCAGTGCGTCCTATACCTATCAAGCTTGGCAACAATCAAATGCTTGTAACTTTTTACTGGAGCGTCATAAAACCTTGAAGTTTTGTGACAATAAAGTACTCGAGCCTTTTGTCAATTTAAGCAATCGCTCATAGCTATGCTACCCTTGAGTCCCAAATCAAACTCTGATAAAACTTCAAATGGCCCTAACTTCTATACGGTGCGTTTTTACTGGAGTGTCATAAAACCTTGAAATTTTGTGACAATAAAGTACTCGAGCCTCTTGTCAATTTAAGCTAACGCTCATAGCTATGCTACCCTCGAGTCCCAAATCAAACACTGATAAAACTCCAGATGGCCCTAACTTCTATACGGTGCGTCCTACACCTATCAAAGTTTGCAACAATCAAATGCTTGTAACCTTTTATTGGAGCGAAATTTTGTGACAATAAAGTGTTCGAGCCTCTTGTTAATTTAAGGTATCGCTCATAGCTATGCTACCCTTGAGTCCCAAATCAAAAACTGATAAAACCTTAAATGGCCCAAACTTCTATACGGTACGTCCTACACCTATCAAAGTTTGCAACAATCAAATGGTTGTAACTTTTTACTGGAGCGTCCTAAAACCTTGAAATTTGGAGACAATAAAGTACTCGAGCCTCTTATCAATTTAAGCTATCGCTCATAGCTATGCTACCCTTGAGTCCCAGATCAAACACTGATAAAAATTCAAATGGCCCTAACTTCTATACGGTGCGTCCTATACCTATCAAAGATTGCAACAATCAAATGCTTGTAACTTTTTACTGGACCGTCATAAAACCTTGAAATTTGGTCACAATAAAGTTCTCGAGCCTCTTATCAATTTAAGCTATCGCTCATAGCTATGCTACCCTTGAGTCCCAAATCAAACAGTGACAAAAATTCAAATGGCTATACGGTGCTTCCTATACCTATCAAAGTTTGCAACAATCAAATGCTTGTAACTTTTTACTGGAGCTTAATAAAATCTTGAACTTTTGTGACAATAAAGTACTCGAGAATCTTGTCAATTTATGTTATCGCTCGTAGCTATGCTACCCTTGAGTCCCAAATCAAACACTGATAAAAAGTCAAAGACTGACAATATTTCAAATGCCCCTAACTTCTATACGATGCGTCCTATACCTATCAAAGTTTGCAACAACCAAATGCTCTTGAAATTTTGTGACAATAAAGTAGTCGAGCCTCTTTTCAATTTTAGGCATCGCTCATTGCTATGCTACCCTTGAGACCCAAATCAAACACTGATAAAAAGTCAAATGGCCCTAACTTCTATACGGTGCGTCCTATACCTATCAAAGTTGGCAACAACCAAACTGCTTTTAACTTTTTACTGGACCGTCATAAAACCTTGAAATTTTGTGACAATAAATTACTCGAGCCTCTTGTCAATTTAAGCTATCGCTCATAGCTATGCTACCCTTGAGTCCCAAATCAAAGACAGATAATACTTCAAATGCCCCTAACTTCTATGCGGTGCGTCCTATACCTATCAAAGTTGGCAACAATGAAACGCTTGTAACTTTTTACTGGAGCGTAAAAAAAACTTGAAATTTTGTGACAATATATTACTCGAGCCTCTCGTCAATTTAAGCTATGGCTCATAACTCTGCTACACTTGAGTCCCAAATCAAACACTGATAAAACCTTAAATGGCCCAAACTTCTATACGGTACGTCCTACACCTATCAAAGCTTGCAACAATCAAATTCTTGTAACTTTTTACTGGAGCGTCATAAAACCTTGAAATTTGGAGACAATAAAGTACTCGAGCCTCTTATCAATTTAAGCTATCGCTCATAGCTATGCTACCCTTGAGTCCCAAATCAAACACTGATAAAAATTCAAATGGCCCTAACTTCTATACGGTGCGTTTTTACTGGAGTGTCATAAAACCTTGAAATTTTGTGACAATAAAGTACTCGAGCCTCTTGTCAATTTAAGCTAACGCTCATAGCTATGCTACCCTCGAGTCCCAAATCAAACACTGATAAAACTCCAGATGGCCCTAACTTCTATACGGTGCGTCCTACACCTATCAAAGTTTGCAACAATCAAATGCTTGTAACCTTTTATTGGAGCGAAATTTTGTGACAATAAAGTGTTCGAGCCTCTTGTTAATTTAAGGTATCGCTCATAGCTATGCTACCCTTGAGTCCCAAATCAAAAACTGATAAAACCTTAAATGGCCCAAACTTCTATACGGTACGTCCTACACCTATCAAAGTTTGCAACAATCAAATGGTTGTAACTTTTTACTGGAGCGTCCTAAAACCTTGAAATTTGGAGACAATAAAGTACTCGAGCCTCTTATCAATTTAAGCTATCGCTCATAGCTATGCTACCCTTGAGTCCCAAATCAAACACTGATAAAAATTCAAATGGCCCTAACTTCTATACGGTGCGTCCTATACCTATCAAAGATTGCAACAATCAAATGCTTGTAACTTTTTACTGGACCGTCATAAAACCTTGAAATTTGGTCACAATAAAGTTCTCGAGCCTCTTATCAATTTAAGCTATCGCTCATAGCTATGCTACCCTTGAGTCCCAAATCAAACAGTGACAAAAATTCAAATGGCTATACGGTGCTTCCTATACCTATCAAAGTTTGCAACAATCAAATGCTTGTAACTTTTTACTGGAGCTTAATAAAATCTTGAACTTTTGTGACAATAAAGTACTCGAGAATCTTGTCAATTTATGTTATCGCTCGTAGCTATGCTACCCTTGAGTCCCAAATCAAACACTGATAAAAAGTCAAAGACTGACAATATTTCAAATGCCCCTAACTTCTATACGATGCGTCCTATACCTATCAAAGTTTGCAACAACCAAATGCTCTTGAAATTTTGTGACAATAAAGTAGTCGAGCCTCTTTTCAATTTTAGGCATCGCTCATTGCTATGCTACCCTTGAGACCCAAATCAAACACTGATAAAAAGTCAAATGGCCCTAACTTCTATACGGTGCGTCCTATACCTATCAAAGTTGGCAACAACCAAACTGCTTTTAACTTTTTACTGGACCGTCATAAAACCTTGAAATTTTGTGACAATAAATTACTCGAGCCTCTTGTCAATTTAAGCTATCGCTCATAGCTATGCTACCCTTGAGTCCCAAATCAAAGACAGATAATAATTCAAATGCCCCTAACTTCTATGCGGTGCGTCCTATACCTATCAAAGTTTGCAACAATGAAACGCTTGTAACTTTTTACTGGAGCGTAAAAAAAACTTGAAATTTTGTGACAATATATTACTCGAGCCTCTCGTCAATTTAAGCTATGGCTCATAACTCTGCTACACTTGAGTCCCAAATCAAACACTGATAAAACCTTAAATGGCCCAAACTTCTATACGGTACGTCCTACACCTATCAAAGCTTGCAACAATCAAATTCTTGTAACTTTTTACTGGAGCGTCATAAAACCTTGAAATTTGGAGACAATAAAGTACTCGAGCCTCTTATCAATTTAAGCTATCGCTCATAGCTATGCTACCCTTGAGTCCCAAATCAAACACTGATAAAAATTCAAATGGCCCTAACTACTATACGGTGCGTCCTATACCTATCAAAGTTTGCAACAATCAAATGCTTGTAACTTTTTACTGGAGCTTAATAAAATCTTCAAATTTTGTGACAATAAAGTACTCGAGCCTCTTATCAATTTCAGCTATAGCTCATAGCTATACTACCCTTGAGTCCCAAATCAAACACTGATAAAACTTCAAATGGCCCTAACTTCTATACGAAGCGTCCTATACCTATCAAAGTTTGCAACAACCAAATGCTTGTAACTTTTTATTGTAGCGTCATAAAACCTTGAAATTTGGAGACAATAAAGTACTCGAGCCTCTTGTCAATAAAAGCCATCGCTCATAGCTATGCTAGCCTTGAGTTCCAAATCAAAAACTGCTAATATTTCAAATGGCCCTAACTTCTATGCAGTGCGTCCTATACCTATCAAAGTTGGCAACAATCAAATGCTTGTAACTTTTTACTGGACCGTCATAAAATCTTGAAATTTTGTGACAATAAAGTACTCGAGCCTCTTATCAATTTAAGCAATCGCTCATAGCTATGCTACCCTTGAGTCCCAAATCAAACTCTGATAAAACTTCAAATGGCCCTAACTTCTATACGGTGCGTTTTTACTGGAGTGTCATAAAACCTTGAAATTTTGTGACAATAAAGTACTCGAGCCTCTTGTCAATTTAAGCTAACGCTCATAGCTATGCTACCCTCGAGTCCCAAATCAAAGACAGATAATACTTCAAATGCCCCTAACTTCTATGCGGTGCGTCCTATACCTATCAAAGTTGGCAACAATGAAACGCTTGTAACTTTTTACTGGAGCGTAAAAAAAACTTGAAATTTTGTGACAATATATTACTCGAGCCTCTCGTCAATTTAAGCTATGGCTCATAACTCTGCTACACTTGAGTCCCAAATCAAACACTGATAAAACCTTAAATGGCCCAAACTTCTATACGGTACGTCCTACACCTATCAAAGCTTGCAACAATCAAATTCTTGTAACTTTTTACTGGAGCGTCATAAAACCTTGAAATTTGGAGACAATAAAGTACTCGAGCCTCTTATCAATTTAAGCTATCGCTCATAGCTATGCTACCCTTGAGTCCCAAATCAAACACTGATAAAAATTCAAATGGCCCTAACTTCTATACGGTGCGTCCTATACCTATCAAAGTTTGCAACAATCAAATGCTTGTAACTTTTTACTGGAGCTTAATAAAATCTTCAAATTTTGTGACAATAAAGTACTCGAGCCTCTTATCAATTTCAGCTATAGCTCACAGCTATACTACCCTTGAGTCCCAAATCAAACACTGATAAAACTTCAAATGGCCCTAACTTCTATACGAAGCGTCCTATACCTATCAAAGTTTGCAACAACCAAATGCTTGTAACTTTTTATTGTAGCGTCATAAAACCTTGAAATTTGGAGACAATAAAGTAGTCGAGCCTCTTGTCAATAAAAGCCATCGCTCATAGCTATGCTAGCCTTGAGTTCCAAATCAAAAACTGCTAATATTTCAAATGGCCCAAACTTCTATGCAGTGCGTCCTATACCTATCAAAGTTGGCAACAATCAAATGCTTGTAACTTTTTACTGGACCGTCATAAAATCTTGAAATTTTGTGACAATAAAGTACTCGAGCCTCTTATCAATTTAAGCAATCGCTCATAGCTATGCTACCCTTGAGTCCCAAATCAAACTCTGATAAAACGTCAAATGGCCCTAACTTCTATACGGTGCGTTTTTACTGGAGTGTCATAAAACCTTGAAATTTTGTGACAATAAAGTACTCGAGCCTCTTGTCAATTTAAGCTAACGCTCATAGCTATGCTACCCTCGAGTCCCAAATCAAACACTGATAAAACTCCAGATGGCCCTAACTTCTATACGGTGCGTCCTACACCTATCAAAGTTTGCAACAATCAAATGCTTGTAAGTTGTTATTGGAGCGAAATTTTGTGACAATAAAGTGTTCGAGCCTCTTGTCAATTTAAGGTATCGCTCATAGCTATGCTACCCTTGAGTCCCAAATCAAAGACTGATAAAACTTCAAATTGCCCTAACTTCTATACGGTGCGATATATACCTATCAAAGTATGCAACATTCAAATGCTTGTAACTTTTTACTGGAGCTTAATAAAATTTTGAAATTTTGGGACAATAAAGTACCCGAGCCCCTTGTCAATAAAAGCCATCGCTCATAGCTATGCTACCCTTGAGTCCCAAATCAAAAACTGCTAATACTTCAAATGGCCCTAACTTCTATACGGTGCGTCCTATACCTATCAAAGTTGGCAACAATGAAATGTTTGTAACTTTTTACTGGAGCGTCAAAAAAACTTGAAATTTTGTGACAATAAATTACTCGAGCCTCTTATCAATTTAAGCTATCGCTCATAGCTATGCTACCCTTGAGTCCCAAATCAAACAGTGCCAAAAATTCAAATGGCCCTAACTTCTATACGGTGCTTCCTATACCTATCAAAGTTTGCAACAATCAAATGCTTGTAACTTTTTACTGGAGCTTAATAAAATCTTGAACTTTTGTGACAATAAAGTACTCGAGAATCTTGTCAATTTATGTTATCGCTCGTAGCTATGCTACCCTTGAGTCCCAAATCAAAGACTGACAATATTTCAAATGCCCCTAACTTCTATGCGGTGCATCCTATACCAATCAAAGTTTGCAACAATCAAATGCATGTAACTTTTTACTGGAGCTTAATAAAATCTTCAAATTTTGTGACAATAAAGTTCTCGAGCCTCTTGTCAATTTAAGCTATCGCTCATAGCTATGCTACCCTTGAGTCCCAAATCTAACACTGATAAAACTTCAAATGGCCCTAACTTCTACACGGTGCGTCCTACACCTATCAAAGTTTGCAACAATCAAATGCTTGAAACTTTTTACTGGTGCGTCCTAAAACCTTGAAATTTTGTGACAATAAAGTACTCGAGCCTCTTATCTATTTCAGCTATAGCTCATAGCTATGCTACCCTTGAGTCCCAAATCAAACACTGATAAAACTTCAAATGGCCCTAACTTCTATACGATGCGTCCTATACCTATCAAAGTTTGCAACAACCAAATGCTCTTGAAATTTTGTGACAATAAAGTAGTCGAGCCTCTTGTCAATTTTAGGCATCGCTCATTGCTATGCTACCCTTGAGACCCAAATCAAACACTGATAAAAAGTCAAATGGCCCTAACTTCTATACGGTGCGTCCTATACCTATCAAAGTTGGCAACAACCAAACTGCTTTTCACTTTTTACTGGACCGTCATAAAACCTTGAAATTTTGTGACAATAAATTACTCGAGCCTCTTGTCAATTTAAGCTATCGCTCATAGCTATGCTACCCTTGAGTCCCAAATCAAACACTGATAAAACTTCAAATGGCCCTAACTTCTATACGAAGCGTCCTATACCTATCAAAGTTTGCAACAACCAAATGCTTGTAACTTTTTATTGTAGCGTCATAAAACCTTGAAATTTGGAGACAATAAAGTACTCGAGCCTCTTGTCAATAAAAGCCATCGCTCATAGCTATGCTAGCCTTGAGTTCCAAATCAAAAACTGCTAATATTTCAAATGGCCCTAACTTCTATGCAGTGCGTCCTATACCTATCAAAGTTGGCAACAATCAAATGCTTGTAACTTTTTACTGGACCGTCATAAAATCTTGAAATTTTGTGACAATAAAGTACTCGAGCCTCTTATCAATTTAAGCAATCGCTCATAGCTCTGCTACCCTTGAGTCCCAAATCAAACTCTGATAAAACTTCAAATGGCCCTAACTTCTATACGGTGCGTTTTTACTGGAGTGTCATAAAACCTTGAAATTTTGTGACAATAAAGTACTCGAGCCTCTTGTCAATTTAAGCTAACGCTCATAGCTATGCTACCCTCGAGTCCCAAATCAAACACTGATAGAACTCCAGATGGCCCTAACTTCTATACGGTGCGTCCTACACCTATCAAAGTTTGCAACAATCAAATGCTTGTAAGTCGTTATTGGAGCGAAATTTTGTGACAATAAAGTGTTCGAGCCTCTTGTCAATTTAAGGTATCGCTCATAGCTATGCTACCCTTGAGTCCCAAATCAAAGACTGATAAAACTTCAAATTGCCCTAACTTCTATACGGTGCGATATATACCTATCAAAGTATGCAACATTCAAATGCTTGTAACTTTTTACTGGAGCTTAATAAAATTTTGAAATTTTGGGACAATAAAGTACCCGAGCCCCTTGTCAATAAAAGCCATCGCTCATAGCTATGCTACCCTTGAGTCCCAAATCAAAAACTGCTAATACTTCAAATGGCCCTAACTTCTATACGGTGCGTCCTATACCTATCAAAGTTGGCAACAATGAAATGTTTGTAACTTTTTACTGGAGCGTCAAAAAAACTTGAAATTTTGTGACAATAAATTACTCGAGCCTCTTATCAATTTAAGCTATCGCTCATAGCTATGCTACCCTTGAGTCCCAAATCAAACAGTGACAAAAATTCAAATGGCCCTAACTTCTATACGGTGCTTCCTATACCTATCAAAGTTTGCAACAATCAAATGCTTGTAACTTTTTACTGGAGCTTAATAAAATCTTGAACTTTTGTGACAATAAAGTACTCGAGAATCTTGTCAATTTATGTTATCGCTCGTAGGTATGCTACCCTTGAGTCCCAAATCAAAGACTGACAATATTTCAAATGCCCCTAACTTCTATGCGGTGCATCCTATACCAATCAAAGTTTGCAACAATCAAATGCATGTAACTTTTTACTGGAGCTTAATAAAATCTTCAAATTTTGTGACAATAAAGTTCTCGAGCCTCTTGTCAATTTAAGCTATCGCTCATAGCTATGCTACCCTTGAGTCCCAAATCTAACACTGATAAAACTTCAAATGGCCCTAACTTCTACACGGTGCGTCCTACACCTATCAAAGTTTGCAACAATCAAATGCTTGAAACTTTTTACTGGTGCGTCCTAAAACCTTGAAATTTTGTGACAATAAAGTACTCGAGCCTCTTATCAATTTCAGCTATAGCTCATAGCTATGCTACCCTTGAGTCCCAAATCAAACACTGATAAAACTTCAAATGGCCCTAACTTCTCTGCGGTGCGTCCTATACCTATCAAAGTTTGCAACAACCAAATGCTCTTGAAATTTTGTGACAATAAAGTAGTCGAGCCTCTTGTAAATTTTAGGCATCGCTCATTGCTATGCTACCCTTGAGACCCAAATCAAACACTGATAAAAAGTCAAATGGCCCTAACTTCTATACGGTGCGTCCTATACCTATCAAAGTTGGCAACAACCAAACTGCTTTTCACTTTTTACTGGACCGTCATAAAACCTTGAAATTTTGTGACAATAAATTACTCGAGCCTCTTGTCAATTTAAGCTATCGCTCATAGCTATGCTACCCTTGAGTCCCAAATCAAAGACAGATAATAATTCAAATGCCCCTAACTTCTATGCGGTGCGTCCTATACCTATCAATGTTGGCAACAATGAAACGCTTGTAACTTTTTACTGGAGCGTAAAAAAAACTTGAAATTTTGTGACAATATATTACTCGAGCCTCTCGTCAATTTAAGCTATGGCTCATAACTCTGCTACACTTGAGTCCCAAATCAAACACTGATAAAACCTTAAATGGCCCAAACTTCTATACGGTACGTCCTACACCTATCAAAGCTTGCAACAATCAAATTCTTGTAACTTTTTACTGGAGCGTCATAAAACCTTGAAATTTGGAGACAATAAAGTACTCGAGCCTCTTATCAATTTAAGCTATCGCTCATAGCTATGCTACCCTTGAGTCCCAAATCAAACACTGATAAAAATTCAAATGGCCCTAACTTCTATACGGTGCGTCCTATACCTATCAAAGTTTGCAACAATCAAATGCTTGTAACTTTTTACTGGAGCTTAATAAAATCTTCAAATTTTGTGACAATAAAGTACTCGAGCCTCTTATCAATTTCAGCTATAGCTCATAGCTATACTACCCTTGAGTCCCAAATCAAACACTGATAAAACTTCAAATGGCCCTAACTTCTATACGAAGCGTCCTATACCTATCAAAGTTTGCAACAACCAAATGCTTGTAACTTTTTATTGTAGCGTCATAAAACCTTGAAATTTGGAGACAATAAAGTACTCGAGCCTCTTGTCAATAAAAGCCATCGCTCATAGCTATGCTAGCCTTGAGTTCCAAATCAAAAACTGCTAATATTTCAAATGGCCCTAACTTCTATACGGTGCGTCCTATACCTATCAAAGTTGGCAACAATGAAATGTTTGTAACTTTTTACTGGAGCGTCAAAAAAACTTGAAATTTTGTGACAATAAATTACTCGAGCCTCTCGTCAATTTAAGCTATCGCTCATAACTCTGCTACCCTTGAGTCCCAAAACAAAAACTGATAAAACCTTAAATGGCCCAAACTTCTATACGGTACGTCCTACACCTATCAAAGTTTGCAACAATCAAATGCTTGTAACTTTTTACTGGAACGTCCTAAAACCTTGAAATTTGGAGACAATAAAGTACTCGAACCTCTTATCAATTTAAGCTATCGCTCATAGCTATGCTACCCTTGAGTCCCAGATCAAACACTGATAAAAATTCAAATGGCCCGAACTTCTATACGGTGCGTCCTATACCTATCAAAGTTTGCAACAATCAAATGCTTGTAACTTTTTACTGGACCGTCATAAAACCTTGAAATTTGGTCACAATAAAGTACTCGAGCCTCTTATCAATTTAAGCTATCGCTCATAGCTATGCTACCCTTGAGTCCCAAATCAAACAGTGACAAAAATTCAAATGGCCCCAACTTCTATACGGTGCGTCCTATACCTATCAAAGTTTGCAACAATCAAATGCTTGTAACTTTTTACTGGAGCTTAATAAAATCTTGAACTTTTGTGACAATAAAGTACTCGAGAATCTTGTCAATTTATGTTATCGCTCGTAGCTATGCTACCCTTGAGTCCCAAATCAAAGACTGACAATACTTCAAATGCCCCTAACTTCTATGAGGTGCATCCTATACCAATCAAAGTTTGCAACAATCAAATGCATGTAACTTTTTACTGGAGCTTAATAAAATCTTCAAATTTTGTGACAATAAAGTACTCGAGCCTCTTGTCAATTTAAGCTATCGCTCATAGGTATGCTACCCTTGAGTCCCAAATCTAACACTGATAAAACTTCAAATGGCCCTAACTTCTATACGGTGCGTCCTACACCTATCAAAGTTTGCAACAATCAAATGCTTGCAACTTTTTACTGGTGCGTCCTAAAACCTTGAAATTTTGTGACAATAAAGTACTCGAGCCTCTTATCAATTTCAGCTATAGCTCATAGCTATGCCACCCTTGAGTCCCAAATCAAACACTGATAAAACTTCAAATGGCCCTAACTTCTATATGATGCGTCCTATACCTATCAAAGTTTGCAACAACCAAATGCTTGTAACTTTTTATTGTAGCGTAATAAAGTCTTGAAATTTTGTGACAATAAAGTAGTCGAGCCTCTTGTAAATTTTAGGCATCGCTCATTATTATGCTACCCTTGAGACCCAAATCAAAGACTGATAAAACTTCAAATGGCCCTAACTTCTATACGGTGCGTCCTATACCTATCAAAGTTTGCAACAATCAAATGCTTGTAACTCTTTACTGGACCATAAGAAAATCTTGAAATTTTGTGACAATAAATTACTCGAGCCTGTTGTCAATTTAAGCTATCGCTCATAACTCTGCTACCCTTGAGTCCCAAATCAAACACTGATAAAACCTTAAATGGCCCAAACTTCTATACGGTACGTCCTACACCTATCAAAGTTTGCAACAATCCAATGCTTGTAACTTTTTACTGGACCGTCATAAAACCTTGAAATTTGGTCACAATAAAGTACTCGAGCCTCTTATCAATTTAAGCTAGCGCTCATAGCTATGCTACCCTTGAGTCCCAAATCAAACATTGATAAAAATTCAAATGGCCCTAACTTCTATACGGTGCGTCCTATACCTATCAAAGTTTGCAACAATCAAATGCTTGTAACTCTTTACTGGACCATAAGAAAATCTTGAAATTTTGTGACAATAAATTACTCGCGCCTGTTGTCAATTAAAGCTATCGCTCATAACTCTGCTACCCTTGAGTCCCAAATCAAACACTGATAAAACTTCAAATGGCCCTAACTTCTATACGGTGCGTCCTATACTTATCAAAGTTTGCAACAATCAAATGCTTGTAACTTTTTACTGGACCGTCATAAAACCTTGAAATTTGGTCACAATAAAGTACTCGAGCCTCTTATCAATTTAAGCTATCGCTCATAGCTATGCTACCCTTGAGACCCAAATCAAACAGTGATAAAAATTCACATGGCCCTAACTTCTCTAAACTGCATCCTATACCTATCAAAGTTTGCAACAATCAAAAGCTTGTAACTTTTTACTGGAGCTTAATAAAACCTTGAAATTTTGTGACAATAAAGTACTCGAGAATCTTGTCAATTTAAGTGATCGCTCGTAGCTATGCTACCCTTGAGTCCCACATCAAAGACTGACAATACTTCAAATGCCCCTAACTTCTATGCGGTGCATCCTATACCAATCAAAGTTTGCAACAATCAAATGCATGTAATTTTTTACTAGAGCTTAATAAAATCTTCAAATTTTGTGACAATAAAGTACTCGAGCCTCTTGTCAATTTAAGCTATCGCTCATAGCTATGCTACCCTTGAGTCCCAAATCTAACACTGATAAAACTTCAAATGGCCCTAACTTCTATACGGTGCGTCCTACACCTATCAAAGTTTGCAACAATCAAATGCTTGCAACTTTTTACTGGTGCGTCCTAAAACCTGGAAATTTTGTGACAATAAAGTACTCGAGCCTCTTATCAATTTCAGCTATAGCTCATGGCTATGCTACCCTTGAGTCCCAGATCAACAACTGATAAAACTTCAAACGGCCCTAACTTCTATACGATGCGTCCTATACCTATCAAAGTTTGCAACAACCAAATGCTTGTAACTTTTTATTGTAGCGTAATAAAGTCTTGAAATTTTGTGACAATAAAGTTGTCGAGCCTCTTGTCAATTTAAGCTATCGCTCATAGCTATGCTACCCTTGAGTCCCAAATCAAACACTGATAAAACTTCAAATGGCCCTAACTTCTATACGGTGCGTCCTACACCTATCAAAGTTTGCAACAATCAAATGCTTGTAACTTTTTATTGGAGCGTCATAAACCTTGAAATTTGGTTACAATAAAGTACTCGAGCCTCTTATTAATTTAAGCTTTCGCTCATAGCTATGCTACCATTGAGTCCCAAATCAAACACTGATAAAACTTCAAATGGCCCCAACTTCTATACGGTGCGTCCTACACCTATCAAAGTTTGCAACAATCAAATGCTTGTAACTTTTTACTGGAGCTTAATAAAATTTTTAAATTTTGGGACAATAAAGTACTCAAGCCTCTTGTCAATAAAAGCCATCGCTCATAGCTATGCTACCCTTGAGTCCCAAATCAAAAACTGCTAATACTTCAAATGGCCCTAACTTCTATGCAGTGCGTCCTATACCTATCAAAGTTGGCAACAACCAAATGCTTTTAACTTTTTACTGGACCGTCATAAAACCTTGAAATTTTGTGACAATAAATTACTCGAGCCTCTCGTCAATTTAAGCTATCGCTCATAACTCTGCTACCCTTGAGTCCCAAAACAAAAACTGATAAAACCTTAAATGGCCCAAACTTCTATACGGTACGTCCGACACCTATCAAAGTTTGCAACAATCAAATGCTTGTAACTTTTTACTGGAACGTCCTAAAACCTTGAAATTTGGAGACAATAAAGTTCTCGAACCTCTTATCAATTTAAGCTATCGCTCATAGCTATGCTACCCTTGAGTCCCAGATCAAACATTGATAACAATTCAAATGGCCCTAACTTCTATACGCTACGTCCTACACCTATCAAAGTTTGCAACAATCCAATGCTTGTAACTTTTTACTGGACCGTCATAAAACCTTGAAATTTGGTCACAATAAAGTACTCGAGCCTCTTATCAATTTAAGCTAGCGCTCATAGCTATGCTACCCTTGAGTCCCAAATCAAACATTGATAAAAATTCAAATGGCCCTAACTTCTATACGGTGCGTCCTATACCTATCAAAGTTTGCAACAATCAAATGCTTGTAACTCTTTACTGGACCATAAGAAAATCTTGAAATTTTGTGACAATAAAGTACTCGAGCCTCTTGTCGATTTAAGCTATCGCTCATAGCTATGCTACCCTTGAGTCCCAAATCAAACACTGATAAAACTTCAAATGGCCCTAACTTCTATACGGTGCGTCCTATACTTATCAAAGTTTGCAACAATCAAATGCTTGTAACTTTTTACTGGACCGTCATAAAACCTTGAAATTTGGTCACAATAAAGTACTCGAGCCTCTTATCAATTTAAGCTATCGCTCATAGCTATGCTACCCTTGAGTCCCAAATCAAACAGTGATAAAAATTCAAATGGCCCTAACTTCTATAAACTGCGTCCTATACCTATCAAAGTTTGCAACAATCAAAAGCTTGTAACTTTTTACTGGAGCTTAATAAAACCTTGAAATTTTGTGACAATAAAGTACTCGAGAATCTTGTCAATTTATGTGATCGCTCGTAGCTATGCTACCCTTGAGTCCCACATCAAAGACTGACAATACTTCAAATGCCCCTAACTTCTATGCGGTGCATCCTATACCAATCAAAGTTTGCAACAATCAAATGCATGTAATTTTTTACTAGAGCTTAATAAAATCTTCAAATTTTGTGACAATAAAGTACTCGAGCCTCTTGTCAATTTAAGCTATCGCTCATAGCTATGCTACCCTTGAGTCCCAAATCTAACACTGATAAAACTTCAAATGGCCCTAACTTCTATACGGTGCGTCCTACACCTATCAAAGTTTGCAACAATCAAATGCTTGCAACTTTTTACTGGTGCGTCCTAAAACCTGGAAATTTTGTGACAATAAAGTACTCGAGCCTCTTATCAATTTCAGCTATAGCTCATGGCTATGCTACCCTTGAGTTCCAGATCAACAACTGATAAAACTTCAAACGGCCCTAACTTCTATACGATGCGTCCTATACCTATCAAAGTTTGCAACAACCAAATGCTTGTAACTTTTTATTGTAGCGTAATAAAGTCTTGAAATTTTGTGACAATAAAGTTGTCGAGCCTCTTGTCAATTTAAGCTATCGCTCATAGCTATGCTACCCTTCAGTCCCAAATCAAACACTGATAAAACTTCAAATGGCCCTAACTTCTATACGGTGCGTCCTACACCTATCAAAGTTTGCAACAATCAAATGCTTGTAACTTTTTATTGGAGCGTCATAAACCTT
This sequence comes from Clusia tigrina, assembly GCA_920105625.2. Taxonomy (NCBI): domain Eukaryota; kingdom Metazoa; phylum Arthropoda; class Insecta; order Diptera; family Clusiidae; genus Clusia; species Clusia tigrina. Next base: position 215,714,053 of record OV050030.1, read on the forward strand.
GAAATTTGGTTACAATAAAGTACTCGAGCCTCTTATCAATTTAAGCTTTCGCTCATAGCTATGCTACCATTGAGTCCCAAATCAACCACTGATAAAACTTCAAATGGGCCCAACTTCTATACGGTGCGTCCTACACCTATCAAACTTTGCAACAATCAAATGCTTGTAACTTTTTACTGGAGCTAAATAAAATTTTTAAATTTTGGGACAATAAAGTACTCAAGCCTCTTGTCAATAAAAGCCATCGCTCATAGCTATGCTACCCTTGAGTCCCAAATCAAAAACTGCTAATACTTCAAATGGCCCTAACTTCTATGCAGTGCGTCCTATACCTATCAAAGTTGGCAACAACCAAATGCTTTTAACTTTTTACTGGACCGTCATAAAACCTTGAAATTTTGTGACAATAAATTACTCGAGCCTCTCGTCAATTTAAGCTATCGCTCATAACTCTGCTACCCTTGAGTCCCAAAACAAAAACTGATAAAACCTTAAATGGCCCAAACTTCTATACGGTACGTCCTACACCTATCAAAGTTTGCAACAATCAAATGCTTGTAACTTTTTACTGGAACGTCCTAAAACCTTGAAATTTGGAGACAATAAAGTTCTCGAACCTCTTATCAATTTAAGCTATCGCTCATAGCTATGCTACCCTTGAGTCCCAGATCAAACACTGATAAAAATTCAAATGGCCCGAACTTCTATACGGTGCGTCCTATACCTATCAAAGTTTGCAACAATCAAATGCTTGTAACTTTTTACTGGACCGTCATAAAATCTTGAAATTTTGTGACAATAAATTACTCGAGCCTGTTGTCAATTGAAGCTATCTCTCATAACTCTGCTACCCTTGAGTCCCAAATCAAACACTGATAAAACCTTAAATGGCCCTAACTTCTATACGCTACGTCCTACACCTATCAAAGTTTGCAACAATCAAATGCTTGTAACTTTTTACTGGAACGTCCTAAAACCTTGAAATTTGGAGACAATAAAGTTCTCGAACCTCTTATCAATTTAAGCTATCGCTCATAGCTATGCTACCCTTGAGTCCCAGATCAAACACTGATAAAAATTCAAATGGCCCGAACTTCTATACGGTGCGTCCTATACCTATCAAAGTTTGCAACAATCAAATGCTTGTAACTTTTTACTGGACCGTCATAAAATCTTGAAATTTTGTGACAATAAATTACTCGAGCCTGTTGTCAATTTAAGCTATCGCTCATAACTCTGCTACCCTTGAGTCCCAAATCAAACACTGATAAAACCTTAAATGGCCCTAACTTCTATACGCTACGTCCTACACCTATCAAAGTTTGCAACAATCAAATGCTTGTAACTTTTTACTGGAACGTCCTAAAACCTTGAAATTTGGAGACAATAAAGTTCTCGAACCTCTTATCAATTTAAGCTATCGCTCATAGCTATGCTACCCTTGAGTCCCAGATCAAACACTGATAAAACTTCAAATGGCCCTAATTTCTATACGGTGCGTCCTACACTTATCAAAGTTGGCAACAATCAAATGCTTGTAACTTTTTACTGGACCGTCATAAAATCTTGAAATTTTGTGACAATAAATTACTCGAGCCTGTTGTCAATTTAAGCTATCGCTCATAACTCTGCTACCCTTGAGTCCCAAATCAAACACTGATAAAACCTTAAATGGCCCTAACTTCTATACGCTACGTCCTACACCTATCAAAGTTTGCAACAATCCAATGCTTGTAACTTTTTACTGGACCGTCATAAAACCTTGAAATTTGGTCACAATAAAGTACTCGAGCCTCTTATCAATTTAAGCTAGCGCTCATAGCTATGCTACCCTTGAGTCCCAAATCAAACATTGATAAAAATTCAAATGGCCCTAACTTCTATACGGTGCGTCCTATACCTATCAAAGTTTGCAACAATCAAATGCTTGTAACTCTTTACTGGACCATAAGAAAATCTTGAAATTTTGTGACAATAAAGTACTCGAGCCTCTTGTCGATTTAAGCTATCGCTCATAGCTATGCTACCCTTGAGTCCCAAATCAAACACTGATAAAACTTCAAATGGCCCTAACTTCTATACGGTGCGTCCTATACTTATCAAAGTTTGCAACAATCAAATGCTTGTAACTTTTTACTGGACCGTCATAAAACCTTGAAATTTGGTCACAATAAAGTACTCGAGCCTCTTATCAATTTAAGCTATCGCTCATAGCTATGCTACCCTTGAGTCCCAAATCAAACAGTGATAAAAATTCAAATGGCCCTAACTTCTATAAACTGCGTCCTATACCTATCAAAGTTTGCAACAATCAAAAGCTTGTAACTTTTTACTGGAGCTTAATAAAACCTTGAAATTTTGTGACAATAAAGTACTCGAGAATCTTGTCAATTTATGTGATCGCTCGTAGCTATGCTACCCTTGAGTCCCACATCAAAGACTGACAATACTTCAAATGCCCCTAACTTCTATGCGGTGCATCCTATACCAATCAAAGTTTGCAACAATCAAATGCATGTAATTTTTTACTAGAGCTTAATAAAATCTTCAAATTTTGTGACAATAAAGTACTCGAGCCTCTTGTCAATTTAAGCTATCGCTCATAGCTATGCTACCCTTGAGTCCCAAATCTAACACTGATAAAACTTCAAATGGCCCTAACTTCTATACGGTGCGTCCTACACCTATCAAAGTTTGCAACAATCAAATGCTTGCAACTTTTTACTGGTGCGTCCTAAAACCTGGAAATTTTGTGACAATAAAGTACTCGAGCCTCTTATCAATTTCAGCTATAGCTCATGGCTATGCTACCCTTGAGTTCCAGATCAACAACTGATAAAACTTCAAACGGCCCTAGCTTCTATACGATGCGTCCTATACCTATCAAAGTTTGCAACAACCAAATGCTTGTAACTTTTTATTGTAGCGTAATAAAGTCTTGAAATTTTGTGACAATAAAGTTGTCGAGCCTCTTGTCAATTTAAGCTATCGCTCATAGCTATGCTACCCTTGAGTCCCAAATCAAACACTGATAAAACTTCAAATGGCCCTAACTTCTATACGGTGCGTCCTACACCTATCAAAGTTTGCAACAATCAAATGCTTGTAACTTTTTATTGGAGCGTCATAAACCTTGAAATTTGGTTACAATAAAGTACTCGAGCCTCTTATCAATTTAAGCTTTCGCTCATAGCTATGCTACCATTGAGTCCCAAATCAAACACTGATAAAACTTCAAATGGGCCCAACTTCTATACGGTGCGTCCTACACCTATCAAAGTTTGCAACAATCAAATGCTTGTAACTTTTTACTGGAGCTAAATAAAATTTTTAAATTTTGGGACAATAAAGTACTCAAGCCTCTTGTCAATAAAAGCCATCGCTCATAGCTATGCTACCCTTGAGTCCCAAATCAAAAACTGCTAATACTTCAAATGGCCCTAACTTCTATGCAGTGCGTCCTATACCTATCAAAGTTGGCAACAACCAAATGCTTTTAACTTTTTACTGGACCGTCATAAAACCTTGAAATTTTGTGACAATAAATTACTCGAGCCTCTCGTCAATTTAAGCTATCGCTCATAACTCTGCTACCCTTGAGTCCCAAAACAAAAACTGATAAAACCTTAAATGGCCCAAACTTCTATACGGTACGTCCTACACCTATCAAAGTTTGCAACAATCAAATGCTTGTAACTTTTTACTGGAACGTCCTAAAACCTTGAAATTTGGAGACAATAAAGTTCTCGAACCTCTTATCAATTTAAGCTATCGCTCATAGCTATGCTACCCTTGAGTCCCAGATCAAACACTGATAAAAATTCAAATGGCCCGAACTTCTATACGGTGCGTCCTATACCTATCAAAGTTTGCAACAATCAAATGCTTGTAACTTTTTACTGGACCGTCATAAAACCTTGAAATTTGGTCACAATAAAGTACTCGAGCCTCTTATCAATTTAAGCTATCGCTCATAGCTATGCTACCCTTGAGTCCCAAATCAAACAGTGACAAAAATTCAAATGGCCCCAACTTCTATACGGTGCGTCCTATACCTATCAAAGTTTGCAACAATCAAATGCTTGTAACTTTTTACTGGAGCTTAATAAAATCTTGAACTTTTGTGACAATAAAGTACTCGAGAATCTTGTCAATTTATGTTATCGCTCGTAGCTATGCTACCCTTGAGTCCCAAATCAAAGACTGACAATACTTCAAATGCCCCTAACTTCTATGAGGTGCATCCTATACCAATCAAAGTTTGCAACAATCAAATGCATGTAACTTTTTACTGGAGCTTAATAAAATCTTCAAATTTAGTGACAATAAAGTACTCGAGCCTCTTGTCAATTTAAGCTATCGCTCATAGCTATGCTACCCTTGAGTCCCAAATCTAACACTGATAAAACTTCAAATGGCCCTAACTTCTATACGGTGCGTCCTACACCTATCAAAGTTTGCAACAATCAAATGCTTGCAACTTTTTACTGGTGCGTCCTAAAACCTTGAAATTTTGTGACAATAAAGTACTCGAGCCTCTTATCAATTTCAGCTATAGCTCATAGCTATGCCACCCTTGAGTCCCAAATCAAACACTGATAAAACTTCAAATGGCCCTAACTTCTATACGATGCGTCCTATACCTATCAAAGTTTGCAACAACCAAATGCTTGTAACTTTTTATTGTAGCGTAATAAAGTCGTGAAATTTTGTGACAATAAAGTAGTCGAGCCTCTTGTCAATTTAAGCTATCGCTCATAGCTATGCTACCCTTGAGTCCCAAATCAAACACTGATAAAACTTCAAATGGCCCTAACTTCTATACGGTGCGTCCTACACCTATCAAAGTTTGCAACAATCAAATGCTTGTAACTTTTTATTGGAGCGTCATAAACCTTGAAATTTGGTTACAATAAAGTACTCGAGCCTCTTATCAATTTAAGCTTTCGCTCATAGCTATGCTACCATTGAGTCCCAAATCAAACACTGATAAAACTTCAAATGGGCCCAACTTCTATACGGTGCGTCCTACACCTATCAAAGTTTGCAACAATCAAATGCTTGTAACTTTTTACTGGAGCTAAATAAAATTTTTAAATTTTGGGACAATAAAGTACTCAAGCCTCTTGTCAATAAAAGCCATCGCTCATAGCTATGCTACCCTTGAGTCCCAAATCAAAAACTGCTAATACTTCAAATGGCCCTAACTTCTATGCAGTGCGTCCTATACCTATCAAAGTTGGCAACAACCAAATGCTTTTAACTTTTTACTGGACCGTCATAAAACCTTGAAATTTTGTGACAATAAATTACTCGAGCCTCTCGTCAATTTAAGCTATCGCTCATAACTCTGCTACCCTTGAGTCCCAAAACAAAAAACTGATAAAACCTTAAATGGCCCAAACTTCTATACGGTACGTCCTACACCTATCAAAGTTTGCAACAATCAAATGCTTGTAACTTTTTACTGGAACGTCCTAAAACCTTGAAATTTGGAGACAATAAAGTTCTCGAACCTCTTATCAATTTAAGCTATCGCTCATAGCTATGCTACCCTTGAGTCCCAGATCAAACACTGATAAAAATTCAAATGGCCCGAACTTCTATACGGTGCGTCCTATACCTATCAAAGTTTGCAACAATCAAATGCTTGTAACTTTTTACTGGACCGTCATAAAACCTTGAAATTTGGTCACAATAAAGTACTCGAGCCTCTTATCAATTTAAGCTATCGCTCATAGCTATGCTACCCTTGAGTCCCAAATCAAACAGTGACAAAAATTCAAATGGCCCCAACTTCTATACGGTGCGTCCTATACCTATCAAAGTTTGCAACAATCAAATGCTTGTAACTTTTTACTGGAGCTTAATAAAATCTTGAACTTTTGTGACAATAAAGTACTCGAGAATCTTGTCAATTTATGTTATCGCTCGTAGCTATGCTACCCTTGAGTCCCAAATCAAAGACTGACAATACTTCAAATGCCCCTAACTTCTATGAGGTGCATCCTATACCAATCAAAGTTTGCAACAATCAAATGCATGTAACTTTTTACTGGAGCTTAATAAAATCTTCAAATTTAGTGACAATAAAGTACTCGAGCCTCTTGTCAATTTAAGCTATCGCTCATAGCTATGCTACCCTTGAGTCCCAAATCTAACACTGATAAAACTTCAAATGGCCCTAACTTCTATACGGTGCGTCCTACACCTATCAAAGTTTGCAACAATCAAATGCTTGCAACTTTTTACTGGTGCGTCCTAAAACCTTGAAATTTTGTGACAATAAAGTACTCGAGCCTCTTATCAATTTCAGCTATAGCTCATAGCTATGCCACCCTTGAGTCCCAAATCAAACACTGATAAAACTTCAAATGGCCCTAACTTCTATACGATGCGTCCTATACCTATCAAAGTTTGCAACAACCAAATGCTTGTAACTTTTTATTGTAGCGTAATAAAGTCGTGAAATTTTGTGACAATAAAGTAGTCGAGCCTCTTGTAAATTTTAGGCATCGCTCATTGCTATGCTACCCTTGAGACCCAAATCAAAGACTGATAAAACTTCAAATGGCCCTAACTTCTATACGGTGCGTCCTACACTTATCAAAGTTGGCAATAATCAAATGCTTGTAACTTTTTACTGGACCGTCATAAAATCTTGAAATTTTGTGACAATAAATTACTCGAGCCTGTTGTCAATTTAAGCTATCGCTCATAACTCTGCTACCCTTGAGTCCCAAATCAAACACTGATAAAACCTTAAATGGCCCTAACTTCTATACGGTACGTCCTACACCTATCAAAGTTTGCAACAATCCAATGCTTGTAACTTTTTACTGGACCGTCATAAAACCTTGAAATTTGGTCACAATAAAGTACTCGAGCCTCTTATCAATTTAAGCTAGCGCTCATAGCTATGCTACCCTTGAGTCCCAAATCAAACATTGATAAAAATTCAAATGGTCCTAACTTCTATACGGTGCGTCCTATACCTATCAAAGTTTGCAACAATCAAATGCTTGTAACTCTTTACTGGACCATAAGAAAATCTTGAAATTTTGTGACAATAAAATACTCGAGCCTCTTGTTGATTTAAGCTATCGCTCATAGCTATGCTACCCTTGAGTCCCAAATCAAACACTGATAAAACTTCAAATGGCCCTAACTTCTATACGGTGCGTCCTATACTTATCAAAGTTTGCAACAATCAAATGCTTGTAACTTTTTACTGGACCGTCATAAAACCTTGAAATTTGGTCACAATAAAGTACTCGAGCCTCTTATCAATTTAAGCTATCGCTCATAGCTATGCTACCCTTGAGTCCCAAATCAAACAGTGATAAAAATTCAAATGGCGCTAACTTCTATAAACTGCGTCCTATACCTATCAAAGTTTGCAACAATCAAAAGCTTGTAACTTTTTACTGGAGCTTAATAAAACCTTGAAATTTTGTGACAATAAAGTACTCGAGAATCTTGTCAATTTATGTGATCGCTCGTAGCTATGCTACCCTTGAGTCCCACATCAAAGACTGACAATACTTCAAATGCCCCTAACTTCTATGCGGTGCATCCTATACCAATCAAAGTTTGCAACAATCAAATGCATGTAATTTTTTACTAGAGCTTAATAAAATCTTCAAATTTTGTGACAATAAAGTACTCGCGCCTCTTGTCAATTTAAGCTATCGCTCATAGCTATGCTACCCTTGACTCCCAAATCTAACACTGATAAAACTTCAAATGGCCCTAACTTCTATACGGTGCGTCCTACACCTATCAAAGTTTGCAACAATCAAATGCTTGCAACTTTTTACTGGTGCGTCCTAAAACCTGGAAATTTTGTGACAATAAAGTACTCGAGCCTCTTATCAATTTCAGCTATAGCTCATGGCTATGCTACCCTTGAGTCCCAGATAAACAACTGATAAAACTTCAAACGGCCCTAACTTCTATACGATGCGTCCTATACCTATCAAAGTTTGCAACAACCAAATGCTTGTAACTTTTTATTGTAGCGTAATAAAGTCTTGAAATTTTGTGACAATAAAGTTGTCGAGACTCTTGTCAATTTAAGCTATCGCTCATAGCTATGCTACCCTTGAGTCCCAAATCAAACACTGATAAAACTTCAAATGGCCCCAACTTCTATACGGTGCGTCCTACACCTATCAAAGTTTGCAACAATCAAATGCTTGTAACTTTTTACTGGAGCTTAATAAAATTTTTAAATTTTGGGACAATAAAGTACTCAAGCCTCTTGTCAATAAAAGCCATCGCTCATAGCTATGCTACCCTTGAGTCCCAAATCAAAAACTGCTAATACTTCAAATGGCCCTAACTTCTATGCAGTGCGTCCTATACCTATCAAAGTTGGCAACAACCAAATGCTTTTAACTTTTTACTGGACCGTCATAAAACCTTGAAATTTTGTGACAATAAATTACTCGAGCCTCTTGTCAATTTAAGCTATCGCTCATAGCTATGCTACCCTTGAGTCCCAAATCAAAGACTGCTAATACTTCAAATGCCCCTAACTTCTATGCGGTGCGTCCTATACCTATCAAAGTTGGCAACAATGAAATGCTTGTAACTTTTTACTGGAGCGTAAAAAAAACTTGAAATTTTGTGATAATATATTACTCGGGCCTCTCGTAAATTTAAGCTATGGCTCATAACTCTGCTACACTTGAGTCCCAAATCAAACACTGATAAAACCTTAAATGGCCCAAACTTCTATACGGTACGTCCTACACCTATCAAAGCTTGCAACAATCAAATGCTTGTAACTTTTTACTGGAGCGTCATAAAACCTTGAAATTTGGAGACAATAAAGTACTCGAGCCTCTTATCAATTTAAGCTATCGCTCATAGCTATACTACCCTTGAGTCCCAAATCAAACACTGATAAAAATTCAAATGGCCCTAACTTCTATACGGTGCGTCCTATACCTATCAAAGTTTGCAACAACCAAATGCTTGTAACTTTTTACTGGAGCTTAATAAAATCTTGAAATTTTGTAACAATAAAGTAGTCGAGCCTCTTGTCAATTTTAATCATAGCTCATTGCTATGCTACCCTTGAGTCCCAAATCAAAGACTGATAAAACTTCACATGGCCCTAACTTCTATACGGTGCGTCCTATACCTATCAAAGTTTGCAACAATCAAATGCTTGTAACTTTTTACTGGAGCGTCATAAAACCTTGAAATTTGGAGACAATAAAGTACTCGAGCCTCTTGTCAATAAAAGCCATCCCTCATAGCTATGCTAGCCTTGAGTTCCAAATCAAAAACTGCTAATACTTCAAATGGCCCTAACTTCTATGCAGTGCGTCCTATACCTATCAAAGTTGGCAACAATCAAATGCTTGTTACTTTTTACTGGACCGTCATAAAACCTTGAAATTTTGTGACAATAAATTACTCGAGCCTCTTGTCAATTTAAGCTATCGCTCATAACTCTGCTACCATTGAGTCCCAAATCAAACACTGATAAAACCTTAAATACCCCTAACTTCTATACGGTACGTCCTACACCTATCAATGTTTGCAACAATCAAATGCTTTTAACTTTTTACTGGACCGCCATAAAAACTTGAAATTTGGTCACAATAAAGTACTCGAGCCTCTTATCAATTTAAGATATCGTTCATAGCTATGCTAGCCTTGAGTCCCAACTCAAAGACTGCTAAACCTTCAAATGGCCCTAACTTCTATACGGTGCGTCCTATACCTATCAAAGTTTCCAACAATCAAATGCTTGTAACTTTTTACCGGAGCATAATAAAATCTTGAAATTTTGTGACAATAAAGTACTCGAGCCTCTTATCAATTAAAGTTGTCGCTCATTGCTATGCTACCCTTGTGTCCCAAATCAAACACTGATAAAACAATGCCCCTAAATTCTGTAGTTTGCGTCTTACACTTATCAGAGTTTGCAACAATCAAATGCTTGTAACTTTTTACTGGAGCGTCATAAAATCTTGAAATTTTGTGACAATTAAGTACTCGAGCTTCTTATCAATTTAAGCAATCGCTCATAGCTATGCTACCCTTGAGTCCCAAATCAAACTCTGATAAAACTTCAAATGGCCCTAACTTCTATACGGTGCGTTTTTACTGGAGTGTCATAAAACCTTAAAATTTTGTGACAATAAAGTACTCGAGCCTCTTATCAATTTCAGCTATAGCTCATAGCTATGCCACCCTTGAGTCCCAAATCAAACACTGATAAAACTTCAAATGGCCCTAACTTCTATACGATGCGTCCTATACCTATCAAAGTTTGCAACAACCAAATGCTTGTAACTTTTTATTGTAGCGTAATAAAGTCGTGAAATTTTGTGACAATAAAGTAGTCGAGCCTCTTGTAAATTTTAGGCATCGCTCATTGCTATGCTACCCTTGAGACCCAAATCAAAGACTGATAAAACTTCAAATGGCCCTAACTTCTATACGGTGCGTCCTACACTTATCAAAGTTGGCAACAATCAAATGCTTGTAACTTTTTACTGGACCGTCATAAAATCTTGAAATTTTGTGACAATAAATTACTCGAGCCTGTTGTCAATTTAAGCTATCGCTCATAACTCTGCTACCCTTGAGTCCCAAATCAAACACTGATAAAACCTTAAATGGCCCTAACTTCTATACGGTACGTCCTACACCTATCAAAGTTTGCAACAATCCAATGCTTGTAACTTTTTACTGGACCGTCATAAAACCTTGAAATTTGGTCACAATAAAGTACTCGAGCCTCTTATCAATTTAAGCTAGCGCTCATAGCTATGCTACCCTTGAGTCCCAAATCAAACATTGATAAAAATTCAAATGGTCCTAACTTCTATACGGTGCGTCCTATACCTATCAAAGTTTGCAACAATCAAATGCTTGTAACTCTTTACTGGACCATAAGAAAATCTTGAAATTTTGTGACAATAAAATACTCGAGCCTCTTGTTGATTTAAGCTATCGCTCATAGCTATGCTACCCTTGAGTCCCAAATCAAACACTGATAAAACTTCAAATGGCCCTAACTTCTATACGGTGCGTCCTATACTTATCAAAGTTTGCAACAATCAAATGCTTGTAACTTTTTACTGGACCGTCATAAAACCTTGAAATTTGGTCACAATAAAGTACTCGAGCCTCTTATCAATTTAAGCTATCGCTCATAGCTATGCTACCCTTGAGTCCCAAATCAAACAGTGATAAAAATTCAAATGGCGCTAACTTCTATAAACTGCGTCCTATACCTATCAAAGTTTGCAACAATCAAAAGCTTGTAACTTTTTACTGGAGCTTAATAAAACCTTGAAATTTTGTGACAATAAAGTACTCGAGAATCTTGTCAATTTATGTGATCGCTCGTAGCTATGCTACCCTTGAGTCCCACATCAAAGACTGACAATACTTCAAATGCCCCTAACTTCTATGCGGTGCATCCTATACCAATCAAAGTTTGCAACAATCAAATGCATGTAATTTTTTACTAGAGCTTAATAAAATCTTCAAATTTTGTGACAATAAAGTACTCGCGCCTCTTGTCAATTTAAGCTATCGCTCATAGCTATGCTACCCTTGACTCCCAAATCTAACACTGATAAAACTTCAAATGGCCCTAACTTCTATACGGTGCGTCCTACACCTATCAAAGTTTGCAACAATCAAATGCTTGCAACTTTTTACTGGTGCGTCCTAAAACCTGGAAATTTTGTGACAATAAAGTACTCGAGCCTCTTATCAATTTCAGCTATAGCTCATGGCTATGCTACCCTTGAGTCCCAGATAAACAACTGATAAAACTTCAAACGGCCCTAACTTCTATACGATGCGTCCTATACCTATCAAAGTTTGCAACAACCAAATGCTTGTAACTTTTTATTGTAGCGTAATAAAGTCTTGAAATTTTGTGACAATAAAGTTGTCGAGACTCTTGTCAATTTAAGCTATCGCTCATAGCTATGCTACCCTTGAGTCCCAAATCAAACACTGATAAAACTTCAAATGGCCCTAACTTCTATACGGTGCGTCCTACACCTATCAAAGTTTGCAACAATCAAATGCTTGTAACTTTTTACTGGAGCTTAATAAAATTTTTAAATTTTGGGACAATAAAGTACTCAAGCCTCTTGTCAATAAAAGCCATCGCTCATAGCTATGCTACCCTTGAGTCCCAAATCAAAAACTGCTAATACTTCAAATGGCCCTAACTTCTATGCAGTGCGTCCTATACCTATCAAAGTTGGCAACAACCAAATGCTTTTAACTTTTTACTGGACCGTCATAAAACCTTGAAATTTTGTGACAATAAATTACTCGAGCCTCTTGTCAATTTAAGCTATCGCTCATAGCTATGCTACCCTTGAGTCCCAAATCAAAGACTGCTAATACTTCAAATGCCCCTAACTTCTATGCGGTGCGTCCTATACCTATCAAAGTTGGCAACAATGAAATGCTTGTAACTTTTTACTGGAGCGTAAAAAAAACTTGAAATTTTGTGATAATATATTACTCGGGCCTCTCGTAAATTTAAGCTATGGCTCATAACTCTGCTACACTTGAGTCCCAAATCAAACACTGATAAAACCTTAAATGGCCCAAACTTCTATACGGTACGTCCTACACCTATCAAAGCTTGCAACAATCAAATGCTTGTAACTTTTTACTGGAGCGTCATAAAACCTTGAAATTTGGAGACAATAAAGTACTCGAGTCTCTTATCAATTTAAGCTATCGCTCATAGCTATACTACCCTTGAGTCCCAAATCAAACACTGATAAAAATTCAAATGGCCCTAACTTCTATACGGTGCGTCCTATACCTATCAAAGTTTGCAACAACCAAATGCTTGTAACTTTTTACTGGAGCTTAATAAAATCTTGAAATTTTGTAACAATAAAGTAGTCGAGCCTCTTGTCAATTTTAATCATAGCTCATTGCTATGCTACCCTTGAGTCCCAAATCAAAGACTGATAAAACTTCACATGGCCCTAACTTCTATACGGTGCGTCCTATACCTATCAAAGTTTGCAACAATCAAATGCTTGTAACTTTTTACTGGAGCGTCATAAAACCTTGAAATTTGGAGACAATAAAGTACTCGAGCCTCTTGTCAATAAAAGCCATCCCTCATAGCTATGCTAGCCTTGAGTTCCAAATCAAAAACTGCTAATACTTCAAATGGCCCTAACTTCTATGCAGTGCGTCCTATACCTATCAAAGTTGGCAACAATCAAATGCTTGTTACTTTTTACTGGACCGTCATAAAACCTTGAAATTTTGTGACAATAAATTACTCGAGCCTCTTGTCAATTTAAGCTATCGCTCATAACTCTGCTACCATTGAGTCCCAAATCAAACACTGATAAAACCTTAAATACCCCTAACTTCTATACGGTACGTCCTACACCTATCAATGTTTGCAACAATCAAATGCTTTTAACTTTTTACTGGACCGCCATAAAAACTTGAAATTTGGTCACAATAAAGTACTCGAGCCTCTTATCAATTTAAGATATCGTTCATAGCTATGCTAGCCTTGAGTCCCAACTCAAAGACTGCTAAACCTTCAAATGGCCCTAACTTCTATACGGTGCGTCCTATACCTATCAAAGTTTCCAACAATCAAATGCTTGTAACTTTTTACCGGAGCATAATAAAATCTTGAAATTTTGTGACAATAAAGTACTCGAGCCTCTTATCAATTAAAGTTGTCGCTCATTGCTATGCTACCCTTGTGTCCCAAATCAAACACTGATAAAACAATGCCCCTAAATTCTGTAGTTTGCGTCTTACACTTATCAGAGTTTGCAACAATCAAATGCTTGTAACTTTTTACTGGAGCGTCATAAAATCTTGAAATTTTGTGACAATTAAGTACTCGAGCTTCTTATCAATTTAAGCAATCGCTCATAGCTATGCTACCCTTGAGTCCCAAATCAAACTCTGATAAAACTTCAAATGGCCCTAACTTCTATACGGTGCGTTTTTACTGGAGTGTCATAAAACCTTAAAATTTTGTGACAATAAAGTACTCGAGCCTCTTGTCAATTTAAGCTAACGCTCATAGCTATGCTACCCTCGAGTCCCAAATCAAACACTGATACAACTTCAGATGGCCCTAACTTCTATACGGTGCGTCCTACACCTTTTTACTTTGCAACAATCAAATGCTTGTAACCTTTTATTGGAGCGAAATTTTGTGACAATAAAGTACTCGAGCCTCTAGTCAATAAAAGCCATCGCTCATAACTCTGCTACCCTTGAGTCCCAAATCAAACACTGATAAAACTTTAAATGGCCCTAACTTCTATACGGTACGTCCTACACCTATCAAAGCTTGCAACAATGAAATGCTTGTAACTTTTTACTGAGCGTCATAAAACCTTGAAATTTGGTGACAATAAAGTACTCGAGCCTCTTGTCAATAAAAGCCATCGCTCATAGTTATGCTACCCATGAGTCCCAAATAAAAACTGCTAGTATTTCAAATGGCCCTAACTTCTATTCAGTGCGTCCTATACCTATCAAAGTTGGCAACAATCAAATGCTTGTAACTTTTTACTGGAGCGTCATAAAACCTTGAAATTTTGTGACAATAAATTACTCGAGCCTCTCGTCAATTTAAGCTATCGCTCATAACTCTGCTACACTTGAGTCCCAAATCAAACACTGATAAAACCTTAAATGGCCCAAACTTCTATACGGTACGTCCTACAACTATCAAAGCTTGCAACAATCAAATGCTTGTAACTTTTTACTGGAGCGTCATAAAACCTTGAAATTTGGAGACAATAAAGTACTCGAGCCTCTTATCAATTTAAGCTATCGCTCATAGCTATACTACCCTTGAGTCCCAAATCAAACACTGATAAAAATTCAAATGGCCCTAACTTCTATACGGTGCGTCCTATACCTATCAAAGTTTGCAACAACCAAATGCTTGTAACTTTTTACTGGAGCTTAATAAAATCTTGAAATTTTGTAACAATAAAGTAGTCGAGCCTCTTGTCAATTTTAATCATAGCTCATTGCTATGCTACCCTTGAGTCCCAAATCAAAGACTGATAAAACTTCACATGGCCCTAACTTCTATACGGTGCGTCCTATACCTATCAAAGTTTGCAACAATCAAATGCTTGTAACTTTTTACTGGAGCGTCATAAAACCTTGAAATTTGGAGACAATAAAGTACTCGAGCCTCTTGTCAATAAAAGCCATCCCTCATAGCTATGCTAGCCTTGAGTTCCAAATCAAAAACTGCTAATACTTCAAATGGCCCTAACTTCTATGCAGTGCGTCCTATACCTATCAAAGTTGGCAACAATCAAATGCTTGTTACTTTTTACTGGACCGTCATAAAACCTTGAAATTTTGTGACAATAAATTACTCGAGCCTCTTGTCAATTTAAGCTATCGCTCATAACTCTGCTACCATTGAGTCCCAAATCAAACACTGATAAAACCTTAAATACCCCTAACTTCTATACGGTACGTCCTACACCTATCAATGTTTGCAACAATCAAATGCTTTTAACTTTTTACTGGACCGCCATAAAAACTTGAAATTTGGTCACAATAAAGTACTCGAGCCTCTTATCAATTTAAGATATCGTTCATAGCTATGCTAGCCTTGAGTCCCAACTCAAAGACTGCTAAACCTTCAAATGGCCCTAACTTCTATACGGTGCGTCCTATACCTATCAAAGTTTCCAACAATCAAATGCTTGTAACTTTTTACCGGAGCATAATAAAATCTTGAAATTTTGTGACAATAAAGTACTCGAGCCTCTTATCAATTAAAGTTGTCGCTCATTGCTATGCTACCCTTGTGTCCCAAATCAAACACTGATAAAACAATGCCCCTAAATTCTGTAGTTTGCGTCTTACACTTATCAGAGTTTGCAACAATCAAATGCTTGTAACTTTTTACTGGAGCGTCATAAAATCTTGAAATTTTGTGACAATTAAGTACTCGAGCTTCTTATCAATTTAAGCAATCGCTCATAGCTATGCTACCCTTGAGTCCCAAATCAAACTCTGATAAAACTTCAAATGGCCCTAACTTCTATACGGTGCGTTTTTACTGGAGTGTCATAAAACCTTAAAATTTTGTGACAATAAAGTACTCGAGCCTCTTGTCAATTTAAGCTAACGCTCATAGCTATGCTACCCTCGAGTCCCAAATCAAACACTGATACAACTTCAGATGGCCCTAACTTCTATATGGTGCGTCCTACACCTTTTTACTTTGCAACAATCAAATGCTTGTAACCTTTTATTGGAGCGAAATTTTGTGACAATAAAGTACTCGAGCCTCTAGTCAATAAAAGCCATCGCTCATAACTCTGCTACCCTTGAGTCCCAAATCAAACACTGATAAAACTTTAAATGGCCCTAACTTCTATACGGTACGTCCTACACCTATCAAAGCTTGCAACAATGAAATGCTTGTAACTTTTTACTGAGCGTCATAAAACCTTGAAATTTGGTGACAATAAAGTACTCGAGCCTCTTGTCAATAAAAGCCATCGCTCATAGTTATGCTACCCATGAGTCCCAAATAAAAACTGCTAGTATTTCAAATGGCCCTAACTTCTATTCAGTGCGTCCTATACCTATCAAAGTTGGCAACAATCAAATGCTTGTAACTTTTTACTGGAGCGTCATAAAACCTTGAAATTTTGTGACAATAAATTACTCGAGCCTCTCGTCAATTTAAGCTATCGCTCATAACTCTGCTACCCTTGAGTCCCAAATCAAACACTGATAAAACTTTAAATGGCCCTAAGTTCTATACGGTACGTCCTACACCTATCAAAGTTTGCAACAATCAAATGCTTGTAACTTTTTACTGGAGCGTCATAAAACCTTGAAATTTGGTCACAATAAAGTACTCGAGCCTCTTATCAATTTAAGCTATCGCTCATAGCTATGCTACCCTTGAGTCCCAAATCAAATGTTGATAAAAATTCAAATGGCCCTAACTTCTATACGGTACGTCCTATACCTATCAAAGTTTGCAACAATCAAATGCTTGTAACTTTTTACTGGAGCTTAATAAAATCTTGAAATTTTGTGACAATAAAGTACTCGAGAATCTTGTCAATTTAATCTATCGCTTGTAGCTATGCTACGCTTGAGTTCCAAATAAAAGACTGATAATACTTCAAATGCCCCTAATTTCTATACGGTGCGTCCTATACCTATCAAAGTTGGCACCAATCAAATGCTTGTAACTTTTTACTGGAGCGTCATAAAACCTTGAAATTTTGTGACAATAAATTATCGCTCATAGCTACGCTACCCTTGAGTCCCAAATCAAACACTGACAAAACTTCAAATGGTCCTAACTTCTATACGGTGCATCCTATACCAATCAAAGTTTGCAACAATCAAATGCATGTAACTTTTTACTGGATCTTAATACAATTTTCAAATTTTATGACAATAAAGTACCTCGAGCCTCTTGTCAATTTAAGCTATCGCTCATAGCTATGCTACCCTTGAGTCCCCAATCAAACACTGATAAAACTTCAAATGGCCCTAACTGCTATACGGTGCGTCCTACACCTATCAAAGCTTGCAACAATTAAATGCTTGCAACTTTTCACTGGAGCGTCCTAAAACCTTGAAATTTTTTGACAATAAACTACTCGAGCCTCTTATCAATTTCAGCTATAGCTCATAGCTATGCTACCCTTGAGTCCCAAATCAAAGACTGATAAAACTTCAAATGGCCCTAACTTCTATACGGTGCGTCCTATACCTATCAAAGTTTTAAACAATCAAATGCTTGAAACTTTTTACTGGACCATAAGAAAATCTTGAAATTTTGTGACAATAAAGTACTCGAGTCTCTTGTCAATTTAAGCTATCGCTCATAGCTATGCTACCCTTGAGCCCCCAAATTAAACACAGCTAAAACTTCAAATGGCCCTAACATCTATACGGTGCGTCCTACACCTATCAAAGTTTGCAACAAACAAATGCTTGTAACTTTTTACTGGAGCTTAATAAAATCTTGAAATTTTGTGACAATAAAGTACTCGAGAATCTTGTCAATTTAAGCTATCGCTCGTAGCTATGCTACCCTTGAGTCCCAAATCAAAGACTGATAATACTTCAAATGCCCCTAACTTCTATGCGGTGCGTCCTACACCTATCAAAGTTGGCAACAATCAAATGCTTGTAACTTTTTACTTGAGCGTCATAAAACCTTGAAATTTTGTGACATTAAAGTACTCGAGCCTCTTATCAATTTCAGCTATAGCTCATAGCTATGCTAACCTTGAGTCCCAAATCAAACACTGATGAAACTTCAAAGGGTCCTAACTTCTATACGGTGCATCCTATACCAATCAAAGTTTGCAACAATCAAATGCATTTAACTTTTTACTGGAGCTTAATAAAAACTTCAAATTATGTGACAATAAAGTACTCGAGCCTCTTGTCAATTTAAGCTATCGCTCATAGCTATGCTACCCTTGAGTCCCAAATGAAACACTGATAAAACTTCAAATGGCCCTAACTTCTATACGGTGCGTCCTACACCTATCAAAGTTTGCAACAATGAAATGCTTGCAACTTTTTACTGGAGCGTCCTAAAACCTTGAAATTTTATGACATTAAAGTACTCGAGCCTCTTATCAATTTCAGCTATAGCTCATAGCTATGCTAACCTTGAGTCCCAAATCAAACACTGATAAAACTTCAAAAGGCCCTAACTTCTATACGATGCGTCCTACACCTATCAAAGTTTGCAACAATCAAATGCTTGTAACTTTTTATTGTAGCGTAATAAAGTCTTGAAATTTTGTGACAATAAAGTACTCGAGCCTCTTATCAATTTCAGCTATAGCTCATAGCTATGCTACCCTTGAGTCCCAAATCAAACACTTCTAAAACTTCAAATGGCTCTAACTTCTATACGGTGCGTCCTACACCTATCAAAGTTTGCAACAAACAAATGCTTGCAACTTTTTACTGGAGCTTAATAAAATCTTGAAATTTTGTGACAATAAAGTACTCGAGAATCTTGTCAATTTAAGCTATCGCTCGTAGCTATGCTACCCATGAGTCCCAAATAAAAGACTGATAATACTTCAAATGCCCCTAATTTCTATGCGGTGCGTCCTATACCTATCACAGTTGGCACCAATCAAATGCTTGTAACTTTTTACTGGAGCGTCATAAAACCTTGAAATTTTGTGACATTAAAGTACTCGAGCCTCTTATCAATTTCAGCTATAGCTCATAGCTATGCTAACCTTGAGTCCCAAATCAAACACTGATGAAACTTCAAAGGGTCCTAACTTCTATACGGTGCATCCTATACCAATCAAAGTTTGCAACAATCAAATGCATTTAACTTTTTACTGGAGCTTAATAAAATCTTTAAATTTTGTGACAATAAAGTACTCGAGCCTCTTGTCAATTTAAGCTATCGCTCATAGCTATGCTACCCTTGAGTCCCAAATGAAACACTGATAAAAGAGCTTAATAAAATCTTCAAATTTTGTGACAATAAAGTACTCGAGCCTCTTGTCAATTTAAGCTATCGCTCATAGCTATGCTACCATTGAGTCCCAAATGAAACACTGATAAAACTTCAAATGGCCCTAACTGCTATACGGTGCGTCCTACACCTATCAAAGCTTGCAACAATTAAATGCTTGCAACTTTTCACTGGAGCGTCCTAAAACCTTGAAATTTTTTGACAATAAACTACTCGAGCCTCTTATCAATTTCAGCTATAGCTCATAGCTATGCTACCCTTGAGTCCGAAATCAAAGACTGATAAAACTTCAAATGGCCCTAACTTCTATACGGTGCGTCCTATACCTATCAAAGTTTTAAACAATCAAATGCTTGAAACTTTTTACTGGACCATAAGAAAATCTTGAAATTTTGTGACAATAAAGTACTCGAGTCTCTTGTCAATTTAAGCTATCGCTCATAGCTATGCTACCCTTGAGCCCCCAAATTAAACACAGCTAAAACTTCAAATGGCCCTAACATCTATACGGTGCGTCCTACACCTATCAAAGTTTGCAACAAACAAATGCTTGTAACTTTTTACTGGAGCTTAATAAAATCTTGAAATTTTGTGACAATAAAGTACTCGAGAATCTTGTCAATTTAAGCTATCGCTCATAGCTATGCTACCCTTGAGTCCCAAATCAAAGACTGATAATACTTCAAATGCCCCTAACTTCTATGCGGTGCGTCCTACACCTATCAAAGTTGGCAACAATCAAATGCTTGTAACTTTTTACTGAAGCGTCATAAAACCTTGAAATTTTGTGACATTAAAGTACTCGAGCCTCTTATCAATTTCAGCTATAGCTCATAGCTATGCTAACCTTGAGTCCCAAATCAAACACTGATGAAACTTCAAAGGGTCCTAACTTCTATACGGTGCATCCTATACCAATCAAAGTTTGCAACAATCAAATGCATTTAACTTTTTACTGGAGCTTAATAAAATCTTCAAATTTTGTGACAATAAAGTACTCGAGCCTCTTGTCAATTTAAGCTATCGCTCATAGCTATGCTACCCTTGAGTCCCAAATGAAACACTGATAAAACTTCAAATGGCCCTAACTTCTATACGGTGCGTCCTATACCTATCAAAGTTTGCAACAATGAAATGCTTGCAACTTTTTACTGGAGCGTCCTAAAACCTTGAAATTTTATGACATTAAAGTACTCGAGCCTCTTATCAATTTCAGCTATAGCTCATAGCTATGCTAACCTTGAGTCCCAAATCAAACACTGATAAAACTTCAAAAGGCCCTAACTTCTATACGATGCGTCCTATACCTATCAAAGTTTGCCAAAATCAAATGCTTGTAACTTTTTATTGTAGCGTAATAAAGTCTTGAAATTTTGTGACAATAAAGTACTCGAGCCTCTTATCAATTTCAGCTATAGCTCATAGCTATGCTACCCTTGAGTCCCAAATCAAACACTTCTAAAACTTCAAATGGCGCTAACTTCTGTACGGTGCGTCCTACACCTATCAAAGTTTGCAACAAAAACAAATGCTTGTAACTTTTTACTGGAGCTTAATAAAATCTTGAAATTTTGTGACAATAAGGTACTCGAGAATCTTGTCAATTTAAGCTATCGCTCGTAGCCATGCTACCCTTGAGTCCCAAATCAAAGACTGATAATACTTCAAATGCCCCTAACTTCTATGCGGTGCGTCCTACACCTATCAAAGTTGGCAACAATCAAATGCTTGTAACTTTTTACTGGAGCGTCATAAAACCTTGAAATTTTGTGACATTAAAGTACTCGAGCCTCTTATCAATTTCAGCTATAGCTCATAGCTATGCTAACCTTGAGTCCCAAATCAAACACTGATGAAACTTCAAAGGGTCCTAACTTCTATACGGTGCATCCTATACCAATCAAAGTTTGCAACAATCAAATGCATTTAACTTTTTACTGGAGCTTAATAAAATCTTCAAATTTTGTGACAATAAAGTACTTGAGCCTCTTGTCAATTTAAGCTATCGCTCATAGCTATGCTACCCTTGAGTCCCAAATGAAACACTGATAAAACTTCAAATGGCCCTAACTTCTATACGGTGCGTCCTATACCGATCAAAGTTTGCAACAATGAAATGCTTGCAACTTTTTACTGGAGCGTCCTAAAACCTTGAAATTTTATGACATTAAAGTACTCGAGCCTCTTATCAATTTCAGCTATAGCTCATAGCTATGCTAACCTTGAGTCCCAAATCAAACACTGATAAAACTTCAAAAGGCCCTAACTTCTATACGATGCGTCCTATACCTATCAAAGTTTGCAACAATCAAATGCTTGTAACTTTTTATTGTAGCGTAATAAAGTCTTGAAATTTTGTGACAATAAAGTACTCGAGCCTCTTATCAATTTCAGCTATAGCTCATAGCTATGCTACCCTTGAGTCCCAAATCAAACACTTCTAAAACTTCAAATGGCGCTAACTTCTATACGGTGCGTCCTACACCTATCAAAGTTTGCAACAAACAAATGCTTGTAACTTTTTACTGGAGCTTAATAAAATCTTGAAATTTTGTGACAATAAAGTACTCGAGAATCTTGTCAATTTAAGCTATCGCTCGTAGCTATGCTACCCTTGAGTCCCAAATCAAAGACTGATAATACTTCAAATGCCCCTAACTTCTATGCGGTGCGTCCTACACCTATCAAAGTTGGCAACAATCAAATGCTTGTAACTTTTTACTGGAGCGTCATAAAACCTTGAAATTTTGTGACATTAAAGTACTCGAGCCTCTTATCAATTTCAGCTATAGCTCATAGCTATGCTAACCTTGAGTCCCAAATCAAACACTGATGAAACTTCAAAGGGTCCTAACTTCTATACGGTGCATCCTATACCAATCAAAGTTTGCAACAATCAAATGCATTTAACTTTTTACTGGAGCTTAATAAAATCTTCAAATTTTGTGACAATAAAGTACTCGAGCCTCTTGTCAATTTAAGCTATCGCTCATAGCTATGCTACCCTTGAGTCCCAAATGAAACACTGATAAAACTTCAAATGGCCCTAACTTCTATACGGTGCGTCCTATACCTATCAAAGTTTGCAACAATGAAATGCTTGCAACTTTTTACTGGAGCGTCCTAAAACCTTGAAATTTTATGACATTAAAGTACTCGAGCCTCTTATCAATTTCAGCTATAGCTCATAGCTATGCTAACCTTAAGTCCCAAATCAAATACTGATAAAACTTCAAAAGGCCCTAACTTCTATACGATGCGTCCTATACCTATCAAAGTTTGCAACAATCAAATGCTTGTAACTTTTTATTGTAGCGTAATAAAGTCTTGAAATTTTGTGACAATAAAGTACTCGAGCCTCTTATCAATTTCAGCTATAGCTCATAGCTATGCTACCCTTGAGTCCCAAATCAAACACTTCTAAAACTTCAAATGGCGCTAACTTCTATACGGTTCGTCCTATAACTATCAAAGTTTGCAACAATCATATGCTTGTAACTTTTAACTGGAGCTTAATAAAATCTTGATATTTTCTGACAATAAAGTACTCGTGCGTCTTATCAATTTAAGTTATCGCTCATAGCTATGCTACCCTTTACTCCAAAATAAAAGACATATAAAACTTCAAATCGCCATAACTTCTATACGGTGCGTCCTACTGTAACTTTTTATTGTAGCGTAATAACGTCTTGAAATTTTGTGAAAATAAAGTAATCGAGCCTCTTGTCAATTTTAGGTATCGCTCATTGCTATGCTACCCTTGAGTCCCAAATCAAAAACTGATAAAACTTCTAATGGCCCTAACTTCTATACGGTGCGTCCTATACCTATCAAAGTTTTAAACAATCAAATGCTTGTAACTTTTTACTGGACCATAAGAAAATCTTGAAATTTGGTGGCAATAAAGTACTCGAGACTCTTGTCAATTTAAGCTATCGCTCATAGCTATGCTACCCTTGAGCCCCAAATCAAACACAGCTAAAACTTCAAGTGGCCCTAACTTCTATACGGTGCGTCCTACACCTATCAAAGTTTGCAACAAACAAATGCTTGTAACTTTTTACTGGAGCGTCATAAAAACTTGAAATTTGGTGACAATAAAGTATTCGTTCCTCTTGTCAATTAAAATTGTCGCTCATTCCTATGCTATCCTTGAGTCCCAGATCAAACATTGATAAAAAAAATGGCCCTAAATTATGCACTATACGTTCTACACTTATCAAAGTTTGCAACAATAAAATGTTTGTAACTTTTTATTGCAGCGTCATAAAACTTTGAAATTTTGTGACAATAAAGTACTTGAGCCTCTTGTCAATTTAAGCTATCGCTCATAGCTATGCTACCCTTCAGTCCCAAGTCAAACACTGATAAAACTACAAATGGCCCCAACTTTTATACGGTCCGTCCTACACCTATCAAAGTTTGCAACATTCAAATGCTTGTAACTTTTTACTGGAGCGTCATAAAACCTTGAAATTTTGTGACAATAAAGTACTCGTGCCTTTTTTCAATTAAAGTTATCGCTCATTTCTATGCTACCCTTGAGTACCAAATCAAACACTGATAAAACTTTAAATGGCCCTAACTTATGTACTTTGCGCCCTACACCTATCAAAATTGTCAACAATCAAATGCTTGTAACTTTTTACTGGAGCGTCTTAAAATCTTGAAATTTTGTGACAATAAAGTACTCGAGCCTCTTACCAATTTAAGTTATCGCTTATAGCTATGCTACCCTTGAGTCCCAAATCAAACACTGATAAATCTTCAAATGGCCCTAGCGTCTATACGGTGCGTCATATACCTATCAAAGTTTGCAACAATCAAATGCTTGCAACTTTTTACTGGAGCGTAATAAAACCTTGAAATTTTGTGACAATAAAGTACTCGAGCCTCTTATCAATTTAAGCTATCGCTCATAGCTATGCTACCCTTGAGTTCCAAATCAAACACTGATAAAACTTCAAATAGCCCTAGCTTCTATATGATGCGTCCTATACCTATCAAAGTTTGCAACAATCAAATGCTTGTAACTTTTTACTGGAGCGTCATAAAATCTTGAAATTTTGTGACAATAAAGTACTTGAGCCTCTTGTCAATTTAAGCTATCACTCATAGCTATACTACCCTGGAGTCCCAAAGAAAACACTGATAAAACTTCAAATTGCCCAAACTTCTATACGGTGCGTCCTACACCTATCAAATTTTTCAAATTCAAATGCTTGTAACTTCTTACTGGAGAATCATAAAATCATAAAATTTTGTAACAATAAAGTCCTCGAGCCTCTTGTAAATTTAAGCTATCGCTCATAGCTATGCTACACTTGAGTCCCAAATCAAAGACTGATAAAACTTCTAATGGCCCTAACTTCTATACGGTGCGTCCTATACCTATCAAAGTTTTAAACAATCAAATGCTTGTAACTTTTTACTGGACCAAAAGAAAATCTTGAAATTTGGTGACAATAAAGTACTCGAGACTCTTGTCAATTTAAGCTATCGCTCATAGCTATGCTACCCTTGAGCCCCAATTCAAACACAGCTAAAACTTCAAGTGGCCCTAACTTCTATACGGTGCGTCCTACACCTATCAAAGTTTGCAACAAACAAATGCTTGTAACTTTTTACTGGAGCGTCATAAAAACTTGAAATTTGGTGACAATAAAGTATTCGTTCCTCTTGTCAATTAAAGTTGTCGCTCATTGCTATGCTACCCTTGAGTCCCAGATCAAACACTGATAAAAAAATGGCCCTAAATTATGCACTATACGTTCTACACTTATCAAAGTTTGCAACAATAAAATGTTTGTAACTTTTTACTGCAGCGTCATAAAACTTTGAAATTTTGTGACAATAAAGTACTTGAGCCTCTTATCAATTTAAGTTATCGCTCATAGCTATGCTACCCTTGAGTCCCAAGTCAAACATTGATAAAACTACAAATGGCCCCAACTTTTATACGGTCCGTCCTACACCTATCAAAGTTTGCAACATTCAAATGCTTGTAACTTTTTACTGGAGCGTCATAAAACCTTGAAATTTTGTGTACTCGAGCCTCTTACCAATTTAAGTTATCGCTTATAGCTATGCTACCCTTGAGTCCCAAATCAAACACTGATAAATCTTCAAATGGCCCTAGCTTCTATATGGTGCGTCATATACCTATCAAAGTTTGCAACAATCAAATGCTTGCAACTTTTTACTGGAGCGTAATAAAACCTTGAAATTTTGTGACAATAAAGTACTCGAGCCTCTTATCAATTTAAGCTATCGCTCATAGCTATGCTACCCTTGAGTTCCAAATCAAACACTGATAAAACTTCAAATAGCCCTAGCTTCTATATGATGCGTCCTATACCTATCAAAGTTTGCAACAATCAACTGCTTGTAACTTTTTACTGGAGCGTCATAAAATCTTGAAATTTTGTGACAATAAAGTACTCGAGCCTCTTGTCAATTTAAGCTATCACTCATAGCTATGCTACCCTGGAGTCCCAAAGAAAACACTGATAAAGCTTCAAATTGCCCAAACTTCTATACGGTGCGTCCTACACCTATCAAATTTTTCAAATTCAAATGCTTGTAACTTCTTACTGGAGAATCATAAAATCATAAAATTTTGTAACAATAAAGTCCTCGAGCCTCTTGTAAATTTAAGCTATCGCTCATAGCTATGCTACACTTGAGTCCCAAATCAACCACTGCTAAAACTTCAAATGGCCCTAACTTCTAAACGGTACGTCCTACACCTATCAAAGTTTGCAACAATCAAATGCTAGCAACTTTTTACTGGAGCGTAATAAAATCTTGAAATATTCTGACTATAAAGTGCTCGAGCCTCTTGTAAATTTAAGCTATCGCTCATAGCTATGCTACCCTTGAGTCCCAAATCAACGACTGCTAAACTTCAAATGGCCGTAACTTCTATACGGTGTGTCCTATACCTATCAAAGTTTGCAACAATCAAATGCTTGTAACTTTTTACTGGAGCGTCATAAAATCTTAAAATTTTCTGACAATAAAGTACTCGTACCTCTTATCAATTTAAATTATCGCTCATAGCTATGCTACCCTTGACTCCAAAATAAAACACAGATAAAATTTCAAATGGCCCCAACTTCTATACGGTGCATCCTACACTTATCAAAGTTTGCAACAATAAATTCTTGTAACTTTTTACTGGACCGTCATAAAACCTTGAAATTTGGTCACAATAAAGTACTCGAGCCTCTTATCAATTTAAGCTATAAAACTCAAGCACTGATAAAAATTCAAATGGCCCTAACTTCTATACGGTGCGTCGTATACCTATCAAAGTTTGCAACAATCATATGCTTATAACTTTTTACTGGAGCTTAATAAAATCTTGAAATTTTGTGACAATAAAGTACTCGAGAATCTTGTCAATTTAAGCTATCACTCGTAGCTATGCTACCCTTGAGTCCCAAATCAAAGACTGATAATACTTCAAATGGCCCTAACTTCTATACGGTGCATCCTATACCAATCAAAGTTTGCAACAATCAAATGCATGTCACTTTTAACTGGAGCTTAATAAAATCTTCATATTTTGTGACAATAAAGTACTCGAGCCTCTTGACAATTTAAGCTATCGCTCGCCTTGAGTCCCAAATAAAACACTGATAAAACTTCAAATGGCCCTAACTTCTATACGGTGCGTCCTACACCTATCAAACTTTTCAACTTTCAAATGCTTGTAACTTCTTACTGGAGGGTCATAAAGTCTTGAAATTTTGTCACAATAAAGTACTCGAGACTCTTGTAAATTTAAGCTATCGCTCAAAGCTATGCCACCCTTGAGTCCCAAATCAAACACTGATAAAACTACAAATGGCCCTAACTTCTATACGGTCTGTCCGACACCTATCAAAATTTGCAACATTCAAATGCTTGTAACTTTTTACTGGAGCGTCATAAAACCTTGAAATTTTGTGACAATAAAGTACTCGTGCCTTTTTTCAATTAAAGTTATCGCTCATTGCTATGCTACCCTTGAGTACCAAATCAAACACCGATAAAACTTTAAATGGCCCTAACTTCTGTACTTTGCGTCCTACACCTATTAAAACTGTCAACAATCAAATGCTTGTAACATTTTACTGGAGCGTCTTAAAATCTTGAAATTTTGTGACAATAAAGTACTCGAGCCTCTTACCAATTTTAGCTATCGCTTATAGCTATGCCACCCTTGAGTCCCAAATCAAACACTGATAAAACTTCAAATGGCCCTAGCTTCTATACGGTGCGTCCTATACCTATCAAAGTTTGCAACAATCAAATGCTTGCAACTTTTTACTGGAGCGTAATAAAACCTTGAAATTTTGTGACAATAAAGTACTCGAGCCTCTTGTCAATTTAAGCTATCGCTCATAGATATGCTACCCTTGAGTCCCAAATCAAACACTGCTAAAACTTCAAATGGCCCTAACTTCTATATGGTATGTCCTATACCTATCAAAGTTTGCAACAATCAAATGCTTGTAACTTTTTACTGGAGCTTAATAAAATCTTGAAATTTTGTGACAATAAAGTACTCGAGAATCTTGTCAATTTAAGCTATCGCTCGTAGCTATGCTACCCTTGAGTCCCAAATCGAAGACTGATAATACTTCAAATGCCCCTAACTTCTATGCGGTGCGTCCTATACCTATCAAAGTTGGCAACAATCAAATGCTTGTAACTTTTTACTGGAGCGTCATAAAACCTTGAAATTTTGTGACATTAAAGTACTCGAGCCTCTTATCAATTTCAGCTATAGCTCATAGCTATGCTAACCTTGAGTCCCAAATCAAACACTGATAAAACTTCAAAGGGTCCTAACTTCTATACGGTGCATCCTATACCAATCAAAGTTTGCAACAATCAAATGCATTTAACTTTTTACTGGAGCTTAATAAAATCTTCAAATTTTGTGACAATAAAGTAATCGAGCCTCTTGTCAATTTAAGCTATCGCTCATAGCTATGCTACCCTTGAGTCCCAAATGAAACACTGATAAAACTTCAAATGGCCCTAACTTCTATACGGTGCGTCCTATACCTATCAAAGTTTGCAACAATGAAATGCTTGCAACTTTTTACTGGAGCGTCCTAAAACCTTGAAATTTTGTGACATTAAAGTACTCGAGCCTCTTATCAATTTCAGCTATAGCTCATAGCTATGCTAACCTTGAGTCCCAAATCAAACACTGATAAAACTTCAAATGGCCCTAACTTCTATACGATGCGTCCTATACCTATCAAAGTTTGCAACAATCAAATGCTTGTAACTTTTTATTGTAGCGTAATAAAGTCTTGAAATTTTGTGACAATAAAGTACTCGAGCCTCTTATCAATTTCAGCTATAGCTCATAGCTATGCTACCCTTGAGTCCCAAATCAAACACTTCTAAAACTTCAAATGGCGCTAACTTCTATACGGTGCGTCCTATAACTATCAAAGTTTGCAACAATCAAATGCTTGTAACTTTTAACTGGAGCTTAATAAAATCTTGAAATTTTCTGACAATAAAGTACTCGTGCGTCTTATCAATTTAAGTTATAGCTCATAGCTATGCTACCCTTTACTCCAAAATAAAAGACATGTAAAACTTCAAATCGCCATAACTTCTATACGGTGCGTCCTACTGTAACTTTTTATTGTACCGTAATAACGTCTTGAAATTTTGTGAAAATAAAGTAGCCGAGCCTCTTGTCAATTTTAGGTATCGCTCATTGCTATGCTACCCTTGAGTCCCAAATCAAAGACTGATAAAACTTCTAATGGCCCTAACTTCTATACGGTGCGTCCTATACCTATCAAAGTTTTAAACAATCAAATGCTTGTAACTTTTTACTGGACCATAAGAAAATCTTGAAATTTGGTGACAATAAAGTACTCGAGACTCTTGTCAATTTAAGCTATCGCTCATAGCTATGCTACCCTTGAGCCCCAAATCAAACACAGCTAAAACTTCAAGTGGCCCTAACTTCTATACGGTGCGTCCTACACCTATCAAAGTTTGCAACAAACAAATGCTTGTAACTTTTTACTGGAGCGTCATAAAAACTTGAAATTTGGTGACAATAAAGTATTCGTTCCTCTAGTCAATTAAAGTTGTCACTCATTGCTTGAGTCCCAGATCAAACACTGATAAAAAAATGGCCCTAAATTATGCACTATACGTTCTACACTTATCAAAGTTTGCAACAATAAAATGTTTGTAACTTTTTACTGCAGCGTCATAAAACTTTGAAATTTTGTGACAATAAAGTACTTGAGCCTCTTGTCAATTTAAGCTATCGCTCATAGCTATGCTACCCTTGAGTCCCAAGTCAAACACTGATAAAACTAGAAATGGCCCCAACTTTGATACGGTCCGTCCTACACCTATCAAAGTTTGCAACATTCAAATGCTTGTAACTTTTTACTGGAGCTTAATAAAACCTTGAAATTTTGTGACAATAAAGTACTCGTGCCTTTTTTCAATTAAAGTTATCGCTCATTTCTAGGCTACCCTTGAGTACCAAATCAAACACTGATAAAAAAATGGCCCTAAATTATGCACTATACGTTCTACACTTATCAAAGTTTGCAACAATAAAATGTTTGTAACTTTTTACTGCAGCGTCATAAAACTTTGAAATTTTGTCACAATAAAGTACTCGAGCCTCTTGTAAATTTAAGCTATCGCTCAAAGCTATGCCACCCTTGAGTCCCAAATCAAAGACTGATAATACTTCAAATGGCCCTAACTTCTATACGGTGCATCCTATACCAATCAAAGTTTGCAACAATCAAATGCATGTCACTTTTAACTGGAGCTTAATAAAATCTTCATATTTTGTGACAATAAAGTACTCGAGCCTCTTGTCAATTTAAGCTATCGCTCGCCTTGAGTACCAAATCAAACACCGATAAAACTTTAAATGGCCCTAACTTCTGTACTTTGCGTCCTACACCTATTAAAATTGTCAACAATCAAATGTTTGTAACTTTTTACTGGAGCGTCTTAAAATCTTGAAATTTTGTGACAATAAAGTACTCGAGCCTCTTACTAATTTTAGCTATCGCTTATAGCTATGCCACCCTTGAGTCCCAAATCAAACACTGATAAATCTTCAAATGGCCCTAGCTTCTATACGGTGCGTCATATACCTATCAAAGTTTGCAACAATCAAATGCTTGCAACTTTTTACTGGAGCGTCATAAAACCTTGAAATTTTGTGACAATAAAGTACTCGAGCCTCTTATCAATTTAAGCTATCGCTCATAGCTATGCTACCCTTGAGTTCCAAATCAAACACTGATAAAACTTCAAATAGCCCTAGCTTCTATATGATGCGTCCTATACCTATCAAAGTTTGCAACAATCAAATGCTTGTAACTTTTTACTGGAGCGTGATAAAATCTTGAAATTTTGTGACAATAAAGTACTCGAGCCTCTTGTCAATTTAAGCTATCACTCATAGCTATGCTACCCTGGAGTCCCAAAGAAAACACTGATAAAACTTCAAATTGCCCAAACTTCTATACGGTGCGTCCTACACCTATCAAATTTTTCAAATTCAAATGCTTGTAACTTCTTACTGGAGAATCATAAAATCATAAAATTTTGTAACAATAAAGTCCTCGAGCCTCTTGTAAATTTAAGCTATCGCTCATAGCTAGGCTACACTTGAGTCCCAAATCAACCACTGCTAAAACTTCAAATGGCCCTAACTTCTAAACTGTACGTCCTACACCTATCAAAGTTTGCAACAATCAAATGCTAGCAACTTTTTACTGGAGCGTAATAAAATCTTGAAATATTCTGACTATAAAGTGCTCGAGCCTCTTGTAAATTTAAGCTATCGCTCATAGCTATGCTACCCTTGAGTCCCAAATCAACGACTGCTAAACTTCAAATGGCAGTAACTTCTATACGGTGCGTCATATACCTATCAAAGTTTGCAACAATCAAATGCTTGTAACTTTTTACTGGAGCGTCATAAAATCTTAAAATTTTCTGACAATAAAGTACTCGTACCTCTTATCAATTTAAATTATCACTCATAGCTATGCTACCCTTGACTCCAAAATAAAACACAGATAAAATTTCAAATGGCCCCAACTTCTATACGGTGCATCCTACACTTATCAAAGTTTGCAACAATCAAATTCTTGTAACTTTTTACTGGACCGTCATAAAACCTTGAAATTTGGTCACAATAAAGTACTCGAGCCTCTTATCAATTTAAGCTATAAAACTCAAGCACTGATAAAAATTCAAATGGCCCTAACTTCTATACGGTGCGTGCTATACCTATCAAATTTTGCAACAATCAAATGCTTATAACTTTTTACTGGAGCTTAATAAAATCTTGAAATTTAAGCTATCGATGTAGCTATGCTACCCTTGAGTCCCAAATCAAAGACTGATAATACTTCAAATGGCCCTAACTTCTATACGGTGCATCCTATACCAATCAAAGTTTGCAACAATCAAATGCATGTCACTTTTAACTGGCGCTTAATAAAATCTTGAAATTTTGTGACAATAAAGTACTCGTGCCTTTTTTCAATTAAAGTTTAACACTCATTTCTAGGCTACCCTTGAGTACCAAATCAAACACTGATAAAACTTTAAATGGCCCTAACTTATGTACTTTGCGCCCTACACCTATTAAAATTGTCAACAATCAAATGCTTGTAACTTTTTACTGGAGCGTCTTAAAATCTTGAAATATTCTGACTATAAAGTGCTCGAGCCTCTTGTAAATTTAAGCTATCGCTCATAGCTATGCTACCCTTGAGTCCCAAATCAACGACTGATAATACTTCAAATGGCCCTAACTTCTAAACTGTACGTCCTACACCTATCAAAGTTTGCAACAATCAAATGCTAGCAACTTTTTACTGGAGCGTAATAAAATCTTGAAATATTCTGACTATAAAGTGCTCGAGCCTCTTGTAAATTTAAGCTATCGCTCATAGCTATGCTACCCTTGAGTCCCAAATCAACGACTGATAATACTTCAAATGGCCCTAACTTCTATACGGTGCATCCTATACCAATCAAAGTTTGCAACAATCAAATGCATGTCACTTTTAACTGGAGCTTAATAAAATCTTCATATTTTGTGACAATAAAGTACTCGAGCCTCTGGTCAATTTAAGCTATCGCTCGCCTTGAGTCCCAAATCAAACACTGATAAAACTTCAAATGGCCCTAACTTCTATACGGTGCGTCCTACACCTATCAAACTTTTCAACTTTCAAATGCTTGTAACTTCTTACTGGAGGGTCATAAAGTCTTGAAATTTTGTCACAATAAAGTACTCGAGCCTCTTGTAAATTTAAGCTATCGCTCAAAGCTATGCCACCCTTGAGTCCCAAATCAAAGACTGATAATACTTCAAATGGCCCTAACTTCTATACGGTGCATCCTATACCAATCAAAGTTTGCAACAATCAAATGCATGTCACTTTTAACTGGAGCTTAATAAAATCTTCATATTTTGTGACAATAAAGTACTCGAGCCTCTTGTCAATTTAAGCTATCGCTCGCCTTGAGTACCAAATCAAACACCGATAAAACTTTAAATGGCCCTAACTTCTGTACTTTGCGTCTTACACCTATTAAAATTGTCAACAATCAAATGTTTGTAACTTTTTACTGGAGCGTCTTAAAATCTTGAAATTTTGTGACAATAAAGTACTCGAGCCTCTTACTAATTTTAGCTATCGCTTATAGCTATGCCACCCTTGAGTCCCAAATCAAACACTGATAAATCTTCAAATGGCCCTAGCTTCTATACGGTGCGTCATATACCTATCAAAGTTTGCAACAATCAAATGCTTGCAACTTTTTACTGGAGCGTAATAAAACCTTGAAATTTTGTGACAATAAAGTACTCGAGCCTCTTATCAATTTAAGCTATCGCTCATAGCTATGCTACCCTTGAGTTCCAAATCAAACACTGATAAAACTTCAAATAGCCCTAGCTTCTATATGATGCGTCCTATACCTATCAAAGTTTGCAACAATCAAATGCTTGTAACTTTTTACTGGAGCGTGATAAAATCTTGAAATTTTGTGACAATAAAGTACTCGAGCCTCTTGTCAATTTAAGCTATCACTCATAGCTATGCTACCCTGGAGTCCCAAAGAAAACACTGATAAAACTTCAAATTGCCCAAACTTCTATACGGTGCGTCCTACACCTATCAAATTTTTCAAATTCAAATGCTTGTAACTTCTTACTGGAGAATCATAAAATCATAAAATTTTGTAACAATAAAGTCCTCGAGCCTCTTGTAAATTTAAGCTATCGCTCATAGCTAGGCTACACTTGAGTCCCAAATCAACCACTGCTAAAACTTCAAATGGCCCTAACTTCTAAACTGTACGTCCTACACCTATCAAAGTTTGCAACAATCAAATGCTAGCAACTTTTTACTGGAGCGTAATAAAATCTTGAAATATTCTGACTATAAAGTGCTCGAGCCTCTTGTAAATTTAAGCTATCGCTCATAGCTATGCTACCCTTGAGTCCCAAATCAACGACTGCTAAACTTCAAATGGCAGTAACTTCTATACGGTGCGTCATATACCTATCAAAGTTTGCAACAATCAAATGCTTGTAACTTTTTACTGGAGCGTCATAAAATCTTAAAATTTTCTGACAATAAAGTACTCGTACCTCTTATCAATTTAAATTATCACTCATAGCTATGCTACCCTTGACTCCAAAATAAAACACAGATAAAATTTCAAATGGCCCCAACTTCTATACGGTGCATCCTACACTTATCAAAGTTTGCAACAATCAAATTCTTGTAACTTTTTACTGGACCGTCATAAAACCTTGAAATTTGGTCACAATAAAGTACTCGAGCCTCTTATCAATTTAAGCTATAAAACTCAAGCACTGATAAAAATTCAAATGGCCCTAACTTCTATACGGTGCGTGCTATACCTATCAAATTTTGCAACAATCAAATGCTTATAACTTTTTACTGGAGCTTAATAAAATCTTGAAATTTAAGCTATCGATGTAGCTATGCTACCCTTGAGTCCCAAATCAAAGACTGATAATACTTCAAATGGCCCTAACTTCTATACGGTGCATCCTATACCAATCAAAGTTTGCAACAATCAAATGCATGTCACTTTTAACTGGCGCTTAATAAAATCTTGAAATTTTGTGACAATAAAGTACTCGTGCCTTTTTTCAATTAAAGTTTAACACTCATTTCTAGGCTACCCTTGAGTACCAAATCAAACACTGATAAAACTTTAAATGGCCCTAACTTATGTACTTTGCGCCCTACACCTATTAAAATTGTCAACAATCAAATGCTTGTAACTTTTTACTGGAGCGTCTTAAAATCTTGAAATATTCTGACTATAAAGTGCTCGAGCCTCTTGTAAATTTAAGCTATCGCTCATAGCTATGCTACCCTTGAGTCCCAAATCAACGACTGATAATACTTCAAATGGCCCTAACTTCTAAACTGTACGTCCTACACCTATCAAAGTTTGCAACAATCAAATGTTAGCAACTTTTTACTGGAGCGTAATAAAATCTTGAAATATTCTGACTATAAAGTGCTCGAGCCTCTTGTAAATTTAAGCTATCGCTCATAGCTATGCTACCCTTGAGTCCCAAATCAACGACTGATAATACTTCAAATGGCCCTAACTTCTATACGGTGCATCCTATACCAATCAAAGTTTGCAACAATCAAATGCATGTCACTTTTAACTGGAGCTTAATAAAATCTTCATATTTTGTGACAATAAAGTACTCGAGCCTCTGGTCAATTTAAGCTATCGCTCGCCTTGAGTCCCAAATCAAACACTGATAAAACTTCAAATGGCCCTAACTTCTATACGGTGCGTCCTACACCTATCAAACTTTTCAACTTTCAAATGCTTGTAACTTCTTACTGGAGGGTCATAAAGTCTTGAAATTTTGTCACAATAAAGTACTCGAGCCTCTTGTAAATTTAAGCTATCGCTCAAAGCTATGCCACCCTTGAGTCCCAAATCAAAGACTGATAATACTTCAAATGGCCCTAACTTCTATACGGTGCATCCTATACCAATCAAAGTTTGCAACAATCAAATGCATGTCACTTTTAACTGGAGCTTAATAAAATCTTCATATTTTGTGACAATAAAGTACTCGAGCCTCTTGTCAATTTAAGCTATCGCTCGCCTTGAGTACCAAATCAAACACCGATAAAACTTTAAATGGCCCTAACTTCTGTACTTTGCGTCCTACACCTATTAAAATTGTCAACAATCAAATGTTTGTAACTTTTTACTGGAGCGTCTTAAAATCTTGAAATTTTGTGACAATAAAGTACTCGAGCCTCTTACTAATTTTAGCTATCGCTTATAGCTATGCCACCCTTGAGTCCCAAATCAAACACTGATAAATCTTCAAATGGCCCTAGCTTCTATACGGTGCGTCATATACCTATCAAAGTTTGCAACAATCAAATGCTTGCAACTTTTTACTGGAGCGTAATAAAACCTTGAAATTTTGTGACAATAAAGTACTCGAGCCTCTTATCAATTTAAGCTATCGCTCATAGCTATGCTACCCTTGAGTTCCAAATCAAACACTGATAAAACTTCAAATAGCCCTAGCTTCTATATGATGCGTCCTATACCTATCAAAGTTTGCAACAATCAAATGCTTGTAACTTTTTACTGGAGCGTCATAAAATCTTGAAATTTTGTGACAATAAAGTACTCGAGCCTCTTGTCAATTTAAGCTATCACTCATAGCTATGCTACCCTGGAGTCCCAAAGAAAACACTGATAAAACTTCAAATTGCCCAAACTTCTATACGGTGCGTCCTACACCTATCAAATTTTTCAAATTCAAATGCTTGTAACTTCTTACTGGAGAATCATAAAATCATAAAATTTTGTAACAATAAAGTCCTCGAGCCTCTTGTAAATTTAAGCTATCGCTCATAGCTAGGCTACACTTGAGTCCCAAATCAACCACTGCTAAAACTTCAAATGGCCCTAACTTCTAAACTGTACGTCCTACACCTATCAAAGTTTGCAACAATCAAATGCTAGCAACTTTTTACTGGAGCGTAATAAAATCTTGAAATATTCTGACTATAAAGTGCTCGAGCCTCTTGTAAATTTAAGCTATCGCTCATAGCTATGCTACCCTTGAGTCCCAAATCAACGACTGCTAAACTTCAAATGGCAGTAACTTCTATACGGTGCGTCCTATACCTATCAAAGTTTGCAACAATCAAATGCTTGTAACTTTTTACTGGAGCGTCATAAAATCTTAAAATTTTCTGACAATAAAGTACTCGTACCTCTTATCAATTTAAATTATCACTCATAGCTATGCTACCCTTGACTCCAAAATAAAACACAGATAAAATTTCAAATGGCCCCAACTTCTATACGGTGCATCCTACACTTATCAAAGTTTGCAACAATCAAATTCTTGTAACTTTTTACTGGACCGTCATAAAACCTTGAAATTTGGTCACAATAAAGTACTCGAGCCTCTTATCAATTTAAGCTATAAAACTCAAGCACTGATAAAAATTCAAATGGCCCTAACTTCTATACGGTGCGTCCTATACCTATCAAAGTTTGCAACAATCAAATGCTTATAACTTTTTACTGGAGCTTAATAAAATCTTGAAATTTAAGCTATCGATGTAGCTATGCTACCCTTAAATCCCAAATCAAAGACTGATAATACTTCAAATGGCCCTAACTTCTATACGGTGCATCCTATACCAATCAAAGTTTGCAACAATCAAATGCATGTCACTTTTAACTGGCGCTTAATAAAATCTTGAAATTTTCTGACAATAAAGTACTCGTGCGTTTTATCAATTTAAGTTATCGCTCACAGCTATGCTACCCTTTACTCCAAAATAAAAGACATATAAAACTTCAAATCGCCATAACTTCTATACGGTGCGTCCTACTGTAACTTTTTATTGTACCGTAATAACGTCTTGAAATTTTGTGAAAATAAAGTAGTCGAGCCTCTTGTAAATTTAAGCTATCGCTCATAGCTATGCTACCCTTGAGTCCCAAATCAACGACTGCTAAACTTCAAATGGCAGTAACTTCTATACGGTGCGTCCTATACCTATCAAAGTTTGCAACAATCAAATGCTTGTAACTTTTTACTGGAGCGTCATAAAATCTTAAAATTTTCTGACAATAAAGTACTCGTACCTCTTATCAATTTAAATTATCACTCATAGCTATACTACCCTTGACTCCAAAATAAACCACAGATAAAATTTCAAATGGCCCCAACTTCTATACGGTGCATCCTACACTTATCAAAGTTTGCAACAATCAAATTCTTGTAACTTTTTACTGGACCGTCATAAAACCTTGAAATTTGGTCACAATAAAGTACTCGAGCCTCTTATCAATTTAAGCTATAAAACTCAAGCACTGATAAAAATTCAAATGGCCCTAACTTCTATACGGTGCGTCCTATACCTATCAAATTTTGCAACAATCAAATGCTTATAACTTTTTACTGGAGCTTAATAAAATCTTGAAATTTTGTGACAATAAAGTACTCGAGAATCTTGTCAATTTAAGCTATCGATGTAGCTATGCTACCCTTGAGTCCCAAATCAAAGACTGATAATACTTCAAATGGCCCTAACTTCTATACGGTGCATCCTATACCAATCAAAGTTTGCAACAATCAAATGCATGTCACTTTTAACTGGAGCTTAATAAAATCTTGAAATTTTCTGACAATAAAGTACTCGTGCGTTTTATCAATTTAAGTTATCGCTCATAGCTATGCTACCCTTTACTCCAAAATAAAAGACATATAAAACTTCAAATCGCCATAACTTCTATACGGTGCGTCCTACTGTAACTTTTTATTTTACCGTAATAACGTCTTGAAATTTTGTGAAAATAAAGTAGTCGAGCCTCTTGTCAATTTTAGGTATCGCTCATTGCTATGCTACCCTTGAGTCCCAAATCAAAGACTGATAAAACTTCTAATGGCCCTAACTTCTATACGGTGCGTCCTATACCTATCAAAGTTTTAAACAATCAAATGCTTATAACTTTTTACTGGACCATAAGAAAATCTTGAAATTTGGTGACAATAAAGTACTCGAGACTCTTGTCAATTTAAGCTATCGCTCATAGCCATGCTACCCTTGCCAGCTAAAACTTCAAGTGGCCCTAACTTCTATACGGTGCGTCCTACACCTATCAAAGTTTGCAACAAACAAATGCTTGTAACTTTTTACTGGAGCGTCATAAAAACTTGAAATTTGGTGACAATAAAGTATTCGTTCCTCTTGTCAATTAAAGTTGTCACTCATTGCTTGAGTCCCAGATCAAACAATGATAAAAAAATGGCCCTAAATTATGCACTATACGTTCTACACTTATCAAAGTTTGCAACAATAAAATGTTTGTAACTTTTTACTTCAGCGTCATAAAACTTTGAAATTTTGTGACAATAAAGTACTTGAGCCTCTTGCCAATTTAAGCTATCGCTCATAGCTATGCTACCCTTGAGTCCCAAGTCAAACACTGATAAAACTACAAATGGCCCCAACTTTGATACGGTCCGTCCTACACCTATCAAAGTTTGCAACATTCAAATGCTTGTAACTTTTTACTGGAGCGTCATAAAACCTTGAAATTTTGTGACAATAAAGTACTCGTGCCTTTTTTCAATTAAAGTTTAACGCTCATTTCTAGGCTACCCTTGAGTACCAAATCAAACACTGATAAAACTTTAAATGGCCCTAACTTATGTACTTTGCGCCCTACACCTATTAAAATTGTCAACAATCAAATGCTTGTAACTTTTTACTGGAGCGTCTTAAAATCTTGAAATATTCTGACTATAAAGTGCTCGAGCCTCTTGTAAATTTAAGCTATCGCTCATAGCTATGCTACCCTTGAGTCCCAAATCAACGACTGATAATACTTCAAATGGCCCTAACTTCTAAACTGTACGTCCTACACCTATCAAAGTTTGCAACAATCAAATGCTAGCAACTTTTTACTGGAGCGTAATAAAATCTTGAAATATTCTGACTATAAAGTGCTCGAGCCTCTTGTAAATTTAAGCTATCGCTCATAGCTATGCTACCCTTGAGTCCCAAATCAACGACTGATAATACTTCAAATGGCCCTAACTTCTATACGGTGCATCCTATACCAATCAAAGTTTGCAACAATCAAATGCATGTCACTTTTAACTGGAGCTTAATAAAATCTTCATATTTTGTGACAATAAAGTACTCGAGCCTCTTGTCAATTTAAGCTATCGCTCGCCTTGAGTCCCAAATCAAACACTGATAAAACTTCAAATGGCCCTAACTTCTATACGGTGCGTCCTACACCTATCAAACTTTTCAACTTTCAAATGCTTGTAACTTCTTACTGGAGGGTCATAAAGTCTTGAAATTTTGTCACAATAAAGTACTCGAGCCTCTTGTAAATTTAAGCTATCGCTCAAAGCTATGCCACCCTTGAGTCCCAAATCAAAGACTGATAATACTTCAAATGGCCCTAACTTCTATACGGTGCATCCTATACCAATCAAAGTTTGCAACAATCAAATGCATGTCACTTTTAACTGGAGCTTAATAAAATCTTCATATTTTGTGACAATAAAGTACTCGAGCCTCTTGTCAATTTAAGCTATCGCTCGCCTTGAGTACCAAATCAAACACCGATAAAACTTTAAATGGCCCTAACTTCTGTACTTTGCGTCCTACACCTATTAAAATTGTCAACAATCAAATGTTTGTAACTTTTTACTGGAGCGTCTTAAAATCTTGAAATTTTGTGACAATAAAGTACTCGAGCCTCTTACTAATTTTAGCTATCGCTTATAGCTATGCCACCCTTGAGTCCCAAATCAAACACTGATAAAACTTCAAATGGCCCTAGCTTCTATACGGTGCGTCCTATACCTATCAAAGTTTGCAACAATCAAATGCTTGCAACTTTTTACTGGAGCGTAATAAAACCTTGAAATTTTGTGACAATAAAGTACTCGAGCCTCTTGTCAATTTAAGCTATCGCTCATAGCTATTCTACCCTTGAGTCCCAAATCAAACACTGCTAAAACTTCCAATGGCCCTAACTTCTATACGGTATGTCCTATACCTATCAAAGTTTGCAACAATCAAATGCTTGTAACTTTTTACTGGAGCTTAATAAAATCTTGAAATTTTGTGACAATAAAGTACTCGAGAATCTTGTCAATTTAAGCTATGGCTCGTAGCTATGCTACCCTCGAGTCCCAAATTAAAGACTGATAATACTTCAAATGCCCCTAACTTCTATGCGGTGCGTCCTATACCTATCAAAGTTGGCAACAATCAAATGCTTGTAACTTTTTACTGGAGCGTCATAAAACCTTGAAATTTTGTGACATTAAAGTTCTCGAGCCTCTTATCAATTTCAGCTATAGCTCATAGCTATGCTAACCTTGAGTCCCAAATCAAACACTGATAAAACTTCAAAGGCTCCTAACTTCTATACGATGCATCCTATACCAATCAAAGTTTGCAACATTCAAATGCATTTAACTTTTTACTGGACCATAAGAAAATCTGGAAATTTGGTGACAATAAAGTACTCGAAACTCTTGTCAATTTAAGCTATCGCTCATAGCTATGCTACCCTTGAGCCCCAAATCAAACACAGCTAAAACTTCAAGTGGCCCTAACTTCTATACGGTGCGTCCTACACCTATCAAAGTTTGCAACAAAATAATGCTTGTAACTTTTTACTGGAGCGTCATAAAAACTTGAAATTTGGTGGCAATAAAGTATTCGTTCCTCTTGTCAATTAAAGTTGTCGCTCATTGCTTGAATCCCAGATCAAACACTGATAAAAAAATGGCCCTAAATTATGCACTATACGTTCTACACTTATCAAAGTTTGCAACAATAAAATGTTTGTAACTTTTTACTGCAGCGTCATAAAACTTTGAAATTTTGTGACAATAAAGTACTTGAGCCTCTTGTCGATTTAAGCTATCACTCATAGCTATGCTACCCTTGAGTCCCAAGTCAAACACTGATAAAACTACAAATGGCCCCAACTTTTATACGGTCCGTCCTACACCTATCAAAGTTTGCAACATTCAAATGCTTGTAACTTTTTACTGGAGCGTCATAAAACCTTGAAATTTTGTGACAATAAAGTACTCGTGCCTTTTTTCAATTAAAGTTATCGCTCATTTCTAGGCTACCCTTGAGTACCAAATCAAACAATGATAAAACTTTAAATGGCCCTAACTTATGTACTTTGCGCCCTACACCTATTAAAATTGTCAACAATCAAATGCTTGTAACTTTTTACTGGAGCGTCTTAAAATCTTGAAATTTTGTGACAATAAAGTACTCGAGCCTCTTACCAATTTAAGTTATCGCTTATAGCTATGCTACCCTTGAGTCCCAAATCAAACACTGATAAATCTTCAAATGGCCCTAGCTTCTATACGGTGCGTCCTATACCTATCAAAGTTTGCAACAATCAAATGCTTGCAACTTTTTACTGGAGCGTAATAAAACCTTGAAATTTTGTGACAATAAAGTACTCGAGCCTCTTATCAATTTAAGCTATCGCTCATAGCTATGCTACCCTTGAGTTCCAAATCAAACACTGATAAAACTTCAAATAGCCCTAGCTTCTATATGATGCGTCCTATACCTATCAAAGTTTGCAACAATCAAATGCTTGTAACTTTTTACTGGAGCGTCATAAAGTCTTGAAATTTTGTGACAATAAAGTACTCGAGCCTCTTGTCAATTTAAGCTATCACTCATAGCTATGCTACCCTGGAGTCCCAAAGAAAACACTGATAAAACTTCAAATTGCCCAAACTTCTATACGGTGCGTCCTACACCTATCAAATTTTTCAAATTCAAATGCTTGTAACTTCTTACTGGAGAATCATAAAATCATAAAATTTTGTAACAATAAAGTCCTCGAGCCTCTTGTAAATTTAAGCTATCGCTCGTAGCTATGCTACACTTGAGTCCCAAATCAACCACTGCTGAAACTTCAAATGGCCCTAACTTCTAAACTGTACGTCCTATACCTATCAAAGTTTGCAACAATCAAATGCTAGCAACTTTTTACTGGAGCGTAATAAAATCTTGAAATATTCTGACTATAAAGTGCTCGAGCCTCTTGTAAATTTAAGCTATCGCTCATAGCTATGCTACCCTTGAGTCCCAAATCAACGACTGCTAAACTTCAAATGGCCGTAACTTCTATACGGTGCGTCCTATACCTATCAAAGTTTGCAACAATCAAATGCTTGTAACTTTTTACTGGAGCGTCATAAAATCTTAAAATTTTCTGACAATAAAGTACTCGTACCTCTTATCAATTTAAATTATCGCTCATAGCTATGCTACCCTTGACTCCAAAATAAAACGCAGATAAAATTTCAAATGGCCCCAACTTCTATACGGTGCATCCTACACTTATCAAAGTTTGCAACAATCAAATTCTTGTAACTTTTTACTGGACCGTCATAAAACCTTGAAATTTGGTCACAATAAAGTACTCGAGCCTCTTATCAATTTAAGCTATAAAACTCAACTGATAAAAATTCAAATGGCCGTAACTTCTATACGGTGCGTCCTATCAAAGTTTGCAACAATCAAATGCTTATAACTTTTTACTGGAGCTTAATAAAATCTTGAAATTTTGTGACAATAAAGTACTCGAGAATATTGTCAATTTAAGCTATCGCTCGTAGCTATGCTACCCTTGAGTCCCAAATCAAAGACTGATAATTCTTCAAATGGCCCTAACTTCTATACGGTGCATCCTATACCAATCAAAGTATGCAACAATCAAATGCATGTCACTTTTAACTGGAGCTTAATAAAATCTTCATATTTTGTGACAATAAATTACTCGAGCCTCTTGTCAATTTAAGCTATCGCTCGCCTTGAGTCCCAAATCAAACACTTATAAAACTTCAAATAGCCCTAACTTCTATACGGTGCGTCCTACACCTATCAAACTTTTCAACTTTCAAATGCTTGTAACTTTCTTACTGGAGGGTCATAAAGTCTTGAAATTTTGTCACAATAAAGTACTCGAGCCTCTTGTAAATTTAAGCTATCGCTCAAAGCTATGCCACCCTTGAGTCCCAAATCAAACACTGATAAAACTTCCAATGGCCCTAACTTCTATACGATGCGTCCTACAGCTATCAAAGTTTGCAACAATCAAATGCTTGCAACTTTTTACTGGAGCGTCCTAAAACCTTGAAATTATGTGACAATAAAGTACTCGAGCCTCTTCTCAATTTAAGCTATCGCTCATAGCTATGCTACCCTTGAGTCCCAAATCAAACACTGATAAAACTACAAATGGCCCTAACTTCTATACGGTCCGTCCGACACCTATCAAAATTTGCAACATTCAAATGCTTGTAACTTTTTACTGGAGCGTCATAAAACCTTGAAATTTTGTGACAATAAAGTACTCGTGCCTTTTTTCAATTAAAGTTATCGCTCATTGCTATGCTACCATTGAGTACCAAATCAAACACCAATAAAATTTTAAATGGCCCTAACTTCTGTACTTTG
Organism: Clusia tigrina; assembly: GCA_920105625.2. Classification (NCBI taxonomy): domain Eukaryota; kingdom Metazoa; phylum Arthropoda; class Insecta; order Diptera; family Clusiidae; genus Clusia; species Clusia tigrina. The sequence goes on from OV050030.1 coordinate 215,758,195, forward strand.
CGTCCTACACCTATTAAAATTGTCAACAATCAAATGCTTGTAACTTTTTACTGGAGCGTCTTAAAATCTTGAAATTTTGTGACAATAAAGTACTCGAGCCTCTTACCAATTTTAGCTATCGCTTATAGCTATGCCACCCTTGAGTCCCAAATCAAACACTGCTAAAACTCCAAATGGCCCTAACTTCTATACGGTATGTCCTATACCTATAAAAGTTTGCAACAATCAAATGCTTGTAACTTTTTACTGGAGCTTAATAAAATCTTGAAATTTTCTGACAATAAAGTACTCGTGCGTCTTATCAATTTAAGTTATCGCTCATAGCTATGCTACCCTGGAGTCCCAAGGAAAACTCTGATAAAACTTCAAATTGCCCAAACTTCTACATATACGGTGCGTCCTAAACCTATCAAATTTTTCAAATTCAAATGCTTGTAACTTCTTACTGGAGAATCATAAAATCATAAAATTTTGTAACAATAAAGTCCTCGAGCCTCTTGTAAATTTAAGCTATCGCTCATAGCTATGCTACACTTGAGTCCCAAATCAACCACTGCTAAAACTTCAAATGGCCCTAACTTTTAAACGGTACGTCCTACACCTATCAAAGTTTGCAACAATCAAATGCTAGCAACTTTTTACTGGAGCGTCATAAAATCTTGAAATATTGTGACTATAAAGTGCTCGAGCCTCTTGTAAATTTAAGCTATCGCTCATAGCTATGCTACCCTTGAGTCCCAAATCAACGACTGCTAAACTTCAAATGGCCATAACTTCTATACGGTGCGTCCTATACCTATCAAAGTTTGCAACAATCAAATGCTTGTAACTTTTTACTGGAGCGTCATAAAATCTTAAAATTTTCTGACAATAAAGTACTCGTACCTCTTATCAATTTAAATTATCGCTCATAGCTATGCTACCCTTGACTCCAAAATAAAACACAGATAAAATTTCAAATGGCCCTAACTTCTATACGGTGCATCCTACACTTATCAAAGTTTGCAACAATCAAATTCTTGTAACTTTTTACTGGACCGTCATAAAACCTTGAAATTTGGTCACAATAAAGTACTCTAGCCTCTTATCAATTTAAGCTATAAAACTCAAGCACTGATAAAAATTCAGATGGCCCTAACTTCTATACTTTGCGTCCTATACCTATCAAAGTTTGCAACAATCAAATGCTTATAACTTTTTACTGGAGCTTAATAAAATCTTGAAATTTTGTGACAATAAAGTACTCGATAATCTTGTCAATTTAAGCTATCGCTTGTAGCTTTGCTACCTTGAGTCCCAAATCAAAGACTGATAATACTTCAAATGGCCCTAACTTCTATACGGTGCATCCTATACCAATCAAAGTTTGCAACAATCAAATGCATGTAACTTTTAACTGGAGCTTAATAAAATCTTCATATTTTGTGACAATAAAGTACTCGAGCCTCTTGTCAATTTAAGCTATCGCTCGCCTTGAGTCCCAAATCAAACACTGATAAAACTTCAAATGGCCCTAGCTTCTATACGGTGCGTCCTATACCTATCAAAGTTTGCAACAATCAAATGCTTGCAACTTTTTACTGGAGCTTAATAAAACCTTGAAATTTTGTGACAATAAAGTACTCGAGCCTCTTGTCAATTTAAGCTATCGCTCATAGCTATGCTACCCTTGAGTCTCAAATCAAACACTGCTAAAGCTTCAAATGGCCCTAACTTCTATACGGTATGTCCTATACCTATCAAAGTTTGCAACAATCAAATGCTTGTAACTTTTTACTGGAGCTTAATAAAATCTTGAAATTTTCTGACAATAAAGTACTCGTGCGTCTAATCAATTTAAGTTATCGCTCATAGCTATGCTACCCTTTACTCCAAAATAAAACACATATACAACTTCAAATCGCCCTAACTTCTATACGGTGCGTCCTACTGTAACTTTTTATTGTAGCGTAATAAAGTCTTGAAATTTTGTGAAAATAAAGTAGTCAAGCCTAACTTCTATACCTAACATCTATACGGTGCGTCCCACACCTATCAAAGTTTGCAACAATCAAATGCTTGTAACTTTTTACTGGATCGTCATAAAACCTTGAAATTTTGTGGCAATAAATTACTCGAGCCTCTCGTCAATTTAAGCTATCGCTCATAGCTATGCTACCCTTGAGTCCCAAATCAAATACTGATAAACTTCAAATGGCCCTAACTTCTATACGGTACGTCCTACACCTATCAAAGTTTGCAATAATCAAATGCTTCTAACTTTTTACTGGAGCTTAATAAAATCTTGAAATTTTGTGGCAATAAAGTACTCGAGCCTCTTATCAATTTAAGCTATCGCTCATAGCTATGCTTATAACTTTTTACTGGAGCTTAATAAAATCTTGAAATTTTGTGACAATAAAGTACTCGATAATCTTGTCAATTTAAGCTATCGCTTGTAGCTTTGCTACCTTGAGTCCCAAATCAAAGACTGATAATACTTCAAATGGCCCTAACTTCTATACGGTGCATCCTATACCAATCAAAGTTTGCAACAATCAAATGCATGTAACTTTTAACTGGAGCTTAATAAAATCTTCATATTTTGTGACAATAAAGTACTCGAGCCTCTTGTCAATTTAAGCTATCGCTCGCCTTGAGTCCCAAATCAAACACTGATAAAACTTCAAATGGCCCTAGCTTCTATACGGTGCGTCCTATACCTATAAAAGTTTGCAACAACTTCAAACACTGATAAAATTTCAAATGGCCCTAACTTCTATACGGTGCGTCCTACACCTATCAAAGTTTGCAACAATCAAATGCTAGTAACTTTTTACTGGACAGTCATAAAACCTTGAAATTTGGTGACAATAAAGTACTCGAGCCTCTAGTCAATTAAAGTTTTCGCTCATTGCTATGCCACCCTTGAGTCGCAGAACAAACACTGATAAAACCATGGCCCTAAATTCTGTACTACGCGTCCTACACTTATCAAAGTTTGCAACAATCAAATGCTTGTAACTTTTTACTGGAGCTTCATAAAACCTTGAAATTTTGTGACAATAAAGTACTCGAGCCTCTTACCAATTTTAGCTATCGCTTATAGCTAAGCCACCCTTGAGTCCCAAATCAAACACTGATAAAACTTCAAATGGCCCTAACTTCTATACAATACGTCCTACACCTATCAAAGTTTGCAACAATCAAATGCTTGTAACTTTTTAGTGGAGCGTCTTAAAATCTTGAAATTTTGTGACAATAAAGTACTCGAGCCTCTTACCAATTTTAGCTATCGCTTATAGCTATGCCACCATTGAGTCCCAAATCAAACACTGATAAAACTTCAAATGGCCCTAGCTTGTATACGGTGCGTCCTATACCTATCAAAGTTTGCAACAATCAAATGCTAGCAACTTTTTACTGGAGCGTAATAAAACCTTGAAATTTTGTGACAATAAAGTACTCGAGCCTCTTGTCAATTTAAGCTATCGCTCATAGCTATGCTACCCTTGAGTCCCAAATCAAACACTGCTAAAATTTCAAATGGCCCTAACTTCTATACGGTATGACCTATACCTATAAAAGTTTGCAACAATCAAATGCTTGTAACTTTTTACTGGAGCGTCATAAAATCTTAAAATTTTCTGACAATAAAGTACTCGTGCGTCTTATCAATTTAAGTTATCTCGAGTACTCGATAATCTTGTCAATTTAAGCTATAGCTTGTATTTTTGCTACCTTGAGTCCGAAATCAAAGACTGATAATACTTCAAATGGCCCTAACTTCTATACGGTGCATCCTATACCAATCAAAGTTTGCAACAATCAAATGCATGTAACTTTTAACTGGAGCTTAATAAAATCTTCATATTTTGTGACAATAAAGTACTCGAGCCTCTTGTCAATTTAAGCTATCGCTCGCCTTGAGTCCCAAATCAAACACTGATAAAACTTCAAATGGCCCTAACTTCTATACGGCGCGTCCTACACCTATCAAACTTTTCAACTTTCAAATGCTTGTAACTTCTTACTGGAGGGTCATAAAATCTTGAAATTTTGTCACAATAAAGTACTCGAGCCTCTTACCAATTTTAGCTATCGCTTATAGCTATGCCACCCTTGAGTCCCAAATCAAACACTGATAAAACTTCAAATGGCCCTAGCTTCTATACGGTGCGTCCTATACCTATCAAAGTTTGCAACAATCAAATGCTTGCAACTTTTTACTGGAGCTTAATAAAATCTTGAAATTTTCTGACAATAAAGTACTCGTGCGTCTAATCAATTTAAGTTATCGCTCATAGCTATGCTACCCTTTACTCCAAAATAAAACACATATACAACTTCAAATCGCCCTAACTTCTATACGGTGCGTCCTACTGTAACTTTTTATTGTAGCGTAATAAAGTCTTGAAATTTTGTGAAAATAAAGTAGTCAAGCCTAACTTCTATACCTAACTTCTATACGGTGCGTCCCACACCTATCAAAGTTTGCAACAATCAAATGCTTGTAACTTTTTACTGGATCGTCATAAAACCTTGAAATTTTGTTTCAATAAATTACACGAGCCTCTCGTCAATTTAAGCTTTCGCTCATAGCTATGCTACCCTTGAGTCCCAAATCAAATACTGATAAACTTCAAATGGCCCTAACTTCTATACGGTACGTCCTACACCTATCAAAGTTTGCAACAATCAAATGCTTCTAACTTTTTACTGGAGCTTAATAAAATCTTGAAATTTTGTAGCAATAAAGTACTCGAGCCTCTTATCAATTTAAGCTATCGCTCATACCTATGCTACCCTTTAGTCCCAAATCAAACACTGATAAAACTTCAAATGGCCCTAACTTCTATACGGTGCGTCCTACACCTATCAAAGTTTGCAACAATCAATTGCTAGTAACTTTTTACTGGACAGTCATAAAACCTTGAAATTTGGTGACAATAAAGTACTCGAGCCTCTTGTCAATTAAAGTTTTCGCTCATTGCTATGCTACCCTTGAGTCGCAGAACAAACACTGATAAAACAATGGCCCTAAATTCTGTACTACGTGTCCTACACTTATCAAAGTTTGCAACAATCAAATGCTTGTAACTTTTTACTGGAGCTTCATAATACCTTGAAATTTTGTGACAATAAAGTACTCGAGCCTCTTACCAATTTTAGCTATCGCTTATAGCTATGCCACCCTTGAGTCCCAAATCAAACACTGATAAAACTTCAAATGGCCCTAACTTCTATACAGTACGTCCTACACCTATCAAAGTTTGCAACAATCAAATGCTTGTAACTTTTTACTGGAGCGTCTTAAAATCTTGAAATTTTGTGGCAATAAAGTACTCGAGCCTCTTACCAATTTTAGCTATCGCTTATAGCTATGCCACTCCTGAGTACCAAATCAAACACTGATAAAACTTCAAATGGCCCTAGCTTCTATACGGTACGTCCTACACCTATCAAAGTTTGCAACAATCAAATGCTTGCAACTTTTTACTGGAGCGTAATAAAACCTTGAAATTTTGTGACAATAAAGTACTCGAGCCTCTTGTCAATTTAAGCTATCGCTCATAGCTATGCTACCCTTGAGTCCCAAATCAAACACTGCTAAAACTTCAAATGGCCCTAACTTCTATACGGTATGTCCTATACCTATAAAAGTTTGCAACAATCAAATGCTTGTAACTTTTTACTGGAGCTTAATAAAATCTTGAAATTTTCTGACAATAAAGTACTCGTGCGTCTTATCAATTTAAGTTATCGCTCATAGCTATGCTACCCTTGACTCCAAAATAAAACACAGATAAAATTTCAAATGGCCCTAACTTCTATACGGTACATCCTACACTTATCAAAGTTTGCAACAATAAAATTCTTGTAACTTTTTACTGGACCGTCATAAAACCTTGAAATTTGGTCACAATAAAGTACTCGAGCCTCTTATCAATTTAAGCTATAAAACTCAAGCACTGATAAAAATTCAAATGGCCCTAACTTCTATACGGTGCGTCCTATACCTATCAAAGTTTGCAACAATCAAATGCTTATAAATTTTTACTGGAGCTTAATAAAATCTTGAAATTTTGTGACAATAAAGTACTCGAGAATCTTGTCAATTTAAGCTATCGCTCGTAGCTATGCTACCCTTGAGTCCCAAATCAAAGACTGATAATACTTCAAATGGCCCTAACTTCTATACGGTGCATCCTATACCAATCAAAGTTTGCAACAATCAAATACATGTAACTTTTAACTGGAGCTTAATAAAATCTTCATATTTTGTGACAATAAAGTACTCGAGCCTCTTGTCAATTTAAGCTATCGCTCGCCTTGAGTCCCAAATCAAACACTGATAAAACTTCAAATGGCCCTAACTTCTATACGGCGCGTCCTACACTTATCAAACTTTTCAACTTTCAAATGCTTGTAACTTCTTACTGGAGGGTCATAAAATCTTGAAATTTTGTCACAATAAAGTACTCGAGCCTCTTACCAATTTTAGCTATCGCTTATAGCTATGCCACCCTTTAGTCCCAAATCAAACACTGATAAAACTTCAAATGGCCCCAGCTTCTATACGGTGCGTCCTATACCTATCAAAGTTTGCAACAATCAAATGCTTGCAACTTTTTACTGGAGCGTAATAAAACCTTGAAATTTTGTGACAATAAAGTACTCGAGCCGCTTGTCAATTTAAGCTATCGCTCATAGCTATGCTACCCTTGAGTCCCAAATCAAACACTGCTAAAGCTTCAAATGGCCCTAACTTCTATACGGTATGTCCTATACCTATCAAAGTTTGCAACAATCAAATGCTTGTAACTTTTTACTGGAGCTTAATAAAATCTTGAAATTTTCTGACAATAAAGTACTCGTGCGTCTAATCAATTTAAGTTATCGCTCATAGCTATGCTACCCTTTACTCCAAAATAAAACACATATACAACTTCAAATCGCCCTAACTTATATACGGTGCGTCCTACTGTAACTTTTTATTGTAGCGTAATAAAGTCTTGAAATTTTGTGAAAATAAAGTAGTCAAGCCTAACTTCTATACCTAACTTCTATACGGTGCGTCCCACACCTATCAAAGTTTGCAACAATCAAATGCTTGTAACTTTTTACTGGATCGTCATAAAACCTTGAAATTTTGTGGCAATATATTACTCGAGCCTCTCGTCAATTTAAGCTATCGCTCATAGCTATGCTACCCTTGAGTCCCAAATCAAATACTGATAAACTTCAAATGGCCCTAACTTCTATACGGTACGTCCTACACCTATCAAAGTTTGCAACAATCAAATGCTTCTAACTTTTTATTGGAGCTTAATAAAATCTTGAAATTTTGTGGCAATAAAGTACTCGAGCCTCTTATCAATTTAAGCTATCGCTCATAGCTATGCTACCCTTTAGTCCCAAATCAAACACTGATAAAACTTCAAATGGCCCTAACTTCTATACGGTGCGTCCTACACCTATCAAAGTTTGCAACAATCAAATGCTAGTAACTTTTTACTGGACCGTCATAAAACCTTGAAATTTGGTGACAATAAAGTACTCGAGCCTCTTGTCAATTAAAGTTTTCGCTCATTGCTATGCTACCCTTGAGTCGCAGAACAAACACTGATAAAACAATGGCCCTAAATTCTGTGCTACGCGTCCTACACTTATCAAAGTTTGCAACAATCAAATGCTTGTAACTTTTTACTGGAGCTTCATAAAACCTTGAAATTTTGTGACAATAAAGTGCTCGTGCCATTTTCAATTAAAGTTATCGCTCATTGCTATGCTACCCTTGAGTACCAAATTAAACACTGATAAAACTTTAAATGGCCCTTACTTCTGTTCTTTGCGTCCTACCCCTATTAAAATTGTCAACAATCAAATGCTTGTAACTTTTTACTGGAGCGTCTTGAAATCTTGAAATTTTGTGACAATAAAGTACTCGAGCCTCTTACCAATTTAAGCTATCGCTCATAGCTATGCTACCCTTGACTTCAAAATAAAACACAGATAAAACTTCAAATGGCCCTAACTTCTATACGGTGCGTCCCACACCTATCAAAGTTTGCAACAATCAAATGCTTGTAACTGTTTACTGGAGCTTCATAAAAACTTGAAATTTTGTGACAATAAAGTACTCGTGCCTTTTTTCAATTAAAGTTATCGGTCATTGCTATGCTACCCTTAAGTACCAAATCAAACACCGATAAAACTTTAAATGGCACTAACTTCTGTACTTTGCGTCCTACACCTATTAAAATTGTCAACAATCAAATGCTTGTATCTTTTTACTGGAGCGTCTTAAAATCTTGAAATTTTGCGACAATAAAGTACTCGAGCCTCTTACCAACTTTAGCTATCGCTTATAGTTATGCCACCCTTGAGTCCCAAATCAAACACTGATAAAACTTCAAATGGCCCTAGCTTCTATACGGTGCGTCCTATACCTATCAAAGTTTGCAACAATCAAATGCTTGCAACTTTTTACTGGAGCGTAATAAAACCTTGAAATTTTGTGACAATAAAGTACTCGAGCCTCTTGTCAATTTAAGCTATCGCTCATAGCTATGCTACCATTGAGTCCCAAATCAAACACTGCTATAACTTCAAATGGCCCTAACTTCTATACGGTATGTCCTATACCTATCAAAGTTTGCACCAATTAAATGCTTGTAACTTTTTATTGGAGCTTAATAAAATCTTGAAATTTTCTGACAATAAAGTACTCGTGCGTCTTATCAATTTAAGTTATCGCTCATAGCTATGCTACCCTTTACTCCAAAATAAAACACATATACAACTTCAAATCGCCCTAACTTCTATACGGTGCGTCCTACTGTAACTTTTTATTGTAGCGTAATAAAGTCTTGAAATTTTGTGAAAATAAAGTTGTCGAGCCTCTTGTCAATTAAAGTTATCGCTCATTGCTATACTACCGTTGAGTACCAAATCAAACACTGATAAAACTTTAAATGCCCCTAACTTCTGTCCTTTGCGTCCTACACCTATTAAAATTGTCAACAATCAAATGCTTGAAACTTTTTACTGCAGCGTCTTAAAATCTTGAAATTTTGTGACAATAAAGTAGTCGAGCCTCTTACCAATTTTAGCTATCGCTTATAGCTATGCCACCCTTGAGTCCCAAATCAAATACTGATAAACTTCAAATGGACCTAACTTCTATACGGTACGTCCTACATCTATCAAAGTTTGCAACAATCAAATGCTTCTAACTTTTTACTGGAGCTTAATAAAATCTTGAAATTTTGTGACAATAAAGTACTCGAGCCTCTTATCAATTTAAGCTATCGCTCATAGCTATGCTACCCTTGAGTCCCAAATCAAACACTGATAAAACTTCAAATGGCCCTAACTTCTATACGGTGCGTCCTACACCTATCAAAGTTTGCAACAATCAAATGCTAGTAACTTTTTACTGGACCGTCATAAAACCTTGAAATTTGGTGACAATAAAGTACTCGAGCCTCTTGTCAATTAAAGTTTTCGCTCATTGCTATGCTACCCTTGAGCCGCAGAACAAACACTGATAAAACATTGGCATTAAATTCTGTACTACGCGTCCTACACTTATCAAAGTTTGCAATAATCAAATGCTTGTAACTTTTTACTGGACCGTCATAAAACCTTGAAATTTGGTCACAATAAAGTACTCGAGCCTCTTATCAACTTAAGCTATCGCTCATAGCTATGCTACCCTTGAGTCCCAAATCAAACACTGATAAAACCAGAAATGGCCCTAACTTCTATACGGTCCGTCCTACACCTATCAAAGTTTGCAACATTCAAATGCTTGTAACTTTTTACTGGAGCTTCATAAAACCTTGAAATTTTGTGACAATAAAGTACTCGTGCCATTTTTCAATTAAAGTTATCGCTCATTGCTCTGCTACCCTTGAGTACCAAATCAAACACCGATAAAACTTTAAATGGCCCTAACTTCTGTACTTTGCGTCCTACACCTATTAAAATTGTCAACAATCAAATGCTTGAAACTTTTTACTGCAGCGTCTTAAAATCTTGAAATTTTGTGACAATAAAGTACTCGAGCCTCTTACCAATTTTAGCTATCGCTTATAGCTATGCCACCCTTGAGTCCCAAATCAAACACTGATAAAACTTCAAATGGCCCTAGCTTCTATACGGTGCGTCCTATACCTATCAAAGTTTGCAACAATCAAATGCTTGCAACTTTTTACTGGAGCGTAATAAAACCTTGAAATGTTGTGACAATAAAGTTCTCGTGCCTCTTGTCAATTTAAGCTATCGCTCATAGCTATGCTACCCTTGAGTCCCAAATCAAACACTGCTAAAACTTCAAATGGCCCTAACTTCTATACGGTATGTCCTATACCTATCAAAGTTTGCAACAATCAAATGCTTGTAACTTTTAACTGGAGCTTAATAAAATCTTGAAATTTTCTGACAATAAAGTACTCGTGCGTCTTATCAATTTAAGTTATCGCTCATAGCTATGCTACCCTTTACTCCAAAATAAAACACATATACAACTTCAAATCGCCCTAACTTCTATACGGTGCGTCCTACTGTAACTTTTTATTGTAGCGTAATAAAGTCTTGAAATTTTGTGACAATAAAGTACTCGTGCCTTTTTTCAATTAAAGTTATCGTTCATTGCTATGCTACCCTTGAGTACCAAATCAAACACTGATAAAACTTTAAATGCCCCTAACTTCTGTACTTTGCGTCCTACACCTATTAAAATTGTCAACAATCAAATGCTTGTAACTTTTTACTGCAGCGTCTTAAAATCTTGAAATTTTGTGACAATAAAGTACTCGAGCCTCTTACCAATTTTAGCTATCGCTTATAGCTATGCCACCCTTGAGTCCCAAATCAAACACTGATAAAACTTCAAATGGCCCTAACTTCTATACGGTGCGTCCCACACCTATCAAAGTTTGCAACAATCAAATGCTTGTAACTTTTTACTGGATCGTCATAAAACTTTGAAATTTTGTGGCAATAAATTACTCGAGCCTCTCGTCAATTTAAGCTATCGCTGATAGCTATGCCACCCTTGAGTCCCAAATCAAACACTGATAAAACTTAAAATGGCCCTAACTTCTATACGGTGCGTCCCACACCTATCAAAGTTTGCAACAATCAAATGCTTGTAACTTTTTACTGGATCGTCATAAAACCTTGAAATTTTGTGGCAATAAATTACTCGAGCCTCTCGTCAATTTAAGCTATCGCTCATAGCTATGGTACCCTTGAGTCCCAAATCAAACACTGATAAAACTTCAAATGGCCCTAACTTCTATACGGTGCGTCCTACACCTATCAAAGTTTGCAACAATCAAATGCTAGTAACTTTTTACTGGACCGTCATAAAACCTTGAAATTTGGTGACAATAAAGTACTCGAGCCTCTTGTCAATTAAAGTTTTCGCTCATTGCTATGCTACCCTTGAGTCGCAGAACAAACACTGATAAAACAATGGCCATAAATTCTGTACTACGCGTCCTACACTTATCAAAGTTTGCAACAATCAAATGCTTGTAACTTTTTACTGGACCGTCATAAAACCTTGAAATTTGGTCACAATAAAGTACTCGAGCTCCTTATCAATTTAAGCTATCGCTCATAGCTATGCTACCCTTGAGTCCCAAATCAAACACTGATAAAACTACAAATGGCCCTAACTTCTATACGGTCCGTCCTACACCTATCAAAGTTTGCAACATTCAAATGCTTGTAACTTTTTACTGGAGCGTCATAAAACCTTAAAATTTTGTGACAATAAAGTACTCGTGCCATTTTTCAATTAAAGTTATCGCTCATTGCTATGCTACCCTTGAGTACCAAATCAAACACTGATAAAACTTCAAATGGCCCTTACTTCTGTACTTTGCGTCCTACCCCTATTAAAATTGTCAACAATCAAATGCTTGTAACTTTTTACTGGAGCGTCTTAAAATCTTGAAATTTTGTGACAATAAAGTACTCGAGCCTCTTACCAATTTAAGCTATCGCTCATAGGTATGCTACCCTTGACTCCAAAATAAAACACAGATAAAACTTCAAATGGCCCTAACTTCTATACGGAGCGGCCTATACCTATCAAAGTTTGCAACCATCAAATGCTTGCAACTTTTTACTGGAGCGTAATAAAACCTTGAAATTTTGTGACAATAAAGTACTCGAGCCTCTTGTCAATTTAAGCTATCGCTCATAGCTATGCTACTCTTGAGTCCCAAATCAAACACTGCTAAAACTTCAAATGACCCTAACTTCTATACGGTATGTCCTATACCTATCAAAGTTTGCAACAATCAAATGCTTGTAACTTTTTACTGGAGCTTAATAAAATCTTGAAATTTTCTGACAATAAAGTACTCGTGCGTCTTATCAATTTAAGTTATCGCTCATAACTATGCTACCCTTTACTCCAAAATAAAACACATATACAACTTCAAATCGCCCTAACTTCTATACGGTGCGTCCTACTGTAACTTTTTATTGTAGCGTAATAAAGTCTTGAAATTTTGTGAAAATAAAGTAGTCGAGCCTCTTGCAAATTTTAGGTATCGCTCATAGCTATGCTACCCTTGAGATCCGAATCAAACACAGATAAAACTACAAATGTCCCTAACTTCTATACAGTGCGTCCCACACCTATCAAAGTTTGCAACAATCAAATGCTTGTAACTTTTTACTGGACCGTCATAAAACCTTGAAATTTTGTGGTAATAAATTACTCGAGCCTCTCGTCAATTTAAGCTATCTCTCATAGCTATGCTACCCGTGAGTCCCAAATCATATACTGACAAACTTCAAATGGCCCTAACTTCTATACGGTACGTCCTACACCTATCAAAGTTTGCAACAATCAAACGCTTCTAACTTTTTACTGGAGCGTCTTAAAATCTTGAAATTTTGTGACAATAAAGTACTCGAGCCTCTTACCAATTTAAGCTATCGCTCATAGCTATGCTACCCTTGACTCCAAAATAAAACACAGAAAAAACTTCAAATGGCCCTAACTTCTATACGATGCGTCCCACACCTATCAAAGTTTGCAACAATCAAATGCTTGTAACTGTTTACTGGAGCGTCATAAAACCTTGAAATTTTGTGACAATAAAGTACTCGTGCCTTTTTTCTATTAAAGTTATCGCTCATTGCTATGCTACCCTTGAGTACCAAATCAAACACTGATAAAACTTTAAATGGCCGTTACTTCTGTACTTTGCGTCCTACCCCTATTAAAATTGTCAACAATCAAATGCTTGCAACTTTTTACTGGAGCGTCCTAAAACCTTGAAATTATGTGACAATAAAGTACTCGAGCCTCTTCTCAATTTAAGCTATCGCTCATAGCTATGCTACCCTTGAGTCCCAAATCAAACACTGATAAAACTACAAATGGCCCTAACTTCTATACGGTCCGTCCGACACCTATCAAAGTTTGCAACATTCAAATGCTTGTAACTTTTTACTGGAGCGTCATAAAACCTTGAAATTTTGTGACAATAAAGTACTCGTGCCTTTTTTCAATTAAAGTTATCGCTCATTGCTATGCTACCCTTGAGTACCAAATCAAACACCGATAAAACTTTAAATGGTCCTAACTTCTGTACTTTGCGTCCTACACCTATTAAAATTGTCAACAATCAAATGCTTGTAACTTTTTACTGGAGCGTCTTAAAATCTTGAAATTTTGTGACAATAAAGTACTCGAGCCTCTTACCAATTTTAGCTATCGCTTATAGCTATGCCACCCTTGAGTCCCAAATCAAACACTGATAAAACTTCAAATGGCCCTAGCTTCTATACACATGTACAACTTCAAATCGCCCTAACTTCTATACGGTGCGTCCTACTGTAACTTTTTATTGTAGCGTAATAAAGTCTTGAAATTTTGTGAAAATAAAGTAGTCGAGCCTCTTGTCAATTAAAGTTATCGCTCACTGCTATACTACCCTTGAGTACCAAATCAAACACTGATAAAACTTTAAATGCCCCTAACTTCCGTACTTTGCGTCCTACACCTATTAAAATTGTCAACAATCAAATGCTTGTAACTTTTTACTGGAGCGTCTTAAAATCTTGAAATTTTGTGACAATAAAGTACTCGAGCCTCTTACCAATTTTAGCTATCGCTTATAGCTATGCCACCCTTGAGTCCCAAATCAAGAACTGATAAAACTTCAAATGGCCCTAGCTTCTATACGGTGCGTCCTATACCTATCAAAGTTTGCAACAATCAAATGCTTGCAACTTTTTACTGGAGCGTAATAAAACCTTGAAATTTTGTGACAATAAAGTACTCGAGCCTCTTGTCAATTTAAGCTATCGCTCATAGCTATGCTACCCTTGAGTCCCAAGTCAAATACTGATAAACTTCAAATGGCCCTAACTTCTATACGGTACGTCCTACACCTATCAAAGTTTGCCACAATCAAATGCTTCTAACTTTTTACTGGAGCTTAATAAAATCTTGAAATTTTGTGACAATAAAGTACTCGAGCCTCTTATCAATTTAAGTTATCGCTCATAGCTATGCTACCCTTGAGTCCCAAATCAAACACTGATAAAACTTCAAATGGCCCTAATTTCTATACGGTGCGTCCTACACCTATCAAAGTTTGCAACAATCAAATGCTAGTACCTTTTTACTGGACCGTCATAAAACCTTGAAATTTGGTGACAAAAAAGTACTCGAGCCTCTTATCAATTAAAGTTTTCGCTCATTGCTATGCTACCCTTGAGTACCAAATCAAACACTGATAAAACTTCAAATGGCCCTTACTTCTGTACTTTGCGTCCTACCCCTATTAAAATTGTCAACAATCAAATGCTTGTAACTTTTTACTGGAGCGTCTTAAAATCTTGAAATTTTGTGACAATAAAGTACTCGAGCCTCTTACCAATTTAAGCTATCGCTCATAGGTATGCTACCCTTGACTCCAAAATAAAACACAGATAAAACTTCAAATGGCCCTAACTTCTATACGGAGCGGCCTATACCTATCAAAGTTTGCAACCATCAAATGCTTGCAACTTTTTACTGGAGCGTAATAAAACCTTGAAATTTTGTGACAATAAAGTACTCGAGCCTCTTGTCAATTTAAGCTATCGCTCATAGCTATGCTACTCTTGAGTCCCAAATCAAACACTGCTAAAACTTCAAATGACCCTAACTTCTATACGGTATGTCCTATACCTATCAAAGTTTGCAACAATCAAATGCTTGTAACTTTTTACTGGAGCTTAATAAAATCTTGAAATTTTCTGACAATAAAGTACTCGTGCGTCTTATCAATTTAAGTTATCGCTCATAACTATGCTACCCTTTACTCCAAAATAAAACACATATACAACTTCAAATCGCCCTAACTTCTATACGGTGCGTCCTACTGTAACTTTTTATTGTAGCGTAATAAAGTCTTGAAATTTTGTGAAAATAAAGTAGTCGAGCCTCTTGCAAATTTTAGGTATCGCTCATAGCTATGCTACCCTTGAGATCCGAATCAAACACAGATAAAACTACAAATGGCCCTAACTTCTATACAGTGCGTCCCACACCTATCAAAGTTTGCAACAATCAAATGCTTGTAACTTTTTACTGGACCGTCATAAAACCTTGAAATTTTGTGGTAATAAATTACTCGAGCCTCTCGTCAATTTAAGCTATCTCTCATAGCTATGCTACCCGTGAGTCCCAAATCATATACTGACAAACTTCAAATGGCCCTAACTTCTATACGGTACGTCCTACACCTATCAAAGTTTGCAACAATCAAACGCTTCTAACTTTTTACTGGAGCGTCTTAAAATCTTGAAATTTTGTGACAATAAAGTACTCGAGCCTCTTACCAATTTAAGCTATCGCTCATAGCTATGCTACCCTTGACTCCAAAATAAAACACAGAAAAAACTTCAAATGGCCCTAACTTCTATACGATGCGTCCCACACCTATCAAAGTTTGCAACAATCAAATGCTTGTAACTGTTTACTGGAGCGTCATAAAACCTTGAAATTTTGTGACAATAAAGTACTCGTGCCTTTTTTCTATTAAAGTTATCGCTCATTGCTATGCTACCCTTGAGTACCAAATCAAACACTGATAAAACTTTAAATGGCCGTTACTTCTGTACTTTGCGTCCTACCCCTATTAAAATTGTCAACAATCAAATGCTTGCAACTTTTTACTGGAGCGTCCTAAAACCTTGAAATTATGTGACAATAAAGTACTCGAGCCTCTTCTCAATTTAAGCTATCGCTCATAGCTATGCTACCCTTGAGTCCCAAATCAAACACTGATAAAACTACAAATGGCCCTAACTTCTATACGGTCCGTCCGACACCTATCAAAGTTTGCAACATTCAAATGCTTGTAACTTTTTACTGGAGCGTCATAAAACCTTGAAATTTTGTGACAATAAAGTACTCGTGCCTTTTTTCAATTAAAGTTATCGCTCATTGCTATGCTACCCTTGAGTACCAAATCAAACACCGATAAAACTTTAAATGGTCCTAACTTCTGTACTTTGCGTCCTACACCTATTAAAATTGTCAACAATCAAATGCTTGTAACTTTTTACTGGAGCGTCTTAAAATCTTGAAATTTTGTGACAATAAAGTACTCGAGCCTCTTACCAATTTTAGCTATCGCTTATAGCTATGCCACCCTTGAGTCCCAAATCAAACACTGATAAAACTTCAAATGGCCCTAGCTTCTATACACATGTACAACTTCAAATCGCCCTAACTTCTATACGGTGCGTCCTACTGTAACTTTTTATTGTAGCGTAATAAAGTCTTGAAATTTTGTGAAAATAAAGTAGTCGAGCCTCTTGTCAATTAAAGTTATCGCTCACTGCTATACTACCCTTGAGTACCAAATCAAACACTGATAAAACTTTAAATGCCCCTAACTTCCGTACTTTGCGTCCTACACCTATTAAAATTGTCAACAATCAAATGCTTGTAACTTTTTACTGGAGCGTCTTAAAATCTTGAAATTTTGTGACAATAAAGTACTCGAGCCTCTTACCAATTTTAGCTATCGCTTATAGCTATGCCACCCTTGAGTCCCAAATCAAGAACTGATAAAACTTCAAATGGCCCTAGCTTCTATACGGTGCGTCCTATACCTATCAAAGTTTGCAACAATCAAATGCTTGCAACTTTTTACTGGAGCGTAATAAAACCTTGAAATTTTGTGACAATAAAGTACTCGAGCCTCTTGTCAATTTAAGCTATCGCTCATAGCTATGCTACCCTTGAGTCCCAAGTCAAATACTGATAAACTTCAAATGGCCCTAACTTCTATACGGTACGTCCTACACCTATCAAAGTTTGCCACAATCAAATGCTTCTAACTTTTTACTGGAGCTTAATAAAATCTTGAAATTTTGTGACAATAAAGTACTCGAGCCTCTTATCAATTTAAGTTATCGCTCATAGCTATGCTACCCTTGAGTCCCAAATCAAACACTGATAAAACTTCAAATGGCCCTAACTTCTATACGGTGCGTCCTACACCTATCAAAGTTTGCAACAATCAAATGCTAGTACCTTTTTACTGGACCGTCATAAAACCTTGAAATTTGGTGACAAAAAAGTACTCGAGCCTCTTATCAATTAAAGTTTTCGCTCATTGCTATGCTACCCTTGAGTACCAAATCAAACACTGATAAAACTTCAAATGGCCCTTACTTCTGTACTTTGCGTCCTACCCCTATTAAAATTGTCAACAATCAAATGCTTGTAACTTTTTACTGGAGCGTCTTAAAATCTTGAAATTTTGTGACAATAAAGTACTCGAGCCTCTTACCAATTTAAGCTATCGCTCATAGGTATGCTACCCTTGACTCCAAAATAAAACACAGATAAAACTTCAAATGGCCCTAACTTCTATACGGAGCGGCCTATACCTATCAAAGTTTGCAACCATCAAATGCTTGCAACTTTTTACTGGAGCGTAATAAAACCTTGAAATTTTGTGACAATAAAGTACTCGAGCCTCTTGTCAATTTAAGCTATCGCTCATAGCTATGCTACTCTTGAGTCCCAAATCAAACACTGCTAAAACTTCAAATGACCCTAACTTCTATACGGTATGTCCTATACCTATCAAAGTTTGCAACAATCAAATGCTTGTAACTTTTTACTGGAGCTTAATAAAATCTTGAAATTTTCTGACAATAAAGTACTCGTGCGTCTTATCAATTTAAGTTATCGCTCATAACTATGCTACCCTTTACTCCAAAATAAAACACATATACAACTTCAAATCGCCCTAACTTCTATACGGTGCGTCCTACTGTAACTTTTTATTGTAGCGTAATAAAGTCTTGAAATTTTGTGAAAATAAAGTAGTCGAGCCTCTTGCAAATTTTAGGTATCGCTCATAGCTATGCTACCCTTGAGATCCGAATCAAACACAGATAAAACTACAAATGGCCCTAACTTCTATACAGTGCGTCCCACACCTATCAAAGTTTGCAACAATCAAATGCTTGTAACTTTTTACTGGACCGTCATAAAACCTTGAAATTTTGTGGTAATAAATTACTCGAGCCTCTCGTCAATTTAAGCTATCTCTCATAGCTATGCTACCCGTGAGTCCCAAATCATATACTGACAAACTTCAAATGGCCCTAACTTCTATACGGTACGTCCTACACCTATCAAAGTTTGCAACAATCAAACGCTTCTAACTTTTTACTGGAGCGTCTTAAAATCTTGAAATTTTGTGACAATAAAGTACTCGAGCCTCTTACCAATTTAAGCTATCGCTCATAGCTATGCTACCCTTGACTCCAAAATAAAACACAGAAAAAACTTCAAATGGCCCTAACTTCTATACGATGCGTCCCACACCTATCAAAGTTTGCAACAATCAAATGCTTGTAACTGTTTACTGGAGCGTCATAAAACCTTGAAATTTTGTGACAATAAAGTACTCGTGCCTTTTTTCTATTAAAGTTATCGCTCATTGCTATGCTACCCTTGAGTACCAAATCAAACACTGATAAAACTTTAAATGGCCGTTACTTCTGTACTTTGCGTCCTACCCCTATTAAAATTGTCAACAATCAAATGCTTGCAACTTTTTACTGGAGCGTCCTAAAACCTTGAAATTATGTGACAATAAAGTACTCGAGCCTCTTCTCAATTTAAGCTATCGCTCATAGCTATGCTACCCTTGAGTCCCAAATCAAACACTGATAAAACTACAAATGGCCCTAACTTCTATACGGTCCGTCCGACACCTATCAAAGTTTGCAACAATCAAATGCTTGTAACTTTTTACTGGAGCGTCATAAAACCTTGAAATTTTGTGACAATAAAGTACTCGTGCCTTTTTTCAATTAAAGTTATCGCTCATAGCTATGCTACCCTTGAGTACCAAATCAAACACCGATAAAACTTTAAATGGTCCTAACTTCTGTACTTTGCGTCCTACACCTATTAAAATTGTCAACAATCAAATGCTTGTAACTTTTTACTGGAGCGTCTTAAAATCTTGAAATTTTGTGACAATAAAGTACTCGAGCCTCTTACCAATTTTAGCTATCGCTTATAGCTATGCCACCCTTGAGTCCCAAATCAAACACTGATAAAACTTCAAATGGCCCTAGCTTCTATACACATGTACAACTTCAAATCGCCCTAACTTCTATACGGTGCGTCCTACTGTAACTTTTTATTGTAGCGTAATAAAGTCTTGAAATTTTGTGAAAATAAAGTAGTCGAGCCTCTTGTCAATTAAAGTTATCGCTCACTGCTATACTACCCTTGAGTACCAAATCAAACACTGATAAAACTTTAAATGCCCCTAACTTCCGTACTTTGCGTCCTACACCTATTAAAATTGTCAACAATCAAATGCTTGTAACTTTTTACTGGAGCGTCTTAAAATCTTGAAATTTTGTGACAATAAAGTACTCGAGCCTCTTACCAATTTTAGCTATCGCTTATAGCTATGCCACCCTTGAGTCCCAAATCAAGAACTGATAAAACTTCAAATGGCCCTAGCTTCTATACAGTGCGTCCTATACCTATCAAAGTTTGCAACAATCAAATGCTTGCAACTTTTTACTGGAGCGTAATAAAACCTTGAAATTTTGTGACAATAAAGTACTCGAGCCTCTTGTCAATTTAAGCTATCGCTCATAGCTATGCTACCCTTGAGTCCCAAGTCAAATACTGATAAACTTCAAATGGCCCTAACTTCTATACGGTACGTCCTACACCTATCAAAGTTTGCCACAATCAAATGCTTCTAACTTTTTACTGGAGCTTAATAAAATCTTGAAATTTTGTGACAATAAAGTACTCGAGCCTCTTATCAATTTAAGTTATCGCTCATAGCTATGCTACCCTTGAGTCCCAAATCAAACACTGATAAAACTTCAAATGGCCCTAATTTCTATACGGTGCGTCCTACACCTATCAAAGTTTGCAACAATCAAATGCTAGTACCTTTTTACTGGACCGTCATAAAACCTTGAAATTTGGTGACAAAAAAGTACTCGAGCCTCTTATCAATTAAAGTTTTCGCTCATTGCTATGCTATCCTTGAGTCGCAGAACAAACACTGATAAAACAATGGCCCTAAATTCTGTACTACGCGTCCTACACTTATCAAAGTTTGCAACAATCAAATGCTTGTAACTTTTTACTGGACCGTCATAAAACCTTGAAGTTTGGTCACAATAAAGTACTCGAGCCTCTTATCAATTTAAGCTATCGCTCATAGCTATGCTACCCTTGAGTCCCAAATCAAACACTGATAAAACTACAAATGGCCCTAACTTCTATACGGTGCACCCTATACCAATCAAAGTTTGCAACAATCAAATGCATGTACCTTTTTACTGGAGCTTAATAAAATCTTCAAATTTTGTGACAATAAAGTACTCGAGCCTCTTGTCAATTTAAGCTATCGCTCAGAGCTATGCTACCCTTGAGTCCCAAATCAACCACTGATAAAACTGTAAATGGCCCTAACTTCTGTACTTTGCGTCCTACACCTATTAAAATTGTCAAGAATCAAATCCTTGTAACTTTTTACTGGAGCGTCTTAAAATCTTGAAATTTTGTGACAATAAAGTACTCGAGCCTCTTACCAATTTTAGCTATCGCTTATAGCTATGCCACCCCTGAGTCCCAAATCAAACACTGATAAAACTTCAAATGGCCCTAGCTTCTATAAGGTGCGTCCTATACCTATCAAAGTTTGCAACAATCAAATGCTTGCAACTTTTTACTGGAGCGTAATAAAACCTTGAAATTTTGTGACAATAAAGTACTCGAGCCTCTTGTGTAATTTAAGCTATCGCTCATAGCTATGCTACCCTTGAGTCCCAAATCAAACACTGCTAAAACTTCAAATGGCCCTAACTTCTATACGGTGCGTCCTATACCTATCAAAGTTTGTAACAATCAAATGTTTGTAACTTTTTACTGGAGCTTAATAAAATCTTGGAATTTTCTGACAATAAAGTACTCGTGCGTCTTATGAATTTAAGTTATCGCTCATAGCTATGCTACCCTTTACTCCAAAATAAAACACATATAAAACTTCAAATCGCCCTAACTTCTATACGGTGCATCCTACTGTAACTTTTTATTGTAACGTAACAAAGTCTTGAAATTTTGTGAAAATAAACTAGTCGAGCCTCTTGTCAATTTTGGGTATCGCTCATTGCTATGCTAACCTTGAGTCCCAAATCAAAGACTAAAAAAACTTCAAATGGCCCTAACTTCTATACGGTGCGTCCTATACCTATCAAAGTTTGAAACAATCAAATGCTTGTAACTTTTTACTGGACCATAAGAAAATCTTGAAATTTTGTGACAATAAAGTACTCGAGTCTCTTGTCAATTTAAGCTATCGCTCATAGCTATGCTACCCTTGAGTCCCAAATCCAACGCAGCTAAAACTTCAAATGGCCCTAACTTCTATACGGTGCGTCCTACACCTATCAAAGATTGCAACAAACAAATGCTTGTAATCTTTTACTGGACCTTCATAAAAACTTGAAATTTGGTGACAATAAAGTATTCGTTCCTCTTGTCAATTAAAGTTGTCGCTCATTGCTATGCTACCCTTGAGTCCCAGATCAAACACTGATAAGAAAATGGCCCTAAATTCTGCACTATGCGGCCTACACTTATCAAAGTTTGCAACAATCAAATGTTTGTAAATTTTTACTGCAGCATCTTAAAAGTTTGAAATTTTGTGACAATAAAGTACTTGAGCCTCTTGTCAATTTAAGCTACCCTTGAGTACCAAATCAAACACTGATAAAACTTTAAATGGCCCTAACTTCTGTACATTGCGTCCTACCCCTATTAAAATTGTCAACAATCAAATGCTTGTAACTTTTTACTGGAGCGTCTTACAATCTTGAAATTTTGTGACAATAAAGTACTCGAGCCTCTTACCAATTTAAGCTATCGCTCATAGCTATGCTAAACTTGACTCCAAAATAAAACACATATAAAACTACAAATGGCCATAACTTCTATACGGTGCGTCCCACACCTATCAAAGTTTGCAACAATCAAATGCTTGTAACTGTTTACTGGAGCGTCATAAAACCTTGAAATTTGGTGACAATAAAGTACTCGAGCCTCTTATCAATTTAAGCTATCGCTCATAGCTATGCTACCCTTGAGTCCCAAATGAAATACTGATAAACTTCAAATGGCCCTAATTTCTATACGGTGCGTCCTATACCTATCAAAGTTTGCAACAATCAAATGCTTGTAACTTTTTACTGGAGCTTAACAAAATCTTTGAATTTTCTGACAATAAAGTACTCGTGCGTCTTATCAATTTAAGTTATCGCTCATAGCTATGCTACCCTTTACTCCAAAATAAAACACATATAAATTTTCAAATCGCCCTAACTTCTATACGGTGCGTCCTACTGTAACTTTTTATTGTAACGTAATAAAGTCTTGAAATTTTGTGAAAATAAAGTAGTCGAGCCTCTTGTCAATTTTGGGTATCGCTCATTGCTATGCTACCCTTGAGTCCCAAATCAAAGACTAAAAAACTTTAAATGGCCCTAACTTCTATATGGTGCGTCCTATACCTATCAAAGTTTGAAACAATCAAATGCTTGTAACTTTTTACTAGACCATAAGAAAATCTTGAAATTTTGTGACAATAAAGTACTCGAGTCTCTTGTCAATTTAAGCTATCGCTCGTAGCTATGCTACCTTTGAGTCATAAATCAAACGCAGCTAAAACTTCAAATGGCCCTAACTTCTATACGGTGCGTCCTTCACCTATCAAAGATTGCAACAAACAAATGCTTGTAACTTTTTACTGGAGGGTCATAAAAGCTTGAAATTTGGTGACAATAAAGTATTCGTTCCTCTTGTCAATTAAAGTTGTCGCTCATTGCTATGCCACCCTAGAGTCCCAGATCAAACACTGATAAGAAAATGGCCCTAAATTCTGCACTATGCGGCCTACACTTATCAAAGTTTGCAACAATAAAATGTTTGTAACTTTTTACTGCAGCGTCATAAAACTTTGAAATTTTGTGACAATAAAGTACTTGAGCCTCTTGTCAATTTAAGCTATCGCTCATAGCTATGCTACCCTTGAGTCCCAAATCAAACACTGATAAAACTACAAATGGCCCTAACTTCTATACGGTCCCTCCTACACCTATCAAAGTTTGCAACATTCAAATGCTTGTAACTTTTTACTGGAGCGTCATAAAACCTTGAAATTTTGTGACAATAAAGTGCTCGTGCCATTTTTCAATTAAAGTTATCGCTCACTGCTATGCTACCCTTGAGTACCAAATCAAATACTGATAAAACTTTAAATGGCCCTAACTTCTGTACATTGCGTCCTACCCCTATTAAAATTATCAACAATCAAATGCTTGTAACTTTTTACTGGAGCGCCTTAAAATCTTGAAATTTTGTGACAATAAAGTACTCGAGCCTCTTACCAATTTAAGCTATCGCTCATAGCTATGCTACCCTTGACTCCAAAATAAAACACAGATAAAACTACAAATGGCCCTAACTTCTATACGGTGCGTCCCACACCTATCAAAGTTTGCAACAATCAAATGCTTGTAACTGTTTACTATAGCGTCATAAAACCTTGAAATTTGGTGACAATAAAGTACTCGAGCCTCTTATCAATTTAAGCTATCGCTCATAGCTATGCTACCCTTTACTCCAAAATAAAACACATATAAAACTTCAAATCGCCCTAACTTCTATACGGTGCGTCCTACTGTAACTTTTTATTGTAACGTAATAAAGTCTTGAAATTTTGTGAAAATAAAGTAGTCGAGCCTCTTGTCAATTTTGGGTATCGCTCATTGCTATGCTACCCTTGAGTCCCAAATCAAAGACTACAAAACTTCAAATGGCCCTAACTTCTATACGGTGCGTCCTATACCTATCAAAGTTTGAAACAATCAAATGCTTGTAACTTTTTACTAGACCATAAGAAAATCTTGAAATTTTGTGACAATAAAGTACTCGAGTCTCTTGTCAATTTAAGCTATCGCTCGTAGCTATGCTACCCTTGAGTCCCAAATCAAACGCAGCTAAAACTTCAAATGGCCCTAACTTCTATACGGTGCGTCCCACACCTATCAAAGTTTGCAACAATCATATGCTTGTAACTTTTTACTGGAGCGTCATAAAACCTTGAAATTTGGTGACAATAAAATACTCGAGCCTCTTACCAATTTAAGCTATCGCTCATAGCTATGCTACCCTTGAGTCCCAAATCAAATACTGATAAACTTTAAATGGCCCTAACTTCTATACGGTACGTCCTACACCTATCAAAGTGTGCAACAATCAAATGCTTGAAACTTTTTACTGGAGCTTAATAAAATCCTGAAATTTTGTGACAATAAATTACTCGAGCCTCTCGTCAATTTAAGCTATCGCTCATAACTATTCTACCCTTGAGTCCCAAATCAAACACTGATAAAACTTCAAATGGCCCTAACTTCTATACGGTGCATCCTATACCAATCAAAGTTTGCAACAATCAAATGCGTGTAACTTTTTACTGGAGCTTAATAAAATCTTGAAATTTTGTGACAATAAAGTCCTCGAGCCTCTTGTCAATTTAAGCCATTGCTCATAGCTATGCTACGCTTGAGTCCCAAATCAAACACTGATAAAACTTCAAATGGCCCTAACTTCTATACGATGCGTCCTACACCTATCAAAGTTTGCAACACTCAAATGCTAGTAACTATTTATTGGACCGTCATAAAACCTTGAAATTTGGTCACAATAAAGTACTCGAGCCTCTTATCAATTTAAGCTATCGCTCATAGCTATGCTACCCTTGAGTTCCAAATCAAACACTGATAAAACTTCAAATGGCTCTAACTTCTATACGGTGCGTCCTACACCTATCAAAGTTCGCAACAATCAATTGCTAGTAACTTTTTAGTGGAGCTTAATAAAATCTTGAAATTTTGGGACAATAAAGTACTCGAGAATCTTGTCAATTTAAGTTATCGCTCGTAGCTATGCTACCCTTGAGTCCCAAATCAAAGACTGATATTACTTCAAATGGCCCTAACTTCTATGTGGTGCATCCTATACCAATCAAAGTTTGCAACAATCAAATGCATGTAACTTTTTACTGGAGCTTAATAAGATCTTAAAATTTTGTGACAATAAAGTACTCGAGCCTCTTGTGAATTTAAGCTATCGCTCATAGCTATGCTACCCCTGAGTCCCAAATCAAACACTGATAAAACTTCAAATGGCCCTAACTTCTATACGGTGCGTCCTACACCTATCAAACTTTTCAACATTCAAATGCTTGTAACTTCTTACTGGAGAGTCATAAAATCTTGAAATTTTGTGACAATAAAGTACTCGACCCTCTTGTAAATTTATGCTATCGCTCAAAGCTATGCTACCCTTGAGTACCAAATAAACCACTGCTAAAACTTCAAATGGCCCTAACTTCTATACGGTCCGTCCTACACCTATCAAAGTTTGCAACATTCAAATGCTTCTAACTTTTTACTGGAGCGTCATAAAATCTTGAAATTTTGTGACAATAAAGTACTCGTACCTTTTTTCAATTAAAGTTATCGCTCATTGCTATGCTACCCTTGAGTCCCAAATCAAACACTGATAAAACTTTAAATGGCCCTAACTTCTGTACTTTGCGTCCTACAGCTATTAAAATTGTCAACAATCAAATGCTCGTAACTTTTTACTGGAGCGTCTTAAAATCTTGAAATTTTGTGACAATAAAGTACTCGAGCCTCTTACCAATTTTAGCTATCGCTTATAGCTATGCCACCCTTGAGTCCCAAATCAAACACTGATAAAACTTCAAATTGCCCTAGCTTCTATACGATGCGTCCTATACCTATCAAATTTTTCAACATTCAAATGCTTGTAACTTCTTACTGGAGAATCATAAAATCTTAAAACTTTGTAACAATAAAGTACTCGAGCCTCTTGTAAATCTAAGCTATCGCTCATAGCTATGCTACAATTGAGTCCCAAATCAACCACTGCTAAAACTTCAAATGGCCCTAACTTCTATACGGTGCGTCCTTTAGCTATTAAAGTTTGCAACAATCAAATGCTTGTAACTTTTTACTGGAGCGTCATAAAATCTTGAAATTTTGTGACAATAAAGTACTCGTGCCTTTTTTCAATTAAAGTTATCGCTCATTGCTATGCTACCCTTGAGTCCCAAATCAAACACTGATAAAACTTTAAATGGCCCTATCTTCTGTACTTTGCGTCCTACAGCTATTAAAATTGTCAACAATCAAATGCTCGTAACTTTTTACTGGAGCGTCTTAAAATCTTGAAATTTTGTGACAATAAAGTACTCGAGCCTCTTACCAATTTTAGCTATCGCTTATAGCTATGCCACCTTTGAGTCCCAAATCAAACACTGATAAAACTTCAAATTGCCCTAGCTTCTATACGATGCGTCCTATACCTATCAAATTTTTCAACATTCAAATGCTTGTAACTTCTTACTGGAGAATCATAAAATCTTAAAACTTTGTAACAATAAAGTACTCGAGCCTCTTGTAAATCTAAGCTATCGCTCATAGCTATGCTACAATTGAGTCCCAAATCAACCACTGCTAAAACTTCAAATGGCCCTAACTTCTATACGGTGCGTCCTTTAGCTATCAAAGTTTGCAACAATCAAATGCTTGTAACTTTTTACTGGAGCGTCATAAAATCTTGAAATTTTGTGACAATAAAGTACTCGAGCCTCTTGTCAATTTAAGGTATCACTCATAGCTATGCTACCCTTGAGTCCCAAAGAAAACACTGATAAAACTTCAAATTGCCCTAACTTCTATACGTTGCGTCCTACACCTATCAAATTTTTCAACATTCAAATGCTTGTAACTTCTTACTGGAGAATCATAAAATCTTAAAACTTTGTAACAATAAAGTACTCGAGCCTCTTGTAAATCTAAGCTATCGCTCATAGCTATGCTACAATTGAGTCCCAAATCAACCACTGCTAAAACTTTAAATGGCCCTAACTTCTATACGGTGCGTCCTTTAGCTATCCAATTTTGCAACAATCAAATGCTTGTAACTTTTTACTGGAGCGTCTTAAAACCTTGAAATTTGGTGACAATAAAGTACTCGAACCTCTTATCAATTTAAGCTATTGCTTATAGCTATGCTACCCTTGAGTCCCAAATTAAATACTGATAAACTTCAAATGGCCCTAACTTCTATACGGTACGTCCTATACCTATCAAAGTTTGCAACAATCAAATGCTTGTAACTTTTTACTGGAGCTTAATAAAATCTTGAAATTTTGTGACAATAAAGTACTCCAGCCTCTTGTCAATTTAAGCTATCGCTCATAAGTATGCGACCCTTGATTCCCAAATCAAAAACTGAAAATACTTCAAATGGCGCTAACTTCTATGCAGTGCGTCCTATACCTATCAAAGTTGGCAACAATCAAATGCTTGTAACTTTTTACTGGAGCGTCATAAAACCTTGAAATTTTGTGACAATAAATTACTCGAGCCTCTCGTCAATTTAAGCTATCGCTCATAACAATTCTACCCTTGAGTCCCAAATCAAACACTGATAAAACTTCAAATGGCCCTAACTTCTATACGGTGCATCCTATACCAATCAAAGTTTGCAACAATCAAATACGTGTAACTTTTTACAGGAGCTTAAACAAATCTTGTAATTTTGTGACAATAAAGTACTCGAGCCTCTTGTCAATTTAAGCTATCGCTCATAGCTATGCTACCCTTGAGTCCCAAATCAAACACTGATAAAACTTCAAATGGCCCTAACTTCTATACGGTGCGTCCTAAACCTATCAAAGTTTGCAACAATCAAATGCTAGTAACTTTTTACTGGAGCGTCACAAAACCTTGAAATTTTGTGACAATAAAGTACTCGAGCCTCTTGTCAATTAAAGTTTTCGCTCATTGCTATGCTACCCTTGAGTCCCAGATCAAACACTGATAAAACAATGCCCATAAATTCTGTACTACGCGTCCTACACTTATCAAAGATTGCAACAATCAAATGCTTGTAACTTTTTACTGGACCGTCATAAATCCTTGAAATTTGGTCACAATAAAGTACTCGAGCCTCTTATCAATTTAAGCTATCGCTCATAGCTATGCTACCCTTGAGTCCCAAATCAAACACTGATAAAAATTCAAATGGCCCTAACTTCTATACGGTGCGTCCTATACCTATCAAAGTTTGCAACAATCAAATGCTTGTAACTTTTTAGTGGAGCTTAATAAAATATTGAAATTTTGGGACAATAAAGTACTCGAGAATCTTGTCAATTTAAGCTATCGCTCGTAGCTATGCTACCCTTGAGTCCCAAATCAAACACTGATAAAACTTCAAATGGCCCTAACTTCTATACGGTGCATCCTATACCAATCAAAGTTTGCAACAATCAAATGCGTGTAACTTTTTGCTGGAGCTTAATAAAATCTTGAAATTTTGTGACAATAAAGTACACGAGCCATTTTTCAATTTAAGCTATCGCTCATAGCTATGCTACCCTTGAGTTGCAGACCAAACACTGATAAAACAATGGCCCTAAATTCTGTACTACGCGTCCTACACTTATCAAAGTTTGCAACAATCAAATACTTGTAACTTTTTACTGGATCGTCATAAAACCTTGAAATTTTGTGACAATAAATTACTCGAGCCTCTCGTCAATTTAAGCTATCGCTTATAACTATTCTACCCTTGAGTCCCAAATCAAACACTGATAAAACTTCAAATGGCCCTAACTTCTATACGGTGCATCCTATACCAATCAAAGTTTGCAACAATCAAATGCGTGTAACTTTTTGCTGGAGCTTAATAAAATCTTGAAATTTTGTGACAATAAAGTACTCGAGCCTCTTTTCAATTTAAGCTATCGCTCATAGCTATGCTACCCTTGATTACCAAATCAAACACTGATAAAGCTTCAAATGGCCCTAACTTATATACGGTGCGTCCTACACCTATCAAAGTTTGCAAACAATCAAATGCTAGTAACTTTTTACTGGACCGTCATAAAACTTTGAAATTTGGTCACAATAAAGTACAAGAGCCTCTTATCAATTTAAGCTATCGCTCATAGCTATGCTACCCTTGAGTCCCAAATCAAACACTGATAAAAATTCAAATGGCCCTAACTTCTATACGGTGCGTCCTATACCTATCAAAGTTTGCAACAATCAAATGCTTGTAACTTTTTAGTGGAGCTTAATAAAATATTGAAATTTTGGGACAATAAAGTACTCGAGAATCTTGTCAATTTAAGCTATCGCTCGTAGCTATGCTACCCTTGAGTTCCAAATCAAACACTGATAAAACTTCAAATGGCCCTAGCTTCTATACGGTGCATCCTACACCTATCAAATTTTTCAACACTCAAATGCTTGTAACTTCTTACTGGAGAATCATAAAATCTTAAAATTTTGCAACAATAAAATACTCGAGCCTCTTGTAAATTTAAGCTATCGCTCATAGCTATGCTACCCTTGAGTTGCAGAACAAACACTGATAAAACAATGGCCCTAAATTCTGTACTACGCGTCCTACACTTATCAAAGTTTGCAACAATCAAATACTTGTAACTTTTTACTGGATCGTCATAAAACCTTGAAATTTTGTGACAATAAATTACTCGAGCCTCTCGTCAATTTAAGCTATCGCTCATAACGATTCTACCCTTGAGTCCCAAATCAAACACTGATAAAACTTCAAATGGCCCTAACTTCTATACGGTGCATCCTATACCAATCAAAGTTTGCAACAATCAAATGCGTGTAACTTTTTGCTGGAGCTTAATAAAATCTTGAAATTTTGTGACAATAAAGTACTCGAGCCTCTTTTCAATTTAAGCTATCGCTCATAGCTATGCTACCCTTGAGTCCCAAATCAAACACTGATAAAGCTTCAAATGGCCCTAACTTATATACGGTGCGTCCTACACCTATCAAAGTTTGCAACAATCAAATGCTAGTAACTTTTTACTGGACCGTCATAAAACCTTGAAATTTGGTCACAATAAAGTACAAGAGCCTCTTATCAATTTAAGCTATCGTTCATAGCTATGCTACCCTTGAGTCCCAAATCAAACACTGATAAAACTTCAAATGGCCCTAACTTCTGTACGGTGCGTCCTACACCTATCAAAGTTTGCAACAATCGAATGCTAGTAACTTTTTACTGGACCGTCATAAAACCTTGAAATTTGGTGACAATAAAGTACTCGAGCCTCTTGTCTATTAAAGTTTTCGCTCATTGCTATGCTACCCTTGAGTCGCAGAACAAACACTGATAAAACAATGGCCCTAAATTCTGTAATACGCGTCCTACACTTATCAAAGATTGCAACAATCAAATGCTTGTAACTTTTTACTGGACCGTCATAAAACCTTGAAATTTGGTCACAATAAAGTACTCGAGCCTCTTATCAATTTAAGCTATCGCTCATAGCTATGCTACCCTTGAGTCCCAAATCAAACACTGATAAAAATTCAAATGGACCTAACTTCTATACGGTGCGTCCTATAACTATCAAACTTTGCAACAATCAAATGCTTGTAACTTTTTAGTGGAGCTTAATAAAATATTGAAATTTTGGGACAATAAAGTACTCGAGAATCTTGTCAATTTAAGCTATCGCTCGTAGCTATGCTACCCTTGAGTCCCAAATCAAACACTGATAAAACTTCAAATGGCCCAAGCTTCTATACGGTGCGTCCTATACCTATCAAAGTTTGCAACAATCAAATGCTTGCAATTTTTTACTGGAGCTTAATAAAATCTTGAAATTTTGTGACAATAAAGTACTCGAGCCTCTTGTCAATTTAAGCTATCGCTCATAGCTATGCTACCCTTGAGTCCCAAATCAAACACTGATAAAACTTCAAATGGCCCTAACTTCTATACGGTGCGTCCTAAACCTATCAAAGTTTGCAACAATCAAATGCTAGTAACTTTTTACTGGAGCGTCACAAAACCTTGAAATTTTGTGACAATAAAGTACTCGAGCCTCTTGTCAATTAAAGTTTTCGCTCATTGCTATGCTACCCTTGAGTCCCAGATCAAACACTGATAAAACAATGCCCATAAATTCTGTACTACGCGTCCTACACTTATCAAAGTTTGCAACAATCAAATACTTGTAACTTTTTACTGGATCGTCATAAAACCTTGAAATTTTGTGACAATAAATTACTCGAGCCTCTCGTCAATTTAAGCTATCGCTCATAACTATTCTACCCTTGAGTCCCAAATCAAACACTGATAAAACTTCAAATGGCCCTAACTTCTATACGGAGCATCCTATACCAATCAAAGTTTGCAACAATCAAATGCGTGTAACTTTTTGCTGGAGCTTAATAAAATCTTGAAATTTTGTGACAATAAAGTACTCGAGCCTCTTTTCAATTTAAGCTATCGCTCATAGCTATGCTACCCTTGAGTCCCAAATCAAACACTGATAAAAATTCAAATGGCCCTAACTTCTATACGGTGCGTCCTATACCTATCAAAGTTTGCAACAATCAAATGCTTGTAACTTTTTAGTGGAGCTTAATAAAATATTGAAATTTTGGGACAATAAAGTACTCGAGAATCTTGTCAATTTAAGCTATCGCTCGTAGCTATGCTACCCTTGAGTCCCAAATCAAACACTGATAAAACTTCAAATGGCCCTAGCTTCTATACGGTGCATCCTACACCTATCAAATTTTTCAACACTCAAATGCTTGTAACTTCTTACTGGAGAATCATAAAATCTTAACATTTTGCAACAATAAAATACTCGAGCCTCTTGTAAATTTAAGCTATCGCTCATAGCTATGCTACCCTTGAGTTGCAGACCAAACACTGATAAAACAATGGCCCTAAATTCTGTACTACGCGTCCTACACTTATCAAAGTTTGCAACAATCAAATACTTGTAACTTTTTACTGGATCGTCATAAAACCTTGAAATTTTGTGACAATAAATTACTCGAGCCTCTCGTCAATTTAAGCTATCGCTTATAACTATTCTACCCTTGAGTCCCAAATCAAACACTGATAAAACTTCAAATGGCCCTAACTTCTATACGGTGCATCCTATACCAATCAAAGTTTGCAACAATCAAATGCGTGTAACTTTTTGCTGGAGCTTAATAAAATCTTGAAATTTTGTGACAATAAAGTACTCGAGCCTCTTTTCAATTTAAGCTATCGCTCATAGCTATGCTACCCTTGATTACCAAATCAAACACTGATAAAGCTTCAAATGGCCCTAACTTATATACGGTGCGTCCTACACCTATCAAAGTTTGCAAACAATCAAATGCTAGTAACTTTTTACTGGACCGTCATAAAACTTTGAAATTTGGTCACAATAAAGTACAAGAGCCTCTTATCAATTTAAGCTATCGTTCATAGCTATGCTACCCTTGAGTCCCAAATCAAACACTGATAAAACTTCAAATGGCCCTAACTTCTGTACGGTGCGTCCTACACCTATCAAAGTTTGCAACAATCAAATGCTAGTAACTTTTTACTGGACCGTCATAAAACCTTGAAATTTGGTGACAATAAAGTACTCGAGCCTCTTGTCTATTAAAGTTTTCGCTCATTGCTATGCTACCCTTGAGTCGCAGAACAAACACTGATAAAACAATGGCCCTAAATTCTGTAATACGCGTCCTACACTTATCAAAGATTGCAACAATCAAATGCTTGTAACTTTTTACTGGACCGTCATAAAACCTTGAAATTTGGTCACAATAAAGTACTCGAGCCTCTTATCAATTTAAGCTATCGCTCATAGCTATGCTACCCTTGAGTCCCAAATCAAACACTGATAAAAATTCAAATGGACCTAACTTCTATACGGTGCGTCCTATACCTATCAAACTTTGCAACAATCAAATACTTGTAACTTTTTAGTGGAGCTTAATAAAATATTGAAATTTTGGGACAATAAAGTACTCGAGAATCTTGTCAATTTAAGCTATCGCTCGTAGCTATGCTACCCTTGAGTCCCAAATCAAACACTGATAAAACTTCAAATGGCCCTAACTTCTATACGGTGCATCCTATACCAATCAAAGTTTGCAACAATCAAATGCGTGTAACTTTTTGCTGGAGCTTAATAAAATCTTGAAATTTTGTGACAATAAAGTACTCGAGCCATTTTTCAATTTAAGCTATCGCTCATAGCTATGCTACCCTTGAGTCCCAAATCAAACACTGATAAAACTTCAAATGGCCCTAACTTCTATACGGTGCGTCCTACACCTATTAAAGTTTGCAACAATCAAATGCTAGTAACTTTTGACTGGACCGTCATAAAACCTTGAAATTTGGTGACAATAAAGTACTCGAGCCTCTTGTCTATTAAAGATTTCGCTCATTGCTATGCTACCCTTGAGTCGCAGAACAAACACTGATAAAACAATGGCCCTAAATTCTGTAATACGCGTCCTACACTTATCAAAGATTGCAACAATCAAATGCTTGTAACTTTTTACTGGACCGTCATAAAACCTTGAAATTTGGTCACAATAAAGTACTCGAGCCTCTTATCAATTTAAGCTATCGCTCATAGCTATGCTACCCTTGAGTCCCAAATCAAACACTGATAAAACTTCAAATGGCCCTAGCTTCTATACGGTGCGTCCTATACCTATCAAAGTTTGCAACAATCAAATGCTTCCAATTTTTTACTGGAGCGTAATAAAACCTTGAAATTTTGTGACAATAAAGTACTCGAGCCTCTTATTTATTTAAGCTATCGCTCATAGCTATTCTACCCTTGAGTGCCAAATCAAACACTGATAAAACTTCAAATGGCCCTAGCTTCTATACGGTGCGTCCTACACCTATCAAATTTTTCAACATTCAAATGCTTGTAACTTCTTACTGGAGAATCATAAAATCTTAAAATTGTGCAACAATAAAATACTCGTGCCTCTTGTAAATTTAAGCTATCGCTCATAGCTATGCTACCCTTGAGTCCCAAATCAAACACTGATAAAACTTCAAATGGCCCTAACTTCTATACGGTGCGTCCTACACCTATTAAAGTTTGCAACAATCAAATGCTAGTAACTTTTGACTGGACCGTCATAAAACCTTGAAATTTGGTGACAATAAAGTACTCGAGCCTCTTGTCTATTAAAGATTTCGCTCATTGCTATGCTACCCTTGAGTCGCAGAACAAACACTGATAAAACAATGGCCCTAAATTCTGTCCTACGAGTCCTACACTTACCAAAGTTTGCAACAATCAAATGCTTGTAACTTTTTCTGGACATTCATAAAACCTTGAAATTTGGTCACAATAAAGTTCTCGAGCCTCTTATCAATTTAAGCTATCGCTCGTAGCTATGCTACCCTTGAGTCCCAAATCAAACACTGATAAAACGTCAAATGGCCCTAGCTTCTATACGGTGCGTCCTATACCTATCAAAGTTTGCAACAATCAAATGCTTGCAATTTTTTACTGGAGCGTAATAAAACCTTGAAATTTGTGACAATAAAGTACTCGAGCCTCTTATTTATTTAAGCTATCGCTCATAGCTATTCTACCCTTGAGTCCCAAATCAAACACTGATAAAACTTCAAATGGCCCTAGCTTCTATACGGTGCATCCTACACCTATCAAATTTTTCAACACTCAAATGCTTGTAACTTCTTACTGGAGAATCATAAAATCTTAAAATTTTGCAACAATAAAATACTCGAGCCTCTTGTAAATTTAAGCTATCGCTCATAGCTATGCTACCCTTGAGTCCCAAATCAAACACTGATAAAACTTCAAATGGCCCTAACTTCTATACGGTGCCTCCTACACCTATTAAAGTTTGCAACAATCAAATGCTAGTAACTTTTGACTGGACCGTCATAAAACCTTGAAATTTGGTGACAATAAAGTACTCGAGCCTCTTGTCTATTAAAGTTTTCGCTCATTGCTATGCTACCCTTGAGTTGCAGAACAAACACTGATAAAACAATGGCCCTAAATTCTGTACTACGCGTCCTACACTTATCAAAGTTTGCAACAGTCAAATACTTGTAACTTTTTACTGGATCGTCATAAAACCTTGAAATTTTGTGACAATAAATTACTCGAGCCTCTCGTCAATTTAAGCTATCGCTCATAACTATTCTACCCTTGAGTCCCAAATCAAACACTGATAAAACTTCAAATGGCCCTAACTTCTATTCGGTGCATCCTATACCAATCAAAGTTTGCAACAATCAAATGCGTGTAACTTTTTGCTGGAGCTTAATAAAATCTTGAAATTTTGTGACAATAAAGTACTCGAGCCTCTTTTCAATTTAAGCTATCGCTCATAGCTATGCTACCCTTGAGTCCCAAATCAAACACTGATAAAGCTTCAAATGGCCCTAACTTATATACGGTGCGTCCTACACCTATCAAAGTTTGCAACAATCAAATGCTAGTAACTTTTTACTGGACCGTCATAAAACCTTGAAATTTGGTCACAATAAAGTACAAGAGCCTCTTATCAATTTAAGCTATCGTTCATAGCTATGCTACCCTTGAGTCCCAAATCAAACACTGATAAAACTTCAAATGGCCCTAACTTCTGT